>JAWNKV010000332.1:7477500-9977500 GCA_035041805.1 Amiota mariae
ATATCTAATTTAATGAGGTAAGTACAATTTCGATCAATAATATCGAACATCTTACCGGATTTTTGTGGATATACAAATGTAATGGAAAAAATATATCAATTTTACATATTGATTTAGTTAAGTTCAAATGTGTAAAATTATTATTTCAATTGAACATAAATATAGAAATTCAATAGAAACTTGTTTATAAAAACTTTCAGAGTTATAAATGATAAACTTTCACATTTAGAGGGGAAACAATTACGTTTTTGCTTATTTCTCCACTCCAATAAAAAATCAATCTTTCAATTTGTTATTACAAAATTTTGTTCACATTTTTCCACTCACAAACGCAAATTATTGAACTTTGTACTTTTCATTATGACACAGAAAGAAATTCATACAAATTGATAAACAAATATGAAGAGGGCATAATAGAGGGAGAGAGGAAGGGAGAAAGTATGGGCAAATATAATAAATAATTTTTATAAGTTCGTCGTTCGAAGAAATTGAGACAAATCAATAAGTAAAAAGGTGCTAAGTGCCTTAATTCTGTTACAAATACATAGATTCAAAATTGAAAGAAAGCTTAAAAAATAGATATAATGTTGTATGTTTCTATGTAGATAAACATTGTGTATTGATTTTCAATAAAATGTTACATCCACTTTAAGCTTTTTGAAACATTTTAGAGAGTAAAATTCAAGTAGACAAACCGAAAAATTCAATGTTAACATTATGTTAGTGTGTTTTGTTGACTGTTCTCAAATTTAATAGGCGCGCGCTCGCATTAAATATTTAATGTGATGATGATGATGATGATGATGATGATGATGATGATGATGATGATGGTGATGGTGATGGTGAAGAAGATACCAAATCAAGCAAATATTGTGTAAGGCAGATAAAAAAAAATATGCGAATCAAATGTTAACAAAACGTTTTTCGGTCTTTCAAAATACCATGAATGAATTCACATTGAATATGTAACTATGTAACTTTTTAAATTGTACACGCTTAACTGAAGTAATAAAAACGAGGGAGGAGATATGGAGATTAAACTAAGCTGTTTTGCAAAAGAAGGCAACCAACACAAACAACACCACCACCATTAAAAATTTGTTATAGTAAGTCTTTGCAAAGCGTCAAAGGAAACTTTATTAATATGCGTTACGTTGCTCGTAACTGAATGAAGAAGAAAATTATTGTACAATAAGAAAAACCAACGACTTTTGTACGCGAAATACATATAACAACAAATTGTTATGAGTTGATGTTGCATGATGTGGTGGAAGTTAGTCAGAAATGCGAACAACATTGCGTATAAGCAATATAAGTAAATAAAGCCTTCTTGAGACTTTGTGTGTTTTCAATGTTTCGTGCTCAAGTAGTAAGTATTTACCCACCTACCTACCTCAATGTAACACTGAAACACAAAGACCCATGAATATTTTTTGTTGGCCATTACTCTGTCTGCTTATTTGTCTAACGCACTAAATAAAGACCAACTACTACAAGAAGACACAAAAAGAAAGAATAAGAATTGACCTTGACTTTGACTTAGATTTGTTTGTTTTCTGTTCTTCTTTTTAATGATTTTTTTTTTTTGTGTTACTTTATTTGTCTAGGTCACCTACTACTACTTACATTGAATTATAATGAGAGAGAAAACTTAAAGTTATGTATTTTTGTTTGGAATTAAATAAAACTTAAAGATTTTGTCCAATTAAATAATCCAATTGAATTGAATTGAATTCTCTTGTCTTAACTTAATATTAATTTAATGAAACACGCAATTTGTGTACGCACAACTTTGCCAGATTGCCCCTTTAGCAAAATGTTTCTCACAAACAAACAAACTCTTTTACTCATGTTCTTTTTACTCTCAACTCTTTCACTCTTCACTCTTCTGTCTATAACTTTCGGTTTAATATTAAGTAAATCGAATTAAATTATAACAAAAAGCGCATAAGCAAATTAAATCATAAATAGAATGGGGGATTGTATTCACCTAATTCTCAGTAGACTGTGGGACGACAATTTTACTATTAAATTTCTTGTTGTTTTGCTTTTGTTTACATATTTTGTTTATATTGTATCTCGAAGGTTAATAAAAAAAGAACAAAATCATTCTACGTCTTAGATAGTTTTTTGTATCTATTTTTGTTGTTAAATGTTCTTCTTTTTTTACGTTCTTCTTATCTCATCGAGTCTCATTGCTATAGTCAAAATATCGTACATATTAGTTGCCGCAAGCAGATATTTATCACTTGCACTTGGCACAAATACAATACTTAGAGGAAAAGTACAAAAAAAAAAAAAAAAGAAAACACAAAAACAAAAAAAAACAAAAAATTGAATATATAAAACACTCGTATAAGAAAGAAGCAAATATCAAGTATACGTAACAAGACTTACTAATGAGTTGGCAAAGATAATGAGCGGTGACGCCGCCGGTGTCAGTGTCGGCATGTGGGTGGAATGGGGCGCCGTTGTTATGATTGATGATGGCGTTTTATTTTATTTTATTTTTTTTCTTCATTTCTTTGTATATTTTCGATATTACATAAGCAAAAAAGAAGGAAAATCCACTGTTCTTTATATTTATTTACGTCGTCAGATATAGCTTACCTGGAAATAAAGAAAGAAAAAAAATATCATAAGTTAATGTTGGCAGATTGTATTGACTTGACATGAAAACCTTAAGATTTAGTTTAATGATGTGTCACAGAATAAGTAGTAGTAAGCTATATCTTAAAGATTATACTAATGGTTGAATAGCCTACACATAATAACGTTTATATATAGAAAAGATAAAAACATACAGTTCAGTTCTATGTTATTGAATTTATAAATAAAGTTATGGGGCTGTTTATCTTAAATTTAATGAAAAATTATAAATATGTGTATCTTTAGATATATTAAACTTCATTTATGGTAAATGCGATATTGGAGTATTAAAAAAAGTAAGGTGACAAAAAATCCAAAAAATTATTTGTTTATTTTTTATAATTAATACTATTTAATTTATTTATTTTATTTCTTTTATTTATTTTTTATTTTATTGTATTGTATTGTATTGTATTGTATTGTATTGTATTTTATTTTATTTTATTTTATTTTATTTTATTTTATTTTATTTTATTTTATTTTATTTTATTTTATTTTATTTTATTTATTTTATTTTATTTTATTTTATTTTATTTTATTTTATTTTATTTTATTTTATTTTATTTTATTTTATTTTATTTTATTTTATTTTATTTTATTTTATTTTATTTTATTTTATTTTATTTTATTTTATTTTATTTTATTTTATTTTATTTTATTTTATTTTATTTTATTTTATTTTATTTTATTTTATTATTTTATTTTATTTTATTTTATTTTATTTTATTTTATTTTTTATTTTATTTTATTTTATTTTATTTTATTTTATTTTATTTTATTTTATTTTATTTTATTTTATTTTATTTTATTTTATTTTATTTTATTTTATTATTTTATTTTCTTTTATTATTTTATTTTATTTTCTTTTATTATTTTATTTTATTGCTCTAAAAAATTGAAAATAAGTTAATTTTTGTTTGCATCTGAGTTCTATCAATTATATAATAAATATAATATAATAAAATTAATAGTCTTATTCTTATTGTTGCTGCTATAAAAGTTTTTCTTTAAATGCTTGACGACTTAATTTGTAGTAGCAATTACTAAAATATATATTATAAATTCATCGAGAATTATTATTAATAAGAATAAATTTATACTTTAGATTTTCTCTAAAATATGTATTTCCATAATAAAATACTTCAAATTCAATTTAATATGTTTGAGTTAATAAAATAAATTTAAATTTGTTCAAGTGTTTCACTTAAAAATATTGTACCTATGTACAATAGTAGAAATCACAGAGAGTCACTTGTTGGTATTATAATATGCAAAATAGCCCATCTTTGTTGGCCACCATCATGACTATTATTTTACCATTGCCAAGCCAGTGAGGTCCATCGATTTTACATTTGTACACAATATTTGCAACGTGTAAATATGATTTACGCACTTGGTGATTAAGTTTAGTCAATAACAACTACATACAACTAGTACTTACTACAACAGGCAACAAGAACCAATTGCGGAAATTACACTTGAAAAACTTGATGAGTGGCAAAATTACTTCACATGCGTAGAACGTAGTAGCACCATACAAATATGTATGTATGTAGATGTGTATATATAGAAGTACATATGCACTAATTGCATAACATAAATCAAGTGTAGTAGCACTCAATAATAATGGCTACCACGACTCAGCGTTTATCAGGTCGAGTAAAATCATATACCACAAAAATGTTAGAAGAGTAAAAGGTAAATAGTCAGAGAGAGTGAGAGAGAGAGTGTGAGAGAGAGCGAGAAAGAGATATAGAAAGTATAATGTTAAATACTCATACTAAGTATATAACTGAATTTTAGTGCTGCAATTCAATTGAAACTCAAATTAAAAAATTAATTAAAAAAACAGAAAAAATTTTAACTGAAATTGTTTTGGGATCCAAATCAGGAAATTACTCTATAAATTGTTGTTCACCATTTGCAAAATGTGGTCGTGTGATACCATTTCATTCAATATTTATTTTTGTTTTCAATTCATCGCCATCATCATCGTCATCAATATCGTCATCAGTTGCTGGTCTCATATTTGCAAAATGTTTATATTTACATACTTTTTACATACTATTTACCATTTGCTAAGCAACAAAAATGTGAATTTATAACCAAAAAATATATTGAAACATTGACATACAAATACAAATAAGGGAGCTTCCCAAATTGGAAATACTTAGTATGTCATTTTATCTTAATTCAAGGCTGAATTAGAATTGAAGAATTAACAATATGTAATGTAATGATAAACAACATGCAGTTGCAAAAATTAATTTATGAATTTTTTTAATATTTTTCATGGGATTCCTCAATTGCTAATAAATATTAACATAGTGGTCGTCGCTTGACACCAACCCATTTTCCATAATTTTTAGTGCTGTTAAGGGATTTAAAAAGCAAGAAAATTCTGTAAATTACTTTAGTGAAATTTACTGTATATGCCATATTTCCTAAGAAAAGGTTCAATTATAATTAAATTAAACAATGACAGTATTGTTTCGTGGTTTTTCTTATATTTTTCATGGGATTTCTCAAAAATCTAATACTGACAAACCAAGGGATGCACGTGATGCTTCGGAGAGCAGTGCAGCGAAGTACAAATTATGCTACTAATCGAAATAAAATCCAAGAAAAATCTCCAATTTTCTTCTTTTTTTTTTTGTAATATTAGATAAGATTGTGCTTCATTCTGTTTTATGTTACGCGTATCTTCTTTAAAATGGTGCTATGATTGACTTGTTTGCAAAATTGTTCGATTGAGTAAAGAACTGCTGTTTGGGGCAAGTGATAAATTTATTTTGGATTTTTCTTATTTCCAATTTCAATAAAGAGAAAACATTCTCATCTAAAATATTCTTATTTAACTTGTTGTCTTAAGATCTACTTCCTTGTTGTTTATGAATGCAAAACTTTTGAACTAGTGAGAAAGAAGACAATTTTGTAACATGTAAAATCCTGTTTTACTGCAGATTCTATTCATTGATATTAAAAGTATTAAAATCAGTACCAGACAAAAATCACATTTATCAATTAGGTAGAACAATTGGGTATGGAGGAAATCTGTATTTAGATGTACTTATTATAGACAATAATACATATGTTTATATATCTGATTTGTCCACATTTACCTAGTACATGTGTTGCCATTTGGGAACAGTTTATTTTCCTTATTGTTATTGCTACTGCTGATGCTGTTGCTACTGCAGTATTGCAGCTTTAAATGTTTTCCCAGTGTTGCCAACTATGCAAAAAATGCATGTGTAAATACAAATGTTACTATTTGCATTCCTTGTTTCTCGTACATACTATTTTGTAATATTTATTTATTTTTGATTTTTCGTTCGTTCATTTCGTTTATTTTGTTAACAGAAATACCTGTTGATGTTTTTATATTCTTATTTTAGAATTTTACACCTAATTTTTGTGTTGTTTTCCTGTATTTATTTATGTTTACTGTGTTGTTATCACATTGATGATACGAGAATTTTATTTTATTATATTGTTTGCTGTTTTTGTGTTGTCCTTGTTATTTACTATATTGTAACACATATATTTTTTTTGGTATTCTTTGGCAAAAGTTTCGTCGCCGCAAATCACACAAAATCAATAAAGGAAAATAAACATTTTCTTGGCATCTTTACAGGATGTGTGTGTGTGTGTGTGTGTGCGAATGAATGAAGTGTGAATGAAGGCAGAGAGGCAGGTAAATGAGTTTTTGGTGATTTTGTTTACTTTTTATACACTGAACTTTGTTACTTGTGCGTTACACCACTGTTCGCAAATTTTTGTGTTTATTTTCATTGTTTTCTTGTCATTTTTAATTTAATTGAAAAAATTTCCTTTCCTTTCCTTTTGCTTCCTTTTGTTTCCTTTTGTTTCTTATTTTTTTTTATTATTATTTTCATTTCATTTATTTGTTTTCTCTTTCGTGTGTATGTGTGTGTTTATGTCCAAAAATTTACGCTCGAAGGTTGTAAAATTGTGTATTCGTAACGCTTTGGAATGTTTCATGTTTCATGTTTATTTTTATTATTTCTGTTGACGCAATTATTTTTCTTGATTGTTGATTGGAAAAAATTGATATTAGACAATGTTGTTCTTAATGTTGTTGTTTCTTTGACGTCTGTAAGTCTTTCATTCAATATTTTTTTTGTTTTTTTTTTTCTTTCTGTAATTGACAGAATGCGGTGTCGATCAACAATTACATTGTACTACAAATGAATACAATACCAAAGGGGATGGGGGTGATTGCGCGATCGTCAATGGTATTATTACTATGTAGATAAATATTCATATTCAATAGTATCAAGAAGAATATGGAATAAAATTCATTTATTCAGTGTAGTAAATCAATTATATTTATTAAAATTCATTCCATATTGATTGCACTGGCATGTGCTCAATTGTTGGAGAGGGGTTAGATTTGAAATTGAATCAAATAAAGAAAGGTCATAAGACATGTGATTGAGATTGAGAGACAAGAAGATATTTTCTTTTTTTTTCGATCTTTATACTTCCGTAAATGAATTGAATTTATCAAATATTGATTGAAGAATTACGAATTAAATGAGGTTTAGAGATGTTTCATATTAGCTGTAAGTGATACCAGAATCAATGAAAACAATTTAAAGATGAAATTGATCTTTGTTAGAAAAGTTAAGTCATTGAATGATAGATAAACAAAGTTATTTTTATATAAGGAAATAAATACTTCATTGTTCATATCATTCTATTCTATTCTATTTAATATAAAATTACCAATGAATTCTAGCAGAATGCTGAAAAAGAATCTTTTAATTTACTATGTAAAATAATTCATATTTTTACTATTTATTATTTATTACCATTGAAAATGAAATCATAAATTTTATCATACATATATCACTATTTTATCTCAGTTTTTCCTTTAAGCCACAACTCTTCCATTACAAATTTAAGTGTAGTTTAGTTTAGGTTAGTTTTTTTTATTCATTGTTTTGTAAATATTCTTTCATTTTAGGCTTCTCTCACAGAAAACCCTACAGCAAAGAAGAATCTACTTGAGAGCTTATTGCTATCGCTCTTCAATTTGCAGGCACTTGTCTAAGGTGATCCAAGTCAAGTCGTTATTGAGTAGTATTCACTTTATACACAGTACAAAATATCCTACAACTAACAGTGGTGATTGAAAAAGTTAAAATAAGAAGAACATCTTTGACTTTATAAATTTAAAGTTGATATGGTGGTTGTTACTTTGGGAGTAATCGATTTAATGGTATTTGAATTTTATTTCAATTATTTTTGAGGTCGAGTACTCATCTTTGTAAACAAAAAATGTACTTGAATAACTGTTGACTGAATGCAATAATGCACGACAAGTTTGGAGAACACCGTTCGCATCTGTCATCATGACTTGAATCTAACTGACTACAAGTTGAGTTAATCGGTCAGAGTCTTAAGAGAATAATAAATCTATATTTCTTATGCTAATATAAATCAACAATTAAAAATTTGTTTTTTAATATTTTAACAATCAGATAAACATAATTCGCACATAATTCCATATCATGTCATTGGAAAACTTTATTAAATAGTTACAATTGTGTCTATTAATTTTCAATAAGAAATTTACAGAGGCAAATCAATTCAAATGGAAGAAATCAAAGTCCACAGTTTTTTTTTTCTCAGTGTTATACACCAAGTATTGTACATGGAGCAACTCATAAATCTCAGCAATTTGCATCGCTTTAAAGTACATATTTTTTTATTTGTTGGTGCTGTTTTTGTTGTTGTTGTTGTTTGGAAATTGCTATTACTTTTTGTGTTGTCGACGTTGTTGCTGTTGTAGTTGATGCTACTCTAAGTACACTTAAGGGACTAAGTTCAGTTTAAGAAGTTTGTGTGGATTGTAGATTTTGATTTTAGTATTTTTCAATTCAACAGTTTAAGAATGTCCAGAATGCATAAAAGGAAAAAAGGAAGGAAGTAAGGAAGGAAGGAGGGAGGGAAGAAAGAAAAGGTATAACATTGAAAGGCAAAAATAAACGTTAGATATTTGCAAATTTGAATGGAGAATTTCTGCAATAAATGAACTTTGCTCCCAAGCATATTTTTTATCAATCCTTACGATTTTGTTGGCTTATTGCCTTTTCTCTGTTTAAATATATGCAAAAATATTGGTAACAGCTGTGCATACACACACTCATGTACAATACATTCACATATGTATACTCGTATAGCACATATGGCATAGTCACCAAGTGACAGATTTGCATTTCGTTTATGAATGAATCGAAAAGAAAACAACACTGAATATTACCCTTGACTTCAATGAAATTTATATACCTTACAAAATATATATTAACAAATAGAAAATAAACATTTCAAATTTCAAATGAAATAACCCAAAATGATCCGAGTAATTTGCTTGATTTTAATAAATTTTATATTCACCATTGAGATAAGTTCCATTGAATTTTGATCATCATAGCATATACGAAGATTCCAAAAAAAAAAAAAAAGAAGTTATGATAAACTTGTCCAATCAATTTTTTTTTTGAATTTGTATATAATGAATTGTCATTTTAAATATCTTTCCAAAGCTCTAAACTTCTGTGGGAGATTTCTCTTCCAGTAATCGAAGTATATACTTCAATTAAAACATACTATCAGTGCATCGCCATAAGAAGCCTTTGTACAAAGCTGAGAGGCTAATTTCATAGAATCAGACAAGTCCTTAGTTCTTACTTAATGCTGATTATTCATATAATGTGGGAGCTACCACTTCCAGTCAACGGAGAACTTCAATTTGAACCTACTATCAGTGTTTTGCAATAATAAGCCTTTGTACTAAACTCTTGATAGTTTCAGAGGAGCTAACAGGCTAATTTTATAAAACCAGACAAGTCCTTAATTTTTCATTCAATGCTGATTATGTATATCATATATTATATTTATAAAATCCCTGAGCGTTGCAAACAATACGATAAATTAATAATACCATGTTGACTTGTTGTGTGAAAGGTATAAGAATAACAAAATGATAATAAAAATGTATTATTTATTTTTTAAATCAGGAAAAATCGGTCACTGAAATATGCAAAATTTTCAACAATTTTCTCTTTTATCTCTTATTTGCAATACATATTTATTTATACAATTTATTATTTTTTCTTTTAGTAGAAGGTGATTTTTAAAGCAATTCACACATTTTTTATTATTGGATTCCTCTTCAGATTTCCCTTGAATTTTCTATAAGAATAAAAAAAAAAAAATTAAAATATGTGTAATCAATGCCGGACAAAAAACCCACCCAATGGTTGTGGGAAAGAAATATGTATGTATGAATGTATTTATATGAGAAAGTTGTCACACACACACACACACACACACACACCCACACACACATAGTATACTAAACATATGCATATAGAGATGTATGTTTGTACTAATATTGACACCCAGATGAATGCGGGTCCAGACCAGAACTTACCAAACATTGGTATCAAAACAAGCAACAATTAAAGCAAAACAAAAAAAAAAAAAAAAAAAACAAATAAAGAAAAAATATTGTGAGAAAAATATCGTAAAAATCAAATAAAATATATCGAGACATAGTAAAAACCCAAGCTATAAAAGCATTAAACGCATTCAAGGGGTTCTGACTGAGTATGTCTGCATGTGTACGTGCGTGTGTTTTTGCCTTTGTAAAGCTGTAAAAATAACCAGAAGCAAAAGTAGCAGCAGCAGCAGCAGCAGCGCTTAACGATGACAACAATACGAGTAATAATGACTACAAAACGATATTGACGACAACGACAACAGTTGGCTTTGAGGTTAGTAGCAGCTTGTTGTAAGTATAGATAGGAATACTTATGTACTATGTAAGTATATTTGTACGATATATGAATATATTGTATCTAACATTGATTGTGAGTATACTATAATAGTACTATGTGCGGTGATATAAAACACTTTCGCGGTGCTTTTGATGTGGTGTCGGTGGTCTTGGACAGGCCTTAAATCAAATTCGTGCCATTTGGCAAAAAATATTCATTAGAGTAGAGCTTAAGTTATTTGCTTAACTGATCTATGAAGTTTTGGATATCAATTCATCAAAGTGTTAATATTTTGCAAATATTGTAGTATATTGTATTAACATTTGAACGAGGTCTTGCCTCGGTCATATGCAATAGAAATAAATGATATGACTGGAGGATTAAGTGGCATATTAAACTATTTAAAATTTCACGTACAATAATGTGCCGTTTATATAATCAATGTACAAATTCCATATTCGAATAGATGCTTCGCTCAGATGAAGCGCATACATCAAACACAAGAGAAAAGGACTGGAAATAATATCTAGAAATATGTATTGGTTTATTATGGGTAAATAGTCATCGTTAACCATACAAAATAAGATACTCCTATATAAGCAAATTTTAAAACCTGTGTGGACTTACGGCGCTCATAGAGGCTTGCAGCTTAAGCAATGTCCACCAAATTCATAGGTTCCATAACAATTTGCTAAAATGTATTGTTGGTGTCACTTGGTTCCGATTTCGAACATAAACTCGCAATCGATTCGGCTACGGTCACAATTAAAAAAGTAACTAAATCCCACAAATAGAGACTGATCAACCATATAAATAATGAAGCCTCTACCCTCGCAGATTTGACCCATTACGTAAGAAGGCTTCAACTCAAAAAAACCAAAAGATTTAATATCTTATTAAAAACTCAGTGTAGTATTTTTTTTTAATACCATGTACAGTAACTTTTAAATCTTCTGATTATTGTTTAAGTTCATGTTTTGTATGGGAGGTATCCCTTCTAGTGGTCTGAGGGTCTTGAAATTTACTTGGTTGGAGATACATAGCTCAGACACAGTTTTCAAATTTCCAGTAGATCTTATAAAAAACAACAAGAAATGTTTCTAACAAGAATATGAATTTGGATCTGGGTCTGTATGGGAGGTCTATCCCTAGTGGTCCGATTTGACTGATTCCGAGAAATGTATTACATATGGTGAAAAGAATTTCAGCTTAATAGCTCAAAAACAGAGGATTTGTATTCTTACGGACGGACAATTATCTCGTCGATCTGATCAAGAATATATGTATGTACTTCATGGGGTCTCCGATGCCTCCTTCTGTGTGTTACATACTTCATGACATACTTATAATAAGAGTATAAATATTGTGTGTGATAGAAAATTATATTCAGAATTTATTTTACCTGAATAGATGTAATTGGAGAACTAAGATTTCTACATACGAGTATATGCTCAAATCTCCTTGTCATAATGATATAAACTTCTTAAAGTCTCCGACACATGGCTCTATGAACGGCATGGGCATGTTTTCGTTTAAAGATGTTAACACAAAATGTTAATATTTATGAAAATAATTTTTTTTTTTAAACACAAATTATAACACTTTTTTAATTGAATTTTAATATTAGCAAACATTCAAAATTGAAAATAATAAAATGCAGTCACTAGATTAACTATATATGCTTATACTTAGTATTATAATAACTTAACTTAAGGTTCTAAAATGATTTTCTGTTTATTCTGATTATTGTTTTTATATTGATACATTTTTTATTTTATACAATATTATTTGTTTTAAGTTAATGAGAAGATAAAATTATATTTCGCAGTTTTCCCCAAAGATATTATTGGATTTGATTAATAGAAAATGGATCATTCAGTGTACCCATAAATCTATTTAGATGCGAGGAAGTGATTCTAATGAGAAATTTAAATTTTTGGGAATTAGACTTCTAGCATGTGGATATAAGTCCTTGTATGATGCATGTATGGTTGCCATTCCAACGCTTGCAATTTTACTAATATCGTATACGGAACGCTTGTGATTGGATGCATGTGAAGCCATGTATATAGCAGCCGCAGCGACTGATGAGGGTGAACGGCCCGATGAAATATCCGTGTCCATTGCTTTTGCAGCAATATGAGCTGCAGCACTTTGGATTTCAAAAGGTAGTTCCAAATTAGTGCAAAATCGAGACATGTAATCGTTCGTAGTAATTGGATCTACATGGGTCTTCAGCACTTTTACAGACAATTTGTAACAACGCCATATATTCTTCTTGGTCGCTTGGCTTTTGGTGCGTATTTCATTGATCGTACGCGGTACACCCTCTTGACGACAAGCAAAGTAAAGGCAAGCTGGTACCTTGGCGTTGCTCGAGCGTCCCTTCAAATGTTTGCCATCGTGCAACGTCTTATATACGTTATGGGCACGGTCTATAATGGATTGGCTCAAGTTCAGACTACGTGCCATTGCTGAAATCTCGTTATATACTTTCTTGAGCGATTGATCAGATCTGTACGTTGCATAGCGGCTTTTATATTTGGGAACACAATTTTCATTACCTGATCCAATGGTGGTTTTTACATTATTAACACGATCTCCAGCAGTTAGGTTACACTCGGAAGAAACCAAATCACTAGTATGAGAATCTCCCATCAATATCGAACTAGGATCAGCAGGGCAGCACAATTGATTAGAATTTGATTTTGATTTTGCGAATGATGCCATTATAAGTATTTCACAAATTAGTTATTAGTATTAAATAAAAAAATTTCTCTTCAAATGAGAGACTACTACTTCACGTTGTCTGATAGTTTTCAGATGGAATAAAAAAAAACCTCTCTAATCAGATGTAGTTTCGTATATTATTATTTTTATTTTATTATAATATTTTTTTTTGATTGAAAAATCATAATGCTTTTTTTTTAAATTCCTTTTTTTGATGGGTAAGCACCAGTATATTTTATATAAATAGTAACTCTGTATGTGGTATGTATGAATGCATTCAAAACTGAATTTTTCGTACTCATGTTCAAATGAATGAATTTGATATTCATTTAATTTTAAGGAATTTAAATGAATGAATGTTGTTGAGTGATTGTTTTGTGTATTCATTCAAACGAAGATGCGCCAAATTTAATAGAATTTGACTTTTGTTATTTCGCCTTAAAGTAAACAAATCAAACAACTACTCATGCGAATGAGTACAATGAATATTTCCATCTTCTTTTCTTTTTCATTTCGTTATGAGTATCGATAGTATTTGTGTTTGTTTGTATGATATTGCTTTTTGATCATATAAAGGGTCCTTTCATCACACTTGAAATTAATTTAAAACAACAATCAATATCCTTCTTACTTACATTACTAACGGTACATATTTCATTTAATGTAAGCGGTACTCCTTCTTGATGACAAGCCATATAGGGACAAGCTGTTGCCATGTCTTGTTCGAGCCTCCCCTCCGACCTAGTTTGTCCCGCACCAGCTGAACAGATATTTAGCACGTTGGATAATTGACATCTTCAGATATAGATGATTTGTCATTATATAAATCTCTTTGAAACCCTTGAGAAGAATACCATAGGAGCAGTCAATTTTTATGTGTTTTTTTTTATTTGGCTTCACCATTTTCATCGAATAACTCCGCACCAATATTGATTTTTGCGCTTATGTTTACATGAGGCAGTCAACATCGGTTTGACTAAATCGATTCTGGTTTGCGTGTCTTATGTCAGAGTTGCCATATGCATAAAATATAATGTGATTTTCTCAACAGAATAAGTTATTTTTTAAAATCACATTGCATAAAATAATATATAAATGTAAAATACTTATCCTGATTTTTAAAAATGTTCTACAATGATTTTTCAGTATATAATTCACAAATTATAAAAAAAAAAATTAAAATAAAGCAACATAGTTCTACCACATGGCAACTCTTACGAAACAACATTCTGAATTTCAAAACGATTTGAGTGTTTACATGACATTGGAAATCGATTTACAAAACTGAAATCGATTCTCATATGCTGTTTTCGCCAAATCGATTCATGCGTGATAATCGATTTGAAAAAGGGTTTATACATAAGGTTTTCGTTAAATCGATTCTCGCAGAATCGATTTGAGCGTCATATAAACAAGGTAAACGATTGGGATCGGATTTAAATGACTCCGAATTGCTGAATGTACACCATTCAAAGCAGACATCTATAACACAGTCGCCAACAACTTCACCACACTCTGAACAAATTATGTCACCAGCGTGATAATCTTCAATCAAATCTGCTTTAGGATGATGATGGCAATACACTTTATTGGGGCACTCTATATTTTTATATGCAACCATTGTAATATATAAATATCATATTTTAAAACTTATATTCTTCTATGCCTATTATGATCAATTAACTTATTATGTAATAATTACTGCTATACACTCGATGATGATGGTTTCCTTGAAAACGCCTAATAACGAGTACTAACTCTATTGTACTATAATGTCACTAAATATATGTAACATCTACAACTAGGGAATTAAAATCAATGTAATGTGTATTAAACTCATAAAAGTCTCCTGTATACTATAGCTTTTTAATTTTTAATTCTACGTATTTTATATTTTAAGTCATGTAAATAGTCACTTATCTCCAGAACCTATAACATCCACATACTTCAAGAGTGTTTTGAATTTGTATGTCCGTACTATCAGAATAGTTCTATAAGACTGAGACGAATACAGAGGAGGATGAGTAGAATATAACTGTTTTCACTTAATGTTTATGCAAAAAATCGAAAAATTATATTTGATAAAAACCGTTTGAGTTTATTGCGCTACTACTAATAGTCTTTCCAGGACAAATTTAATTATTCAAAAATAAAAAAAAAAAATAATAATAATAATCAGAATTTTAAAGGAATATATTGTGGTAACTAGTATACCCTTTTTTTTTTGATTTCTGGAACAAAAATTGCTATAAAAATAGTAGAAAAAAATTAAAAATTAAAAAAAAATTAAAGACATTAGTTTTGAGTGTGAGGTTATGTAAACCAAAGAAATAAAACTCTGATATATACATACATATGTATGTACCTCAGTTTACATCCTAATTTGATGAAGTAACATCGTAGCAAAAAAAAAAAAAAAAAAATTATAAATAAATATACTTATAAGTAAGTATATAAATTTAAAAAATGTCAAAGGCCGAAGATACCCTTCTTTATGCATGAGTACCGTTTGCTTGCCCTGCTGGTGATTGCTGCGAAAAAAGTAACAGTGGGTCGAAACCAGAAAATGACCGGTTGAAAAAGATTCTTTTTTTATGGTTTGTTGGAACTATTTATTGTAATTTTTAATTTTTTTTTTTTTTTTTATTAATTAGTTATAGTATTACCAGCAATTCCGGCGTTTTTTTTTTTTAAATAATTTTGTACAATGCATCTGGAATTTTTGACGAAGCCTACTTGATTAATTTGAAAATATGTCTCTAAGTTTTATATGCAAAATTTGATCTATCAATTCCTTCTTTTTCCGGTAGTCAGATCCGCATCAAATCATTCTCCAGACTATGCTAGTGTTTCCCTGAAAATTTCATCAAAATCTGTAAAGCGGTTTCTGAGTCCATAAGCCCCATACATACATTCATTGACTTTTACATTGATAGAATAATAGTTAGAAGAAGATTTAGATTTAGTATGTAAATATATTAATTTTAATAAATAAAAAGGTAAAACAAATATAAAGCAATGGTTATTAATATTACATAAGACAATCCCCTAGCAATCATTTTTTATGTACACAATTTTCGCGCAATAAAGGCATAATTCATAAAATATATCTATTAAATAAATTCAGAAAATGTAGCATCAATCCTTTTGAAACGATCTAACGCATCATCCTTGACTGTCCTCATTATGTTGTAGTTAGAATTTACTACATAGACGACATAATAAGCCTAGTTAATGTGATTATTAATTCTTTAGATATTATAATTTCATGGATACGCACACGATCAATATGTTATTCTACTTTTCTCAATTTTAAAATTCACTACATGTATTTATAGTTAACTTAGTTTAAATCAGATAATTGAATAATAAATAAATAATTGAAATCAAATACACGAAATACTAACTAACAACAGTTAAGCATATAGTATTAACAGAATCACAGTGCAGTGATGATTAGCTTTAATTCGGTTGATGACCCATGTAATTTTTCGGGATTTGCTTTGCCTTATGCCTTTTTTTCTAAGATACAGTTTTAAGCGCAGTCAGAAAGCAGAGTACACTGATACTTTTTTTCAATACTACTTGGGTTGTGCTCTTTATTTTGTCTGTGGAGACTCTTAACTCTTTAGTGGTGTTCACTGAAGAACCAAAAATGGAAAATGTTGCGGGAATCCGTAGGATTTCAAAGATCTACCTCTAAGGGAACCCATTCTACCATTTTGCTAGCAGAGTTATATGCGATAGAAATCTGCGACAAGTGGTGGAAGAAAACATTTCTCTACTCGACAATTAAATAAGTTAACTAAATTGTTTCCTGATACTAGACAAGGAATCTTATCGAAGTAATCTCCATCTACCTATGAAAGATTATATATACTCACAGATCATAGTGGCTTTGGTTGTCAATTAAAGAAAATATTGTCCTCTGATATTCTAAATACATATTGACGTTTTTCTAAACTAAATATTGAACACATATTCTTTGTGAATGTCCTGCAATTACTAGAAAAATACTTTTCTTTCTAGACTCATTTACAATGCCTCCATCACGTATATGGAATAATAAACCTAATAGAGTCCTTAAATTAATTAAAAACCTCAATTTCTAAGGTTACCATGGACAAATATAATCGACCTTTGAAGGTTCATGGACATTAATGATATTAATATGATGCATGCATGCTAAGCCATCATTATAATGATTATGGTACGTAAAAATTATAGTTCTCCGATTAATGAAAGAAGTAAATCCCACAGAAAAAATAATGAGCTCAATACATAAGTGTATACAAAATTTGGATGTCTTAAAAGCTTCGGTTCACCGTTGTTTGTGTGGATGTGAAAGTCATGTAAAAAATTCTCTCTCTCTTTGCAAATAAATACAAAAAATAAATTATTAAAATCAATTTCTTTTTAAATTAATAACAATTTTAAGAAAAGATGATTACACAAAAATCGTAATTCATTACTCACAAAAACAAAGACTTTAAAAGAAAATCGCCTTTGCTTTATTAAATAGCTAAGATGTGAAAGGTAATTAATTACTCATATGTATCTTTGTAAGCTTTAACAAATCACAGTTTCTGTTTTATTCTGTTTTGTTTTGTTTTATTTTTGAAAATTCTGAAAACTTTTTTAAAAATTAAAATGCAGTTAGTTGGAACATTTTTTGTGCATTTGAAAGGCGGCAGTGCCAACGCAAATCAACTATACAACAACTAAATCAAAACGGCAGTCAGACTTAGATACAATTTATTTATATACACAATATACTCGTATACATGATGTCTATATAAGGTAATAAGTAATATGTACCAGTAGTAGAAAAATATATTTATTTATGCAGTAGGCAAAGGTTGACTTATATATGTCTTTCAGTTAGTTTGTCAGTTGGTCATTTAAACTGTATCTCGGTCAGTTTTGTCTGTTCGCCTTGTCATCGCGTGAATTTTGTGTGAGTGAGTGCGGTCTTGGGTCTTGGTCTGCACGTTGCTGTCAAGTGGCGTACCACGCGCTGAAATGTGACATGAATTTATCATTTCTGTTTTATGTAACAACTCGGAATTTTACATAAATATTTAATTTTCTCACTCTTTTTACGTTACATTTATTTTTTCTGTTTTTTGGAGTTTCATCTGTGATGATTTTTGTGCAAAATTTTAATTAAGTTGTGATAGTTGTTGATGCTACTATTTGTGAATGCAAAAACTAAATGAATTAGAAATGCAAGAAAAAATATTTATTTAACTAATAAATCAATTTGTGGCATCAAATGTGTCCAGTAATGGATCGAAATTGTTTTTGATATTTAAGAAATAAAAATATAATTTAAATGATTCAAATATTCTATATGAAATTTGTATCACAATTGAAGTGAATTAAAATATGAGAAGGAAATAGAAAAGTATTTCGATCAAATAGTTTAAAATGGAGTTACAACATTGTTACTTAACAATAATAGACATCGTTTGAAAAATAAAGAAAGAGAGAGAGAGAGAGATTATGGTATTAGAAATACTAAATTATGAAGAAGAATTGAATAAAGAAAAACAGGATATACTCGTAAAAAATAGAAAAGAGTTAAAGTAACATAGGCATATGTAATATGAAATATTGTATCTACAGGCATCTTATTGATTTATTGTCTTTTCCATATGCGATTTGGCACCTTTCATTATAAATTCAATAATATTGAATAGGTGGAGTTTCTTCAAGATTTTGAACGGATACAAAAGTTGAGAGCTAAATCTGCACAATTGGGTCCAATGGAAATAAAGTATAGTTTTACTAATATTCTGTTTCTTGTATAATAAATTGAAAAATACATATTTTGGACAGTTGGACTCACTCACAAAGTATCAGAAATGTCCTTTTTCCTAGATCGGAAATCTCATCATTTCTTCCTAGTGTTTTCCAAACCCAATAATATAACTATTTCCAGACAATTTCATTGAAACCCTAGAAGAGTTTTTACAAAAAGTTCACGAAAAACTCTTCTAGGGTTTCAATGAAATTGTCTGGCCACGGAAGATGTCCGCTCACAGGAAAGTATTTTCTTCTAAGAACATAAGTTGTGGGACTAAGAAATTTGTCCGACCACACAACAGATGTTCGCCTGAGGGGGATTTCCGCAACTGGAGGATTTGTTGTATTTAATCTTTTTACTCGCCTTAACTTTATATTTTATTAGTTATAAAATACCGCTAAAGTATCTAAATTGTACTTCCCTATGTTTCTTATAGTGCATGCCCACTAACTTCAGCAGTTCATTACTGAAGTGACTTGTGGCTGAAACCCAGGTCCTCCATAAACAAAAATAAAAGAGGTCCAGTGCCTCTAAAGAAAAAAGTGATGATCAAAAACAACACCTATGGAGTAGATTAATCGCTAGAGAATTAATGATTAATTGATTAATTAATTAACTTACAACGGATTAAACGATTAATCGTACTTTTTCGATTAATTGTGCCATCGCTTGTCTTATTCGGTTTTTAATTAAACACAAGCTTTGGATTGGAAAGTAGCGTTGGACAGAAGTAGAAGCAAATTTGATGGTACATTTTATTAAATACTCATGAATGATTTCTTTGTAATGTTCTATCAGCATGAAATTATAAGATTTTCTAACATTAAATGAGATTTCCTTACCTTCCATGCAATTATAAATTAAAAATTAAAAAAAAAAACATTGTTTTTATACAATTTAAATTTTCGTTTATAACACAAAGTAAGGTGCAACATTACTTGGGTTATAATAAACAGGAAAAAGAAAAGAAGAAAAAATAAAGAGAAAAGAGAAAAGGAAATATGATCCAACAACAAAATATTCAACTGTCAAACATGTCCGATTTATATGCCAAAACGACTAAAAACCAAATAACAAAATATTATACTATAACGTACATACTTACAAATATACAAACACACATAAATATAAAGTAACAAACATCAAGCCACGGCAATCTGTCAACATTTCAATTCACACTTGTCGTCAACATTTTGTTGTTGTTCTTGTTCTCGCTTCTATATAATTCTCTTGTTATTTTTATTATATGTTTATTTTTTTGTTCTTATTTTCCATGCAATATGCTTTAATTTGAATAAATTTTAATTTGATTTCATTTCATTTTTTCTTTCTGTTTTTGCAATTTTTTGTTTAGTTTTTTTTTTTTTTTGGTTACTTTTTCTGTGTGAACAAATCTTATCTTTCAGCGGCACGCGACGTTGAAGGCGCGAAGAAAAAAAAAAAAAATTAAAATAAATTAAAAAAATAACAGTAAATATTTCATGTTTATTATACATGGTAGATACTTTTAGTCATAGGCGTAGAATGTATAACAAAATTTTCCAAAAAAATAAATTTGTTTCTAAACTAAAATAATATTGAGTTGACCAAAGAGTCATTGGATTTTCAGGGTAAGGAAACGAAATAATTTTTCTAATATCTCATTAAATGAAATTTGGAAATTGGAGATAAAGTGCTGAATGCTGTAAATATAACAAAATATGTGACTTTACAGGATGCTTTTTTTGAAAGTAAATAAAAAGTTTTTTTATTGCAGAACCACGACTGACTGAATCATGTGAATTAGTTTTGCTACTGTCATCATTGGATTAAATTTTTGACATATATTTTATTCTATTTTCCCTTACAACAGTTGCTTACTTTCCTTGGTCGATTGCACATATACAAATATATTTAACCCAGTATATTTCTCATTTGTACAATAATCCAGGAGACTACAGCTGCAATTGTTTGTCTTAGTACCTTGGGTCAAAAAGTGGAATATTGCTATTAACACTCATAAATTGACTCATGTGACATTCACACTTAGGATTGTAAATGCCTAAGCATAAGTATAAATGGCAGCATACTCCCCACTGCTTCCAGTATTAAATACCTTGGACTTACTCTGGAAAGAACACTTAATTGGAGAAAACACTTGGTCAGCAAGCGGACCAACCATCTCAACCTTAAGCTCAAGTGTCCCTTTTGGTTACTTAGGCAGCTCATACTATGCTATAAGCTGCTACTCTACAAGGCAATTCTAAGATCAACATGGACCTATGGCATCTAGCTATGGGGTTCCACTGCGACCACCAATGTTAACATCATACATATGTTACAGTCTAAAATTTTGCGCACAACACTAGGTGCCCTCTTTTATGTATGTACAATGACGTCATTTATTGTGTCATCAAAATGGCTACAGAGACCATGCAGGGACTATCACTGATTATAGCCACCGCTATGAACATCGATTTGAGTGCCATGTAACTGTAATTGCTGAGCAAATCCTGAACAACAGTCAGCAACATCGGTGACATAAGTGCTGCCATACTTTGGTTATTCCCTCCCAGTTTATCCATTGACCTAATAATAATTATAAGCGATCTAGCAACCTACCCTTTCTAACACTACCCAACATCTATGTGAGCGATCGGCCAATATAATACTTTCAGACAATATCCAATACTTTTCTTTTTATGCATCTAAGAAACGTACAAGAAACGCGATCAAGTCACTTGTCCTATTTTGCTGTTAAATTTTCAATAAATAATATTACATAAACTGAAACGAACGCGATCCATCCTTATATCATTTATTTCCTCATCTAACCTAATAAAACCTCAAGATAACTGAATTCTTCATGAAATTTTTTTAATGTTTATTGACAAATTCTAAATAAATAATAAAAAAAATCTACAAAAATATTATTTAATAAGTAGAATAAATACTTTGACTTTATCAAAACAATTCGACGACCATGTCTTATAAAAAATGTACAGCCAGTATATAGATATATACTTCTTATATAATACTTATATGTACAGTATATAAAATATGTTAGAATGTGGGTCGTTTGTTATTTTGCTTTTTTGACACAGTTTTGCCTATTGAAACTTCTTAGCAAAGTCACTGTTGTTGCTGCTGCTGTTCTTGTTCTCAATATTCAATTTTGAATTATTCCAATTGGAGATTAAAAGAAATCTAATTGAATATGACAGGAACATGCTGAAGGCGTTGTTGGTTCATAAATGAAATCAAATATTGCGATATCATAATAACATAAGAAAAAGACAAATTTGAAAGTTGTTTTTCTAAATGGTAAAACCAGAAAGAATTATGTAGGCTCAACTCACGCAGATCAGTTTTCGACAGTCCAAAGTAATAGGAATAAGCAATTAAAGGCTAAATCACAAAAAAATGTTAATAAGTTCCTGAATTTCAGATTAACAACAGCAACAACAACATTTTCTTGATTTAAACCACATTTGCTAATTACGCCAACGCCTGGTAATGCCACCCAATGGAATAGACGACTAGAGGAGATAAAAGAGTTGGGTAAGAGTGGCAAAGCGTAAAATGCGTAAAGATAATTACGCATACAAAAGAAGATGAAATAGAAATGTAATAATACCATTTAAGCTTTGTAAGCCAGAAATTATAGTAGTATAGTAGTAGATGAGTGAAAGAGTCTAGTCAACGAGGGCATACAACAATAAATTTATGCCCAAGCAAACTGAAAGGTTAAACAGATAAAATGGGATACTACTGATGCAATTCAATGATATTTAAGGGAGAGAGAGAGAGAGAGAGAGTGGGTGGATGGAATGAAATCAAGGCCATAGAACATGCCATCACTATTGCTGCTGCTGGCAATAACATCAACATAATTAATGCGTCTTGTGGCAAATGCGGCAACAACAATTTTACATGAATACATAAGTTCAGCATGCAATAACTACAATAACTAAACAAGCAAGCAAAGCATCAAAACACTTTTGCCACCCACACAACAATCAAAATCTTCACTTGCTTCACTGCTTCATGATGCACTTGCAACTTGTTATTGAAGCTTGGCTTAGTTTGGTTTGGTTTGGTTTGGCATGACTTCGTTGGGTGTTGGTGGTTATTTCGATGGCTTTTTGGTCTGACATTGTGACTGTGCATTTGAATTAAACAGCAACAACAACAATAGAAGCAGTAAATCCACTGAGACCAGCAGCAGCAGCAGGAGCAAAAACAACATTTATTCATTGTTTGCTTATGTTCATAGTGTTCGTATTGCTGTTGTCATGCTGATGTTGTTGCTGTTGTTGTTGTTATTGTGAAAAGGCGCTGATATTTTGGTTTTAGTCCTTTTGCATTGCATTAGTGGCACAGTCAGCGACTTGGAAAATCGCAAAAGCGCAATTTGCTAACGTTAAGGGTTTTTGGGATTCATTTTCATTTTGAAGGTTGAAATGAAACTTTGCTGCTGCTCAATTGGGGTTTACTCAGATGACTTCAATTAACTGACTGAGAAAGAAAATTGAAAATATTTTTTTCCAATTATGCATAATTTTTTTTTTTTTTTTTTTGTAATTAAGCAAAGTGAATAATTGAAAGAATTAGAAGATGTGTTAATGAAATAGGTATGAAATAAGATTGAGACTCATTACATTTTAGAAGTCTATGCATTTTGTCTCTCAATCGGAAACATCAATTATTATAAGCATCAGTTGGCCACTGTATGTACTAAATTATGGACATCACAAAAAATCGTATGAAACAAAAGGAGAAACAAGAGTCTCATTGTGTGCAACATGTGCTAACAATTGCACAAACATAATTCATTGCATTTTACTAAAGCAAATGCAGCTGACGCTAGGACATGCTGCTTGTATGTGACTACATGAATTCGCCTGTTGCCTGTTGATTTTATGGAAGATTGGCAAAAGTCTTTCAGTTGCTAGTGCATCACTATTCACTATTACCCACAGACACGTAGTAATGAACTAGAATAGAGGAAAAAATATGTTGCACTTGCACGTTTGAACAATACAAGCACATAAGCCGACATCTAACTAACTATGTATGTACAATAGATGTAGTTGTAGATGACGATGATCACTTCCGTTTTAAGTTCTAATAATTTTTATGCAAAACGGAAGTAGCTTTGTTGCTGATGGCAAATGCAAACAACAAACAAGTGAAATCTCTTTGTTACTATAATACTATGCCTATGTATACGAGTATATGCAGCAATAAAAGTCTGTTGGAAAATGCAAATAAAAATGAAATCTCATACAGAAAATCTAAAACAGCAAGAAGGAGGAAGAAGAAATCTAAATGAAGTTGCTGGACAATGATGACACTTAGTATGCACAATGATGATGATGACAGCAACATGCAATGTTGCTCATAATGCCTTTGTAGGCATGTAACTAGTAACCAGTAGTAGCAGCTGCCACTATGTAGTATCATATTTGTGGTTAGTATTTGGTTTTATGCAGCAAACCTAGTTTTAGGGCAATTTTGTGGTTGATTACAGAATTATGGTTAATTAAGAATTAAAATATTTGCAATTGTTGCTTTTGTTACGTCTATAATATTGTATTAGATTCAACATCAATTAGCCAAAGCTAAACAACAACAAATAAAAAGTATCTCATGACAACATGTTCAACATAATAGAATCTATCTCATATGTACGTAGAGATGATGCTTTCCAAATAGAAATACAACAATTATGGCCTTAATGTGCACTTAAACGGTTGGAAATTGCAGTGAATCGTGATAGCAAACGACTCAAAGCAATTGTAGCAATTGTGGCAACAAGTAACATGCAACATTTGAAATAAAAAGCTAACAACCTGGCAACATGATAAGCAACAATCATCATATTACAGTGAAGCAACAAAAGCATGCAGCAGCATCAACAGCATCAACAGCATCAACAGCATCAACAGCATCAACAGGATCACCAGCATCAGCAGTAGCAACATATAGTAATAAAGTTAGACTATTGCCTGCTAGCAAGCAGCAGGTGACAAAGTCATGTTCTTGTTGTTGCACGCAAATATGTGCAAAAATTAATTTGCAACATGGCAGCAGGAAGCAAATAGCAAGTATAAACCACATGCAACATCTAAGTACATACCACAGTCAGTCAGTCAGTCAGTCAGTCAGTCAGTCAGTCAGGTTAGATACTAGATGGATGGACAGATATGTAGTTAGATGCGCTCAAAGGAAATGTTAAGTTGCACCAAGATGATTAGCGTAAAAATTTATGGTTGCAATTAGCAAACGGTTACCAATGCGTGCAACACAGCATAGACATAGCAAATATTGCATGCAATGCGCGACAAAGTTTTAACTTTGTCGTAACTAGTAGTAGTAAGTATTTCTTCTTCTTTTTGAATTGGTATCTTGTGCACACACAGAGAGCACAGCACAATCTCTTAACACAGACCATTTGTGGCAAGAAATGTCTGCCGAGTGTCATTGAATGTGCGCGCGAAAGTGCCACAAATTCAGTTTGGCAATTGGCAGTGAAATGATAAATGCTGCCACATGTTGTTGTTATTGCTGTTGTTGTTGCTGTTGTTGCTGTTGTTGTTGGTGCACTCCCCAAACACAACTCAAAAACTTGCACAAACAGGTTGCACATAACACACACTCATACATTGTTTTGAATGTGCGTTTAAAAATAGAAATAGAAAATGAGCAAAAATTGAAGAGAAATTGCACTGTTAGAGAATAAAAAGAAAAATAAAAAGAAGAATGAAATCTTGTTTGTTGCCAATATTTCTTGTTAAATGTTGCATTCAACGACAACTAGAATGATGACGATGCTATCTCACTTTCTGTGTTAGGCATCATTTACAGTTAGTTAAGCAGCCTCGCCTCATAAGTATATTGTATTTTTTGTGTTTTTATTATTTGTGCTAACATTGCATGCCACAACAAGCTGCGCAAACTCGCTTCAATGATTTTTATTAATTTGATATTCATGCAACGACAGCGAGCGACATTGCCACACCACACCACACCACACCACATAAAACTAACCTCGACAAACATATTTGATTGCAAAAATAATAACACACACAGCACACACATTTATTATATTAATTAAATTACATTTATTGCTAAATGATCAATGAAAAGTGTTTCATGGTCGTCAAGCGCATCAAATTACAATACAAAAAAAATTCAACCAAAACTCATAGAAACATTCCGAATTTATCTTAAAAAAAAAAAGAGAAATAAAAACACAGCTTTGTACATTTTATTTTAAATTATTTATCATAAATAACTAAATGCAATTTATATCTTTTTATTGATTTTTATTTTTATTTTTATATAAGTAGTAATATGCATTTACTTGATATTTTTCTACACTGAGAGAGCGAAAATGTTGTTTGAAGTAGAAGACGTTAGAATCTTAAAAAAAAAATAATCAAAAACCATATTATGATATTTTGTTATATTAACATTATTAAATTTTGGGATGGGTAAATGTAAAAGTATGGCCATCGAGAGTCACTAGTTGTTGGTAAGAAAAATGTAATAAGTCCATCTATGGTGAATCGAGATCGAATTATGTTGCCCCCGTTGCAAATTAAGCTCGTCATTATGAGATAATTTATTAGGGCTCTCAACAGAGATGGTATATATTTTGCGTAATTAACGGATAAACTTGCTGAGCAAAGTGCCGAAAAGTTAAAAGTGGATATTTCTGATGGATCAAAGATCCAAATTTTGTCGAATCGTTGAATGAGCTCGAAAAGAGAAAGTGAAAATCAATTATATTGATAATCCAAATTAGTAATACAATGAGTACAATGTCAAATTTAAGAGATCTTGGGTGTAACATGAGCATTAAAGTTTATTATTTACATTCTCATGTGGATCGATATCTTGGAAATCTTGAAAATTATAGTGAAGAGTAGAGTGAAAGATTTCACTAGAATATCCGAACAATGGAAGAACGATACCAAGGAAAATGGAACAATCACATGATGACAGATTATTGCTTGATTCATTGTCGGGATGTAAACCAAGCTCATCATTCAAGGAAATCTTAAAGAAACAATTTTCACATCAACTCTTTATAATAAACCGTGTAAAGACATATTTTTTTGTGAGAATTACGAAACTGTTTTCGTAATCAGCACCCTTAATTTAACTATAAACGAAAATTTTTTAGTGTTGAGATCATTATTTTATCCTAAGTATGTGTTTAAACAATTTATTTTCTTTATCTTATTAATAGACTTGGATTTTGGGTGTAGAAAAACGATCAACACGATTAGAGTTAAGAAGAAAGATAGGCCCATTTATGAAGAACACGTCATTTACAAAAGAATAAACCTGATGACTTTGTAGTAAGAAAAAGTTAAAGAGTGGAACTTGAATTCTTTAAAATTAGAATTACAACTTAAGTTCAAGCTAAAATCTTCAACAAAACTTCATGTCTTTGTTTTAGTTAGGCAATTATTATATTGGTTACTAGATATCTGGGCGGACGTTGTTAGAGAGGCACTCCTTCCCAATAAAATAGTGGATACTTTTTCTTAAACTTTCTTCATGATTCACTCTAGGCACTGGTGAAAACCACATGAAAATCCGTCTATTGGTTTTTGAGTTCCTTGCGTACAGACATACGCGGCAGGAAGACATTGTTTTACATAGGATATGTAAGTAGTTACATATTATATTTGAAAACAAATATGAAAAATATCTCGATCTTAATAAAATAATCTCGTAAGTTTTAAAAATGGAACAATTATTATTTTTAATGAGGTGCAGGTGTTAACTATCAACCATTCCTAAAGAAATGCCAGTTCAAAACAATTAATTCTCTTGTATTGAGTTGGAGGATATACCCATAAAATTAACTGATCTGATATGATTTAGAAAACATTAACATTTTTTGCGCAGTGTACAATGTTTATTTATTAAAACATTAAAAAGATTTTAAATGCAAATTTACCATGTTAAACATGAACATCTGCCACATATTCAGTTGTGGACAGACGGATAGACAAACAAACAGATAGATACAGAACAAAAATACAACTGACAAATCTGTTGTCAGACAGATATGTTGCTCATATACTCGTAGTACACATAATATACATTCGTACTTGTGCTTATGACAAGTCTGTCTATCATTTACTACTTACTATGTTCTTGTGGGTGTCTTTATACAGAATATATAATTGTATATATATATTTTTTAATCAAGAAACTATTTTTCTGTTTTATTACTTCCACTACTTGAAAAAGTAATAATATGTAAGACAACTGTTCAAATGAAAATACTTATGTATTGTATACTTGATTTTAATGAACTTGTCAGACTTTTGCACACAGTTGTTGCCATTAAAAAGCTTGTCCAATTGTTCAGTGTTCATGGTCACAAAATTATGTGAGATACACCTACCAACCACCATGTAATATTTAAAATAAACTATAAAAGAGTTTCTTATGTATGAAATATGCACAGTAAAAAGTTGACCCACTCCTTTAATGTTGTAATAATCAATAAAAATTGCCCTTATTTGTCTTTAACAAGATCAATTTATGCTTCATTGCACAAACGCGAACATAAAAAAATTATTTTGAAATTTATTGCAATAACAACCGCATTACGTTTCTTGGTCTTCGGCAGTCATCAGTAGATCAGATTGAATGAAGAAACAAAAACAAAAAAAAAGAAAACTAGCGCATCAAGTAATAACTGATTGATCAGCGGAATGAGATATGATGCTCAACGTTGATACTTTGGTTGCAATTTAATTTTTTTCTTCTGTTGTTGTGTTTTACGCATTTCATGAATCCACACACAACGACAGCAGACAACTACAAAAGTACAAGAAAAAAAAAAAAAAAAAAAATATAAGAATTGAAGTAACTTATACTCACTAGTAGAACTTATGTTTGTATCAAGCATTTCAATTTAATATTACTTTAAGAAGCAAAAATAGTGTAAACAATCAAAGGCAATTGCAAAGTTATGTATTGTGTTGACATCGCCTATAAGAATTTCATAGTAATATTATAAAATTAAAAAACCTTCCATACAAATGTACCTAAATCCCAAAGTCGGCAGCCTAAAACTTCTAAACCACAAAACGGATTTTGATATGGTTTTTAATACCATTTAGAGAATATCTTGGGGAAGGTGTCTATCAAAGAAAATTTTTGGAAAATCCACCGGAAATGTCGAAATTGGTGAAATTTGCATTATAATAAAAAAAAAAAAGTCGTGAACACCCGCCCCCGCCCTCTAAACATGATTACTTAATAATTGACGCTTGTAAACATATTTTAAATTCAGTTAAGTCACCTTTGTCAAAAAAAAAAAAAAAAAAAATATAAATATATTAATAATTAACCGTTGCTACTCCCCGGCAAAAATTTTATCAAAATCGGCTTTTGTAAGGGGATGATAGAATGATATTTAATTTATTTTGTTGTTACTCTCAATTCAAAAGAGTTTTTTAATAATATTGACATCATTGTCTGAGATGTTTGATTGATTAAAGAAAAAAAAAAACATTATCCCAAAAACATGCCTATATCTCCACAACTGCGGTACCTACCGCGTCCAAATGTATCTAATAACCATCCATTTGACCTCATAAGTACAACAAGAAAAAAATTATCAAAATTTGTTCAGCTGTTTTCGAAATTTGCGCTTAGGAACACATTAAGCGGTTAATTTTTATATGTATAGGTGAGTCTCATTTCTTTCCTCTTAAATTATACCTGATGGGTTGGCGAAAAATGTATGCGCGAAAAAAATATTACGGTGCTACCTGCCACGAATTATTTTAAATGAAAGAAAACCATTTAATTTTCAAAGAATATTTTAAGAGATACTAATCTCAAAATGTTAATGAAAACACATAACTGATAATTATGAAAATAGTTCTTGCCCATAAAAGTTGAATTCTTATATTAACAAAATAAATTAAATTCGAGGAATTCCATAAAAATTGTTTTTAGATCCACTTATTTTAGGATCTCAATTGATTTATGATGATTTCGCCATAAACACAAAAAATACTGAACTTTTAAAGTGTGGTGTGCAAATGAGAGAGTTATATTTTAAAAATAATCAAATCGTCTTTAACAAACATCTCCTCTACTACTACTACTCCTACATCATATAATTTAGAATAATTGTTATTACAACTTTAAAATTAAGAGATATAAATTTAATACAATTTGTTATATTATAATATTTCTTATTATGGACTGATGACAAATAAATCTATTGTAAATATACACAATTGTATTACATAAAAAAAAAGATACTATCGTGAATCGATCACCATAATGTATCATAATAAATAATGATTACCAGTAATAGATTCAACGATGTTAAAACATTTTACAAAAAATATGTAAAAAAAAAAATTGACACTTGCGCGTCTCTTTGTTTTACGACAACGTAGTCTTCGTTGCCTGCTTGATTGTTGATTTTTAAGATTGTTATATTTTTCTTATTTGTAATTCTTCAATTTCTGCGGCTCCTGCGTGCCATCAATGTGACCGTGTTTTGCTGACCTAGTGCACCATGAAACGAATGCACGAACCATCGAAGGAAGGATGGATGGATGGATGGACAGATGTACGAGTATGTTATGGTACAGAAGTACAGTAGAATGAAGGGAGAGCAATGATTTTGTTGTTTCTTGCGTTCACTTGTGCTGAAATAAGCGCATTCGCTCCTTTTGCTGATTTATTATTTATTTATTCAATCGTTCAACTCAGTCACTCACACACACAGTCACTCATTTTACCAGTTCTTGCGTTCTTGCGTTCATTCATTCATTCATTTATTTATGTCTTGGATCATGTACAATTTCTTACTTTGTTTTATTGTATTTTCTGTTCTGCTCTGTTCTTTTCAGTTCACAATCATGTATGCAATACTCATTTATATGTAACATATATTTACTATACCATACAATACTTCTACTTGCTATATAATCTTTGTGTATGCGTTTGTTTTTTTATTCCAATTTTTTTCGTATAGCAACACAATACGAGTACAACACAACAAAGCAAACAATGATTGCCTATTACGTAATTGCTCAAGTTGACAGTTGCGCGCGTTGAAAGTGACAGTTTTGCCATTTATTGCAATTTCTGTTTTCATTTTCATCTTTAATCTGACGGTCGATCGGATCGGATCGGATCGGATCGGGCGGAGGTTGGTTGGGGGCTTGATGCTCGAAAGCTTACTTGGGTCTACTGTAATTATGCCATAATAGTACTAAATTGAGATTGAGTTTGTTTGTCTTGCTGCTTTCCACACTTGTCACTTGGCATTATGGTGCGTGACGAATGTTCATCTAATCGGATATTTTAAAGAAGACAAAGTATTAACTTGATTCTATAATACTATCTATAGCTTACTATGGCTTACTACACTTCATTAATTTGCTTTGTTTAACCTTTCCTTTTATGGTTAATAACATCGAATTTTATGGCAACATTTCAAAAGCAAATCTTATTTAATTAAAATGCGATTTGTCGGCTATGAATGAATGAACGAATGAATGGGTGAATGAATGATCAATGAATGACATTTTGTTAATTAAGTAATAAAAACTTGCTATAAATATAGTATTAGAGGGATTTGTAACAAGGAGGGGAAAAAGACCTGATTCTTGGTGTTGTGGAGTTATAGCCAACTTTATGTTTATGATGTTAAAGCCCACAATTGAATTGAAGCAAACGAAGCACGTTACAAGTTGCTTTTGTTGTTTTTGTAATATACAATAGTCTTTTTGATTTTTTTTTTTTTTTTTGTAATTATTTGTTGTAAAATTTAACGGGCATTACGTGTTTTAGTTAACATTAGAAATATTTTGTTATAACAGAAAACGAATTGAACTCTGTAAGCCTGCCAAAGCCAAGCCAAGTCAAGTCAAGTCAAGTGAATACGAATGAATATATGTACTATGTACTATGTACGTATACATCGAATGAATATTGCCGCCAGGCATCAAGCTAACCAACTTAACTCAAGCAATCCAAGTCTAATATAATTTTACAGTTATTGGCAGTAAAATCGGTCGTTTATGTGTGTTTATTATGACATTATACACATTTGTTGGCCTCTTTGCTATATAAGTAGTATGTATTTTCCTATGTTTAGTAAATAATTGTCGTTGTTGTTATTTTGCTATTGTTATTCTTATGATTGGTGGAAGATTGTAGGTTTTTGTAGGTTTACTTAAAATTCTCATTTAAATAATTGTCTCATAATGGGTAAAGTATAGAAATTTGTGATTGTTGAATATTTGATTAGTTTTGTTTTGTTTTGATTATGATTAAATTTATGATTTTATATCTTTTTCCCATTTGAATTTATTTTGAGATTTCATTCATTTCAAATCAAATCCAATTTGAGGTCTATTAATATTAATTAATTATGAATTTAATAAGATTTAATCTGAATTTATATACAATTTATGTAATTAATAAGGAAAATACAATAAAATAAAATAAATATTGAGTGGAAGAAATTTGATGTAATATTGTATCTTTGGTCACAGCACCATGGCCTCCTCCCCTTCTATCTAGTAGTTTTAGTCGAGCTAATAAAAAAAAAAGTAAATAAATATTGTATCTTAGGCAATAGAAATAAACTTTATGGTAACCATAATTTCTTTATTAATTTTAAGAAAAAGTTTATTGATATGACTTAGTCTGAAATTAGTTTATTATTTTATTACATTAAATAGAAATGATTGATTGCTATAATATTTTATGACACTCTGTGAATGTGTGGCACTAATTTTAAGACTTTATCTCCCTTGTTGGATTGCCTTCTTGTCATGGTAAGGAGGTCCCATTCTATTCTATCCTTTCCGAATAGGAATTCCTCATATTCACAGTTGAGTGTGTAGATTGGAAAAAGAGTTGAGAGATGATGCGTTGGTCCTCATCATCGGCTATCTTTTTTTAACTAATCTGAGGCGTACGCAGAAAAAATTTTCAGGAGGGGTAGGGGAGTGGCTTTTAGTGATCAAGTCTCTACATGTGACACAGAACCCCCCTGCGTACGCGCCTGTAACTAATATAACATTTCTTTAATAATGATATATTATATAACATAACATAAAGGTGTTTCTTTTAAAGAGAGCCAGTCCTGTTTTTTTTTGATATACGACAAGCGTTTGACAGAGTGTGGCACCCCGGAATATTGTTGAAATTCAAGACAATGTTACCGTACTACTTGGAATTGAAGTCCTTCCTTCATAGAAAATGTTGGAGTACCTTAGGGTAATGTGCTGGCACCCATCCAATTTTATAAGATTAAATTGAAGGAAACAGCTCAACATAAAACTTTTAAAAATGGCCTTGCTTTTAAGATCAAACTCACAATTAAGCCTGAAAAACAAGGTGCATACTCAAATCGTTTTGAACTAATGGAATAGAGCTCTGGGGCACTGTCTCCAACTAAAACAATGAGATAGATTGCAAATAAAATAAATCAAATTTTTAAAAAATATTAAACTCTTTAAACTTTACTCTCAAAGTTATATACTAATTTTATATTCGAGATCTTCAATTATTGTAGTTTCCAATACTAATTTTATATTCGAGATCTTCAATTATTGTAGTTTCCTAAGCATATTAATAGTTTTAAACAAAATTGTCATCTATTATTACAACTCTCAACGAATTCATGATGAAAGAATATATTGTATGTCATTTTTGGCTGATATTTGTCAGCTGCTTCAAACTCATCCCAAAGAAAGGTTTTTTTGTTTTTTTTTGTAGAATCTGTATTTCATTTGAATTTCAATATATAAATAGATTTCAATTTCATTTGAACAACATAAAAAACACTTCAATCAAATATTACTCACTCACCATTTCTGAGTATTTACTATCAACATTCTAAAATATATCAAAATATTTATTTACACCTGCAATACTATGTTGCATTTGATAGCTTTTTCAATGTATGAATGCCAACATGCATCTGTGCGTAGCAAATGAATAAAAAAAAAAGCAGACTAAACGCAAACATGATTAGCTTGTAATGATGGATGATGTCTAAAAAAAGTCCTTAAAAAGACAAGGTTTTGCATGTTGTATCTACTATGAAGTACTTCAACCGTTTTTAGTTATACTCAATGGTTGCAAGCGTACCAACAATCCAATACAATTCAATGTGATGCGATGCCATGCGATGCGGTAGTCATCGTCATCATTGTAGTTGTTGTTGTTGTTGTTGTTTTTGCTGTTGATGTTGCTTTTGCTGTTGAGTTTTTTTCATTCGTTGCAATATGCAAATCAGTTGCGGTGCGGTCATTGGCCCCACGTGTAAATTATAGTGCGAAGCACAATGGTAACTGCAGCTGCATGTTGTAGATACTCAGATAGTCGCAGTAGTAAATACGAGTGTATCTGGGCGGTTGCTATGACGTTGGGTGGCTTCACTGATTACACGTCAACAATCATAGCCAGTTTGAAACTGAATTTGCATAAAGTGTACTACATAGTACTAACTACACTGACCGATTCAGTTTGTAAGTGAGTGAGTGTCTGACAGACGCTGAAATCAAAATACACTCATCTGCCTGTTTGTCTATGTGCCTGCGTGAGCCCGTCATCTATCAGATCAGTTTTAGTCTCTTGTATTTTGTGCGTTTCGCACACTCACTAATCAATGCAAAAAATCAGTAAAATCCATTAAAATACTTAATAAGCGGGAAATGCTTATCTCACGGTTTAACTCAATGACTCAATGACTAACGGACTGACTGATAAATAGATTGACTGACTGACTGACTGACTGAATGCTCGATTGGTGTTCGTAATAACATTTTGTTGTACTTACTATGTAAGTTTCAAAACAAATAAACAGAGTACAACAGCAAAATTCAAAATGCATTTAATTTGTTAGCATTTTTCAAATGATTAAAAGGTGCCGACAATATGTCGTTTTTTTTTTGCGTCGCTTAGTCTATGAATTACAGTTACACCAAACTGGAGAGGTCCAAGTCCATTTCATTCCACCCCTCTAAATATCAATAACAACAACAAAGACAAAGGCAGCGACAGCGATAGTAACAACGACTCAGATGACATGAGCAAATGAGATAACGTTAACATGAAGACAAAGGGGATGCAGATCAATTTCAAACCACATAACAAGTGCCATTACTCCCTGTATCTGCAGCAATCTCCCGCCCCTCTAATTCATAGCAAGTAGTACTATAATGATTGGTTATATGAAGGCGGAGACTAAGCGGCGTTAAATGTTTAAACAATTTAATTGAGAGTGTTCGCCTCGGCGTAAACAAGTTCAACGTAAATTGGAAAAAATATAATAAAAAAATTAAAAAAAAAAAAAAAAAAATTAATAAGAAAATTACAAAAACAAACACACACACACACATACATAGATGCACATAGACACGACACACATACACACACACACACACACACATACACACACACACACTAATCTAGTAGTTATATAGTTAAACTCTGGAAAATGCATTTCAATTTGTTATGCACACAAATAAGGTTTTTTCATTTTAATTTTAATTTTTATTTTTTTTGTATGCGAAAATTAATTGAAAATCTCATCGAAAAATGAAAAAAAAAAAATAATGATAATTTTTTACACAAATTAATTTCGTTATGAATTCGAAAATTAAAATTATAATTGAAAAATTGACGCTACTGGGCACGGCATTAGCGTATATTAATACACGTCAGTTAGCCAGTCAAATCAATATTGGATTGGATTGGATGGCATGGCACGGATTTCACTCACTCACTCATTCACTTGTACACAATGTAAATCCATTGAAAGAAAATCAGAACAAAAAACTTATCTCGATTTGGCGGCATTGGACTGCATTCATTGGTGGAAAAAGATTAATAAAATTTTCTACGAAGAAATTAATTTCCATTAACAATTGATATAATGAATTATTAGCTTAACAGCGGCATTTTTATTGCAATTTCGTGTAATTTTTCTTCACGGAAATATAAAATATATTTAACATACTCGTATGGCACATTTCTAATATAATAGAATCTTTATTGCAATATATTTATGTAATGTTGTAAATGCCATTAGGTGTGGAAATGAGTTCTGATGATGATGATGATAAGATGTGACTACACTCGTATTAAATTGAACAGATGTTACTGTGATTTAAATTTATTTTAGCGTTATTTCATAACAGACATGGACATGCTATTTACAATATATATAGATGATTTATTTTTCATTTCATGGAACTACTTCTATTACGTTCTACTCGGGAAAAGTTTTACAAAAATTTAAGGTGATCATTTGACTTTTACTGACTTGTAAATAAAATTTTTAATTTTGTTGATTTAAGGGCGGCAATGATTTTGTAGCTCAATGGGAATGAAAAAATTTAAACACACAGAAATGTTAGAATAAGTTGAAAAGATTTATCTCAAACTTAAAATGGTGAAATGGTTAGACCCGTTTCAATAGGTTCACTTTTCAGACACTAACTTTATTCATGAAGATGTAGCTCCGCTTATAATTTTTACCACCATACAGATATACAATAAAAATCGCCAACACAATCCACTACAACTCATAAGTGAAGTGAATCTAACCACAAAATAATAATAATATAATACAATATCATACATAGCTAAATTTGATCTTCTATTAGGCGATTTTTTTATTCCTCGAACTAAATAAAATTGTAGCGTTTGGATCGAAAATGAAACCTCCAGTAGAATATTTTAAGAAAATTGCTGTTGTCGTAAGGGAAGGAAGTAGGAAAATCTCTATTAATAAAATTAACTATTCATTTATTCTTTACGATGGTCAGTAAGACGCATTAGTTAGTCCATGAGAACGGCATATAGGCGCAATACATTCTAGTGAAATAAAAAACTATTGATCATGGCATTAAAACGTATTCTAAAATATTTGTTAAATAAAGGAAAATTTTAAGTAATGCAAGAAATAGAAAATGGAACAAAGAAAAGGGGTGTAAAAAAAAAGGAATTATTCAGATTGTGAATGAAAAAACTATTTTTTTTTAAAAATCGAAACCGCAGTCTTACACTATATTTCAGTTAATAGTACAATTAAGATTCTAAAGCGTTATGCAATTTACTTTTACCGATGACACTGCTATAATCAGTAGCTTCTGTTGCCGTGTTAAAGCTGCAGCAGACCTGGATAATCGTTTTAAAATCATTCAAAAGTGGTTATCTAACTGGAGGATGAAAATCAATGAACAGCACGTTAAATTTAAACCGTACGACTTGTTCTCCAGTAACTTTAAAAGGGAGCTAACTTAATTTGGCGGTCACTTGGATGAACGTCTCACCTGGCAGAAACGTATAGAAGCTAAAAAGACATAAAAGAAACTAAGAGCACAAAGTCTCTACTGGCCTATTAACTTTAAATCTGTTCTGAGCCTCAAGTACAAAGTATTACTGTCTGTTATTAGGCCAATTCAAACATATAATTCCTTGGAGTATTCCAACCGCAATAACATCAATCCAAAATCTTTTGTACATTCACAGGCACTCCATGATATATCAGGAATGAAGACATTCACAATGAACTGCAATTATTGCTAGTAAAAGAAAAGTGTTATAGGCAAAAACTTAACTATATGAATAAACTTCCTTCGTACAAGGAACTCATCTCGACTGTTTCGTAATGATCAACCAGCCCTTTTACTCATTTAGAGGCCTATAAAGTAAACCACTTCCTCTACTATGTAGGAAGGACACAGAAATGTTAGTAAGGAGGAGTTGAGATCTTATTGTTTGGAAATTAAACTAAAAATTAAAAAAAAAAAAAAAAAATAATAATAATATAAACCCAATTCACATATTCTTATAAAACTTCTTATTTAATCATATGCAAATCATTTAAATCATTGATCATTCTATGAACATAAGTACATAAATATAGTGTAGTTGGTATTCTAAGGGTTTTAAAGGCTGTTGCTTTAATAATATTGTCATTGAATATTTAAGATGGATTTTTAAAACGTAAAATTGTTTATATGTTGACTTATAGAAAAAAAAAAAATAAATAAAAATAGGGAAATAGTCGAAGACCATGAGTCACACACTTATCAACTTCAGTATTCATAACTAAATTAAATTAATTATTCAAATTAGTTTTAAATAAACTAAACAACATTATTAATATTATTTAAGCAAAATAATAATTATTGCAAGTTTTCAAATAAAAAAAAAAAAAAATAAAAATAAAAAAAAAAGGTTACTTTAACCATAAAATGAACTCATTTAATAGTGTAGTAATTTTTCTGTTATAATAATACTATACTTATACCACTTAATTTGATCTTTTAAAAAATGTATTTATTTCATTCAAATGGAAAACCACAAACATTGTTAACTCTAAATGTTGGCAATAAAGTTACTATGCATCATCAGTAATAGTAAAAAAAAAAAATAAACCATATAAAGTTGAATATGTCGCTTCAATTATTTTTCAATTCATTTTCCAACCACATTTGTGGTTTTAAGTCCACAATGGCGCAGTTATTGAATTTTTATTGTTTTTACTAGAGAGAGTGAGAGAGAGAACTGAAATTATGTTGTAACCAGTAGACAATGAATGTATTTTTATTATAATTATACTAATATAAATGAATAGTAAGTAGATTTACTTTTATCATAGACAAAATGGTTAAAAGATGAATTATTTTCACAATTAATTGGTTTGTTTTGACTGTGTTTATTTTTTTTATGTTTACTAAAATTATATGGCTAAATTGCAATTCATATTGAATAATGTGGCAACTACATTAAAAATATAAAATTAAAAATAAAAAAAAATTTGAATAACAAAGAAATTTCAATAGGAAAAGATTGTTTTGTTGATTGTCTGCAAATGAAAGGAGCGAGAAATAGTAAAATGCGGCAATTGCAATGAAGAATTGTAAGCAAAAGCAATTTCAATAAGCGAACGAGTGAACAAATAAATAAACAAACAAACAAATACAACAAACTCTTTAGGAAAAAGTGTTGATCATTATCGTTTTCAAATGCACTTCAAGTCAGTCACTTGGAGTCACTTGGCTTGCCGCAATGTGCCTTTGACTGGGAATCAGTTGGTTTGGGCGTGTATGGTAGTAACTACACACCAACAACAACAACAACAACAACAACAACAACAACAACAACAACAACAACAACAAGATGTTAAATGGTGGCAACATCAGAAGCAGCAGCAGTAAGAGCACCTAACATTAACGCCGACGCCACATCAGCAGCAACAACAACAAAATATTGCCAACAATGATGATGATCATCATCATGATGATGGTGATGATGATGATGATGATGGTGATGATGACGACGACATTTGGCTTTCGCGTAAATGACGCGTTGCTATTGCCATCGCTGTTGGCATCTACTACTTGATTCCTTGTAGATTGAGCACCGGGCGAAGGAATGAATCAGGCCAAAGCAAAGAAAAGCAAGAAACTTCCTACTAAAGCAACAGCAGGCAATGAAAAAAATGGTGAAATAGGAAAAATGGCTTCAAGTGGTGCCCACTTGAACTTTTATACGTTGCTTTCAAAATTGTTATTTTTGTTGTTGTTGCTGTTGTTGTTGTTGTTGTCGGTGTCGTTGTTGTCTGAAGTTTGTTGGTGTTTTTCTTGAGTTGTTGTGTTGTGTCAGCCACTTAAGTGCTACTGTTGAACAACATTATTGTGCATTGTTAATAGCATACCATTGTATGAGCAGAAGTATGTATGTATCTATGTGTCTAAGTATGAATATATTGATGTGTGCGTGTGTAAGATACTTTGTTGTTGTTGTTGGTGTTGCTGTTATACCTACTGCTGTTGACTGTTGATGTCGGCGGCACTTCTTTTAAGGTGTTCATTTTGTTGTTACTGTGGACCAAACAACCAAAAAGGTACTTTTTCTTATGAAACTATTCAAGCAAACTTGTCTCTGCCCAAGAAGCATTTCATTTTTTCATTCAACATGAAATTGCCATAATACAATAGCAACAAAGTGGGTCATCGTTGGCCACAGAATGACACACAAAAATAAAACTTACCTTAAGTACTAAGCATATACATACACAGAATAAAATAGAATAGAATGGTAAGACAGACTTATTTTGGTTGAAAAGAACTTACCACAAAGAAGTAAAAAGAAAGAAAATTAAGATATCACATTTTACCTGAAAAAGAAGAAATGATAAAAAAAAATTAGTTTATTTTGAAGAAATTATAAAAAAATTAAATTTAAATAAAATTAAACCAGTTTAATATTGATTATTTGTTTATGGTTAAAACAACGTTTGATAAATGGGTGACAGCATATGTAGTTAGACAAGACGGAGTAGTAACAAGTCATAGATAGATTTATGCTTATGTCTGTTAGATATCCGGTACTGTACTCGTATATTACATACTTTTGTATTTCTCCTGGTGCCTGCCCACACTCCACTCAACAAATATTTGCTTATTTGTGGTTGAGCTCTTGTCAAATTGGTTAATTAACACTTAAACGTACTTTAAACCTCATTACAAAAATTTCTTAGAAATTTTCATGCAAAAAAGTACAAATAATCAATAACATCAACAACAAAAACAATATTTGTGGCGCCAAATATACAATATAAAAGACCAGTCATGGTTTCTTAAGATGTTTTGGGTTGAATTTTTATCTCAATGTTAATTTAATAAATGGTAAAAGTTTTATGACTTTGACTTCTAGTGAAATAGTTTTATGAATTAATGATGAATCATGTAAAATGTATTGCAAAATTGATTGAAACTCATCCGGAAATTTTGAAATGATTTTTTTTCTTGAAGAAAAAAAATGGATGAATGAAACACGTTAGATACTCTATAAACAAACAGTCTCCAAGTTTGAATATAAAAATGCTTAAAGAATTGAAGTTATAATTCAAATATGCAAAGTCTTATAATAAGGTTTCATAGAGTAAGAAGACTATAGAGAAATACAAATTACCTTTAGAAAAAATTAAAAGCAGAAAAAACATTTATTGTTTTAGAGGCATTGAAGACGCAGCCATGCAGTTCACTTCATACAAATCAATACAATTCAGTTTTTGTCGTGAAAGCCTGAAAAGCATCCCCTATACAATAAACGACGTTTATGTAGTTTCACTTTTTACTAAACTTCTATAGAATGAGTGAAATATTTTAAGTATCTTGAATATCTTATCAATGAAAACTGATTGGATATTGAAACAGCGTGAAATAATGTTCTCAAATACAGAAAGGTATTCAACAGTCATGATGTCAATATGAAAACTAAAACTCGCTTTTTTAAAAAGGCTACATGTGGTCAATACTGCTCTATGCTATGGAAACCTGGGCATCAATAAGCTTGAGTCATTCGAGTTCAAGAAATCCTAAAAATACCATGAATATAATGTGTTACCAACATAAAAGTTTTAAGATGAAAGCGCTGTGATTGGGAACTATTAACAATAGTAAAGAAAAGAAAATCAGTCTGATTAGGAGATGCAATGGAAAACTCAAATACGATTAGATGCAAATAATTATATTTATAAGGCAAAATTCATGGAAAGCGGGGAATCAGTTAATTTTCATGGCTACGAATCATTCGACAATGATCCGGAATACAAAATGGTAGCACCTTCAAAATGAGACTGGAAATAGACAACAATACGCCGAAATAATACAAAAAATTTATGATTATATAAATATAATTGTGTCTGTTCCTTATGGACTCCGAAAGCGCTGGACCGATTTTGATGAATTTTTCAGGGAAACTCTAGCAATATAATTATGACATGAACATTGACTATAAAAATCATACACTAACATAACTTCGGGGAGGATATGCTAATAGTAAGTAGATAATAGAATATATGAAATAAATAAATCCAAGAATAAAATCTATAATATTGTTATAAAATATGTCTAAGAAATGTTCCCTTTGAAACCGAACCGTCTTCGAAAAAGACAACATCCTCTGGATAAATTAAATTAATATGATGTGATTTTTGTTACATTCAAATCCGCCTACTGTTCTCACTAACTGACAGTTTGCAAATAAAATCGAAAAAAGAAAAAAAAAATATCAGATCTAAGTAAACCTTTTAATCTTGTAAAAAAATTGACTTTATTTGTTTGTCGACAAAATGAAATCAGTCGATTATAAATTTCAATAGAAAAACACAAAATTTACTCCATAAATTTTTCCGCAAACTTAAAATTATCAGTGCGATATTACACCTTTGGCGGTATGTAAATTATCTAAATTTCCATTACATATGATAGGTATATTTATTTATTCAGAAGATCATATTATTTATAGCATATGCAGCTGTAATGAACTTGGCATAATGGAATCCCATAAAGATAATATAACCATGCAGGATATAAAGGCACTGGAATTGGAACTTTCAGAAGTTAAAATAAGAAAAGATGAGGCAGAGATCGAATGTAACTTTTTAGCTAGGAAAGTTGAACAGATTCGCAAAATTTGTGATGAGGATGCTAGATATTGTTATGATCCAAATATTCAATGTATAATTTCCTTACTTGATACTCTCAATTGTTTGACAGAATTAAATGAAAAAAAGGACAAAAAAACCTGATTGGCGATAAGAAGTAAGAATAACTTTATATTTGGATAAAAGCTTCTTTGTTTAATAATACAAGTTGACATATTTTCTGATTAATTAATAATATACATATATATTTATTGTATAATATAAATAATTATATGAAAAATTAAAAGAATCTACAAAAAAAAACTATATACTTAAAGTAATCTCAGTGGTGTTTTGTAAGTAAAGATACAGAAAAGCGTTTTACGGTTTACTCGTAGTGAATGCATTTTTTTTTTTTTATTTTTTGTTATAAATATAAAAATAAAATTGGACAGAGTGAAGAGTCACAAGTGCAATGTTCAAATATGTAATTTACTTAAGTAGTGGGGAGTAGATAGATAATGTTAGATACACGATGAATGATTGAATTTAATGAAAATCTAAATTTATTCTCAACTGAATGTGCTAAGGACAAATATTTATTTTAAGTGTTATGTCAGTTGGCAATACTGTGAACACTAATGAGTATGTGATTATGGATAAAACTACAAATTAGTTGGCAACAGCCGCGCTTAAACGTTCATTTGATTTGCTTTTAATTGTTGACGTTGTTGATGTTGCTGCTATTTGCTGCTGTTTAGTTATCTTTGCTAGCTAATTAGTTGGTAATGCGGCATGTTTAATGGTAACCACTTGGCACATCATCATTATTAACATTTTTATCATCAACATGACTATCATCATCATCATCATCATCATCGTCGTGATCATTGTTAACACATCTTCATGTACAAGCATTTATAATGATTTCTTCTACTAATAACAAAGACCAACAACAAATTAAAAACAATTTAAATATTAAGCTGACGTCGGTGGCGGCGCCAGCCAATGATTATTTCAGTGCATTAATAATGATAATGGATAAAGATTTGAACATCCGCCATCTTCATTGGCACCTACTTGCCAATTGTTGTTTAAATGACTTGTTAGCGTGTGACAACGAGCGGTATTTCTTATTTTATAGCACAAGCAAATATAAACAAACACACTTAGTACAATATAAAATGAAAGTGAGTTAGTTGCACAAGTGAATGTGTTTGGTTGGCATAATTCAGTAGAATTTTGTGATTGATTGAATCATTTTTTCTTATGTGCATGTATGTGACCTTAAAATTTGGGCATTGCCCAGAAGTAATAAGTAAAAGTATTATAGGGTAAGGTACCTTAAGAAAAATTTGACCTTTAAAAAGTCATGTCATGGAGAAATGTCTCACTTACTTGGTTTCCATAATAAGAGAAGCATGAGTATGTCTACAGATTTTCACCAAAAAAAAACAAAAAATATATATATCCATTTATTTTCATGTGATTTATTTTTCATAGACACTTAAATAGGATTAAAATGTTGAAAGGTAACATAAGAATGGATTCAAATATATCACATTCACCATTAAAGTGTGCGTATTGGTCAAAATATCATACCTCCTTGCAACACTTCAAAATATCTTGGAATCCATTTAGACAGAAGATTCACTTGGAATAATCAAGTTTTAAATAATGAATGTAACTGATCTGCTACCACACATGACCATCTCTAAATTTTAATAATTTGAGTGATTAAATTTTATTTTTTTTTCCTAGTAAACGTATGATTCATATGTCGTACGATTACTTTTGTGAGAGAAAATAAACAATTCGAATATTGAAATACTGCAAAGGCCCACTGCCAAATCAGGAAATTGTCCTGGTACTTATTGAATATAAACTAATCCAGGTACATGGAGCTTAAGTTCTTGCGGTCAATCTCCTCCGAGGCAGTTATTGGCGCGATGAAAGGACTGGGTATTCCGAGGTGTCTAAGAACTTATAATGACAGACAATACATAAGCAAGGAGTCTAAGCAGTATTACGAAATCATTGAAAAAATTAATTAATTTCGCTGGTGCCATCATTGGGGTTGACGATTAATACTCGACAGGGGCAAGCAGCAGTATCGGGCCTTCAGTAAAAAGAAGGAACATCTAAATAAGGGTCTACGGTTTAAAGGCCAAACTTGAAACTCAAGCTGAAAAACGTTCAAGGGAAGTGAAGTGGGAAGCCGTGCTGAGCGAAGACATATATGTATGTATATATTAAATGGTTTGCAATCTCTCTCACGAGATCATGAACTTAGCTTTTGAGCAGCAACCATTGGGTTGTTACAGTACTTGTTGTCTTAGTTGTAATTGTTACTTGTAATCAATAAAAACAAAATATTCTAGAAACGAATTGATTCATATAAATGAAGCAAAGATTCTGTACAAAATATCAACCCACAATCGCAAAAGCACATTAAGTACAAATAGTAGATCAATTACAAAGATTCCTGTCAAAAACACAAAACTTAAACTCTTCAGTGAGTGAGTGATTTAGTCTCAAGAAATGTGTGATACTTCATATATCATAATAACAATAGTTTGAACTCATGTCGATACCATTTCAAGTGTTTTACAATCATTTTATTCTTCAATCTTCTTCTCAATCATTGCGATGATTACACAATGCAGAGAAATAAATTTTATATTATTGACTAAACGGAGGAGAAATACTCGTATAAAAATAAAAAAAAAATTAAATGACTAAAAGAAAAATAGCTATCAATAAAATAAAAAATATGTGGTAATTACGCCAGGCAGGCGGCAGTGGCAGTGGTAGTGGCATTCAAGCAACCGAAATATTGCAATCAACAAAAGGCGTAATGACTCTGACCAAGCGAAAGCAAGTACTAAAAGAGGCGAAAGTTGGCCAAGTTAATGAACGACGACCCAAGGAGCGCGAACCAATAAATGAACAAACGAACCAATGAATGAAGTTTATAAATTTCCAGTATTTTTTCTTTCTTTCTTTTTGATAATTAAGTAGCCACTAGATTAAAACCGACTTTATTGAAGTTAAAGCTTGGGTTTTGCCTCAAAGATTGCGCGAATCGATATCTTAATTTTCTTTGGTAGTCAATTTTTTAATTTCATTGTTTCTTTTTTGTATTTTGCGATTTATTGCTTTTTATTGTATTTTATCGCACTTTATTGCATTCTGCATCGTCATCACTTTGTAGAAATGTTTGTGTGGCATTTATGTATATGTTTCTTCATTATGTTTTTCTCTTGTTCTCTGAGACATAATTCTCATCAACGCAGTAAAAATATTTTGACCCCGATGATTTTATATGTTGCATGCAACTGCTCCATTTATATGGAAGCATCATTTTTGATCGTAAATAAATTTATTGACATTTAATGTTATTGGATTTTATAATTGAAACAAGATGCAAGTAATTTCATGCTTTTGTTTCGCACTTTTATTGTATAAGCAAGCGAATGAAAGAATCAAACAAATTCACTATGAATCATTTCTTAATGATTCATTGTATGTAGTATTATAATTTTATTATTATGTTAATTTTGAAGACCTGTTTTTCATCTTCTCTTTTACTAAATAGTGATTCTTCAATGATTTGTGCTTTGTTTATAATGCAAATTTTTATAATACTAAGATTATTTTGTTGTATTTTCACTTTGATAAGTAAATAAACAGAAAAGAATAACCGAAATGATGAGTCAAAGGAAATATGTACTATGTTTGACAGAATATTAGACTAGTGCGCAATCAGAATACTTAGTTTGGTTTAAATAGAAGGATATATTCGTATACGTTGTAAGTCTCAAAGGCAACATATGTAGTATACAATATTCCTTTGATTATGTAGAATAGCCACATATCAGGGATTTGTTTACGGTGTTCATTTGGGGTGATTGTAGCAAAACAGTTTTTCATTGCAGCATATTATGGAGTCTTTGATGTGGGTTCGTCATGGAGACGCTTATCCAGCATTAGTCTAATGTAGCGGATTTGGTCAAACTGTGAGATGATTTAGCAATAATAGTTGACAACTGGACAAGTGGCTCGGTGTAAACACGCAGTTCGCCGACTTCTCTGCATTTAATTCAATGTTCCAACGATTGGTCCATGCGTGGAATATTAGTAAGAAATCCTGTAGTGATTCTAAAGATTTTTGGGGCGAGAAGAAGTTTACTAGGATGGCTGTGTCATCCGAATATATAGCGATGATGGTTTCACAAATTCAAATGTTGGGATTTCCACCGTATAGCAAGTTGGGACCGAGTGCTAATACACGACGACATAGATAGCTCTTTAACTGGATGTTTTGTTTAGCTGGGAGGAGTCGGATCTTGTGGAGCAGACAGTCAACCCATGCTCTGGCAAAGGGCTATTTCTCAAACGCTGTGAGAATGTGTGAATGAACGATTTGATGTGCCATGCTGTGCCTTAAAACGAATTTGGTGGTTCGGTATGGCTCCCTGGATATCAAAAATATTCCTTAGAATATCTTATCAAAAACAATGAGGACTTTGGCATCGATTCTGTCGTGTTCTTGACATGTTTTGGATTTCAGCCGTCGGATATACAATTTCACCTCACCGGGAGTAATGTGTTTCGTGGGGCTTGTATACTTATAAAGAATGAAATAGGGGAAAAGATAATAGAGATGGTAGCAGATATACTGAAGAGTTTTATGAAGTCTATAACATATTATATTAATTTATTATGTGATTGGATAAACTTGTTTGGTCCGCGGATCTCCTCTTGATAGCAATTTTTTTTTGCGAACCTTCTTTTGAACAATACTTTTTCTCTCCGGATTCTACCTCAACCATAAGGATTTAAAGACGTTTTTGTAAATTTAATATCATATAATAATGTCAACTGCCTATCGCGTGGCAAGCAAATCCACGCTGTGACGAAGAAATAATAAATGATTGACTTCTAAGAAGAATGCCTTGGGCATTTACTCTGAAGCAATGCAGAAAGCGGTTCCGTTATTGGTATATTTCTCATGGGAAGAGGAGGGAGGTTTAGTGCATACACGACACACATTGACATGGCTATAGGCTATAGGGCCGAAGGGATTTCTTATCACTAGATTATATTAATTTTAAATTTTAAAGAGTATTGGGTTTAACCATTAATTAAATTAAAAATTTAAACACTTGACCAATATAGAAAAGATTAATACAATATATAAAACAAATAGACTTTTGTAATAAACTTGTAATATTCAAATTAATAGAATTATTGGTCCAAGGGTGAAACAAAACCCAGTGGAAGAAGGTAACAACTGGAAATCGTCGCTTCACTAAGCGACAGCTGACAAATGAATGAGAGAAGATTTTATCGTTAATGGTTTGCTAACAGCAGCAAAACCAAAAGATCTAAAGACACCGAAAAAAACTTCAAAAATTCATCATAATAAAATGGGAAAAAATACGCCGACAACTTTATTAATGCGCAACACTTACAAGGGCGACTCAACCGCAACAAATTGGTCAAGCATAAACAAGAGAAAAGAAAAGAATAAAAAAAAAAAAAAAAAATCAAACAAAAAACAAACAAACAAAAATATGTAACAATAAAATTAACATAAATTGTGCGACGTGTTAACCATTTTACACAATTAATTACAAATAAAAGAAAAAAAAGTGACAACACGAAAGATACAAAAAACCGAAAAGAAAAAATAAACAGTATAAAGAATAAAAGTGACAGAATAAAGTATCTGTTCAACCAAGGAGTAACAAACAAATAGCGCGACGAGTGGGAGAATGGTTTAAGCAACGATTTAGTCTGACATTTGCGTCTACACAACTTTAATTAAGCTTGAGAAGGCAAAACCACAATATTTTAATATGCTCGAATGGCAAAGGAAGAAAAGAAAGAAAGCAAGAATAAATAAAAGCGTTGAAAAAGCGTCTCAAAATGACAAATACACTTAATAAGGAGCAGCACACAGAATGAAAAGTGGTATTGAGGGGGCACAGAGAAAGCAAGAGAGAAAGTGGTAAAGTTGAAACGATGCTGATGAGGCATCAGGGAAATGTTAGAAAAAAATGTTTTATTTTTTTTTTATTTTCATGGAGGAATGGGTATCAAGTAATGATGGCAGAGTAGGCGGTAACATGCCTTCATTAGCTTTGATAAAGCGTTCCGGGGGTGGAGTTCATCAAAGGAAAACAATGTAAAGAAAAATGGAGGAATTGGCTTGACAGCTAAGCATCAACAAATGACAATGAATGAATGAACAAAAAGCAACAAATATTGCAGAAAAGTTGCAAAAAAGCAGCCCACACATTTGGCAAGTTAAAAATTTTGGCGGCTTGAAAAAATTACTTAAGTGATGACATTTGAACAGCGACGACAAAAAAGGAAGGAAAGAAAAAATAATAATAAATAAATAAAATAAAAGAAATTAATATAAGAAAAATCTAAAAAAAAAAAAGGAAAAGCATCACTCACTGATGCAGTGAGTAAGGAAATGTGGTTAAAGTTAGAGGGATAAAAATAAGAGATATTTTGTTTTAAAACCAAGAAGGATGATAAGTACAAATACATATTACATTCGGCTAATGACATCAAGAACCTTGTTGTCATTCTCAACCTCCTACTGTCGTCATTGTTGTTTCTGTTGTCGCATGCTTGAAATTTCTTCTTGGTGTTGTTCTCTTGTCATCGTTAATTTATTAAATAAAAAAACGAAAGAAAAAATATATAAAAGGAAACGTCTGCTTAAGGGTGTTAAGCGAAGATCTGTTAGGATGCTGACGCTGACGCTGATGCTGATGCTGATGATGTTTGTCTTCAAAAGGAAACTAATTTTCGAATATAAGAAATTGACAACTTACGCTCGTGTAGCTTTTGTGGGTAGACCGACCACATCCCTACCGCCACTCAACGGCATCTAGAAACCATAACATGAACTAATGAAGTCAGTTTTTCCTTTTTTTTTTTACTTTATTTTTCTTTTGGGGTTTCCGTCATTTTTCAATTGACAAAGCAAAAACAAAGTAAAAAAAAAAAAAAAATTGTGGCATGAAACTGAGGTTTGGGTAGTCCAAGACAAAACAAGGCTGGACAGCACACCCAACTTTTAATTAGTTTGTGTAAATTTTTGGGTGTCTTTTATAATTTCTTTTTTTCTTTATTTTTGGTTTATTTACTTGTGGTGTAATTTTTTTTTTCTTTTCAATTTAAAGAACCAAAAAATAACTTAGAGAACAAATAGATAAAAGGGGGAATTACATTGATTTGTATTGTTGCCCTCCAAAAGAAAAACAAAATTCAAAAGACAATACAAAACTAGACAATAAAGAGTCCTTTTACTTAAATAATATTTATTTTCTCTGTGAAAATAATCTCTTAAAAAAAGATACTAGTAAGAATGATAAAAAATTTGAAACAAATGATCTGTTTATGATCAGTTTAGGTCGCAACATTTATGGAATAAAGGTCAGATCAAGAAGTATCACATATATTTTTATATAAACATGATCAATTCCAAAATGTTTTTAACTTAAGAAATAGCCAAGAAATTGAATTTCCTAGTCATTTAAAATTTAATTTTTAACTCTCTACCTTCACGCAAATATCTGATTGATTATAGTCTGAAGAAGAAGATCTTCCCTTTGTCTTCTTCTCCTAGCCAACAATCTTTTTTTGACTTAGAATTAGATTAATAACCATAGTAAGTAGATTAATATACAATTCCTAAGAATTATTTATATTAAATTTAATTTTAAACAATTTCCTACATAAACAATTTTGATGATGATGATGATGATGATTGTCTTAAACATTAGTTTGATAAAAGATTTCTGATTAAACACATATAATGTTTTTTCTGTCTCATGGTATTAATGGTTATTTTTATGAATCTTAGATGCCTTTTTAGTAGAATTAAGTCTGCTTCTACTTTCAATTGATCCAATTTACCATCAATTAAACGAGTTTTCATTGTATTAAGGGCCTCTTCCAAAGTACTTTCTGTTATTACTTCTGATCCACTGATAGATTCAGTAAATTTATTTCCTGCCAGCTTGCAGTGTCCAATATAATTTTGATCAACTACAAACGTTGATAATGGTCCTGATTCATTCTTTCTGTTGACTGCCCCATCAATTAAACTAAAAATAGATTTATTTTCTTCTATTTTTGCTTGAATAATATAGTGTTCTTCTTCCAACATCTGTATTGCTTTTTGAAACTCCTTCGAATGCATTTGATTGATTTTTATCAACACTCCCAATTCGCGTCGATCATAATATTCATTTTGTGGCAATAATATTCTTCTTACTATTTTCACCTTTACTTTGCTCGAATAAAAGTTTTGATTTTCTGGTAATTGATTTAAAATTACTTGGTCCAGAAATTGAAACATTTTAATTCTTGGATTTTTCAATGCTTTAAAATTAATTTTTTTTTTTATATTTTGACGATTAAATTGTGTTTTTCATTTTGACTTTAAAAACAAAAAAATGGTTACTTATTTTACTTCTGAGTTTTTAAAAATAAAAAACTTGAAAGTAAAATAATAAACAAATTCAAATTTAAAATGATTAATATTTAGTAGATGGTTAAAAAATTTTTAGAAACATCTATTTGTGGACATGAGAGAAAAAGCTTAGGAAAATTATTGAAAATACATGTATATAAAAGGTTTTCAGTGTTGGGCATGAGCGTGGCTTTGGATTTTGCAATTAGGCGGTGTTGTAAAATGTATTTTGTCAAAGTGTATTTGACAGACAACTAGTCTTTGTCTTTGTTACAGTATACTTTGACTCTGTCAATTTGATTTCTGTAAGTGAATGTTGATACAAGTGTTCTGCGCAGTGTTTGGTGTCTATTTCAGTTGCAAAAAGTGGAATAAAACCATGGAATATTCAAGGCATCTAGTGTGATAAGTGTACTTTAAAATGTTGATAGAAACAAATTAAATAATCAACGCTGGAAAATCGATTGTTGTCAGGGTTGGGCAACGATAGTTTCATGAGTAGAAGCGTTTTTTGATAATATAGAGATATATATCGTTCGGATAAAGTTTGAATCATCTGAAACTTTATTGCCTGAAGAGCATTTTACTGTATATTGTAAAGTAAAACTCAATATATTCGAACTTCATATAGCGGAAATTTTGATGTGGTCAATAATGTTCGTGCAATCAGAGCAATTGATTGGAAGGCTAACTCAGTGAATGGCGTAGCATGGGCTTTCGACATTCCGTGAAGCACATTGCAATGATATCTCACGAAATTCTCGAAATACCAGTAATCTGTTGGAAATGATGAAATAATGTAACACTGCATATGCCGTTGGTCATGTTAGATACTTAAGATAATCTATTGTATTTAAATGGCTTATAAAGTCTTTTTATAAAGTTTATCGGATGCAGAAGAGTAGACTTTAGTCTCTTACGCCAATATTTGCTAATTATGCCCTGAGTATTAATGAAACATTAATATTCTTATGCGAAACTTAATAAATTTAGAATTTTCATTTTATTAAATATTGTTTTGTTGGAATTTTTTAAAATTTTCAGTAAATTATGCAATATTTTTTTAAATGCCCAATATCAAATTTTTTTCTATCCATTGCAGTTTCGAATGCTATCTTTTTTTAAGTGATTATCAAATTCTATCGAAAGTTATAAGACGTAACTATGCCCAACCTTGACAACATGCGTCTACATAAGTATGTTGTGGTTAGATCCAGTCGATAGTTCAAAGAAAATAGATTGCTTTACGATATTACTAGCGATTTATCTAAATATGTTTCACATTTTCCTTAATAGGGTTTTAGGTAACTTACCTTAGATTTTAAATGAGAAAACTGAGCAATGAAGGGAGTTCAACAAACACTTACTTGGTCTAACATGAAAATGAAACTTTATATACAAAATATTGCTTATTAAACGTTGTTTGAAAATTAAATTAATTTAAAGTAAAATTTTCTGAAATTATAAATTTTGTTTTCAAATTTATTATGTTCAACTTAATGAAAAAATCAGAAAGACTTTCAAGTACCAAAAATGTACAATATCTGTATGTATAAAGTATTTATTAACAATATATAGTATTTATTTTCTTTTTATATTCTAAAGTTCATTCAACTTGAGTTTGATAATTTTTAGTTAACGGCTTCATTATTTTGAAATCAAATTAATTGTGCAAAATAAATAAAGAAAATAAACAATGAAATTTATTTACTTAAAATAATTTTTTATTTTTTTTTATTTAGATAATCACTTCATAATAAAATACAGTTTCACTGATGAATTGATTTTTCAATCAACAAAATGAAAATTAAATTAAAAGAGAAATGAATTTTTCAAAAAAAAAAAAAAAAAAAAAACTAAAGAAAACAATAAAATTAATAAACAATTATAAATAAAAAACATATTTAAATAATAATTATTTATTTTTAATGCTTATTAATTTTATGTTAATAAACTGTTTCTGTTTTTAGTTTATATTGCATTTTTCATTATTCAGAAAATAAATATTTAATTAGAAAGTGGGAAATTTAACAATAAAAATTTTATACAAATAAATATGCATGATGATTTTGACTTATAGATGTCAAGAAGTTATATGAATGTATTTGTTGTTGTTATTGTTGCATCCATCAAGTCAAATACATAAATAAAAACAACAACAACTAAAGCAACTGAAGTGGGAAGGCACATAATAAAAAATGCCGCAAGACAAATTGTCTATGCTTCATAAATTGTTGTCGCTATTGTTGCTGCTGCATTTGAAAAGACATCAAAATTTAAATCGAAAAATGTCAAAGCATTGACAACATTGTAATGGACATTTCAACTAACTGTAATGGAACACAACCAACACACACACACACACACACACACACACACATAACAGCGACATCAGCAACAACAATTACGAGTTGCATTCAAATGGAAGCGGCAACATCAGTAGCAGTAGGAGCAACAGCAATGACTCTGATTGCGACTACGAGTTTTACAAAGCCGCCAAACGTTTTGCTGACAAAGTCAAAACATGTTGCAACTAAATTTGAGAGTGGGTAAGGAAGAAATGAAAAGATGGAAAGAGGACAGAGGACAGAAGACTGAAGCGAAAAGAAAGAAGGAGAAGAGAAATGTTTGTTGCTTGGTATTTGTTGTTAGGAAGTCTGTGCAACTGGCTATGAAGCTAATAGTAGCAACAGCAAAAAACCATAAAAATGCAAAAGCAACACCATCACCATCACCATCATCATCATCATCATCATCATCATCATACTAGTAAGTACTATAGCCAACGACAATCATTTGACATTTGACCATATAATGGGATGTTGTCACTGAGCCTATAAAAACATTGAAATGTAGGCGTACTTTTCAAATGGGTGTGGCACTGGCACTGGCACTGGCAGTGGTAGTGGCATTGGCAATGGCATTTAATTTACTTTATGTTACCATTACTATTGGTGTTTGGTTGACATTTTACGCGATTCTCTACAGAAATTCAAAAAACGGAAGTTCCATTTACGGATTGTTTTAGTTGTGTAATTGTGAGGGGGACAGGAAGAAATAAAAGAGATAAATTCAATGGAAATGTGGAAATGTACATCATTTACTTCTTCTTCCGTCTCTCTGTAAATGTTGCCGCTTATGTAATATAATTATTGTAATGACCAAATGACCGGATGTTGGTGAAAAATATGAAAAAAAAAAAAAAAAAATAAATCAAAATATAGTTTTGTTTAGACAACATTGAATGGTTTGTAGTAGATGGTAGATGGATATCAGTATAAAACACCAACAATAATAAGTGAAAAGGAAAGATATTACAATATAAGTATATATGAGATTATGTGTGTATGTTTGAGTGATTATAAATTAGTTACATAATGATCTTTCATTGCATTTGTGTTTGACTTGCATGGTTTTGTTATATCAACAACACAAATACACTTATTACATATTTTTGAATGATTGAATGTATGCAAAACACTTGATTAACTTAATTGAAAACTGATTTGTGATTTTTATCCATCATGGCTTCGCTCGGTTTCATTTTGGAAATCTGGATGCGCAAGATGCAAAACAGTTTTTAGCCAATTGCAACGAGTTTATTATAAAAAGAAGCTCCATATTTGGGTACCTCATGAATTAAGTGAAACACAATTATTTATTTTATTTATCATAATTAAATGTAATATACTTAATACTAATTTTAACGAGCGACTAGCTGCTGGGCCCTACGACTCGCGATTTAATGATAATTTATTAAAGATTTTATGTTCTGTAATTAAATTGTAAGGTTGGATTTTTTGCTGAAATTATATATGTTGGAAATATTTAATGGTGAGAGTACGAGTATATGTAAAAGATGGGATGGTGCTAGGGAACCAAAAAGGGAGACCCTTAAGTTCTCCAAATGTTGGCAAGAGTCCAGTCGATGATTTGCGGTGAGATCGGCCCCGCAAAGAGGGCATGGTGCACGAACTGAAGCTTTGAAGAGAGAAACACAATTAATTGAACGAGTTTCCATATATGAATCGTTGTTGCAACGGAACGAAATCAAACCATTTTTAAAGTGATTTATGAATATATCTATGAGACTGTTGTGCAAAAGCTGGGATGAAGCTCAACAAACAGTTTCAAAGCCAGGATTGACGGCAAAGAAGGCGATGCTCATACTGAAATGTATAAATATTTAAAGTAATAAATATTTTAAGTAAAATATTCGATCAATTCAAGTGAGAAGCTATTAGTTTAGACGGAAGTCTCAGTAAAATTTGGAAGAGAGTATGTTGAATAGTGGAATCTGCTATGTGTAGGAAATTTAATGATAATCCTGGAGACGAGAAGAATCCATCTTACGCTGAAGATTTTTAAATGCCCCGAGAGTCTGCTTGAATGAATTTTCCTAAGATATCAGCTAATTTTTTCATGGGAAGGTGAACTGAAAGTCGCCAGTTGACATAAGTTTGTAATGCATTGTGAAATCTTCTTCACAGTCAATACATATCTTCTTGAGTGTTTTCTATAATCGATTGGCCTACAGATTCAACTTCCCATAGACTTTAATGGCGTCATCAAGAGAATTGATATTCCTGCAATGACTGTTTTGACTTCTGACTTGCTGGAAGAAACCTGATTTGGTCAACACATAGCAAATAAATGAATAGGCTTCTCCAATGACCATATCATATCAATGTGTTGCGGTTTATGAAAATGTGGTGTTGGACTGGATATCAGTTATGATAGGTGTAATGACTACAATAATGCTCCGAACATTGTGACTTTTAAAAAACTCGAATTCACTAGTGGTATATGCCGGAAATGGTTTGCAACAGATTTGGAGTTTTTTTTTTTTTTTGTTTAAGTCGTTCAGCCATATGTCCTGTTGTGCTTATCCTGATTTTAAAAAAAATTCACTTTTTTTTTTTTTTTTTTTTTATTCAGTTGCAAATAAAGAAAATGGAGAGAAAAAATAATTTATTTTTAATATAATTGAATTTTTATTCAGTTGCTCTCTTTCATGTTATTACTTTATCTCTACACATATGTTTGTAGTGAAATATATTTCTATATTTGTTAATTTTATTTCAATTCATCTATCGTTTCCCTCTATCAGCGATTAACAGAAAGATCAGCGACAATAATCAGACCTGTCAACGCTGCTCTAACAAATGATAAATTATCATTATTTCTAATATGTTGATTATGTCATTATTTTAAATAATTTCCTTTTTTTATTCACTCATTTTGTTTTTTTAATATTTATTTTTGAAGGTTCTTTTTGTTGATGTTTAGAGCATGCAAAAATGCAATTCGTTTTTGTCCAAACAAAAAAAAAAAAAAAAAAAAATAATAGTAAATAAATAAATAAATTATATTTTGGTGTTGCCACAAGTACATTGAGTGAGTGAGTGAGTGAGTGAGTGAGTTGTTGTTATTGTGGCTAATACATAATAGTATTTGTAGAAATAACAGCAGCAACAACCTTGAAATAAATTCTACATGAAATTGAAACTAGTATTCTAGTTGCTGCTGCTGCTGCTGTCGGGGTGTCGCCTGTCTGTCGTATTGTCAGAATCTGTCAATCATTCGACATGCAAAAAAACAAAAAAAAAAAAACGAATTATACTTAAGAAAGACGAACTTCAGTTTCTCAGTTTAAGATCCGGCGCTTAAGCATTAGATACTTGACCCTGAAAATGTATCATGAAATATTGTATTGACAAAGAGCTAAAACAACTAAAACAAATATGTTTATTATTCAATTCAATATTATACAATATTAAGAAGTATGAAAATAACATGTGAGTGTATTATGATATGCGTATGCGTGTTTTTGGCAGCATCAATTAATCAAAAGATCTAAATTTATACTACTATTACTACTACTACAATATGTAAAGAATATTTTGCGCAGCTTAGATATAAAACACTAAAGATATTCATTCTAAGTATTATTATATTAAACTTCAATAATGTTGCAGATATAAATATGAAACCAAACATCCAATCAATGAAAACGAGCACCCCGTCTTCATTTTCTTTACTAACTTTTTTTTACAGATTGAGATTTCATCATTTGATTCTTTTATCAGGTTCATATAACCACCAATTGATGACTCCATTTTATCCAACAGCATAATGAAGGCTTAAGGTTTCCGCCAATGTTTGCGCAAAAATAAATCCTTCATTATAGCAAAAGCTGTTTGTAAAAGGGAAAAAATTCTTTTCAATCCCGATTTTTATAAACCAATGGAATATTCTCTCTATTTTGTGTTCTCATTTTCTCGTTATTTTTATGATTATTTTTGTTATTTTTTTTTCCATGCATTTCACAGTACGACAAACAACTTAAATCCTTGCAATTTGCCACATGAACTACTCGTTGTTTACTTCTTCTGCTTCATTTTGTTCCTTTCTTTCTTTTCTCTTTTTGGTTTACACATGTTTGTGCAATAGTAATGCATTCCCACCACACACAAATACTCTTTGACTCCTTTATTTCTCATCTGATTCCTCACACAAAGTCAGTCGATTTGAGTGTAACTCAATGACGACGACTTGACTTGAAGTTCTTCTTTTTGTCGCTGCCGTTGTCGTTGTCGTTGTCGTTGTCATCGTCTCACATGCTTATTTAATGTAATCTTCAGTTGTAAATTTCGTTTCGTCGATGGTTTGACGCAAGCGACAAGGATATCAAGTGTTGAAGTAGGGTGAAGTCAGAAAATGACATACAACACATTTCCCATTGCGCTTTATTTAGTGACACACACTTCAAAACGCTGTGTTCGTAAGTGTTTGTATCCTTTTTTTTTGCATTCATTTTTAACACTTTCAATTCACGTTCCTTCTTTCAATATCTTTCGCCGCCCGCACGTTGCATGAGGATATCATCAAGTGAGTTGAAGTAGCGCGCGCTAGTTTTAGTTTATATGGCGTTGTTGGTTGACATTTTCCGCGCAATTGATTGATGACTTGAGCGTATTGCAAGCTTTAACTCAAATCAAGTAAAGCCAAAATCCAGATCAAACGGAAGCCAGCAGAAGAAGTAGAGTCAGATACAAGTTAGTAGTAGTAGTAGTGCAATATTATAGTAAATCCAAACAAAGAGAAGGAGAATACAATATAAACTGAATTCTGGTAAGAGGAGTTTTTGTGATTTATCATCGTGTGCGACTATGGTGTGGTGTGGTGTGGTGTGATGCATGTATGCTACATTTTTGTCATTGTGCATTGTGCAAACAAACTGACAAAATACGACAGACAGCAGACAAACAAACTCAAAGTAAGTATTTTTTGCTGTAGCATACTTAAAGGCGCTCACACTTGCGCTTTAGCTTATGCTCTATTTACTATATGTTATATACTACTATATGCAGTAACAATTCAAATTCATTGTTCTGTTATTTGATACTAAAGTACAGTGTATTGTTTGTAGTTGTGTGTTATTCATCATCTTTATTATAGTCTTCTCTACTGATTCTCTTCGATATTTTTCAACAGCATTTTTGTTGATAGCATCATCATCGTCATCAAAGCTTAAGCATGGCCTGGAGTTCACTTTCTCATTTCTACATGCACCTCATTTCCTCATTTCTAGACACCCAGCACCAACAACTCTAAGACATCACTAATGATGATGTATCACTATATTGCTCCCTCACAACAATCTACCTACCGATTGGCAATGATGATGGGCCAAAAACCATCACAATGGAAAGAAGGAAAGTAGTTTCGATTTTTCTACTGATTTATGGTTTTTTATACGACTGCCAATATACACAAAAGAAGAAGAAAAGTCATGAAAATATGTATATATCTGTGTGTGTGTGTGTGTGTACTTAGTTGTTGATGTTGTTGCTGTTGTTCTTGTTGTTTGCTGTTAAGTAAGAAATCTTTTGCCGCTTTGATGTGGCTTTAGAATTTTGTTTATTTGATTTACGATTTACGAAATAAAATTTATTGAAAATATACACACACAACAGACGACGACGCATCACACACCCATATTCTCTCTATTTACCTGTATTTTCCCCAATTGCGTATACGCCGCATGTTATAAGTAGTTTCATTCATCTATTCGCCGCCTTTTGCTTGCTTTTTTGCTTTTTTGCCTTTATGTAAAAGTCTTTCAGTTTTATTTATTTATATATATTTTTTTTTTGAAGTGCCATCAATAACTCACATTACACACACACACACACACACACAGCGAGAACTTTACATCAATCGGGGCCTTATAAATCATATGCCGCCGCCATATTCCCAATCTATTTGGTTTGATTTAAAGTTGCATGAAATACAAAAACAAAAAAAAACCTACAACAATTTAATAGCAAGTTTTCTGTTCAATTTTTGAGAAATCTCATACTGCTACGTGTTGTGAGAATGTTTTGAGAAGAAGAACAGATAATAGATACTAATAATAATTTTGGGAAGATTAGATTTGTGGCTTGAAGTGAACAAAAGTAAATTAGCCTTGATTTATTGTATTAGAAAACGTTTACAAAACGAAATACTTACAACAATAAAAATAGACACAAGTAAATAAACGTGTCTATCAGTAATTTTTCATTACAAATTTTGTTTTTATTTATTATTTGTTATTGTTGTTGTTGTTGTTGCGTTTTGATGTTGTTATACCTTTACCATATATCATCATCATCATAATCGTTGTGTAATCATCTTTTATTATAGTAGTTTACTAATTATAATTATATTACATACATATTTTTGAAAGATTTTTCTATAGAATTCATAGTAAGAAATAGTGTATATTATATTTGTAAATTAATCGTTAAAGAATAAACAAAGAGTTTGAATTGTATCTAGATACTATAAGTATGTATTGGTTCTCTTTCTTTAAAGATTCCCATAATGCATAGTGAGTTATTACAACAATCAGGAAAATGTATTTCACTGAAGTTTTTATTTTTGTTTATTAAAAAAGATTTGGAAATAAAACAAAAAAATTTCAATGAAATAAACTATATTAATTTATCATTTTATATTGTAATCAGAATGTATTGTAAGATGAAATTGGTCTTGGGTATTTTTGATTTGCAATCGAACGGTTTTAAAACAGAAAATATATGTAATTGGCTATGTAACAAAAGGACAAAATACTTTTCCATACACCTCACATAAGTTATTCCTTCTTTTATGTAAATATTTTATGTTAGATATTAAAGGATAATTTAAAAATCATTTGTTTGAACGAAACTATGATGAATTTCATTAAAATGGGCAGACTAATGATGGCTTCACCAGACGTCTTCGCCACGTCTTTCTGTCTGTCTAAACGCGGTAAAGTGAAAAACTATTATACGGATTTCCATTTGGTTTTCACCAAATCATTATCTTAAAAAATCCAATATTTTGGCTATTTTGTTTTTGTTTATTATTTAAAAATTGTATTGTTTTTTTTTTAATACCCAAGATAGAATAAAAAATATTTTTTTAAATTTTAACGGACTTTCTTCCTTGATTGGCGCGCGATTGAAGTCGGCTGATTCAATGTTGCTTTGTGAATAGAAAAAGTGCGAGAAATTTTTTCCAACTTGCTACGTGAGTGAATCTTTTTAATTGTAAACATAACGAAAAAGTGTAAATATGCAAAAAGTTACTCAAGGTATGTAAAATATATTGATAATGTATATTTCTTAGTATTTGTGTTTTATTGTCTAATTGTCCAATGTATTGTTTATGTATATTTTGATCTCAAAATTAACAAATCAATCAGCAAAGTTGAAAGGTTATTAACAAAACCAGAATCGTATGTGATTTCGTGAAGTAGTTCTATTGTTGAAATTCACCAAAAGAAATTTAAATTTTAGTTGAATTTCTGAACTTCTTGGAGAAATTTGGAATTTATTGATATTGGAAGTTGAATCATCGGTGATGCTTATTCAACCATTTAACGCTCCTAAATGGTGTAAAGGAACCAAAAAAAAATTAATATCAAATTTGATTGAGGCAACAATCATCAGAAGTAAATTCCAAGGGGAAGAGGTTGTGATTCTACATATATCGGTATACACTTTCCATCGATTTATCTTTCGACTTCAAGCATATTCAGTTCCTTTTGGGTCTTGCTTTTGCAATTACCATAAAATTACCATAAACAAGGCACAAAACTAACGCTATCAATCAATTAACTAACGCTGACCGATGCAGATTGTGCTAATTGTATAAACTTCAGTTCAATTTGTCACCTGAAATTGCATTCTTAGTGTTCTAATTATTTCGGGTAGAACAAATGAAATCTGAAATTCTGAAGTTTTAGTTTATCGATATGAAGATAATGTGGACAATCAAATAATAAATAAGGCTTACTAATATTTTTTTTTTTGAAGTTTCTATCCACATTGTACACACGAAACTAAAATGGTAGTTCATTTTTCGCTGCTATTGTGAAGTGAGCAAAAAACAGCTTAAATCAGTTGAGTTCAATACATTGAATGGAATTTTAATGGTAAAATTGAATAAAATGGCTTAAATTGGCGCCGGCGCCAAACCAAAATTTATGTGTTATTACTTAATGGCGTTAAATGAAATACAAAAAAAAAAAAAAAAAAGTCAGAAAAACACAACAAAATCACAACATGAAATGTAAATTACGCTTTAAAATATTGTGTAAAATGTTTAATTTAATTGCGAATTATCTTATCAAAGTGTCAACAACCAAGACAAGTAGACACAAAGACAGAGAGACAGAAAGACAGATAGATGAATGGATGGACAGAAAGAGAAACGAGTTAAACGTGTCACTTTAATTGTCAATGTCAACAGAAGTGGCAAGTGGAAACGACTGACTGACTTTTAGTTGTTCAAACAAATCAAAACTTTAATTTGACGACCACAAAAATAAAAAAGCAAAGTAATTTGCACTCAATTTCAAAAGCAAAACTGTCACCAGCAGCAGCAGCAGCAAAAAACCAAGTAGCAGTCGCAGTTTTGTTGTACAACAAATAAAAAAACAATTGGCATAATATTAAGCGCATTTTCATGTTCATGTCTTTATACGATGAAAATGAAATTGAAACTTCATGTTAAAAATTATATAAGATTAAAAAAAGGAAACTTTTTGTTTTAATAAAAAAAAAAATTAAATAATAAAAATAATAAAATTGCACATCGATGAGGCGTGACTATTTAGCAACTTTTTTAAGATAAATAAAAGTTTAAATTGAGTGGGACAAATAAACTTTTTACACAATAAATAGAACGTTTATTAATCGAACTTTATCAAAGTATTTTTTAGAGTTTTCCTGTTCTTTTTGATTTCTGAAAAAAAAAACTAAATTAAAAAACATTTTTAAGTTAAATGGTTTTATTTTTGAAAAGAAACATAATAATGATGAAGATAATGTACCAAAAACTAAAAAAAAATAAGGTGGGTACTAGGTATCAATCATTACACCAAACTATTGGAGCATTGATCTGACTAAAATAAACCGTGGGGCTCATATCATTATGCAAAATGTGTAAGCAAACACAAGTTGTCTATTGAGAAGATGCATCCAAAGCATACCTAAAATGATGTGAGCAGCTAGCTGTAGATAATGGAAATTGAACTCACATATTGCATTGTCATCAGAACTAAAAGTGTATGCAAAATTTCAACTCAATTGGTCCTAATTCAGCTTACAAGATTTGACCATCCGATGACAATAATAACTGTATCATTCATACAAAGTCTTCTGAATGTTTGTAATACACAAGATCGCGAATTGATAAACATAACATAAAGATATGGAAATATTCAGGGTAACCATTTATCTAAGTCCTAAGCTCAAAACTGTAACTAAGTTTTAAAGATATGCAGATATAAATTGTAAATATTATTAAGTATAACTTTTTCTTGAATTAGATCCTGTAGCCGTGTGTAAAAGTTTGTTAAAGTAGGATGCAACAATGATTTCTAGGTTTTTTTTTTTTGAAATTTTCATCGGTTTGGAATAAGAGCTTTCTCTAGCCGTTTTATTTTAAAAAAAAAAGTCCCAGGACGAACAGTAGGCGGAATTATTTGGCTAAATTGGTTTAAATCTTCACGATAGTCTTTTCCATATGATGTTCTTCATAGAGGTTTATCTCTTCCATTCTTATGTGACATATCATTTACAATGTTAAGTGCTTTACATGAATATACCCATTTTAAATTTCTATGCTTAAATTCAATAGATTCTTTTCAATTGACATTTTTAAACATAAAAAAAAAAATTGGTAAAAATAGAGTCGTTGAAAAATGTTAAATATTTTTTTAAGCTTTATTGATAGTACAGTTTCCGAGAAATAGTTCCTCGGACAGACGAAAAGACATGGCTCGATCGATTGAACTCTTCATTATCATAAATAATTACATTCTTTGATTGTACCAGGTTGAAACGTTATGATATTCGAAAAAATGGTTAATGTTCGTTTGAGCAATAAATTGTAAAAATAATAAATTAATACAAGTTTTCTCATCTTTATATGAGTATATTGTTTTTTCACGAAAAGGCGAAGAATAAAGAGACATAAGAAATTTCTATACAAAGTATGTCTGTATTAATTAATATACATTTTCTGCTCCGGATTTTGCCAAATCTTTATACCAAAATTCATCTTCATTTTATAGTCTTCTGGACGGACGGAAAAAAACAGACTCTGTTCATCTCCATATGAACTTAATAGACTTTTTATTGCTTCCTTTCGAGTCTTAATCATATGCTATTAGGACAATCCTAATATATCCGCTTACCGGGATATAATAAGTTTAATTATTCGATATTATGTAGGTTAATTATTTTAAGTTTTAACGGTAATAAAAATAGATATAATGAGCCTCGCATCAAGACTCCTGGTATCAATGAAATCAGTGTCAACATTACATGAATGATAATAATAGTAAAAATATTTATTTAATTGCACTGAATGTGACACATTTTCGGTACCTGAAAAACTGATTGTATTACAGTTTTCTGTTAGTTACAGTATGTAATTAGTGGATGTCTTAGAAACAAAATATACAAAAATTTGTACAACGAATTATGCACATGAAAATTATTAAAACCTATGAAAGAACCGCGGAATTCTTGGTTAATAATTTATTAGATGTATATAGAAAGATGGTCTGCTAACTGTCATTAAAAATTATTTTTCTCCACTCTCTTTTTAGTTTTTTAAATGATTTTATTCAACTTACGATCTTCTGTTGTCAAATCTTAAAAGCTGAATAAGGACCACTTCCTGACATCCGATGGAGCTGAAATTTTGCATTCACCTTTCGTTCTGATGACAATAAGCAAAAAATGTACTCTAGATTGATGAAGAGAGTGATTTGATGATTGGTACCCACCTAATAATTTTGTTTTTGCTTTTAGTACATCATTTGCATTATAATTATGATTATGTTTCTTTACAAAAATAAAACAATTTAACTTAAAAATGTTTTTTACTTATTTCTTTTTCCATTGAAATCTTGGAGCTGTGAGTATTGAACAAAGGAAGCGGTTTCACCATGATGTAAAAAGGGGTTGAAGAACAGTTTCAAAGTTGTTGGTTATTAGGAGAAAACTGTTGGCGTTTTCAGCGAGAAGATAAAAAAATACGAATTGTTTCTTATTAAAGGATGATTATGAAACAGGAAAAATTGAAGTGAGTACTTAATTTGTTTTTTAATTCGTGAGGAGATATTAAATACTTTTTAAGTTTTAAGGTTTTTTGTCAATTAAAAATTATATCAAATAATACTTTTATTGGAAAAGTATAAAATATAATGACAAAAACATATTTTTGATTTTATGAATTATACAAAAAATATGCAAACTAATAACTTATAATAACTTAGCATAGAGTAAGCAGTGCAACCAATTATCATGTGACAAACGTCATCTTATGACTAAAGACAGCTGCAGGCGGTAATATTGTATTAAAGTTAACAAAAATTTCTAGAGTGTGGCATGCCACATTTGCATGCAGGCATACTATAATCAAGCGAGCAACTGAGTAACATAAGGTAGCCTCTAGATGACGTGTCGGGCATTAGAAAGCATTCTAAGGCAAGGCAAATGTTGCATGCAATAACATTGTTATTGTAATTGTTCAGCTTCAAGGCAATTAGCATGCAAAGCAGAAAAATGTTGCAAGTGATGCGTACAATGTGAGTGCAATGAACGCAACAGCAACAGCAGCTGGGACGAGACGTCGACAGCAATACAAATTCTAATTGCAACTGACAATTTGTCATGTTGGGCTGTCTTGACTTAGCGTCACATTGCGTGGCATAGTGTGGCATAGCATGGATTGGATTGGCTTGGCTTGGCTTGAATTATGGCAAAGAATCTGCTTTGGTAGTAGTATTTAAACATTTAAAAATGCTTTGAGGCATACCGACCGACAACGACGACGACTTGGTTGCCTTCATCATTGATGCCAATCGTAGCGTTGCCGCCGCCATTAGTGTCTATTTAGTTGTCATTTGCATTGAAATTGATGAAAGCAACTTCACACTGGCATACACAATAATAAAAGATGGATGGATGATTGGTTGGATGGATGATGTGGCGTAGAAGCATGCAACATTTGATTAATGATTGGAAATGTTGCATACATTTGAAATCATGAACGTATGCTCAATAGTAGACATGTGACGGAAATGTGACAAAGAATTGAAGAAAAAAAAAAAAAAAACAAATACAATAAAGGCAGTCACTCAGTGTACTGGTATGTAATAATAATGATGATGTCTATATAAAGCAAAAGATTTTGTGTGAGTGTGAAAAAATCAATGTGAGAATTGAATAGGAGAGATATAGATGAATGAGATTCATAAAAAAGCATTCAAAGCAGTTTTTAGTTGGAGTGTAAAGTATTTTTTTTTATTAAAGGAACTTATGTGTTTCTCATCTGCTTAGCTGTCAACCAGATTCATTGAGAATGTAATATCAATATTCCCATAAAGAAAGTTCAAAATAATAGTTCTTTATTTAATCTTTGTTCATGTGTCATTTTATGAAACAAATGATAATCAAAATTATTTCCATAATAATTTTGGGAAATAGGAACTGCATCTCCTTCTTCTAAACAATTTCCAGAGTCCCTTTCCTGCAATTAAAAACTCAAGTTTTCATTTGCTTTACACATTTGAAATAATCTATTCTCTTTTCAATGGAAACATTTAACTTATTTTCAAAAGCTTTTGAAATCGCCTTTTATACTTAGTAATGATTGTAATGAAATTTTAACTACTTTCCTTTCGCTCCTTCCTTTTTCCCAAATTTCTATTCATCTAATGATGCAAAATAAATTGGCTTAAATTAAGTTTAATAGCAATTCGGACCATTTTTAGTATTTGCATACTGAAGTACTTAATTATAGTTGACGTCTTTCTCAACTAACTGACTGACTGACTGACTGACTGAATGAAAGTTAAATGAAGGTAGTAGTACACATGATGGGTAAAATTTTGTGTTGCCTCTTAAAACGCAATGGAAAATTTGAAGAAAAAGTTTTTTTGGATTTGCATGTTCAACGATAGTTTTCCTACAGAACTGACTGAACTTTATTCGTTAAACTTAAAATGTATTGAGTAAAAAATATATAACAAAATGTTTACGTCATTGAAGCCTTGAATGTTGTATGAAATTTGTCTTCCACATTTTACCTGCCTCGCCAACGACAGTTTACCTGCCTCAATATATTGTAGAAGGTTAACTAACTTTGATTTATTACGCCATAGTATTATTGTAATGTATTTACTTGCATTGAAAAACTGACAGTAAAAATACTGTGAATACTAAAATAAAGTTGCAGTTGTATGAAATATGTTGAAAGGCAAAAAAAAAAGAAAAAATTAAGCACAAACAAATCTAAATTGCAACTTTTGTTTTAAATGTATTTTTCATTTTTATTTGAAATTTTGTTTGTTTATTGTACTATTTCAAATTATTCATAACAAAATATATTTTTTTTCGGTTTCTTTATTTTTCAAAAAATAAATGTCAAAACGCTTTGAGCGTCAATTATTTTTCATGTTGATAGTCTGGCGTCCCCGGACATTTTGGTCATTCATATTCAGTAAGATAAATTTTTATAGTAAACAGAATCTTTATGTACACAATATATACAATTTAATATTTTTTTGATAAATTACTTTCGTGAAAAAATTATTAAAAATTATATATATTTTTTGTTATAATTTTTTATTGTCCGTAAATGCCTCAAATGGCAGACAATTGTAATTTGTCGTCATGTCGAGTATATTTCTTTTGTAATTTAAAAAAAAAAAACAAAATAGAATTTGTTTGGTAAAATACTGTCATGGTGATGATGATGATGAGATGATGTTGATGCAAAGCAAAATGGTAACGCTAAATTGTAACAACAAGTCAAGTGCAATGTGGCGTATGAACATCATCTAAATTATGATTGTATGTTACTCATGCGACATGCTGACATTTTTTTATAAAACCAAATACATATATACTTATGTTTATATATACTATGCATTTATTTGTTGAATATGACAATTCAAGGTAAAGCGACAATATTTCATGTGTAATAAATTCAAAATGAAAATGAAAATTTATAACAAATTCATTTCATTTAAAAATATAAATGCTCTTCACTTATAATGGAAATACAATAGGAAAAATTGAACTATTTATGTGTGCAATTTATAAATACATGTAATACCAAAATGGATTCATTCATTTTATTTCAACACTAATTTGAATTAGGATGTCATTAGGAATATTTTGATCCTTCATAAAGCAATAACATTGGTTTCAAGGCAATGTGCTTTGGCTCATCCGTTATATAACTTTGGGGGCACTGTATCCAACTTTAATCGGGAAATTGTTCAGAGGTTTCAGCTCAAGCTACTGCGGTGGATTGTAGGGAGGCTTGCAGGTATCAACTATAAGGGAAGAAATCGTCAGGGACATTAGATTGGAGGACCATGTCAATAAACCTCTTGGACAGTAGAAGCCAAATGAGGCGCCTATAAAGACAACACCACCTAAATCTCCCTTTTCATAAACTGGATGACTGATTAAGTAAATAAAGAAAAAGCAAAAAAAAAAAAAAAATATTTCAAAGTTATTTATGTCTCGAGATCTCAATATAAACATGTGTTTTATAGTCCACAAAATTCAATAAAAAATTATATTTTTCAATAATAAAATGAGGAAGGAGAATTTTATGGAGAATTCTGTGACAAATTTCAGCTTAATACTTCGCATACTAAATTAAATTGTATAGATATTGTGAAACAAGTGGAATTGAAGAAAAACATATTTAATTCAATTTCTTTGTCTTTATTGCCCAAAATATTCAAATAACTTATAGATTACTTAATACTAACTTTACTGCTGAAATATTAAATGTTAGAAAGATATATTTATATAAAACATATGTGTTTTCTATATAAAATATCTGATACATAACAAATCTATTGTAAATCTATTGTATGATGCAATAAGATCAGTTACAAAGCAAATAAATATAATAACTTTGGAAAGGTGTTTTTTCTTTTGAATCGGTTTGCTATTCAATGGCTTAAGAATCTTAATATAATAATACATTATCTAACAGTTGTTTTTAATTTGGCATAATATTATTTTCTAGATTAATTAATAGTATTTTTTTTTAAATAGATGGAATACTAACAAAAGTGACATTGATATTGTTCTTCTCTTCTTCAATTTTAACAGTTGTGGATCATGTTTCTAACAAATGATATTTAAAGATTATAGTTTCTTGTATATTGATAGGTGAGTATCTCACAATAGTTGAAAGTCATTTTTCATAATCTAAACCAACCAACCAAATTAAATCAAATTAGATTAAACAGATTTCCACACACCAACCGAGATAAACATATAACAAGTGCAACTAAATCAAGTTAGCAATAATTATAAATAAGTGCAATAAAAATAATCTTTGGTTTTTTCTTTTAAACAAAAAACCAAAATTGTAAAATCAAAGCAAAATGTCAAATTCAAGGTGAAATTCTAAGCATTCCAATAGACACATAAAAGAAATCAATATTACTGACACTAATAAAGCATCATCAATCATTTGTTAGATTAATTTAAGAAGATCTGGATTCGCTGTTAATATCAATAATCGACTGATTGCAATTGAACAAGACAAAAGAAAAATTGTGAAATACTTTTCAATGAAATGATGAGGAACAACTTAAAAGTCAAAGTACAAAACTTGACATGCTAAAAGGCTTTGAAAGAAGAGTATACAAATACCTAACCCTGACCTTCAATTCTGAAAATGAACAAAAGGCATTCATAATAAATTATTATTGTTTATAGTAAATTAAAAATTTAAAAAAAAAAAAAAAAAAAAAACACAATTGCGGTTCTATCGAAGTTTAGATACCTTTCGCATAAAATACTGAAAATGCTGTCCAAATGATCTATAGAAATGTTCAATAACAAAGTTGAAAAGAAATCTCAAATAAAATTACAAAAGTTTTGAATTTTCTTTTTTAAGATTTTCTACTGTTTGAGTGAGAATGACGAAGTGTTGCTACGAATACTTCAGCAATAATCGGCCAGCGTATGCGCATTTCAGCGACCCTGAAATCGATCTTCCATAGTTCGAATATCTTGGTGGAAACGTTCAGCCTGTTCTTCACTCATTATTATTTGTGATTTCTTATCAACTTCCAAGAAATATATATATATATATATTTTTTTTTCTGGTTTACTTAAATATTAATTCATATTAAATGCTTTTTATTGCTAAGCTACAGGAATGAAGTAGCTGTATCTCAAAAATTAGAGCCGTTATGAAAAACTGAGGACAGATTCGGAATCAATGATCACTAATTAGTAAATAAACATCAAATATTTAATTTGAAAAAAGATATTAATGTTGTTGGAATGTGTAATGTGAATAAAGTCCATATTTCTATAAGAAAAAATGAGGTACTTGTATCTGCTGGAAAAAAACTGAGATTCGGAATCAGTGCAAGAAATTAGCTTAAAATGATGTAAAATATTCCATGCAAAAAAAAAAAAAAATCGGTTTAAGTGAACTGAGAAAATAAAGAAAATCTTTTTAAAATTTTGAGAGTAATTTGTATAGAATCTACATCAAACCGATCGATGTAATTTGTAATTACATTTATATACGTGCTAAGCACCAGTAATCGCATAGCAAGCAACTGAAGCTTAGAAACAATAGTTGTAACAATGAAAAATCTCTAACCAAATCTCATTACTAATCCCATGTCTCCATAAATCTGTTACAAATTTCAAGCCCAAATAATGATGCCTTTTCAAAATATATGTGAGAAAAAGTATTAAAAAAATGAGTTCAACACAAAGTTTCATAACAAATCGCCGCCCGTATGACGAACATCACACAATGATGGCAACGTCAGTTGCACTCAACGACTGAGTACTGGTTGCGCTTGACCAGCACAGCGGGAGACGCAACAGGTTAGGAGTGGACTGTGCTTACCGCACAAGGTAAAATTTAAAAATGAAGTACACACGTTGTATTATACAAATATTATTATTATTTTTTTTTTTTTTGTTTTAAATTTTTGTGTTTGGTTTTGTTTTATTTATTAATAAAAAAAGAAAGAAAGAAAGAAAAGATTTTTTTCAATTTTTTTTTTGTTGTTTCTTTTTTTTTTTTGTTTAAATTGAGTGAGAGTCTTTTGGGTATAAATGAACTTGAAATTCTTTTAAGGATGGAAATAAAAATAATAAAAATTATGAATTTGTACTCATATGTTCTTGACAGATTCGTCAATTAACGTCAGTTATTTCAAGGTGAAAATTGATTCAAGGAAAAAATTCGGAAAATTATTAACAATAAACATGCAGTTAAAATCACTAAAATAAATAAATATTCTATATTCAATTTTATAGCACAATCTTTGTTGTAAAATTTTTTCCCCAAAATAAATTCCATTGTGGCGTCGTTGTCATAGTAGTTAGTACCTTTCCCTTCCAACATCAGTCATATTCTATTTTATTGTTGGCATTTTTCAACACTCAAAACAATGACAAGGCGACAGCTTCTAATTTAATTTAACTTGAGAGAAAATGTCATATAGAAAAGCTTTTAGTACGCGTTGCAAGTGAATAAGCGACTGAATGAACAAGAACTTCTTCTTCTGAAGTCTGAGCTCAAGGATGTTGCATGATGCAAGTGTTGCATAAAAAGTAGTAGTAGCAGCAGCAGCAGCACGTGGGTGAATGGATATTTCTGTGTGAGATTGTGTATCTTGCTTAACGGTAATAAGACACGTTTCAAGGAGCTTTTGTCTTAGTATGCATTTGTCGTGTCGCATCGCGTCTTCGTAATAAGTGCAGCGTGCTAATCGTAGGAAACATGGCAAAGTGAGCAAAGAATGATATCGTAGAAAGAAAGGAAGTAAAAGCGGAAGGATGAAAGAAAAATCAGGATATAAGGAAATGAATGGTTAAGTTAAGAGGGACAAGATACAAAAGCATGATTTAAATTTCATTTGAAGTTTAGCAGCATTGTATAGTATTACGCGGTCGGATGGAACTCTTTACTTTACTTTGTTAAAGTTAAATTTGTAAAGCTCATCACGCTTCAAGTTTGGTATATGCGCGTGCGCTTTACTTAAGAGCAAGACAAATAAGGGGAATTAATTTAACTTAAACTATAAGTTAACTAAATAATTAATTGTCATTTTTTGTATATAAGGGGTAGAACTTGGATTGTTTGGGATTTTACTTTTAAAATTAAATTGTACTTACAATAATAAGTATTTTTCTTACCAAGCAGATGTTTATACAATATATAAATATGAACTTACCTAAAAAAAGAAGAGAAAAAAATTGTAATAAGCATAAGAAAAATAATTATTTATTTTAAACATTTACAATAAATTTAATAAAATATTGGTAAGATATTTAAAATAATAATATATGTACATCAAAAGATGCATTATATACTTATTGTAAGCATCTCTATTTCATCTATCTGTTTCGTTTAGTTAAGGTAAGCATTAGTGTAAGACAATTATGTGCCTAGAGTAAGTGAAAATAAAATAATTAAGGAACCGACAGTCGTATGCCGATGATTGTTCATAACAACAGAAGTGGAATAGAACAACGTCTTTCGATATTTTGAATACATATTTTTTACAAAAAGAAAAATAATGTGTTTATAAATGTTACGGCAAGATGTTGAACCATAATAATTTCACACTCTACGAGCTGAAGCGTTATTACGAGACCCTTGGTTTGCCCGTAAGCGGCGCTCTAACGAGATGCATAAATATCTTGCTGAAAATCGAACGAGAAACTAAAAGAGTTCATAGATGGAACAGCAGAATATGAAGAGAAGTCGGACTGGGTGCCACCTCGTATGACGAAAACATGATCCTGCCTATTGAATCATACAATGAAATACAGACACCAAACGAATAAAATACTCTCGAAGTCACCGCACAAGAAGCAAAGGTAAGAACACCAAATTATTCTATATTTTTATGTATAATAAATTACTGTCAAGTTAAAAGTAATAAAAATAATGTTAAAGTTAGAAGGTAATGAGAGTCCGTTTCGTCTTTAACCCGATAACGGATATTTATTTGGGACTACTCACAGCCATATGTAGTCTGAGAATTATAATCCAACTGGTGCAATAAAAAAAAGGCACACAGGATAGCTGAACCAATGAGTGACATCCAGTACATTCCGATTCCCGAAGGCAGCGAAGGACGATTACATTAAGCGGAGAAGGCGAGATCTCAGGCGAGGGGAACTTATTATAAGAAGTGCATAACACTCGGAAAGGGTCTTTTAGGGTATAGATAGTTTCATATATGTTCAAGGCTAAAGGGATGACGTTTCTAGTAGAATGATTAAGGATACAAAAGCTAAGCTGATTTAAGAGTTCAGGAGAATTTATTTTATGAAGAAAATGAATCCTTTACGATGCATCAAAGTTGGAAGACTGATAAGAAGGAGTAAGATGACAAACGGGAATCAAAACGAATTGTTTCTGAACTTTATACTTCTTAAAACCCTTCTTTCAACTTCGATTAGGAATGTATAGCCGCATTAGCAAATTATTGCTGAATATTCGTCATAAAAAAAAAAATAAAAAAATAAAATTATATATCAAATGAATTATGATGCGAATAACTTCTGGTGCTCAATCAAAATTATTTAAAAGAATCTGCTGAAATTTCCACGCCTTAAATGCATTAAATTTAAATCGCTTGAACTATGAAATTGCTCGCTGATTGTATTAACGAAAGTAAACATTTTAATAAATTATTTTAATTTTTTTTTTTTTAATTTTATTCAACACTTGATTATATTTTTCATGTTATTTTGACTATGGGATTTCTCTTAAAATATAATTATCAGATCTAAGTTATACGAGTATTACATATTTGTAAATGTTTTATATGTATTAATTAATAAAAAATTATCAGACATATCATTTGCTGTTATATTTCATTTTTGTATTTTATTAATCCAATTTTAAAGTTTAATTAATTGAAACTATATAAAAAATTAAATGAATGAATTGATTTATGCAATAATTAAATTACAAATTGCAATTAATTTTCTATTAATTATACAATGACATCTTATTATAAATATATGTATACTCTTATTTATAAATTTAATAAAAATTTTATAATTTATTTTTTTATTGTATTTTTTTTGTATTTTTTTTGTTTTTAAACTATGTGAAGAGACTACAGATTACCATTCTACCAACTGAGCTATTGAGGGTATGAGAAAAAATAAAGAAATATAATTATAAATGAGACACTTAATACAGACAATGATAATCAATCAATTTTGTGGGCAACTTTGCTACTGTTTAGATTTTATTGTTATTCGATAGTTTATTGCTTTTATTGTTAGATATTCATTTGTTTATCTATTGAGCTTTTGTTAATCACGCCTTGGGTAGAGAGCACATGGACAAAATGCATAATTACATACTATGCGATGCGATGTGAGTGATTTTATGTGTCGGCTTTAGCTCAAAGCACGTTTAAAAAGCATTTATTTTATTTGACTGAATTTAATACAATTAAATTGTCAATATTTTTTCATTTTTTTTAATAATAATTTACATATATTAATAATGCAAAGCATACAACTTAATAATAACAATAATGAAACTATTCAAAGTAATAATTAGGGGAAAAAATATGTAAATGCATTTTTTTATTTCTATGTAAAGTATACAAATTAAATAAAAACTACTAAATTATTGCCGTGACTAAAATGTGTGTTGGGTAGAGAAGTTAATTATATAAGGTACAATAGTAATAATAATAATAATAATCTATTTTCCACACCACATGAAGTATCTGTGCATGTCATCACCTTCCATAAACTTAAAGATTAAGTGATCATTCCGATTCACCATTGAAACGATTCTCAACTCAACATTGAATGCTGTTGACTTCATTAAAGTATAAAATTTATGCATAAAAACAATAATAAAAGCAAATGAGTTGAGTAAAAAACAAATTAGTAGTTTTGAGTTTTGAATGATTTATGCATTCATCATGAAAGGCAGAAGACAATTTTTTGTTGCCTTTTGATTTTTGTTTAAATTTATTATGCATTTTGATTTATGAAAGAAGGAAAATAAAATCTTAATTTATTGTAAAATTAATTAAGTATAAAAGGCGAATCATAAATTATTTAACTTCTTTCTTCCTACACTACAACATACTGTGAGTAAAAACAGCGCTTGTCTCGGAAAATTAACTAAAATCAATCAACTTTTGTCAAATTACTTATGAAGTGTATAAGCAAATTAATTACTATATTCAAGACTTCTAGATATCATAAGGAAAATATATCTTGCACTATGGATACATTCACGTCGAAATCAATTTGAATTAATCTTAAGCGCCGCCAATTGAAGACAGAGAAAACCAATACTTGCATATACTTAGAAACAGAAACAGCTGCACAACTGTCACTTAGTTAGTTGGTTGCAACTAAGTCTTTTAGTTTTTGTTGCATGCTCACTCAGTCAGTTGTTGGTTCGTTCAATCGTTTTGTGACTGCTCAGAAGACTTATAACCGCGTTTAGACATATTAAGATAAGCAATCAACAGTCAAGCACAGCAAACAACAAAACAACTAGAAAACGAATCAACCAACCAACCAATCAACCAAGTAACCAACTAACCAATGAAGCACATTTAATAGATAGAGATAAACCAGGTTAGACTTGGCTAGGCCAACTCAAACTCAAACTCAAACTCGAAGTCAAGTCAAGACAAGTCAACACATAAAGCATTGAAAGCAATGTTGCACTGACTTAAATATTAATCCCCATCACCAACCATCCTAAAGGCAAATGTGTTGTTGGCAAAGTGGCACCATCTACTACTACAAACAATGATATGTATGTGTAAAGTAAATGTAAGTGGTTGGTCAAAACGAAAAATGAAATGGAAAAAAGATGGTAACCAACTGATTTGGTCAATGAGTTGACATATGACGTACGTACTTATGAGAAAGCCTAATCACAACTCGTTATTGATTTTGTCAGTTGCCAATGATTAATTGTTTAGTTAAAAGAAATATATTTATTACATGAAGATTATTTTAGATAAAAAGTAGAGACACACACACACACACACACACATACACACACACAGAGAGAAGAAGGAGAAGAAGGCAAACTCTGATTGTAAATCACTTTTATGGTTTTTTTTTGTCTCTCTCAACGAAAATTGTGATTTCAATGAATACAATTAATCACAATATTTTATATATTGTAAGTATGAGTATTTATGATGAAACAAAACTTTTTGCTCTTTGGTTAATTCTGTTTTAACATCTTTGCAGAGATTGTGAGTTGTGTCAAGAAATATAATATGCTGAGATATTTAAATCAAAGGGGTACCTCTATTGATTAAGGGTTTCTGCTTCTATAATAGTTCATGCCACAAGAAGTCAAATGAGATGTTTTGTCAATTGAGTTACATATATTTGGACAAATAACAGAATATTTCATCCAACATTTTTAAAAAACTAGTAAATCGATCACCCGCATAGTCTTCGATTTCCACGTCAATATCTTCTTTGACAAAGCATTTCCGGTTTAGTTTTGAGGTATTTAAAGGAAATTAAGGTATTGGTATTTCAAGTCAAGTTATCTTCTTCAATGTTTTCACTTCTAAACGAGTTTTGCCTGACGTCAAAGGTTTGATTACTGCTTAATATGGTTGAATATTACCACCCAGCGAGTCGCAATCGAAACCTGGCTGTCCTTCCATTGCAGGAAGAAAGAGACTAATTTATGTGGCATGTTGCCATGAACACTTTGATGTACTCCGTTTGAATGTATTTACACTTGCCACGTGTTATTATTGTTCTCTCTGACATTTTGCAATGCGGTTAATTGAATTTCAAAATTTAAAAAAATTAATGTTTTATTTTTTTTCTTGTATAAACGCAGTAAAAAATCAGTGTAAAAACAATATAATACTGAGAAAAACACTATAGATACAAGTGTTAGCTATGACGGCTACCCATTTCGTCCAATAGTAGAACTACTGACTTCAATTGTATAAAACTTATGAGAGATTCTTCAGAGTCTTTTTCCACCTAATAACATTCTCCCATTAAATATGTCTTCGTTTTAACCAATTGTATCTCCATTTAAAATATAATTGGCCCTTTGTGCATAACATTTATTGATCATGTCTTTATTCAAATATGTTAAGTAGCTTTTAGACGGTCATATGATATATAGTCGTTAGTTCAGTTTCTTGTTTAATTTTTTTTTTTTCGGAAGAAGAATTGTTTTTATACAATCCATTCAGTTTTCACTGTTCTCAATCATTTCAATTGTTTGTTAAGTATACGAGTATTACGTCTGTTTGTTCCACAAACATGGTGAATCTTTATAAATGTCAATGAACTCGATAACAAAATCGTGATCCTTGGATATAGCGATGTACACTGAGCCAGATTTTCAAGAAAACTGACGCGATTGAATGAACTGAAAAATAACGCACTTGTTTACACGTAGGAATTCTAAGAACTGAAATGAAACAAATAGGTCTATCTATTCCATCAGTCCGCAGTCTCTGTTTCAGTTCTCCTTAAAGTATTTAATATTTACGTGTAGAAAAACTGAAAGTTTGACTAATTCTGGCGACTTATATTAATGAATGAATTCCATTTTTAGTCCTTTTGGTTTTGGATACTATCTATCCTGGTGCGCGTTGCTACGTCCTTGTAATGGATACAATATCAGAACTCTTTCAATACATCGTACTGCACTACAATGACAATCTCAAAACTTTGATTTTTGGAAAATGGTGGAAAAGATGAATATGTTTAGTCAGATCCGCACCAAACTTTAGTTAAACACTTTCTAAACTATGCTAAAATTTTCCTGAAAATGTTATTGAAATCGGTCCACTGATTATGAAGTCCATGATAAACAGACCTTCAGCCACAGTTCTACTTATATATTTATAAATAAAAAAATATAATTTATTTTTCTTCAAAAATTTGCTGATTTGACTTCTCCTCAAAACTACGAAAAACTTAATTGACAGCTAATTTAATAAAAATAGATAGATGTTAATACATGATTTCATGATATCATTTGAGCTCTTATATATCTGGGACAAACAATAGCTTGAACATGTAATTTTGTGTTTACAAAACGAAACAAAAAAAAAAAAAAAAAAACAATAATAATTCAAGAAAATATAAATATTGCAGAATATAACCTGTGGGCATTTATTTCTAATTTTTCAAATGAGAAATAAATAATAATAAAAAAAAACAAAAATATCAAGTTAAAGTTTTTGTTACTTTAAAGCGCAAAAAAAAAAAAAAATGCACTAAAGATATATAATATATTTATATCTATATATACATAGATATATTTACAATACAATACCAATGAAAATATATTTCCTCTTTATGTACATATTAGTAAATAAAATCGTGATCATTTTATACATAAAAATGACAAAGAAAAAGCGATTTCTGTCTTATGGCATCGTTTTGATGATGACGCCAAAAAGTGTGCCGATATTATTTTTATTACCGATTTATGCTTATTTCTTTTCTTCTTCGTTTGATATATTCTTCTTCCCCCATACTAGTATAGTTATTATTGTTGTTGTTGTTGTTGTTGTTATTATTATTATTGTAATCGGTGAACTCATATATCTATCGTTGCTTTTGATCGCATGTAACGAAAACATTTCAACTGCGCCAAAGGCGGCAAAAGTTCAAAAGCATTAAGCGCCCAATAAGCTCAGTACTACATGATTCAAGCAGCAGCATCACTGAAGCGTGTAGATTCTCATTTATGGATAAATCTTTGGCGGCTATATGGCTGGTGGCTTTTTGGCATCTGTAGAGTTTTTTGTACAAGAATTAATGAGAGTATTAATTTGATATCGTGTAGAGTTGAGTCGAGTTGAGTGGATTGGAGTGGAGTGGAGTGGAGTGGAGTGGAGTATGGAGTGGATTGGACTGGACTGGATTGAAGTTTATGGGTGCGTGTGTAGTGCCATGATTGGCGCAAATAATTGCAAATTTAAAGCGATGCTTACACGATTTTTCAATAAATCGACGAATGCCAAAAGAAAAATCTATGATAAACGCAACTTGATCTTGAAGTCATTAGTAACGCTAAAGTTTAAGTGATTAGACGTTGGATATAATCATTAAATAAATCACGACTATGAATGAAATCACACTAACTATAAGTGAAGACTTTCAAGCAAGGTCTCCCTTCCACCTCCACATTTGAGCATCTTTTGGTACAGTAGTTGGATTGTATTGGAGTGAATTGTTTTTAAGTTAAGTATCAAATGTCGACGATCAATCGATTGATTGGGAATCAATGGGATTGTTTGTTCGTGCGTTTGATAAACTTGAGTTATGAAGTTCAAATCGTAAAACTCAGGCATCAAGCATTGTGTCGCCTACCATAAATAGAGTCTTCTCTTTGAACTAGGGGTTTTTGTTTTTTTGTTCACTGAGAAATCCATTTTAGTTATTTCATTGTTTTTACTAAAAAGTCACAAAACAAAAGGAGAGAAGGCTATGGAAAAAAAATATAAACTAAAACTCGAGCGAGAAGAAACAAAAAAAAAAAAGATCGCATTGCCAAAAAATCGTGACTTGTTCTTTGGCACATTGAGTTTTTATTATTGTAAACTTCATTCAGAGAAGCATAACAAAAAATATATATAACATAAAAACAATGAAGAATAAATGCAAGGCAATTTTTCTGTTTGTGTTTTAACATCTTTTATCCTTTCATTGGAGAGAAATTTTCTATTGAACAAATTCTCTTTTTAATGAATTTAAGTGAAAATTATAAGTAGACTAAATGTATATAACAAATTTTAAATTAAATTTATCTTTTTTTGATATTTTTATTTATGTTTATTGTTGATTTAAAGATGTTAAAACATACATACGAAAATCAACTAAAGTACATAACTCTTTTTGCGTTTTAGTTAAAAAAGTTGACATAGTTTCAATTTAAGACTTTTTTTTTTGTATTTTTTATTATTTACAAAAACAATTATCGCAAACAAAAAAAAAAAAAAAATCTGACCTAAATAAGGTTTTTTGTTTTGTTTTGTTTTGTTTATTTTTTCTTTTATTTTTATCGACAAAATCGAAGTTAAAATGTTAGTGTGCGTGTGTTTAATTTTTTTCTTTTTTTTTTTTTTTTGTATTTTGCAATAATCATAAATGCCAATTTTATTATTAGTTAATTTTGTTGTTGTTAAATTGTAATTTTCCCATTAGCTTTTGGATGAAATTTGATATGTTTAATTAAGTTTAAAGTTTTTCAGATTTAATAGTATTTTTTACTTAATAAAAGAAAATTTTAAAACTGAGGAATTTGTATAATATAATTATTTATTTGTAAGTAATAAAAATATTTAAAGGAATTTTATACATTTCTGGTTAATATTTTCCACTTTTGATTGAAATGTAGAGAATAAGTATGTAAGTGAATGTTTTTTTATTTGTCAATAGTGTTTACTAAGCCGCCTTTCGCACTGTTGCTGCCATCCAATTAACAGATAGAAACTGAGCTTTCGCCGCAAATATTGACTTCAAATGGATGTATTTTCTTGTGAAGGAAACTGAATTTTTTTCTGGGTTCACTTGCTTAACAAACGCTGACATTAACAGTCGCAAGACAGATGGACATAACTAGATTTACCATACAGACCTTCATATTCAATTTACTTACAATTGATTACTTGCTTACTGAAAATCCAAGAGTTCGGACACTCATCTCAGTCCTTATCAATTATTATTTTTACCGAAATATAAAATAAATAAATAATAGATGATTTTACATATTGCATATTGGGAAAATCTTTGACAAGGTAAATAGAACGTAAATCCAAGAAATCGACTAAAAATAAACTATTGATATACAAATAAATGTTTCCCCTATTATACTAATGTATATAGTTCTGAGGTCTTGAGAGTGTATGAAAAAACATACAAATACAAAATATAAATTGCACAAAGTATGAGACAAAATGATGTTCAACGTTCCATTTCATTATTTAACAACTTGGCTGGATTTCGAAACAAATGTTTAAATGATTCATGATAAAGTATTACTTTAAAAACATGAATTTTAACATAGGAAAATATCATATTGCATAGTGATTGATTGTGATTTTCAGTACTTTATATACAAATTGGGTTGCTAGTATTATTAAGTACTGACCTCATTCTTGTCCGAGATTAGTAAAAATTCTTTCAAGTTTTTTCCAATTTTTCGTATTTTATTATTTATTACATCAAGCAAAATTAAAAGTAACAAAATCGCAAACGTCTTTTAGCCTGTGCACGCTAATCTCAGAATCGACTTAATCGATTTTAATGCAGTTTTCACTGGTTTATTGTAGCAAGCTTCCGGCAACATATAGCGTTTATTTCATCAAAGTGAATTGAAACTAAATGATGATGACTCAGAGAAAGAAAATACTAAAAAAAATATTTGAATCTAGAAACTCCACCTTCTACATACCACAATCCTACCTTACTTGCTTTAGAAGAATTTTAATATTAGCGACACTTATATGAGAACTTATATTAATAATACAGTGGATCTTCGCATATGGAGCATAATTGGTTGCACGCGACTATATTCACCACTTGCAACATCGTGCCAAGTGGTCGAAGGAGCAACTAAATGTGAAAACTAGTCAACTTGTCTTAGTGTATGAGAAAAACACGCCGCCCTAAACGTGGATACTAGCACAAATCGAAGCAGCTGTACCAGATCAAGACGGCAAAGTCCGAGTCGTGAATCTGCGCACGAAAAGAGGTATCATGCGGTGGCCAATCAACAAGATCGCTGTACTCCCTAACTTGTGGTTAGAAATTGTGTGCTTTCAACAGCGGGAGGATGTTTCGGTAGAACAACATTCTGGGAATCTGCTAGATATGCAAAATGCTCGTTAAGGGATACCACTTTCCTCATAAGATGTAAAATACTAGGATAATGGAATATTATTATATTTTCAACTTTTATTCAACGTAACACCGTCATAAGCTCTTCGGTAGTCAGCCTCTGCCTGGACAAGCTCATCGATATCAATATTATTCACTTATCATATCATTAGACACAGAATCGAGCCCATTAAAGCCACATTCGATTAAGTAATCTGACCATAACTTATTCCAGAAAGATGTGAGAATTCTCTTGGCTACACCTTTCAATGCCACTTCGATAATCTTGAGTCTGATTTGGAAACTATTTCAGAATGAGATTGGCTCCTTCAATCAAATGAAAAAAAAAAAATTAGAAAAATTATTTAGTGTAGAGCTTCTTCAAATAGAAGAATAGAAATAACATGCTGGTCCATAGGTTGAAATAATGAAAAGGTATTTGGAAAGCAGAAAGAAATCTTTGATAAATATAAATTATTATTATGGTTAAACTTGCTATTCTCTGCCAAAACACTCGTTATGTGAAAAGTCGTTTAAAAAGCAATTTTGTTGGAACAAAATTTGATCTTCATACGAATTTCTTGTTATGTGAGGCACTCATTATCGGAGAGTCCACTGTAATAAAAAATGATGGAATTCCAAAGAAACAACATCAACAGACAATTTCAGTTTTATATGCCAACCAAACTCATCATTGAATTTCCCTTTATCATACTATTATATCTCATCTTTATATGGTTGTACTTAGTAGATCTTCTTATGAAATAAAAAAAGTGCTTATATTAAATTGCAGACATTGAAATCTCAATATAAATATTAATTTATTTTTATATGTACTCACAAAGAAACACAGCCACACACACACAGAGAGAAACTCATCAAAAAATTATTCATTAGACTTACACACGCTAACGACATGACATAATTATACATGTGTATCTACGAATATATTTATTTCGGAAACGCAATTATAACCAATAGACGACAAGTCAATTATAATGAAACCTAACACAAAAATTATAAAAAAAAAAAAAAAAATAGAGAAACCTGTCAGAGGTTTCCAACTGGTGTTGTTGGTCAGTCAAATACTCGTATTGTAGAATAGTATGTAGATATTATGAATGTCTGGATAATGACAATCATTAAGCACAAAATTTGACAGCTGTCAAGCTAAGCTTATAAAAGAATAATAGTTAGAATATCGAAATATATATATTGTAAAATTAAAAATAAATTCTAAATATAAAGGGGAACTCAGAAGCACAAATATTTTGGTGGCATTATGAAAGGTGTGTTATCATCTACAATAATATTGTACTATGAGAGACAATGGTCCCTGGGCATGAAATGATTAAAAAATACATGTATTTGTAGTTGTAGTAAGTATTTTTAATAATTGGCTGACAAATATATAACAAAATATCTTGTATGTATCATTATTTTAATTATTCAGATAGTCATGTTGTGACCATTGACTTAAACACATTCGGGTGGATAAAGTTTACTATTTTTTTTTCAAATGATTTCAATGACAATACCCCATGTCAATCCAAATTGCTTGTAACCGGCACACCCTAATGATAAACAAGGCACAATTGATTCTGATCCCTTTCCATTTTTTTTTTTTTTTTTTTTTTGAAGGGTCTACGTTTGGTTTTGTGGATTAACTGATACAAACAAATTGTTTGTGGGCATTTAAAGTCAAGTTGTCGTTTTGAAAAGGGTCATCGTCATGTTCTGTTCTGTTCTGTTCTGTTGTGTTGTGTTGTGTTGTCTCATCAGTAAAAAGTTTGATAGCCTTCTGTTTTTTCGGTTTTGAAAGATCCTTTTTATGACATTTCGGGGGCGTCGAATTGTGTAGGTGTCAAGTGTTGTTAGTATCCAAGTAGGTGAATTAACTATAAAAGTTTATTGAGCCTTAAAAAACAAGAAATACTCGTAGATATAACAAATTTAAAGATTTTCATCTTATAAAATTTATAAAATGCCTCAGGTCTCTCCTAAGCTATATATGTATATACCACAAGAGAGTTTTGTATCAATATCAATACTCATACTGCATAGACATGAAGTCTAAGTACCCCCTGTCTATCATATTCAATCAGAGAAAAGATCAAAGTTAACAATTGAAAAATATTATATCAAAAATCGAAAAGCAACAGACTGAAGAAAAAAAAAAACACAAAACCTAAAGTCATCATCGACACAAAAGAGCGTAAATAATGAAAGATAATGATGATAGAATCATAAAATCCGTCACAACAGCAATTAACAATAAATACAAACTGTGACTTGTAGATGCTTTTCAACAGAGAGGAGTGGGGCCTCAATTTAATACTGAATGACTGACTTATGAGGCAAAGTTCCTTTTCTTTGTGAGTGAGTGAGTGAGTGAGTGAAGCGAGTGAAGTGAGTATCATTAACACTTCAAGTAAGTGTTAAACGGAATACTCATTGTACTTGTGTCTTACACACACACACACACACACACAACCATTCACTTATGTATAAAAAGATTTTTTTTTTTTTTTTTTTTTTTGTAATTTTAAATTTAATGAGTTTGGTTTGTCAAAGAGGCGACTGTCAGCCATAAGAACTGCCAGCCAGTAAGTACTGACAGTGTCAAGCATTAACACGTTGACTATTGTAAGTGATACTTTTTACTGTCAGACAAAATGTATGAACTGAATGATGATAATGATAATGGTGTGGATGATGATGATGATGTTGATGTTGATGAGGTAGGGGAGGAGTCTAATGTGGCTTAGCTTAAAGTTCATTTAGTGTTTTTAACTCAAAATGTTTTTGTTTCTTTTTCTTTTGTTGCTCACACACACTCGTGTATTCTCATATATGAGTCATTAAACCTGTCAGTGTCAAAAAGATACTTACTAAAAGATACTCAAACTCATACTCATACCTCATTGTTTGTTGTAAGTACTCAAGACTACTATTACTACTACTACTACTACTATTACTACTACTACTACTACTACTACTACTACTACTACTACTACTACTACTACTACTACTACTACTACTACTACTACTACTACTACTACTACTACTACTACTACTACTACTACTTCTTGTACTCAAGGAAGTGAAGGCATTGTGTGTATGTGTCAGTAAGTAAAGGCAACCGAAATGTAATAGATGTCATTGTCATCATCATCATCATCATCCACCATCATTAAAGATTTATATAATTTATAATGTCACTAATGCGTAATTAAAAGTGTTTTATATGACAGTTCATTATTTTAAGAGGATTTCTAAACTTTAGTAAAATAATAGTTTTATTACTAAGTACCAAAATTTAAATGTACCATGTACATTAGAAAATTACGTATACGCATTTGTCACATATTGTAAATATAGAAGCATATGGATAATGGAAAATATTGTGTAGGTTTGAGTTGTTCTTCTTTATACAATTCATTAAATTGAATTAACACTTGAACTTTACGAATCAACCTTCCCACATCACCCACATGAAACTTTGTTTGTTTTTTAAATAAATAATGATGTTCTTTTTATAATGATACAGTGATACGGTTGCATCAATAGAGAGAAACCTAAAAGGTGTTGATGCACATTTGTCATGTGTTTGAAAACAACAACATAAAGACAACTCATTCATTGTAATCATTATTCAGTTTCTATGATGACATTGATAAATTCATGTGTGCATAATATTCAAGATGCTTTGAAATCGAAACTGGAATCTGTGTAAAATGTGTGAATGCATTTGAATGCGATAAAATTCATAATTTCACAATTCATCAGAGTTGAACTGAAACAACAACAAAACCAAAGTTACACACATTCAACAACACAAAACTGAAGTGCAAAAAAGGTGCTGATGAAGCTTCAAATCAATTCATTCATGCATGGTTTAACAATAGCCAACTTCATGCAATGGCTTTTAATGGTGATAGTAACAGCAGACTGAGAAGAAAAAACAAAAACAAAAACAAAACAAAAAGCTGAGAAAGTCAGTTCAAATAACAAAAATTGCATATGGCATATAGAGATCGAAACTGAGACCGAGACCGAGACCGAGACTGACAACAAGTGATGTATGATGATGATTGGTGGATGATGATGAAAAGAATCTCAGCTTAGACAAACACTAACTGTAGTTAGTTACATTGATTTTTACTTAAAATCTGATAGGTAGTAGGTACACTACTACTACTACTACTACTACTATATTTGATACATATGAATGCGTCTATACACTCTACTATACCATGTAGCAATGTGCATTGTGAAGGCATTTTGAAGCAAAGTAACGAGTTTCAATCAATTCAAAGATAGACAACAATGGGTACTTAAGTTCTTTTTGCTATTGTATGATTTTCGAAGACACACAAAATTGCGACAATGGTAATAATGACAATGTTGATGATGATGATGACAATTTTGTTGATGATGATTATGACGACAACAAAAGAACTTGCATGGTTAGATTGGCTGCTTTAAAAAACAGAATATCTAGAAAAATACATATTTAGTTGAAGTCCCAAGTTACGAATAAACGAACGACCCAGCAGCAATCGAATGAATTTATTTTATTTTATTTTTTGTTGTAAGAAGATTGATTTGGGTCACAATGACGTCACTAGCAGTTTGCCTTACACTAAGTTCAAATTGCCAACCAAGTAAGTGAGTGAGTGAGTGTGTGAGTGAGTGAGTGAGTGATTGATTAAGTGAGTTAGTTAGTTCATTGCTTTACACTTTATTGTTCGATGAATGGCTATGCAAATGATGGAGTCAAGTGTGATGACAATAATTGAAGTTATTTTTCAAGCTTTTTTTGCATAATTTAAATTGACATGATTTTAACAGAGAATCAATAAATTGAAAATGAAAATAAAATAATGATGAGAAATAGCAAGAAAAAAATAAAAGAAAATATAATTTCAATTTAATTAAAATGGAATGCTTTTATTAAAGTACATAATCATTGTTAGAAACCCTAACTGGGTGTTTAAACATAAAGCAACTTGAATTAGATTATTTTCGGCATTGTAATTAAAATCGAGAAAGTAATTGCTTTGGTGTCATGAATTTCGATGTCATGGGTTTTATGTTTGAATCGAAATTAAAATTGGTTATTAATGTCATAGAACCGATTGAATGGGTTTATTTATTGGCACCCGTTAGTTGCCAGAATTTATTTCCGATTGTGTTTTTCTGCGTGCGCTTGCACATTTTATTAAAATGTACATACATTAATTGCTTATTTTATATAAAAATATATACTTAAAAAAGAATTTTCATAAACACAAATAGGGGACAACATAGTAAGATTGATTAATAGATTCTATAATCCATCGACACCTAGGTTTGTGCCTACTGACTTCTGATAGAACCCTTCAGTCAAAACTCTTCTTCGCTGTGTCGCTGCCAGTTGAAATACGATGGGAGTCTGAGACTGGGATAAGTGTGATTTAATAGTATCCAATAACATTAGGAAAGTCTCTATATCAAGACATTATTGGGCAAATGATTCTGACGAAACCATTCATGTCAACATCATATGCTGATTGTGTTTTGAAATACATATTAGGGAAATCAATGTCATACAACTTTTCTCTATGCAAAAGATTAAAGATTCAATCACCAGATTGAATAGAAAGGCGTGCATTGATTATGTTTTGAATATGGATCAATTCCCTAACCTTTCTTTAATCTATTTAAAACAAATATGTTTAAAGGATTTGACTCGATTATTGACCTATAGAAAACTACATTATCAGCGAGCAACATGTGCTCCAGATTATTTTCTAAATAATTAGAGATCCCTACGAAAATTATAATTATGCATGCCAAGTTATCAAAAATTTGCAATCGAGAGATTTGTTGAGAAGGGAAACAGGGTGAAAACGGGGGTCGCGGGATAGAAAGTATAATTGCAATCCTTTGTTTTTTCTATGAATAACACATACAAAGCACGGACGGGTTTGTCTTGTCTTTTCATATCGTAGATTTTGATGTCTGTTTGATAATTTGTGCGCGCTTCACGTAAAATCCACTAATTGGATTCAAAATCGAATCACTGAAATATAAGAAGCTTTATTGTGGGTAACCTATAGCTTTTATTCCATGCAAATCGATCCACAGAATCTGCAGAAATGTGTGGATCAAATCTTAAAGACATATTTTTAAATCAATCAAACAAAGATCTATGTTTTTAATTGTGTGTCACAAGAAAGTACAATAAATGTCAGTGGTAGCCTTTGGAGGTGGCAAGCAGGGCAACCACCCGGGGGCTGTCGCTTGAAGGGGCCTCGCGTAACAACCCAAATAGAAAAATATTAGTTATTAATAGTACTGCCTTACGCAGCTCATTTTATAACTCACGTCACTGTGGAAGTCACAGCTGCAATCTGTTCTTAGGAGACGTTGCATCGTCTTGTGCTCAAGCAAAAACTTTTTTTGGTTTGTTACAAAGCCTGCACACTCTGTTTGCCGGCTCGAAGAAGTTTTTCGAGACTACAAATTATTAAAACATATCTACAGAATATTATGACACAATATCGGATTTCAGCTCTTGCTATTATTTCAACGATTAAATTAATGATTTTAGTCTTGGAAAAAGCCGCAAACATCATTTCTGAATCCCTGTTAATTTCAAACTTTACATTTATTTTGTTGTAACTTTGAATTTCTTTCACTCCTGTGCCATTTTACCGGAGAGTAGCAAAGCGCACCGGGACAGCTAGTTTATAATAAAATATGTAATTGAAATTGTTTACTGAGTCATTGATTTCCGTGGTACTATCAGCTTATAGATACTCACTCATTGGAATATCTTATCCTCCTTCACTACGAACAACTATCATCCCCATACACCATAAACAACTTCACCATGGCGTTTCAACTTATTTTGTACTAAATAATTTTCTATTTAAATACAAATACTTTCATTCATCTCGTTTTTAGCAAAAAATTGTCCACTTTATCATAAACCTAAATGAATACATTTATTTTATATGCTACACTTTGATTTCCTTCTCTTTTCTTTATTTTCTTTTTTTTTTTTGATTTTGTGTAATAGTAATTTCTTTGTTGTAAATGAACTTTTATCTACTCTACTAGGCATGGTCGGCAAGCAAAAGCAAAAGAAAAAACTTATCAACGCTTCACGGCGGCGGGCGTTGCATGTTGAAAGACACAATGATGATGAAGAGAAGAAACAAAGTGAAACTAAAACAGAAAATGACTAAAGATATTTATACTTTTGTACTATTGTTGAATGCGAATGCGAACAGAACACAAGAATGAATGAATGAATGAATGAATGCCCGTTGACATTAATAATATTTTCATGAGCATTTAAGATAAATTTTTTTTCAGTTTTTTGTTGTGTTTTCATTCTTTTTCTGTTTTTCTTTCTTTTTGAAGCTTTGACGGCTGCTTGAACTTATGTCGAGCTGCCGCCAGTCAAGTGCGAACATGACTTAGGCTAAAGTAAGTAAGTAAGTAGTAGACAAAAAACAAAAAGAAAAACAGAAAAATAAGAAGTGCTACTACTACTTTACTTGTTGTTTCTGTGTTTCTATTTCTTTTTTGTGACGTTTCTGTTTTTTTTTTTTTTTTTTCTTTATCTATTTTTCTTATTATTTTATATTGTTTTGTTTTGTTTTGTTTTTGTCACTTGTGCGAGTTGCCGCTGAACTTGACATTGACATTGGGTGAGCCCGACGACGACGACGACGGCGATTACTTGACTTGGCTGGGACGAGCCTGCAGCAAAGCAAAACAAACTTGTTGTCATTGTCAATGTTATTGTTATTTTTGTACTTTTTCTTACTGTTGCTTTTGTTATTGTTATTATTTCTACTCAACAACTTCTTGTTATAAAATTAACACAGATCATTTGTTTGTTATATGTTCGGGATATTTATTTAATTTGCTTTCCTATGCCGGATATCCGAATAAAATAACTTACCAACCTGTGGCTCTTCTAGAGCCACAAAAAGTCCATTTAAATTGAATTAAATTTATTGTACACAAAAGAAAACAAAAAAAGTTGCGAATGATTTATTTTGATGCTTGTGTTTTCATGCTGTTATGAGCAAATAATTTATTTTTATAGATATGAACGTAATGTATCTAGATACAAATAATGTCCGTGTGTTTTAAAAATATAATAAAGAAGGAATAATTTTTTTGAATTTCATCAAATGTTTAATACCCTTCATTGCAATTTATTATTATTTTTATTGTTAAGAAATTAAATTTTATATTTAAAAATTAATGCAATCAAGAAGTTTAACTAATTAGATTAGATTAAAGTCAAGCGAGGAACTAATTCACCTCGACACTGCAATTACCAGTGGGCCTATTGTAGCAAACTTCTTAATTACAATTCCTCCGATATTCAAGTATTCAATAAGAATTCCAATACTTTATTTGGAAGCAAACATGCAATTTCATTTGGTTCCATTTATTGGAAACCCAAATAGCGGAGTCTAGTGCGAATTTGGCCGTCACAGTGACAAAGCACATGCTGCACAGCGGTCTCCTCCTCTTCATTGCATAATTTACATTGATCGTTTCGGTTGACCATCATATTGTGTAGGTGTTTTAATACTCTGCAATGTCCAGTTTAGATGCCTGAGACTATCTGCATATCTTTCCGTATTAGTCCAAGTAAATCTAGTTTTCTTTTGTGAGATATGGTTGACATAACGGTTTTTCCAACTTTAATATTTTTTGGATTAAACCTATTTTGATGCGATTTATAAAGAAGCCTCTTTTCGAGTTTAGCTCTTGTAGAACCCCATAGCATGCCGCAGAATGGTACTAGTCTAATGAGAACGATAGCTCATCCTTTTCTGGACCAAATATAGTTTGTTAAAAGTTTAAAAATTCTATGTCCACAAAAGACTCTTTGAAGAACATTTCAAACTGAGAAGCGTCGTACCTGAAGAATATCACAACATGCTGCTAACAAAAGGTGAGGAAATTGGGTTGGCTACAGCTTGCGGACAGTAAACTGTCGATTTATAAGCAAGTGATGGCACCTGCCTGGCGCTATGGCATACATGTATGGAGATCCAATGCTGCCTACAATATTTGTAGGATTCAAGCATGCCAAAATAAAACTCTTTATTGCATATATGGAGCTCCGTGGTATGTGAGAAACAAAGCATTTCATCGAGACTTGAAGATGTAAACAGTGTTAGATGATATTAGCTTTCACAGCAGCAAATATAATATTTATAAGACTTCTTCATCATCCAAACCCACTCACTCTGTAACAATCCACTATGCAGACTTCTCAAAAGATTTCATCGTAACGATTTACCCACAAAGAGAGTATAAAGTCTAGAATTCTTCTTCAAAAAAAAAAAATTAATCGGTTAATCGATTTATTGAAATAAACGGTTATTAATTACAAATAATAGTTGACAAATTAATTAATTAATTATTTAATTAAAAAAAAAAAAAAAAAATCCAAAAACTTTTTAAAAAAGTGATGAAAAAATCGTAATCGTCTAAATCTGTATGAATGGAGTTTTATTTAATAAAATTAAATTAACCGATGTAGTCGTAATGAAATTTCCATTTATTTAAAATGTAGTATCAAACGAATTAACCGATTAATTGTACTTTTTCGATTAATCGTTTAATCGTGCCATCAATGTTTGAAGGTGGTCACCGCTGTTGAAAGTTAATCTAAATACATAAAAAAATGAAGTTTAATGATTTGCATATAAGCAAAGAGACAACAAGAATGAAGGGTGAATGAATATGACTAAAAAGATTATAGCAGTTTTGATAGGTTAAAATATCTATATAATATAAGTACTTCTTTTTCAATGATGTCTTCTTAAATGTGTCATAAATCTGATATATTTACTCACACAAACTCAAAGAGATAAAACTTGCCAAATTGGTCATCATAATAAATAAAATAAATGATAAATACACAATAACAACATCAACATCAACAAAATTAACAATAAAAGTAATAAAAATAATGTTAATAATTATTATTATTATTATTTACCAAAATCAGTTGATCATAAAATTGCCAAAATTTGGTTTTTATATTTTTATTTTTATTTTTTTTTTAGTTTTTGTTATTTTCTGTTAGTATTGTTGATTTCTCTTCACTTGAGCTACTTTTCCGCAATTCAACTAAAAATGTAATTAAACTTAAAATGCTCATTATTCTTTTGAACATAATATTTTTGTGTCATTGTAAAATAAAATAACATAACAAATAATAACAATAATAGTGTAGTATACTAATGGTAATGGTAATGTTGATGCTGATACTGATGTTGCTTTTGGAAGTTGAATAGAGAACTACAATAAACTGATGCCATAATAATAATAATAATAATAATACCACTAACAATTAAGAGCAATAACAATAACAATGACAATAAAGATGGTTCTACAATACAATACAATACAATACAATAATAATAATGTTGATGATTGTTGAATAATAATAACAATAACAAGACAGACAAATAACAATCATAATTTTTGATCAAATAATTAAACTAAATATTATTTATTATAATTGACAAAAATGGTAATCGAGAACTAACAATAAATCACTGCAATAGATGCAAGTAAGGAAATTTGATGTGTATAAAGGAATATGTACAATTTATTAGCTTTGGTTCGAATGAAATTTGCATACCTTTCATTTCATAGCTAAGGATGTAAAAGTTTTTATTAAGATGATGAGGATTGTTTATATGCCATGCTTATTAAATTGAAAACTGAAAGGCAGAGAGTTCACTACTTATCATTATTCTCATTATTGCGGACGTTTAAGAAGGAAGCGCTCACATTATTCATTAGCTTCATGTGAAAGAATGAAGACTCTTGGAACACAGCATGCAGGATTATCGTTGCAATGCGACAGATCCGCCGAGATGAGAAAATAAATAAAAGAGTGGGCTAACCTGCTCTCCTTGACGACGTAATATCTCAATTGGTGTTCTTGCCAGGGCTGAAAAAAGAGTCAGTGTAGTCGAGGGGTAGTTTTAGGCATTCTAATAGGATCTTTAGAACCCCATAAAAAAAAAAAAAAAAAAAAAAAACAATGATATTTATTACAAGCGTTCCAACGAGTGTTGGGACCTACAAACATGTATTGCCCTATTTTGGATCTACCATTTGGCCAATTGGTTACATATGTATGTACATAATATTGTGTCAAGATATTTCTTTCTGAAAATTTAGTTTCATTTACTTAATAAATGCAAAAGTTGTCCATCCATAAGCACTTGATTTCTACCAAAAATGTATATATTGTAGAAGCTTTATGATCCAATCAGTCCAATATTTGGATATACATATTACAATGTTTACTTTCATTTTATATATGTAAGTATATTTGTGATGATTTGACAAAGACTAAAAGAAGTTATAGTAATACAAACACTTTAGGCTGTGTGGATTTATGAACAGAGACTATGATTTTTACAAAATGGGAACTCTGATTGAAACATATTTTCATTAACATAACACAAAACTGAAAGACTATTTCTAATAGAAATGAACGGCCATATAAACATTGATTCTCTTTGTTAGCATTGATTATTTCTAAATAAATACTTATTAAAGGGATCTCTCTCTCTCTCTCTCTCTCCCTCTCTCTTTTTATACTATTCTATCCACAACAAACATTACGACAGAAGTGATGAAAAATCAATTTATTTGCCAAATGTAAATCAAGTCATCAAAGTTGGTAGTTGGAATAATGTAATTACATACTATTTTGCTGAAATATAACCCAATTATTAATAACTAATAAGTAGCATTGTATATGGATATACTTAGTATAAGTCAACTGAGACTTTGTTTGATTGAGCATATGATAAACTTACTATATATGCTTTACTTAATGTAGTTGGTTTTAGGAGATTGCATGAAATTGGCATAGGAAAAATTTAAACTCAAAAGTGAATATCAGTAAATTTACAATATCTACAACTCCTTCTCATCTATAGTATGCACATAGTATGCATATGAGAAGGCGACCACAAAAAGACAAACTATCATGACAAATCATCATATGTATAATATGCCCTTGTCATTTAATTTTTCTCTAGCTCAACCATTCATGTATTCACTATTGACTTGTTTACTTACTCATTCACTCATTCATTCACTCACTTTCTACTAAGTGCAAATGCAGCATTTATTTGTATGTAATATGAATGCATGCGTCATTTACTGCAATTGTACTGTGGTAATAATGCATATTCACACACACACACACACACACACACACACACACACACACACTCTGATACACTCATCGACTATATGCATATACATATGCACTACTATTGTATATTTCAATCATTACATTCAGTTATACTAGTAGTAGTACTCTTGGCGCCACATTTCCGTTTGCACGCGCAATGGCGCTCATCAGAGCGGAAGTGCAGAAAACAAAATGAAAATATTTCGCGCGTGTGGTTTGCGCGTAATTGATTCAAGCATCATTGATTGCGCGTATACTATTCGGATGCAGTAGCTCTAGCGTAGCGTAGCGAATATTTGTTTTCCTTCTATGATTTTTTTCACTGATTTTGTTTTTTGTTATATATTTTAACTTTTTTTGTTTTCAACAAGTTTTATATTTCGCCTTTGGTCTTGTTGCGTTTTTGTGTGTGTTTCTCTGTTTGAGAACCCTAGTGATAAGCTCAAATATGTTGGGTTTGGTTTGAAATACTATTACTTTTTTTTTTCATTTGTTATTTTACATTTTATTTTCAATTTTGGCATAAACTTCCGGCATGAGTGAAATCTTTGAAAAAAAAAAAAAAACTGAAAAAAGAGAGTATTGGGTTGAATGAAAGGGCAAGTTTTTTGCAATAATAACAATGAAAAAATAATGGAAAGGAAGTCTGTATCTTTTGTGGTATTTAATGAACGAAATTTGAAACTAAAATTAGCAAAATTCTTTCTTTCATTCTGTGAATGAATGATGTTTTTATCTTTAAGTTTTGAAAAAGCTAATTTTAAAAGTGCAAGATTACAGTTACTAGTCGAATATGGTATTATTTTGAGGACTTCATTTAGTTGTTAAGGGGAAATGACATCATCATGTGTTTGAATGTTATTTAGTAATTTTAAAGTAAAGAATTTCATATTATATAATTTCATGAAGTCTCTTATTGTTATTATTATTATAACTATTAATATTAGCAGGAATATTCCCGACAAGAGTTTCGGAACTGACGATCTCCCCATTCCCGAGTCACGGTTCATATCGACAGTCCGCAACCTACCGTGCAGGCACACAAATGCACGAAATGTAAAGAAGTGATAGCATGACTACACTAAAGAATTACCTTCTACGGAAGAAAACGAGCATATACTTATGTGACGAACCTAGACATATGCAGATGAATGAATGAATGACCTCTAAGAGAGATGCCTTGTGTACCTCCTCCGAAGAAATAAAAAAATGTGGTTCCGGAGGAGGAGGTATATTGTCCACACGAAGTGGAGGGAGGTTTAGTTGAGACACCAAACACTTAATGACAACGGTGGCTATGGGACCGAACGGATTCCTCCGTACCTCACACAGCAAAAAAAAATAATATTTTTATTGAGGTGATTTGCAATCTTCAACGCAAGTGTCTGAGTTCTCACTTGACTGAAAATTGAAATTTTTACTAGTGACTCATCTGTGAACTATCACATATTCTAGACATACCATTGGGTTCTAGTCAGATATGTTTCTCGTTGTTTCAATTTTATATTAGTATTACAGAATTTACCGCTAAACTGAATGAATAAATCCTAATAAGGAGAAGGAGGCATTTGATTTGAAACGTCCCAGTTGGGTCATAATATCCATTCTCTCTAATCTAGAATTATGAGGACAACTATGTTTCTATAGTCGTATTTTTAATTTTTTTTTTTAAACTACAAACGTGAACAAAGATATGAAGATGAAAAACAACCATCAGCAAAGAGGAAAATGGGAAGTCGAGTAGATACTCTCGTCGTAGCGTTCTGACTGTTGCCGAACAGACTCAAAGCAAGCGTGTTGGCATGATTCTCCAGTCTGCTCGTAAGTATCTCATTGTACTGTCATTTTTTTTCTTCTTTGGCCAGTGGCACCTGAAGGTCTCATTGTAGTACCGAATATCGTACATAGCAAAGGAGCACTCACTACTTTTTTCAGAAAATTCGATTGAAAACATTAGATGGTTTTTATAAAAGAGTTAGGTGTTGTACCCCATAATTTGATGACATTTATCCACACATAAGTACGTGTTAGTTTAAATATTATCTTGTTCAATAGAACTATTTTTGGCTGAACTGGGACCTATGACTACATAGCCAGTTAATTTTCCAGCTTTTCAAGACGAGTTACTTTTTCTTCATCTTAATATGTTCTTGCGAGTTAAGTCTTTTGTTCAGGAAAAGACTAATTTGCTTAGCAATGGGCTCAATAGGTACATATTTGCCGTTTAAGGCAACTGGAGGGCAAGTAACGCGTCTGAATGTGAATGTTGTGAAGACCGATTTACTGCCATGGCCAAAAATATCGATCTATCGCTGCAGCAAACGTGTGCAATGTGGGGATCCAATTTGGATGCTAGAAATATTGTATTGTCTATAGCAATTAACCATGAATTAAAATTTATAAAATTTCATTTATTTATGAATTTGAATTTCTCTTGATTCCCCTTTTTTCGGGGAAAATAATTAAAATAAATGGTAAGTGAAATTTGATCTTTTCTTAAACAGAACTAACAAATAAAAAAACTGCAAAGTTCACTGAATTCAACTACCTTTAAAGGAAATACTGCAACAAGTGCAAAACAATTTTAAATTTTTTTTTTTTTTTGTAGTTCTTATTTTTCATTTTAAATATATCCAAGTTGATTACATTTGCTTTTTCTTTTTTATATTTTATTTTTGCTTATTTTTAATTTTTAATAGTAATTTTTTTTTTTTTTTTTGCAAAGTGAATTTTCTTACGTTCAAAGTCCAAATGCCAATTGACATCTGAGCTTCACTACTTTGTGTTGTGTTGTGTTGTAGCTATGAAAAGTTGGGAACGGACAAGGGAAATGGCAAGAAACATAAACTACCTGACTACATAATATTTGTTTGCAGTTCTGGTGATGATGATGATGATGATTTGGGGCAACAACAACAATATAGTAAAAAAAAAAAAACAAACAAAAAATAAATAAAGAAATATGTGCGACCAAACAGACAACACGAGAAATTCAGATTAAATTTCAAAGCAATTTAAAGAAAGAAAGAAACAAAAAACAAACAACAAACCAAGAATCCATTCGGGCTTATTTCTGTTCATGATATGAGCAATTTTGGACTTTGACAGCTGCGCCAAACCAAAACCAAAGCGACGACAGCGATAAATGTAGCATGAGGTACTACGAGGTGTACGTACAAATGAACTCGAAACCAACAAAAAAAAAAAAAAAAAAAAAAAACCAAAAGAAAGAAATCAATTCAAATTGAACTAACGATTGAACGAAAATACAATAAAATATTGTACTACTTACTATACCAAGCAAAGAATGAACAAACGAACGAATGAACAAATAATGAACTGAAATTGAAAGAAAGAAAGATCGAGCAAGCGAGCAAACGTTCTTCTCTCATATGTCAAATGTGTCTTGTTGACTTTGCCCAAAAGAGTCTGTCTGTATGTGTGTGTGTGTGTGTGTGTCTATGCATATATATTTTTGTGAATGTGTCCCCTCCAGTCCATCAAAAATGTCTAAAGCTGTAAAATGTCGATAATGCACTTGACAATCAAAGCAATTAATATATGTGTATGTAGAGACAAAAATGCTTCTATTTTACCACTCTTTACTCAATATCTCATAGCTTCAAATCTTATATACGAGTACTTCCTAGGGTAGTTAAGTTTTTTTTAATTGATAATAGTTTTGTTTTTTTTTTTCGATAACTTCATATTGAGAAGGTGATTAATTTAGTGTGATGTAGAAATGTGTTTAAGAGAAGTCAAAAAGGAGACATTGACATTGTCAGTATTGTGAGGAGAATTGAACCAAATATTAACCATAGTCTTTCCATGTTATGCAAGTTTAATTATTTTCAATTAATTGTTGTCAAATTAATCGATTCAACGGTTAGAAGATGAGCAAACACACAAAAAGGCTCACAGCCTGCAGTGAAAAAAGTCGTCTAGTGATTTTTTGAGTTAACGAATCAAATAAATCTAAGTCGATTAATTTTAATCTTAATCTCCAATGAATTAACCGATTCTACGTACTTTTCGATTAATCGTGCCATCACTAATAATGATACATTAAATTTTTAAAAAAGTTCAGTCGTTTCTTATTTGCTCTTCTATTATATGCGCCTAATAGAAGTTGTATAGTCAAAGAGTTCTGATGAGATATCCAGTGGATTAAGCTTGAATAAGGTAACCTATCTTCTGAATGCCAAGATCTCTTTCACTGTCATTGATCCACAAACTCCAAGGAGCGCCAGTGATATGTCAAAGAGTTTAAGTCTGAAATACACTTAACCTATCAAGATTTGATTTTGCAGCAATACCATTCTCAAAAGACGTAAAGAACATTAACCAATAATATATTGACAATGCTTTTCGATGACCTTCTGAATCGATTTTTCTTATAATATAAAGTACAAGCTTCTCTAAGCTTTATATACCATATTTTATCCACCAATTCTGACCTTTCCGTTGGTCTGATCTGGACCAATCTTCAGAAGAACACCTTCCAGTTTTCCTGAATTTCGTCAAAATCGGACAAATGGATTCAGAGTCCATAGGGAACAATATACATACATAGATCCATTTTTATATTTATATTTATATACCTATAAAATTTCAAACAAATGCAGAAAAGGAAAGGAAAGTCTATATTCATTGTTTTAAAAACTTGGAATGCTGTAACTATAATGAACATGAGCTCGACGAGAGATAATTTTAAAAATAGATGATTATTAAAAATATTTTATTTAATTATAGAAAGCTGGCTGTATTATCGTACTCGTATATGCATTTGAAGGGAATCAAAGTTTCGTTGAGACCAATTTAGGCATTTCATTTCAATTGTTTTTTGTGTTTTTTTTTTTTTTTTTTATTGTATGTTTGCAATTTATTCATGTTTACCCAATTAGTAAATGTTCAAATGACATTTTGATAATTCAATTTAATGATCGATCGTTTTTAGGGGATATTGGGTTCATTTTTCCACTACTAGACACATTTAAAATTATCATGTGTGTCATATATTTTGAACAATTTTCAACTTAAAACGCACAATTAATATTTATGTTGCATGTAATTGCATGAAATTGAACAATTTCCCTTGATGTCTGCGTTTGCAATTACAAATAAATGTAATAAGGAAATGTCTATGGAATTTTAATGACGCCCTGTAGGTATTGTATGTTCCTACAATAATATTAACTAAATATAGAAATTTATTTGAAAAAAAGATTACAGAATTTTTGTTGTTTCAAAATTGTTTATATGCAACATGTACAAGAAGAGGCATTTATCGTTATCTTCACTACTCACATGACATGAAACTAAACTCTACCTTTAATCTTAAATACGTAATACATCATTAGTCTTAGGAAAGGTACTCGTATATCTGATTCTGGAGAAAATCAAGTTGTTAAGTATTTTGAAATGTTTAAAATTCTATGCGAAATACTCAATGCTTTCGCACACATGTGATTTATGGAGAACAAATGTTTTGTGTTCTTGGCAAGTCCTCGCAAAAGAGTGGAGGAACAAACGCATGATGAAAGCTTTGATAAAAAAAAGGTTATTTAATTGCTGTCGATGCAGAAAGATCGAAATAACGATGACGCACAATATGTGTCTGAAGTAGCAGCTTTTTATCAAACAACAAAATATCTTGTTGTTGTTGTTGTTGTTGCATGCAACAATCGCAAAAAATTTACAAAGTCAATGTGCAGGTAAAAGGTTAAAAACAAAAATTGACAGGTGAGCGATGGCGTTGCGTGTGTCAAACTCAATAATATAAAATATAAGATAAAAATATACTGAATTATGTATGCGATGAAAACTGATTTCTTTATATCAAACTACTACACATATAATATATTTATCGATATGTTTGTTTGTTTTTTTAGTGTGATGTTTTTCTCTTTTTTGTTTTTGTGTTTGGCGATAAAATCAGCGTCATGCTATGACTGCTGTTCCTTTGGTGTTTTATTTAGTATTTTGGCAGTTTCTGTTGTTGTGTGTTTTTTCAACTTAAAAAATGCCTTTTAATTAAAGCCAAAGAGAAATCATGGCACAGTAGCTCGTTTCGAACTCGAACTAACGCTTCTCTGATTTATAGCTTCAACACAAAACGAGTTTGCAATAGAAAAAAATAATTAAAAATTCAAAAAAAAAAAACAAAACAAAATTAATTGAATAAGTAAAAAAAGTTGAGTTTAGAGTTTCAAACAAGTTCATGGTGGCACAATCAATAAGTCTACCAAGTTTAGGTAAAATCTGTAGTTTCCAAATTAAGACAAGTGATAAAAGATTGATTTTGATCACAATCACCAAACCTCTGGGTTTTAGTAAGTCGAAGTGTGCTTACAATATTTGTCATGAGGGACATCCATTGTGATTACATTGAGTAATGTGTAGCACATAATGTTAAGAGTTCATTACAATGCACAATGTAAATCCACGAAATAACATATGCTCATCTCTTTAAGAATTATGATAAACTATAATATTTTACCAGGCTTATTTAACTGTGATTTATCACTTAAATGCTGGTAGTCGCATTCCCAAATGAACTACATACATAAAATTTAAAGCAAATTATAGCCAAACACTGATTAAATAATTTGCCTTAAAGCACATCTTTGCAAAAAAAATCAAAGGGATATCTTCATCAACTTTCGAATTTAATCCGCTTTAACTCATTCAATAAACTAACTCAATAAATATATAATTTTATACATATTTATAAACACACTTTTATATCTTTTTTTGTTAAAACTATTCTAAAATAGTATTTATACACTTGAACATTTGTACTATTTATAAAAATGAATATTTGTGTTTTGTTTTTTTTTTTTATTTTGTGCCAAATCAGTCAATCATCACACATTTAGATTCATTTTCAATTTAAAGCTTCTTTTTTTAATTCGAATAAATATTTAGGCAATAAACTGATGTCCCAGATGCATTTCTTTGAATTTTCTAATTTTCATTGAATGACGAGGTCTTCTTTTTCATTTTCATTTTCATTTTGATGGACATAGATACACGCACTTTGTCCATCAAAATTCCGAATGATATTTTTGTCATTTTCTTGCACATTTCTATTCATTTAAAAGCAATAAACACAGTTGGAGAGATACACATTAAATGAAAATGAGACAGCAGCGTACGAAAATGACAAGAGTGAATAGACTGAGTAATGCAAAAATTTCTAATCACATGCCAAAGTCCAGAATGCACATTCATTCATTCATTTATGCATCTATATAGTACTTGCCTATCCATTTCTCTTTCTGCTTGTCTGTCTAGAATGCATTAGGATGCTTTGAACAGAACAGTAAATGTTGAATTCAAATCAAAAATATGATTAAGAATCTGCCTTAAGTATGAATAAACTTGATGAACAAATGGAAAATAGACAGGCATGCAAGGAAGGTATTAAGGAAGCAGATATGTATATATGGTACTCTTATGAGTAGTGAAGAGATAAATGAATAGGAGTGAGCCGCTTATAGATAAGCTGAAATTGAATCTGTTATTTACACCTGAATTTTTTCCACAGTTGACAGTTTTAATGAGAAATTTTTAAGCGCATTTGTAAAACACTTGAATGTCATTTCTACGTGTACTTTATTGCATGAGAATAAGTGAAAAAGGATTAGCAGAATTTTTTTTTTTTTTTTTTATTTATTATTGTGACTTAACATGCATTTTGAAATATTTTTGTAATTTTATATTTTTGTATATTAAAATGATGATTTTATTCCTTTTCAGAATATTGTAAATATTTTCTATAAGATATTTTATTTTATTTTTGTACTTATTTCTGTAAAGTCAATAAGCGCATTATAGAGAAATTTAATGTTAAAGTCAATAATACTTTTACCACAACATAACCATAAACTTCAAAAGCTCTTAACTGTATAAAAAAAAGTTTGTATATAGCAATATTTTTCATTCTGTGATTTCAATTTTTATTTAATAAACATGAATTTCATTTGCATGAAATGTTTTAATTTTTTGGAAATATAATTTCCTACTATTTTTGGCTTATACTTATATGTGTATATAAATTGAAGATAGTAAAATAAGGAATAATTAATATTAAAATTTTGGCATTTGTTGCAAATGGCATAAGCTTGAATATCAAATGTAATTTTCAATTAGACAAACATTTTTTCCTAAAATTTTCATCATCAACTTAATTAAGAAATTCATAACAAAATCAAAAATTATTTTTGCAATGAATGAAGGAGGTGTGAGTTTGATTACAGTTAACTTAAATAGTTTTCAAAGGAAAAATTTATAAAGTTATTTAAGGTAAATTTTAGAAAATTTAAGTTTTTCTTAATAAAACTTTAATTTGTTTGAAAGTTAAGTTAATAAAAAAAAAAAAAACATAATACAAGAACAAAAGAACAATATAAAATAGAAGTAATATAAAAAATAAAAAAAAAAAAATGATAAAATAATATAAACTTAAGAAATTTTAAATCATTTGTAATTGATTTCTATGGTGACTTTGTTCAAATTGATTCATTATTTGGATTATCTTGAATCACCATTCAATTGCATGCTGCATTTTGAATACTTTACAATTTACTAAACGATGATTATAAACTGACAAATATAATAATGATAATAAGTATTAAAGATGTAAATGATTTCTACAATAATTTTGAAATATTATTATAATAATAAAAATATTCACAGGTAAAACTGTAATTGAATCCATTTCGGATTCAGACTCTCTATCCTCTAGATCATTGGTCTCCAAACTTTTCAGCCTTTTAGGCCATAATGATTACTTCAGTGAGTTCCAAGGGACAACACCGTTCTAATTTTCCTGCCAGTATCTATAATTTTTATCAATCTGTATTTTTTTATCCAACTTATCACAACAACAAAAAGACATTAGCTGTCGTGACCGGATTGAGGGCCGGATTTCCCGGCGGGCCGGAGCTTGGAGACCAATGCTCTAGAGAAATAAACTAATTTTTCAAACAAAAAAAAAAAACTGAAAAAATTAGTTGAAGTTATATCTTTAGAACTCCAAACCGCTTTTAATACAGTATGGCACAAAGATCTGATCCATAATCTATAGAGAACAAACACACGTATCCCTGGATTGTTTTCAATCCAATAAAAAAATAGTTTATGCTGATGCCCCTTTGGGATTCTTAGTCTGTCCTACATAATATGTATCTCATTCCAATGTTTGAAAACTGCATAAAGTCAGCATTTGCTGATGACATGACTTTATACTGCACAGGAGAATCCTGCAATGCGATCCTTAATGAACTTCACATTGCACTTATATCTCAATATACTTATTTATTTAAGATGATGGAAAATAAAACTACACGCTCATAAAACAAGAGCAATTTCCTTTACGAAGAAGCGAAAGCAACTAAATCGATGCATCATCAAATGGGAGAATACCATCCGATACTTTGGCCTAGAAGCTTCAAAGACCAAATAGGTAAAACCATCGATAAGAGTAATTTAAGGCTCCTGAGTTTGAACGCATATAAATAAATTACAAAATATTAAAAATTATTTCCGAACTCCCATTTGTAGTAATAAGTAAAGTAAGAAAGTAGAGCAAGAATAGTTCATATGCATAAGCATGAGTCGAAAGAAAAGAACGAATTTGTCTAAAATAAACAGTTAATGAACACACATTTTACTTTTCATCTACTCGTCTACATGTTGCAGCCAATGGTGGAACAACGGATGATGACCAAATCTCTCACGCAACAAATAATTTTATGCTTTAGAAATCGTATTTTACATATTGGATACTGATTGGTACTTTACATGCAAACACTCAGTTGAGCCTTATTAACTACCAGTCAAATACTATAATGTTAAGTTTAAATTAGGTTAGATTTTCCTTCTAATTTTCCTTAACTGTTTTTTTATGTTACCATTTAAGATCAATAATATCTATTCTCTGTAGAACTTACAAATAATACGCTACCTTTAAGTGAATTTCATACTGTTGGGAAATTAAGTAATGATAATTTTTTAAAAATTTGTTATCAAGCTTCTTTTTTTTTATACATAAGTTATATCTCTAGATTTTTTTAAATACAAGTAAAATGTTTGTCAGTTCTGTATATATTTTATCATGTATTTACTTACTTAAGGTCAACTTTTAGACATCTACTTACATAAGGTCATTACATCATAAGATGTAAATATTATTTATTTTAAAGATTTCGTTTTATATTTCATGGCCAAGTTAAGTTCAACATACTTTTTGCCCTAAATCACAAATCATGCTTGACTGGATTTACTAACGTTTTTCTTTATACTTATAAATTACATGAAAACAAATAATCTTGATGATGATGATGATGGTGATGGCGAAGATGAGATGATGATGTGATGAGATGGTAGTGATGGGGATGATATGTTCTGTTCTGTTTTTATTGCGATTAATGAAATATGGCCTAAAACTATTTCACAAATTTAGTATCATTTTATGCTTTATTTACTATTCATTTATGTCAAATGACAAACATAAATAAAAAAAGAAAAAGATTCTTTACTTTGTTTTTTGTTGTTATTGTTGATATCATAAACCACAAAAATGTCACTCACGATTTGGTTTAGCAAAATGTTTGACATTTAGCTCATATACACAATAACAAACATTACAGAGGAAGAAAAAAAAAAAATAATAATAATAATAGAAATAAAAATAAACCAAAAAGTAAATGAAATTCCTGCGGTCGGTCAAATTCTGTAACTCAAATGATATCATGTAGTATGTATTTGTATCTATAGTATTTACTATGTTTGTACGTTATGTAAATACACATCTGTACATATGTGTAGATATGTTTATATATGTTTTGCGTTTATGTATTGTAAATATTGTCAAATCATTTGGCCACAAGCGACACAATCTAAAATGTTGTTGCTGTTATTATTATTATTACTATTTATGTTGTTGTTGTTTGTTACTGTATGTTGATTCCAGATACAAATATATAAGTATCATTTTTCGGTTACATTATATCACATGTATCTCAGTTTAGTATTCAAACAATCAACTAACCAAAACTCAAGTAAATAAATACAATAAATATATGACTGATATCTGTAACTACTTGGTGTAAGTAATTAATTTTGATTGAAATTAATTTATCAAAATCTTGGTCAGCAGCAACCGTTTTGATTTTACAAATATTGGACATTTCCTTCTTCGTTATTTTGGGAAGATTTGTTTCTTTCCTTTATTCTTTTTTGCTTTCTTTATTTTTATCATAATTTCTTCCTTGGCAAAAAAAAATTAATATCTTGTGCCAAATTGTGCACTAAACTTTGACAAAAGGTTAATAAACTTTGTATGAGTTTGCCACAATAAAATCGAAGTAAATTTTTGCAAAAAAAAAAAAAAAAATATTACAAGAGTCATTGAACTTTGAGTGTTACTATGCAAAATGTTAATGTGAACTCTCACATATTCATAATTGTAAATACAATTATGAATTTTTGTGTTGTGTGGCTTTTTTAGGGGATTTTTTTAATGACTTCGCTTAAATGTGCAATTTCAGCATTTTTGGTTTCTACTTTTATTATTAAATATATTTTTTTTTTTGCCTTTAAGGCAAAGAAACAATAAAAATTAAATTAAAAAATTAATAAAAAGCCGACACAAAAATATATAATTTTTAATAGATTTTTAATGTCAACAGTTCGAAAATAAATTTTAATAATTACACTGGTTAACATAATTTTTGGAATATACACAAAACAATAACAAAAAAAAAAAAATTAGTAAAGATATGAAAGGAAAGCTTCACGATATTCATGAGGAAGGTTTGATGGAGAAGCTAACAGCAGTTTGCCATATTACTGAATGAATGAAATTGAAGGTTTTAAAAAAATAAACAAAATGTATGTGCACAAATAATGAAAATCTTTGATAGAATATACTTAAATTTAAAAAAAAAAATCGCTTTTAATGTTTTTAGTTAGATAAATTGGGTTTTAGAATTGGTTTTTTGTCATGACATCAATTCTTTCTTAAACTTAACTTCTCTATATTCGCAGCACTACAGAAAAACTTCCATAGATCCATAGTACAAAGGATTGAAAAGAAATAAAAATAGTCTTTCAAAAAGAAAATTCAGTTTGGTTGTTTGGGTTTTCATAAAAAGTTATATTAAGAGAGACATATTATTTATAATAAACTAGCGTATCTGACCCTTCTTCGCAAGGGTTACATCAATACTTGGTAGATATGTACTATGCTAAAATTTAATACGTACGATTGTTATTAATTGCTATTTTAGTTAATTTTTTTGCAGTACATACATCCCGGATCTCGGAAACGGGGACGCATTTCGGGAGCAAAACTGTCTGATGTTCAAGCCGGGAACCAACCATACACATTCACAAAATTTCAATGCAATCAGATGAATGGTATGACAGCGCATAACATACAAACAAACCAAATACTAATTTTTGTATATTTAGAAAAGAGATTACCTTATTTTGTTGCTTAGGCCAATTATACTTAAACAGTAAAAAATCAGGGGCATATAGGTTTCTTATATCTTATAAGATACATAAAACATAACGTTTCTCAACTTTTGTGCTACTCATTCCGTTAGAAGTCTTGTATGTCGATCTCTTTAATTCCGTTAGTAAAATTGTTTAATGCTAAACTCTTTAGTTATAATAACAGATAGTGTTAGGAAATGAACATCGAATCGATTGGACACTACTTTTTCACTTCTCTACTTGAGTAATTTGCCGTCTCTGTCACTGAACGCGTATATGTCGAGAAAAAGACAAGCAACACAAGAGAATGATTGAGCAGCCCTGTTTAAAATGTTGAAAGCGAGATGTCGAGTTGCTCTGTCCATCCTGACTAAACTGACAATTTTCTGATTTCTTAGCGAATTGAAACTTTAATAAACTAAATACGTTAAAAGTTAAATCAAAATATCTTATTGACTTGACAAATTGATTAACGATATCGGCCGTGACTTTATTGAAGTACTGACTATCTTGAAGTAGGATGTTACAGGATGTTGCTTTCTTAGAAAGCTCTCCTAGCTCCTACCCTAGTGACTCCTTATTATTATTATATGACTACTTTACTTGATGAACTTACAAATTGAACGTTGTGGGACATCTGCGTAAATTGCCATTTTCTGGTTTTTAAAGATTCTTTCTTGGGTTATCATTTACAAATCTTAACACATGTTTTTAAGAAAATGATTGCATAAAAGTATATTAAACTAAAGTAACTTCTTTAATTAACCGACTACAATTAACCATAAGGCAAAATTTATTATTAAGTACTGGTCACATCGGTTTGACTAATCAACACTTACTTTGCGGACTCAACAATGATAGAGAGGGAATACCTATTTGTAACGACGTTGCAGTTATGCAGCACCTGCTCTCAGAATGCAATGCAACACGTAGCGTTCCTGGGCAACCTAAATCTTATTAACATTAACTCGATCTGAAATTTTTTAGTATTCAAAAAATTGGAAATTCTAATATTGTATAAGTAGCATTAAGTAATCTTATACTTTAATTTAATTTTCATAATCACAGTACATATTATTAATCTAAGAGTTGAAAGCCATGGCAATCAGTGCTCTTAACACTAGGTTAGGTTAGGTAATACTGTTTGGTCAGAAAGTATAAGAAATTTATTTGTATCCTAATTCTTAGGTAATAATTTTTTGGAGAAGAAGACAATTTATTAATTATTGTAGTTTATAAGAGGATGAGTCAGTGAGAATGCTTCTTCTAAAACTTGTTAACCAGCGTAATTTAATATTCTTTATAATTTTTTTTTTTTTATTTATTATTATTTTATGTGTTTTGCGGTCATCATATTTTATATTTTTGCTCATTTTTGTGAGTTTATTATTTCATGTGAAAAGTTACTGAACTCAAATACAAAAGTAACTACAATATTAAACATATGTATTATACATAGATTTGTATATTTATTTTAACTTACATATTCAATGAAATTATTATGCAATATAATAATTAAAATGTAACACCAAATAACAACATACCTATAAAGAAAAGAGATGAAAGTAAATTATTATAATTATTATATTAGATATTTATTAAGCAGGAAATTGATTACTAAATACTACTAACAACAACAACTAAAACTATAACCAACATATTTGCATACAGTATACACTTGTTTAATTATTGTATATTGTAATAATAAAGTTCATTAATTTTAATAGATTTATTTTTTTTTTTTTTTTTTAACATAAATAATTAATTAGTGCAAATAGTGAAAATATCTAAAGACTCGCGATGATAAACGCAAAAACAGCAAAAAGATGTTGCATAAATATTTTATTAATGAAAATACTTAACCTAATTAGCAAAGCAGCAAAATGAGAAAACTGAACAACTGAATGAATTAGTGAGTGAGTGTGTGTGTGTGAATGTTTGTATGTGAATCTCTTAACTTAACTCAAGTAAGTAAGTATCTATGAGTGTTTAAAGGGTGTGAGTGTTTGAAAATACATTACATTAAAATAAAGCAAATGAAAATTTCAAGTTTCATTAAAGATAAAATTGTAATCAGTCAGAGGGAACCAAGTTGGAAAACTAAAGGAAATTTGAGCATCGTCATCTATACTACATCGTCAACTGCACACCCTTTGATCATCAAGAAACAAGTAAAATTACTTTAAGGGTTATGATGAAGATGATTATGTTCATTACTAAAAGCAAAAGCAACATCTTATGAAAGATGCTCTTACTAAGGGGTGATGACTACTCATCTATGTTACCTTGTTTTGTTACTTCTACGTGTATATATTAATTTTTTAGTAGAATCAAGTGCATAAAGAACGATGAAGAAGAACATCTTTAGAAATACAGGAGAAGTAGTGTAGGTTTGTATCTTTTCCAATGCTTTTGGCGTTTTTAATGACAAAATCACAAGCGTACTACTATACGTAGCATGTTACTATGTACTATATACCTACTATACTTAGATGCATTACTGAGTTGTTGCCACGGAACCACAAGTTCTACACATTTCTATACTATCATACTACTATGTACACTACTTTTGATAATATGAAGTAATCTCACATGTTTTAACCGCATTTCAAAAGCTTCTTTGCTTTATTTTAACCACATTAATTGAAAGTAATATTTTGACAAGCAAAAGCAAGTTGGTGGTGGTTAAGGACGTTCATAATAATGATAATGATGATTATGATGATGATGATGATGATGTTGATGTTGATGACGTGACGATGTTTACATCAACAAACAAAGCAAAGAAAGATGATGGGACTAAATTGAAGTATGGGAACATGTGAAAAGAAAGCTTTATCAGCTATAGCAGTAGGGAACTGTGAATAGGAAAAAGTTAAAAATTTTCTTGCCACAAAGGCGTTGAAATTTATTCAGTATATTATATACACACATCTACTTATGTATGTAATGTATGTAGTATGCAAGTGTAGGATTAACGCGTAAATTTGATTTTCTTCGTCATGTTGCCTGTTACTTTTTCTACACATGCAAAGAAAGTGAAGAGAAGAGAAAAGAAAAGAAAACATTGCAATCGGCGTTAATTAAGTGTAACGTCAAAATTTATATGTATAAAAGTATTAGAAAAAGTGTTTTATATACACGACACGAAATTGCTGATTGCAATGATGATGATGACAGCGATAAGGACTAAAGTTCAAAAAGTTACCATAAATTAATTTTTGTGTATTAACTCGATTTACATTTTAATTTTAATAATAAACAAAAACACCATCTTCAATTAATATGAACACTTTTTAAGGAAGGAAAATGAACCAATTTTTGATGATGGTGATGTTAAACAAGAATTTTTGTTTCATTTAATTATAATTAAAGTAATTTATGTAAAATGATTATCCCCAAATAGTAATGAAAAAATTGAGTTTTTAATTGAATATTTTGCCAAAAATAATTTGAAATGTTATTTCTTAATTATATTATGAAGATATCGACCTCTTTGCGCGAAATTATCGTATGTATTTGGTTTTTGGCATATACGATAATTTCGCGCAAAGGGGCAGATATGTGAACTAATATTGTGTGGAAGAGGAAGATTTTTCTATTAGAATTGAAATGTCAATGGAGAGCGGTATCGAACGATAGTAAACTATTATGTTTACCTAGTCTGGTCGGCAACAAGACAATGCAACATGTCACATCAGTCACAAAACAATCGATCTGTTGCGTGAAAACTTTCCGGATCGATTGATCTCACTAAACGGCGTTGTGAATTGGTTGGGCGAGATCATGCGATTTAACGCCGTTAGAATGTTTCCTTTCGGGATATTTGAAGTAGCTTGTCTACGATGATTGAAGACCTCAAGAACAAGATTCGAGCCGAAATTCTGACCGTGATGTCGGAATTATGCCCCAAAGTCATTCAAAATTGAAGGATTCGTATGAAGACCTGCCAGCGCAACCGGAGCACCCATGTCATATTCCATTATTGCATAATTGAATCAATTGCACTTTCAGTTGTTAATAAAATTTTGGTACAAATAAAAACCGTTTGCGATATATTTTTAAAAAAAGTTATGGCACTCTTATTGAAAACCCCAATAGTTTAAAATGTTACATTTCCAATCCTTAAAGATCAACACTTCCAACAATACTTTAAAACCCATTGCATATCCATCAAATCACTTCCATTATAATCTCTGAGTCAATAAAGAAATGCATATAAACCTTTAATGAAGGTAATGGAAATATGTTTTCTTTAAAATATTTTCAAATATTCACATGTTTAAAGCCAAGAACTTTAGCACTCACAGAAATTTAGTAAAGAATTCAATGTGTTCTAAAGGTCCTGACACACGATCATAGAAAAGTTTGATATATAATATGATATATTTATATGATATAATATTTTCATTTTTGCTGTCTCTCACGATTCAATTTTCTATGCCCTTTTTTCATGTAACATGTGTCATTTGCAATGAGCGATTCCTTCAAAGGTCTTGGCATCGGCAATTCTAGAGCAATGTGCAAAAAGACTTCCAACGTTATATGTCCCCTTAGCACGAACGTTAATAAAGGTGAATTTGCATCTCACATGACCATCAAAACTATACTGAATTGCCAATTCTTTTAGCATATTTTATTTGTTTTTTGAATAGATATTACGTCTGAGGATCCACTTCTCAACCCAAACATTTCATACTTTTCTTTACATTCATCTCCTTAACAAGCCTCAAGGGCTTTTGTATTGATATGCGGCTCTATTTTTGTTTTTATCATTGAAAATGAATTTCGTAGACTGTAATATTTGTTTTCAATTGAATTTTAAGTTTGTTTAAAATGAAAATTTATAAAAACGTTTTAATTGCTTGCAGCAATCAACACACCGCACATAATAACTCAAATTATGACATCTACTTTCATTATATAATTATTTTTTTCACATTCCATATTTCTATGAACCTTAAACATTTTACATTTCATAAGCCAATAACATTCCCAACTCCTTCAAATCATTATTGTGTTATTGTTATAAATGAAGTAAATTTTTCCTTTTTATTTTTTTATTGACTTATTAATGAACATTTATACAAAATATGAAAACAATTTTGAATCAATCCATTAAAATAAAAACATATTTATGATAAAATGTGATAATACAAATTGTTCTTATTGTTATTTGTTAATTGTAATATTTTTCTTCTGTTTTTTTTTCTTGATTTTTTTTTTTTATTAAATATTTTAATTTTTCCTTTTGTATTATCTCTTGATTTTACACTACTATAACAACAAATTGTAAATAATAAATGTTTTGCGTGACCCAATTTATTGCCAAGTATTTATTTTTATTTGACATAATAATTTAAGTATACAAATGATAATAATATGACAATAACAGAATAATTACGAACAGCAAAAGAAAAAAATTAAATACAAAAAAAAAAAAAAAAAATTAAATGCAAATAAAAACCAATAAAAAATAAATCCATAAATCAAGTAAATTATTTCATCTGAACAACAACAACAAAATATTATAGTTTTATAAAAAAGATGATTAAAATATTATACAAAATTTATATATATAAAAAAACAACAAGTAGACAACAATATGGGTGATGACTACAATTTAATTATACACGACATTTGTTGGTAATTAATTATGGTTTGTTATTTAATTAAATTATTAATTATTTTTTAAACAAATTTGCAACATTAAAATATATTTATTATTATTATTGTTGCAATATTTATACAAAATGTTAATTTTAATAATTATTTTTTAATTTTTATTTAACAAAAGTGGAACGAACAAGTGATTTCATTGAGTGTGGTGTATTGGTGGAGGTAAAAAAGAAGAAAAAGAAATAAAATTATAAGATAAAATTGGTATAATGATGAATATACAAGGGTATGTTATACTATTTGTATTGTTATTGTCATAATTATTATTATTGTAATTTATTTTATTTAATTAAAGTCTTTGTTCTGTCTGGTTGTGAAATTCATAATAAATTTAAATTGTTGCCATATTGAAAAGTCATAAAGATAAAATGGAAAATACTCGTACGTACGAACGAGTAGAACAATACTTAAATTCATTGTTTAATAATAATAGTATTCAAGTGCAAAGTGTATTGAATTCAATTGTATGTTGAATTGATAAGGGACAAACTCATGGCTAAGCAAATTTATACACTCAGCCATAAGAGAATTAGTTATATATTAATAGGCATAATAATTTACGTACAATATATTAAAACCAAAACAAATAAGGCAGCCGGCAACAAGAAGATCTTTAACCAAAAAGATTAGTCAATAAGTTAGTTAGTTAGTCAGTCAATCAGTTAATTAGTTTGTTGTTAACATTTCAAGACTTTATGTAAAACTAAACTTCACATCGAAATAAATAATAAACTAATCTTCCTCCTCTCTTTATTTCTAAGTGGAGGTATGTTGAAAACCACAAGTATTTTTTTTTTTTCTAAATTGTTTTTAAAATGATTATTTGAAGCATCCATCTACACTCTATAGAAGTTAAGACATAAAGACATAAAAACACACGCACTTAATTAGTCATCACTTCGTCTAGTATACTTCAATGGTCTTAATGGTTTTTTTTCTTCTTTTTTTTCTTTTGTATTTTAATTTTTTTATTTTGTGTTTTTGATGATGTATGAGGTCAGTATTATTTCTTGTTACTCATAAAAAAGCCTGGCGCAAAGAGTGGTCATAACAGATAAATAAATTGGTAACTTAATAAAAACACAAGAGGTTTTTCAGTTTCTTTAAATTGTCATCATTAACCGACAGTGGGGAAAAAAGGAAAAACAAAAAAAAAATGCAATAGAGAATATTGAACATTGAAGTTGGCTTCACCGAAGCTTATATACCTTTCACATACTCGTACATACATAGAAGTTACAAAATTTCATAACTTATATCTTAAATGATCAATAATAGAAAGGTATAATTATACAATCGATATGATTTTAACAAATATTGTTGACTGTTTACTACGCTTTTACTATAAAATTTTGTAAAAACAGAAAATAAAAATGTTTTCCTTAGGATAAGAACACATCGGATCAGACAAAACGTTTTTTATTTTGTCTGTTGAACCAATAGTATAATGTTTCTTATGACGCAGCATAATGTACACCAAAGCAGACAAGACAAGACAAGACAAGACAAGACAAGACAAGACAAGACAAGACAAGACAAGACAAGACAAGACAAGACAAGACAAGACAAGACAAGACAAGACAAGACAAGACAAGACAAGACAAGACAAGACAAGACAAGACAAGACAAGACAAGACAAGACAAGACAAGACAAGACAAGACAAGACAAGACAAGACAAGACAAGACAAGACAAGACAAGACAAGACAAGACAAGACAAGACAAGACAAGACAAGACAAGACAAGACAAGACAAGACAAGACAAGACAAGACAAGACAAGACAAGACAAGACAAGACAAGACAAGACAAGACAAGACAAGACAAGACAAGACAAGACAAGACAAGACAAGACAAGACAAGACAAGACAAGACAAGACAAGACAAGACAAGACAAGACAAGACAAGACAAGACAAGACAAGACAAGACAAGACAAGACAAGACAAGACAAGACAAGACAAGACAAGACAAGACAAGACAAGACAAGACAAGACAAGACAAGACAAGACAAGACAAGACAAGACAAGACAAGACAAGACAAGACAAGACAAGACAAGACAAGACAAGACAAGACAAGACACATCTTTTTGTCTGAATCCTCATGAAAGGTATGTCTCGTTGCCGATAGCTGAGCCTGTTCTCATTTGAATACATAATATTTCGTTTTCATATTTTTCTGTCTTTATTAATCAAAGATGTTTTGCCTGATCCGGTGTGTTCTCAGGCCTATATAAATTAAAATGTTAATGGAGTTTATGTACCATAACAGTTATATGATATACTGATCTAATAAGTATGTCCAATGTTTTGGAATAGAAACCTATAGAATGACAATATATGTATTTGGTTTTCCCCAGATCATCTATGGTGGCTATATTGGTTGGATCGGTTGTGTTAATTATCATTATTTGAATATCATTGTGAAGTTTCGACAATCTATTCCAATAATCTATGAAATGAATAAACTGGTTTCAAGTACGAACTATGTAGATCTATTCGATAGCTTTTCCAATCTCTCGATGTAGACTTCAATATAATTGAAATTTAGAATAATTTTAGGCACAATAATGGGGTTTGTGTCCTGAATAGGATTCACCCATTCATGTGCCATTTCATTCATTGCAAATGTTGGCCCAATCTTTGGGTTCATTTGAGTCACGCAGCAATACAACTAAAATAGTCAGCAAGTGGATGCATTGAGCATAAGGCTACTTTTATTTGGTCCATGAGCACAGAAGGGACAAAAAATCTCAATGACCATCAAATTCAGGTGATGATCAGAGGTGGAACATATGCATTCACCATTTTTATACTCTTGCTTTACATTTTTAATACTGAAATGAAAACAGATGTGCGGATTATTTTCATTTTGAACTTTTAGAGGTTCTTTCCATACATACTACATCAATGCATTACAAATATCATTAAAAAGTAATAATACACTAACTCATATTATAAATGAAAGGTATCTAAAAATTTTATAAAAAAAAAAAATAATAATAAACTTTAGTCAAACTGAATAACTACGAGATGAAGCTGCTCACTACAATAAACTTCGTCACCGCTCCTTGCTTAATGCTTTTTACTTGTTTTTTATGTCAATTTGTTTTGCTTGCTTTAATGTAAGACGAGTATTTATTATAATTATTTTTTTGTTTTATTTTATTTTACTTAATTTTTTTTTTTTATTTTTTTTGTTGCTTTTTTTTGGCAACTTCTTTTAATCGTTGGCCATTTTTTACAATTAAGACTTCCTTGCTCTATGAGTTCAGTTCTTCACACGTTCACTCAAGAAGTTTGCTGTTGTTGCTGCGTCTGCGGCTGCTGCTGGGCTCTTTTTTCATGTTTTAGCAACATAAATTTAATTTTTGATTTATTTTAATTAGCAACGCGTTCTCACAGCACGATTTATGTTGTCTGGTTCTATATAGTTGCTTATTAACGCCTTCTTTTTTCTATTTCTTCTTCTACTTCTAATAACATGAATTGTGAAATTATGCAAATCATGTTTTATGTTTTGATTGTCGTTTGTAGAAGAGCCAATTTTTCTCTAGTACGCACTCGAATACACAAAAATCGAGTTGAAATATTTTTGTTGACCTAAGGAGTTTTGGACCCCAAATGCGCAATTCTTTTTGTCAAATTTTAACAAAAATTAATAGCTTCCTCACTTCAGAAAAAAAGACTTTTTAGAATAAAAGAAAAACAACAACAAACGAAGAAGTTAAAAGAAGTAAAAAGCAAAGTCCAAATATTGTTACAATTTTTGTAGAGTGGCAGCAGCAGCAGCAGCAGCAGAGGCCTAAATCGGTTGATGACTCACTCAAAGATGAAATAGAGCAAACAAAACAAAATAAAAATCTTATTCAATATTGAAATTAAAGGTAAATGGCCCCAAAAGTTCGCTTCGTATATGTTAATAAATGATCTCAATTTTTTTTTAAATACTCTTCACACAAGTCAAAAATGTATTTCATTATGGGTATGATGCTTGCAGCGTAAATAATTGTGGAGTGGAGATTCACAAAGTATTGTATAGAGTGACATGATCAACATTGGGAAGGAAATTGAATAGGCCAAACCCATTCATCTGTGCGTCTGTGTCACTTGGAAACTTGTCCCTAAATAGTATTTAAGATGTAATGTTGAAATTGTAAATTGTTGTCTAGAAGAAATAGTTATAGTGGCACAAGCGATTATTAATATAATTCTCATTATTCAAGATTTGTTTTCCAAAATTTTAAAAATAAGAAGCACCAATTTGCCGCATAAGTTGGTAGATTAGTCTTATTTCATTTCATTGCATTGCAATATTATATCAATAGAACCACAAAAATCTATCAAGGAAAACATACTGTATGTATATAAGATACTGGAAAAATGGCAGGACCTAATTTGAATTATGATAGGAGGTCTTAGAAAATATCAGTATCTAAATAACGACACTTTCGTTATGTATTAGTTAGCTTTGGTTATGTGGTCAACAAAGTCCACTGCTTTAATTTGAGAAAATGATGGAACTTTTTGGTCCAATCAACACCAAACTTTACACAAACATTGTTCACATTATGCTAGAGTTTCCGTGAAAATAGGTCTAGTAATTTCGGAGTCAATAAGAAACAGATACTTAGACATACAGACATAGTTCGAAATTTATTACATAGATAGAAGAAGAAGATTAAGAACAATAAATTAGCTGAAGTGTACCTAAGATTCGATGAGATCAAATGTGTGATATTTTTCATGTTTCATTTCAAGTTTAATCGACTAGTATTTTGTTCTTTAGCTCAACTCAATTCTTACTTCACTACACTTCATTTTGATATATTTTAGAGTTACAATTTAACGCATATCAAAACTTGATTCTAAAAAATTATTTTATTTTGTTTTTATTATTTTGTGTGTTCTGTTTAACAAAATAATAAACAAAAATAATAATAATAATAATAACAATAAAAATAATGATTTTGTTTTGTTTTATTCATTAAGCGAAAGCAGCTTAAATTATATGACAAAAATGATTAATGTGGCTAATTTCAATTAAAAATTTGAGTTATGCACAATTTGCTTCCAAACGCCTTGAAATCGATTATAAAAGCTGCCGTGGTTAATCGATTTTCATAAATTAAATTTCAAAAGTAATTTTTTTCTTTATATAAATATGTTTAATTTGTTTTTATATATTTAGGTAAATTAATCGAATTGATGTTATAAATAGAAATAGTATGAGCAAAACACATCTTCAAGAAGAATCTACAAGGTTTTAGAAATAATATTTATAATATAATAATGATAATAATAATATCAATGAATTCGCTGAGATGAATTTTACGTTAGTTGATGTATATTTACAATTAGTCAATAAAATTCTTTCCGGAAAGTATTACATATTATTATTATTTTCAAGTTTAGTTTATATATAAAAATGGATCTATGTCTATAAGTTTGTGTGTCTGTAAAACTGCTTCTTATGGATTCCGAAACCATTTTACCGAAAAGTCGGAATTAAAAGATCAAGCTTAGAATTATATTTTAAAATTTTAAATTCAATCACGTCGTCTTTGTCTCCTTTTGAATTGTGAATCATCAAAATGCTAACTCCAAGGGCTTCGACTAGTCTAACTTATAAAAAGAAGGGATGGAAATTTTATCAATGTAGATGACAGATTATGCCCAAAGAGTTATGTTTTAGTGCTGTCAAGTTTTGTGCAATCATCCTACTGAATGGGCAAGGAGGACTGCCTTTACTGTCAAGAAGAAGGTGTGAGTATGAGTTGATTGTGTCCCGTTCTCAATCGTTACAGTTAAAGTTTAACAAAATTGATGATCAAAAAAGCCATGGAAAAAAATTGAACAATAATTGATGATCGCAAAGTGGATGAAAGTTTCGAACAAATTTGTACCAGTGGTTATATGAACACCATTGGGAGAGTTCCATACCCTTATAAAGTCCTTTTTGTGAATTTAATTGTTACGCTCTATGCTTGGGATAACACTCAGACATGGAGGATATCAGAAAGTATTATAATATCACAGTATGACAAATTCTTGTCTTAATTGATAAGAAATGAAATTTTTATCCATCTGTGGGATTGCAATGAGTTAAAGAATAATGTACAATTAATTATATTTATAATATTAATATAAATGGCAAATTCTTTGATTTAACTCTTAGAATAATTAAGAATAAATTATGTAAATGATACTTTTACTACTAAATGTATGAAAAATATTATTAAATTATTATTTATTACTAATTTATTTTATTTTATATAATTTTATTTTTTATATTTTTTTTAAATTCTGTTTAGAGGTTTATTTAACTAAAAATCCATTTCAAATTTATTTAATTTTTTTCCCACATTTTAATTTTAATTAAGAATTATTTTAAGAAAATATAAAATTACCACATTTTGTGGTTAAAACTCTACTTGATATTAATGTTTCTTTAATAATAATTTTAATATTTTTGTGCGTGTTTTAATTAAATAAACCATAAACATTGTTTGAAGGCATCGTGGTCAATTAGATAAAAATTATAATAATTTGAACTTTTCTCACCATAGAAACAATCAATTGCTTTTTGATATTGTTTTATATTAGTAGACAAACAACAGATAAGAACCAATAAAAATAGAAATAAAAATAACTTGGCTTTTATCAAACAATGATAATCAGAGTTTATCTATTTTTAAAAGCCATTGAAATGATAATGATTAGAGGAATATGTGGTTACGTTATTGTATTTTTGTTTATAACAAAACATTCTTCAAATGCCAAAGAATCAAACTAAATAGAAAAACTTATCCAATTTAAAAAATGCATCAATTAATTAAATATTCCACTATATACCACATTATAGTTAAATAATTTAGAGAAATTATATTTTTTAATCAGTATAAGGATTTTAATATATTTATCTATTTGATCCTAAAACCCTTCGTTTTTTCTAATAATATTCATCTTAACAAGGAACTATTTACATTCACGGAGATTAATAGTTTTCCAACAAAGCAAATATATTAATACACAATAATAAAAAAAGTTAGTACTTCTCTTTTTTTTTCAGATGAAAACCATAATGATTATACAGCTATAACAGCAAAGTAAGATAGAACTGCTAATACTTAGACTTGTCTAGTACTAGATAAATGTTTAATGGGTCTAATACTTATAACACACATACAATATAACAATAAAGTAATTTATCATTTTTTGGAAATTAATATGATGTATGTACTTATCTTTCATATTTAAAGACCCTTTATAAGAAATCAATCACAAAATGTACTTTAAGCGAAGACAACAAACTTACAAAACAGAAAAAAAAACAAACAAACAAACAAAAAACAATCAAAATCTTAATTACAAACTTAGTTACATAAGTGAGTATAACAAACTAACCAATCAACCAAAAACATAGATAGTTACATATTTATTGTAACAACACGAGGGGCATTCAATAAATATAAATACTCAATATGCAAATTTAGTTAATATTGTGAATTCTTTTAATTATTATTATTATAATGAACGCACATTAATCAATAAAATATTTATTATTATATATTTGTGTATACTCTATACATTTTTGAGGGTTTATTTGTTTTGTAATGAGTATAATGTATGTAGTGTTATTATATGTATTTATATAAGTATTAAGTAATATTATGGAATAAGGAATCAGAAGTGTCGTCGATTTAGCCTTCTTATAAGAACTACTTTGGCCAGAGGTCTGGCTAATCTATTTTTATCAAATGCGAAGAAACTAATAGACTACTTAATTATTACACGATTTTAATCGGGAGAATAACAGAAATTCGAGAGAGACAGAGAGAGAGTTGACTAGTCTATTAGTATCTTAGTCTATGATTTTTATATGCCAACAGTCGGAAAAAGGTCATGATGTAGAGTTGATTAGCAAAAAAAAACAAAGCGCAGTCAGTCGCGGCGTAAGGCTTTATTTTAAAGAGTTTGGATCCGTTTGCAGTTTGACTTGGCAACTGAACTCCAGACTTGTATAGCGTATACATATGTAAACAAGAGGATGTGACAGTTTGCTGTTACTTTACTATGTAGAATTTAAAAGATCTTTCTTATTTAAGCTCAACAGGTTCAAACTAATGCGTTGATGGTTTAAATTTTATGCATTTTTTGCATGGGACGCAAATGAATGGAAGCCTAACGGTGTTAAGTTTGAGTTAAATTATGTATATTTAGGAGAAAGGTAAAATCTATTAACAGAATTATTATATACTATTAAAAATAGATTAGATACAATATTATGACAATATACCACATCGTACTTGTTGTGGATAATATTCATGAATTTGTACTTCGAGATAATTGTCTATAAATTGTTATTGTTGTTCCGCAAAGTATTTTTAACATTCAGAGATATAGAATGAAATTCCTCGGAATGAAAATTGTTTATGAAACGATAAGCTCTGTTGTGAATGAGAATTTGAAGACCTTGATGTTAGTTAATCTTTAAAGAGGTTAAATAGGTTCGAGTTCGAGTTCGAATACAGCTGACAAAGGCTTATAAACCTCAAAAGTCATAAAGTATTTTTTGTCTAATAATTCTGATTTGAATGTAAATAAGATTATATACAAATTGAATGACCCTCGTGTATTTTATGTAAAAGATATAAACGTTACATTGACAGGAAAGCCACGTGCTGAGATTGTTATATTTTCTAATTAGCAATGAACTGAAAATGAAATGAAAGTTTTGATGATATGGAGTATTACAGTACTATATAAGTAACTGTATATGATGAGTATGTTGTGTGTAGAAGACAAACAACCAAATAAAAATACACAACAAACCAACCAAGCGAAAAATAGCAACCAACAGTTTGATGTAAGTAAAGATAAAGAAGATCAACAACAACTACAATAATATAGAATAAGTAGGAAAACAAGAAATAGCAATGAAAAAGCATAATAACAAAAGAAACATACATAAGTAAATATGGATGTGTGTGAGTGTGTGTGTGTGTGTGTGTGTGTGCATGAGAACTAGCAAGAACCAATAAAAATAAAAATACTAAGAACAAAAGACTGTAGTCACTAGTAGAAAAGTAAAGAAAAGAAAAGAAAAAAAAAAATCAAAATGAACAATCAAAGAAATTACGATGCGTATGAGTAATATTGGAAGCAACAGACAAACTTGTCAGACAAGCAACTTTTTTCCCCTAATTTTTTTTTGTTTTATTTTCTTTGTTTATATATTTACCTTACAAAGTGAGCAACATTCTTCTTTATGAAATGTTTCAAAAAGGCAAAAGAAGTTACTAAATAATATTGAGAAGAGAGTCAGTCAAAGGAAGTAAGGAAGGAAGATATGTTGTTGCTGTTGGAGGGGCCTTAAGTTTAGTAAGTAGTACTAAGAAAGATTTGCTGTTCTTAGTTATAATATTTTTCATTGTAACAACAATGTCACGTTTATAAAAACTTAAGTTTTACTTGTATCTTTGACAGGTTTGTCAAGTATCTTTTGCCTTACATCAGAATTATTAAACCAAAATTTCAAATAGCCAAGCAGCTTTGTTGTGATATGATTTTGATTGGTGTGAAAATGATGTATGATTTAACAAATAAAAACATGAAATTTAAGAAACATGGAAATAATAAAAAAATTATAGGCGCGTTTCTTCTATTTTGGTTGGTTTCAAATTACAGACAAAAAGATTTTTAAGATCTGATAAAAAGAGGTAAAAAGCAAGCAAACAAATAACCATTTGAGGTGTTTGTGTTAATGTTGTTATGTGTTGTTAACGATAAAATGTCAGTAGACATAAATCAGAAAGTTAATAAGGCTACACACATGGTGATATAGATTGATGTTTTGCCTAAAGAAGTCTAGGCGAAATTACACCAACTCTGGTACTACATAAAATTATGATCAAAGAAGAGGCGCAACTGTTGTATGATTATAAAAATTATAGAAAAAATCATAAATTAAAATAAGTATATTCAAGTTGAATTTTTTTTTTTTTTTTTTAAAGATTTTAGCAAACTATAAGCTGCTGCTGCCTTTCATCTTTAACTCTTATTTCTATTTCTTATGGATTTATATTTTTATTAATTTTTATTTCATACTAAAATGGAGCGAATTTATTATTATGTATCAGTCTGATGATGATGATGGCTTTTGTCTGATAAGACCAATTTAACACATTTTTGGTTTTAACATTTATTAGTTGGCGTTAGGCAAATTTTGTTATTATATTATAAATATATTTGTGTGTTTGTTTGTGTCTTTTGTATCTATAAGTTTGTCCAAGAGAATAAAGAGACTAAAAACGATTATTACTTTTCGTTTGATTTGATGTTGGTTTTTCTTTTGGTTTTTTTTTTTTTTTTGGTTTTTTTTTTATATTCAAATTTATGTTTTATGCAAATTTTCTTGTGTACGTATTTTTAACAAATTTACATAATTGTAAAGACAAACATTGTTATCGTTGTTCTTGGTGTTGTTGTTGTTGTTGTTGTTGTTGTTGTTCTTGTCGTCAGCAGCAGGCAGCATCAGATACATCAACAGCAACAGCAACAACAATAACAACAATCAAAAAAGTTGTTAGTAAATTAGCATAGAAACGACATGATCACGATTACTTTTGGCGACATTTGGTGTTCATTGTTCAATGATGATGATTTTGATTATATTGGAGTCTGCTGCTGATTATGTTAATTATGTTGATGACGATGATGATGATGATGATGATGAAGATAATAACTAAAGTTATTAAGCGAAAAATGTAAAGCGTAAAAAAATAAACCCACAAATGAAATAAATTGAAAAAAAATATTTTAATTCGTTCGATTCGATTTATGACTCATAAATTAATAGAAAAATTAAGACAATCGAAAAGCCATCAACGACAAATAATACAAAAGAGACGACAGAAAATATAAACTTTAATATAATGTAATATAATATATACAATGAATATGATGAAGTTGGTTAAAACATTTTGTCAAATGAATGAAATCTCGATTGAAAAAATTAATAAATTATAGTTTTATGCAAAAATTTTAACCAAATTATAAAGCGATTATAAAGTTGATTACTTCTTCTTTTTTTCTGTTTTTTGGTTTAAGTGATGATAATAAAAATCGGAGCAAAAAAGTGAATGGTTTGAAAATTGCTAAAAGGGTAAAAGGTGTGGGGTTTAATTTGTTACTATTGTCTTGATTCGTTTAATTGTTACTAAATGCTTTTGATTTAAAGAAAAAAAGGAGTTAAAGGGCTTAATTTTTCAAATTAAAAAAATAAATTTAAGTTGAAGTTAAAAAGTGAACGAATTTTGAAAAAGTTTTTGTATACGAAAAAGTAAGAAATTATAGGAGACTTTGAATTCACAAAAGTAGATAACAAAATTTAGATAAATTAGAAGTTTTTTATTTTAAAGAAAAATGTAAATAAAATTTTCATTAATCTGACAACACACAAATTATAGATTTGTAATTATTTCTATAAAGATAAAAGTTTCATTGAGACTTTTGTTATATCATTATAAAGTATGGATAAACTGATTCTTATAGTCACATATTACTCTATATACTCTAATTTGTCATTCTGTGGTAAAGGTGGTTGGATCCTTTAACCCTTTTACAAGTGAGAATATGTGATAAGCCGTTGGGGTAATTCTTAATGAAGAATTGCGGGAGTACGTCGTCCTATCGTATAAGAACAATGTTTATGATGAAAGAAGCTTCTTCTCCTTTCTGTCATTTTCATTTCTTGAAAGATCTCTGCCATCATTCATTGACTCTGAAGGAGCTGCCAATCTGTGAATCTTTTCTGACGTGTAGTGACCTCCTCCAACACTGTCTATGTTTTTCTCATTGAATAGCTTTCTGAAGAAGCTTATAAAAGTATATTGTTATGACAAATCAAGTCGTAGCTATCGCCAATGGTTGCAAAGGCACTGATCGCGTGTCCCTGGCATATTCAGATGGATGAAAATACGAGGACGGAGAAAAACAAAATAATTGTGAAACATACTTTGTTTAGGTTATTTTAATTACTTTACTCTAAAAATGCAAATGTATTCAATCATAACTCATCACTTGTTGGCGTTTTCTTGGTATTTTAGTTGCTAAACTTTGGGTTCTCTGCATCTTTGAACTTCTCAGTCTGTTCTTTTGTAAGGGGGCTCTCTCTTACTTACTGTTATATTTCTCTTTCCGAATATATTCTATAATCATGTTCAGGTCACGCACGAGGTTCGGAATTAAAGTTTGCAACAAAAATCATTCCAACTAAATGAGTGAATTCAATTCTAAAAGAAGTCTCTTGAACAATTTTTCATATTTGTCTTTCATCTGTATTTGTATATAATTTAAAACAATTTTTTAGTTTGAGAACATAGAGTGAATTTAGAGTTAGCGATAATCTTGGAAAACTCTATTTCTATGTATTACCCAAAAAAAGAAGAAAATGTTAAAAATTATGATAATGTTTCTCAATAAATCAATTCATTCATACTCCTCCTCTTTATGCAAAATAATTGTCAATTAAATTTCATTTTCAATTAAGACAATTACATCATTTAAAGCAATTAAAATTCAATAAAAAGATAAATTATAGAAAACAAATAATTAAAATATTATAATAAAATAAAATATGGAAAAATTAAAAATTTAAAGTTTTCTATTTGTGAATAGAAAAATGCTCAAAAGAATAAATAAATAAATATTTTTTTTTTTTATCAATATATAAAATATAGTTAAATATTGATTGATATAAGCTGGACATTGACTTCTAAACATGCTTTAGATAATGAAAGAGTTTTATTCTTTTTTTTTTTTTTTTTAATTTTATTCATTTTGAGCTTTGTCTACTGAATGGAAAAAACCAAACTACTTACTAACAACAATGACAATAAAAATACCAACAGCAATTGTGGTAAAAATAAATGAAAAATGAAAAGCGCTAAAGAACTAATTAATTAAATGAATAAATATTTACAATATTGCATTGCATTTTCTTTTCATAAGTGTGTGGGAGAGTGAAAAGTGTGTAAAGAAAGAAATGAACAATCAAACAAATAAAAGATAAAGTACAAATTGTAATTGTTGTACTCAAACACACACACACACACACACATACACAGATACACTTGTTGTACTACACTCACACTTAAGTTAGTTGGTGAGTGCACTTCCTTCTCAATAAGCTACTCACTCGATCATGTTTACTGAATAAGCAACAAGCAGCACAATCAAAACCTTATATGAGGAAAGAGTAAGGGAAGGAGTTCCATATACTATACACGCGTGGATTTAAAGAAATGTGAAGCTTTGTGAGTGGGTAAATTACTGTATGTGTGTGTGTGTGTGTGTGCATGTGTGAGTATTTGTCTTAAGAGTAGAATATCGCTTCATTTTTTTTTTTCTACTCGTTTATTATGACTAATCACTTAAGTATTTCGCAAGTTCAAATAGTAAAACAAACTGATAACAATTTGTACTATTGTATTACGAGTATTTAGCAACAAACAGGGGGATAAATATTAAAAGTTGAATATTTTTTTGCAAATAATACAAGTATTTAAAAAAAAAAAAAAAGAAAGAAGAAAAAAAAAAATCATTAAAGCGGAAATATTCAAATCAAATTAAGTGTATCAAATTTGGTATGAAAATAATGTTGAAATGGAATGAGAGAATAATTTTTTTTATTTCATTTTTTATATAGTTATTATTGCTGATGTTGTGGTTGTTGTTGTTGTTGTTGTGCACTTATTGTGGGTGTAATAACCAATTTAATATTAAAAATAAAACAATAAATATAAATAAAAATAAAAAAGCAAGAAAAGTTATGAAGTGTTATACAATTCATCATCACATTTGAAAGGCAATAATAATGGAATGTAGGTCAATGATATTCATTCATAATATAATACACACACACACACACACACACACACACACACACACACACACACACACACACACACACACACACACATGTTAATTCGTGAACATGATAGTTTTTCCCTTAAATGTTTGCAAAAATATCTTCACACCTTATTAAATACTCATAAATATAACCTTTCTTAGAGATTATTACTTTCTTTTTGTAAAATCTCCATGGTCATTTTGGATTTGATTTAAGAAATTTGCCTTTTCAGTTAAACAATTTAGTATAAATTCATGATGATGATGACAAATGTCACCTCTTCTTATAGGCTTTCTTAACAAATGTAAAATGATCTCCAAGTTTAGGCCGCTCTCTGTTTTTACGTTTGCACACCGAATGTCTTTATTTAATTCTTTCTTGTTTGCTTAACCTATTGTACAATGTGTATACATGCGCTTCGTTCTCGATCGACCAGGCGAGAGAGCGAGAGAGTAACGGTTGATTGCATGTACTTGCATGCTCTTACGCTCTCTCACATGGCATCGTTCAAAATAACATAAGTACATACATTTATATAAAACTGCTACACACTGTAATTACATATTTGTATTTGATTTCAGAGAAATTTAAATTAGTCATTTTGTAAGAAATTTATATGGTAAATACCATTGAATATTTTCTTGAAAAGTGAAAACTACCCACACATTGAAATTATTTCTTTAGTTTTTTTTCACAATAGTGATTTATTTATGTAGGAATTCATATTGCTTTGAATTAAATGATTATTATAGCTTAATTGCTTAAAATAAAATACCCAAACACAAATCTATCATCATACATTCTTCACTGATTCGTTTTCCTTCTATACTTTACATGTCCTCGTACAAGTGATTTTGAAGATAATCCACAGTAATTTTTTTCGTTCAATAATTGAATAATTAATTGCATAAAGACCTAGCACTAGTATATGCGATTCGATTTATTTATAATAAGAACACAAACATAAATGATATAAAATAATCATATAATCGAAACTATGAATAAATATTTTCTTGTTTTTTTTTTTTTTCATTTAATTAGCAAACTGCCTTAAGATTTAATTTTATGGCATTGCCATTTACAATCACAGAAATATTTGGTCTACATTGAGACTGCTGCTCGATTCTGTTGGTCGATTTTAATGAAATAGATGCTATATGTTACTCATAATAAAGCTGCTTATCGTTAAGTAAATCAATTTTGAATGCAATGAGTGGGTTTTAAGTGATGCGCGCACAAACATACAAACAGACAGGCAAAGTCTATGATTTTATAATATTGTATGAATAGATTTACATTTATTTATATAAACATTTACGTTTATAGCCTTACTTGTCATCTATAAGGTAGGTCCAGGATCTCCTAACAGTCTCGCTGTTGTCAAGAAAATGAATAGCTAATTCATTACTTTTCGACAATTTTGCCTATTTCGTCCCTAACAAGAGGTCTTCGTGAATCACTTAGTTTATCATGTACTAAGGAGCATTGACAATTTTTCAGAGTATTTTATTTTGGAACCTTTGATGAAGTAATTCTATGTTAGAAATACTTGAAGTGCCCAAAAGTTGAAAGGCATATGTCATTACTGTTTTCATCATCACTTTGTAAAGGAGAATCTTGTGTTCTAGACTTCAGTGCGAGTGTGACCCAAGCAGACAACACAGTTGTCTTATTTTCAGGGCGAATTATATCTGCTTGGCCTTATTGTGTGTTTTCCACGTTAGCCTGCGGACAAAGTGTAGCCCTAAGTATTTCACAGATTCATTTTGTAGGATTTCTGTGCCATTAACACTCACTTGTGGACAAAGTCCTCGTATCAGATCAAACGTAATTGGCACAGATTTCTGACAGTTAACCTTGATTTTCTATTTTATGAGCCATGCTTCAATCATATCTAACTGCACCTGCGGGTATTGTGCTGCTTTTGTAGGTGTTTCGCTTGTTGATATGATCACCGTAACATTAGCGAACGTTCCCACATTTATGTCTTTTGCGACTGACATGTCTGCGGCAAATAAGGTGTTGAGTATCGAGCTCAATACACTTCTTTGCGGAACTCCTGCGTTAATGCATTGATGGCGAGTGGATGCTGAGGTTTGTTGCTGCTCATTGAAGTATTGGCTATTAAGGTAGGACCTCAGAAATAAGAACTAACATGCATGAATCAGTTTTTTTTTTTTTTAATTTTGTAGAGGTTTTCAAAGAGTTTTATGTAAGAACAATACAAGAAGGCCTTGTCTCATTGCGCCAACAACTTATTATTGATGATAAGTGTCAAGTTTTTGAAATTTGGTAGTGTTGTTATCGGTACCTACTCGTATATTTAAAAACAAAATGTAAAACCCTTTATTTTTCGTCAATTGTTTTGGATTATTTACAACTTTGATGGTAATAGATTAGTTGGTTAATTTTCAGTACTCATCATGCATAATTCTTTTTGCTATGAAGGGTATTTAGGTTGCAATGAAGACTAAAAGAATAACAAAAACCTATTAAAAGGCAAATAAAAAATGCACATAAATAAAAATTGTAAAAATAATTCCTTATCTATTGCTCCATAAAAGAAGAGGGGGTTTTTGACTTTTAAAAGTTTGTATTACAAATGTAAACTGAAAAAGTTAATCTAAAATATTTTTGCAGATTTGTGTAATCAGTGTAAAGCACCTCTTCGCCATTTCCAGTGCTCATAGATATTAGAAAAAATATAATTAATTCTGTTTGTTTGTATGCGGGGTTGAGTATAAGAACGAAGGAATGAGTAACTTGAAATCTTATCAAAAATTCTATTATTTTTTTCTCTTTAAGCTTTGGAATGTTATTTAGACAGTTATTATCTTTGCATTAATTTGCTTTTTTTTTTCATTTATCTCAAGTGTACCCACGTTCTTAAAGTCAAAAGTACTGACTACAAACTCGTCGCACATTCACTTCTCATTCTGAATAGTTTATATTAGTTCTATATCTCATTAACCATAACCGTAACACAAGTAGTTCGTTAGCAAACGTTAAATGATCCCGTGTCTCTCCCACTTAACTTTGTTTTGTTTGGTAAACTATTAAAAAAGAACAAAGCAAACTTTGTTAAGAGAGATGGATAATAAATGATCATAATGATAATAACGATAATGATGATAATGATAAACATGAGACACAAGCGTTCGTATGTGTTTAACTAATAAATTCCAATGTCTAATTACGTTTTTGTTTGGTATGCCAACAATAACAAGAATAAGAGTAATAAACAATAATAAAAATAACCTCACATTCCATTCTTAGGAAAGATAAATAAAATAAGAGTACTTATCAAATCATACGCCAGGTATGACGCTAAAGCAAAAATATTGTACTATATTGTGATATATTGTGATATATAGAACAATAGTCATTTGAATGTCATAATAGAATTTTGCAATTTTTATGGTTAGAATTCTGAGTTGTGAAATTTGTGAAAGATGATTAAAAGGATTGCATTTGGAATAAATAGATGATTCATATGTTTTATAAGTACACGCTACACATTGTTCATTGATTATGATTATGTAGATAAATTAATTATTTGGATTTGCAGCTGTTGATTTAATACACAATGAATCAAACTGAGGGTTGTACTAGAAGTAAACTACTTAACAAAGAAAAATAAGAGTCTTTTTTAGATGTGTTCATTTTTCATTTTTATTCATATAATAGCTGCTTCTCAACACTTTGGTCGTGTTTAAATTATGCATTAAACTTTACTCAAACACTGTCTTGACTATACAAGCGTTTCCCAGTAAATTTGTGCGGTTTCGGAATCCCTAAGGAACAAACATACAGACATAGTTGCAATTTTATATGCATATATAGAAGTAGATAGATATTTTGTAAAATCTATTCAGTGGTTTGGTTAAGGACTTTTCACCCCTGCCGCGAAGCTGCAGTTGTACATGCTACAGGCCCCACTTGCACTTAAAACAACAGCATCCCGTCCCGTGCTTCTTCTATATGAGTAAATATTTTGACATTTTAAAAAGATAAAAAAAAAAAAACCAATACAGCAGATCATTTACTTTACCACTGCGAAGGCCTAACTAAGGCCAGAATCTACTATCTGGGTATCCATTAAATGGAACCAAATGATATTACAGATTTGCCTCCAAGGAAAGTCTTGGAACTACGAAAAGCTGAACACCTCGTGTCATCAACAGATTGAATGCAGGTTGATTAACCTACAGATGATTGACCTACAGTATTCATCTCAATCATGGATTTGGCTTGAGATTTGATCGCATGAATGTATTTCATTGCTAAAACTCTTCTCTGCTATAATAAAGCATCTTGAAACTTTATGAGGATGTTACTTTCTAGCAAAGTAATTTCTTTCCAAGAAATAATCTTCAGGTGAAATACTTTTAGAACATCCCTCATAGAGAAATATAACACTAAATAAATAAAGTTTGTTGTTAAATAAGTTGAGTGAGTTATAGGGCCATGACTCAATATAATATTCATGCGAAATATGGTCCAACACCATCGATCAGTACATAGAAGGTAATTAGGTAAACAAAAATATATTTTCATTATATTATGTGAATATCTGATATTATTTTTCTAGGTGATTCATATTTTAAGTATTTTGTATGAATTTCAAAGTCCAAGTTCATGTTTTAGAAAACAAAAGAACAAAAGAAGCAATAAACACTTTCTAAACTCACAAAAAACAACACAACAATCGAAACAGAAACTGATTAATCCAATTTTATGCCAATCCAAGTTAATAAATCAATAGATGAAGCGTGAATGAATAAAAAAAAATATAAACTCATTTTATGAATCATAAACTTGTTAAAACATAAAAAAATGATCATAAAAATGTGAGGCTTTTAATAAAGTCAGAAAAAAAAATCTAACTGTAAAGCAAAAAAAGTATCTTATTTGATATAAAATATCAAAGTTAATAAGAGAAGCAAAGAGTGTGTTAGAATAAATGTGGGTGGGCTATAATAACAAAACAAACAACACAAAAAAAAAAAAGAAAAAGAAAACGCCATGCGATGCGACATACTAATAAAGACAACAAAACAGATGATGATGATCGTACAGATGACTTTGCATAAATAAAATTATATATTCACAATCAGACAAAAACAAAAAATAGAAATTTTTAAAAATATTTCTTAATATTATTAACACGGAACGTTCACAGTGAACTCGAGTACTCAACAAAATGAAAGAAAAAAAAAAAAAAAGAAATAAACAAAAAACAATTGAAATTCCAAAAAAACACAAAAAGAAAAAAAAAGAAATGTTTTTATGAATGAAATATTTAAAATATATATATATATATATATATATATATATATTTATATATTTAACAGAATATTCCACAAAGCGTGAAAAAACATTTCTAGAGCAAATAGTACAACAAATATCACATAAATTAAATAGAAATAGAAAAATCAATTTGAGGTTTGGTTATAGAGAAAAGTGTTTACCCTAAAAATAGAAATATAAATATTAGATATTGAAAATTGGCTAAAATCGAATGATCGATTCTTGAACTTTATTTGGAAATTTAAATAAAAAATGAATTTAAATAAAAAAAAACTGTAATGATGATGATGATGATGGCGAAATTTAGGTCGTGATACCCAATACAGTATTTCACATACGTTTGCTTGAAATCCACAGAGCAAAATAATGTTTCATTAGTTAATGTAATGACGCTTCAGAGGCTTAGAAATAGAGAGTTTTTATACAAAAATAAACTACTAAACGAACCAATATCGAAAATTTCCTGAACCTATATAAATAAAAATTTAAATGTTCGTTTGTTCAAGAACTGTGAACTCGAAAAGTACTTTAGCGATTGCTCTGTCAATTTGACACGACGTAGCAATCGACTCAGGTTGTGTTTTTGCATAATTATTTTATGAAAAGTTTGAATTGATGGATTGAATTTTTGATATCTATACTACTTATATGAGCCAATAATTCCTTGAGTATAGATAATTTTGTCAATATTAAATCAGTTTCGTTGTACAAAATATATAAACTGGACTAAAGATGAGAGGATATAATTTTGTAATTTGATCATGTTTAAAAGTATTTTCCAGCCTAAGTCCTAGCAACGAGTGGAGGCGGTTTTTAATAGCTGGTTTTTAATAAAACATTAATTTAAAACTTATTTTTTGAATAAGAAGTCTAAGGATTGGATAGGATAGGACATAGAGGCAACAGCGGACGAGTTCACCTAGAAAAGCCAATTACAATCTCTCTCTGTAAATATTAAATGATTTAATTCATTATTGATAGAAAGAATGATATTTATTTTATTTTGTTAATGACTCACAATTCAAAAAATAGATGTTTGACAAAAACTTATTGAAAGATTTTAAAATATGCATTATACATATGTTAAATTTGTTCCACTAAATCCAGTGTTCCCATCTTTATAAAACATCACAGTAATCCTCTACAGACTATATAAGATTTTCCCTAAAAATTTCATTGAAATCAGTCGAGTAATTTCGAAGACTATAGGGGACAGACATAACTAAATTGAGTGTCTAATAAATAACAAATTTGAAAAGTGGACATTCCTATCAATAATATTATGAAAAATATCATAGGCCATGCACTCTAACAAGGCAATGGTATACTTTCCTACGATCTAAATAAAGATTATTTATCCCTTTTATTGATAAAATAGGATAAATGAGAGAATCACTCAAATTATTTCATACTTTTTGTTTTTGTGAACAATAAATTTGGCATGAAGACTGAAAAAAATCTGAAAGCCTTCAATGATGATGAATCTAAATGGAAGAAGGTAAGTTTCATTTTTCAAGAATCCTTTTAAAATTCTTATACTATTATGATTATCATTCATGGAGTAACAAGACAAAAAAAAAAAAATACATTTTTAATACAAAGTGATGAAATTTATTGAATAAAAATTTTTGATTCTTTATTAGATGGATAATCAATTAATGGACCCCTGATGCTTTATGCTGATGCTGAAGGCAACCTTGTTGTTGTAGATCTATAAAATCAGTGTGAAATGTTACAAATATCTTATCATCATTAAATACTCATACATGATTATTACAATTAAAGTAGTGTACTTTAGATAAAGTGAAAATAGTGTGAGTGAATATTTCACGCGCATCAGTAAAAATATGCGAGACGCGATCTTCGTTTATTTATGTAGTATTTCTTCCATTAAAATGAAGCAACTAACATAATACAAAGCAATGTGAGCAAGGGGAGTTGGGTCGGATGTCTGAATTTGTTAGCGGGGCATTGAAATATTTTATTTTTTTTATTTTTTGCTACGTTTGTGACGTCACACTCTCATAGAGATAAATAGACAGACAGAAAAAAAAAGAGAATGTTGAAATTAAATAGAAAATTTGAAATTATGTTTTCGTAAATTCGAATTTCACGTGTGAATGTGGATAAATGTTTCACAATGACGCTGTGCATGGAATTTCGGAATCAGAAATAAACATTTATTTACCACAACTGACTAAAGACGTCATTAAATTGAAACAAATATAACAACAGATAAATTGTGTATTAACAGACAAAGAGAAGTAATAAAAATACATTATGACTCATTTGTGAGCTCATAATGCACGCATTAAGAAACATTAAAATAAATAAACAAACCAAAGCAACAAAATCAAAAACCAAAATGTAAAAAAAACTTGGCCAAAATGCCATCAATGACTAATGATCGACTAATCTCTGACATTTATTGTACTATTTATTTAAATTGTACATACGCGTCTCCTAGGTACTTATTTATGTGTATTTATTCTATTTTTTTTTTTCTTTTGTTTAGCTCAATGATCAACATCATCATCATCGTCATCATCATTTTATTTACGTAGATTTTTCACAATTGTACGGAGACATTTCATTTCATTTTGAATTTATTTCTATTTATTTCATTTCAATTTCAATTTTCTCGAAGCATCATCATCAGCATCATCATTTTTCTCAAGTGTCGTCATGATATCAAAAATAGAAATGCAACAACCCTTACCACTACTTACTACTAAATATTATAAGTAGATTTACCCACTCTCCATTAATAGTTCAGTACACTTGTTATATTGAAATAGAAGAGAAGAAATATAATATATATAAAATATAGACTTACCTGATTCTATAATTGCAGCAGCGCGTGGCAACATTGGTGACAATATCAAGCAGAGCACACATAATAAAATCAGCGTGTTACCACTTGTTGTGGTATGACACGACACGAACCTGTCGTGATTCATAGTTGTTCTTGTTGTTAGTCTTATGGTTATAATAAATACTATATTGTTGTTGTTAAATTAGTTTAAGATAGTAAGAAAGGCAGGCAGACAGAAAGAACAGTCAGACAGACAGACAGACTGACAAGTAGACAACACTTTAGTTCGAGTTTTAAGATAATAAAAACAAAAGTGATTTGATAAATTTAATGTTCAAAACTTTATTGCAAATATTGCACCACTTCGTTAAGAATTTGATATTTTGTGTTATTTTATTCAATAATTTTTATACATTTAATTTTATCAGTTATTTCAGTGAATTCTGTAATACTTTTTGTTTTTCTTTAATTATTGGATTATTCAATTTTTTATTAATTTATTTTTTTTATTTTGTTTCTTTTCTTATTTATGCAACTATGGAATATTAATTTTGTACATCAATGAGATCCTGTGAAAAGAAAAATTATATAAAAATATAATTAGGAAAAGGAAATAAAAATAAAATAATTAATAAATAAAACATAAATTAGTACTAAATGAAATAAATTTTAAGAATAAAAATAAATTTTAAGTTAATTTTGACATTCTAAGATGAAGAAATAAAAAACTTGGATTTTATATAAATTTACAATTTTACCTTTTTTTGTATTTATCGGAATACTAAGCCTATGATAAACTATCAACTTAGTCAACTGAATCTTACAAAAGATTCATTCAAAAGTGATTATTCGTAATCCAAAATGAAGGTAGTAGATAATCTTAATCTACTATTTTATCAATATCTAATATATTCTTATCAATCAATATGCAAAAGTTTTAAACTGGTTAAAGTGAAGAATGACTTAATAATCAACAATTTAGAATGTTAAAAAATTTCTGTACTTCTCCTTAATCATTTGAATGCTCAGACATGGGAAATTATTCTTCGATTTCAATAATGACAAATAGGTAATGATAAAATTGATGCACACAAAAGTAGATCTTTCTTTTCAATTATAAATACATTGACATCATCAGCAAAATGTTAAAAAGTAAAAAGACTTTAAAAGTTTACAATTACACAATATTGGATGTACAGAAACCCTTTGATAGAGTCTGGGTATGAAGATTTCCTATAAGTCTAAGTTAAAAAGCGTTGTAACTGCTTTACAGTCAACGAGTATAAGTCAAACACAAGGCTAATCAATGCTGTAGTTCCCCAAGAGAGCATCCTTCGACCAGTTATTTTCACATTTTCAAAGTTCCATTGACATAAAACTCATGAAACTACAACAGATTAGTTTAATACCTCATTGCAATCCTGAGTTGCTGACTTCATATAAATGAACTCACCTAAGTACAATACAACAAACAACCAAACAAAATAAAATAAATAACAAATAATTTCTGGATTTTTGCACTGAATTATTTTTATAAACAAAATTAAAAGCAACTGCGCAGAAGTTTTTATTATAAAGAAAAAGAAAGAAAAAATGAATAAATAAAAATTTCACAAAAATGTGTAAAGTAAATAAAAATCAAATACATAAAAGTATGAAAAGAAGTATGTAGTACTAAAAGGTGAAAGTAGGGGTAATGGAGGATAGAAAAGAAAAAATATGAAATATTGTACAATGAAATCTTAAGTGGCTGAGGTGAAGGTGTTTAAAGGCAAACAAGCGTACGAGATTCATTTTAACAAAAGAAGAAAAGCACAATTTATATATCATAGAAAGAGTGTGCGAAAGGGTGTGAGTGCAAGAGAGAGTGAGAATATAAAGTAAATAAAAAAAAAAAAATAAAAAAAATATAAACAAAATAAACATTTAAAAAATCATTAAAAATATTTATAAAAACGTAAAAACACGAAAGGAAAAATAACACAATAAACAACAAAAATTAAATGGGACAAAAAAGAATAAAAAAAAACAACAAAATAAATAATACAAAAAAACAAAAAAAAAAAAAAATCAAAAATAGTAATAAAGAACAACAAGAAGATGCCATTTTGAGAAAGCGGTAACGGCAAACATATGAATGAATGACTATAAAAGCTGAAATTGCCAATAATTATACAAAATAAATATAAATCTTAAATAAATATACAATTTATTATTTGTGTTGTCATATATTTGGTTTTTAAAATGAAGATTTTTTTTCTGTTCTATTTTATATTTTGATACCAAAAAAATAATAAAAAAAAGCCAAACAAAATTGCGTTGCAAATTTTATCGCACAACAACAGAAATATAATAATCATAATACTTTCTTTTTGTTATTATTCTATTCTACTTATCTTTTGTTATTGTTTTATTTACACACACAACAGAAAATTGATAAGAAATCAACCAGCAACAATAAGCAGAAATAAAATTTAAATAAAGAAACAAACGAACAAGAAGCGGGGGCGAATGAACAACAACAACAACAAGAAATAGCAAAAACAACCAAAACCAAGTGATAATAAATGAACAAATCAATGACAGAATGATTGAATGAATGAATGATTAAATGAATGAGTGGAGAAAGGGGGAAAGATAATGTTTTGCTAATAAGTCAAATATACATAGACACCAACCATAGGCCTCTCTTCTAAATGGGTTGGTGTCTGTCTATTCCAATCGAGGTTCGAGGGCAGGTGTCTTGTCAATCTTTTTATTTTGCTTTGTTTTGGTTAAGACGTAAAAAAAAAAATGAATTTGTTATTATTTATTTGTCTTTTATTATTAGTTTTTTGGGTTTGGGAAATTTTTGTTTATATTTTGAAATTATCAACAAAATAAATAAGAATTCAATAAAAAGAAATAAGAATAATAATAATATACAATACTTAGAAATAAACTTTCATTTGGTGTTTTGGGACACTTTTTTGGTTGAAATACATTTCTTTGTAATGAAATTAATAATCAATTTTGGTGGTTTCCTTGATTTGAATATTGTAAATTTTATTATAATTTAATAGAAAAGAATGAAGAAAATTCGAGAATATTCTGCTTATGATATGATGAAGGCTATGTCTTTTCGTAATAGGATAAAGTCGATTTGAATTAGCAGAATTAAATAATAATCAGTTTACGAAACATTTTCTTTCTATATCTTAAAAAAAATTGCTTGATAAGGACCGATTTTAATGAAATTTTCAGGGAAACTTTCGCATAGTTAATTACCTTAAAAAAATCACCTTCATTAACTGTGTTGTGAAATAAAAATCTCAAACAAACAAAACAAAATTAAATTAAAGAAAAAAATAACAACTTCTATACAATTCAATCTTGTATTTAATTTCAATTTGTAGCTCTCCAATTATGTTGGATTATGTTAAAACTCCTCTTTTGTTTTTTGACTAAATTGATACAAGATACAATTATAAGAACAGAATAGAGAATAACTTGGGATGCAGAGAGGATTATATTTATATCTTTACGATAAGAGGAAACATTAAAAGGACGTCAAAAGTCAATAAGTTGTTCAGTTTGTTAGCTCAAGAATTATAATTTTGACGTAACAGATGGGCAGACAATAGCTCAATGGAATCTTCATACTATGCTAATATTTGCATATGCAAAGTACTTATGTTCACAATCTATATTTATAAAATTGGATGAATGTATGTATGTATGTATGTATGTAGTAGTATGTCTGAAACCGCTGGACCGATTTTGATGAAACTCTAACATAATCTGGATAACGTTCCTATGAAGTTGTGTGCAGACCACCAGAAAAGTCGCAATTGGTGGATCAAATTGTGTATATAAAGTTTAGGGACATATTTTAAAATCAATGAAGTAGACTTTTTCAAACATCTCTAATTGAAATGTGAGTGATCAACAAAATAACATTTCATTCTTTCAATCAATCATTCTATTAAAAACATAAAAACAAATTAAACTTTAATCAAAGTTCGATCGATATCTCAACGATTTAAGCACTAATTTGGTTAGAAACATAGATACAAAGAACAGATAGACAAACTTTCATATTTATAAAAAATCCCCAACTGATCTTGCAAATTGTCTTCAGAAGAACTCTAATAAAATCTTCTTAGTGCGCAACGATTATCATACTAAAGAATTTATAAGTTAAGTAGATGATGATTATTGTAAGAGATTTATAATATTATTTAAAATGATTTAGATTCAAAATTAATAAGAGATAATTTAAAGCATCTAAAAATTAATTAGTTTTTTGTTTAAAGAAAAAAAAAAAAATAAATAAAAATTATGAAAGAATTAAAAAAAAGAGAAAAAAATTTACACACAAGCAAACTTAATTTCTCACATAAACTATACCAATAAAAAAAAAATAAAATAAATTTTCTTTATTCCTAAATTTGACACAAAACAATTGACAAGTAAGAAGCACAACCAATAAAAGAAGGAATATAAAGACAAGATCAAATTATCTTTATCTTCATTATCTTCAGTTATTCTACTATTTTTATCATCAGATTTCTTCTTCCTACCTTTTAGGCTTAGAATTTATTCATAACAAAACTAAAATACTCGTAGACAGCAACCTTTTTGTCATGACAAAACTTCATTCATAACTTCATTAATTCTATGACTCTTTTTTTTTTTTTTTTGTGGCTCTACGCAGAAGCAAAACTTGCTCCAATTAAAGGAAACACAAATAAGAGAATAAAGCAACAAACGAAAATCGATGACACTCGCACTAAGGAGACACAAACAGCAACAATAACAAAAACAGCATAAATAATACTAAGTCAGCGGTTTTCAACTTCATCAAGTTTAAATGTATGAAGCACGAAAATGCTTATGCTTAGAATTGGAATAGAGTCTGTGTTTTCAAGAAGTAACTGTTTTGTGACACCTTTTTTAAATCATAAGATCGAGTATTATAGCACAAAGATGATCAAAGTCATATAAGATAGTAGAGTGGAGTCAAATTGAGAAGACTTGTGTCTGATCTTGTCTTGTTTTGTTGTTGTTGTTTGTATGATTGTAACTTTAAGTTAAAAGCTTAGAACTTACTAAGCTTGATGACAGTCTTGCTCCTGGCACTCAGATCCCCTTGCTTATAAGGTAAAGAACCACTGTACTATACTACACACTACACATAACTGTAACATAACAAAGAGTAAAATTTCAAAAGCAAAGCATAAAAATATCAAACAACATAATGAAGAAGAAGAAGAAAATGAATTAACCACATGAAAGGCAAAAAGCTCCAAAAAGGGTGAGTGAGTGAGTGACAAGGAAGAAACAATAAAAACCGAACTTGAGCATTATATAGAACAAAACGACAATAACAATAACAACAACAAAAAAGGGGAATTGCACGCAAAGAAGAGAAAAACACAAGTTAAGATAGAATTATTTGTGACACAATAACAAATTAATAAATATTGTATGTAGTAACAAAACATATGTAAAGCAAAATGGAAAATTTAAGTTACAAGAAATAATTAGCGCGAGATGATGCGAGAAGGAGGCGTTCACCATTAACAAAAAAAAAAAGAAAACAAAATACAATACAATAAATAAAAATAGTAAAAGTAAAAAAACAAATGAACTTAACACTAAACAAATTATTGTAATTACGTACGTCATTCAGCTTGAATGAATTTGCTGTTTTTTATAATAATTATTATTATTGTGTATGTTTTTTTTTTGTTCGATTAAATAAATTTAGTTAATTAATTTTTGTAATTCAATTTTAACAATTTTTTGTTTTTTTTAAACAATTTTTTGTTGTTATTTATTCTTTCGACAAGCGCGTCAATAAGTTTTTTTTTTGATAAATTCTTAATTAATTAATTAAATTTTTTTTTTCTTCTCGTTATGAAAATAAAATTGAAATTGAATTAAAAAAACACACGTTTAATTATTTTATTTATTTTCATAAAATTTATAACAAAAAATCATTTATATATTTTTTTTTATTAAAAGAAATAAAAATATGAATATCTCTTTTTACAGTTAACTTTTGTTATGTTTTGTTTATCGAGAATTCGCAAAATTTATTTTGTTTTTGCTTTTCTTTTCTTTTATTTATTACAATAATTTGTTAGCACGGCACACACACGCGTCAAGTTAGACGAATCGAATAGTACTAAATCTTGTGAATGCTTCACTTGACTGCGACAGGTCGCAGTCGCAGTCCGCCGTCGTCATCGTCATCGTCGTCGTCGTCGTTGCTAAAACGAAAAATGGATATGAAAAAAATCACAAAGAAAAAGAGCGACGCGCGCAATTTTATGATATGGCCACTGAGTGATGGAGCATGAGAGCGCAAGATCGTTTTCATGTGGAGAGCAAGTAGTATGGCCATTTACTATTGTATAAAAGAGAAATTAGAGAAAGAGAGTTGCAGTACCACGTGCTTGATTTGTTGTTATGGTATGCTCTCGATCAAAAAAAGAACATACGAGTATTGCTTTGCTCTTTTTTGGGGATTTGTATTATTTTTGTTATTATTTAAGTTTATACAAATTTTGTTTGTTTTTGTTATTAATTTAATCTCTCTTTCTCTTTTTCTCTCTGGAACCGGCATTGGCTTTGTTAATATTTTATAAAAAATCAGCTGTTCTATGCATGCGTTTCACAAATAAGCGAAAAAGTAAATAAAATTTATAGAAAATTATATGCAAATATTTAAAAATAAACTAATGACCATCATTTAAAGGGCAATATTCATTAATTCTTTGGTTGACCTTAGAAGTCTTTGATTTCATAATAAAAATATTAATACAATAAATCAAATCAATGCTTTCTATACAAAAATACATACATATGTAAGTATGTATTTGTTAGTCAACATAATCATGTTGATGAGAGTGTTTAATATTAACTCAATTGACTTAATAAGGCTAATTCAAGACCTTGAAAATTAAGGGCTTGTGACATGTGTGCCTGCCTACCTAATAAGAATATGCTTTATTCACTTTTTTATCGATGACGATGTGTTTAACAAAAAAAATCTTACCATATTCCATACTTCACTCCACTCTACTTCACTCGACTTCACTTCACTTTTCCACTCTCTTGATATAACAAATTAACTGCGTCAAGAAAAATGCATAGAAATTTCCGTTTTGTGTTAATTACACGGGAACACGAAATCAAAATGAATGACATTAAATTTAGAATAGAAGGTAATAAAAGAAAATTTATGCGTTTAGTCAGTCAACAAGAACATATGCCTGGCTGATGGCTAAGAGTCGAACGAGAGTCAGTCGAATTAGTCAGTCAGTGGGTGCTGCCACTTTGGTCAAGGGTAATGGGTATGAGGTATAATGGGAGAATGAGGTGGTTGGGTGTTGATAAGACATTTGTTTGATTTGGTTTCTTTTATAGTAGTAAAAGCTTTACTCATTTTTACTCTCCCATCTTCGGAGCTCTGTAATTTAAGTGTAATAAAGAGAACTAAAAAAAGCTTTTATATTGATCGCAGAGAAACATAGAAAAAGTTTATTAAAATTGAGAGAGCTTTGAGTAAAGAAGACAGTATGCAGATGTTTTAAAATTGTATGAAGAAATTATTGTAATTTTTGAAAAGAATGTACACGGAAAAATTGCCACCATACGCGGATAACACTGCAGTCCTTTGCTCCGACAAAAGCCTGCAGAGGTCTGATTCCCAAAGTGGAACATCAAGGTGAACTAAGGTAAATCTCTTCTGTGTTCTTTTATAATCAGGAGAAAAGTTTAGTAACTTTTGGTGGTGTGGTGATGCCACAGGGGTTCTGAATAAAAAGAGAATATTTAGCTTCGAAAGTAAGTTCTCAATATATTGTACCAACATATTGTAGCTTCTTCCTGGAAATATGACATCCAACTATGGAGTACTTCACGCCCCTCGCATCCCTGGAAAAATACTGGTCCTTCAAAATAAGGCACTCCAATGCCGCTCGACGCTCCACAAGGAACTGTGCGTCGCTTTACTTCTTTAGGAAATAAATTATCACAGCAACTGATATAACAACAGATTTCACTGCCACCGCAGTGATTCAATGGCGCCTAAAAAAGCTGCACTCAAATGACTTGCCAACACATAAGGCTACAAAGTTCTCTTTCCTTTCTGTAAATTGATTTTAAATAAATCACCGTAAACTTTCATAGTCTTCACAACAATATTTTCAAAGTTCTTATTAAATATAAAAAAAAAAAAAAAATATATTAAATTTTATTTTGTTTTTGCATTAATATTTGCATTTTTATTTAAATTATAGTTTCTTTTTTTTTAAATTTACATTTCCCTCATTTTTGTATTATTTGTTTTTTATTTATATTATTATTTTTATTTTAGTTTTTATTTATATTATTTTTTTATTTTAATTTCAATGAATTTTCTTTTCTTTTTATTTACATAATTTTTTTATAGCAATTTATTTCAATTTATGCATTTTATGCTTAATTTTTTTTTATTTAATTTTTATATGCATTTTTGTATATAGTATATTTATTATATATAGTAATTAATAAATAGTTGTACAACACTAAATTTATATTAAGTTTTTTTTTATATATTTTAGTAAATAGACATTTATGGAAAATTTTTTTATGTACTTTTTTTTTTTTTGTATTATAAATTTTCAATTCTATGCAGATCTCAGAAAATTCAGAATAGAAGCGCATTGAAAAGTAATCATGATATTATTGCTGAATTTTATTGTAAATAAAAAGGAGTATTTCTCAAAAGAATCATACTTATTACAAGTGTAGAAATGTATTGTACATGATACGATGGTTGCATTTATAATTCGGACAAAGGTTGCCTAGATTTGTTATATTAAATCTGTATCGTGAAGTTTGACCACGTGTGTCATATAGCTTTGGGGACTAGTTGCAAAGTTCACGGTTAATCGCGTTTAAACTATGCAGAATAAAGTTCTTCTACACATCACTGGTGTTCCTTGGTTTTAATACACCATGATTTACCTATGTATAAATGAGCATATTAACCTCTACATCAATCGTTGCAATGACGCACTGAATGTACATGCCAAGCCTCGTGCTATGGACCTTACTACAAATGATTGATTGAGAAGGTTAGAGAGACTCCACCCTTTGGATTTGTGACATAAATGCTTTCCCTAAGATCGTAATCAATTTGGTGATGAAGCACCATTGAAAACCTTAGTTCCCACATACATAGGTGGTTGTTAGAATTCAATAGTGAACGCCGTTCGCTCATTTTCCAGAAACCATGAATGTTATTCATGAACTGATATTACAAAATAGTCATATATAATAACTTATCGAAAGATTAACCATTATATTGGCATTAGTTCTACCAGAATACATCAATGTCGATGGTCAATGTTTTTCGACGCCTGAAGAAGCGATTGATTCGTTTAAGATGCATGTCATTCGGAAGGGTAGAAGTATTTCGAAAATTGGTTCAATACAAAAATGAATTGATCTTCATGGAGAATATTTTGAAAATAAAATTAAATAATTTCCAATGAAAAACATTTGTTTGTGTTCTCTATTTCCGAAATATACATTCATACTTAAATGACAACTCTCGTGTTAATGAATTTGGAAAGATCTTAATGTACTTGTAAACTGAAAAATAATTGAAATTATAGTTCAAATTTTTCGATCGGTTCGATAAAAATATCATAAGTATTATGAAATTATATGACTATGATTAATAATTATAGTAATAGAATTTCTTTGAGAACTCATAATCTGGTTTTTGAATAGCTAAATCCTCGCTTTACTTCCTGCATTAATTTTAATACCTACACATTTATGTATATTGATATAGTTTTTTTAATTGAAAGCCTTATTTTGTGTGGATTATGAACTTCTCGGGCGCTTGCTTATTTGCTATTGTCAATTCTATTTAAAGTTCTTATTTATACTAAGTATATATTATAATACCCATCATACATAGATCATATTGGTATTGTCATTATAATGAGTTCATCTGTTTGTAAGCTTGTCGGTTTTCTTGATTCATTGTAACTTTGATATAAGGATATAATCCTCAGAACTACAATTATTATTTTATTATTATTAAGTCTCTTTAATAAATACAAAAAAAAAAAAACATTTAAATAAAAACAATTATTTTAGATTTTTAAGCTCCTCGAATCATTTAAACTTTTTATGAACATATTTTCATAGATCTATTTTGTTTCCCAAGTGTGTCTTTGTATCGTGTATGAGGGATATTTTATTTTCGATAAAACCGAAAAATGTATTTTCTATTTTATTTTATTTTTTTTTAATTTTGCTTTCATTTCACTTAAACTTAGCAGCTGTTTGATTATGAGAAATACTTACTCATTCACAAGCTTAATATATAATTTCATAGATACATTTATATTTATGTATTTTATTTAATATTTATTATTTTTTTTTTATATATAAATTATTGTATATTTTTGCAGAGTGTTTGCTCCTTAATTAATTATTTTTTATTTATTTCTTTGTTTTTGCTATTTTCCGCATTTAAATTTTTTTTTTCCAAAAAAGTATACAATATTTTTTAAGATTTTCTTTCATTTTTTTTTTGTTTTTTTTTTTTGCTTTATACACAATAAAATTGTTCAAAAATTTTATGCAAAAATTATGATTTTAGTTTTTTAAATAAATTTTATTTTATTTGTTTGCAATTGAAGTGATTTGGAAAAGTAGTGAATTTGGAATACTTATATTGTTCAATGAATTTTTTGTATTTGAAGCCAATAGAAAAATGTTGCGGGTCTTAAGTTTATAGCGATTATTAAACTAAAACTACACACAGAGACACAAAGAAACAATGAAACTTAATGAGATTAATTTATAATAAAATAGAAAGTATTTATGTTTTTCTTGTATGCATTTTTTTTACTTCATAAACATTTACAATACACATTTTTACAAGGATGCTGCTGCTGCTGTCTTAGCTTAGCGCGGTTTATGGTTCTGAATGGAAAGTTTATTAGCATTCATTCATTATAAATTTACCCTTTGAATTCGAAGGGGTTTTCTGGGTATCTTGAAGACGCAATTCAATGGCTGACAACGACATAGGTGCTGAAGAGAAGAATAATTTTATTTATATTATTAATTATTAAAGTTAATTGATTTTAATGAGAAAGAGAATTTAATTTGGAAATTGATAACAAAAGAATATTTGAATTTAATTTGGAAAATTAAAAGAACTCAAAAAGTTAATAAAATCAATTTAAATTAATAAGAAATAAATAAATAAATATAAAGAACTACAGTGAAAAGGATTCATATTTCGGGGATAAAATTTTTAGTTGAAGTAATCAATGATTTTTAAAAACTTTATATATATTTTTTTTTTTTTTTTTTAAATATCTAAAGTGTTTCAGACGATTTTTTGGGTTTGAATGTTGAATATTTAAATATTTATAATTCTGAACACACAATGAAAATTATAAAAACATATCAGACAAACGTATAGATACAAAAAAGATACATAACACTAAATAATTACCACCAATATCCCAAATGAATGTCTGTGGTCTGGTCAGATACCAAAACTTTTGCCGTCGAAGTGCTTGGTATGAAGCAGTCAATCAACATAAACGATGTATTATTGTATATGTATTGGTCATTAAACAAAAATACGCACTTGCCATTCACTAAATCATCAAAATACTGTTTGCCATTCACCAAAACAGCTCTTATTAGTTACATAAAGTTGGATATGAAATTCTTTCTAAAGAAATCTATGCATAAAAATTGTGGTTTCGGCTACTTAATCATATTGGTTCATTTGTCTCGATATTCAACATTCATGACTTTTTTTCCACGGGTTTCTCTAATGAATTCATAGAGTAGGGATGCTAATGGGATAATGATATGAACATTAAGCCACTCCTATTTAGCCACCAACGTCATCTACACGTTGATGTATCCTTTCGGTAACGAAAGAGACTCTGGCGACCGAGTGTGTGCGGATTACTTTGCGCCGTTGAAAATCCGGTCAGGTGACGTTGGGCTGACAACCCACTTGGGGAAATTATTAATTGTCATGAAAACAGCACAGAAGCCTCGAATGGAAATCCAGAACGGTAACGACCGAGTCATATCAAGGGTCCCATGTGCAGTAGACCAAAGCTAACAAAGAGCTGTAGCATCAACGATGATAATGACTCCCTAGAGTACAATCTTGATAACTTAAATACTCTGCAGAAATAATTATTCTACAAGTTTTTTCTCACATTCACCATTTTCCATTTTTAGCAACACCAAAATTTCTTTCCTATTTTCTGTAATGTCAGCTATATCTGATTAGAATTTGGTCAGCACGAAAACTGCAGAGACATACACAAACAAATAAAGAATTTGTATTCAACTGCATTGACATAACAACCTATTGATGGACAATCTCTCTATTGTAATCTAATCTAATTCAATTTAATAAATAAAATACATTGTATATATAAAAAATTCTGCATGACCTCAGAGAACCTGATGTCATCCACTGTTGTAATGACCATGAAATAAAATTGTACTCCCGTATACGTATTTTATAGACATAAAACATGTAATAAAACAAAGCCAAATGAAACAAAATAGGAAGCTATAAAAAATTCAAAATGCATAAATTTGCCAAATTGAATATTTTTCAATAAATAAATTTTATCTTTGCACGCATATTTTGCCATATCATTCATTCAATCATTTTCCTGCCGCAAGGTCAATGTCGATTTAAAATGATATGAGAAAAACTCAAAATGAAATATTAGTCAAATTTATTGGCAAAAATATACAAAAAATTCAAGGTTTTTGATACTCGTATCAATAAAAGAAGATAACAAATATAAAAATCAGCAAATCAAATGACCCAAAACAACATAATAAATTATGACTTCACTGACTTACTTAGTAATATAATAGAATAACCAACTGCTGACCATCATTATGCTGATGGCCATTAAAATTCTAAAGGTTTGTCTGACCTTGACCATGACAACCATTCTATTGTTCTTGTTTTTATATGTACGTAAGTGTATATTGATGAAGCCATCATCATCAAAGCATTGCATTGATGGGGCGACATTGTGTTTGTAATGATGACATCAAACAAAATAACAAAATCTGTTGCAAGGCAACGAACGTTGCTGTTGTCATCCTCATTAGCCAAATTTAATTAATGTTAACAATGCTCGGACGCAACACACCTTAGAAAAAAAAAAGAAAAGAAAAGGCCGTTGCAAATACAATATTTAACACGAGTATCTATTTCGATGAGGACAAGACACATTAAAATTTATTGCCAATTAGGAGTAAAAAATGAAAATAAATTGTGCTTTTCAATGTCAAATTCTAAACTAAAGAAAGGTAATAACGAACGCACAAAAGGGTTAGATAAATATATATTAATTAATTTTCACGTGTTAAAATGTCATTCAGTCAGTCATTTGATAATGATGAGGATGATGATGATGACTGAGATGAGGAAGGAGTCTTGTTAAAATAAACCAAAAGGCTTAAAGTAATTAATTTATATATTGTAGTAATATGGTTCCTTTACTCTTTGTTAAACTTTATTGATGGAAAATGGATTTTTCATTTTATAAAATGAAACCATTTGCCCCATTCTCCTTCTCATCCTCTTGTTTCCGTAACGATTCAATTTCCTGCCAAACATTAGCCACACCTAAATTTATTTTCATTTTTCAACAAAACCGAATAGGTAAAATTTTACTTAAAAAAGTTGGTTATATGGTCGGGCTTTTTTCACAACCAAAATATATAAAAAGTGTTGTTATTGCACTTTGCCATTTTTCATTGTATTTGAGTCGAAAAGAGAATGAGGTTCAAACACATACCAAAGGCAAGCATGTAAATTTTAGGTGAATCAAGAAGAAAAATTTTTGAACAAAAATAAGGTCAAACATCTTTACACACATCGTACGAGTATAGTGTAGATGTTAAGTAGAAGTAAAATTCGGATTGTTTGTCCAGTTTATTGGTTTTGGTTTGTAGTCATCGTCATCGTCATCGTAGTCGTCGTCGTTGTTGTCTTATTTGTGTTCCATTTGTTTTGCTCTGTTCATTCATTCCAACTATTCTGGCAACTCCTCACCATACTACTATCTTCTGATTCTAAGTCATATCTATTTTTTGGCATGCCATTACTATCATGGAGAGAGAGAGAGAGAGAGAGAGAGAGATTTGTATAATCACCAGTTTGTTTGATGTTTGTTTATTTGTACTAAGTAAGTACTACGAATGTGTAGTTGTGAAAGAAGCATTACTCAACCAACACAAAACACAACACAACTCAACTCAACTGAATCACACTCAACTCAACTCATTTGGTAATCTTACACACAATAGCAGCCTACATAAGTCTTTAGCCTTCAATCTACGTATTACCATCATCAACAACAAGGTTCCATGCATTTGCATTTTTGGCTTAACTTTCTCTACCATTTCCCCACTCCCCCATTTCCCTTTTGTTTTTGTAGTTTTTCCTTTAAAAAAAAAAAAACTTCTTTTTTCATAAAAAAAAAAAATAGGAAATGGAAAGGATATGAAGGAGACCACTAATGGACATTGCTTGTTACCATGTTGTACCTGAATAAAGATTTTTGGAATTTACAGTACATATGGAGAATTGAGAAAAAACTAAATATTTTCTATAAAAGTCAAAAAGTTCTAATGACTCATCTTCGTTTATAGTTTCTTCATTCAATCTCACCAAAAACTATTTTGTTTATGGAGGACTACACTGTGTGTAGTATTAGGTATAAAAGTAAGTTTTAAAGGATTTTTTTTTTCGATTTTGAAGCTTTATTGTGTAAAATTGGTAAACGGAATTTATTGAAAGAATTGCCCATCGCCAGCTATGACTTTTCCCCACTTTCTTTTCATCGAACGTCTGACCACTATTTAGAAGCTCGTAGTACACGATTCACTTCTGGTCGCACCAAATGCAGTGTATAACCTTCCTGCCATGGATGTTTGGTTTTGGCATCCAGGCTGGTCCAGGTTTACAGTGTTTAATATTCGCCTTCTTGCATTTTGGATTGTCTTAATGTATCGATTTTTCATCGCCGGTGACGATACGATGAGAAAGCAACTTCTCTTTGTATAGTTGAAGGAGCACTTCGGAAGCAGTGACACACCGTTCAATATCTCTTAGTTTCAGTTCGTGAAGCACCTAGTTTCCGACCTTCCTATGCACAAAAAGAAACATTGTTGTCGACCAAAAAAAAAAAAAAATATGTTGTTGACACTAAGATGGAATGAAATTTATTGTATAATGTGGCAAAATGAGGAAGCTTTCACATAAAGTTGGTTCCAACATGGTCCAATATATTTAAAAACTATTGATGTCCTCTGTTGGCAATCCTTTAAAATTTACTTGTATACCCAATATGTTTTGGTCAAAATAAAGCTTAAAGACTTAAAATGTTTGAACAAATATAAGTGAGAAATTGTATTTGCAGTTGTTGGTACTTTACTTATTTGGTAAATGACTTCATTGATGTTGCTATGCTGCCACTGTCACTGAATTTTTAATGCCTTTAATGCTATTATATCTCTATAGAGTATAAAGTTTAAAGCATACGACACTTTTAGTGTGGAAAGTACTCAGAGACAGAGAGAGAGAGAGAGAGAGAGAGAGAGGGAAAATTGCTTTAAAAGTAGTATGAGCTCTTTTGTATTAATGTTTCGTATGAGTAATATTATGCTCCATTATACTACTCCTTGTTTATAGAAATTGCATATAAAGCAAATACTTACTACATACTCGTTTAAGTATACAACATATCTGCTGCTGCTTCTACTTACTAAATACTGTCAGACATTAAAATTATGAATGCTTTTAAGCGTTTATCAGCTACTTGCTGCAAGAATATGCTTGGATGAGGATGAAAATAAGGATAAACTAAAGGTGCATAAAACGTTTTTCAACATCAACCAGAATACTCGTATGATGATAGAGAAGAAAGGTATGAAGAGGAAAGAGCATTCAGAATATAATGATGGAGGAAAGAATACATAAAGGATAGAAATGTAAGGGAATGGAGGGGAAGAAGAGTATATAAGAATATGTAAGTAAGCCAGTGAGAGTGAACAATAAAGCAGCATGCAAACCATTTGCATATGGCAAGCAAGAAATTATATGGAATAAATTGCTAAAAAAAAAAAGAAAGAAGAAAATATAGAAAAATATAAAAGCGCTTTAAATCGAGTAAACAAGTAAAAGAAAAAACATAGAAGCTGTGCTTACGGCTGTTTTGTAAATCTTTCATATTTTGTTTTGTGAAATAAATGTTGAAGTATTCAGAATTAAGGTGGAAAGAATGACTCAGTGCAATGGGATAGTTGAGTTTCAAGCAAAATAATAAAGAAAAAAAAAAAAATACGAGTATGTACTATTATTATGATGAGGGTTGCTAACTATAAAGAAAGACAACATTCATAAATGTTCAAGTAGTTCGAGAATGAAAGATATTAAAGTTTAGGCATGAACACTTTAAGGTATTCAATGGAAGTTGAAGTTAGAAAATTGTATTTTAATGTTTTTAGAAGAAACAAATAAATACTTTTTTATGCTTACAAATTTTACAATCAGAAATTAAACTGATGTCTTGTAACATATATTTTGTTGAAATATAAAAAAATTAATGTCAGTCAGGGGCATCTCAAGAACAAATGAAATGGAAACAGAATGTTTAGTTGAATAAAAAGCATGTGACATAAGAATGCAGAAGGTTGATTGAATACAAATTCTTTGCAAAAATACAATAAATGTTTTTTTTCGAAAAAGATAGTGGATGTGATTGACAAAAGAATACGATATACAGAATTATAAAGCTAATTATTGGAAAAATAATGGAATTCTCTTACTACTCCTATAACTGCTTAGTTAATCTTTTTCTAAATGAACAACAATTAAGCAATATAGAAAATCTTAATTTGGTGATATTGTGCTTCCTTGTAAAGTTACAATATAATTAATAAACCGCTTCTCAATGAATAGTTGAGTGAGCACTCGGCAACTTCCTACATACAATAATATTGAAGTCAATTTGTGACCCCTTTTGCAATTAGAAGATTGATTATCCACACTTACGATATGAGCATCGATTTGATGGGACATATTTTAATATCTCTACTATCAAAGTGTTTATCGATAAAATCTGTTTGTAACTATACTGACCATGTGTTAGTAGTACTTTATAGGCCATTACTGTCATAGCAAGTTCTCCTCTTCTCCTTCAATTCTTCCATCATCGCCAGTATTTGTCTAACAAATAAACGATCATCCATGAGCTCAATGTCGACGATATGATTTTTGGAGTCAACTCAGTCGGGGAAGTTTGTGTGATAATGGATCAGACAACTACGCTCTTGCTCGTGGCAATATTTGTATAATGAAGTGGTGCTCTAGCTGTTCTGATGTACTTAGTGATGTACTTGAGGCCGCTAGAGAGCCTATGCTCAAGTTCAATGATGTCAGCAATGTCACAAAGGCACTTGGGTTAGTTTCAAAGCCACAAAGCCACAAAATGACAAATTCTTTTTAATGTTGGTATTGACGATATTCAACACACAAAGCGCTAAGTGTTAGCAACCTTTGCGAGTTGCTATGATTCACTGGGTCTGATGAGAACGACTTTAATGGAGCAACTTTTAATTATAATAAAACAAACCTCTAAAATTTGTTCATAAGATTTCCCTTTAGATCAATATATGGCATTCTTAATCTCTCGATCTTAGCTTGATTGAGATATTGTGAGAGACCGTCATAAAGAAAATCAATAAGGAAAAGTCTTCGATAATTTAATATCATATCTTCTATGACTGAAAGATTGAGCGTGTGTCATACACAATAAAGGATTCACAACTAAAGTCGGGGTATGATAAATAAAAGGAACATCGCGTCTGTCTCTGTTTTGTTACTGGTTTTTTTTTTTTTTTTTTGGGGTTTATTGTATTTTTTACTGGTTTTAAGGACAAAACAGAAAAAAAAAACCAAAATAATAATAAACATGTGAAATTACAACAGAGAATGACAAATATTTGTCAATCCTCTTGCCGTCAACATTCTGTCGTAAGTACACTGAATTTTGGATTTGTTGTAATGGCAACACTGTTTCTGCTGATTCTGCTCTGTTTTCAGTCGCCTACTATGAATCCAATTGTATTTATTATATTCTGGTTCAGTTGCTGTTCTTTGTCATAACCCGTCTTAAGTATTTGTTTAAGGTTTTAAATTTTTTTACTAAATTTTAAGCTTGATTTTTTTTTTTTTCTATTTTATGACAAATAAAATCAATATAGAGTATAACGTAAATAATAACATTAGAAGATAGTTACTTCTTTGGCTCGTAACTTTCACTATAATTGGAATTATTATAAATTGTTTATTGTGTGAAGCTTTAAATAATCAACACACATTGTATATAGTTTTCATATAATGTTCTTAAGTCAATTAATCAAATAGAAATATTCACAGAAAATTAATTGGACTCCTTCGACTAAATGACTAGAAATACTGATAAATATTATTCGAATAAGACAAATGAAAAATGTTGATCTTTTCTTAGGTAGAAATGTAATTACTAACAATTAAAAGTAAATAAATAATTAAAATCCAATATTGATAATGCTATACTTTTGTTTTCTTCACATTGATAGATACGATACGAGTATAAATAGAAAATAAAAAGCAATTTAGATATTGAAAGGTTGTCAAAAATTCAAAAGAGAATACACAAAATTTGGTATTTCCGTTTAATTTTTTGGACTTTGTTCAATTGAATGGAATTTGAATTTCCAAAGTGCAAATTAAATTGTAAAAGTATCTACGTCGTAGTCATCGTCGTTGAAACAAGAAAATTTCACAATTACTGAGAAGAATAGCATTTGGCACTTGCACATATTTCTTGAATTGTTAAATGGCAAGAGGCAAATGCAAATGCAAATGCAAAGGCATTTAAGAGAGAAATGCAATTTTGGCGTATTAATTTTATTTTATTTTATTTTATTTTTTTTTTGGTTTTGATTTTCCTAGAAATTAATGAATTCTTCATAGTGTTTTGTATTATTGACTTTGATCTTTTAAGTATGAAGAATGAAATTGAATTCCAATGAGGAGGAATGCTTTTGTTCTTAAAATATTTACTTATTGAATTAAATGAGTTTCATGCATTTTTAAACAGACGTCATTTGGTAAACAAAGTAGACACTCATTAATTTGTGATTAATGATTAAAAGCACTTAATATTTTAAAATTTTTTAATAAATATCTTTATACTTTAAAATGTTAAAGGTAGTTTTTAACCATATCTTTGTGTGTGTCTGGTGTTCAGTTAACAATAACAAATAAAACTTGTAAGTTTAACTTGTGTTACAAAAGATATACATATACTCAGACTGAATAAACAAGGCTATCTTCATCTTTATCATCATAATCATCATCTTCATCATCTTCATCTTCATTATCAATATCGACATTGTTAACTATTTGATTCAAGTTGATGCTATTACTTTGCTTGTTCTTGTTGCTGATGTTGCAAATGTTGATATTGCTGCAAGCGATACGAAGTAAACAACACAAAAAGACAGTCAATGTCACATAGAAATAAAGAAAGAAGTGGAAACCAAAACTTGGCATATGATAGCTAAGTCCTATATGCGTCGTCCTACGTATCTGAGTATTCGTGTTATTATGTGGGTGTGTTTCTGAGTGTTTGTGCTTGGCAAAAGATTGAACTTTTCCAATTTTCTAAAATAAATATCTTTACAGCGTAACATTGTCAAAGCAAAATGGCAAAGCACATAACATTCTACACTTTACCACTATTCTTCAGCTCTCCTCCTCCTCCTCCTCCTCACATATTCACTCAAATAACAACGACAAATAGCAAAAGAAAAAACGCGTGTGAAAGAAAAAAAAAAAAAAAAAAATCCGAAAAAATCAAAGAAAAATTTATAATGGAAAATGGGTAGATGACTTTATTCTATTCCACTTCGACAACAATCGATGTGGCTTTGGCCAAATTTTTTTTTTTTTTGATAAATATGTACTCGTATATATTTTATTGTATTTTATTTACTCATATTCGTATACTTTTATTCCCTAACTGCCTGTTTGTTATTATAAACTTTAAGATGACAGCAGTAAAAATAAAAACTTTTGAATTTTCTCAAACTAAATCAAAATACTTACATCATAAACAGTAAGTTTGAACTTTGGGAAAATGAGTAAAAAAATGTCCAACATTAGATGACGAAGCTAATTGAAATATAATGTTTAATATTCATGTAATGTAATGGACTCAAGTGAACAGTCAGTTAGTCAGAAGCAAAGTACAATTGTCTGAATACTTTATTTGCATTTCATTTTCATTTTTTAAATTTAAATATACCTTTCACAGTCAAGAGGACGTATGGGTTTGTCATAATGTTTGTAATTTAAGCCAAATACAATGTATCGTCCCACAAAAACACAGGTATTAAGAGCAATAGAATAGTAGAAGACAGTCGAGAATGACAAAATATTGTCGAAAATGATCAAAATTAGTATGTTTAATATTTAGTCATGTAATTAACACAGTTCATTGCTTCAATTGTAGAAAATTATGAAAAATTCTATTCCGATCCACACCAAATTTTACTTAAATACTCCACAGACTATGCTAAAGCTTCTCGGAAAACTTCATCATCATCGGACCAGCGGTTTCGGAGTCTATAAAAAACAAACATACAGAAACACAGAACTTGATATACATCGTAGTTCCACTTTTATATATATAAATGGATTAACATGGTGGAGAGATTTCTTAAAGCTTGTAATTTTTACTTCACTTTTTTGCACCATAGTACGTCCGCAGAAGCAATCTTAAACGGGATCTTTGAATCGCCAAGTCACTAATACTATACAGAGATATGAAAAGTTTCATATGAAAAGGCGAAGTGACAATATTAATTGCAATAAGACTCAAGCCATTTGGACTCAATTGGTTGGAAAACGAGGCTTAAATGCAAAAAGGCGCATCAACTTTTAAAGTAAATAATACGTCTGCAATCACTCGGAGCGCTAACATGTTATGCAAAAGCCCAATTAAAATTGCCTGTTATATTTTTCCTATAATAACTTGGCCTTTTATGAATATTTCTGAATGATAGATTTAAGGTTTGTATAAATTTTATCATGTTTATTAGTATTTTTATACTACATACGCTGGGAGACATTGTCCTTACTCTCCTTCCCAAGTTATTAGTGGACTGAATGGTTGATCTAATGAGAAAGACGACTTGAATGATATATTTTTTTTTAAATTTTTTCAATTTTTCGACTGTTCCTCTCGGGAATTTCGAGTTTTCTTTTTTCTTAAACCTTTTCAATGAATCACTTCGTCCATTAGTGAAAAGCACATGAAAATCCTTTGGGTAGTTTTTCAGTTTATCGCGTGTAGACGGACGTACATATATGTATGGATGTGACCTCTCAGTTTTGTAAAACTTAAAACGGATCATTTAGATTTAAGGTTTTTCTTCATGTATGTATATTTCTGTAAAAGGTACCTCAATTTCAATGAAACCGAATTTAAAATTCTGTCTCATTTGTTTGCTTGTCTGTACAAAGTTTTTTTTTTGTCCAACAATTTTTGTGACCTTGAACTTTTATGGCTACAAATTTTAAAATAAAAAGAATAAAATAACAGCGTAGCTACAGTGAAATGGAAGAAGTTTTTCTTCAAGTACTTTTGCTATAAAATGTTCTGCTTTTTTGTTGGTCTTTAACTTCAATTGTAACATAAATATATTTACTAAACCTTGGTGGGTTTTATTCAGTGGCAATAATAACAGCAAATGCTGGAAGCAAACGCACGTTTGAATTATTTTTGCCCCAAATTGTTTTGTACATACAATCGCATCGGGACAACGTGTAGTATGAGTAATAAAATATTGTCATGGTAGCAACAACAGGGACACTTAGCTGTCAGGTCCATTTGTTTTTGTGGTATAATTAATTCACACTTTGTGTATCTTTTAGGTGAAAATATAGTTTGCAATTGAAGTCAAAGATTCACTTTGGGAAGAGAGAGTTTTTCCCTTAAAAAAAAAGATACATTTCGATGAAAATAAATTGAAATTTAATTTTATTTAGAAAAATATTTTTATCTGTAATGTACAATAAGAAAAAAGTTAAGTTATTTCTTTGTTTTTAAGCTTAAATTTATGCCTTCTTCAATTTGGTAGCGTAGACCTTATTCTGTATTCTGCAATGTCAACGACAACAGCAACAAATAAAACACGAGTGCTTTCTCATTTACATAACAAATGAAAGCAATAAGTATCTTGACCTTTCTGTAGAAATACAGCAAAAGCAACAACAGCATAAGAAATACGAAGGAAGTTAGATAAGTTAGTGAATTCCCTGAGTAGTAATTTTAAATGCAATTATACTTCTGTCAACTACTATATGTTAATAAACTACTGCCAAATTTTAAGCAAACTGCGCCATTTAGTTTGTATTTGAAAGCAAACAACCTCATGAATTTCAACGAAAATGGAAAACATTTTATCTTTTAAGAGGTGGTTTATTGAATTCCGTTGTGGTTATACCAGCACAAGTGACGCGGAACGTTTAATTCACCCAAAAAAGGTCGTCATGCCAAAAATCGGCTATAACATCCATGGAATTATATAGAAACATCAGAGAATGAAAGTGCGTGAGGTGGCTGAAACTAAAGGCATCTTAACTGGGTGGATATATCACATATTACATGAATAATTGGACATAAAAAAACAATCCGCGCGATCGCTCACATTTGACCATTAGCGGAACCGTGTGACTTCTTCAGAGGAGTTTTTGGCGATGTTCAGCCACAAGCCGAACGAGTTTTTGTGGTGTTTTGTAACCGTGAACGAATCATAAATTCATCATAGCACACCAGAGACCAAAGAACAGTGAAAGCAATGAACTTCTCCGGGTGAACGTGCACCAAAAAAGGCTAAGGAGGATTTGTTGGCCAGCAATGTCATGGTGGAAGTTTTTTTTTTGGGTCATTCACATCGATTAACTAGAAAAGGGTAAATCGATCACAGATGAATATTATTCAGAGCTGTTGGATACATTTGACATTGATTTGAAGCAATAACGACCCCATTAGGTGAAGACAAATATGCTTTTCTATCATGACAATACACGATTGTAGTCGCCTTAGCAAAATTCCATAAATTAGGCTACGGACTGATTAGACTATCTAATCCAGCATATTCTTCCGATTTTACCACCTGCTAGTATTTCCTGTTTCCAAATCTGAAGAAATTGATCGGTGGTAAGAAATTTTGGTTCAAATGAAGAGGTGATAACTGAAACAAAAGCCTATTTCGAGGACCTTGAGAAAAGCTATTATTTGGAAGGGATAAAAATGATTGGAAAAGAATTGCACAAAATGTATCGAGCTAAAAGGACTCTATATTGAGAAACAATATGTTTAAAAAAATCATATTTTTTGTGCATAAAATCACTGAATTATCTAACATCCCTCGTATACAAAATACTAGTACAACGAACGACATTGACGCTAAGAAGGCTTACGAGAAATGAACCCAAGTTAAAGTGGGTTTGAGTTAAGACGATGAAAAAAATTCTGTATTACTAAATCAAGAAAAATAAGTACAACAAATGTTGTATGTATGAATTACAATTTTGTATGTAAGGTTAAAAGAAACAGTAAGACTAGTAGCGTGTGACAAACAAAAAAAGAAAGACGGAAAAATTAAATAAATAAATAAATGAATATAAAAAACAAACAATTGAATCTATGGTAGCAAAGTAACGCATCGCCATTGTTATACATAAATAATGATAGCCTTTCTGCTTTCGACTATTTGAAATTTGAATTATAAACGCATTTACATGAAAATTATAGTTTTCAAACTACAATATATGGCATCCCTTCTTTGCTTTCTCTTTCATCATCATCATCATTATACACATTGTATGAATAAATGAAATCAAATTAAGTAGAAGAAAAAACAAAAAAGAAAATACAATATTAAGTAAATTGTAGGCGAGCGCCTTAGTTTATGAGTATTTTATATGATTTACATACATACATAAGTAGTGAGTGAATGTGTTGGATGAATTTGTTGCACGCTATTCTTATACAACACACAACAGTTATGATGGAATGGGATTACAGTAAGGAAGTCCCTGAATCGCCATAGTAAGTGTTATTCAGTGAGGTCAATTATTTGTTTGTAATTTTATTTTATGTAACAATTTATCGTTATATAATCGTTTTTCGTTGGACTTGGCTTATTGCCAACAATGAAAATATAATAATAAAAATAAAAAGAGAATTTTTTATGAACTTTTGGTTTTTGCCATATATAAAATAACCTCTTTATAGACATTAAGCTAATTGAAATTTTTCTTTGTGTAGCATCATTGTTTGACAATCTTCTAAAGATCTTTGTTGGTTTTTGAATCCAATTGTCGAAAAAAAACTACATATATCAATCAGCCTCTACCCATAATATTAATAAGTTTTACCTATTCTTCATACATAACTGATTTTGGTAGGAAAGTTCATTAATAAATAAGTAAAAAGTCTTTATAAAGTTACACAAATGCATGCATGCATTTTGTCATATGCTTCTGACATAACAGGATTTTATGAGTACATGTTTTAATTGGAAAAACATTTTTACTAATTTGTTTACTGCGTCATTTAAATAATCATTTTTCTCTTTTCCATGGTTGCTGGTTTTCTTGCAATCCATAAAAGTCTCAATTTATAGTTGGCAGCAACAACAAAAAGAAGGTGATATCAAACCTCCAACTCCCCTTCCAATGCTTTAACAAAAAGTGAAAGAAGAAGAACAATCATGGACTTACCTTTGTGTGTTTTAATGTTGACGTTCATTTTACACTCTCAGCATAGTACTTATGCTCTCTCTGAACGCTCTCTCTGTTTCTATCACTCACTTTACCAGTGAACAACAACAAAATTGCATTGAGATGAGACAGAATAGCAAAACTCACTAATTCAAAAGTAACAGTATCGAGCATAATGAAAACGAAAACGGTGCTTGTACAAAGTAAAATTATTGCAAATTTTAAGCAAATGAAAAACTATTTTTAATCAAAATATTTTATACGTTTTTACTTTAAATGAATAAGTAAATAAACATTATAAATAATATACTTTTTTGAAAATTATAATAATAATAATAATAATATTAAGTTCACTATATTAATTAGACAAAACTAACACACGACTAATCACCGACGCGAACCAACCAACTAAACACCACGAAAACACTAACAGAAGTGATCTCTCCTCTCTTTATTGAATGCAAGCAATAGAACAATTGATGCTTAGATGAAGACAGAGAGTAAACTATCATGACAAAGCGAAGTGGTCCCCCATCCAATAATTAGCTGCATTTGACGTTGCTTAATTCCTGTGGTCAGATTCGAATTGATGCTTAGATGATGGCAGAGAGTAAGTTATAGGGAGAGAGAGAAAGGCAGCAATAAGCGGCACTCCCAAGCGGTCACCCATCCAAAATCTAACTCCACCTGATGTTGCTTAATTCCTGTGATCAGAGTAGTATTCTCGTGGTATGGTAGTTGGCCATAAATGAAATAATGCTTAGATGAAGGGAGAGAGCGAATAATCGTGAGAGAGCTGAGATTGATATGTACATGTATTAAGTAAAAAAACAGTTTTGTATATGTTTGCATGTATATGTGTGAGATACACTTGTACTTAGTATAAATGAGTCGAACGTTAGCTTGGAGAATTCGATATATTATACACACATATATCGATAATTAAAAACTATCGCATGCCAAAATTCCATACATCAAATAGTAATCGATGTTTTTGCAATTCAAAGAAATTTTTGATGTATCGTAAAATTATTTTTTTTTAGTTGAAGGAATACACAGATTTTTGTGTTATTGAATATTATCCTTAAAGGAAATTTGAGCCTAATGAGCTTTAAATTTAAACTTTATGACTTAATTTGATTTAAAATTTAATTTAATGGAAATTAAATACTAAAAGTTTCTCATTTTGCAATATTTCTTCAATTTGATATTTAAATTATTATTGAAAAGTCAGCGAAACATTACAAGTTCGAGTTTCATTTACCTCAAAATTAAATTGACAAAATCATTGATTGACTTATGATTGGCTCATGTTAAATTATGCCAATTTCTGTTGAAAATTGTAAACTCTTTCATAATTTCTATTTATATCATAATATCTCCGTCTCCGTCTCTAGCTCTCTCTCTCTCTCTCTCTATCTATCTATTTCTGTCTGTATACCTTACAGTCAAATACATAACTTTATTGATGTGTTAAATATTTACTAAATTATTGATGTCAATATTTAAGTATGTACATATTAGCAAAAGCAACTAATATTCGTGGTGAAGCATACAAATTTTGGACAAATATTAAACTTTCAATGCAATCAAAATTATTTATGATTATTAGTTTTTACACTCGTCGCCTTTCCTCTCCCTTCCCTTTCCAACCACTCATTCTCAATCAACCAGAGTCACTGGAGTAATTTATGCATCACATTTGACCAATAGTTTCGAATGAATTGAACTAAATAACTTTAATTGCATTTCCACAAAATGTCAAGTTGATTATAAATAAATTTACTAGCAATTAACATTTTGATTATTATTTTTGGGTGTTGATTTTGTTTGTGTATTGGCAAAATATAAATTTTAATGTTAAAATTCTTCAACAAAAATTTATTGCAAAGTCAAAAAAACAATAACAAAATGTTGTCAGTGTTAAAATCAAAAAGGATTCTATTTCACATTCACACAGCATTTCATTATTTGTTAGGATTTTCATTTCCGTTTCCGGTTGCATGTCTGTTGAGTCTCCTCATGGTGTCTCATTTGTCTTTAAGTAAAGTACTTCATGGTAACAACAACAACAACAACAACAATGAATTTGATATTGCAAAAGGCTCGAAATATCTAAATAAATAAACAAAATATATTTACATAAAACTGGATGAGAGAAAATGCATAAGAGAAAAACAAAAGCTCGTTTGAGTGATGAAGGATTCAACTCTGTTCTTGTATGTACTACGTATATGTCCTGCATGTAACTATATGTTTTTGTATAATAAAATATCTGACAACAACTATGACATAATGTGTCGGACTAACAAATACCAACATTTTGTGCCATTCTACACATTTTACTTTTCCTCGAGACACAAACTTTACTCGGTTTATACTCTTTTCAACAAAAACTTGCTGTTGCCCAGAATGATATCCTGTATTTTAAGCCAAAACATCAGCAACATCAGATTCAACAACAACAACAACAATGATAACAACAGCTACAAAAGCTTACTACTCTTTTATATTACCACGTTTTATTTGCTTGATATTTGCCTGAACTCGAAACTTGGATTTGCCCACTTGGTCTTCATACTTCTTCAACTCATAGTTGCTTCAAGAGTTGATTCGAGTATTTGTTTTCCGGAATTAATGCTTACGTTGCTAGTCAGTCTACACTTGATGACAACCCAACGTGATGCATGTATATTATATATTGTATATAGTATAAAGAACAACACAATCAAGAGAGTATTTGTTGTTATTGCTATAAGACAAATTGCTTTGCTTTTCTTTTCTTTTATATGACGATATCAGGCACCACCAGCAGTAGCAGAAGCAATTTTATAGTAAAGCACAAATAACAACACCAACGTGTAAAGTGTACCAACAATGGTTAGCACCAGTGACCAACAAAGATACCTCTTATATACAAACACACACCCACACACATACACACACACACACTCATAGATAAAATGACCCTGTTAACTGACTTTTTTATGGTAGACGAACTCGAAAAAATATTTATAGACGACTTAAACATTGAATATTTATCACGGTATTGTTCAATGGCTATGATGACGATGCCAAGAGCTCAACAACATCAACAACAACACAATAACAGCAACAGAAACAACAACACAATAACAACAACAATATATTGTGTGATAGAAACATATATAGTATAAGATCCAGACAATTGGAACACTAAACACCAAGAGGAAAAACAAAATAATTCAATAGAAAATAGTTGAAGCGTAAGAGAAGAGAAGCTTCATTTACTTTAGCGGTCGAAAATGTTAACCAATTGAATTGTTATAAAACTTTGCCAAAAGAAAGTAAGTCTGGTGTAATAAAAGAAAGGAAAGTAAAGGGAAAGAGAGAATATAGGGTAAATTATTTTAGATTTAAATTTGTTTCTTTGCTATGAGGAATATAAAATCCTGAACATCGAAAGTATGTAACCTTTTACGTAATTCAATAAAAATTATAAAATATATAAGTCCAAGTGATCTAATAAAGGATATGATAATCTAATGGTTCTAATTTCACCCTGTTTTCATACGCTTCAGTGAAGTGAGCGAAACAAGAAATTATCCATACAAAAACACAATTTTTTTAAGCAGTTCTATAATATGTTCCTGTATAAATTAAATATAAAGTTCAATCTAATTAAATTTCATATAAATAGGCTAATTATTTAGTCATATTCAGTCCAGTCGAACATAGTTAATATTCATATGCATATATCATACGCAATCGGCTCAGGGATTATTATTAATGTGAACCAAGTCCAGTAACTCAATCTAATCCTGAACAAAAGCCTCACCTCTCGTGCACCTGTGATAGCAATCTCACGATGCTGCGCCCAACTAATACACTTTCCTTGTCAAATAGAAGACTTTTATTCATGCGAAAAATAACCCCTAGTTCGCTTTATGACTTATAAATTTGGGGCCACGTACATTATAAGGATTGTTCAGGCTTTTCAAAACAAGGAGAGGCCCATGGCATGTCCGCAACACTACCCTGCATAGAGATCTAAATTTGCCTACAGTGCTTGAGAAAGTTACTTTAAACACCAATGGTTATAATCAGTGGTTATAATCAGTAGCTGCATAAGTATCCCAATGTAATGACGATAGCTTTCAGTTAAAATGCGACTCGACGAAGACTGAAAATACTCCACCCCAGCGACATTTTACAAAGAAGATGATGATCCACACAATTATATAATTTCTCTGCGTAAATAATGCCCACTTAATTATTACTCAACCAGTAAAATATTTTATATTTTATGCTATGATGTGATTAATATTTAAATAATCTAATATATACAAATTTCCCATCCTGACTTTTTTAGTGGCCATACCGCATACCGGGGCTACCGTTGCAGGTAGCCTTGACGATGTGAAGGCATTTATGATCCCTCACAAATAATAATCAAAATATAAAAATGAGTGTTTTGTTTGTTCGTATGTTATGCGTTGCCATACCATTCATCTGATTGCATTGAAATTTTATGAATGTGTGTGGTTGGTTCCCTTCTTGAACATAGAATAGTTTTGGTGTCGAAAAGTGTCCCTGTTCCCGAGATACGGGATATTCAAAAAGCCATAAAAGTATACTATGGAAAATTAACTAATATATAAAAACTTAAACCAAAAAATTTACTTGTTTTTGCTAAGAGATTGGAAAAAAAAAGTTTTGTTTACAAAAAAGCTCTTGAATAAAGAAGTCATTATAAAAAAAAAAGGAAAATATATTCTATTTTTTTCAGCACGGCATGCTGCTATGCAAAACTGAGTAGATTTTACTGGTTACTATGGCCGCCCAGTAAATTGTCGCTCAATAATAATAAGGGGTCAATCTTCAAACAAGTAGTGGCCCTTGTTTAGTAACTCCATACCAATATGAGACGCTGCCAGAAACATACAGAGAAGTGAAGCGTCCCAAAGCAAGGAACCACTCCGCATAACTGGGACACCCTGATTTGTGCGCAACACCATCTTGCAAAGAGACCACTGTCCACCAACATAGGTTGCAGACTCACTCAAACAGTCTGGCGACGGCCCTTATCCATGATTTTAGTTCATGTCGATTACCATACAGATAAATGTACGATGCAATATAATTATCCGTATATGACTATTCTTTATTTTATTATATTTTTCGAAAATGTTTAAATAAGAATAAATAAAAATAAAAATTCTAACAAAGAAACAAGTTTTTCTACCTCATTAATTAAATCGGAAAAGTCATACTGAAAAATATTATCTTAATATGTGATGACATTAATTGTTTAGTTTAACATATAACAGTCATATATATTCTAATTTTATTCTTATGAATTCTCTCTTATTCATTCAACAAAGAGTTACAAACGTCACATCACAGTGACTATTTATAAAAAATCTTTAGAAACGAAAATATCCCGAAAAATTCAATTACTCAATGCTTTGAGCGCAAAACAAAAGCAAATCAACAATAAAAGAAAACAAATAAAAGGAAAGGAAAGGAATGGAAGAAAACATGTGGAGTTTTGCAAAAGAATGAAAAACATTTAATAAACGAATTACTGGAACGAAGGTGACGTGTTTTAGAGAGAAAAAAACAAACAAAAATAGATGCAAAACAATGCATTTGTTAAACGCGAATACAAGAAAAATTCGAAATCTTATATCTACAGAAAAATGAACAAATAGTATGCAAAAAAGTCTAATAACAATAACAACGACAAACAACAAAAAGAAGTTTTTGTTAGTTAAACTCCCAAAGCAAAAGCACAATGAAAGCGGAAATGAAAAGCACTAGACAGCAGGATGCATTTTGGTTGGTCACTGAATGACGACGGTGTTTCAATAAAAGAAAACAGCATGCATACAACACATAAATATACACATACCCAAATGGACATAAAAATGGAGACCACAGCCAGCCAACTAACAAAGCAATGTCAGTGGTCGCCTGTCAGGTGTTTTGTTCCTTTCAAAAGCGAAAAAATGCAATAAATTTTAAAGTAAAATTTAGCACATAGAAAAAAAGAAATGAAAGAATAGCACAGAATAGAATGAAAGGAAAATGTTTGTGAAAATAGGACAAGACAGATGGCGATGAATTACTGACAAAGACATTAAGACAGGCAAAAAGAAGAAAATGAAAATGGAATAAAGAATAAACTAAACTAACTTGAGCATAGCCAAGTCATCCCAATCATCAAGACACAAAAACAATAAGAAGATAAAAAGTAAACACACAGCAACAAAATAAAAAGGTAAGAAAGTGAAATAATTTGTTAAAAAAAAAAAAATTGTATTAAATTTATGCCTCGCTATTGAGTGCGCCACCTTCTCACACAGATACACTTCATACATTGATACACACATATACGAGTACATATAAGGGCAAGGACAATGACTTCAATGAATATGAAGAAGCTTCAAAAGATATAAAGCCAAACTGATGAAGAAAACATAAAATAAGAATGTGAAAGAGGGAAAGAGGGAAAGGGGGAAAGGAAGAAAGTTGGCTTGATTGTCTTGTTGGTTGAATGATGGTTGCTTCTTGCTGATGATGTTAGTTGGAAGATGGACGCCTAAATAAAAGAAATGAAAAGAAAAGAAAAAATAAAACAAAAACAAAAGCAACACAAAACAACACAACACACTGACATAAACCTAATTTAAGCGCATAAATTACGTATAAATATTTATTTGGATGATTCTTTATGTATCTCTTCTCTATAAGAATAAAAGAGATTGGAGAGGGGGAATTGCGTAAGTGTATAAGTATCTCTTAAGAAAGACAGGTGACGCGCGAGTTTTTGTTCGCATTAAGAAGAAGGAAAGAAAGTAGAAGAAGGAAATAATAAAAGAAGGAAAATAATAACAAATGCATAAGCAACAAGAGCAACAACAACAGCATAACAATGACAATGATGATGAGCTAAATGTAGGCAGGCAGGCAGGCTGTTTCTGGCTTAAGATTTAGGTTCAAAATCTTAGGTCTGAGTTAACAAAAGATACTTAAATAAATTTCCGCACATTTGCAATTTAGTTCGCTTCTCTCTTTGGATCATCTAAGGAAAATAAAAATGAAAAAAAAAAGGATGCTGTGGCATAAATTTCAAATGATAGATAAGAAAAATCACAAATAACCAAATATTGTACAATATGAGAACGGTACTTCGTTCTCACCGAAACTTAACCATAAGTTATTTTCTTATTTATTGGATTAGCTTAATTTTTTTCATAGTCTCTCATGGCCTCTATATGAAATATGTGGAAACTTGAATTTATACTTATTATTAAACAAAATCCCACACCGTGTCTGTCTGTCCGTCTGTTCGCGACAAACTCTAAAACTACATAATGGATTTCCATACAGTTTTCACAATGAATTGAGTGATTCATAGGAAGGTTTAGGAAAAAAGAAAATTCCCATAAACCAAAAGAACAGCTGAAAATTCTAAAAAAATAATCAAAATAGGGTGAGACATGCAAGAGAGATCAATCGAGCGTCTTTCTCAAACATCTGAAACATCAATTTATGGTCTCTTTATGAAACATGTACAATCTTGAATTTGTCTATAAAAGTCCCATGAATATTTCATATTTCAGGGTTTTTCATTTTGGTACACAAATATTGTTTTAAAATAGAAAAAAAAAGTTGTTTCTTTGAACGTCTGTTTGTAGTAGATAAACCCCAAAACTAGTCAATTGATTTCAAAAATTCTTTCACCTATAGAAAGTTACATTATCTGCGAATAACATGAGGTCTATTTTATTTTCAAAAAAATTAGAAATCCCTACGAAAATTACAATTATGTAACCCAAGGTATCAAAAATTTGCATCTAAAAGTCATTATTTGGATTGGCACAAAAAATACTGAACAAATTTTAATAATTTTTTTTTTTTTTTTTGCTGTAAGATGAATCATTAAATCGTGCGATATTTCAATTCTTTACATTCAATATTGTGAAAAAAATGCACGTTTCGGATCTGATCATATTTGTTTTAATTAAAAATATATATTTTACAATCTTCATCGATATTAATGAAATAAATAATAATGAGGAGGTGGTAAGAAAAAAAGTAGTTTATGGATGCATCGATGACCAATGGACATGTATCGATTCACTGAGATATTAGAAGAAGAATGGGAAATGTTCACTTAACATGAAATTATGAAAAAATTTCAATAGACTCACATGTTTGACTTGCATCATTTGGGAGTTCTTTAAACATTTCATCATCTTCAGTGAGATTTTCTTCATCATCAAAATACGTTAAATATCTGAGAGATAATCAGGTTTTGTATATGAACAATTCTTACCTGAAGAACTATCCTCATCATCATCATCATCATCATCATCGGAATCAGTTCCTTCTGCATTTGACTTAATCTCTTTCAAATGTGATAACTTAACAATAAGAATGTGAAAAATTGTCACTAAAGTTGGAACAGTTTGCCAATTCTGTTGAATTCCATCTTGAGCCATGGTGTACCTGATATGTATATAGGATTCCTAACACTCACTGATCTTTACTTTAAAAACTTAGAGAAGAAAGAAGAGACTGATTATCCTCATGTACTTTTCTAAGGTCTCCGACTTTTAGTTACATGCGTTACAAACATCAGATTAATATAATAACACACCAATGTATAGTGTATACAAAAAATAATCAATAAGGAACTGCGTCACTTTTCTTAAGCATGCATAATAAATTTTAACTGTGTGTAAATTAGAAGTTAAAGAAAGGAGGAAATGATACTTGAAAACCGGAAACACAACAGCTGTGTTTTATCACTTGTTGTGTATCTTCCGCAACTTTTTCTTCTCAGGTGATATAAAAGCCAAACAAAAAATGAAAAAAATTTACGTAAACTTCTAAGTTAATCAAATCAACCTTTTTCAACACTCGTGTATTTTGAATAAAAATCAAAAGAAAGTAAACAACTTTTTCTTAAGAAAAATACTTATTTCTCATCAGTTTTATCTTTTGTTAACAAAAGAAACCTTTTTTACCTTTCCACTTTTTCTTTCTTTCTTTCTTTTTTAAATCAATTTGTTCATATTCATTCAAATGATTCACACATACTAATGTACATAAATATTATGCTAGTATTGCCTGTAAAGCGATGAACATTTCAATTACGTCAAACCTAAAAGTATGCAAAGTAATTTTTCACGTGCTCTTTTGAGAACGAAAAAAAAAAAAAAAAACAAACAACACTGAAATGATATTTGAAAATTTGCGAATACCAAAAATTGCAGGACAATACCAAGAATAGCAGAAGAGAGAAAACAAAACAGACAAAAAAGAAAATGTCAAATGTCAACTTGAAATAAGAAATTACTTACACTGCTGTTGTTCTTGCTGCCTTTGGATATAACCAAAGGACACCAGGGTAGCCAGTGTAGCCAGTGTATCTATGGATATGTGTATATAGTAGTTGTTTGCCCTGTCGATGTCACCCTTGCGGGCATAGAAAGTGTGTCATACAGATACACATATACCATAGATGTCTAGTTGATATTCATGCATGCATGAAGCATGCAGAAAGAGACTCTTAGCCAAAACACTTCAGACATTGAAAGCGATAATAAAATTTACTTAAGTTTTTAGTTGTTGCACCCAGAGAAATGGCAGAAGGACAACAACACACACACTTACACACACACACACACACACACACACACACACACTCACTCACACACACACACACACACACACACACACACACTATCGTAAACAGAAGAAAATTTTAGAAAACATATTCGCCTGAGCCTAAGTTCAAGTACAATATAGTAAGTATATAGCAAAAATAGACTAAGTAAAGCTGACATGACACAGAAGGAGGTCTTGGTCTACTCATTCTCTGTGGACATGGCTTTATTTATGTCTAAGTATATAAAAATGAGACAAAACTTTGCTCCTTCTAAGTGTATTACATTAAAGCCATAAAGTATGTAAAAATATAGGCCACAATGTGCATACTCAAATGCCAAACAACCAGCCAAGTAACCAATTGCGAGTATTTAAAGTATCACATTTGCGCACTTTATAAGAATAGCGAGCCCTACGACCAGAAGAAGAGGAAGAAGGTATGTCATGCCGTAAGAGTTCCGCATTCGTGGTCAATGTCGACAGTTTTTGCTACTTATTTTGGAGTTGGTGAGGTGCAAAAACTTTAAGTGTTGTACTTCTTTCTCCATTCAATTTCTTAGCAAAGTTGCTTATAAAGATGTTTTAGTTTTTAGAATGCACTTACAACGCACAGCAAACAACTCCCTAACCAAAAGAATGTTATGTAATACATGTCAGGACGTGCTTAGCGACAAAGGCAAAAACAATGTACCCGCTTTGTCGTCTTTAGTTTTAGTAATACCCTATACACTTCATTGTGGGGTAGAAAATTCACAGTTTTATACGAATACTTCAAACACATGAAAGGAGACATTGACGACTTTATTGAAACTATAAAGAGACTGGGGTATTCGGATCAGCATGAGCATGAGAATGAGATTTAGTTTATTATGTTCGTAACTCTTAATTAAAAAAGAGATGGTTGACTTGATTGATTTTAAAATATGCCTCTAAGCTTTATATGCAAAATTTGATCCAACAATTCCAACTTTCTGGTGGTCCGATCCACACCAAACTCTACAAGAAAACTCTCCATACTATGCTGGAAGTTCTCTAAAGACTTCATCAAAATCGGTAAAGTGCTTTCGCAGTTCATAGAGAACAGACATACACATACATAGAAACATAGATCCAATTTTTATAGAAGAAGATTTCAAACAGTTTTAGCTAGAATCTTCCAAACTTGATATACAAAAATATATATACATAGATTCTAGTTTTCAACTTTACTGTTAAATAAAAATAAAACACAAAATTAATAATAATAATACATACATTAAAAATTGGACCTCTTTGACTACTGTTTGTTTTACACTTTATTAAACAAAAAATTTTCTTTTTCTGCTCAAACTTTATAATATTTTTTTGGTTAATTTTTTACACAATCTCTACATATCAAGAAACAAATTCCGTTATCCCGTCTGTCTGTTGGCGTTAAACACAAAAACTACTGAACGGATTTTCTCGCAGTTTCCATCAATGGACGAAGAGATCCATGAGGAATGTTTAAAGAATATATATACTAACAAAGAAAATTCAGAAAACCCCAATGAATCAGTCAAAAAGTCTACATAAATCGAAAAGAGGGAAATGTGCAAGTAAGATGCATATACAGCTTAGATGCCTACATATTTTAAAATCAATCAAATCGTGTTTGTCTAACATCCCATCAGGTTAACCAATTAGTATCCACTAACATTTTGGGAAGAAAAGGCAAGACAACATTTCCCCGGGTATCTAGATATATTAGATAAATAGATAAAAAGAGTCCCATATAAATTAAATTAAATTTGTGGATTTTATGGGTTTCATTTTAGTAATTTCAGTTCCATCGAAAGTAGTGAGAGTCACTTTCATTGATTAAATAATTGTAAAGGGTATTTTGTGGTCCAATAAAACCAAATTTAATGTATTATATTTTTTGTTTCATTGTTTTTTGGCAAGCAAAAGCTGCTTACATAAGCGTTAAGTTTAAACAGAAAGTCAGAGACTGGCTGACTGCATTTTGTTGGGTTGTGTTTGTTCAGTTTTTTTGTTTTGTTGATTATGCCTCGTTTGCAAAGTTGTTGTAGATGTTTTTATTGTTGTTTTCGCGTTGTCAAGTCAAATATGCACCACAGGGAATATAACCTCAGACGGATAGGTCGAGGAAGTATGAGGAACTAAAAAACACAGTTGGCAGTCATGGGACATTTTCCTGACTCATTCCCGTTTATTCAAACAGCTGAGTCACATTGATGCAGTGTGTAAATAAGTGTCGTCGTAAGTAAGTCAGTGAGTGGTGACTCAGTGACAGAGGGATTGAATGACTCAGTCTGTCTATTTGACTATGACTAAAACAAAAAAAAAAAAAAAAACACAAAAAACTTGTGGCTTTGGCTATAAGCCAACTAACGGCATTTAAATAGATTTAGATAACACAGTATTTTTTTTTTTTGGTTTTGAGATTTTTGGCTTACTTTAGTGTTTTAGTTTGGCTTGCATTTTGAAAACAAAACCAATATAATAGTAAATTTAATATAGAAACAAAATTAAGAAATTAAATATAAAACAGACAAAATATAATAAAAAACATATAGAAAATTAAATGAATGAAAATGTCTTTAAACTTACGTGCGTTTTCGCATCGCTCGACGCTTCCTGCGTAGTTTTTTATATGTAAATGTGCTCGGTGAGATTGTGTAGTCCTCATCGAACTCCATTTCGACTTTGATAAGGTTTTGTAAATTCAATTGGCAGTCCTAAAATATCAAAATAAAAGACAAAAACACAAATAACAAAATATTGTAAACTCAAAAAAATTCATTGCATATTTTCAGGCATCATTTAGATTTGGGTTACACAATGAAGTACTATTATACTTACCTCGAGTGTTTTAAAATGCCATCTTGTGTCAGTCGTTGTTACACCACCATTGGGCAATTGATTTTGACACACCCTCAGCGTTGGCCAACATTGACAACGTTTATTTGTAATCTCGCAGCCAGCATCTATGACTATTGTTTCATCTTCAGTGCAATTGCTACGATGACCTTGATAAGGTATACTAGCAGCTGCGGCTGACGAAAGTGGCAAATCTACAACAAAAGAATTATTGTTTTATTAAAATCAAAAATCAGTACACTTTCGCTTTTCAAATTTATCTATAGTAGATATGATGTCACAGATAATAAATCCTTTATATGATTTCCAAAGGGAATAGTAGTAAGCTCATTAATCAAATGCATAATATATGCTTACATGTCCATTAAATGGCAGTCTAATTTTAATACTTAATGACTATTTAAGGCAAATTACATTTGGCTTGTCACTCACAAACACACAGCACACAGCACACAACATATTCGTTTGTGTTATGTAATATTCACATTCAATACTCATATGTAGTACGTGATTTATACTTGTAATCCTCGTATTCTCCACATATAGTACATTACAAATTATGTAAATAAACTAAAAACAGAAGGTTAATCACTATTGATTTTTATCGAGGCATGAAAAACGACGAGACATACATAGTATTAAAAATTTAACAAAAACATTTTTGTACATAAAATATAAATAGAATTTTGTTAATTTGTTTTAAATTATAAAGAGACAAAGGATGACTACAATGGAATAGAATCCTGAATGTTCATGTCTAAAATTAGATTTTTATTTGAAGTCTAAGACAAAGAACCAACTATCCTTAAAAGAAGGGATCTGATGATGGCACAACAAAGAATATTATTTTTAGTAAGTGATTCCTTTCCTTTTCCTTTTCTTTACATCATTTTTTATTTATTGGTTGGTTTATGTTTCCTTGATGATTAAATTTCAATAGAACAGAAGATTCATTGAACTCGCCAACAAAATAAATAAAAGAGGAAAGTCATTGTACCAGCAGCCAAGAGATACTTTCTTCTATGTTACGAGGGCTGATTTTAAAGTTGCTGGTATGATTTAAAATTTGTTAATATTTTGTGATAATCTTCAACTTATAGCTTATGATGCAAAATAGATTGGGCAATAAGATTTTCTAATAATATGTTAATGATAAAAAGACCAATAATCGAATTTTACATGATTTTTGTTTATTGAGAAGGGAAGTTTTTTCTATTCGTTTAGTTTTTGTAGAGTGAGAAGTGTGAAAGGGAGTGAGTAGTGTCAAAATATTTGCTTGTCATCTGTCGCTATGTGTAAACACCAGCAAGAGACACCAAAAAAAGAATTAAATATTGTATAAATGTCACAATAGAATCGCTACGTGTATGAAGTCCCTAAAATAAACACAAGAAAAAAAAAAAAAAATTTAATACAATAAACTATTTGTTGACTTAAATAATATTATAAATTCAGGTTGTTACAAAGGTTTTCTAATTTCTTTAAATATTTTGTCCAAATTTTTAAAAGTTTTTTCCTTAATTTTGGAAATATTTAGGTCTTTATTGATGTAAATATTATTAACAAACCATTTTTCATGAAATATTATTATCAAAGTTTTCAATTGAAATCTCTACATTGGAATTGCTTGCTGTTCCCCATAACTGCTTCCTATACGACCCAACATATATTAGAAATGAATAACATTATTTTGTTGTTTAAATTGATTTTTGATTTTGGATTGATTAATTAGTACATTTTAGTAGGTTTTATTTTAAGCTATAAGCTTTGAAGTAAGATACTTGATTGCTGACGAGTATGAAAGACAGGCCCCTTGATATTCTGGGACACTCATATGCCCTAGGTGAGAAGGTTACGTGGGAAGTTTTACTGGGGTTCACCTTAATATTCAATCTTGCATCAATGCTGCTAACATTTAAATTTTATTTATAAAAGTAAAAGAAATTATTTTTATTATTTTTTGATAATAATTATGATTATTATTAAGAAGAGTGGTTATTAATTGCAATTAATCGTTGATAAATTAGCTTCCAATAAATTACTCCAATTTTCCATGATAATGATAAATATAATTTTGATTTATTTTGTTTTCTCCAGTATTTTTCAACTTAAATTAACTTTTACTTTAGATAAACTGAATTGGTCGGTTTATTCTTCTATTCTTCGCGAACAAAACATCAAAACATTAAAATCTGTCACGAACACTTCCACTAACGACGAATATTCTTCGAACCGAACAAGTTCGAAGAAGAAATTTGCATGTGGATGTCCTGCTTATTTAATCTTAATTTTTATTTCAAGAGAATTCAGTCTTGAATTTATATAATAGTTTGGTAATTAAATAACTTAAAATTCAAATTGAAAAGTTGATTAATTTCAACAGTAAAGTTTAAGTTACTGAGATTATTTATTGTATTTGTTGTTGAGAGGAAATGTTTGTGCCTAAAATACACAATAATTAATTTTTTTTTTTTCGAAAAGAAAACTTATTGAAATTACGAAAATAAATTCTGCCTTAAATATATGCGTTAAGTAAAAGTATCTACTGACCCTCCTCTATATCTTGTTTCATTTACTTCTATTCTCTTGCCTTTTGTTTTATTGAAATGATTTGCTGATTTTTACATAGAATCAATATGTCGACATAGCTGCGAGCAATGAATGCTTCACTAAGATAAGAAATAAAATCCTACTTTGGCCTACACGTGTCCCATTAATATCAACTTTGAGTGTAGTTAAAAGATGTTCAAGCATCTGGAATGTGTTTAATGTAAGTAAATATATAAAACACACCCAAACAGGCGCACATACAATACACATACATAGATATCCACTTTCAAGTGTATTGACCTCGTATAAGTATTTTATGTTTTATTCTCTCTCTTATAGCATGATATTTGTTTCTGCAAAATCATAGAAAATAATGAATGACTTTTGTATCTCAAAGGCAAAAAGAAAGAAAAAAAAAAATATAAATAAATAAAGAAAGAAAGGTAAATATGCTTATTCTTGACTTTAATTAAGCCATTAAGGCTTTAAGCGAAAACCGAGGAAAGTCAAAAGTCTTTAGAAAAACTTTGACCAAAAGAAGTTTTCATTTTAAACTTAATTCATTTTAACAAGTGTATGTACACACACACACACACATACAGACACGTTTAAATAAACATAAACAAATTCATATTAAAAAAAAGTTTAACTACTCACAACTACTGTACTTAATATCAACATCAACATCAACAGAAGCATCAACGAAGCATCAGCCTATGTGCCGTATGCTTGTTTTTTTGCCTTCATTTCTTTGTTTTTTTTTTTTATTTTTATTTTTACTCCTTTTTCTGTTGCTGCCTTTTAAATGAACTTAAAACATTTTTTAATCTGTTTTAAAAGTTTCTAACTCACACACACACGCACACACACACACACACACGCACACACATACATACATACACATACCACAACCACTTCACTTCACTTAAACACTCATTCACTTACTCACTCACTTTACTTCACTGCACTACACTTGTTCACTTACTTACTCAACTTACTTTGTATTGAGTATGAACCAAATAAAAGTTTTTCTCACAAAAAAAAAAAAAAAAAAAAAATTAAAAAAAAACAAGGAAAAAATGCCTACGGAAAAAGGAAGATAGAAAGTTAGAGAAAAATAAGAGGAAAGTTCGGATGTGTAATAATAAAGTGTAGTGAGTGAAATGCAGTGCAATGAGAAGTAGCAATTGTTTGACAAAGCGAAAAACGATAAAAAAACAGAAAAAGAAACATTTAAAAACAAAATCAAACAAAATGGAAATGGAAGTGGAAGAAACAAAAAACAAGTGAGAACAAAAAGTCAAAATGAGAAATAAAAAAAAACACCAAAAAATAAGGAAAACTGTTTCTCATAGTTTGACTTAAGTGGGATCTCAATTGTCATACGGTTTGTCTCTCTTTTTACATAAGTATTTGTTGTAGTAGTATTTCTGAATAAGCGACAAACGCTTAAAATGAACAGAAGCAGAAGAAGAAGCAGAAATGAAAGCAGCATCAGCAAAAGGAAAGTTTAAGCATGACAGGATGTAATCTGCAACAGCAAAAGTTTGCATACCATGGAATGGAATGAAATATAAAAGAAAAACCAGACAAAGGACACATAGGACAACGAGGCCAAAGGACAATGACAATGACGATGCTGCTGCTGCTGCTGCTGTTCCCGCTGCTGATTTTGCTGCTTCTGTTGTTGCTGATGTTGAATTTTATTTCTCTGTGCATAGCTCAAGTTGAGAAGCAGTGTACTATAAGCAACGATTGAATGTCATTGTCGTTATTTGAAAAAGGATATGCGACACACACACAGACACACACACACACTCCGATTCTAAAAGACAAATAAAAAAGGATTCTATTCAATACTTGACAACAATCGCCATCAAACGAACCCTAATAATAATATTACCAGCTATCCAACAACAACTTTATATACTCTACTCCTATACATTTAAAGATCATTTTATTTCATTCTTTGTTGATTCTCTTGACTAGTTTGGGTTCCAATCGGGTAACGGTAACACAAAACCCCTTAAAGCCAATTTATTATAATGACGGTGTACAAATCGCCAATAAGTCTCCAATATTTAAGTCAACTTACTCAAGTTTAAAATGTTTTCAAATTAACTATAAAACGCTCTACTCTCCTCTAAAGAGTCAAGAGGCAGATATCACAATACATCGCAATGCTTAGAAAGAAAGGCAAAACTACAATAAATGAAAAAAAGGGATATATAGATACATTCCTGTGAGTGCGACTGTGTGTGTGCTTGTTTTTAGAACGCCTACACAATTGACTCATTGACTGTCTTTGAGAGAGGAGCAGCACATACACATGAGTTTATAAAACTTTTCATTTATTGAGGAAGGACAACAGACCTTTGTTCATACGCTTAACTTTGGCTTATGCTGGCTAACAAATGTGTTAAGCACGAACAAAAGTATATGTTACGAGCATTTGTATCTGTGTATGTGTGTTTATTAGTAAAAAAAATAAAAGAAAAACTAATTGACAACTTGCTGCTCGTTGCTTTTAGCTTCTCCTTCAAAATAAGGATAAGAGCCACAAAAAAAAAAAAAAAAAATAAAATAAAATAAAATATAAAAATAAAGAATGAAAATTATGTATAATGAAAAAAGAAAATAGAAACATTTGAACTAAAAAAAAAGTGAAAATAAAAGTTAAAAAAGGCCACTCACACACACATATAATCATACTCTCATAGAGATAAATGCTTTTGGCAATAAAAATTCCAAAAAAAAAAAAAGAAAAAAAAAAGTATGGAGTGAATATCTTTTTTGTTTTCTATGGCGCTCGTATGCATGTTTCCTGACAGAGCTCTTAAAAGTAGGCAATACTCATACATAGCATGGCATTGTTGAATGCTCCTTCTGGTTTCATTTCTATTTCTATTTCTGTTTCTGTTTTCTCTCATTTTACGGAAATGGCATCTACAAACGCCCAAAAAGACCAACTAAATGGGCGTACATTAGCTAGCCACATTCAAAGCTTCCTGGGCTGAAGTTCACAGACTAAATTTTAAACTGAAAGGCAAGCAGACAGTCAGGCAGGCAGGACTATTGCGCAATGGGATTAAGCATAAGTGTATTGTGTGTGTGTCTGTGCTTGTATGAGTATACACACTCAAATACTTAGTGGCGATTTTCAAAGCGAAAATCCTGCGTAAAGTGAATTGATAGCGTCTTAAATGCAAATTGCTTTAGAGCCTAAACAGTAATTTAATAAAGGCCAAAACCAAGTTGCAACAACCAAAGCAAAAAAGTATGAGATAAATTTACGGAGAGAAAAAAAAAAGGGATATGTTTAGTCAAAGACACAAAAAAGAAGGAATGGAACGAAAGGAAAGTGAATGTGAATGTGAGTTAGCCAAAAGCTGAAAAAGGCTCCATTACTAATGGCTTTGAGGCGTTTCTTGATAGCAAAAAAAAAAAAACAAAAAAAAAAAACCGAAAGAAGAAAATACTGCCAAAGAAAGGCAGGCAGTCAGGCAACCATCTACCAAAACAAAGGATATACATTTACTCGAGCACTTGATACTACTCTGCTTCACTCTACTTCACTCCGCTTCACTCTATTCCACTCTACTCACATACTACACACATACACGGAATACTTAGATAGACAAAGTCAATGGTTCTATGGCTCTGTTGCGTTTCATTTGTTTTTAGTTTTTGTTAAGTTGGCAGAAAATTGATATGAGAAACAAAAAGACACGAGACACTTGTGATGGACCAAAAACCAAAGGCAAAAGCAAAAGCAAAACCAACAACAAAAACAAAAACAAATAGAATCCCAGATGAAAGTAAAGCAAATGGGCTTATGAGAAGAAGAAGAAAAAAAAATGAAAGGGAAAAAAACTACGAAATATTTTAGCAAAGGATAACTCGTTTAAATTTCACTTTTACCAGAAGGCATTAGTGTGACTATCTGTGTGCCTATGTGCGCCTATGTGCGCCTATGTGCGCCTATGTGTGTGTGTGTGTGTGTATGAAAGTGGTCTCATGGTTATACACATACTATTTACTGTTAGCTAGAGTTAAGGACACAAAAATAGGTTTTTCTATTTAGTTATATAAGAAAAAAAAAAATTATATATACATACAAATGTGTGTACAAACAAAAGAGAAAGTGTAAAGGAAAGGGATAAATATGAATATATACAATATATATATTTTTTTGTACATCTACCCAAGTGTTTGAAAAACAAAAGAAAAGTCGAGTCCTTGAAAAAAAGAAAGGATAATATAAATTTAAGTTCATGATTAGGGAACATAATGAAATATTTTCTTTTTTCAAAATGTTTTTTTCTTCTTCTTATTTTCCTTTTTTTTTATACTTAGAATTCATCAGTACTATGATGATGTTTTTATAGGCAAATATTTTTGTCTCTAAATGAAAATAATCTTTTATATTTATTTTTTTCCTTTACATTCAATGTCAATGGCTTACTTATTTTTCCAAGGGGTTTGTGATGCTTTAAAGGTGATATTTATAACAATCATTGTAAGAAGAAATCTATTGTATTAAGTTCATTCATTTATCTATCTTTAAGTTCGTTCATCTCTTTATCTTAAAGTATCTTTAAAGGAATTTGTCTCTGCTTAAGTTTTTGAAATAATAAATATATATTATTACATGCTGTTGTGGATCTCTACTATTATTAAAAATTATAGAAACCTTATAAAAATAGAATTAAGTTAGGATCAGTATCTCTCAGTATCGATGTAAGATGATCTGACTGCAGCCTCAGCCCTTCTCCAAAACCAACTAGCTCTTTTTGAGCATTAGATGAAGTGATCACTGAGAAGCCCACATACATCTCATTCACGTTAAATCACATGACATAACCTCTAGTAGTCATAAACGGGGATGTCATTACAAGCAGTGGCACCTTCACAAGCGTCTCATCTGGCAAATTTATATCAAAATCAAAAAAAAAAAAAAAAACAATTGGATCCAAAGCTTCAAAGAAAGAGTTGGCTCCTCAGCTCAAAATCTAATCTGAATATTCAAACCTGGAAATACTTCAGAGGATCCAATCCAAACCACTGCGAAGGGTTTTCGGTGTACCGTGGTATATTAGAAACTCGGTCATGCATCAAGACTTGAAGATTACAATGATCATAAACACAGCAACAACTCACAATTGCAGGATTATGAAAATCAATTGGCAATCAACCTATTGGACAACAGTAAACACATGCGTCACCTAAAAAGGTAACATTCTTTGAATCTTTCTTGCCGCTTTCCAATCGAGTGATAAACCGATAATTTAAATTAATGTCATGTGATTTTAATTTCTTTCAAATCAGCCTAATGTTCTCACTGATTGACAGATTGCAAAAAAAGTAGATTTAAAAAAAATTGAAAGAGTTTATTATGCTACAAAGAGCATTACACTAAATATTTATACCAATCCAATCCTATCCTATTCTATTTTCTATATTCTGGGGTTGAGAAAAAGTATTATCGATAAGTTGTAGTAGATTGGCATGGGGGTATTTAGATCTGTAGATTTTGAATATCATATTGGGCAGATAAAATACCATAAAGCGAAAGCCGTAAGAATATATTAATATCGAAATGAGAAATATTTCTCTTCATAGCGAATTGATTGATACGCATCAACAGCACCAAATGTGCTGCCACTATGCTGCGAAATTCTCTTTTTTTAAATTAATTTTTACTTTTGCTTTGTTGTGCACAAAACAACAGCACAGCGGCACCATAACATTGAAATATTTTAATATTTAAGTTTTATTGTGCTGCAGCAAATGAAATGAAAAAAACGACAACATTTTTAAACCCTGGTTATAGGTTTCTATTCAACATGTGATTGCTTAGCGGTTTGATCCTTTAAGACTATTCTCATCACACAAAATGCTTCTCTTATGCTTTAGATACAATTGGTTAATTGAAATACTGAAACTATTTGCATAAAAAAAGTGCCTTATTCTAGGGAAGGTTGTCAATCGATCCCTAAATCAAGTTTTTGTGCCATCTCTTGGGTGATCTGCCTGGTCATCTCGGGTTGTTTATTGTGCCATCTATTGATTTCTTTACTAGGTTGTTGTCTAGCTAACTGCGATCCAGATCTCATCATACTTACAAAAGAATATACATATACCTGATTTTAAAATATACCTTCAACCATAAAATAATCTTTGCTTAAATACTTTATTTAAAATTCTTCTCATTTATATTTAATCTTCTATAAAGTGTGTGTGGTAAAGTGGTAAAGTGTATTGTTTATTCTATAATCCCGTTTTAAATGATTTTGTATCTGTTATTTTCTTCTTTTTTTTATTCACTCACTCACTTATGATTGCTTGATTTGGCTGTGGCTTATTGGAAAAATTTGTGTAAGCGATTTTCTTATGATGCTGATGCTGATGCTGATACTGATACTAACGATGTTGATGACGTTGATTATCATGAGACAAAGATGATAATGATTTTGGTTATATTGTGTGTATGATGACGCATCATCAAAATTTTATGTTGCCATCAAAAGAAATATACATAAATGAAAAAGTTTTGAGAAACTCATGAAAACAGCTTTTCTTGGCAATTTTACGTAACATAACAAAAAATTTAACCAAGTTTCTCAATTTCCGGACAAAAACTATTTGCTCATCTTCACCGATGATGATGATGATGATGATGTTGGTGATGCTAACGATGATGATGTTGATGATGCTAACGATGATGAAAGTTACCCTCAAGAATGCATAAGCATATTTAAGCTATTGGAAAATTGTCATTTTCATACGTGGTTATCATATATTTACTCCTCCTTTATGTCATAATTTCTTCTTCTTATTCTGAACCCTTTCAATTTCAAAACAAAATATGGTTGAATGTTGAAATAGAAAAGAAATAGGAAAATACGAAACAAATTTTGTTATTTGTTGCTTATGACATGTGACAAGAAAAATAGGCGACAAACAGGAATGCAGAAACCATAAAATATTATGACTTTTCTTTTGGCTAAACCAACATGACTAACAGCAATCAAGTCAAATCCCTTAATCCCGCAGTCTCTCATACCTTTCAATCTATGCACATCAAATGTGTGGGTATGGATTTCCTTTTCATTCAAAATTTCATTATGTTTTCCTAGGCAGGATTGAAAATCGTTTCTTCTGTGTCATAATGATTTATAACGTCAGATGAAATTGTGTTAAATAAAGTTAAGACAGCCAGTTAAGACAGGCAAAAGTGAAAGTCGTGTGTGAAGCGAAATTCGATTAAATCGTTTTGTGCCCAAAAGCAGAAAAATGAAGTAAACAAAACAGAAATGAAATGAAATAAAATCAAGTGAAGCTTGAAAAATTGAGTTATGTATGTGATTCATATCTTGATTTCCACATTTAATGTGTGTGTGTGTGTGTGTGTTTCTTGTATGTTTTTTGTCTGCTTTTTAAGCCACAAACCAAATGAGGACTGCCAACACATGCAATGTGATGGTAATGGTGATGGGAAAGACGCGTGTCAAGGTTAAATTGAAATCGAAACTCACAGAAAAAAAACATCAAAAAATCAAATATAAAGAAAATCCACAACAATTTTCTTCAATTTAGCTTAGTTTGGCTTATGTCAAAGTCGACCATCGCACAGCAAAGAAAGCCGCGGGTTGCGTGTACACAAAGCTTAAAGGAAAGAAAGTCTTTGAAAGTCTGCAACTTGGCCAAAATATCAAATACATTATTTGATTTAAGATTTTGTTTTCTGTTATTTGCTTAAATGCAAAATGGAAAAAGAGCAAAAACTCACTCACATTTGCTTATACTTATACTCGCCCCTTCATTGCGTATACGCAATATGAAATATTAAAATAAATAAATTAAGTAATGTGTGTGCGTGCGTGGGCTTTTCTTTCACTAAGTATCTGTGTGTGTATTTACTATGCTTGTATGTATACGTGAGTATCTGCTGCAAAACTTTAAGTTCATGTGGCTTTATTATTTATGCGGCTTTACGAAAGAAAATCACAAACCCAAAAGAAACGAAACGAAAAGAAAAGAAAAGAAAAAGAGAGAAAAAAGCAACAAGTCGTCGGTCGATATATATGAATTATAATATGATATATAAATATAGGAAGAAGTAAAAAGAAAAAAAAAAAGAAAAAAAGAAACACACGAACAATAATAACAAGCTATTTTTTACTTAGTATGAGGGGAAGAAGAACAAAAGCAATGCACAAAGTTGATTATACAATTTAGCAAACAAATGCTGAACAGTAAACTCAATTTAAAAACTTTATAAAATTTTCATAAAGTTTAACAAGAGAAATCCACACAACAACAACAACAACAACAACAACAATAGTAACAATACAGAAACACTTTAATACATATGCAAATATGTATGTTGTATATAAATGGATGCAATATAAGGAAAATCCGCTTTCATATTAAAATTAAAAAAAAAAAAAGATTAAACCGAATATATACGAGGTTTGTTCAAAGAGTATCGCGAATTTTGAATTTATGCGTGCTACGTATACTTGATTTTAAATTTATTTATGGCGTTATGCTGGTGAGCGACATGTGCTCATTTATGCTGACAAGGTCGGACAATTTGAATGTTTAGTTAATTTTTGACAGCTGTTTTGCTTGCACACGTTGACTCGTTTTTGATCTTTACCTATTCCAAAAAATGGACCAACGAATCTGTAACAAAATGTATGTGAAAATGAAAAAAATGAAATGAAATGTTGACTGTGGCATATGGTGAGGTTACCTTGGACCAAAGCAACGTTTATTGGTGGTACAAAGTGTTCTCAAAGGACCGAGAAGATGTGAACGACAAAGAGCACGTCAACAAACAGACGAAAACATTAATAAAGTGAAGAAAATAGTATTGGACAATCGTCGAATCACCGTGAGAGAATTTGCTGAGGACTTAAACATATCGATTGGCTCGTGTCACAGCAAAATTCGTGCCAAAATTACCCAAATTCGACCAAAAACAGCATCGCGTTAACAGTGCTCAGGAGCTGTTGGACACGGTGTGTGACTACCCAAATTCGCTCCAGAGTGTTATAACTGGTGATGAATCATGGGTTTATGAATCATCCCAATGGAAGCTGCCGGAAAAACATAGTTGCTTGTGCGCGAATTTTTGACCAAAAACAACACATAAATCATGCCGCAGCCAACGTGGTCTTCTGCGTCTTTTTCCTGTTCTCAAAACTAAAGAGGTCCATGTAAGGACAACGCTTAGTCACGATTGATTCAAAAAAGACGGCATCGAAGGAGGAGCTGAGCAAGATCACAAAGTATGATTTTTCAAGTGCTTCGAGGATTGGAAAAAACGTTGCCATTAATGTATTATAGGTGATAAAATAGATATTAATGAATAAATTGATAATTTTTGAACAGACCACGTACGCGTATTTGACTTTGGTTTTACTAATAACCACATAGGTAAAAAAGTGTTTATATAACACACTTTACTTTTAATGTTGATCACTTTATTACTCATGTTTTGGACTGTATTTCTCTTATTATTCTTTCTGTTATGACAACCAAATAATTCATTTTAATCTCATCTCTACATTCACAGATCAACCCAATTCTTTGATTGAATGATCCCATCCAAAATCTTCGTTTGAAGCCAATATTTTTATTTTCTTCAGTTTCAATTGGGGAATTTGGTCTGGATCCTCATTAGCTGAGTTTTATTCCCATTCTTTAATATTTCAAATATAATTGCGTTTTCTTCTGATTCTGTATTTTGAAAATACCCCTAAGTTGGCAGGCCTGCAGCAGAGATGATTCACAATTAATTGAATCGATTCTATGCTTGAGCCAAGAGGTGGAATATATCCCTCAAATCGAGTAAATTATCCAATGGTAATTTTATACTGAGGTGTGACATTTGTCTAGATATCGCATTCGGCTCAGAGATCATTCCTACAGTGGACCATGTCCGGTAACTCGGTCTAATCATGGACAAACGTCTCACCTGGCATACATGACATGTAAAATCCATCACAGCATTTGCTTCTCAAAGTCGTGGAAACTTTTCTTAGTCCAGCAATTACAATGACTATCTTAGCAATTCATTGATAAAATCAAAAAAATTGTTTTAAGCAAATTTTAGTTGTAAAAACTTTTACTATAAAACTAATCGCATAACAGAAATTTTGTAAATGTCAAAATTAAAATAAAATAAATATTATCATTTCAAATCTGTAGGATATAAAATGTATATATAATAAAAGAAATTATAATATGTTAAGTACAAAAGTTGTTTTTGTTATAATTTCATGTAATCTGCCTTGATTTAGTTGTACTAGTTTGTAAAGTGAAGGTTTTTCTTTTTTTGCATATTAAACTAAGTTAAAAGAAAAACTAGAAAGAAGAAAATGAAATGAGGGTCACATCAACACACATTTTCATTTATAAGTTTTGACATTTACCACTTATGGAATGAGATTTCTATGTTGTAAAGAAACTGCTACTGCTGCTGCTGCTGCTGCTGCACTTGAGTCAAACTTAAGCGCCCACAAACTAAAGAATGTTGCGCAACGTTGCGTATACGCAATGCAAAGTATTCAGTCTCATAAGCATAATTTTGTTAAATATTTTCACTTTCTCTCTCTACCCCCTCCATATACATACATACATATTGTATATTATATATAAAATGAATACATAAATATATGTATGTAGACATTACTAAGTAGTATAGTATGTATGTATGTATCTATTATACTCGTATGTACGATAGTAAGTGTGCTATATACATGCGCTTAAGTGTCGCAATATTTGTAAATCTTATCCATAAATATTATGGTGTAACATTATTATACGCTTCCCTGCGCATTTGCTTTGCTTATTGCTTTCTTTGGATATCACGGAAAAAAGCATTCAGCGTGACGCGTATGTTTTTTTTTTTTTACTATTTTTCCATTCGTTTTTTTAGTAGATTTTCATCTTTAACATGGTGTTTCATTCTCTGCTCTCTTGGGAGTGTAATTTTAAGTTACGCACTCTAATTTTGTTGAAAGCTTTAAAATAACTTTTTAATACGCACATTCCTTTTCGTCGTACAACTACTTATAGTAGTATAAAGTAGTGGGGTCAAAGTGTAAGTTGTAATGGCAAATACTAGTAAAAATAATTCGTAACAATATTTTCGTTTTTATGACTTCATTACAAGTATACTCAGGTGAACTTTAGCATAGATTTTGATGTTGTTGTTGTTCTTGTTGTTGTTGTTGTGTTGCTTGCTCTTTGAGAGTGTTTATTTTTATGTTATTTATTTAGTTACTAAAATAAAAAGCTAATAAAACTTTTCACTGAAGTGTACTTTGGTACATAGTAGTTCAGGTGTTAAATATAAATGAAACTTTCCCTAGTTTGAGTTTTGTAAGTCTTCCTCTAGTAGTTGAAAAGAGAATTTGTAGAAAAGGGTTCTTCGTATTTAAATAGTATTTATTTAATTTTTTAAATGGATTTTTATGTCAAGAACTGATGAAAGCTGAGTATCTATGTACTTTGAGTAATTAATTTATTTATTTTAAATTTTAATAGAAATATTAATGTCAAGAAGATTTCCATGAAAAACTAAGTTGCCTTTCAATTTTAAAAGAAGAGTCATTTTTTCAGACTAACTGAACGTCAAAGTCTAAGTACTTCATCATCTTAAAGTGAGAAACTTCATATAAATGGCTTCCGAATTTATTACAAAATTTGTTCGACTAGCTCATTGGCTCAATGGTTAGTGCGCCAAGCTGACATCCTAGATTCGCGGGTTCCTCAAGTCTGGTTCTGCACTTTTCTATTTTCTTCCAATCCTTCCTAACTTTCTCCCTGAGCTGAAGGCCTTTGTTGTTATTGCTCATATAAATAACTAAATTATAATTAGTAATTACGAGTATAATCTTAGTTCTATATAAAAAAAAAAAAAATCTGATCCGCACCAAACTTATAAGAAACACTGTCTAGACTATGTTAAAGTTTCCCTGAAAATTTCATCAAAATCGGTCCAGCGGTTTCGGAGTCCGTAGACAACAGACATACATACGTGTAGTTCCAATTTTTTATATACATACATGGACATGGATTATGAACGAATCAAGCTTTCTATCTATCATAAAGAAGAATGTGTTTATGTGCAATCAAAGGTCAAGCAATACCGAAAGACCAAAGATCCTGAATTTTAGTCAAATTCGTCACATTTAGAAAGAAACTGTGTAGGTCACTTGCAACTCAAATAAATACCATTTGTTTGCAATGATAGAACAATGGAAGGCAAAATAGTAAGTAGATATAGATTATTTGAAACAGCCAAGCCCTGAAAAGAATGTTTGGAGACTGTCTCGGTATCTAACACTGTGCTGAAGCCCAAAAGTTAAATGTATTGATTCATCTGGAACGCCTTGTTAATAATATCAATTAAATATTCTCCATAAACTGTAGAAAGCAACATATTTAATATTCCACTGTTGGAAGTTATTTGGTTGTTTAATAAATCGATAAATTAGCTGTGTCTTACTGCTCCCAAACAAATTGAAGAATCAAATATTCTGAATATGCTGCGTGTGGTGGAATTGTAAAGCGAAGAAACATCTAAAGCGGATGTTACAATTTTTATTGTTCTATGTAAGAGGCATACGCAATCCTCTTATCAAACCAATTCCAATTTTAAATATTTGGTAGGTGCTTTCTCAAGGATCTGTTTAAACTTTGATCCCCTTTGTCAGTATTAACATTGATATAGAAACTTTACTATTGATTGGGATACATTTTGAGGCATTTAAAAAAGTTGACATAACTAGCATTAAATCGCATTAGTCCTTCATACAATTCTATTCATGTTAAGGCATTCAGCATCACAACAGAACAATTAATGCAATTGATGTCGACGCTCAAACACCCCCAATTTGACAAAGCAGTACATCATCATGGGAACTTTGGAAGTGCTTCATTGTGATGTCCTACTCCATCCACCGTATTCACCAGACATTATTCCTCCTTCCGACTACCTCTTGTCGATAAGTCAAGGCCTGCCTGAGCAGCACTTCCCTTACGAAGAAGCCAAAAATTGCGTTGAAGATGAGTAATATTTCAACGGAAAATAGACAATTCTCTTAATTAATCTAAATAAAAATTCAAAGTTACTAAAGAAAAGCCTCAAAACTTATTTGTACACCCAATATACAAAAATATGTGAATTTGTAGAGGAAAATTTTGCTTCAAATTTTATTGTTAAGTTACCAAATATAATTTAGAAATTATGTTAACAGCCCCAACGATTATGATACAATTTTGAACAATTTTCAATTTTTTTCTTTAGGGAAATATTATGAGGTGTGCACCTTGAGAATTTTCTTATCATTTCTTAATCAGAAAAAGTTTATATTTCATTAACCTTTATGAAGACACCAGTCTTTTTTTTTACAAGATTGAGATAACAAAATCAAAATTCCCATATCCCTTACTTTTACTTTATTTTTTCTTATTTTCTTTTTTCAGAACCACGCTAAAAAATAGTCCATTGAGGGTAACCTGAAATCTCATGGCTGTTGTTTAATTCTTTCTACTTTTAAAATCATCTCAAAGTCAAACAAAGGTCTGGCCAGACCAATGCGTCTACATAAGGGTTAAAAAAAATAATTCCAAGATTTAAATTCTTCGACGATTAACCAATAATAGGCAATCAAGGAAAGGTTTCGCAAAGACTTCAAACAATTTACAATATTTCCTATTATAAGAGAGAAAATGTGTAATGTAACGCATAACTGTATTCTTAGAAAGAGGGGCTTGGCCTAAATATCTACTTTCGATTAATTAATGACTCATTTAAATTTTGTTCAAAGTTTAATTATTTATTTTTTGTAAATTCATTGTTTTTAATTTCTAAAAAATGTAAGCAAAACAAATTAATTCATTTTTAATTAGTTTATAATTTATATGAAAAAAATGAGTTATTTTGAAATGAATGAAATCATTTTAACATTAACAAAACTCAAAAGAATTTTGCAATCATTTTGTATTAATAGCATGAATTAAGCATAGCTCAAGGTTTAGTTAATCGAAATAGTTGGAAACGTAAAGAATGCGCGACGTGAATTTCACTTTAATTTTGGTTTGGTTTATATTTGCTTGTGATGCAAAGGTAAATAATGATGGAATTTTGTTTTAAAGCAAAAATAATTTAAAAACTTTTCCGAATTAATAGCGTATTTATGATGTAAATGTAACATCATATGACTGTGATGTTTTGCTACCAGAAAAAATAAAAGAATTGCATTGTGAGCTCGATAAGACAGGCAAATATGATAAACTTAAAGCAAAATTCGTAATGGTAGAACAAATTAATCACTTCAATATACAATTACAATTTGATGTATTTCGTAAGGATAATAGAAAAATATCATTGGTTGATCTTAAAGCAGATGGTTGTAAATATTTGGAAGCTTTTTATAAGAATAGTTTTATGTTGAAGGCATATCAACGGATTATGAACAATGGAAATTTACCAAAGAAGTGTCCCATTTTAGCAGATACAGTCTATAAAATTAATGATTATGCTGTTATGCCAGATGATTATCCAGATTTTGTACCACAAATGGTTTGGCGAGCAAAACTTAAGTTATTTGTAGAAGAACAACAATACGCGACTATAACAACTCGTGGTGCAGTAATTCATAAGAATAAAATGTAAGAAAAATATTTTATAATTTATTATTTAATGTAAAAAAAGATTTGGAACTAAAAAAAAAAATAAATGAAACAAAATATTGCATGCATCAAGATATGTACTTGGGTATGTTTGCATATCTTCCTGATCTTTCATTTGCTTCTCTAAAGCTAAACAAACAAAAAACAATTAGAAACTTGTTTTTTGATATTACACCCATATTTGGGATCCCTAATACGCTGATAAAGTAATTATTAATAATATTAATAAATAGGATAAACAAAAAATTCTAAAACTACAAAGTATTAAGAGCACTAGCTGTCATGGCTTTCAGCTCTGAAAAAGTTATAAAGCAACATATTGTTCCAACATATCATAAATCCCTGTGATCGACTAGAGCTGCCAAGGTGCTGATTACTAGAATGCATGTCCCTGGGACGTTTAAATGGAGGAAAAGAAGAAGACGAGTCTGAAGAATGGGACAAAATGTTCGCTATAAAAACAACGAAGGGGAAGACGAAGAAATTTGTAAGGCCAATCATTTCAAATTTAAATTAACACCACAATAGGAATATATATCTTAAAGTAAAGTTCACCTCTACAGAACCCTGTCTATATTGAATCCCTATCTATCTCTCTATCTACAAGGGGGTACAGTTTGAATGGAGTATCTTCATTGATTTTAAGCTTTTTGGGATTTCTGTATGTGCTCCGAGTTTCATTTTAGTAAGTACTTGCAGTGCCTGCGATTTGTTCCAAAGAATTAAGAACTTTGGACTCTAAAACTGGGTTCGAACCTTTGATGTTTTCATTATTAGCCGATAAACCAACGACTACACTTGCTTAACACGATTTTTGAAAGAACAAAATGTTTTTAAATAGCACACAGAGTGTTTGTACGAATAATTTTTTGCATTATTTTGAATGTAGATTGTGGAATGTGAAATCCTTATTCTTACGTCGTCACAAATTAGTTGTGTGATTCCCCCAATTGTATTTTGCTATGAGGACGTACGCAGTATATCAGATTCTGTTTTAAATTTATATTGCATGACAAAATGGCAAATCAAATTTACTTGAAGTGCTCAATGAAAAAAGTGAATCGGAAATTTCATGATTCAGAAAATATCGAATCAAGTGATTCAGAGACAGAAAGGGAACCAGACCTGACTGCGGCTAGCTCGGTTGATACCTTGGTTATTGCCAAAAACAAAATCGTATCGACTTCAACCCATTGCTGCGGTGGCCGAGAATCAGCAGAATCAACACGATTTGCTGTATACAGATACAGTGACATAATGCAGCCTTTTTGTTGTGTTTTCCGCCTCCAATAGAAAGAATTATCATCAATTTTGCTAATAAATGGAGCGTTTTTGATGAAGATACATTGGGAGCATAAAATGCTGTACTCATTCATGAAGGAACATGTTCATGGCTTATTTGATGCATCTTTTGGTCGCCCTATTTTCTGATCAATAATGTCTGAGGATACTTTCTAAGTTTTGGTTAGCCATTGACTTGAATTTAGATTACGTATGGAAGATACAATCATACCTTGGAAAACTTAGAAATTCAAGGCCTGAAAAGAACCAAAGAGACTTGGACTTGACGGAGTGCTTCAAAGGATAAAATATAATATAACAGATGAAAACTTCTTCTGAAGTTTTGAAATGGTGAAAAAATTACGTAAAAATGTTAAGTTAAATAATTGAATTAACAATGTTTCATAAAAATACCACATGAACTGACATTTTAAGTCAATACATTTTTCACTGTTCAGAAGTTATAAAGGAAACGATCAAAAACTTGGACAAAATGAGCTTAATCTAACAGCAGAGCTAAGCTGAAGATGACTAAATGGAAAAATAAATAAGAAGAGATCAACCATCAAAGAATCCCCTTAAGAATGTGAGCCTTTGTCATGTAAGCCAAAGACTTAAATTCTTTTTAAAAATTAATCAACTTACCCATACACATGCCCAAGCCACTGCTAATGGGCAATTTCGTGACGCACTGCAATGGTGGTTCACATTGACCAGAGAAGCCACCAGGTCCGCCACATGTTTCACCTAATGTCTTAGCACAAATGCGACAGCATCTACAACGAGAGAAAATTTCATTTAATTTCCTTTTCAAATAAAGGAAATAAAAAAAAAAATAAAATACATTAATAACTATAATTACTCACTTGCATGGGTCCCAGAGCATTAGACCTTTGCCTGGACAATCTAAGGAACGTATTACATCGCATTCCTTTGGATTGCAATAGCATTTGAGACCATCAACAACACGTGTACCAGCCGCAACAACAATCAACAGATAGCAACAGAGATATATGAGATATGTCCTTAAGTTCAGGAAACAAAATTGTGTCGTTGATGAACTCATCTTATTTATTTTTGTTTTTGCTTTTTAACTTGAAGATGATTTTCAATTTTAGTTCTGATGATATGATGAACAAGATAAAAGATTTGTATAGACACAGAGACACACACACACAGTAAATAGAAATGGGAGGAGACTCTTGAAAATTTAAGTAATTTCAACGTGTATTGATTTGAAACTGGGTTTTAAATATTGATTTTGTTGATATATTTGCTTCTCTTTGCTGATGATGATGATGTTGTTGCTGCAATACTAATGACCGCATTTTGTCTGCTGCAAAGAAAGAAGAAAGAAAAAGAAAATTAAATTAATTACAAATTTTTATTCAAAGACATGAATATTTACTTCAAATGATGAAGAGGCATATTAGGCTCAAGGCAAATGTGTTTGTGTCTGTGTGTGTGTGTGTGTGTGTTATATCATTATTGCACATTTTTATATAAAAGAATTCTAAAGATCTGAAAGAATCTAAAAGTATCTATTCTATTTTGTATTTTTTTTTTATTCTTTTTACAAATTTCTGCTCATTAAAAATGTGTAAACACACATCATTTCCTCAACAGTAAAAGGAAATAAAGCTAAGCATGCAAGCGAAAAGAAGTCAACAACCAGCAAAATCAGATGTCAGAATTGGTTACAAGGACAACACTTACATACATACATACATATCATCATATTAAATTTGTATGTATGTGTGTATGTGTATTATATGATTATGCCTTCTAGACATATGTGTAACGCACATGCAATTGCTTCAACTTGGGTATTGTAAGGGTTCATCCTTCTCATCATTACTATTATCATCACCATAATCATCAATAACTATCGAATTGAGTTTGGATTTCAAAAATTTAGACACACACACACCCACACACACACACACACCACACACACACACACACACACACACACACACATGTATATATACCATATATACATACAAACAAATATGAGTGGTGAAATCCGCATAACAATTTTATGTAATTTTATATATGAATCTGTATACTGATTACATGCATATTCCTGTAAGTGTATCTATCTATTCATATATAGTATATTCGTATGAGGAAATCATGTACTATATGCTGCAGTGCTTTCATTTATTTTTTTTTTTTTCTTTCCTTTTGCAAAATCATTTTCAATTTGTAAAAATGAAATTGCAAAAAATTGAGAAAGTACAAGATATCATTGGACTAAGAGAATGTAAGTAAAAGAAATGAAATGATATAAAAAAGGAATGTGAATATGATAGAAAGGAAGGCATATACTCGTATGATATACATATGAACAAAGTACATTTGTATATGCCAACTATAATATTTCATATGCTCTTTGAATGCTCAATGTAAGCAAAAAGAAAGAATAATAGTTCAAAAATGATTTTCTTAAAGAAAATGAAATGAAATTTATCAATTTTTTATTTATTTTTTTTTTTTTTTGTAATTGAAAAGGAAATGAACATTGATAATTGCTTCTAAAAATTTGTAATTGAAGTAAGATTGTAATGATAAATTTAAACTGCAGAGATGTTTTTAAAAATTGCCTTGTGCAATTTTTGGGCAATCAATCGCGTCTTATAATTCAATGAAAATTAATATTTGACTTTTGTTTATTTTTATAAATTTTTTTATGTGTTAATCATTTATTATTCAACTGAATACCTTTTGTCGTCAGATCATAATATTATGTGAAAAGATTAGTATATCACCGACATCTTCGTATATCAATCAAACAAGCGACTGAAGAAATCACTAAATTTACTAGCTGACAATCTTTTAGACAATAGTAGCGATATGCGAAGTCTCAATCGATAGACCAATATGAATTTCTGCACCAATAACATCAAGTAAATTTTAGATTGACAAGTTTAAACTATTCTAAAACTTTCGAATTTAACTTGAATTTGTCATTCAGTTCATATCAATGCTCCAAAAGTCTTTTATACAGTTCAACGCTTCAAACTCATCTAAAACAAGAAACTCGTTCAAAGCGGGCAACGTTTAATTAATTTTTCCTTTATAAAATTGATTAGATATTTTATGTTCATTTACAATTAAATAAAATATATATGGTAGACAAAATAATTAGCTACACATTTTCAAATCTGGATGGTGATTCTTTTTGAGTTGATTTCAGATTTTTAGGTTTCTAGAAAATCAGGCTTACGATGAGATCATTGAGCTAGGTTCTGCCTTCATAAAACATGATTTTAGTTAAATCTTTTTATCTCGTCTGATTTGAGGACGACACTGTTTTGTCTTACTGTTGTTTTAAGTTTACATTGTATTTGGAAATTTGGTTTGTGTGGTATAAGAGTTGTCACTGGCAGAGCAAAAAAACATAAATATCGGTTAAATGCAATATGTGAGATTTAATTTCGGATGGACCATGGGATCACTTGGCTTGCTATTAGAGCAATGCACGTTGCATTGTTCAGAGCTATCGTGTGTTAAATATATCATAATAAGTAGATGTAGTAAAGTGACTTCCGTCTGACCTTGTCGGCAGTCAATTCGCAAGTGAAGACATTTGAGTTGACTTGCGCCTGAACATGTCAGCGTGTGTTTTGTAACTATCAATTCAATATAACTTTAAGCTGCTTATAAGCTGCATAGAAAGCAGGGTAGCACTACATAGTAAGATTATTAATACTACGCCTATCATTCTTAAGAAGAGCTCAAAGACAACAAGCAAGACATGAAGCATCTAAGAGACACTGACGTAACATGTAACCTTAGAGATATGAAACTTTATACTAAATGAAACTTGATATACAAATGCACAATAGAACACAACAAATGTAAACTATAAATCTTTGATTTGATTTGAAACTTAGTATTTAGATTTAGCTTGATTTAAGTCCCTCAACCGACATCGTTTGTTTTAAATATTGATAGATTCACTTCAACTACATGTTCAATACTAAGTAAGTAGTAGTAAATATAGTAGACAAGATTAAATACTAATAATCTACCTATACAGATTTTATCTTTAGACAATTTGCAAAAAGATTATGCATGTATTTTAATTAAAAAGAATATAATAGAATATTGAAATGAAATACTAAATTGATACTTTGTTAATTTACTTTTATGTGCAAAACAAAAAAAAAAAAAACCTATTGTAATAAAATAAAATGTAATTGCATATTGCAAGGAAATAAGAAAAACGTACGTAAATACTTCATATTGTACATAAATACATATAATGTAATTGCATGAATTATATGAATTGTCTGCTTTATTCTTTATCCTTTCATTGTTATACTAGTATTCGCATCATGTTCATCATGTCTGTCACGTTGTTATGTACAAAATTATGTTATGAAATACTTAAATGTTAATATGCAACCATATATCTTTCTTCTACTATATGTGTGAATGTCATAATAACCGAAAAATGTCACACCACATACATTTACACATACCCCATTTATACACATAGATACTCATCACACACATGCATGCAGACCCACTTCCACATACAATGACAAATACAAAAGGAAAAGCTTAAATTATTTATGCTTAAATGTTTTTGGTATTTCTCCCTACTCCCAAAAAAAAAAAAAAAAAAAAAAAAACAACACAAACATTTTCTTATTTTGATTCTCGGAAATAACCTTTTCCACATAACATTTAACGCTGCCATTCCACAACATAGCAAAAGAAAGGAATTCCAAGACAACAAGGACAAAAATGACTTTCAATGACAGTAAAAGAGATTCAACATAGTCGAATAGAGCAAAAAATACGTTCATCTAAGACAAGAGAACAAAGACATTTGAACATTTATAGTATATAGTAGAATACAAAAGACAATAACAATTTAACGCTTAGTGGTGTTAATATTTACCGCTATTGTTATGATATCATTTTTGCGTGCAAATGCCTGATTTAATGGATATATTGTACTATATGTATGTGTGTGTGTGTGTGTGTGTGTTTGTGTGAGGGGATTCATTTCTTAGAAACATAAAATAAAGCAATCATGTCTTGGGTAAGTAAGATTTTGTCATGTCTTAAACCCATTGCTTGATCTCATAATATTTTTAGTTTTGATCCTCCCTTTTTGTCTCACCTAGTATTGCATTGTGACTATCTGCACCCTTTTCTTTATTCTTAAATGATTTTTTTTTCTTCTTCTTTTATTTTACTATTATATTTGTCTTTTTTTCTTTGGAATTTCCTTTTATTGATTATTGTGTGCAGCACGTTTCATCAACGTTTCCAAGTTGATAAAACGTGATTTTTCAATGAGAATTGGTTTAGTTTTGACCATGGCATGTCATGTCATAGTCATAGTCCCAGTCACAGTTACAGTCACAGAGAAGGAATAAAGAATGTCTGTCTTTCATTCATGTTGGTTACTTGGTTGGTTGCTTGCTTGCTTGCTTGCTTATGGTAGTATTATGTCCAACAAAACTTTATTGGGGAATGTGTGGGTAGTGGTGGCACATGATTTCATTTAACTTGAATTGGTCTTTTTGTGTCAAATTATTTAAAAGGTTTTTCTTCAAAGAGAAAATGTTATTTCCATGATTTCTTATTTACACATTTCTTTTTACCTTCATTTTCATTTCAATACAGAGAGAAATCATCTTTTATAAAATATTTTATTGTTGTTTATGTTCATGTTTATGTTGCTTTGATTTACATTTTCAAATAAATATAAAAAAAAAAGAAAGAAAAATATGTTTGTGTGCATAAAATTGCTTTGCATCATGCTTTTGTGCATTTTCTCTGTGTTGATCTCCCAATAGATTTTTTCCAATTTCCTAATTCTACACATATTTTATATATGATTTATGCATATATTTCTTTATCTATTTCTATGCTTATCATATTTTACTTACTATAGTATTTCCTGCCATTTTATGTTTATCTCCTTTTTATATTTTCTATTGAAAGCAGTAGCATTGCTATTGATTTGTAGCCTGAGGATAGTGGAAATTGAGTGAATGAATTCATTGGATATGTGTGACCTCAGTAAGAATTTACTACACAGAGAGAAAATCGTCGGTCTGAGACAAGCACCGATTGTGCTTAAATCAGCAAGAACACACAAAATTAAGTTGCAATTAGTCTAAATGTACTTGAAAGAAGAACAATTTGTACTTAATTCCCTATTCAAGACCAAATAAACTTGAGTCAATAACGAAAAATATATCATTATAAGTACAGTTTGTACTTGAATAAAACAACTAGAACACTCTTTGTTCTCATTCTCATTCTGCTTTTGCAAACAAAATATTGTATAGAGTTTTGCGATGAATGCGTTTTTAGGGTTCCGTAACCAAAGGCTGCCAACGGGACCCTATTACTAAGCTTACGCTGTCCGTCCGTCCGCCCCTCCGTCTGCGGTTGTATCTCATGAACTGTAATAGATAGAAAGTTGTGAATTATCACAGAATGTGAATTTCCGTTGCCACTATAACAACAAATTCTAAAATTATAGTACGGAACCTTTCGTGTAGGAGTCCGACTCACACTTGGCTGATTTTTTGTTATAATTCTCAACCAATTCATTTGTAATTTAACTAAAAATGTGCGCGAATTCATTTGGACCAATTGTTTGAATTTATGCAGGGCTCCAATGCCATTGTAACTTTGATGTTTCTAGTCTTGACCTCATGGCTAAGATCGAAGATCAGCTATTCCTACTATTCCTCCATTGGATATTAACAAACTATGTCTTAAAGATAAAAAATAATCCTTTAAAATACTTTGTTGATAGAAAAAGTTGTCAAAATTCATTGAATAATTTGAATTTTTTTCCAGACCAAAATGGTCTCAGTTTAAGTATTTTTGGTCTCAAATCAAGTACATTTTGTTGTCATTTTTAGATGTTTCAATTTGTTTTGAGACCAAACTGTTTAAGTTAAGTTGTTTTGTTCTTTTTTCTTTGTGAAACGTACTTAAAATAAAAACCATTGTTGTTGAAAGCGCAACAAAATAAACTTGATTTAAGATCTTCTGCATATAAAAATAAATAATTGAAATGAGAACATTGTACTTAAAATGACAACATTCGTGCTTGACAGACTTTTATCACCGAATGGTCTTGATTCAAGCACAATGTTCTCGGTTTTTTCTCTCTGTGTAATATTTCATTTAAGTTTCGATTTCTTAAAATTTCTCTTCATTTTTCCTTTCTTTTGCTTTGCTTTTACTATCAAATCTTCTTAGTTCTATCCTTTTGATTCTATTCCGATTTTTAAAATAAATATTTGTTCTAATAAGCTCAGAGGTAACTTACTTCAATCTCATCTACAATATTTTCTTTATGACTTTAACCAACTACTACATATTTGACATTTGTCTAGCTTAGCATTGGGTGGCGTGGCGTTTTTTTTTTTTATAATGTGATTATTAGGGTTTCAATATGTGTACTTAGAGTCAACATAATCATTCCACAATCTCCCCATAATACATTTTTTGATTAACATTTTGCACATTGTAAGCTTCACAGATTACCAGCTACTTCTATAGCTTTGATCTTTAAATGTAAGTTGGCTTACATAGTCTGTGTTAGTTTCATGGTCATGATTTGGCTTGACTTGTTTTGACATTGGCAGCCGCCGCATTCTTGTGGTCGCGAAAATATGCTTATGTAGTTTACTACATTAAACAAATTGAAAATGCTAAAGACCTTCTAAATTGCGTATTAACACAACAATCCTCAGTTGACAACTGATTTCGCTTATGGCTTAACGCTTCATAAAACGCTTATTATATCTACAAATGCCTCTGGCTTTGGAGCTAATGACTTTGTCTGCGCCAAAGTTGATAATGAAAATGGGTTTAGTTGTAAATTAGTCGTTTGGAAAAATGGTTAACAAAGATTTTTTGTATGCCATTTCTTTTAGATTTTTTTCTTTCATTCATTGAACTGTTAAACTTCAAAGTAACTAAGGAAAATTGCAAACATTTGCTTAATTGAGAAGTTAATTAGCGTTTTCTTTTATCTGAAATAGATAAAGGAGAATTTAAAAAGAATTTTTCTGTTGAGACAAACTAAATATAAGAGAATAAGTGATAAAATATTAAAAAGTTTTGATTTTCTTTTACATAAAAAAATGCAACAAGTTTTTTCTTTTTTTTTTATTCATTCTTTAATAAGAACTTTCTTTTCTTTTAAATATATAATAAGAATATTTAATTAGTTTATAATGAAAACACTTGATCATTTGTTAAATTTTGTATATTTTATGTAATAAAATAAACAACAAATATTTTCTAATGCTAAGAAAAATGAATGCAAAGTTGCCTTATTTACTTGTAGGAAATATCAAAAACAAACATAGAAAATTTACATTAAAAGAAATAACAAAAAAAATAAAAATTATACAAAAAACATTTAAGTATGGAAACAAAAACCCAACAGGAGACGAAGCGAGCTTATTAGGAAACGGAAACGGATGTAGGTAAAACATAAAAACTAATTAAAGTCAAACAAAGAAGCATCAAGCAAAGTAAGCAAAACTTAAGTGATGTGAAGTAAGTGAGGAAGTAAGCAAAGCAACATAACAACGATATTTTCACTTAGCGACAACGGAACGCCACAAGGCGTATGCGCAATGTTATTATAAATCGGAAGTTTGCTGTTGTCAGCTTTATCTGTTGTTTTTTTATGTTTTTCTTGTTTTGTTTATGTTTATTGTCATAGAACAAAAATCATATAAAAAGTAAACGACAAAAAATTAAGGCATCGAAAATTAAAAAAAAAAAACATAAATAAAAAATTTGGAAAATTAATAGAAATTCAAGTAAAACAAAAATAAACGCAGATATCAACAAAGTTTTTCTATGAGGACTATTTTCAAAAGTGAGAAGAAGAAGGAGGCTAATTAAACAGGAGAAAATGAGGGAATACATGTTTCAAATAAGCAAATCCCGCACCTGATGAACTGTGTGTTTTGTTGTACTTTAATATGTCATACAATATAATGATTCTTGGTTTGGTATTTCAGTGTTCCATTTTACCCGAACTTAGCTTACAAATTAATGAATTTTATTATCAATTCGTGCTCTGTGAAATATGTTTTTTTCAATTATTTTTTATTGAGCGACGAAGCTCATTTCTTGTTGAATGGATATTTTAATAAACAACTTCCGAATTTGGTCCATTGGGCAGCCTCAGGCAATACAATAACTGCCAATGCACCAAAAAAATGCACTATTTGGTGCAGTTTATGGTGCGGTGGCCCGTATTTTTTTAAGTATCGTTCAATGATTTCGAACTTTTTTTGGCCCAAAATGCACGAATTGAATACTGTCACATGTAGTTCCAGCAAGACGGCACTACAAACTACACAGCACGCAAATCGACGGACCAATTGAGAAATGAGTTCGGTGAGATATTTAGCTCGCTTTATGGACCGATGAATTCACTGCTTAAATCTCGCGATTTGATGCCTTTAGACTATTTGCTATGGGGATATGTTAGACCATTCGTCTTGCTGGAGTCAATTGAAATGTAATCGTAGTCAACATTTACGTGAAAAAAAAATCTTTAAAAAGTTAATGGCAATCATTGATTTATCAACTCATATATGAGGTTAGTTTTGTTAGCACTAGACTGCGCCCTACTTATCTTCTCCTTCTTCGCTTGTATATGAATAAAACTGAAATGGTACGTCAAATTATCCATTTGTACGTTCGTACGCTCTCGTACGGTCGCATGCGTTCACCTAGTGTGTACCCGGCCTAAGAATAAAGCAGTTGAAGCAGAAGCAAAAAACAAAACTGCAAAATTGTAAAGTACAACGGCAGTCGTCAGATTTAGCAGCTTTCGTTTGGCTTAACTGTGAGTTTTGAGTTTTGTTTTTTTTGTTCTAAGAACTTGTCAAAACTTCGGACATGGCACATCGAACTTATTTTCTATTTTTTATTCATAATAAATGCATTTAACCAAAGGAGGATTAAATGGAATTTCAAACACTTTATAATTAATAAGTTAAATATAATAGTAAGTAATAGAATATACATATGAATAGTTGTAGACCTTAGTAGTTAGTACTCTATTAGTATTAGGTACTTTATTTGATAATATAAAATGAATTTAAGTTGATGACTTTCATTAATATTATATGATACATTAATACTACAAATTAACATGATGTGTAGGTCATACGAAATATACTTAAAGCGATATCAATACCGAAAGTGCTCTATTACTAAAAAACATCAACTTGTGTCATTTCATTTCATTTGTTTTGTTTTATTTATTTGTACTTGAATTATTGTCTTTGTTTTTTTCTATTTTAATTATTTATTTTTGAGGTAGGTTACAACATATTTTATTTATCTTCTCAAAAAGATAGATATTTCTTATCAGTGATGATTATTTTCTATTCTTGTTATTGGTCTTGTTGTCATTCTTGTTGTTGTTTTAATCGTGTAAATGTTATCGAAAAAAAAAACACTGATAAGTTTTAGCACTCAACTTATATTTATAGTAACTCAGAAAGAAAAACCATAGTAGTCCACAATCAGACACAAATTGACAGTTCACTGTGTGTACTGAAACTGTAAACAAGAAACAGAAACATACAATAAAATTATTTTTTTATTTCTATAGTTTGCAAGCAGTGATCAACCTAAAAAAAAAAAAAAAAGGATAAATTAACAGTATAAAATGGCTTGCCACACATTTATTTTACTAAAGGCTATTGCAATTGTTTGTACTGCCGTTAGTGTGGCTATTGCTTTTGTCATTGATGACAATGATCATGTAGAAGAATTGGATTTTACATGTCCCCAAAGTAACATGCCATCATCATCATCATCATCATCATCATCACTATCAGAGGATGATTCTACTTTAGTAGGTTATGCATCGCCCAGCAAGTGTAATGTGTTCTACATGTGTAAAAACGGAGTACCACAACCGGGCAGATGTCCGGATGGATTGCATTATAGCGTCGCAATGCAGGTAAGTGTAACTCTTTTTACACATTTCAGTATTTTTGTGTCTGCTGTTGGCACAAACTGTGCGAAAAATTTAATTAAAATCACTTTATCTACCATTTTTATTTTTTCCTTTTACTTTTACACTTTATTTTCTCTTTTTTTTTAATTTTTTCCTATGTCAAACACATGCAGGTCTGTGATTTTCCTACACGTGCCAAGTGTCCATTAGCTGAATATGTTTAAAAAAAAAAAAAAAAAACGAAAACCAAAAACTATTCCATGAAAGTTTATTCCGCTTGGTCATTAAAAAAATGAAATGGCATTAATATAATATTTTTACATTTATTTTATATGACTGAGAGAATGCCCGTGTGAGTATCATTATTTTGGGGCTATTATTTTTCATTCTGTTCAGTTTATTTTATAAAGTTTTGTCTATCAAACAATCAAAATCAACAAATAAAACTCATGTATTAATTAACGTGTTGAGAAAACAACTTTAGGCTAATTATTTACTGTATGACAAACAAATTAACTCGCATGGCTATAATTAAATCATGAAATGACGCACAGAAAGTGAGGTTGACTTTGTTGAAAATCATATTTTTGACTTTGGTAAATCATTGGGGGAAATTTGAATATGAAAAGCAAGGCAAATTCTTAGTAGTAAAAACAATATTTTCCTATTTTTTCATTTAATTGCTACAATTATTTTTAATTTTTTCCATAGTCATGGTGTTTGTGCTCTTTACTTGACTATTAACTATGGAAATTTCTTTCTTTCTCTTGGTGGAGAAATATATTATTTATTAATTGATTCTATTCATTTTGTATGAATAAAAGTAAATTGAAAATATTATCATCGTTTTATGTTTTATAGATGATATAGATAAGAATTTGTTATTTGATGCCCATAGTGTATTTGATGAAATCACTTGACACAGCAGCTGTTACAATTAGCGGCTGCTCTCACCCAAATTTCGACACGACGAAGACTGAACTCCACACAAATGAACTATTAACTTTTAGATAGATAAAAGTATATGAATGTCCATGTAATTATTAACCAAAAATAAAATATTTATTATGCTATTACTATTATGCAAATAATAATTAATGTATTATAATTAATTTCAATAATAATAAAAAAAAAAAAAATAGAAGTTCAGAAGTTTGCACTGAGCGTAATGACGACGATTTCAATATTTTAGTTACAACTACAGATAATTGAATTTAAACAATATTTTCAATAATTTCTTTACTAATTATAATATTTTGGTGAATTTTAAGAATTATATTATATTACGCTTCCGGGAAAAGCACTGATTATTGTAATAGTTAACCAACTTAAACCTGAGGAGGAGTATGCATCGCAAGTGAACTATTTTTGCCATTTTAATGTTTCAAAAAGAAAGAACATTGTTAGAGCAAACTAAACACTATAGTTTGGATATTAAGGAAGAAAAATCTTTTTGAAGTGACTTTTAAAAGAGAGAATTAAAAGAAAAAAATCCATCAAATCATATTCAGTTGAGGAAAAATACTTCGCTAATAAAACGATACGAAATCAAACCATTTTTGAAGCGATTTGTAACGGGTGATAAAAAATGGAAGACATACGAGACTGTTGTACGAGTACCAAAGCGGTCTTGGTTAAAGCAAGAAGAAGCTCCTCAAATAGTAGCAAAGGCATGATTGACGGCAAATAAGGTTAAGCTGTTTGTTTGGCGGGATTTGCAAGGTATCATAGATCATGAGCTGCTATCAATTGATTCGAATGTCTACTGCCAACAATTAATGCGGTTGAAAAAAAAAGGCCCGCATTGATCAACAGAAAAGGTGTCGTGTTTCATTATAACAACGCTAAGCCACACACATTTTTGACGACCCGGGAAAAATTGAAAGATCTTGTTTATTAAATTTTAATGCATCCCACGTATAGTCATGACATTGCACTGTCAATTTATAATTTGTTTTGATCTCTTACTCGCATAAAATTGTCTTTAAGAGAGGCATATGAAAAATCAATTGTCGCTGATTTTTTAATTTGAAACACCAGAGATACTACACTGATGGATGAATAATGGTGTTACCCACGAAGTGGTAGAAGATGGTCGACCAATATGGACAACTTATAATTTAACAAAATTAAAAAAAAAAAATTTATAAATAAAACATAAAAAATAAAACAATTAAATTTAAAAAGAAAAATTATCTAAATTTGCCGTATATTTTTTCAATCACTAAGAAAATCATCATTCTTGCTCAAAGAAATAGTGATAATGATTTAATTAAAAATACATTAATCCAAAGTGAGTGAAGGGTAAAGAAACTTCATTGATTCATATAAGACTAAAGTAAGTCAGTACCTCTGAAGTGTCTTTCAGAATTGATACGTCATAAATAAAATATATTCCTCCAAATTACTTTAAGTAAATCTATGTTCATAAAAACTTTTATAGATCATATTATGTGTTTCTAATAATTTCATTTAGGGTTTGTATAAGAATATCTACTACCCAACCAGGTTGTATATCATGTGGTTTTACAGTCAAATATTGACTGACAACCAACTAATTTTTGCTTTGAACTTTTTTAACAACTTTAAAATCTCACTTCCTTTACAATTTGAGAGAAATATCCTTTGCTGTAAAAAATTATCACAATTTAATATGACTTGTCATATTAAGTTTTTTTTAAAGTAAGTTTTTACCTTCGAAGAATTTCAAAGTTTTAATAACTTTGGATGTCAACTTATCACAAAAAAATAAAGAGAAAAACTTATCCAACAAATTATTAAGGAAAACAATTTTTGTTTTTTTTTTTTTTTTTGGTAGTAGAACAACATGATGTCTTTCAGGAGAAACAGGAAATACGTTGCTAACCATTGCAGCAGGAAAAGGTGGCAAAGTAAGGGGGAGAGAAACGATAAGTACGCGTCGTTACCGTGTATGCTTTGGCATTTGCCATGTCAGTGAAAAATACACAATCCAAAATTTTCAAGAATAAAAAAAAAAAAAAAATCACGGTGTTGGAAAAACGCAGGAAATGTACTTTTTGTTTGTCTCTACTTAACCCAATGGGGGTAGTTGGTTGGTTGGTTTATCTGTGTTTGTGTATTTTGTTACTTTTTTCCTTTTCCTTTTTTTTTTTTTTTTTTTTTGTTTGAAGGTAAATCCTTTGAGCAAACACAAAATGAGCAGCACTATCAAGAAAGAGGAGGTGAAAGATGAGCATAGCGGGAGTTTGTTGACGCTCAAGTGTAGATGAACGATTTTGTGGTTCCCAAAAATAAACCCCTCCATAAAAAGCAGTGGGCGTTACATGTGCCAAAGGCGTGTGCAGAAAAGTAAATTTGTATACATTTTCATTTGTTTTTTTTTTTTTTGTTGTTATAGCAGACGTGCTTGAAATGCGCTCAGAGTATCCTGACATGGCATATTTCTGCTACTCCTTCCATATTTTTCTTATTTACTCAGATTTTGCTTTTGTGACAGAGAATATTGTCAACTGTTTTTGTTTTTGTTGTTGTCGAAGACAAAGAAACTCAAAAAGAAATCCCAAAATGAAGTAAATGCAAATGGAAGATACCCAAAAATATGAAGTGTTGAAGAATTTTGTTGACTGTTTTACTTGCTTATAGTAAAGCCAAACAGAAGCAAATGCATTGAAAGGCGACTAACTAAGCCCAAAAACTTCTGTTCATACATAAATCCTTAGAAAGTCAGATGAGTATAAATATAGAAAGAGCTGCAGATGAATGGATGAGAAGAGTCTGTTTGTTTGCATTTAATTAACTTAATTTGTGTACCTTAACGCGTTCAAGTATGCAACACAAAGATGTTGATGATAATGAAGATGATGAGTAAAACAACCTTCGAGGAGTACTAAAGAGATAATTGAGAAGGAGGAGAAGGATGAGCTGACAGGTTGGAGTAATGAACATAGACAATTCAAATGAACCAAAGTAACACAAAGCTACTAAAAGTGAAGTAAATGAGTAAATGGATTTTGTATTTTAAGCCATTAAATTGATTCAACTCACACAGACACATACACTCAACATACTTTCATTACATTGAATACAATTGAATGAACGCCAAAGCAAATTCAAGCATATGTATGTTTCTAATAAGAGAAAAGGAAGCTGCTAAATATAGAAGAAGATTCGGAGAAATGTGTTTCACTTTACACTTAAATGCGCTTAAAATGTTGTGTCTCGCATTAAGAACCGACACAAAAAGGACTCAAAGGACTTATGGTTGGTCAGCGGATAGCAGTATCTCGTCGCTTTTCAGAACACCAGCAGCTGTGACAATGTTGCTGGAACAACAGTATGAAATCTGTGTCGCAAAATACTCATCTAAATTCAATAGAAAATTCACTGAACCCAAAACACACAAGAATCGAGGAAAAAAAAAACGAAAAAGGAAACTAAACCAAATCAGACCAAAGCACACACAACATGGAAAATCTCAGATCAGTTCAGCTTAGGAAGAATGCATTGGAGAGACAACAACAACAACAATATCCACATCATCAGGAGCAGAAATGGCAACAGCAGCTTGACTTGTGGGTAACAAATTGTGGCAGGACACATGAATGAAAATACTCACTCATATAAAAAATGAGAAAAAAAAAAATAAATAAATAAATAAAGAAATAAGGAAAGAAAAGAAAAGAAAGTGAGGAAAAGAAAGGAAAGGATTCAAGTATTCTTCTAATAATAATGAAAAGGTTGACACACTTGGGGCTGTTTTGGTTTGAGGATGTTTCTCTCTTATATAGTATTATACAATATTATTGTTGTTATTGTTATTATGATAGATGATTGAATATAGAGTGACTGACTCAAGTGACATCAGAGGAAAATGAAACAGATTAAAGAAGGAAAGTAAGAAAGAAAGAGATTGTGTAGGATGATGTGATATGATATAAGAAAGAAAAGGAAAGGATTTATTGCTGACCAAAGCTTTTCCTTTCTATATTTTTTTTTTGTATTTTTTTTTTAATTCTATAAAAAAAAAAATAATTGTGTATTTTTGTGTCTGAGCATGACAAAAGGACATTTATATTCTTTGTGTTTTTTTTTTTGATATTTTTTTTTTTTTTTTGAATGTATTTTGTTTTATTCTATTTTATTGTTATCCACTATTTTCAAAGGGTTTCTTCTACATATTTATTTGTTCAAAAAGGTGTTTGTGTTTCTCACCTGACACAAATAAATTGAAATTCCATTTACGGTTGTCACATACAACAATAGTATTAGTAGTGATGTCCTTAAAAACGACACATTGCTGAACACATGCGTGTCCTCTTTGTTTTGTATTTTTTATTTCTATTTTATTTTATTTATTTTTATTGTTTCTTTTATTTATTTTATTGTATTTTCGTATTGTATCAAGACCCGGCTAATAAATAAGCTTATAGAAATGTTTAAAGAAACTTAAACAAAAAGGACGAAAGTGCAATAGAGCGAAAGAAAGACCGCAGCACGCACATCAAAATAAGAATCACGAAAAACAAATGCTTAGCCAAGCCAAATTTTGTGTTGGGTGCAGATTGACATAAGACTTTCTCGCCTGCCTAAACTTACTGTCTATCTATCTGTCCGACTGTCTATCAATCTGTCTATCTGTTTCTATTTATCTTTCGGTTTTGCTTGCTTGCTTGTCTTTGATATTTATTTACTTTGTTATTTTGATATAACTTAAGGATATTCATTCGTAAGTTTGTATTAAAGTTATCTCCAAAAAAAGAAGGAAACAAATGAAAGTTTGCAATGAATTTAAATGTGATAAGCAAAAGGTGAGTTCGCTGTTCTCTTACTCTGTTTTTACTCTTCAAGTTTTTAAATTACGTGTATTATTTTTTTGTGTGTGTTATTTTTGTTTTATGTAAATTTTTGTGATATATAAAAATAAATGTAGTACATTTTTATAGCATACACTTGGGCGATGTGCCGCTTTACTAGTTCACTTATTTGCATTGCATAACTTGGTTGAGGACATTACACGTTTTTTTATTTGTTGGTTGGTTTTGTTGCGCCCCAAGGTAGGCAATGTTTTTGTTACTATTTTATTATTTTACACGAAACACAACTTTTAGCCAACACCACAACCACCATCACAATCAACAACACAAAACACACACACATGAGTAGTGACGTAAACAAATAAGCATCAAGCACCAAGCACCAAGCACCAAGTACCAGGTAAGTAGTAGTAGTTAGGTAAGTTCGGCGGCAAGTATGAAAATGTGTGATGATGATGCCTTTGGTTTTATTATTTTCGTTCCAAATGAACATTCATCAAATGGTCGTTTTGTGATTCCTTCGTCGTTCGTATGTTCTTCACATTATATTCTACTTTTAGTACACCACTTGGTTGGTTGGTTGGTTGGTTGGTTGTTTGGTTGGAAATATTCAACAAAGTTTGTTGTCGTAAGTTTTAAAATGTTCGCTCGGTACGACGACGTCTTTATTATCATATGTCGACGAGTTTTATGAATTTTTCATGCGCTTCTGTCTGCCGCACATTGCCGTTTTAGACGATAGACTGATTCTTCGCTGGACAAATGCGAGTACTCTATGCTTGCCTCATACGATTTATCCTTGTTGATTTTGCTTTTGCCTGGAATGTGAGAGAAACCCATATTTTAACCAGTATTTCTTTAAGACGCATGCGTTAGAGTCCTCGTCGTTTTTAAACGAAGCTTAGTCTAAGGCAAAAACTGACGACTGGAAGTCATTCACGAAGTTCATGAATGAAATGAATGACCAAACAACAGCAGTGCAAAGGATAGGAATTGTGCTTGTGCTTGGTCCTAGGATAACAAGCATGTGGAATTTGTTTGTTTGCTTTTTTTTTTGTTTTATTTTCATTAACAATTGAATCGTATCAATTTGATTGCAACTAACTGGCAACTTATGTTGCAATATTTATAAGGAATATAAGCAATATAACTTATAAAATAAAATCACTTATCATAAGCTGCCCTAGGCGATTAAAGACTTCCTTCTAGTTATTATTATAATGAGAATTTCCCAGTCCAAGAAACTAATCTATTTTTAAAACACTCATTTTGTTTGGTGCTTAATTTCTAATGAATTTTCTTTGAGATTTAAACTTTTTTAAGTCATAAGAAAAATAGCCAATCATTTGCCTAATTCGGCAATAAACATTAAAGGAAAAAGAACAAAAAATATGTAAGTATATTCTGTAATATTTGAGAAACAAAGAACGAGAAGAGAAGAAAAAAAAATACGCTAATGTTACTTAAATGAGTTTTTGTGGCTAAAATTTATTTGACTTTGGGAAAACTTAAAAAATATTCTTGAATAGACGATGTTTGACGTTTGTTGTAGGCTCACACAACAGCTGTCAATAAATGCTTTTTAGGGTCGCGTAAACTCACCCAAAACTAGGCAACAACAAATTTTCAAAAAATTTATAAGTTAAGTTGCGTAAAGGCGGAGAAGTCATTTCACTTGTTTTTGACTAGCATAATCATCAAGTAGAAATCAAGGCTTATAAAATGAGAAGAAAAAATGGTAAGGAAGGAAAAAAAAAAGGGACGCCAACAATAATCAACGCATGTTACGCACCACTTGAAGCTCATTCGTATGATTCTGGAGTGTACCACCACAGGATTTAACAACTTGCAACTTTTCCAATTAGCGAAAAACAGACGCCCGCAAGTACATGAACAGAGATTAAAGCAAACATAAGAAGTGTAAAAAGCATTGAAAGAAAAAGGCGGTAAGTTAAGATAGTTGAAGAAGATCCTCTCCATCATCACCATTACCATCACCATCACCATTGTTCAATGATGCTACAAAATTATGAGGTCATAGAGAGGCAAGAGAAGCTTTTACAAAGAAACTTAAAACTCGCAAGAGGTTGTAGTTGTTTGTTTTTTTTTTTTTAAACTTAACAAGAATAAACTCGTAAAACATTAAAATAGAAAAAAGAAACGAAAGAAAATATAATAATAATTTCAGAGAAAAATCAAGAAAAACAAATGAAGAAGGCCAGTCCAGGCCAGCAGCCATTCTAATGAGAGGGAAATAATAAAGGGCAAGTTTTATGCAAAAATATTATTATTATTAAATAAAGGAAAAGTTTTATGGGACTCTTGTTCTACAATAAAATAAGAAAATAATCTCTCAAATGCAAAGAAAAATAATGAAAACACAAGAAGAAAGTAGAAAAGATGTCAGAGAAAAAACAATTAATGTAGATTTGTGGTATAGTAGGGCGAACGAGCGAACTTGAAAATTATGCAAAAGAATATAATTAAACAGAAAAAAAATAAATAAAAAAAATGGAAATGAAGGCGTAAGCGATACTTACTTATTCTATAAAAATAACAGAAAGAAAGGCACAATGAACAATCATAGAAGAAATTTTTAAAGAAATTATAAAAAAAACATGAGTGGTAAAAGATTTCACTCGCTAAAAATACTGCGTACTCTTCAGTATTATTATTAATTAATCTTTAAGTTTGTTTAATGAAAATTAATCAGTGTAATCAGTAATGATGATAAGCAGAGTGGATATTTGCTAAGAAATGCTTATTGCTTAAACATTCTGCTTATTTCGTGTTTAAATGATTATTTAAATGATTTTTTCATGCTTTGTAGTACTTGCAGGCTTTACTTGTTTATAAAACTATGAATATTCGTTCCATTGATTATTAATTTTCTGTTCTATGTTATGGTATACTATTGGGTGGTTAATGACGTTTTTATTGGACGTGTTGTGGAGTAGAAGAGGAGCTCGTATTACTGTCTCCCAGCAGTATAGGCATGCTCAATTTCTAGTGGCCTGGTACGCACATTAGCCGAATTTTCATGGGATTATTCATTATATGTTCTGCCGAAGCAAGAACGATGTAAATCTTAACAAATATCTGAAAACGTTGCGTGTGTTGGTAGCGATCAGCTGGTTTGGTTAAACCTCTTTTGTATATAGTTGTAGGATTCATATAATAGCGATGATGCTGAGGCTATTCGATTATCCCAGGAGTTGTTAAGTTCAAACCGCTTAATTGGAAATATTGCTTATACAAAACGCATTTTCTCAAGCAAGTTACAAGTTTTATTGTAAGACTTGAAGTCCGAGAAATATCAATTAATGAATCCATCCGCATTGAGAAAGGAATAAGCTTCTCTATATCTGTTTTAGAAAATAAAGCATATTCCGAAAAGTTGAACGCCATCCTCGGCAGAAATAAGGAATGTAAACTGCTTAACGAAATAAATGACATTCTGCACCAAGATATGGAAACCATGGACTCATAAGTACAAAAACTTTCCCCGAACAGAGCTAATCTTTTCACATACTGTGCTGTCTTTTCTGCAGATGTTAAAGGAAGTTTCTACTCATATGTAAGCATCCATCTTAACCGAAAAACGAGATATTCATATAATTATTTAATAATTTAATGTAGCAAATAAACCGTCCAAGACAAATAAAATATATATAATTGATTCACAGAATTTAAATAAAATAAGAATGCATACAATTTCTATAATGTATATTTGAAGAGAATTATTTTCCTTATTTTAAAGTTATTCGTGCTTAAAAATATCCACTGTGATGATAAGCAAAGCAACTCTTAAAGCCAATGAAGGGAATCATGAAACTTAAATATCAAATGATTAGACCTGAAGCAGATAATGGACTTCTAGAAATAATATCATTCTACAACTATTTAAAATGATGTTGGTATTCAAAAAGTTATTAGTAACATTTTAGGAAAAGATTTGCTTACAGAAATGACACGACCAAGGACCGAAATTGATAAGTTTGATTCCTTAAGAAGCTGTTAACTGTGTTTCAAGCAGAAGTGACTCAGAACTCGTTACCTGTGTCAGACCGCACAGTCTACTTGCAGTGCACAAAATCCACAGGCACTAACTACTATTCAAAACTAATTAGATTTGAGAATAAAAAAATGTATGAATTTTTATTTGTGAATTTGTAGTTGATAGAAAGTGTTAAACCCAAAGAAAAGAATTTCCCATTATTTAATATTTTTTTTTTTGTTGTTTTTTAAAGACATGTTATGCCAGAGTGTCTACTGTGCATAGATGAATGACATTCGTACGTCAGTATTAGCATTACAAAATTATACGTCAGTGGTTAAGGGTTAATAATGAATAAGGTGTATACTACTATGATTATTATTTTCACCTAGGCTGGTGTCAAATTTGAATCCTAATTAACTGTATGATTGACGGGAAGGTGTATTTGAAGAAGGGGAGAGAGGCAGCTGTCACAAAAGTGCCACCTAACAAAAACATCTAAGAACTTCATACATAAGAGTATGAATAAACACATTAAGAAAATGGCTTAAAAAGAAAAGAAAATATAGTTTGTTTTAAGAAAAATCAGGAACAAGCCAGGTGTTTGGGTGATACTTCTATACACCCTCATATCTGACCATTAACATCCCTAAAGGATTTGACTTCTAATTACTGTGACTTGAGATCAAGAAGTAGAAGAGTATGAATAGACAATAGACAGAGAGAGCCAAAGGCCATAGTAGCCAGTGCCCCCCCTTAAATTAAGTTAAATTTTATAAGCTATGTTAACTTTAATAAATAAATAAATAGACATTTATTTTAATGAGAAACTAAAGATATCACTTACACACAAAAATTATATAAAATCATAAGCTCTCTTTGAAAGAATTTATATGTGTAGGGTATTTTAAAGTAAGAAGTTATTAAACAATATTTAACTCAGTACAAAAACATCTACTACTAAAGTAAAGGCTTAGTTTCTTTAAAAAGTTTCTTATTTTTCAATTTTGCAATCCTTTTTCATTATATTCCCTTCCCTTCTTTGCTTAATAAAATCAACTTTTATTTCATTGCGCAGTTTTAAATAATATTTTTTGTTTGTTATTTGCTTGCCAGCCAGCCGACTTCACTAGGACTCATCAAGCTAACTGACTTAGTCACGTGGAGTATGGTGAAAGTGGAAAGAAAAAAAGTTGACTTAAGTTGTTGCAAAGAAAACTTGCGCTTTGTTGCATTTTAATAAAGGTAAAAAGGATATTATTCAAGTGGAAATGGAAGCGTGTGCCAGCCGACAAAGCAAAAGCCAAACAAAGGTACTAAGATATCTGAAATAAAAAAAAAAAAAAAACAAAACAAGGCAACACAGCAAAGGAAAAGTTCAGCTCAGTTCAGTTCAGTTCAGTTGAAGTCGGGATAAAAAAGGTTCTTTGATAGATAAGTAAGCAGGTTGTATGGAAATTAGCACTTTTGCTTCGCTTTGCTTTGCTTTACTTTGAATTTCAATTTTTTTTTTTTTTTATTTCATGGAACTTAGTAAATGGATTTGACATCTAAGACAAGTACATGCATATACTACATATTATGATATACTCTTTAATAAGAGTAAGTCTACATGGTCTTTGGATATTTCTGTGAAGTTGATCTACATGACATTACGTAAAAATGCTTTACAGCAAACCAAGTCAAAGAAAATTAAACAGAAAATCAAATAGATCTACTTATGTAAGATATGTTGGATGGGTAAAAAGTATAGTGTTTAGGGAACTAAGTATGGTGTGCAATATGTGCGAGAGGTGCTTCATAATTTCATAGTATTTTTTCATAGAATACTGTTTGGAGAAAAACTTTCGATTACATTTTGGGATTTTTAAATTGTGTAAATATCAATAAACGTCTATTGAACCGCAATATCAAATATATTTTTTAAACTTTTTTTTTATTTTTTCTTAGAGACTAAGAATTAGTTTTAAAATCTTATTCTAATTTACTTTACTATACCTTCATTTGGTGTGAATATATTTAAAAGGTTTCTTATAATTGATGAAGATCGTTTTTAATATACCAGGGAGCTCCAGAAATGATTTTGAATATTATTAATTGCACTCTTAGAATAATGTTTAGAGGCACTTTCAATTCCCCATAGTTGCGAGCCATTGATCCAGATTGGAGATCTTTATACTCAATGTTTAGTGGGGAGCATGAATTGATAAACCATTGAAAGCTGTTCGTTTTTTGTTTCATTTGAATTATCTTGGCTTGGCAATGTGCTTACGCCAAGTAAGTTGTTTGTCTTGTGAAATCGCAATATTGTTCAGAGTTAGCAATGGACAAGTGCTTCTTTTGATTTTGAATGTGATATGTTTGCTTTTGGTCTATTCACTTTTATGCATCAGTTGACAAACCACTCTTTGACGAGTAATAATTAGAAAATATATTTAATTATCATATTAATATAGCTAAAATTATACGATTACTTATCATTGACTAACAATTGATGTCGTATGAGTTTGGAACAAAAAGTTAATCAATTTTTCTGTTTTTTTCTCTGCTACTATTTTTCAGATGTTTCTAAAATATTTCTAAGATTTTTCCATACCAGTAAGATAACAAGCAACCCTCTTATCGTACTTTTACATCATTGTATTATATTTGTATCTGTTAAGCAACTTTGTTGATTTCTCTTTAAGCACATCTAGCAAAGACTTCGTTTTTAATTGAAATTGCTACTCATCGTCATTGCTGTCATCATCATCATCATCAACCCAATACTCATCCTCATTCAAAGTCGTAGGTAGAATTTTATATGCTTCTACATACAATATAACGTATACGTGCGTGCATCATCATCAACTGATGAATGATTTCGCACTAAAACCACAGACATGGGACTGCGGACCACTAAAAACTTTATAGTCGCACATTCAATTCATATAAGCGAATGCTATAGTCAACTTGCTTACGTGTCAAATGTGTCTTAATCACAATTGCATATACATACTATGGAACATACATATGTATGTATATCCATTTATATACTCTTACTATGTGCATATCTCTTACTTACTTACTATAGATATGTTTGATGATTGTCTATTTTGAAAGTGTGTAAAAGCAACAGAGAGAAGGCGATAAGAAACCGCAACAAGCATGTCCATATACCATAGTTACATACATACACATATACTACTACAAAAAGGGGCCCCCATACCCATTGCCATCACTTCCTCACACACTCATTTACTATGTGACTGCTGCGTGCCACAAAAGCCATAAAGAATACTTTAACGAGCAAACACCAAAGAACTTACGCTGACGAGACATAGTCGTTTGCGTTGTCGTTAGTCTGTTATCTGTATCTCAATCAACACAACGGGATACATTGGTTATTTTAATATGTATTCTTCTGGTCGTCGGGAGCAGAAAGAGAAATGTCTATTTATCTATCGTTTCCTTTATGTGTGACTCACGCAATAATGATTTTGCAAAAAAGGAAAAAAAAAATCGTATGTGTGATTTAAATAGCCGTTTTAATGTTAGGTGGTAGTCTCTTTTAAACTATTCTATCTGTGATAGAGTACGAGTATAGTAATAGCAAATAGACAAATGTGTTCGCCTCATTTAAATACCTTTGGGAATAAAGAAAGCTAAAAAGCTACATAAAAGTTAAATGATATAAGTAAAATATCAACTTTGTTGTTTCCTATCCAATTGTTTTTTTTTTAATGAAATAGAAATGATTCTGTCTGTGTTTCAGGCCCCACTATCACATACTATGTAGGGCAGTAAGTGATTATGTCTCTTAAGAAAAGTATAGTCGTATCCATCATAAGCTAAGATAATAAGATCCTTTACATTTCAAATTCCAAAGTAATAAGTAAATGTCAATCACTTAGCATGTTATTATTTGTAGCTGGTAAGTCAAAATCAGGTTCTCTGTTTATTGGAAGAAGTAGCTCCCATTAAGAGATCACTTAACAAAAAAGGACAATCAGCGCAGGCCCATCATCTACAGAAATGATACTAAAAACATCTGGTATATGTCAAGTCGTTTACCTGAGCCCGATCCTATTCAATGTCTTTACGCTATTATTGAAGAGGTTAACTTGGCAGCGCCTATATTTCGCATGTCCACTGACGAATTCAAAATCATATGCTACGTGAACGATGTAGTACTCATCGTTAAAAATAAGGATAACTTACAGTGACTGCTTTTAAAAATTTGAAAAAGTCGATCGACAAGGAGAAATAACTTTGCATAGCAAAAGAACCGAGAAGATGCAAGCTGCCAGTCAACAACAAACTAATGGAAGAATTCATTGATTTCACATACCTAGGTTCGTGCATAACCAGTAGTAGAAATCTAATGAAAGAAGCTAAACTTCAAGCCAACAATGCAATGAACATTGACAGCAAAGAAATCACCCAAAAGATCATGCATCCGCCATCACAACGTAGTGACTCACTCAAAACCACTGGCGATATGAATACATTGAGCATTTTATCCGGCAATACACGATTTGTTAGATCTATAGAAATTGGAGAAATCTGCAAGGCCAAGAATATAACAAAATAAACAAGAAAACAAAGAAAAAAGTGGAGTCAGCCAAACAACAACATAGCAAAGAAGTCACTTTTCGCACCAGACGATCACGAAGATCCCCTAGGAGATGTCACATTTGTTGGACATTCCGTAGAATAAGACACCTTCCTTATACAAATAGTTTCAGTATACCAATTAACAAACTGTTATCCTATATAAAGCATCAACATTGCATCAGAGCTTTGGTGTTAAATGAACAGGACATTATCCTTATAAATCTTTTTAGATATGAAAATTTGTGTTTTAATTTGCTCGAATGTTATGCGCTGCCATACTGTTCATCTGATTGCATTGAAATTTTGTGAATTTGTATTGTTGGTTCCTGGCTTGAACATAGGTTAGTTTTGAATATGTGTCCCCATTCCCGAGATCCGGAATATTCAAACAACCCCAACTCCTAAAAGTACACTACAAAAGTTTATTAAAATTGCAATTTATATTCTTTGTTGATACTCACAGCTTAACAGGGACAATATGCTGATGCTAAGAAGAGCAATAATTCGTGCAAAGTAGAGTCTTCTAGTACGCTAAAAAAGAATAAACAATAGAAAAGAAAAAATTGTCTTCTTTCTGGACATTTTACTAGACTTATCACAAAAATATATTCGATTGCATACATTTTTAAAATAGCAGTTGCCATATGAACCTTTAAGTATTTATAAGTTTCATTAAGTAAAATTTTTGCAGTTCTAAAGATATGTGACAAATCGATTTGAAATGACAATTAACCCAATAAAAGTAGATGTAACTTTCAGCGAATCAAAGTCATTGATATGATCAAAAAGTTTTATTACTATTATAAGTGATTATTATCTATCAAATAAATATCATAATTCATCATGTTGATTTCCACTTCACTTGTTTTCTTACATAGGATCTCAAACATTTAGGACTACTACAATATCAGAGGTTCCTAGTTACTTTTAATACATAGTTTCTCTCTAAATGATGGTAAATGAAACTTAATACATAATACTTATTCTTATGTAGTACTCGTTATGACATTCAATGAGTACTTTATGTACAAACAATGAACAGAAAAACGAAAAGCCGCTTTAAGAATGCTTATGAAAAACCACTTTGTGTGCACATTGTTGACTATATGATGATGTTATTGTTGTTCTTATTGTTATAATACTTATTCTTGATTCTGTTGTTGTTGTTGTTATTGTTATTGCTATTGTTGTTATTGTTGTTGTTGTTGTTGTAGTCACTTAGTTTTCTTTGTTGTTATTGTGTTTTTGTATCGTCGCTAACAATTCTAGCGTGTAAAAGGAAACTTTGAGTAGTATTCACTCATAGATGTCATAAGTTACTTGTGCTTTCCGGCGATTAGAGTGCTTGAGTATAAAACTCAATGTCTCTGTGTGAGTGCGTGTGTGTGTGTATGTGTGTGTGTGTGTGTGTGTGTAAAAGGAAGTGAGAATTCTTTTCTAGGAAAACTTGTTGTTGTTGTTGTTGTTTGAAAATATTGCAGAAATGTGTGTGTGAAAATTTTATGAAAAAGCAGGAAAATCCATTGTGTGTGTAATGATGGAGAAAAGAATGACACGGAAAATCACCAGTCGAGCGTTTAAAGCTCATACAACTCATTAAGTAACTTAACAGCCGCAACAGAAGAATAGTCTACTTATGAGCATCGGACATTTGTGGCACAATTTTTGTCGTCTTTCAACACACACACACACACACACACACACACACACACACACAAACACGAAATGTTGGCACACTTTAATTGCCACATTTATATTGTACTAGTTGTTGCTGTTATTACACAATATATGAATGAAATTGTTTTCTGCGCTGTGTTGCACTTTGAATTTACTTAAGTGCATTTCTTGATGTGTTCTTTTGGGGGCAACACACAGCATATGGATGATGATGCAGTGTAAAAGTGCAAGGAGCCTTCAGTGGCAACAATTGATGACTATATAAACTCATGCTGAGCTCACTCAAAGTGCACCAAAGCGCTTTCTCTATACTCGTATATATGTTGCATGCACATGAATAAAGTAGAAAAGAAAGAAAGTATTGCAGAGAACACAAAATGGGAAAAGAAAAATAGTCTCTAGGTTAAGATAGAAAGAAACTTTTTGGGTATTATGTTTTCTTCTTTTTTTTTCCTTTTTCTACTTCATGTCAACTTTTGGGAATCCTTACGAGTTGCAACTGTATGTGCATTTGTATTTGTGATTATGTTTGATTATGTGGATGACAATGTTGCCTCACGTAGCAATGGCAGTGTCATGGTTGCACATGCTACACCTGCTGTTGCCACAAGTTGCATTGTGTGTGCTGCACCAACAACAGACTTTATGACTTCAACTTTCTCCTCTGAGTTGTTCTATTTACCAAAAAAAAAAAAAAAAAAAAAAAAAAGGAAATCTGCGTAAAACGAGAAAGTTCGCAAAAGAGAAATGGGGATTGTCGTCTTTAAGCAAAAACAATTTGAGTTTAAATCAAGTTTAAGTTAAGCTGAGATTGGTTTTTGGTAAAATATATATATTTTTCAAGAAAATGATTTACTTCACATGAAAAATTTAAATTAAATATATTTTTCATTATTCATAAACATGTATTTCGGTTTTTTCCTTAATTAAATGTCATGCATTCTCAAACTCATTATAAACATAATGTATAGCGCACACACATATCTAATTTTCTAACATTCAGCAAACTTAAAATTCAAACACGCTTATTAAGAGAAGGGAAAGGAGTGAAAACTGACAAGGCCAAAAATGCAAGTGAAAGTGTCAACAAAAAACATTGATGACAGCAGAATCTGCTGCTACTGCTGCTGGTTCTGTGTTAAGGGACAATATACCCAGCACTCTTTCTTTTTATTATTAAGCAAGTTGACCTTTGACAAAAAAAAAACTCCAAAGTGAAGTAAAATGTCATGACATAAACTTTATGCTTTGGTTAAATTTAATGACAACTGGACGTGAAAGGAAAATGAAAGACAAAAAGGGAGTTTGAGAGAATGAAAAAAAGAAAAACAGCTTGTGAGAAATTAAAACTCATTATGCTCTCGAGTGTTGTGCTCCACATTTATACAGTACACAGTACACACAACCCACAACTATGATAAGACTAAGGATAGATGTTGGTGAAGAGCATCAACCGGATCTCATGCTGAACTGACAACGAATGTGTTGAAATAATTAAACTGAAGCGTGCCATACTTGACCAAAACAAGAACTGAAAATAAAAAAAATATTAAGCAAAGGGTTAAAAAATGAATATTTTTTTATTAAAAATAGTCAAAAAACTTTACATTGTGCAAATGAAAATGAAAGCAAATAACGAAAACTCTAAAAATTATGAAAAATCCTTAAAAAAAAAATTATGCCTTAGGGCACAGTGTACATATTCTATAAGCACACACACACAGATATTTTTTACAATCCCACACAAAGTCACTGGTCGCTGGAATTTTAGCAAAAGGAACAAAATTTTACATTCGCACTCCAATTTAGAGTTGCTCACTTTCGCAAATTTACCCAAAGGATTTAAAAAAGGCATGCACACTTGGAGGTCTTAACTATGCGACAATTCCTTTTTCACCATGGAAACTTATTTCATTTTTAAACCTTCTCATGTCAATTCAAGTGAATGGTATATTAAGTTTATGCATACATTTGTAACAATGTGAAATAGACAGACATAGGTTGAGTAAATAATTTATATAGCTATCTACTATCGTACTATCATACAATATGAATTAATCAATACATGTCTGTCTCTTAAAGTATTATATCTATGTATGTAAATAGTAAATGAGAGCGATTCCCTCAGTTATTGAACTGTTAATCATTTTAAATTTTACAAAGGATCTGCATTTTAAATTTAGAAATATATACATTCTGTCAAAAAAGTATCGAACAATTGTACTAGAATCTAGTAGATTCTATGTATTGCAGCAGATATAAATTTGCAAATAACTTCTACAAGCTAAGAAAACTATACTTTGTCATACTTAAGTAAAAAATGGATTGATGTACATTGAATTTTTGTAGAGTATGGCAATCATCAGTTCACATACGGAAACAAAGTTTATTTATTTGAGTTAGGAACACTTAATTTAGCAATTAATTGTTTATGCTGCACATCACTTGTACTTATCAGTCAAATAAGATACGTCTATTTCGTACCTAAGTAGTAGTATGTGACATTAGGACAGGAAAATAATTTAAAATAATATATTGGTGTTTGAGTGATCGTTAAGAGGATGCGCTAAAGAGTCATTGTGACAAATACATAGTGATGGCAAATACAAAAAAATGAATTAATGGGTTTATCGCTTAATTGTGACGAGTGATTATTAATAGCAATTATTCGCTGGCAAATTAATTTTTAAATCGGTTAAGTGATGAGCAAAAAATAAGGGGCCTCATGCTCAAGTCAAGTCTCACGCCTCGAGTTAAAGCGACCATCTTGAGCTCAATATCAATTTCGTGTGCATAAAAGTGAATTCAAACCATTGCATTGACTTCGGTCTGAGTGAGATGAAACCTAATTGTTTGCTTAGTCAGAATCATGAGATTTGCAATTTGGATTTAAGCGATCAATTGTCAGCATTTTTAGTAGATTTAAACAAAACAAAAAAAAAAAAACCTTCTAAAAACAACTGAAATCGTTTTGCTATTTCATAGCACGCGAGAACCTTAAAAATTCATTCGCATCGCATGTTTTTTGCTCATAAATAGAATGAAAAAAAAAAGAAGTGGAAGAAGAATAAACTAAAAATAATATGGAAATTTCGCGAAAAGAAAAGAAGTAGATCGACTAGAATTGATTTTCTATGGATCAAATCAACTGTGCAGAACTCGAATGAGACCTTGGATAATCAGTATAAAAGCTTATAATAAATAAATACCATTCCCGTACAAAGCCGATTTAGATAAAAATTTCCCGAGGCCGGGACAGCAAATTAATAATAAATTTATTGAATAATTGATATATAAATTTTTAACTCAACAAATGTGAAAGGTATGAGAACTTTACTGACACCATAGCTGACATATTTTCTTTTATTTTTAAAGATTTTTTTTCATTTTGGTCAAGACAAGAATACAGGTCAGCGCACATTAAGTGGGGGGACTAAAGTCAATATACATCATGGTACGAGATATAGAAAAATGTTCAGTCAAACATTATTAACGCTTGATACATTAAACAAAAAACAAAAGACAAAAAAAAAATTATAATACAATGCACAGCATGCGGAATTAATCTTAAATACTATGAAAATGAATTGTAAGAACATGAGAAGTCATAAAGAAATCCTTTTTTAATAGAATTATTTATGTTTTAAATAGAAACATTAACATATAAATAAAGATGAGAACTTAGAACTTTACTAGATGTGTAGTCAGTTGTATACAAAAGACGAGTTATACCTAGTAATTTTATTTGGCACTATTGGAGTTCATTATACCAAGAGACTTATTAAGTTAAAAATATTCAATATTCAACTGGATCAGTCCTATAAGATAAGTATACAAAATTTATAAGAAAGATTATCATAATAAGATTGGACTAATTAGATATTTATTTCTAAAATGTATAAATTTAAAAAATGCGTTTTGACTTTAGTTTCGATTTTGATTGGAATTATGCATCTTTTTATATATTAATATATACATGTCTATGTATCTGTTCCTTATGTACTCCGAAACCGCTGGACAAATTTTGATGAAATTTTCAGTGAAACTCTATCATAGTATGGAGAGTGTTTGAGTAGTTTATGTTTGGATCGGACCAAAAATTTAATTTCCAAAATTGTCCAAATTCAAAGCAGTAAGCTGTGGAAACCACATGACCAAAAGCCCAAGTTTTTGGTCATTTTCGTCCTTTATTGGTCATTCTCGACTGTCATCATATTTTTTTGATGCACTGCATTACTGGTTGGCATTTGCATTACTTTTGACTGGTGAATTCACTTCCCACCAGTAATGCAAAAGAGGCTACTGATTTACTATGGAAATGCGCACTTACGGAATCGCCTCTGCATATCCAACGACTCCTGAATTCACTAGCGCACTGTAATACAAAAAGTGACTAGTGAATTACTATCAAAACAAATAATAAATCTAAGAAACTTTATTTTAAGTGAATTTTTACAATGAAATTATTATTATTTATATTCCAAGTCCAAAAGGAATTCCTAAGTAATAATAGCCTAACAAAAATATTCTCAATTTTGTAGTGCCAGCTAAGAAACAAACAAATAAAGGGAAATTTAATGTCCATGGACCAAAATGGACACTGAACTGGTAATGACCAGTTAAAATAAATTTGGTGAACATTTTTCTTCAAACATATTTTTTAAATGTTGCTGCGTTTCCGTTTGGCTTGGCTTTGGTTGGCTTGGCTTGGCTTGGCTTGGCTTGGCTTGGCTTGACTTGACTTGACCAGGCCAATGTTAAACTATTTATTCTTTCTAAACCAGAAATACATAATTGCATGCATGTAGAGAACAGAAGTGAGGTTAAGTAATAGAAGGGTTTACCAAAAGTCATTCAAAACCATGCACAACATCAACATCAATGCCAGCACAGGAGCAGCAGCAGCAGCAGGAGATGCATTTGTATAACTGCCAAAACGTTGGCATTATTTTTTTGGATATTATTTTTCTCTTTTACTAAAATATTTTTCCACTTGCATTTTAAACGAATATAATAATATAATATATTATTGTTGTTGTTTGTTTTTGTATTTTACTTTGTATGTGAATTTTTTTTGGTTTTTGTTATAAATGAATTTTTTCGTGTGCTTTTAATTAGAATAAAAATTATATATATTTTTATTTAGATTTTGTATTTGTTTTTTAGTGTTTTTCGTAAAATATAAAATAATTTTATGAACCATGATTACCATGATAGCCAACAACATAAATGTGGGTCAAGGCTTAATTGTTATCGTAGTCGTTATTCTTTTATTATATTGTATAATTGTAATTCTCTAGTAAAAGTGTTTGTTGTTGATACAACAATTTGTTATGAACTGTTAATTAGCTTTTGTTTGTATTAGTAAAATTATAGCCAAAAAGCGAACTAATTAGTTTCATCATATGAAATTGAAAACAGAATCTACTACTACAATACTAAAAAAAATAAATGAAGAGAGAAGGAAAAAAATTGTGTATGCAAAAGTGTTTTTATGTTTAACATTGAAATTTGACATTTCAATTAAATTGTCACACATTACAGAAGAGATTGAGACTATAATCCTAGTGTAGAATGTCTCTCTGATCTTGCTTCCTTTATTTTTTTTTTTCATGCCAATCAACTGAATTTGTGTTGTGTATTGCCAAGTTGAACGCATTAAAGCGATAAATTAGCAACATTGGCGGCGGTGTCTGATAAGCAGTTTCCATCGTCATTTACTTGCAACACCAACGCTTCAGCGGCTTTAATATTTAATCAAAGTGCTCATGAAGCAAAGGAGAGAAAAACAGCAAACCATGGCACAAACAACATCATGGCAACATGGCATGGAAAGAATATTTGGATAAATGTTGATTGCTCGAGTGTAGGAGGCAACTACAAATAAAAAAAAGAGAAGCCAACGACGATAATGCTGCTGCTGCTGCTGCATGACTATGAAATGTCTACAGTCGTTTCGTTTGTCTGTTTGTCTATTTATCGGTTTGTCTGCGTGTTGCTGATGCAGCTGCCGGCGGCTATGATGACTGCCAAAAGTCGCGGGTTTTGGGGCGCCAAAGCAAATATCTATATCTGCTTCAGCAAAAAAAAAAAAAGAGTAAATTATCAACGACGACTTGACTGTGGAAGCTCTCAGACTGCCTGTCGCTATTTGCAGCTGCTCGTGGCGTAGGCGTCCCTCTTCTCATCTACAATAGTCTCGTTTAGTCTAGTCTACCATATTCTCATGTAGAGTAGAATCTCGAGTCTCAATGGTTGCCTGGCTGCGTAGCTGTTTGCTTGGCTTCACTTCACTTGAAGGCTTTTCCATGCATAATATTTGCATTTTGTGGTAAATGTTGGCAATTCTTCGTTTTTATTATTATTGCTGCCGCTGCTGTTGCTGAATGCATTTAGCGCGTAAGAATATCGTTGACATTGCGTAAAATATTTGACATATTTTGTTGATAAGATTATTTGTTTGTTGTCGGTTGATTGTATGGTAAAAAAAGGGAGAATTCGCCCTCAACAGAAATGTTGTAATGTTGTAAATAAAAAGGTTTATTTAATTATAATATTACATACTAAAGTGCTTGGGTTAACTTGATTCCTGATATTGACATCGGAAACTTAACTTAATTAAGAACAATTTAAATTTTACGCTTAAAAAACAAAACACTTAATTTTTTCAATATAATCAATCATGAACTCAATAAAGAGGAGACTATAAAAAATAATATTGTAAATCCATTGTTTGCCACAAAATTAAATTGACTCAACTCGATCCAAAAGCAACCAACAACAGTAGTTTTTTTGTTATTGTTCAGCTTTCGAGAGCATAAAAAATGAAACAACAATCAGAAACGTTGCGTTTTTAATCTCGTAATATAGTATAGTAAAATACAGCAAATAATATCAACCTACCAACGTGTAGCACATAGATACTTGTATTTGTATCTACAAGCCGCCATTCAATTTATCAATTGTTTACATGGGACAAATCTTCAGCATATGACCACGGGAATACGGAAACAGTTACCCAAGTCATACTAGTAGATATTCCCAATACCCATATCGTTTAGACGTTTGATAGAGGGAGAGAGAGAGAGAGAGAGAGAGAGAGAGCGAGAGAGAGAGAGAGAGAAAGTGTGTGCATAGGAAGTCGCAATAGCTTTGTTAACAGTAGCTAAACAAAAGACAAAAAAAAAAAAATAGAAGAAAAAACAAAAGAAGAGTAATAACAATGAATGAATGAACAAATGGACGAATGCGTGACAGGTCATAGCAGACTCTCACACACACACACACATACAGATACACCCACACAAACAGAAACTGGATTGTCTGTCCAATGCACTCCATTGTCATTTCAGTTGAGAAAAGCCGTGCTGAGCCTAGGCTCATCTAAAACTGTAACGTATCGAAAGAAAAGCAAGCCAAATTCAGTAATTCCCTCTCATTTTTCGCTCTATGTTTGGTTTCTCTTTTCATCTATAGAAACAAAAAAAAAAAAAAAATCGAAAAACTAAATAACTTAAGCTTCATGTTGACTGACGTTCATCGAGTGCACTCATGGCAAACTAGTTTGTATTTTACAATTTTTGTTTTTATTTTTTTTATAAAAAAACAAAAAAAAAACATTTTAATTGGAAAAATGGGCATCAACAGTAGTAGTAGTAGTAGTAGTAGTAATAGTAGGCATGGAGTTGGTAGCTTGAGATTGTTTTAGTCATTCAGTCAGCCAACCAACCATCTATGCCCAACAAAAAAAAACATACATACTACTAAAATATCGAATAAAACGCAAACAGAATTGAAAATCTCAAAATAACATCATGTCAACAACAATAAGAAAATATCTTTAAGGATCAAACGTGTATTAAAGAATATTCTGCAGTATACGAATTGCATATAAAAAAGCTTGAGCAGCCTGAAAACACAAAAATATCTTTTGTCTGACAATGTTAAGTAATCTGTGATTTTTCCTTAAACACTGCACTACAACCATCTACTTACTACACACTACTTAAATTCATATAGGATAACAAAGGAAGGCAAAGTTGTGGGCATCATACAAACCTTACCATTTCTTTTTTCTTCAATATTTAAATTTAAATTTTGATCAATAAATTGTTTTCCTTATGATTGTAAAATACAGGTGAGGTCGAGTTATATTAACATAGAGGCCCTTTAAGCAATAATTTTAGTATTATTTATAGAACATTATGGTCTATGAATCTAAAATGTACAATGCAAAGAGTAAAATCTTTCATAAGTCGTTAAGTGATTTGTAGAAACATTTATAAATAAATAGATAATACACTGTGACAGATTAGATTAGCATACCCATTGTCGTTAGTATTGTAGTTTTGGCTCAATTCCAGCCAAACTAATATATTAAAAATTTAAAAATTGTTGTTGTTTTTAGTCGATTCAAATGTAAGTTATTAAATAAATCAAATAATATTGTTTTCTAATTTTTTTATAAATTTAAAAAAGAAAAAAAAAACCAAAAATAAAGCAATTCAAATTCCGACACCAGAGATTTCCCAATTAATCGAAAAAGTACTATTAATTCGTTAGAAATTATGATTAAAATTAAAAAGAATTGCCCATTCGATTAATCGACATTGAAGGCGATTAATTGATTAATTTGTCAACGATTAATTTCATTTATAACAGCTAGTTTCAATTAATCGATTAATTTATTTTGGTTGCCACATGGAAATTCTATTTAATTGATCTTCGTCATTTAGATGCGAATGACAATAAATTTTTTTCTGCTGGTCATGTATTGTATAACCATTAATATGGGTAAAGGAAAATCGATATCTGTGGAAACTTATAAGCAGTTGGGGTTTTCAATAAGTGGAATATTGAAAAAAAATCGATAGCAGTCGTACAATATGACGGGATTTGGTAAAACGAGGTAATAAGAGAAAGATTTCCAATGCTGATAAGAGATTGAGAAAAGCTTACATTTTTCATGAGTGCACATGACATGGAATTTTGTTTGTCGATATGTTGCCTTTTCGGATGAAAAGAAATTTTATTTGGAAGGTCCAGCCTGATACAATTATTTCTTCTATGAGCTATGTAAGGAGGAACACCAGTTGATTCACCTTCATAGTCGGATGAGAGTGTAATGATTGAGAAAAATAATTATGATCATCAAATATCTGAGAGGGTGTTCTTAATCATACTTCTTAATCACACTTCTTAATCACACTTCATGACTAGTGATGGGAAAAAGAATTTATTAATCGGTTAATTGAAACGATTGCAATTAAATGTTAAATTGATGGGCAAAACAAAAAAAGTCGATTAATTTTTATTGTAAATTCCATCGAATTAACCCTCGTCTTACTCGTCTTTTTCGATTAATTGTGCCATCATATATGAATTTGGTTACCAGATTGATATCTATTTAACTGAAGTCTCTTATAAAATATGGCGCTTCTTCTTCTAATACCTGTATCAATTAGAATAAGTTTCATTAGATTTTTTTACAAGATAAATTCTTCAGAAATATTCATGTTAAATACACTCCAAAGCTTGTGTCATATTTCCGCTCGTAAGACATTTATCAACATATGTCATAGTATTTAATTATTATTTTTTATTCATTTTAATTTTTTTTTTTGTTATGCGATCAAATCCTGTTTATACCCTAGGGTACCGGCAACACATTCCTTCATAGGAAGGGGTAGTAATCTTGAATAGGAGCCATTATTCCCTTGAACATTCGAGTTACGCATAATATTGATAATTCCTGCAGAGAAAAATTGATCATACGCCTTAAAATGTCCTGCGAGCTGAAGGGAGATCCAAGATGCGCATACATTCTACTTCACTCTGCTTTAAATCGAGGGTACTCATGAGCAAGGTGTTCCAGATCTTTCATCACGACATCAAGGCAGAGATCACTGTATGCTGAAATTTACGTAAATCAGGATCGGTCGTACGTACTGCATATGCATATTTTGTCTTCATCTCCTTTCATTGTTCATTGTTCATTGTTTTGGCAGAGCTTAAGACTTTTCTCTTTTTTTTCGTAAACTAATAACTGTTACCAAAATTCCAATCTTTTCATATAATTCTATATTCCACTTCTTGTTCTTTTATCCACATTTTTTTGAGCAACGAAAATTGATTAATAATTTTTTTTTTTATTTCCGCTTCATCAAATTCGCTCCTGAATGAAATGGCTACTGCTATGAGGCCATTTTAGGCCAAGCCTATATTGGTTGTGTGTGGAACAACAAACAATTACATATAGACACACACAGTAGTGAAAAAGAAGAAGAAAAAAAAAACTTTCGGATATTTGTGTTTGATATTCCAGAATGGAATGCACCAGATTAGAGACAAAAAAGTGCAATGAAATGCTTTTACTAACAATATTGTTTTTGTAATGCTTGTTTGCTTATATGTGTATAGTTGGAGAAATGTACTCATACATTTGTTTAACTCAAACTCTCATCCTTTTTATATACTGATACAGATATATATACACTGTACTGTATTGTCTCTAAGAGAGTATTATATGTGGGAGGTGCATTGGTTTCTACATATACGAGAATGTATGTTACACATGGAACTGCACTGACAAACAACTATTAATGTACACATGGTGGCAACGGTGGCAACGGTGGCAACGGCGGCAAGTAAGTATGAGTAAGTGAATGAGTCAGTGAATGAAAACATTCTATGGATCGCTAGGCTATAGCCAAAGCCGACTTTAATGCTTTTCTACTTTTTTATTTTTGTATCTTTTTGTTATTTTTAGTGTAGCCAAGCTATGAAAGGATACCGACAGACGGACAGACGGACATACGGACACACAGATGGAAGGACGGACTAGTCAATAGACAGAAAAGGATGAACAGACGTTCAATTAAAAACATTTTCAATGCTTTTACTTTTCGTTTTCATTTCGATTTTCAAGCTGCATGCGCACAGTTGCAAACACATGCTCCAACATACAAATGCTGCTCCCCACACATGTTTCCACACATGTGCCATCACAAAAATAAGCACACATAGTAGCGGCTGTTGTTAGTCTAATGTACTCTGTTTTTTTAAATGTAGGTTTTTTCTACTTCTATTTGACTTTAACAAGCAATGCACTGACGTTGATATGCTTCCGTTAACCCTCAGATTGCCCAATAGACCCAACACCACCACCACCACCATCACCACTATTTCTACACCTTCACCACCACCATTATCCTTATATTACTACTACTATACACCACTTGTTATTGTAACGAATTTACACGGCAATTCAAACCCAAGTTGGGAAAGGAAGGGTCTTACTTCGACTAAATTGGTTTGGATTGGCTTCATATATACAATACCAGTACGACGACGACGACGACGACGAAGAGTTAGTTGGTTTTAGTTTGTTGTTATTGCTTCTGTAACTTTTTTGCTTTAGCAACTTGCTGCAATTTTAATTACACCAACTACATAAAACGTTTACTGTAGTGGGATTTATGTTGGTTCCGCTGATGCTATTTTCCTACTTTGTTTTTGTTTTTTTATTTTGTGTCGCATGTGATTTTTCATGTTCAAACCACTTGCATTCGTTTAGGTTTTTATTTATAGTATAAATGTAGGTATTGTGTCAGTCTCTGTGTATCTGTCTAAATATATAGCATAATGAAGTTGTTACCAACCTCCAGTGTACACAATTGAAGTGTCAAACAATTGCCCATAATGGTTTCAGTCAGACAGACAAATAGACAGACAGACAAATAAGTGATATGACTCTGGCAGACAGAGAATTGGACAATGAGATAGAAAAGTTTCTTCTACATCTACCTGCTTACCTTACTTGTCTTCCTGTCAGTCTTTCTGGTCATAGAATGGATTAATGAGTGTCGACTGCAATGATTTATTGTCTGAAGTTTCAAGTGCTTTTACCGTAAGTGGGATTAATAATGAAAGTGGGTTAATGGTCTGGTTGAGTCTGTGAAAGAATGTGTTTGTATTTATTTATTTTTCGCTGAACTACTTAACAAAAATGTATTGAATTTATGAGGACTCTTTAGTTTATATCTTGGTCTAGACACATACTTCATATAAAATACACATAACAAAATTCTCTTTTACTCGTTTTTTTTTTCAAATAAAAAAGAATATTGCCTTAATAAATACACAACACAAAACTCAATGACTAAAAAAAAATGCTTGGAAAGGGAAAAAACTGAATTACCATAACCAAGAGTTTTTCGTTATATGATGCTTTCATTGTAAAATTGTAGAAATGAAAATTGCAATTGCAACCCTTTGTAAGTGTTTTGAAATATATATGCAATAAATGTATTTTCGCAGTAAAAGAAAAACACTTACACACTCAGTAAAAACGCATACGACCGGAAGTCACGCATGCAAACGGAAACCGCACAACAAGCTGGTCAAAAACACAAACTCAAATTATAAGAAGGACTAGAACAGATCAAAACAGAAACACATATTGTATATATAAATAATAACCTTTGGTTACATCAACATATTAATACCCTTTATGAAAAAACAAAATATAATTTTAGGTACGCAAATTTAATAGAATTAATTTCCTTTTCAAGATATCAAAAATAACATTAACAATTATTTCTTATGGAAAATATTTACCAAAAATATAGAATTACTAGATACCCGGGCAAATGTTATTCAGGTTGATCTGATGAGATGTTTGACTCATATTCCTCACTTTTTTTAGTTGTTTTTAGACTTTTCGGTTGTTCCTTGGAGGTTTTATCGAATTTCCTTATTTTTATAAACCATTCATCCTCCATTGGAGAAAATCATGCGAAAATTCGTTCGATAGTTTTTGAGTTTATAGCAAACAGACAGACAGGCAGACGCGATGGTAGTCTTTGATTCAATTGTTAATTCATCGCTTAAATATTGTAAGTACTTTTTAAAAAATCTATAACAAAAATAGGTAGCTATTATTTTTAGGATAATCTTAGACATCCTTTAATCTTGTCAATATGAAGTCTGGCTGGATTCTCAATACAAGTATAAAGCTGTTAATCCACACCTGGAGAAACCTTTCTACCTTGTGAGCTGTACAAAAAAATCAATGTTCTTTACATGGCTACGAATTGGGTATACTTAGCATCCTCACCCACACACATCTGCTATAAAGGGGAAGTGCGCCCTTCATGACACCTATGCTGCCAAGAAGATGTGTCGGCAATACATACTTTGGATAGTTGCAATCAATTACAAAGTAATTTATTCCATTTTCCTAGTTCCAAATCCTCATCATACTTTACTACTGTTTCCAAACCGCTTTCTAAAAAATTGTTACCTCTTAGATTTAATCTAAAATATTCATAATTTCTTAGAGTCGAAGACCTTGTAGCTAATGCTAATAATTACTATATTTTTTAATTGTAAAAATATTTTATAATTAATTTTAATAAATTAAAAATAATAATAATAATTTGTAAGTGAATTTCGCAGCTTTATCCATTATTCGATCGATTAATAACATATTATGTTAATTGTTTTTTTTTTTTTTTATCATTTTAAGTTATATCGGTAATATAAATCGAATTTAAGGGACAAATTTCCTTATGTCCACACATATTTAGTCAATTTGTTTCATAGGATAGATGACACTAAAGGGATTTAGATATCTTTATCTATAAATATAAAACGATGGAACAATGGATGTCTGTCTGGATATATGTATGTCTGTTCTCTATGGAGTCCGAAACCGCTGGACCAATTTGGATGAAATTTTCAGGAAAACTCTAACTTAGTCTGAAAAGTGTTTGCACAAGAAATCGGAAATTTTTTCATCATTTCCACATGACTAATTTATCGATACAATACAATTATGATTGGAACAATGACTACAAAAATCAGGAACTAACATCATTTTGGGGCATAGCAACGCCCACCGAACTCCCTAGTTATACTATACATAGTTAAGTTAAGTTAAATTTAAAAATTTGTTATCGTTTGCTATTCAATTTTAAGTACAAAATTTTAAGCAATTAAAATAAAAAGCAGCCTACCACTAATGTTAAGAGTTTAGTGTTTATGGAAAACATCAAAATTTTGAATTGAGAAATATTTGCTAAAAAGAATCTTTAAAACTTGATAAAGAAATCTGAGGAATACTAGCGATTTATTCATAAGTTGAATTGCGAATTGTTAACTAAAAGTTAAAGTACCCATTTACTGTACAAAATGTTTAAAAAATGTTCAAAACTACTATTTTCTATATGAGAACATAGAGTGAAAATGTGCAGCTTTGTATTTTAAGTGGTGCTCGGTTTTTTGTGCATATTATACACATATAAATGAATCAGGCAAATGCTAACCACATAGTAGTATGCAAAGGAAATTTAGCACAACAAAAATACAAGTATTTTTTTTATTTCTTTTCTGCTTTTATTTATATTTTTGATATTGTTTTTTTTTTTAATTTTTTTTGGAATTTTTGTGTGGAGAAGTGGAAAAATTTATGGTTGAAGACAGCAGGCATTCCTCGTATTACGTTATAGCACAATAGTTCAGTCATCAGTATAGCATAGTTTTCAGTGTTGTCCACAAAAATATATGTTTTTATATGTATCCATATACAAGTGTGTGTATATGCGTGTGTGTGTGTGTGTGTGTGTGTGTGTGTGTGTTGTTTGTGTAAGTATGATGTATGTTTTTGATTGTGAAAGCATGTTGACATTGTCGTCATGGTCATTTTCATTTTCATTTTAACCCATACAAGTTGTTCATTTATATTGTTATTGTTGTTGTTATTGCTGGCCAGTTTTGTCATTTATCAAAAATGTTGCTTTTAGTCATAAACAAAAAAAACCCATGAAAAATGTTCATCAAAACCAGCAAAAATGGCGTTAAGGGTTTGATGGTCAGTCACGTGTATGTCTTTATTTTTTTTTTTTTTTATGAAATATGTATTTATGCATTTGTCATTTTATATAGAAATAAAACGTATATTTGTTTGAAATTTGTTACAATTTTGTTAAACAATACAAAAAGAGAAATGAATGAACCATGAGAGAGGTTATAACATAGTCGTATTTTTTTTTTAAATTATCAGTGAGTAGAAAAACATATTTAAAGAAGAACTAAATATTATTAGATATATAATAATATACTGTTACGAAAATCAAAAAACAAATCGTAGCGATCTGCAAGTGCTACCAAGGTATTAATCGCTATTGTACGAGTTCCTGGAACGCACAGTTGGATGGAAAAACGTTGTAGAGGAATAAAAAGGAAGAAAAACTTAAGAAGAAGGAAAATATCAAGCAATTGAAAGAGGTTTACAGGATGACTGATTTTTTAGATCCAATTAAGTGGACGATTAGATAATTTGTAATATCGTCGCCATCCGCCAGTGCTGCCAAGATAATATTCACAACCTTCAGATGGCTGGAAAGCGCAATAAGAGGAAGAAATTTAAAAAAAGGAGGATTAATTTTAAAGAACCAACTGAGTGGACATGATTCTGTGGACATCTAAAGAAAAGGAGGACACCTCGTAAAAACCAAACAGAACACACAAAATCGGTAAGTATGAAGAGGTATTGTGAATCTATTAGTGATATCGTGTATTTTTTTTTATAATACACCCTTATATGCAATTCTTATTTCTTAGCAGATGAAATTTCTGATTCGAGAAAGGTTAATAGTCGACCGGTGACTGATTCGAGAAAAGTCAGTTGTCAACCAGTGATAGATTCAAAAAAGTAGTTTGTCGACCAGTGACTGATTCGAAAAAGTCTTTTAAAAACCAGTCTTTTGAATATCAAATAAAAATGTTAACTGTTATTTCCGACATCTGATCAAAATAGTTCCTTTGAATTTAGAGAAGGGAAAGGGTTCAGGAAAGTTGACGGTAAGGTATCCCTATAACCATTGTCCCAATAACCCATTCGTTGCCGCAGTGATGAGCCGTAGCAGTTCCCGTCCCCGTTCTAATCTGATATTAGGTATTCATAGTTAGTCTGGAAAGGTCACCATCTGCATTTCTTAAAAAAAAATTAAAATTATTGATTGTGATAATGAGTTTTCTAGTATCCAATTATGTAGACAATCTTACCGTAAATTATTAAGTGCTTTGTTGAGAGCAACTATTCTAATCAGATGACATTAGAATAGATCACTCGACCGGGAAGCGAAACGGGAGATCTAGAGGATGTTGCCTTTCAAACGACGATTACCAATTGATTATAATGAGATATGCCTACTACTGTGCGAAACGATCTCCACCCTGATCGTTGGAATCTTCAAATTCCAGTATATGGCCAAGTTTCTAATGTTTCACGGCGCACAGACAAACTTTTGCAGTATTTAGATAGCATCGTGATTTGATTTATTCGGTTTTATCTCTTTTATACTTAATTATGCCTATAAAGTTCTTGGAATGACAATCTTATAGATTTATGTATATATTATCACCAATTATGACTAACTATAGAATAAGAATTGCTGCAATCTAGCATATCCAAAGTGATTGTATACTTCAACTAATGAATACATTCTCACATAGCTGCGCCATAATTTGTCACCCATTATCATCAGAGAATGAGTAAATCATATTTAATTAATAATTAATGTTTGCCTAAGAATTATAATCATTTGACATTTCCTAAGGTTCACTCTCACATAATAAATTCAGTGTCAAAGAAAACCGCTACATAAATAGTACCAAAGATTAATTATGTTTATTTTGATTAATAGAACAAATCTGAAGGTAAACTAAGCCTAACAAAATTGCTTCCTTCTACAACACACCTACTTATATATGAGGTACTCATATCATTATTTATACGTATGTTGTACCTACATAATGTCATAATGACAATGTCACGAAGAATATAATAAGCCTGCGACAAATCTTAAGGTGCATAGGGATTAAGTAACCAAAAGGGAACTAATGCTGCTGCTGTTGTTGTCACTATCATGTGATGTATTCTTTTTACCTTTTTTTTTATGACTTTCACCCAAATAATTTTGTTTAATTTTATGCAACTTACACATAAGTCTCACATGTTACACTTTTTCGGGAATTCTGTAATTTATCAATGTTGACATATTTAAAGCACATAAAGAAACAAAACATAACTTCAACCAACTAAAATAAAAATTTAATGTTGTATAAATTTAATGTAGTATGCTGTTATTTTGTCAAAAATTTCCATTATTTGAAGGTTAATTTCAATTTTGTGACTGCTTTAATTATAAAATTCCCTGTGTATTTACGTATATCGAAACACCCGTGTAGATTGTCAGGTGATAGGTAGGCAACATGTGCTTAAATTTATTAAAATTCTTTTGTTTTGATATTTGCCTAAAAGGACTCGTGATGACATGAAGTGAGGAAGCCATGCGTGCGTGCGTGTGGTGCACTTTATTAAGACAAAAAGGCACATAATTTATAAAATGGCGACGATCCTGTTTCACTACTTCAACTTGAGAGAACTTTTTGTAAATTATTGCAAGCAATAAACCTGATAAATTGCAATAAAATTTTAAATGATGATGAAAGAGCATAGAAATGTACATGAACATGAAATAAAGTGCACAAAAACTGAAGTAAAGTGAAATGAAATAAAATGTGAGAGAAAAAGTTGTAAAGTAGCAAAGAAAAATAACCAAGAGATTTTTTTTTTTTTTTTTTTTGTTACTTTGAGTTTTGAGTGCAGCAGACTCTTGCAGTTTAGATAAAAGAAGAAGTGCAGACATTAAAGCGACAGGTGAGATGGACATGGTAGAAAAGGTAAGTTAAAGAAATAGCGACAATTATCTAGACAGATAGACAGCGGACAGGCAGCAGACAAGATTGACAGTGTTAGAGAATAAAAAAAAGAAATCATAGGAACGATGGTGAAAAGAAATATAGACTGACAGACAGACAGATAGACACATAGACAGGCAAACGATGTGGAAAGCAGACCACGCAAAAATATATAAAAGACTGACAAGTGAATAGACTCTTACAGAACAAAAGGACAGATGAACAAATAGACAAGTAACAGTAATATAAAGAAGATATTAACTGCACAGAGTACAGTAAAGTGGTAAACTTGCAACAACATTTTCACTTATTTGTTGATGTTGCTGTTGCTGTTGCTCCTTGTTGTTGGTCCTTTTGTTTGTACCTGCGGCATAAACAAGTTGAAACTCGTTTGCATTATTAATTAACGTTGCACGGTGATGAGTTAAGTTGCCACTGCCACTCATCATTGTTGGAAACAAGAGAAGAGAACTGAAGAGTTGTAAATTAAAGTAATATTTTGAAATAAACCAAGTGAAGTGAATAACCGAACGTTGCTAATTTATTATAAACGAAAAGTGAGTCAATGAACTTGTAACAAAATAAAAACAAAAAAATAAATAAATTAAATAAAAAATAAAAGCCAACAAAAAAGTCAAAAGCACAAGGTATACTATACATATTTATATAGACAAAAATGCTAGAGGCCAAAATCAGACTGAGTCAGCCAACATGAAACCAACATAGGATAGGATAGGCCAGGCCAGGCTGATATAGGTTCCGCTCTAAGCCAACCAACCAACCAACCAACTGTAAAGCTTTGCCAGCTGTTGGCTGATAAATAATTTTCCGACAAAACTTTGCACATTAATTAAACAACTCAACTAATGGTGAATGGACGATGGTGGGTTAAAAGGGATAATAGAAGTGACAGAACTCTCTCTCTCTCTCTCTCTCTCTCATCCTAAAGAGAAAGTGATAAAAAACCTAAAAACCATTCATTGCTTTTACAATAAATAAATAAAAAAAAAGAAAGTATTTTTAAAATAATTCAAGCTTTGCTTTTGTTTTATTTGTGTTGAAAATGTTTGCAACATCATGGAAAATTCTATGGAAAACTTTCATTTAACCAAAAATAAACTATGTCAATTAGAGTAGCATACTTTTAGGTCAAATACTATACTGTATTCCATTATATTAAAAACACTTTTACTTTGCTCACTCACTCATTCACTCAGTTTTGTTACAAAAGTAAAGTCAACAATAACAATAGCAAAAACATTGTGTAATTCCTATAAATATTTAAACAATAACAGATTTAACTGTATTTATGCCAATTAGATGTACGACATGTAAGCGCTTTACTTTAGCAAATGCTATCTATTCTATCTCTATACTATTATAATTTATATTGTATACAATACTCCAAAACTACATTGTCCGTTTCCCATTTTCATTCAATTTTCGTAGAAATGCACAACAACAACAAATATTATATCAACAATATAAATTACAAATGAAATTAAATTGTAACTAAACACAACAAAATAAAAGTAAAACCACTGAAAAGCTTTACGGTGCAGTAGTAGTGCATAAAAAAGATATAACTCAATTCCTGGAAATTATTTGCTTCAAATGGACAATAAGGTTCTAAACTATAGCAAAAACTGTTTTCCCTGCAATTACATTGAGTGGGAGATATGAAAAAATATTGTATATACATACTACAATAATGAAAAAGTCATATAGTGGAGGAAATATGCACTACGAGGGTAGATTAAAAAGCTATAGGATACCAAAGGATATTCGTTCGACAATATTAATTGTTCTAAGTTGAAGTTTCCCCTTTTATACTCTTCACGCAATGAATAGTTGAAGGTTGTAACACACACCAACAATGTAAGTTTCAAGACCCTCGGATTACTAGGAGGCGTACCTCCCATACAAACATTAAGTTGATTGAAAAGCAAACAATTTTAATGTAAGTTAAGAATCATTGGCAGGAAAATGTATTCGCCTACAAAGCAAAAATTTTATTGTTGATCGTAAAGACATCGACCGAAACAAATTGTAATCGGAAGAAACTTGCCATATATTTCAGTGAAGAGTAGTGTTTTTATTTTTTTTGGCTTTTGTCACATGAGATTGATCAGAGTCTAGGAGCAAAAAATAATCAACTCAATTTCCGGTAATTTTAGCTGTGATTGTTTAGCCAGATATGATATGATAAGGTACGGAACTCACATTTGATCCTATCAGATACCGGATGGATGGATCATAGCTTCTTTCTATGGATATTTCTCTTTATAAGACATAAAATGGAGTGCTATAGCTAACTACGAAAATAATTCTGCAGTGCAGTATTCCATTATATCCAGCAAGCATTTGATAGTGTATAACAGGAAGATATTCTCCACAAATTCAAACTAATACGTCCCGCTCCGTTCTACGTAATCCTAATGTCCTTTCTTGACAATAGAACTTTCATGTTGATAGTGAAGGAGGAGACGTCTACTGTCCGACAGATCATGGTGGCGGCAGAGTACTCACTTCAATACTATACGTAATGTATACAAGTGACATACCGCCTCATACGATGACGTATGGTGATGACACTGCCATTATGGTTCCTTTCAGCTGTCCCATTGAAGCCACTGCTATTCAGCAGGAATATTTAACCACTCTATAGGATTAGTTCAAAAGATGGAACATCACAGTTAACCAACAGAAATATGCTAATGTGACGATCACCCTTACGCGAGATTCATGCCCAAGCCATTAACTCCCATTCCAACCAAACAACATCACAATTACTTAAGTATGCATCTAGATAGGAAAGTGACTTGACATCTGCCACATTTTTATCCAGCAAGCAGCATTTGCCTACGTTCGATATACTTTCATTCAATTTGTGTGGTACACATCTTCCTTTCATGCGTAGCATTTAAATGAAGAATAATAGTCTATGGCATCAGTTTTCTATAAATGAAAGCAAAACGTGACATTTATCAAATGATTTAATGAAAAAATCACTTTACATCTCACACTATTCTTTTACTTAGATTTTCATCTATAATACAATTTATTGATTCACCCTCGTACATACTTAAACTATTGTCTATAGTCTAGTTAGTGACAAACACTAATGCATAAATTCAAAATTGATAACTTAAAACGAATGAGTTAAACAAGAATGTGGGACAAATTTATTATGAAAATTATTTTCATATAATTTTATATCATTATTTTGTTGTTGTTATTTTTGTTATTATTGTCCTTATTTTTATTTTGTTTTAGTATTTTTTATTTTCTCACTGAATTTTCTATTTGCCCATATAAATGTTAGATAGAGTAAATACTAATAATTTTATGCACATTTTTGTATTCCATTAAATTAAATTTTCTATATCTAAATAAATGTATAGAAGAGAGTTTGTTTCTGCATGTGCACAATTTTGCAATTATTTCACATTTTTTTTTTTTTCACTATTTTTATTTGTGAATCAAATATTTAGATAACAAAAATATAACAAACAATTTAGATAAGGATGAAAATACTTAATTAGTTTTGGAATATTCTCAATTGAGATCAAATCATTAGTGAACAAGCAAAACAAAGCGAAATTAATTTTAAGCGGATTTTCATAAATTCAAAATAAAATTTGATTTTAATTTTTTATATATATAAAATATTTGACAGTATTTCAGTATGTATGCCGGTCCCATATGATCAAAGGAGATATAGGACATTTTACATATAATTTGAAGTTTTTTAAAGGCTTTGTTAATAAGTTTCATCATATACTATAGGAATGGATTGCCAGAAAAAAATAAAATTATAAGATCATAAAACGGGTTGTGAATGAATCCATCCAATTTTTTTAAAAACTTGCTGTTCAAAACTTTGAACAATACAAACACAGTTAGCATACTAGAAAGAATAAAGAAATAAACAAACAAACATATTTGTATTGAGAATTTCACATAACAATTTAGTATAAAACTGGGATGCAGGGGGAATTTTTTTCATATAGCCATGGTTCTATACATTCAAGGAGGAATTCCAATCTCATTTCAAGAGGATAATAATAATATTTCTTGATTTAATTAAGTATTAGAGTTTTTAAAATTTTATTTACTAAATACTTTATTTGCCTGAGTGAAAGATATTTAGTCTTCGGGTACAACTGAAGAAAATGTTGAATCTAATATTTTTTTATATAAATTGTTGAAATTTCGCTTTTAAACGATTTATTTATAACAATTTTGCTATAACGAAAGCAAAAAAAAAAAATTTAAGAACTTGAACAAATACGAAAAACCAATTTTCATTAAGACAATAAAAGTCACCAAATAAGAGGAAAAAATAAGTACAAACAAAAGAGAAAATTTCGCAATAAAAATTACAACAATAACAAGATAACAGACAACAACGAAAAGCATAAAATGTCATTTGCAGCTTCTGTATTTCCACTAAACTGAACTAAGGACATCATTGTACAAGGACAGTGAAATGCGTTGACAAAGCTCACACAAACAAAGATGGAAAAACAATAATAAAGAATAAAAATTGAAAAAAAAAAAAATTAAAATTAAAACGTTTAGAAAAAAATAATTACTGCTGGCTATTGCTTTTTACACTCTTTATAATATTATAAGTTTGTCATGAAGTTTGTAACACACAGAAGAAGACACCGGAGACCACATATATAAATGTATGTATGATTGAGCCATGTCTGTAGTCCCTTAGTTTTCGAGGTCTGAAATTTTTCCCTCCCAGATGCAAATTGATCTTTTTCTTATAAAAACTTGTTTCTGTTTTGTACTATCGACTTAAACACTATAAGTGCCTGACTCATAACCGCCAGCCTTGTTGATTTCAAGACCTTCGGACCACTGGGAGGGATGTTTCTCATACAAACATAACGCACAAAACCTGAACTTTAGAACAATAATCAGAAGATATAAAAAGTGAGTGAACAGTATTACAACTTCGGCATAGCCAAAAATAATCTTCTTTCTACTGGTTTTTTGTTAACAATACCAAAACAACGAAATAGAAATTAAACTGAAGTTAATGATTAACAAAAAATTATCTAAAAAAAAAGAAAAAGTCATAACAAAATAAAAATCTTTAATTAAAATATGTTTAGTTTTTGTTCTTTTTTTGAATTGTAAAACAATTGATAAAATGAAAATGAGAAAATATTTTTTATTTTAAAAATACATATTACAATTTCAAAGCAAATATCATAAAGAATAGTTAATATGTAAGTCATAAATTGACAGATACAATACATCATAGGAAAACTAATTTTAATTTAGAGAAAATTATTGGGACATCAAAAGAATAAAAACAAATTGTATTACAAAAATATAAACTTTGTAAACTTTAACCAAAACTTCGACTATCAGCTAACAAAAAAATGAATAAAACAAAACTTAACTCAATAAATGAAGCATTAGAAGTTAATAATGTTCAGATTATCTCAAAACATAGTTACGTTTGTAAAAGTGGTCTAAAAGACAAAATTTAAAAGAAATCTTATAAATCTATTCACATATTTGAGAAGAAATACGATATTATCAAAGAAAACTTATGATATTTATAATGAAAACAACACTATTTCCAATAAAGTAGTATGTAAAAATTGGAACGAAATAAGTCTGTTGATCGAAAACTTGGAATACTGTAATGTGATAGTAAATAAAATTACTGAATTCATCAATGAGGAAAAACAAAAGAAATATTGCTTTGAATAAGCTACTATTTTTATATAAATAATATATATTTGAAACCCCTTCAAAAGTAGAAGATATCGGGATTTCTCTTACAATGCTGAAGTCCAAATATGAAGAATGAGCAAATAATGTTATTTGTTAAATTTTAACCTACTAGAATTAAAATCATATAGTGTTTTCGTATGAAAATGCTATCAATTTTAAAGAATTGTAAGATGATTTTACTTATGTTTTGCAGAATTTACACATTGTAAACCCATATTACTTTAGAACATTAAAGTAAAATCTCGCACTTAAAATCGACACGCAATCGTAAAAAAAAACCCTCACATAAAATATTTCTCAAATTCGGTTTTTACTGAACTGGGGATTCCCGCACTATAGATTTAATAAGCTATCAATATTTTGGGAATTCTATGAACCTTTTTTTTAATACCTTTAAGCAATTAAAAATTCAGATTAAGTGGAGATCTTGTGTTGTACGAGCTTGTTTCAAAGATTGATAAAACTATGCCAAAAAGAAAGCAAAAGTCTTTGGCTCAAAAGAGCGCTATTATTGAAAGTATTTCAAATATATCAAAATGTATCCATTTGCAAAATACTTCTTCAAATACAGTTTAATGAATGTTCTGTACGAATTAAAAAAAAAAAAAAATAAAAACATAATGTTAAACTCTACAATTGAAAAGAAAAACAATGTTTAGAAAAGGTGCAACAATTCGAGAGATGACCGCATGCACGCCAGTTTAGGTCAGAAGTGTAGGACGAATTCCAAAAGAATTTATCAGCACGCAATGTCCTAAAATGATTAAACGATATGCGTATGATGGCAATGAAATCTGTGTATCTGCATGTGAATATTTCTTTTGAAAAATATACATATTTGTAAAATGCAAAATATTCAAATTTTAAATACTTTGGAAAATTTGAAATTTGTGTATCTTGGACATGTTTGTCTACTTAGCAGAAGATATTACTAATCCAGGCATCAAAGTATTAAAAATAAAAAACTATTTATAAAAGAAACAATTTCATATGAATACTTCATGTTCAGTTTTGTTTGTCTTTAGTTTCCGCGAAAAGTGCGACTCAGACATGGTAAAACCATATAATGCAAAAAACAATAGATAATTTGGTCCTTTCTTATACTCGTAGTATCTTAATTTTCGCGTTAAAATAATTTATGGTGCATACTTAGTAAGTGTAGAGTACGAGTAAGCAGTAAATGCATACTTTATTCCACACACTTTTACCTGAGACAGCATACTCAAATGCTTAAGAACCTTTTTTGACTTGTAAATATTAAGTAAAAAAAAAAAAAAAAATAGTTATGAAAATAGAAACCCATAAAAATGTAGCATTTTAAGATTGATTTAGTATTGTATGTGCTATTATAAAAATAATATAAAATAAAACAAAATAAAGAAAACAAAAAATTTATAATAAAATAGAATAAATTAAAATATATTAAAAAAAAATTAAATAAAATAAAATAAATTAAAAAAAATAAAATAAAACACAAGTAGAAGGCGACTGACTACATATCACATAATAGAACATTGAAATTAATTTAAATATCAAAAAATAAATACATATAATAAAATCATAGACTGAAAGTGTTTGTGCGCGCATCATGTAAAAGTCACTCATTGGATTCAAAATAAAATTACTAAAATATAAGAAGCTTTATTGTGAGTAACATATAGCACTTATTTCATCAAAATTGATCTAGAGAATCGGTCAAACATTGCATATACAGCTTAGAGACATATTTTAAAATCAATAATGATAAAATTTTGCCAGTAGATGCAAAATACACCGGGACATCTAAAATCTAATATAATTTTAATTATTTATAAGATACCAATTCGATGGCACAAAATATGGTAAACGAATAAATAGATATATTTAGATTTTCATTCCTCATTTCTTATTTCAATCGAAGTTCCTAATATTTTTAATGAAATGGCATAGAATTAGTCAGACCATTTTAAACTTTAAAATTCTAATTTCTGTTTGAAAAAGTTTATCAGTTGAAGTGTAAATGTTACAAAAGTTTTGGTGAACCTTAGGTAATGTTTCATCATTATCTTGTATTTTTGTGTCTTTAAAATTATCTAATGTTTTTTTAAATTCTTCCCCTTCTATATGCTAAATCTTCTGTAGAAATTTCAAAAATAAATTTACTCATTTTACTTCCATTTATTTTGTCTCACATTCACTTTGTTTTTTTCACTTGATACATAAAAATCAATCCTTTGACAATTGATTTTACCTTTGTAGCTCAAATTACAATATGATATTCTTTAAAATAATCAAACCTATTGAGCAAAATAATAGTGCTGAAAAAGGCAAAAGAAACAACTACGACTGCTTAATAATGTTAATGTCCATTCATCAATCAACCCCATGTACGAGTATACTATTGTTCTAACCAACTCTTGTCTTATCAGTCGTTTATCCTTTAACTTTTCTCACATTCTATTAATCTCTTCCTTCTCCCCATTCAAATGACTGTTTCCTTTACTGTTGCTATTTATTTTGATTGCCAAATTGTTTTAAACGAAACTCATTTGAAAGTTGAAAAAGCAAAATAGCTTCAGTAGTAGTAGTAGTAGTAGTAGTAGTAGTAGTAGAGTAGTTTAGAAAAAGGAAGGCCAAAGGCATTGAGAGCTGAGATAGTTGAACAGAATTTGAATGACAAAGTGTCTGGTAAGCAACTAAAGTATAAATGAGGATGAGTCTGCTACTATGATGATGCTGATTATATGATGATATGCAATGAATGTGATTGCAAAAGAAATTGAATAGTGAGTGACTCTCTCTCTATGGATCTCATCGTGTATCTGTGTGTGTGTGTACTTGAGAGTTAGAAAACTATGTCAGCAAGTCAATGAAATTGTCTGAAGTCATTAAAGCACGCGTACTTGACTGAATCAGGATAACCTTGAAAGTTATGAATGAGAAAAACTATACAACTGTACATACTATAAATATTCGTAGGTACAATGTATAAAAGTAGAAGTAAGGGTATGGGAATATTGCGTAACTTTAAAAGTCGCTGCACAAACAGTGAACTTAATAACTGTTAGAAAAGTAAAGCTTAAAAGTTTCGTACTGTTTGATTTCCGGTGGCATAAAACTTTCATTTCCTGTCAACATATTGGGCTAAGCTTAACTCATTGCGTAAAGCTTATTTTGTGACATAAAATCTCTAAGAGTCTTAATGGAGGAGAATGCCTGCCTCATGATGAAAATTGCTATAATTATTTGCTGATTACATAATGACTAAACTTTATTATTAACAAAAATTTTCCCAATATATACATAGTATTCACCCACTCATGATATCGAGAGATAATAAAATGAAGCCCACCTTCCTTCCAATCTTCGCCAGTTAAGAAGAAAGCATATTTAATTTATTTACTTAGTACAAAGTTGTCGCATAAATTTCCTTTTTAGTTCATTTGCTCTAAATCTAAGCCACTTGCTCTCTCTCACACTGAATCTTTAGCGCTTCACTTGACTAGACTTCATTCATTCATTCATTCATTTATTTCATTCGCTTATCGTTCACTTTCCCATTCGCGACATTATTGAGTGTCAATTTATTTAACGCTATTTGTCTCGACATTTACTCACTTTCTCTTACTTCAACGTCATCAGCATCATCATCATTATCATCATTTAATCCGCAGCCTTCCTCGTGGGTGGCAACAAATTCTCGGAGACTCGGAAAAAGCAACATTCTTGAGGCTTATTAAAAAGTTTGCCGCACGCGTTCATCGTTTCATTTATTCAAGTAAAAGTGAAAACGCATGGACAAGGATTTGAAGCTTACTTTATTGCTACGCAAAGGCTACACGGAGAGGACATAAATTTACAAAGGATTAACAACAGCGAAACGGAATTCTTCATGGCAGATGATTGTGGTGGTATTGGGTCGGTCCATTGGTTGGACAAGTAATTTAACTTTGGCCAAGTTTATTACCAAATTTGAAAGGATTTGCGTAAAGAAATTGAAATGGTTTGAAATGACAGGCCAAACAGAGTACACATAGTACAATATTAATAGACTGCATAAGCAAACTGTCGTTTTCAATGATTCCCTGCAAACAATTTTCCTTTATTTTCTTTTGTGGCTACGCTTCTGATAGGAAGTCTATTTGTGTGGGCCTACAATTATCTCTTTTGAATATTTTATAGAAATAAAAAAAAAAAAAAACACCAATAGATGCCTTGAGGATACTTTTCGTTATTCTCATACTCTACTCCACTCACTCATTTGCCAAATTGGCTTAAGAAAGCCTTACGTTAAACGTTTTGAATTTTTGGAATAGCGTGAAAATCACATTATATAAAATTTATTTTATTTTCACAATTGCGCTAAGCTTTTGAGAGGTAAAATCATGATGATGATGATTATATAATAATAACAATGATGATGACGACGAAGATTATATTGTATTATGACAACAAAAATATTTCGCTTTAAAATGTGTCAAATGCTAAAGGCCACCAAGAACTCTATCTACAACCAGAGAGTTACAAACACCCAAAATGTGGCTGCGTTGCGTAAATAATTACAAAAGTTTTTTGAAGCTTTGTGGCTTTTTCCAAAAATTTGCATTCAAATTGAAATGAAAAGGCGAGCAATAGATAAAAGTATTTTGGATGAATAAAAGATATCCCAAGTATGGAAAAAAATATATAAATAAAAATAAAAGTATGGTCAAGTAGACCAGACTATTGGATGCTTTGTACTGCTACAATATAAAATTACTTTATATAGAGAGCGAAAGAGAAGATAAGTAAGGAAAATATTGTTAATATATGCAACTAAAATATGTATTTTATTTTTAATTTATGTTTAGCAAAGTCAGCAGAATTTGACAAAAAAAAAAATATTAAAATTACTACATGTAACCGAAATGACAATGCTAAGGTGAGCTAATGGTGATGATTTTTCTCGACTAGATCCAAAACATACACATTCGAGGAAGCATTAAAGTGGCACCTATCACAGATAAACTTTGAGAAAACCGATTACGCTGGTACGGACACCTGATGAGGAGGCCAGAAGACCACGCATTGAGGAGAACCCAAGCAATGGAGGTAGTGAAGAGAGAGAGAGAGAGATAGAGCCAGAGCCAGGAAGACCACTTGAAACCTGGTGGAATGCAATAAAATCACACATTGGCAGCAAAAATCTATCAACAGAAACAACGCACAACCGTGCAAAATGGAAACATTCTACAAGGAGAGCCGACCCGATATGGGACAAGGCTAGAACAAAGATGATATATATACTAAAATCCAGAGATATGAGGGAGTTTTATTGACCTGACAAAGTATATCACTACTGTATAGCTGTAAAGACTGCCTCAGCATTCTTACAAAAAGTTTAATGTCTTGCTATCCTTTTATTGATTGTTACATACATTTACATAAACTTAATATACCTTTTTATTTATTTATGATTACAGAGTATTAAAATGACAAACGCCACAAAGTATTTTTAGCAAAATCCAGGGACGTCAGGCTTTCACAGTAAAAGATGGACAAGCATGAGCAGATTGATGCTCTTTGAGACTGACAAAATTATATGCAAATAAGAATTAAAAAAAAAAATAATATGAAATAAAAGAAAAAACAATAGAAATAAATTAAATACGAAAAAACTATCTTTCATCTCTTCAAGGGTTGCATACACTTCGCAAACGATAGTCTTAAAATATAACAAAACAAAAACAATTCAAAATAAATAAATAAATAAATTATCACTGAGTACAAAAAACGACCAGTTGATATAGAGACTACTTATGAATGATCAGATTATTGATCACCTGTTATGTTTTCTAAAACTGTCTGAAGAGATTCCTCGTGCCAAAGACTAGTGAACAAATGGATAGAAATTATATAATCTAGAATAAGTAACTTAGAAATGAATTGAATGAATGTAACTGACTCACTGACATGGTAAATGGGCACATGGACAGAATAAAATAGTCAACAAGATTATCCATGTACTGCTTATTATATTATTATAAACTTAGAGTGCTCGCTACTAGTAAAATGTTAGTCATATACTGATGATTTTGTTAGCAAATGAGTATAAGAATGGTATGAGCGTGTATAAGATCAACACATTTTACGATGGTAATTATGTGTTGCGAAATTACACATTGTAGAATATTTAGGGAAAACCCTGTTCATATGTATGTACACAGAAAGAAAAACGCCGCTCCAGCTCCGTTTGCATTTAAAAGCAATCAATGAGATCTCATTCTGCTTTTCTTCAAATAGTAGTTGCATAGAGAGGACGCCTTTGTTATACAAGTATATCATGAATCATTTGAACCTGGACTTTTTCTTTGCATGCGTCGATTCTGTTATAATTCTTAAACTATTCATTTGCTTTTTACTCAAAAGGTTTGGATTAGAGAAGTGTTCGAATACAAAAGTGGTACCATTAGAATTGTAACCCTGCATGAATCCACGTCTTTAGTTTAGACTTTGGTGTTTCTAGTTATCGTTTTTCAGCCTCATGTCTAAGATCAAAGTATATGATAGAAATTCATCAAGAAAAAATTGAATTCGTTTCAACACCAAAATGGTCTAAGTTTTAGTTTTTTTGAGTTCACATCAAGTACATTTTGTTTTCATTTCTAGTTCCTTAAGTACAATTTCAACTTGTTTCAAGACCAAAATGGTTTAATTTTAAGATGTTTGGTCTTAAAATAACACGGTTCTGGTGTCATAATTACCAAGAAACGTAATTCATTGTTGTTGAAGAAGTAGGTTATTCACATCGAACTGATTCAATGTGAATTGATTTTGGGTTCAGACTGGCGATTCTGCATCGTGAACAGCTGTTTTTTTGTTTTGCATTTACACACTTTGACAAGTTGTGACAAGTGATAGGTGAAAAGCCTATAAGTTCCTAAGGAACAAAACAAACTTAATTCAAGATTTGTTGTACTTACAAATATGATCTTGATATGACAACACCGAATGTTCTCGGTATTTTCTCTATGTGTAGGTATTTGTGAAATGCAAAATACTTCAATAATAAATGAATTTTATGAATGCAGAAATATTTTAGAGGTTGTGTTTGTCTGCTTAACAGAAGATAATAAAAATCCAGTCATTGTCGAACAAAACTGTTTAAAAATACACGATTTTAGTTAAGTCTATCTTACGATTCCGCGGAAAGTGCGTTTCAGGCAGGCAACCATAAAATTTTGCAAATTACAATAGATAATACTTTCTAGTCCCGTCTCATGGTACAAATGCATATTTAGTAAGTATACCTGAAACACACACACACACACACACACACACACACATACACACAGCATACAAAAATACGCAAAGACATTTTTCTTTGGTATTTTGCAGGTAGAAAAATTACAAGAATACAAAATCGTATGTATAAAGAGACGCGCGAAACATCGCTAGAATTTAGTCTTTGATTAACAGTCAAAATTGCACAGCGGAAAATATACGAGTACCGATTAAAATATGGATAAATTTAACAATAGTTTGATTGCATTTCTCGGTGGAAAGAATAAATCTATTATACCAGATGATCCAGAAGGCGGTGAAGAACCCGTTATTCAGGAAGCCGGTAATCAAGAGCCTGAGAAACCACAAGGTGCCAATCAACATAGACAATATTTGTACAATGGAGAAATGAAACATAGATTAGAACGGATGTAAAATAAGACAACAAAAAACAAAAAAAAAGAAATAATTTTTTCTATTTAACAATAAATAAGCCAACAATTTTGTATTAATACATCCTACATTTAATTTAATTCTAACAAAGTTTATTTTATAAATTTGACTACTTTACTACTACTTACTGAAAAACGGTTTAATAAATTAAGCAATTTGTATACTACACATTTTTACTAAGGAAAACTAAATTTATTTGTTTATAACATTGATAAAAAACAATTGTCAGCTAAAAGTAGGACAAAAATATGAATTAAAATAAATTAATTACAAACAAAAATATGAAAAAAAAATTAAAATAATAAATATGAATAATATGAAATATCAGCTGATGACACGATGGGTGAAATTTATTTGCAACAGTAGCGAGCTATGCCCCTTCTCAAAGCCATGTGTGGTCAGAGACATATAAAGTAAAATAATGCAAACGGTATAGAAGACCCAAATCAGCGATATCCAGTTTATTTAGCCTGCAGTATAATCATGAGTCCCGTAGACAGCGAAGGACGATGGTATTAATCGACGAGGGCGATATCACAGGCGAAACAACGTGATAGCACTTATTATATGTATGATGTGCATAAAACTCAGAAAAGATCGTGTAGGGTATAATTAGTAAGGCATCTATTCAAGGCTAAAGGGACAAAATTTCTGGTAGGACGACTAGGGACACAAATGTTTAACTGATTTAGCAGATCAAGAAACTCAATTTCCCCCACAATGAGCTTATGAAGAAAGTTAATCCTAAGAGTTATCCTACAATACACACAAAATGGAAGACTCATAAGAAGGAGCCTATCAGAGTAAGATGGCAAACGGGAATTAGGATTCCAGTTTAGGCCACGAAGAGAAAACAGAAGGAATTGTTTCTGTACAGAACTAATTCAATCTTGATTCTTTATATATTGCGGTTACCAAATGCAATAGCAATAAACGAAGATTGAACGCGCAAGAGAAATAAATATGCCCACATATTTGTTGTAAATTAAAAATAAAATACAATTCTTCTTCTAATAAATACAGATAGCACCCAATTTTTATACTCTTCCCGCAGTGTTATAAGTTTGTCATGAAGTTTCTAACACACAGAAGGAGACTTCGGATACCCTATAAAGTATATATATTCTTATATGTCGGAATCAACCGGATCGGACTAGGAGGGGTACCCCCTAAAGAAACCGTGATCCAAATTAAAGTTCCTATTCGGATTTTTGTTTTGTGTTTTGTACTATCGAATTGAAATTTGGACACCATAAGTGTCTAACCAATTTCCATCAACCATATAAATTTGAAGACCCTTGGACCTCTATGGGGGTACTCCATACAAAACAAATTCAAGTTCGTATTAGAAAAACTTTTTGTTGTTTTATACTATTGACTTAAAATATGGACACTAAAAGTGCCTGATCCATATCCACCAACCATTTAAATTTCAAGACGCTCGGACAACTAGTAAGGGCGTGAAGAGTATTACAACTTTGGCATTACAACATGGTATTAAAATTGTCTGATGATCAAGATGGTGTTTAGGATTTCCTAATAGGGTCCTTTAACTCATTAAAATCCTGGGTGAGTATCTATAAGTGCATCAATCGATTTGTTATATAAATATTTAGAGATGGAAAACAGTTCACTCTTCAGAAGGCAGCGGGAAACCACTGAAGTACTTCATTCCAAGATTATCATAATGATAACAATATAAAATAATAATTATAATTTTATGTTGTATGATCAGAAAGATTTGCAATCATCAAAGAAGACAAAGGATTCCTTATTCTAGTTGCTAGCATTTGCATAAATTTCTTATAATCTTTTATTCAAAATGCGAGTATATAAACACAGAGAGAAAACAAAATTATACAGAACTTGTTTTCAATTTATTGTATGTGACAAATTAACACCTTTAGGGAAATATGCCAAAGTCATATTAATGATTATCCACTTTTATTCCATAAGTACAGTCAAATTTACCATATCTCCCCTATGTTAAACTGTGACACTCTTCGTCTTGCTACTATATCTCTGTATCTCTGCCTAATAACAAAACAATTTGTATGCATTTCCATTTCAATTTTGTATACGTTTTTGTTTCCCTTGACACAAATTTCGTGTGTGTTCTGTGTCTGTGTGTGTGCGTGTGTGTGTTGCACATGTGGCATTAATATTACGCTAAGCACGTACATGTGCAACATACTCGTATATATTGTACCATATAATGTGGAAAAACATGTTGCAACAAACATATGTACGTAAGTACGCAGCATAGACGATTCTTTTAGATAAAAATCGCTGGGATCAGTTACTACTGCGGCAAAAGCGGAAATTGGATAGAAAAAAATTGCTTCAGCTGCATTGCAGATTGAATACAAGCAACAACAACAACAACAGCAGCAGTCTCGTTAAACCAACAAACATAATACCAGCAGATACAAAAATACGGAGATATGCATAGATCACGTGTCAAGCGTAAGCATGCATTGATATTTCATTGACAGCTGCGACGAAGCGTGCGAAAAACAAACTCAAAAATAAGATGCAAAACACAAAAAAAAGGCAACGAGCAACAAGAAACATCATGATGCCCCCAACGAAATTGTTGAATATGAAAATTGCTAACGCTGCTGCTGCTGCTGCTGCTGCATAGATGTCTAGTGTCAAGGGGATCACCCGTCTCGTTTGGTATTCGATTGAGATCAGACGTCATTTGCACGTTACAAGAGCAGCTAATGTGATTTGCAAACGTGAAGCAAACAAGTGAACAAGCGAACGAACAAATGATTGAATGAATGAATGAATGAATGACGGAACGAAACTATGAACAAATGAAAAACTCTTCTTGCTAGGGGATTTTATTATAGTTTGCTGTCTGTTTTATTTTTGTTGCTACTATTCCTGTTGCCATTGTGGGCCAGATTCCAGCAGCTTTTGGATAAATGGACAGCTGATTGCAGCTCTATTGAATATTGGATGATGGTGTCAATCATTCAAGTTTTCAAAACAAGGATTTTGTCTAAATTTTGCACAACCAAATCGAAATTAGAATTGTTCACTATAAGCCCAGACAGAGTACAATGTGCATAAAAATGTGTAGGCTTAAAACAATTTAAAGTGATTTTTCCTACTATTTTTCTATTTCTCTGTTTCTCTATTTCTATTTCTAATTTTGTGTTTTGGATTTTGTATTAAATTTTGAAACACGAACAAATTAAAACACATTATATAAACTTAATTAACACTCAAAAAGCAAAACCATAGGTCAGGTCATGTAAATACAAAATGAAAGCAAAAGGACAAAAAGTGTGTGCACGTGTAACAACACAACTATAAAAACACATTAGGCAATTGTTCAGTTGGTTAACCAAGCGTATATAACAATCACAACCTGTGCACAAACTACAATAAAAAAAAGGACTCAAGCACACACACACACACACACACACACACACACACACACACACTAACAATGCGAATATCAACATTTGCATATAAATTACGCATACGCAGTGTGAACTCGACTTGTCTGTCTAACATACCAAATTATCACAATCTCTTTCCTGTTTATTATCATATCTTCCTTCTGTGGCCCCCCCTTCCCTTCCCTGCCCTTTCCGTCTACTATCTTCCTGTTTTTCCAATGTGAGCAACCATTTAAACACTATAAATGTCATTAATAATATCTGAAGCTTTACTTTCCTTTCCTTTCCTTCTTTCTCTCTTTTATTACTACTGCTTATTACTTATAGATACTCATATGCATCTAAATATGTTGTATGTATGTCTAATGTTATATGTTTGTGCGTGTGCTTCTGCATGAATTAAATATAATTCTGCGCTTACAAAATGTTTAACAACTTAAAGTGCATATGCTTATAGTATGTCATTTTTAGCTACTAAGTAAGTATATGAGTGGTCCTTGTATTACAATATTATCATTGCCTACACTCATTTTCTCAATAAATACTACTTACAAAGTTATGTTTGTTTAGTTTAGAAACGACACAAGGACACAATGCTGAATGTACAAACCACTACTTGAGCATTGTCAACAAAATGCTGATGCCAACATTTGAGTTGAATTGTTAGTGGTGACCTTTTAAATGATGCTTTTCTCGCTTATGCGGCACTTATATCTACGAAACGAATATAGTACTTACCTATATATTGTACAGAAGTAGATAAAATAGGTAGATAGATGTACGTACTTGTAAACTTATTGTCAATGCCAAATTGAAGTTGTAAGCTGCGGAGAAAAGAATTTTTATGATAGTAGAGTCTCATTCACTCAAAAAAAGATAACTTATTGATTTCAAAGTATTATGAATTATCTCATGAAAGGTTATTATAAACAATAATATCAGATATTTCGTTAAACTTTACACAAGATTATTGATGGTTGTTTTTTATAAGTTCTCCGTGTATAGATAAAATTGCATTTAAGCGATAAATGTGTATAAATGGCTCACGTAAGTCATCAAAGTCTTGTCTTTGTGATCCTATCACACAATTTTCTGTATATAGCTAAGAGAAAAGGTGTGTAAATGTAAATTAAATAAATAAATTTTAATCTATTTGATTAGCAAGAGCATAAAAGGCTAATTTAATCATCAAAGTCTTCTCTATGTAATCCTATCACGCGGTTTACATTATTGCATTATAAGTCAAAGCACTGATACACCAACAAAACAATCGGTCATTTTTAAATGTGAAATATATAACAAATATCGAATTGCACATAACATCTTCTATAATCATGGTACTGGAATTCACTGTATGTGGACTAGAAATGTTCGCTCAAAGTTTGCCATTAGAGGAGTCAACGACATTCAAGTTGGTTGAAGATGAAAAATATAAACCTGAAACTAACCTGAATTTTGGCGAAAATGTTCATGTGCAAATCACTAATAATGTTTAGTTTAAAATAATCATCGCCGTGGAAAAAGCTGGATAAATATTATGAGAACTCTGCACCTTTCAATGGTTAAGAAGCGGTTTACTGAATTTCAATGTGATGATGAACGTTCATATTGTCAAAAATCAATAAAATCCACGAGATTGTTGCCACAGATGCAATCTGAAAAAGTCTTGCGTCATTATGTAATAGTTAATGAAACATGGATCCGTCACAACACACTGGAGGCAAAGAAACAATCGACGCAGTTGACTTCTCCGGGTGAACGTACTCAAAGATAAGGACAAGGCGGCTTTGTCGACCGTAAATCCATGCCAACGGTTTTTTTTTTCACATAGTGTCATTCACATTGCTTTGAAAAATGGTAAAACGCTCACTAGCGAATATTATTGAGAGCTCTTGGAAACATTCGACATTGATTTGAAAAAAAAAAACAAACATATTTGGCAAAAAAAAAATGTGCTCCATCATGACAATGCACATGTGTAGTGTCGCCATGTCTATAAATTAGGCAACTAAATGCTGCCCTATTAATCATATTTTTCAGATTTAGCTCACTGCGGCTATTTTCTCTTTCCAAACCTGAAGAAATTGCTTGGCGGGTGAATGAAATAAACTTCTATTCCGAGGATCTTCACAAAACGTATGATTTGCAAGGGATAACAAATATGGGAAAAACGTTTAAATAAATGTATCAGGCCAAAGGGAGTCCCACAGTAAGAAATGAAACGCTGTTTGTCGAAAAAAATATCTTTTATTCAAAAAGTCACTGACTTATTTTTAGTGCCCTTGTACTTATTATCGCCTTGACCTAATGCTTAGCTAGAATGCTAAATTTCTATAAAGTCTTTGACAGTTCAAGGACAAACTTGAATTCAAGCATTCACCATCATCTTAAGGAAAATTAAAGCTTACAAAATATGTATCCAAAATATTATTAAAATAATATTTCAAGCAAAATATATTCCCATATTCATATGCATTTAACATATTGATTCTTAAGGTAAAACTTTAAAACCAAAAATAGTATTTGCTTTGAAACCTTAAACTAGAATATCAAATGAGGAGTATGATGATATTTTTTCATCATCATCATCATCATAACATTTTCAAATTTATTTAGCAAACTCAGACTCAGAATATCTTCAGGCTAAACATGGCATCCTTTGCGACCCATATGTATATTGTCCTGCCTACATCCTGTCAATATTCAAACTAAAATCTTTATGTGACACAAAAAAAAGAAAGAAAGAAAATGCATACATTCTCTGTATATTGTAGACAAATTTTACAACAAATGTCCTTTGGCTATCATCAAAATATTGAAGTTAAACAAGAAAATATTTCAGTATTTGATTTCAACGAAATTTACATACCTTTTCCAAAGTAAGTACAATTAAATAGAATATGAAACCTTTGAGAACAAGACACAGCTTTCTATATAAGAAATTTATATTCTACAACACAATAGATTTATAACAGATAAGGAGTTGGTTACATTCGTAGTAAATGTCAAAAATATTGTAGTGTTCCAATCCTAGGATACTTAAATATGAGAGCTTCACGTGAATATTCGCATTTAATAATAGAAAAATCTTTGTTTATACTACTTCTTTAGCTCAAAAACAAAGTAGTTCGCTTTGAAACGAAAGGAATGATGTACTTTCAGTTTCCATTCATACTTTGGTTAATCTATTTATGTTACAAACATCACAATAAATTGAAATATCTTACTATACGAGTATGTGAAAGGCATAAAAAGGCAAAAGCAGTCGCATTTTTCTTACATTCATTGACTTTTTTTTGTATTGTCGTTATTGTTGCTGCCCATCGGGCTGGGCTATCAATATAAGTTACAATTTTATTTCATTTAAAATATGTTTGCAAAATTGCTTGACTTGACTTGGCCGACAATGTTGTGCATTTATTTGGTAAAGAAATTTTTTTACAGCCACAAGCACCTTAACCCCTTCATACACTCACACACACACACACACACACACACACACACACACACAGTGAAGTCCATTTTGATAAATATATTTTATTGTATTGTATTTTGTATATTTTTGTTGTTGTTGCTCTGTGGTCAAATGTAAGTAAGTAAAAGTCAAAAGAAAAAACCCCATCATCAGTGTACAGAGATTTTTTAAGGGACAAACAAAAATTCCTGGCCTTTTTTTTTTTTTTTATAGATATATTTTCTTTGCCTTTGCCTTTTTCATACTCTCCCTGCATAATTTAGCATATAAATTTAATGGCTGCACTGATTTTTCATTCCGATAACCAAAGAAAAGGGTAAAGAATCATCACAAAAAAAAAAAAAAAGAATCATAAAGAAAAAATATACAATATTATAATATAAAAGTAAAAGAGAAAAATACAATAGAGAAAAGAGAAATAAATTATTGTATTTTATCAGAAAAATAACCTACATGAGTAATGAGTTCGTGCTTGAAATTTATAAGTTTTGATAGGAAAAATTATTTCATTAAAAGAAAGAAAATCTTTCAATATTTTTATTTTCGCCTTTAAAAAATTTAAATGGCGCCTTTGTGTATGCAACACTTTTTCATTCATTCGTGCGTACTTAGTTTGGAATGTGCCAAATCGACAATTTTCTTGGTTTTTGTGGTGTTTTGCCTTCAAATCAAATTCCAAATTCTAAATGCGCAATAAAAAAATTATTCAACTACACACACACACACACAAGCAGAAGCAGAACCACAAGTAAGGATAACAAGAACATAATCAACATGAAGCACTTCAAATTGATGGTCACGATAATGTGCGGTTGATTGTGATTTTTTTAACTTTTTTTGTCTCCACTCAAGGATTTTTTCATTTCGATCTTTCTTTTATAACGTCAAGTGAAATCCAAATGACTGAAGTATGAAATAGTAGTAGTAGTAGTTTCGTTTGCATGACTGTCCTTTCGCACTAGTTCTGTCTCATCATTGCCATCATAGTCATCATCGGTCTGTTGATGTCAGGGCTGTCGGCAACTTATGCTCGATTTGCGACGCAATGTTCAATTCACAATTCTATTTTTTTCTTTACGCAAAAGACAAAAAGTAGAAACTCCTGCTGGATGCAAATCAGTTGTCAGGTTACAAGAAACGGGAATGGGAAAGAAAAAGGAGGAATTTGAAGCAATCGAGGAGAAGCATAGAAGTGTGACAACGATTTTCTATGGTCTTTTTAATGTGGTTTTGCTGCTGCTTCTATTCTTTTTCTACTCTTTATTATAAGGGAAACCTTTTATTTTTTCTATTTTTTGATTTTTTCTTCTTCTTTTGATTTTTTTTTTTTAACATCGCGAACAAAACCTTATGATTGCGTGTGATTTTTATGCCTGAGTCTTTTACCTAATCCCTTTTCCTTTCCTTTCCTTTTCATTCCATAGCTTTCTTTTTATTTTTTTTTTTTTTATTATTATTATTTTTTTCTTGTTGCTTTTCTAGTCTTCTTATGTGGCAGGAAACCTGTCATAACGGTAACGGGTTTGTCGTTTCCGCACTTATGGATTTCACGCTACGTTATAAGACAAACGAAATGGAAGAGAATTGAAGAAGAGAAAATAAGAAGAATAAATCGACGGAAAGATAGACAAACAGGCGGATGGAGAATATGACGACAATGTTAGACAATGAAAACGGTAAGCAAGAGAAAGGAAAGCACATAAAGCATGACAAGCAAAAAATACGATAATAACAAAAGAATGAAAGATGATAGAACAAAATGAAAGAAGACAAGCAAGTAAAGGAAACCATTAAAGGATTCGAATTGAACTTGAATTATTTTACCCGTTAATGATATCATTTATTTTTCAAAATGTCAAATGAAGAATTGTGAAAATTTTCAAACAGAAATCCTTCTTTACAGACCACAAAGAATATCTTAAAAATGATGATTAACAACGAATACTGTGCTGCCTTGACTTTTAATTTCCTGTAAGGTTGCATTTCAATATTTCTCTCTTTAACTGACAGTTGCAGCAGTCAAAAACCATAATGGATAATCGACTATTCTTCGAAAGATTTCTGTAAATATATGCATCACTCAAACTGACTTCAAACCAAGAAATAACTGTGCGCTGTTTCTGCAAAAATGCAACCGGAAGCAAAAACAGATTACAGAACAGAAGGTAAAAGGATCCTCCAGTTCTATCTACAACTCAATGTCAATTTGTTTGCTTACCTGTTTTGAAGTTTTTGAATGTAGTGACATAAGGCAAACAAGACCAACAAAGTCGAGACAAGACAAGACAAGATAAGTCAAGAACGATGATGTTAATGTTGATGATGATGATGACAACGACAAAGATTTTGGTTAAATCTTTTGCTTTTTCCTTTTTGGAGGAAAACTTTAGCGCAAAGATACTTCAATGCAAATAATGTGCAATGATAGCCAAGTACTCGAAGTAACAAAAGGAGGAGAGATGATGAATCCGTGGGTGGTAAGTTGTGTAAATGTCTAAGCAAACTAAGCCGCAGTAACTACAAGAGTAAACCAACCAGCAAAAATTACTGCAGTTACAACTTCATGCACCAACAAATGCCACAGGACTTTAAGCAACTGTGCCGTATGCTTCCGGTCGAATGAATCTACTACTACTACTACTACTACTGCTGTTATTAATGTATGTACTATAAATGATAGAGTTGTTGTTCAACAGGACATTATCGTATAAGATTTGCCATGAAAATGAAATTATTCTAGCATAGCAAATGATTATGATGGCCATGTTGATGACGATGATGATGATGATGGGGATGATGTTTGTACATTTTGCGTACAAGATTGATGCGCAAATATTTGACGTTGGTATTAGAATTTGGATTTTGGTATTGTAGTACACAATCATCTTACGCCATAGAGAAAATACAATGCATCTGAGTGATAATAATTAAAATTTAATTAAAAAGCAAATGTTTTAAATCTTATGTACTCCATGTACTCCATATGCTGAGGCCTTGTTATATGTTGAACAACAACAGCATCAGCATAGTCAACATCATCAACAATATCCATATATCTTGTCATTTTAGTAGTTGTTCGAATAAGTATACTTATGTTGTAGATTGGCAATTGTAATTGGAATCTGTTGCATCATCATAATCATCATCATCATCATCCTCATATAATAAATAACAAATATTTTTGGTTTCCCTAAGCATATGTAGTTGATTTAATTGTGGAACATGGCAATATTGCATATGAATGATGTTTGAGTACTTGCAAATAGAATTTTAATTAAATTATATTTATATGGACATGAAAGAGAATGAGTTTTGCAAACAAACTACTACTACTACTACTACTATACTCGTACTATTGTGAACAATTGTATTGAGTTCTTAGTATTAAGAATCCAATTGTATTGTTTTCTGTGACGTAGGCAACATTTCTTGAATAAATATTAATAACACAATAAAATATAAATTTTGAAGAAAATTGAAGTGGAAAATTTATGCAATATTATGATGGTATGTGCAATGTATGTTAGCACAATAGAACTTGGAAGATATTTCATAATAATTTATTTCCATTTCAATTAAATGTGTATTGAATGTTGTCAAATTGTTCAGGTATCCAATTTCAATTCAATAAACAATAAATATATTATCCACACAATTCTTATGTACTTATGTGAAACTTATTTGACTTATGACATTTAATTTTGAAGTACTAGGTCAACTTTTTGTGGTTAAATTTATATATAAACATTGTTGGCCGAGCAGAGTAACTCTGTTATCCACAAAGGCATAATGATCAACATATTTGGTGATTAATAAATAGAAGGTTTAATTTGAAAATAAATTCCAATAAATAACTGCCTTTTGTAAATGAAGCATTCAACTTTATACAAAACCACCAATATTGTTACGACAAATCAAAATAACTTAGCAATCGGCAATGCATATCTCGTTCAGAGTGATAATAAGAACAAAATGAGGAAGAACATGACGAAAGAGATGAAAAGAGACTAAGAGTTTTTGACGAATTGATGAGGATTGAGTTGTTACACAAAAAAAAAAATGATAGAAAATAAAATATATGCCAAATAATTTTTATAAAATGTTTTGATAAACCTTAACCTTTCCAATGAGTATAAATTTTATTTAGTTTATAAAAATATTCCAATAATTGTTAAAAACAGTTTCACAATTGAATTTGAGAAAAAAATCGTAGGCTTACGAATTAATGAAGTGATCAAGATATAAATATGATTCTATGCCATATTTTTAGAAAATTCTTTAGTCGATGTACATGTTTTGAAGCATTGAATAATAATAATGTTCTAACACAGACAAATATCGTATATATATAGATACAAAATCAATTAACGCAACAAAAACAACATTTTTTTAAATCTAAATCTGTTTGTTTATTTGTATTTTTCTTACCCAAGAAATTTCTTTAAATGAAAAATTGAATTATTCTTAAAGTTATTGATTGATAATTAAAAAAAAAAAAAAAAAAAAACAAATTTAAATAAAATAAAATTTCGTTATATAAAAATTAATGATTTGTTTGTTCGTATTTTATGCGCTGCCACACCATTCATCTTATTGCATTGAAATTTTGTGAATGTGTATAATTGGTTCACGGCTCGGTCCCGATAAGTGTCCCCGTTCCCGATGTTTGGGATATTCAAACAACCCCTAAAGGAATAATACAAAAAATTATCTAATAACATTTTAATTTTCTGATACTCAAACTATGTTCTTTGCTGATACTAAGAAAGAAAACTGATTTGATGCAACACGTACGAAGCCGGGTTCGGTACGCTATTAAATAAAACAAATATTAATTCAAAAACTCAATATAAAAATTATGACAAAACAAATGAAGCCTACAAACAATAATCGATTTTTATGCCACCAAAGTTCCAAAAGTAACCCAACAAAGGCGCGTACATGCTCTTTATGTATTGGCGCATGACTTTTCAAGGCGATTAGTCTATAGCTTTGGATTTTTATAGTCTAGACAACGTCCATTGAAATCGCGAACATATATACAGATCAAACAGATAACCTTACTTTTTAAAGTCGATTAAAAATAATAATATTTAAACTGGTTACAAGGAATATAAGAATAATCATATTTTGATAATTTTCGGATTAAATAAGAAACACTTTATAAAATATCATACTATTAAAATGTTGGATAAAGAGAATATTATACTTCAAAATCCTCAAATTAGACAACAATTCATTTGTAGTACCAACATAAAGATACAAAATCTATGTACTTAGATTTTATGGAACTTTGCTTACTTTTACGACTTTGTAAAGAAAAGATATAAATTTCTTTAAATTCAAACAAATTAAACAACACTTTTTATATACTAATACACTAATAATAATAAAAAAATAAGATATCTTAGTAAAGTATCATAAAATTCTCATTATCGACAATACACAACACGTGGCATTAATAATATTTTGTCAAAGTTAAATCCTACCAAGGAAAAGAACAGAAAAAAAAATAAGAAATCTCAGCGTTCAGCAAATTAAGTTGAAGACACAAAAAATAAGTTATTAGATGAGGGATTTGAAAGTTACTTTTAAAAAGAGTTTTGTCATAAAACATTACCGCAAAGCCAACAAGCTGCGTGGAACATAACAAAATATTGCAACACCAACAACAGTCAAACAAGCCACATGAGTTGCTTATTCTTGGTTTTGGTCTCGGTCTCGGTCTCGGTCTGTATTAAGTTTTCATATGTAAGCCTCACATTGTCATTATGTAAATATCTGATTGTCTTATGGTTGTCACTCACTCACTCACTCACACTCTCAAAGTATATCCACTCATATGGTATGTTATGAATGTTTGTTGTCAGTTGTTTAGCTGGTTTCATCTGCAATAGGTGGCAGCGGCTTGGCATTTCAAATAATATTGTATCTGACTACTATGACGACGCGACGATGCTTTATATAAAAAAAAAAAAAAAAAAGAACATACACTATGTATACATATTTATTGAAACTTTATGATGCTCACACACAGATACACACACACACACACACACAGACACACAGACACACAGAGAAATATCTAAACACATAAACATATGTCGGCGGTTGTTTAGTAAAATAGCAACAGCTGCGCTTACAGCAACAAATACAAACAAATAAGAAAACTGCTTTTATTTTAGTAAACTCATATACAAAAATACACATACTCATGCATACAAATATACAATACAAATAACCATAAGCATCAAAGTGTGATTGTGTCAGTTCTATCATACGGATGCGGGCGTTTGTTGGAAGTGAAGATGAGATTATGTGTTGGTTTTGTAAAGCGGCAGACATTTTAGTTATTGTTATGTAATTTCATGTTTTTTCCGCAATTTAATGTAAATTTTACATTATTATTTTTTTTTTAAACTTTTTTCTGTCGTCTTGTTGTTGTCGAACATATTGTTTTTATGTCTGTGTATGTGTGTGTGTGTATGTGGGGTGATTTTTTTGAATTGTTGAATTATTAATGAACTTCATTTTGTTTGATTTTTTTTTTTTAGGTCGTAAAGTTTCCAAAAAGTTGCAAAGTTGTTTTTAGTGAAAATTTGTTGAGTTTAAGGAGTAAAGTAGTGAAATAAATAATGAAATATTGATTATATATTTATGATAGTATAAATAACTTTATTTAAACATTATTTATAATAAAATACTGGGGTTGAGAAAACTATTTGTTTTGTAGCTTAAATGAAAATAGATAAATGACTTTTATTGATTTTAATTAAAATTGTTAAAATAATAAAAACCACAATAATAATGATTTTAAATTGAATTTTATATTATAAGAATATTTTCTATTAGTTGGACCCCAACGTCTTTTGAATTTTGCATTTATGTATAATTAAAATGTATAAAACTAATTTAAAAAAAAACTTAGATATTCAAACTGACGATGTACTAAGCCATATTGTCTTGATCAATCCAATATATTCTTTGTAAGATTTATATTTTTGTTCCATTTTTTTTTTTTTTTACATTTCTTATTATATTTGAATTGCATTAAATTTATATTATAAACTCAATTGGTATTTAATTAAGATTTTTTAATTAAAAATTCATCAAAAGACACAAACTAATACAGCAGATTTTTCTTCACCGGCAGCTGCAGTCAGAGTGAGTCTCATCATACTTTTTATTTCTATCTCCTTGTTCGTTTCGGACAACCAACTTACTTTTGAAGCAATTGACCACTTGTCGACACTTTTTCTTGGTATTGCAATCATTTCATACTTCTTTTGTATAGCATGTCACAGTTTAACTTTATGATGAAAAATGTGTTCTAACATATTAGAAACGTATAAAATAAATAAACCTACATCTATAACGCTATGCTAAATTAAATTATTATCCAAGCCAATGAGAATGAGCAGAGGTTATATTGGAAATCAAAGACAAATAAGGCAGAAAGTAATTTATTGTCTTACCGTTTAATTACACGTAGCTTGTTGATAAGTTTTTCAAAGTATTTAAATAAATACTTGTGACAAAAATGTTACTAATGTTACTGGTTCTGGGCATCTCTCCATTATACTGAAACATTAGTTTATATTCCGAAAAATTTGAGCAACGCCATAGAATTGTAGATATAACAATTGATGCTTCCATTAAAAAAAAAAAAAAAATATGTATGTTGTTTGTTTAATAATAAACAACGTACGTATTCGACAGAGTTTGGCATAACAGCTTTAAAAATTCTTTCCTACGCCATATTTTGTGTTGCTATGGTTTTATTTTAGTAATCCTCACTTATATGAGAAGCAACAATGTGAATCTTTGACTGCACATAACATCAAAGCTAGTGTACCGTAATGTAATGTACTTCATTATATATGCCCCTCTCTGTTTATGTAAATACTGTTGATACTGCGATATTACCTACAAGTTAGGACTCAGTGAAAGCATCACAAAATCTTCAACAACAACTTCATTTAATAGAGGTTTGGATTCAAATATGATAAATAAAAGTCAAAGCTTTAAAGTCTATTTAATGTAGGAGAAGTTTTTAAATTATTATTGTTATTAAATATGAATTTATGTGCATTTATCGATTGAGATAATAAGTATTTAACGATTTACAATTGTAAAAAATATATAAAAGATGGGCACTCTGTGAGTGTTAGTAGAGAGAGAAGAGGCGAAAAACAGTGACAGAAAAGAAAAAAACAAAAACGAAGAAATGAAGAAGACAAATAAGAATTTGTGCAACATAAGAACTAATATAAGAAAATTTAAATTAAATAAAGGAAAATTAAATTTGTTTAAAAATAAATCGATGGATTCGGCACACCCAGTGCAAGGCTGGAAACTATTCAAGTTAAATTTACGCTCAAAAGGGAGTCTTGACCCAAAGTGCAGCTTAATGGAGATGATATACCTCAAGGTAAGTTTGTCAAACAAACAAATCTTGACCGCATCCTAACGAGGAATACATATTTTGAAGCGAAAAAGACTGAGTTTACACTAAAATTGCATAGTATATATTTGTTGCTTGGTACCAAAACAGAGTTGAGTATGGAAAACAAAATTCTACTCTATAAAAATCAGTCTCAAAATATGCCATGCAACTTTGCGGCTCTTCAAGCAATTCAAATATTGAATTTTTGCAACATTATCAAAATAAATTATTACGAAATACGTTATTACTATCATTGCTCTTTGGTATGTAAGTAATAGCAGCATATTTATAATATGTTATAAAGACTTCAACACTCCTTTTGTCAGGCAAGAAATAGGTATGGTAATGCATAACTATTTGCGATGACTGAATAGTCATGACAATGAAATTACAAATCTTTTCAGAAGCAATGATACTGTCAGCTGGTTAACAATTTATTACACCCTAGACTTACCTATATTACCATTTAATAATGCGCATATCGACAAATAATCTAAATATAACAAATCATCAAGAAACTTTTTTTGGGTTTCATTTTAAAAGAACTATAAATCTTTTATTAATATGGAAACGAATTTTACTTCAAAACAAAATTTTATTATGAAAACTTATTAACGATAACAACAAATTAAACTGAATTATTAAAAAGCCAACTTTGAAGTTCTCACAAAATATGAAACACATAACATTGTAGTAGTCACACCCTTGAAAAAACTTATACCAAATTATTGTATAATTTTGACAAATTACAAAAGGTCCAATGCATTTTTATACTAACAAATTTCAATATAATTATATGAGGTGTTCATATTGCACCATTCCCCTTTTTACTTCCACACAAAGTAACCGCAAAGTACACTCATGTATTTCTTATACAATTCTTATTGTAAACTTAGTTATAAAGTAGAGGAAAAAGCACTTCATATTCACACTGCAATATTTTTCATATGTTTTCTTAAGTAGGTACATTTTGTATGAGCTTGCTTTCCTCTCTACCCTCTTCCAAATTACTTTATGTATTACATTTTACTTTTGAGAAAGCCATCAAAAGGAAGTCATTATAAATTCTCTTATTAAATACTAATAAAAATGTAAAACGTTTTTTAATTATAAAAATTCTTACAGAATTGTGAAAGAAGCCAAGAAAAATAATAATACGTACAATATATGTATTTATCCTCTTCAGTTATACTGAATATGTAAGCACCCTTCTCATAGGATATAAAGATGTCAAATGCTATAAATTATTAATATGTCATACAAGTAAATCATTTGTGCTTTTATATAAAATCACAGTTTTCTAATCAAATCAATTAAATGTTAAACTAAATTCTTATATTGAGGGTCTTGTAAAATAGCTTGTGATGCTTGAAAGTCTTGGTTATAAGAAAAATGATTAAACCTATAAAAACATTTGATCTATGTATTTATGTATGTCTGTTCTCCTTGGACTACAAAACCGCTAAACAGATTTTGATGAAATTTTCAGAAAAGCTCTAGCACAATGTGAGGAGAGTGTTTGAGTAAAGTTTTGGGATATAACAGACTAAAAATGAGCACAATTTTTATAATTTTCCAAAATAATTTATTTTTTTTTTTATTTATTTAAGATTAAAGTTGAAACCTAGAATCTATGTATATATATTTTTGTATATCTAGATTGGAATATTCTAGGTAAAACAATTTGAAATATTCTTCTATGTATATAAAATTGGATATATATTTCAATGTATACTCGTATATGTCTGTACTCTATGGACTGCGTAACCGCTTTACCGATTTTGATGAAGTCTTCAGAGAACTTCCAGCATAGTCTGGAGAGAGAGAGAGTACAGTTTGGTGTGGATCAGACCACCGGAAAGGACGGATTTGGTGGATCAAATTTTCCATATAAAGCTTAGAGACACATTTTTTCATTTCTCAAGTAGTCAAAGATCTCTTTTCTTTCTATCATTCCCATGGAACGCCGAGCCGAGTGTGCTAGTGATTTATAAAAATATACATTGTTTTGATGAATCTAATCAATACTGATGTGGACTTTTGAAATTTTATAATACATTTGTTCAAATTATGGGGACACAATAAAAATTATTTTAAAATTGTTGTTTTGATGAGAACCATACCTTAAAGTAATCCGAGAATTCTACCTAGAACATATTAGACCATACTTATACTATTTGCATAAAATAAAAAAAAAATATTATTAGATTTTGTTCCTTTCGTAAAATCTATGAGAGACGAAATTCGCTTTACCTCTACATTCATCATAAATTTAAGAAACCATTAAGATCGCCTAAGCTTCATTGAAGGGTATTTAAATCATTTGCTTTGTGAAATGCTTAAAATTCATTCGTACATTTCCACGTTAGGGTAATTTCATTTTAACAAGTCTTACCACTACAAATGCATGAGGTATGAAGAAATTATTCTTAAATACTACATACAATATGACGTCGTCAGTTGTTTGGTGGTTAGTAGGATGACTGAATGACTGGTTGACTGCCTGACTGACTGACTGACTAACTGCCTGGCTGGGTGAATTTTTGGTTTGGTTTGTTGGTTGGTTGGTTTATTTGTTCGTTTGTTTGTTTTAAATCTTTTTTTTAATGCATTTAGACGCATTACCCAAACGTATACGTAATATGATTTAATTGCAAAAACCAGCTGCTAACCATACTCGTACAACACAGCATAGCTCAGCTCAACTCAACTCAGCTAAGGACAAAAACACCAAAAGGCTACGAATGTGTAATACGAATTTGGACCGACCGAGCGACCGCCCTTAGTTGAATTTGCTGCCTGCTTGACTGCGATTACAAGAAATAATATAATTTATATGAAAACAAAAGCATATTAAAGTGTAATTACTTTTCAAGTTTCGTTCGAGTTTTGTATACGATTTGTAACCAACTGCCAAATGTTGCCCAAGGGAATTACATTTTCGCCTGAATGATTTTACCAAGTGTTGCAGGTAGCTAGGGTAAAGAAGATTGGTAGGAGGGTATCACAAACTATGACGATGACGATGCCAATAGCAAGTAAAATAAAGCCAAGCCAAACCAGACCATACAAGAGGAGAGGAAAGGAGAGGAGAACAGGTCAGGCCACTCACCCAAAAAACTTTTGGCGTGTATGCATATAATAAAACCATAAATTATATGTGCCCAACTAATTTTGAGAACGTAAAGTGAAAATTTTCCAAGTATTCTCATGTACACTTACATACACACACACACACACAGACACACACACACACACACACACACACACACACACACACACAGACACACACACACATACACATAGTACCTCCTTAAACTATAGATATGTATGTGGTTATATTTGTATGAATGTAGATATACAAGTGTAAATGAATGAATGAATGCTGAGAAGCGAATGTTGAAGCTCAGTTGAGTTGAGTCGGTTTTGAGCTGCTTAGCTTGACTTGGCTCTGTTGCTGTCGTTGCATAAATCATGCACTAAGTAAACTCTTATGTTGGCTCATATACATACATACGTACATACACCCACTCACACATACATATGTATGTACGTCTACTCACTCATCTATATAGATACACATATTGAAATATCATGTTTGTAAGAAAATACTTGCTGCTGTCCCCTTCAATGTAGGCCAAAATACCACAAATGCCGGAAGTCTCATTACAGTGATGCTTGGCAACACATACCCACATACAATTCTTCATATGCATATGTATTAATATAAAAGACACAGTAAGAAAGACAGACATAATGTATGTGAGAGAGATAGAGACGCACACACACACATACACACACACACACACACACACACTTGAGCTTGACAACACCTGACAACATTGGCTACAATGAAATTCTTCTTCATGTCAATGTAGTGTATGTGCTTCATAGTGTATGTGTATACAGTAGTTCACATGAGTATCACTGCGAATACAAGTAAGTGTCAGTGTGAGAATTGAAATGTGATTGTGATTGTGTTGAAATACTCTCAGCTTCGTTATAAGGCTGATTGTAACCCAATTTGATTTGAAATTTTGTACTAGAACAGGAACAGCAGCAGTAACTATGCATCCTATTTATCACTGCTGTGCGCCTGTTCCTTTTTTGACTAAATTGTAGTGTATTAAAGTCATTCGGAATGAATGAAGTTTTCAATTTTGGAAAGATGCAATTTTCATTTTTGTGGCACCACACATAATTTGTGTTTATTCTCTGAATTAAACATCTTTATTTCGAGCAATGACGACGACTGTCTGCAATTTGTGTAGTTTAGAGTGTCCAAGAGTTTGCTTTTGTTTTAAGTAATCTATAAATCCAACAGATTGCATGCACTTCACTTTCTTCATTTCCAAAATAATCTTTTCTTTGCTTTCCCTTCATTTCATTTCATTTCCTTCACTTTTCTTTTCTTTTCTATTCTTTCCTTTTCTTTTCCTACGGTTTTCTTTTTTTTCGTCTTCTTAGAGTAAAACAAAAGACTCACACACCACCTGAGATAATAAATTCATATCTCAGGAAATAAATTAAAACTTCTATGCAGGGCAACTGCAGAGACATACGTAGTAGACAATGACAATCAGTGTTAGGGATTACAAACCAACCAACAATGGTATAAGGGAAAATACAAGAAGTTAAGGAGAATAGTAAGCATGATTGCTTTAAAACAAAAGCAACAACTGTTATGTGTTGGGGATCTAAGAAATACTACAATGTATTATAGAACAAAGAGAAGACAACCGGTCAACATTTTCAAACCAACCATTTGTATGTAGTGAACGAAACAAAAAACAAAACATCTAAACAAAACCGGCAAAATCTTTCTTTCTATACCCAAAAAATATATAATTCATATCCATGCACAGACACACCCACACACCCACATACACACACTCATTACGATTTCCTAAAACAATAGAATAGCAAGAAGACAATAAACGAATGAATGCATTAAAGTCTAAAATTTAACAAAGAACAAATTCTATGAAGAATTTTTCAAATGAGATAAACTCAAGACAATGAATTTATGTCTATGGAGAGAGAGAGAGAGAGTTCATAGCATACACAAAGGCGCAATGGAGCAAAACGGCGATTATGTCGACTGAAACATCATCATCATTATTATTATTATCATCAACCAGCCAACAGAAATATAGTGTGGTACATTGTTTAGCTCATGCCGGTAAAAACTGATTTAACACAGTTGGCAGAACAACAAAGAACAAAAGCAAAAGTAAAAGAATTAAAAGGATTCTTCCTATATAGTAAAAGAAGTTGTAAACGTATTGTTTTAAAATTGCCATAAAGATTTGTACAAATGCGATAAGAAGTGTCACCAGCTAGGAAAGTTAAAAGTTTCATATTTAACAGAACATTGGTTAGGCTGGTAGAGCAAAAAAGTAAGAAAAGAAAATTTCAAAACTTTAAAGAAGCAACGAATTCAGTGATGCTGCCTTAAGACTAAAGAATGCATTGCAGTATTAGTTGCTAAAGAACTCAGAATTACTCAGTAATAATAAACTGTGTTTCTTGCTTACTTTCATAATATTAAAAAGGGTAAAATAAAATTTCATGGATGCGCCTCCTATGTGTTAATTGAATGGACTATTTAATCTAAATATTGTTGCGAATTTTATATTTCTTAATCAATTTTTTCTTTTTTATCACAAGTTTATCAGCGACGACTACTGGTTTTAAATTTACAAGAATACAAAAGACTACTTACAAGATTTACAAATATGGAGAATACGTGGAATGTCCCTAGCCTTCTTTTAACGCTGATGTTGACATCAGTTTTGGTACCCTTATTCCGGACACTATGGTGTGAACAGGTTTTTATATGGAATATTGGTGGTAATTATTTAGTGTTATGTATCTTTTATATGTTTAGGCGTGTATCTGAGTGTATAGTGTATGTGTTTATGTCATTTTCATTGTTTATTCAGGTAAATTAGGGTGGAAAAAAGGCAAAAATTCGTAAGTACAAAATTTAAAAAATTAAAAAAAGAATTGCTTTGGGGTCTAGCAACAACATTATGTACAAGATTGAGATAACAAATTCAAAATTACTATATTCCATACTTTTACTTTATTTTTTTATTTTTTATTTTTCCATCCACACAATCAAAAATAGTCCATTGAGGCTAACCTGGAATCTTATGGATCTCATGGTTCTATTTTTAAAATCGGCTGTAAGTAAAAAAAAGGTCTAACCGGACTATGGTGTCCGTTAAGGGTTAAATCATTTATAATTTTTTTTTTTTTTTTTTTTTGTTGCTCAACCAATTAGTCTCCCGAAAATTGAGTCCTGAGCAATCATTCTAATTTCTTTCCACTCTTCTCATAGTGATCAGCACCTTAGCTGCTGGTCGCTACGATTTGAGTTTGTATAGTTCTTTATATATCATAGATCAAATATGGGTTATAATAAGGCAAAAATAATCAAATTTGAATGGGCAAATTGAAGACTAATTTTTCAAAAATATAAAAGTCAATTACCGGTGACACAAAAAGAAGGAATGCTTTCAAAATAATACGTAAGTGCCAATGTAATTTTATAAAGTAAATCTGTAAAATATTTAATTGTACATCTTCACTACAAAATGACTTAGAAAGCCATTATTAGAGCCAAGAGGATGTCCCAAAAACATGAAAAATTAATTGCGTTTTAAGAACAAACTCTCATCTGACTTTCCAAAAAAAAAAAAAAAACTCCTATGAAAGCGAGTCATATAATGTAAAACAGGTCATAACAAGCAACAACCACGACTATACGTATATAAAGAGGCCAGGACGGGGAAGTTCCGTGGGCTCCTGACCACCTGTGGCATCAGACTCAGCCTCTGGTCAGAGTTCGTACCCGACGGTTCTATCAATTAGACCTCCAAAAAGTTCATGGATTGGTGTCACAAATTGTATTCAGTTTTGCCTAGAAATCCAAGTTATATAGAATCAAAAATGATAAGTGGAATTTTTAATTTATCTTCTTTGATGAGAATTGTAAACACAGTTGGCTTGAATAAATACTCTAATGTGATTTCTCCAATATAAAACTATCTTACAACTGGTTTGTCTTTCATTTTTGGATCTTAAAAAATGCAAAGATTTATCATCTTATAATTTCTGTTATTGCCGACGACATATTACACTAAATAAAATTGCATTAAAATTCTGTGAAGATGAAACTTTAATATCTTATTGATATAATTATGTGATATGTAATTAAGTAAGACAATTACTTTGCAAGTAAAAACACTATATTTATCAACTTCAAATTCAAATTGTATCTTAATATCTGATAAAATTGTATATACTTTCTGAAGAATATTCATTGACAAGAGATTCTGTTAAAGAGATTCTCTCCTACCCTTTACTACTAAAGTAAATATAATCAAAATCGAAAATAAAACCAAATTGGATTTATGGTTTGCTTGAAAGCATAAAATAAAATGAGAAACTCCAAACCATTGATGATATTAATCAACTTTATAATTATTTATATGTACTAAGTATACTGAAATTCAGATAAATTAAATTTAAAATTTTAATATATTGAGTAAATAAAAATATATTTGTATATTTAAACCCCACATACACACACACACACAGAAGAAACATAATATGAATATGCAGCTTTCTACTATATAACTGTTTCCCAGAAATTACAAATTACATTTATTTACACAACGCTTATGTGTATCAATGAAAGTGTGCTTGTGCTTGTGTTTGTGTTTGTGGTTGTGAGTGCATGCGTGTATGCGTGTGAAAACACGTGCAAATATACAATACAAGGCAATACAATTCAATTATATTCCATGGCAAAGTTAACCATCAATATCCTTGAGCTAATTAAAACAATATGGAAAAGCAAATAATAAAATAATAGAAATTAATATAACGATGATTGAAAATCTATCGAAATTATTGTACTGGTTCTGTTAACATAAGTACATAAATTGTAGTTGCTGTCGCTTAACCTAAAGCAAAGATACTTTTTGATTTAAATTTAATATCGAAATTAATTGTTTTATAATATTAAAATTATTACCAGAAAATTAATTAATTCAGTTTTAATAAACTCAGTTTAAAATTGATAATCATTTGTAGGAAGGAAATACATAACAGAAGCATTTACCAAAAGTATGCATATACATATACTTAAATAAAATAAATACGTTATGTACTCATATATTACAATATTAAATTATATAAAAATAAAGACAATAAATGACAGTCCGAAATGAAGAGACAATCACACTCAAGATGCAATATATATGATGTTACCACATTAATATATTATTTTTCATTTAAAAAAAAAGGTGTAAAAATGTAAAATTGTCAATATGTACAAATTATTGTGATATTTAAAACAATTTATATGATATATAATTGTAAAAATATAAAACAAATATTTTCCATATTGCATTGAGTAGTAGATGAGTGGGTTTATTATTACAAAGACCGGTTGTGTAAAACAAGAATTTTATTGTGTAATAATAATTATTTATTTCCAAAACTAACTACTATTTAGTACACTTCACATCACGTAGATTTCGTAAAGTATACAAATTTAAATATTCTTATCTTGTTACCAACAATAAAAACAAAAGAAAATTGATTCTTTGAAATTTTAATTCAAATTTGTCCAAAATAGTCAAAAGCTCAGTTTGTGAGATTTTCATATAAAATTATTTTTTATAATTTTTCTATACACAGTTGACTTATTTCAGTTGATCATTAAATGAAATAAAGTTACTAGAACTTATTGCAGGATTTTGTGGTTTAATCCAATAGTGTGTTTTGACAGAACAGATGCTGCATCCACCTCGTATTCAATTCAATTCAACAACAACAACAGGGAAAATGACGAAACGTAGGGTTACTTTGTAGGCTTTCATCTGTCTTGGAAGTAATGTCCCAAACAATGTTAGAATGGTTACTCTGCAGCGAAGTTCGGAAATTGTTACCACCCTTTTAGGGGATAATCGTTATACGCCAAAATGAAACAATGCACAAAACAATTCCAAATTGTAAAATTTCTGTTGAAATTTTAATAAAATTCGTAGCAGGAATGAAAAAAGGAGCTGCAAAATTCTTTTGCATACACTGCGTATTGTTCTTAATAATTTTTTTTTAATTTCCATTTTAATTTCTCACCATTTCTATTTGTATGTAAAAGCAAAACAAAAAGCTGGATCCAGAAATGCACGTGTACACAATTTTCTGCATCTCCCACAAAATTCGTGGTTCTGTCTAAATACGCTATAAGTTCAATTTATACATATTGACAGTGTTGCCAACTTAGAAGTTTTTTTTTCAGCTGCTTTATAATTTTATGGAATTTTTTGATTTTCAAGAATATGCCCTGAGATAACCACAATCAGACAATCATATTTATAGCCATTCACAATGCAGTCAACTGCCGTTTTTCATTTAAGAACATCTTGGTTTTGATTATACTTAAAAATGGAAAGATCTGCTAATTGTGACAACTTAAATTCAACTTTGCGGAAAGTGAATGATTTAAAACAAAACACTACAAGTGTTTGCACCTGTTTCCGTTAGCTTTTCTTTTCTTTATATATTGTACATAAAGAATATTGTAAAACGTAAATATAATAGTTCATTTTTTTAGGGGTTTTCCAAATAACTGTGGCGATTTTAGGGGTTTTCACTTTAGCTTTATATTTTTGGGAGTTGGCAGTACTGTACGAGTTTATTGAAGGTAGCGGGGGTGGAACACATGATTTCTACGTCTGTGGGTATGTGTGTCTGTTCCTTATGGACTCTGAAACCATTTTAGCGATTTTGATTAAATTTTCATGAAAACTCTAGTATAGTCTGAAGAGTGTTTAAGTCAAGTTTGGTGCAGATCAGACCACCTACTGTTTCCATGATTTCGTAAAATCAAAATAGTGAACTGTGTTAATCACATGACCAAATGTTACTTATATAACCACGGTAAACTACATATGCATATATATATGTGAAAACAAGGGAACAGCAAGTTTCATATGACGATGTAAATTTTATCTATGTATTATTAAATTAATGAAAATTATTCAAATAAAGAGTATTTCAACTTTGATGAGACTTAAGTTCTGCTTCTGTTGCTATTTAAATAACATTAAAAAAAAAAAATTATTGGTTAAATCGACAGAAAGACTGACGAATAATGATGATGAAGAAAAAAAAAATATATAAATGGAAATATTTTTTAATTAATATTTTTAATAAAATTTACATGTGCTTAATGAATTAAATATGACACAATAACAGAAAATGATAAAAGTTGCAGTGGAGCGGTGATGAGTATTGTTGCTTTTCCTTATTTTATTTTATTTTATTTTATTTTATTTTATTTTATTTTTTGTATTATACTTGCATATTCCAATTGGAATGAACGATTGAATGAATGACATAATAAATAATTACCAAACAATTGTATATTTATAGGCGACAAGTACAAAGAAACAAGCAGGAGACAATTAAAAACTGATTAAATACAATTAATATTGTGCATAAATATGCAAGAAAATATAAACACAGATACTCACACATATTATGTACATATGTATCTCCACAATGCATACATAAACAATGTGTCCACGTGTGGTTTGTGGATGAATGTTTGTGTTTAATGGTTAAATTTATAGTTGCTCGCTGCTGCTGAAAGGCGTTTAATGCGGTTTTCGGGATGAACACGCCTTTGCAAAAACCAAGTATTCAATGAAGCGTTGACTTAAAGTCTTAAGTTCCACGAAACCGCATAATTTTATATCAAACCGCAGTGAAAGTTTATAAGCCAAAAGTATAATTAAATTGTTAAGGCAGAATGAAAGGGCTTTCGCAATGTGGACGCAACTTAAAAGTACCCTAGGGTACACTTTGCTATAGCATAATTTTAGGCATATTTTATAAGAAAACATTAGAAAAAGGACATACAGAAATCACAGAAATTGGAAAAAACAATACTAAGAGAAACACAAAATGAAGAAGGTCAGACAATTAAGTGACTTATATTTTTTCTTTTCGAATATAAATGCGGATAGACTTGAAAATCAACGCAATCACTTCACTTGGCATTTTATTTGACTTTACCCAAACCAAACCAAACCAATTGTTCCCTTATGTAAAATTCTATAAGCAACCAAAACCGCATACTAAATTAATTGCCAAAATATGTTACAGAAAATGGGAAGAAATTAACAAACGAGCATTTTGGTGTATGCATAAAAATTTTAGCATTTCGAATGAATAACAAAATTTATTTCAAATATTCAAAAAAAAAAAAATAAAGAAAGAAAAAGAAAAATAAAACACATTCATATTCAAATAACAAATACAAATAAATAAAGTAAGTGAAAAGTTTTAAAAAGATATAGAAAAATACTATATAAAAAAAAAACAGGAAATTGTATGATGTAAGACATTTTGGACAACATGACAAGCAATTATTCTTATGGGTGACATTCCTTTACTCCAATTCCATCTACCCTTCCCCAATTACACGGAAGTTTGCAACTTACAAAGAATAAAACTTAAAATCAACAAATACATACAAACAAAAACATCCATCCCAAGTATATAATAACAAGAAGAAACAACTTAATATCTGCTTTTGTTGTTGTTGGTTTTTTGTTGGCAAAGGAAGTTGTTGCAAGGAAACAGGAAAATAAATAATGAAAAGAATATAAATATTGAAAATAAATGAAAAAATTTTATAATATTTATATTTTGTATTTTTCATTTGGCAAAGTTTATGAAAAGAAAAACAATACAAATTGAAATACGAAAAAGAAAATTGTAAATTTTATGGAAAAAGAAAAGAATTGACTATGCAAAGATACTTGCAATAAAAGAATAATAAAATAAAAAAATACTAAGAAATAGTTTGTTTGGTAAATACTTACAATAAAACGAAAGCATATTCACAACAAATAGTAGTTGTTTCTACTAACTCTTACCACAAACACATTTAGCTTGAATTGACATCTACCAGAGGCACTTAAGAACACCTGCTGTCGTTGCATATTACTATTAAACTTTAGACAAAACCCAAACAATATGTAATATTTATATTCGAGAGACATAAAGAATGAATATGAAAAATATAAGAAAATATATTTACATAAAAAATGTAAGTTTCGAAACTTTATTTATGACATTTAAGAAGAATACATTTTCTAATATATAGTACAGTATAGTAGTGATTTAATCTTTTAAGTTAATTACATTATTGTTATCTATTTTTGAATATCTTTTATCTTTTAGTAATAGACAATAATTTCTCTGCACATACACATGAGTCGTTCAATAAAATATAGAAAAACATTAAAAAAAAAAAAAAAAATAATTTTATTTTTATTTTTCAACTAGCTGTCCCGGTGTGCTTTGCTACCCCCCCCCGGCAAAATGTTATCAAAATCGTCTTAACAATGATCGAAAACATGATATTTATTTTATTTTGTTGTGACTGCCAAATCAAAAATATTTGTTTGACAAAGACTACCTGATTGATTTGAAAACATGTCTCAAAGCTTTATATGCAAAATTTGATCCACTAATTTCGTCCGATTCTTTAAGTCGATTTTAATTAAATAAACCCTAAATGTTACAGGCAGCCTGCTACAATGCATCAATGAAAACCGCATTCAAATCGGTTGAGCCGTTTCTGAGATTAGCGTAAACAGACTTAAAAACGTTTACTATTTAATATATATATTTTTTTTCCAAAATTTTTGATATCGACAGTTCCTTAAAATGGATATTTATTTCAGTGATATCTTTCGCATTTGACGTGAATACAGTAGATGTTGTATAAATTCGAATTTTAATTCCATCATAATTCCTCATGGATCCCAATAAAATCCGTACCTGTTAACTTGACCGTCTTGACCTTCTACAGAGACCGTTCACCTTCAAAAACCCACTGTTTTGACTATTTCTTTGTTTCTGGAGTATACCTAGTAGTGTATCCATGTTCCGTCTAAAGATATACGTATAAATGCGCAGAAACTCATTACAGTCTATTGCGAGCAAACGCGGCACCCATCTTGCCGAAACTTTTTCCACACGCAAACTCATTGTACCATGCGATATGCTTATGGCCTCATCAATTACTAAAAACGGATTCTCCAAGGACTTATTGAACAAACCACGTACATAAATTCAAATAAGTCTTCATGTTTCTTCTCTATTTATTATGTTTTTGATTTAATTTGCTGAAAATTTCTATAGAAACATATAAGTGCGTATTGAAAGAAGTATCTTAATTTATTTTTGTGTTGTATTCAATTATGTAGATTTCCAAATACAAAACAATTCCTTCAGTCATGATATTCGAGATTACAGATTCATTTTGCAAAACGCTGGGAAGAAAACCATTTTATTGCCACTTTGTTTTTCAATTGAAGGACTTCTTTCCACAAACGAACCAACAACTTACTAGGTTAAACAACAGACTCCGGATTACTTCAATTAAGAGATCATCAAATTTATCCATTATCTCAGAAATATGTAGACTACAACAAAAACTACATTGAAATGATATGCTCATCTTAGAATGAAAAGTGTTTTCAAATATTGCAGAATAAACAATTGAATTTAAGTTATCTCTATCTATACAGAGATGATTTACAGGATATCTCAGGGACCATGAACTGGATGCAGAAACACCCCTACACAACCCTTCTGAATGACATGCAATTGTCAGGAGAAGTCTTTCTTTCTGAGGCAGCTACCTTTTCACCATTGCAGATTTGAAATAGTAAGCCTATTAGAGTGTGTAAATTCATTAAAAGCCTGAATATCTAATGTTACTCTGTCAAGTTAAACATCATTTATTGTTTCTTAATATTTCAGCTTATTTTTATTATTTTCTTTCTTACTTTCTCTTATTAACTTTAAATGAATTTTTCTTATGTCAAATGGTTTTTATTATTCACTTCAAGTTTTCTGTACTATATCGCTTTTAACTATTTCATTTTATCTATTGTTTTTATATTGTGACATTTTAGTTGCATCCCTTCAAAATTTATTTATAAAACTGAACATAGAAACAAGGGCTTGCTCTGGAGGGATCAGAAAGGTGTCGTCTATTTTAAGATTCTGAAACCTGCTCTTACTGTTACTACTGATCGCTATCGACAACAGCGCATTGAATTCAGCCGAGCACTGAAAGAAAAACGCGAAGAATGGTCGAGCAGACATGAGAAAGTGATTTCTTGACAATGCACTGCCGCATGTGGCTAAACTAGTCCACGCCACGTTAGTCTTACCCTAGCCCATATATTCACCAGTAATGGCCTTTTTAATTATTTTAATTGACGTATTCCTTTATTTTGATTACAATATAAATGGGTGAATTTCATAAAAATAGACCTTATACTATTTTATTTTCTTACATCATTTAACTTTACTAATTTGTAAACTATAACTTCATCTTATGCTTTAATTATGTTTTTTGTGATTCTTTATCTCTATCCTTTTCCATTTTTCTATTTATCTTATTCTATAAAGATTATTTTTAAGATTGTAGTTCCTTCTTTATAATTGACCCACTTTAATGAAATGAACATATTTTCTGCATATAAAAGATCGTTCTACATAACAACACTTTAAAGATGCTCAGCCAGTAGTTTAACTTGTCTATTTTTAATTTCTTTTATTTATTTACTTTTATTTCATTTCTTTATTTTTTATTTCGTATAATGTTTTATAGTATTTTGTTCTTATATTTTATTTTTTTTTTTTTTTTTTGGCATTTAAAGTGCTCTTCAATTCTACTTTGGTAGTAAGTATATAAAACAAAGCTGTGCCACATACAGAAGTATGTAGCAGCAACAACGCAACGAAATGCAGCATATACGCACACTTAACTTGCCACAGGCATACTTCATTTTTATGCAGCACCAACTCGCGAAATTGAAGCAATATTTTTTGTCCAAAGCAAGTAGCATGAAGACTTTTCCTCATTTGACTCAGTAGTACAAAAATAAAAAAAGACCCCAAAAGTATGCAACGTAATATGCAAATTCAATTGAATTCAAGCATGCTAAAAGATGCAATGCTACAGCAAAGAAGAAAATATGTACTGTTAACCAATACACAGATACAAACACATACTTAACTTATACACACATAGTCCACATAGTCAAAGGTGCATCTGAAGGATCGCAAAGGATTGTGTGAAGTTGTGCTTTGCAAGCAAAAGCAAAAAGGAGCGACAATACCAACCGAGCGACTTTATTTCATTTTCCCTTTTCGTAATGAAATCGTGTGGAAACAAAAGCGCGCACGTAGCAGACATGGTTGGTTAAGCAGATGAAGTAAATGGTAAAGAGTTGGTTAGCAATAAAATGAACACAGAAACCAAACGATAGGGAATAAAGTGAGTAAAGAGAGAATAAGAAGGAGGAAGAAAACATTGTAAAAATTATATACTTCACTTCATTTTCAATATTTTAGGTTAATATTATCCAAAGAAAAAGATAAAGGGTCTTGCTTCCAATTGTTTTGTGTTTGGATTTTCGAGAAAGATGAGAGAAAATCTGCTTAATTGAATTATAAACTTTTTTCTTTTATTATTACTGATGAATTATATTAAGACATCAACTTAAAGGTTACTTTTCCTCCCTATATATTTTAAAGTAAAGAAATTTATCCAATTATCCATTAATTAATTATTAATTAAATCTTAACAATCTTGACTTATGATACATTTCTATTTATCTTCTTCTATTTTCCTTCAGTACTTGTAGTACCTAATTAATGCAATTTAATATTTACATAATAAAATCAACTGCAATTGACTTTTGATATTAATCAAGCGACTTTGTTTATTATGAACTTCATTTTACTTGGAAAATTAATAGAAATTTTCTTGCGAAATATGAAATTAACTATAATAGAAATCTAATATTTTAGGTAACAACGTGTATGCACTGTGTTAATTGAACTGTGTAATTGATATCCTACAAGTAATTAATCTACTCTATTCTCGTTAATGAGGTTAATCTTTGTATTTCATGGTATATTAATCTAGAAATCGGTAAATCAAACCTATTCATTTATTGAAAACGGATTGAATTTCCTCTGTGAATGAACTGCTCTTTAGATTAAATATCTTTCATAACAATTACAAACTGCTTCAGCTGGACATACATTTTGTATCAACGGTGAATTGAATTGCTTACTTTTCCTCTGCAGATGCCAGTAAGAGATGTCATAAAGAAATAAAAGAATCAATTCAAATGCTCATTAAAATTTTCTTTCGAAATGAATTTCTTAGTATTTGCCTAAGAGTTATTAACCTTTTGATTTAGATTTCTCTGACTTAATTTTCGCATTTAGACTTAATTTTCGTATTTAGAGAATTCAATTGGAAAACTCCATAGTGGAATCCGTCTGGCTATATGGCATCCAAATCTGGGGTCATCCCCCTTACAACATCAGGAATTTACAAGCAATGTAAAAAACAAAAGCCATATCCTGCGACTTGCATATATCTGGAGCCATGGTAACATGGTTTTATTTTACATAGCATCGCGACATGAGATAACCAACGAATCAACTTTTTATTAAAGATAAACTGTTGCAGCAGTCCCCCAATCCCTAGGAACTATTAACAACAGAACTTCCTATTTCACAGCAGAACTTCTTGACGGCTTAGGGTTAGGGTAAGGCCACGCATTGAGCGATTAGTGACTGAATGACCGAGCGACGGAAAATATTAAAAATTATGAAACTACATTGTAGTCGCCAAGAAGCTGTTGAGCGAATTTCGTAAGCGACATCGCTCGGCAATTAAATTGGCTTTAATTTTTATGCATCGCTAAGAGTCAAAAGAAAAAAAGCAAAGACAATGAATTTATGTGGACTGGATAAATTGGTCAAAAAAGAGAGATTTTAATGAAAAATTATTGATAATCGCTGATTAATTAGGTTTTCAATTTTATTTGGTAACAAATCAAAAGATTTGATGGTCATGCGCAAATATTGCCAAAATCGATCCCGATAATTTTGAAGCTCTAAATATAAATGATGGAACTCGCCATACTCATATATTGCTTGCTTTATGGGGAGTTACGGTTTTTTTATTATTTTTAATCGCCTGTAGTAGCTAATACGGCTATCGCAGAGGCTGCGAAGAACTTTACTAGATAAAGGCATTTTTACAACTAAATAACCCAAACGATGATGCTCGATTTGTCGCCTCATCACTCAAATCGATCACTCAAAACGATCGCTCAAGCAAACGTCGCTCAGTCGCTAATAGCTCAATGCGTTAAACAACTTCGCCCCAATGACCTCCCCAAAAGGAGGATACCTTAGATATCACTTTTTTCTAAGCCCCAAAATTTATGATACAAATCTTAGAAAACCTCTTGGTTGCTTTGAGGGTTTCATAAAGGTAAAAAAAGGAAAGTCACCATTTCTAATAATAATGATTCTCTTACCATGAAACAAAAAAGTCCCTAAGAACTGCCGATCTTAGCTATAAAGCTGTTACATTTCATCGACTTTTGCCATTTTTGCTGTTACAAAAGCAAAAACATACTTTTTTAGAAAGCACATCAAAATGAAATGAAACTTATTTACAATTATTATTTTTTAGTAATTTTCCCCGCCATTTGTGCTTTATAAAATTAATTAGAACAATTCCAAAAATATTTCAACAATCCAAAATAATTTATAATAAGGTCAAGGGAAACATTAAATTTAATTTTAAGTATTCAATATTAATAGCGTCATTAATAGGATCACAATAGAGACCAACAAAATAATAAGAAAATCAAAATAAAACTAGAAATTAAAATGAAATATAAATACGAGCAATTTAGTTGAACGAACATAACTTGAGGATACTCTGCATACTCATAAACAATGTTAATACTGACATTCTAAGGAGTAGACAAGTTGAACAGTTATAGAAGTTCTATAGCTTCGATTGTTTTAGAGCCCTAAAATGTGAATGTTAGCATATAGAATGAGTAAACACCATGGGGGAGACAAGTTGCGATGATTTCTGTTTGCTTTTGGGCGTATAGAAAATACCTTGAACATTGACTAAAATTGACCACAAACTGTCGTAAATGATTTGGATATTGTTTTGAAACTATTCTCAAACACAAAAATTCTAATTCATCTTAGTTAAAAGAACCTGTAAATGTGACAAATCGAGATTAAATGATGATGGTGGCCCAGCATGTGAACAATGTATCGTCTGTATCTCTCTACCCGTCTGAGACGAAGTCTTCTTGGCTAATTTTAGTTCCCCAATGTATTTATTCGCATGCCGAAATTGAAAATGTACAATATTTTTACTATTGCAAATTGTAACTACTGTCAACTACTTATCAAAGTAACAATAACCATTATAACTTAACAAGTATTAATGCTTATTATATGCAAGGGAGGTCAAATACATGGAACCTCTTAAGGCGCCTTGTATCAATGCTATTGTTCAGTAAATTGATTGCCAGAGAATTAACATGATTCTCTAGTCTGCTTACATAATTAATACTATATTTCTGAATTTCTGTTATGACTAAAGGCTCTTCTGTATCTCTTTGTATCGATTTGTTTGTTACAAGCCATGGTGAACATGAATTTGACTAAGGAATTTGGAATTTTGGAATCTTTGCATGATTTCAATGTTTGAATTGTTGAATTTCTTGTGCCACACAGTAGAATTCCGTACGTCCACAGCTTCAGCATAGGTCTCATTAAGTAGGAGCTTGTTTTCTGTGCTCAGTTTCGTCATTCTTCCTGGTAACCAGAACATTTTTGTTTTTAGATCAAATTGCTTTTGTTTTTTATAATTTGATTTTTCCAAGTGAAGAAGTTAAAATTTGGAGAAAAATATATTTTGTAAGAGTTCTTTACATCAAATTTAAGAGTTTTCTAATCTTTCCATCAACATAATTTAATATAATTTTTAAATAATCATTTTGTCAAGAATTTAAATCAATTTTGATCTGCTCTGGAGTCAGCTGAGAAATCACGTCAATTTTCAGCATTCCATGTGGCATAGTTTCTGATGCACAGACACAGGGGCATAGACAAATTGATTCGTTTCTTTACATTGATCAAGAATATCTCTCTGTCCTCTCTCTGTTAGGTCTCTCTGTTAGGTCCTCATTCTCCACCCGGATCTTCAAACATACCTTTATCATCACAAACTTAATAGCTGTAATCTACTAAAATAAAATATTATAGAAGTGTACCAGGATGTTATGGGACTGCCGTTAAGGAAAATTTAATAAGGATGCTACCAGCATGTTTAGCCAGCTTCTTAGTTGTGGCGGGATCTCTCCAGGGCATGTCTTCCACTTAGAGGGGTTCTCCACTGAGACTTACCAGAATAGCGACCGTAAGCTGTTCAGCTAAGGCGTCATTGATCTCGTGCCTCTCTCTGTTGAATCTTCCATATTGGAATATTACATATTCAGTGTTTTCCCTCGACATTCTTTCTTTTCATTCATTCGTTTATGCAGGTTATACGTCCAGCGTCCTTTCGTTGTGTTATCCCAGAGGGTCTACCACGTATTGATGGTTAGGCATCTCGTTTGGATCCCTGAGTTCAGGAGTATCCTCGGTTGATCCTTACATTATCTTGCCGAGCTACCGCTGGCTAATATATCCTACTCATTTTGAAGGTGAGTCTAACCGCTACACCACTCTAACCTCCACACGGGCATAAACAGATTAATTCGTTTAATTACACTGATCAAGAATATACCCCCTCTCTGGGGTCCGCTTCCGCCTTCTGGATTTTCCAACGTACCTTTATCCCCACAAACTTAATATTCCTTCTATCCCATGTATGGATTACAGGGTACAACACAAGAACGCTGACAATGATGAGTTTAAGAAAAGTAGAATGGAGAAGACAGGCAATGACAGTAAAATAAGTTGCAACAATTAACAATAAATACACACACATAGACACTAAACTTTTATATATACCTTTTATTGTGTGTGTATATGTGTTTGAGTAAATTGCTTAGTTGAAAAACTTATCAATTTAGTAGCAAACACAAACACACACGCGCACATTCATTCAAATAAAAACTTTTGAGGTCGCACAAAAGTTTAACGAAAGTTTAGTATTCACGCCTCCCTCATGCCATTTGCTTTTGAAACTCACTCATACACATAAGCATACACACATACACATGTGTACATTTAGTTACATGTATACAGTTACTCACATGTATAATTAAATTAAAGACATTTTCACTTTAACTGGTGACACATTTACGACAAACAGATAAAATCAATAAAATGCTGCTGCTTCCCAAAGAAAATGTATTGTATAAAGTTAAGCAGAACAACATGTAACAAAACAAAATAAAACAAATCAGGTAAGCAGCCAACAAGTATGCAACAATAAGGTTGAATACACATTGTAAGACATTGTTTGTAAATCAAAGTTTCAGATTTGGAGTAGAAAATTAGGACAGCAAATTGTATCAAACATTCTAATGAGCTTGAATACTAAGTAGAAGGTAGTAGTATTAGATACATTGCAATTAGTCAGTTTGAGTAACAAGAAAATGCAACAATATATTTCGCTTTCAAAGGAACCCACAATCAAATGAATGGATACCCTAATCAAGTAATGTTTGCACTTTACCCAAAACTTAATGTCAATGGCTTAGCATCCAATGATAAGGATAATGATGAACAAACTAAATTAACTTTTGTTCACTCACTCATTCATTACATGTTGAAATACATCAGTACATCAAACACAACAACATTTGATGAATGAAAATTTTCACTACCAAAATTAGTACTTAAACTTTTGCATTGGAATTTCTCTTTCTGTGTGTGTGTGTGTGTGTGAGTGTTTCAAAGTTTTTGTGCGGTCAAAACAAAGTGCAAATTACAAAATACTTGGAATGAAATTTTAGAAAATAATGAAGAAGAATCCTTTGTTTTTGTATAAAATATCTAAAGTAACTTAAGCATTCATGTTCTCAGTTTGAGATTGTTGTGGTGTCTCATTTGGCATCAGAAAATTCTATGAAATTTCACACTAACAACAACCGAAAATGTACTCCCTTTTTTCTTTAATAAAGTCTCAACATTATTCGCTTCTTATACCTCTTTACCTTGCATTATCTTTTGGCTTTTTCTTAGTTAAAAATTTGTTCTCCTTCTATTAAAATTCATTATTTAATTTTAAAGTTTAAAATATTTGCCTGTTAAACATTTCGACATAGCAAACATTTCTTCAAGTGGCTTAAAACTCAAGTGAGTTGAGGTTCTGTTAAATTGCTGCTGCTTCTGCTGCTGCTGATGCCAGTGATGCTGATGCAACGTATAAATTTCAATTGAAAAGCAAATATATGTACTATGTACAAGGATATAGAAGAAAAATATAGATAGAGAGATTGCTGCCATGCCATGAGTACGCTTTTGATGTCCTTAGTCGCACTTTTGTGCGCGTGTTTCATTTTAGTAATTTCCGTTTTCATTGGCATTGGCACAACTTCACTGATGTTGCTTTTGTTGCTGCATCTTTAAGCACATTCACATCCACAATTTCATCAAGTTCTTGCTGCTTCTCCGCTTTCTCTTCCCGGAATCTCATATTATTCTTCATCAATTCGTGTGGCATCTTCATCACCAGCAATGCGCCAAGGAGAAGCTGCTGCAATGGCTTGCAAAACAATTCCCAACCACGTAAACGTTTAATATTGATGCCGCGTTTGGTTTCTGGTTTCTTTAAGTTGTTGTTCCTGTTGTTCCTGTTGTTGTTGTTGTTGTTGCTGTACTTCTGATCTAAAGGATATGCGCGTGAAGCGCTCACTGCGTTGCGGTTTATGTATTTCACATGCAAGTAGTAAGAAGCATCAAACCAATGGAAAAAAGCATGAAAACAACAATGGCGCCGAAGGACAAGGAGCATCAGATCAAAGATAATGCTTTAGATGACAACTTGTGCGGTGCAATTGAACATGAAGAAAGAATAAAGAAAATATCTAGAATAGTCATCGATTGCATGTAATAATGGAAAAAAGGACGGAATACAATGGAAAAATATTAAAAATTGTATAAGGCAGATTTCATTAAAAAAGAGAATTAGGGAAAACAACACGGAACTATGAAAAGAATTGTATAAAGAGTCTGAAGCAGGGAGGATAACTTAACAAGAGATTTTGAAAAAAATATAGCAAAGGCTAAAGAATATGTATAGTAAGAGTTTAAAAAGATCCCTTTGTAAAGAAAGGGAAACTGTGATCGTTTTACAAAGAAGTTGGAACAATAAATTTGGTTCAACAATGTTTATAAACCCTTCACAATCCAATATTTGTATAGATTTAAGAATATATTACCAATTCAAATTAATTTTAAAAGAAATAATCTTCGATCAAAGACTACAAAATCGACTTGATGAGAAAGAAAGTAACCATGGTAACGGAGTTGCCCTCGAGGAAATGATACTTGGAATCAACTGAAATATCAAAATATATCAATTAAGTGTCGATATAGTAGTGTACTTAGTGAACTGTATAATGAATTTAAGTCCAACAATTCCAAATGTGATGGGGGCGATGGCAAGTGTTTACGACTCGTTAGGATTTTTGAGCCCCTCCAGGTGAATGTTTGTCTGATCGCGATAATCTGAAATACTACCGAACGGATTTTTATACGGCTTTCACCAATGGAGGGGGAGATTCATGAGGAAAGTTTTACATATATTTTTTTGTTTTTTTTTTTTTTTTTTTTTTGAGCGACGGTGTAGCAACTTGCACCGGGAGAGCTAGTCGTACGCATAATAATTATATTGCAAAGAATTTGGAAGCTAAATTAGATTGGGACGCTAGCTTAGACTATAAATTTGCCATCGATTTCGAAATATGGCGAGAAGATATGACACAGCTTAAGGAATTTTTCTTACAATGATGCCTGTTAGCTTTTAATACCTCAGTATACGTTTTACAAATATTGGCGGGAGCCATTGATGTTGATTATATAAGAGAAATTTTAATGAATAACGAAAAAGTCTTTGTTATTTGTTCAAAGAACAGGGTCAGCCCGGTTAAATCAGATGGGGCAGTCACTTTGCCTAAGCTTGAACTTACAGCAGCCATCGATGCTTCAATGCTAGTATACTACTTAAATGAGGAATTAGACCTCAATATTTCAGGAAAAATCCATGTGGTCAGATTCTAGTATCGTGATAAAGTGGATTGCAGGAGTTGAACAGCCGAAATCATCAGTTAAATCCAAGGTGACTGAAAGATTACCTCTTCAAATTATTGCAAAACTATGATTTTAACAAACTAGATGATAGGATCCCAAACTTATTACGACCACCACCCACTTTGAGATTTAAAAAACTTCTAGTGCCCCCACAATTTTTAACTTACCCTTTTTAAGATAAAGTTTTTCTGACTTTGCACCTCTTATTGCATTAACACCCCTAACCTGATACTTTTACTTCCTCCCTGGAAGCCTTCATCGCTTACAAGAGACGTTATCGCCTACTTTGGAAACCACTATTCTAGATGCATAGGACAATATAACGTATCTGTATATGTCTGCATAATGACAGATATAAAAAATAACTTAATCAATTGTTCTCGGCACTTGATCATTTCCATAAATGCTTCCCATTCATGGTTTCTTGCACTATAAACATCATGGAAAAGTGATAAAAACCAATTCACACTAGTGTGATACTTAAATGTAGCTTCAATTTCACTATTCAATTGTTGAAATTACCACTTTACTTTTTAGTAAAGTGATTCTAAACTTGTGCAATCTCCTCTAGAATATCTTTTAACGACACCTATGCATAAACTACGGGAATAACATTTACCCAACACAGCATGATGGCATTGAGTTGTTAACAATAGACACACTTCCGTTCCGGATATTGAAAAATAATTTTTAAAATCCTTAAAATGCGCTTAAGGCACATGCATTAAAGATAAACACAATCACTATAACAATAACAAGAACAAGAACTCATCATAAAAACCCAAACCCACATCCAAGACAAAATCCAATGAAAATCCGAAGAAACAACCAAAGCAACTCAGCTATAAATAATGCAAGAAAATTAACTACAAAATGAGTAGCAATAAAAGAAAACGAAGAAGCAAAGTGAAGAAAATAAAATAAGAAAAAAATAAAAACAATATCATCAACACACTAAGGAAGAATGCAGCAAAAGATAATGACCATCGAAACCAAAACAGGAAAAGGCAAAAAATGGGGTAGTTAGTCAGTCAGTCAGTTGGTGTATAAGGAATAAGAATGATATAGTATAAATATTTTGTATATAAGAATGTGGAGGAGCCATTTGGTGAGTATAAAATTGGCAACACTAAATTTTGCAAGCAACGCAACGAAAAGTGTCGCTTGGGAATTGAGCTCATCAGTGCTGATGGTCATATGAAGCCGAAGCCGAAGCCAAAGCCAACTAAGACAGTAGAATTTCTGAGTGAGTGTTGAAGCAAAGTTAAAATGAGCGATAAAAATGAAGATGAAGGAATATGAAAAATTGTAGAAAATGCGTGAGAAAGAGATGACTGAATGAACAAGTAGTAGGAAGTAATGAAAAGTGGAGATGAACATGAACATAAAGCTGAAGCTGAAGCTGAAGCTAAGATAAAGTATAGTTGTCCTCATACTTGCTGAAGTTGAGCAATAAAATAAAATGCGTATACGCAGCGTTGCCAGCGTGAACTCACAGTGGTAATAGAACAATAGAATGAATAGAATGGAAGGAGCAAACACCAAGTACCATTAAATAAAATCAACTGCAAAAAAATTAGATTAGGGACTAGAATACACTCACACACAATTCCTCCCATCATAAGTTATAGCAGTATAAGGATGGATGTAGAATGAGATAAGCAACAATAGCAGCACCAACAGCAACAGCAGCTTAGATAGTTAAACCAAATGAAATTTACGTTAGCCAATATTCTATTATACTTACTTGTTTTCTCTTAGATGAGGGTGAGGAGCAACAAAAACAGTTTTTGATTGAGAAAACTCACACACTAAAACTTATCGATATAAATACCCTAAGAAAGGAGGAGAAGGAAAGGCCCAGCCATGTATTAGTTGGTCAAGTACTCACTTACTCAACACCCATTTAGTCTCCTCCTTTGTTGTACTATGAAAATTGCTCATCAACGCGCAAAATTAAGTTGGTCGAAAAGTTATCAGGCATCATTACTCTTTCTATGCTTCCATGAGTTTGGTTCCTCCCTTCTGCCGCACTTAATTAATGGTGTGAATGATTTTACTGTAGTTCCAAGAGTAGTGTTTAGGAAAGGCGTGTATCTAGGGCATTCATTTAATATGCGGGTTAAAGCGGGTTAAGCAAATGAAAAAACAAACAAACAGAAAAACGCCAATGCCAACACCAAACCCCGTCTAGCATTGTAATGACAGTATTTGCAAGTTAATAACTTCACTCACACAAACGAAAAAAAAGGAAAGAAACAAAGCTTAAGGGTAAAAGAAACGGAAATAAGAAGTAATGCAGAAAAAAAAAGAAAGTTTAGCTTAGCGCTTAAAGCATCAAAGCTGTGAAAATTTGCATAATAGACATAATTAGATAGAAAACCAACCAACAAAGAGAGAAACACAACTAGAACCAGAACAACAAACACCAGAACAAGCAAACCATCATGCCAAAAGGCGACGACTACAACACACAACAAAAAACACAAAACACAAAACACAAAAAGGGAACAAGTGAACAAGAAAAGAAAGAAAGGATAACAGAAATGTCAGCATCCACTTCAGTTCAACATATTCTTATGGAAGGAAACACCCGCGCGATATTGTACACTATTATTTTTTCATTATCTACAGATTGTTTGCTTTCACATTCTCTTGAAGGAAGCCAGGAAGCAGGCAGGATATACCAGCTGCCTGCTATCACACAAAAAGGGAGAATAAATGAATTGTATTTTGTATTTCTCACTCTCTCTCCCTTTTCCCCTCTCTCTCTCTCTCGTGTTTAGTTATTAGTTTTCATTGTAAAATGGTGGCAAACAACGGACACTATTTCGAGTTTATCGCGGTTGCTAAAAATTTCATTTCACATCGTCACACACAAAAGGAAATTCAAGAAAATCGAGTAAAGGGAAGAAACTCTTTTGGCAGCATATTCTCAAGTATTATTGTTAAGCAAGTATATCCTGAGGCCAAAGTTCTTGAACAAGGAATATGGATGGCGAACAAAAAATGCAGAATAAACAAACTTTGATCAAAAGATAACAACATGTACTGCTATACAGCAAAACAACAATCACAATGTAACATAAAAACTGAATAAGAATGAATCGAGAGACAAGAAAGAAACCAAAGAAGAAAATATTTTACTGCAATCGAGTCATGAAAACGAGAAAAGCAAACCAAAACCATGCTAAAATGAAAAATGAAAAAAAAAGAAATCCAACAGGATAATCATAAATACTCATTTTGTCAGTTATACGCTATACGCCGACTAATGCGCATTTGGTCTATGAAACCATGAACCATAGTCCATGAACCATAGTCCATGGTCCATGGTCCTTAGCTTGCCTTGGCCTCAGTCTTCTTAGCTTCACTTGACTTGATTTGGGTTAGCTGAGCTGAGGCTAAGGCTAAGGCTAATATCTTCCGTATGTCGTTTGCTTATCGCCAAAAACAAAAACACAAAATACCAAAAAAAAAAAAAAAAAAATGGAAATAAAAAAGCAAAACTAAAACAAAATTCAACTCGGCTGGCTAATAACAACAGACAGAAAAGGAAATGAGCCAAAAAAAGAACAATAACAGGAAATAAAAGAAAAAGTTTGAAAAGCCGATTTGTGTTTGTGTAAGTGAGTGTATCTGTATCTATATATTTGAGTTTTGGTCATTTAAAGTACATTATACTCGTACATTATATTTGCTATTGTTGCTGTTGCTTTCCATATATTTTCTCATTTCTTTGAACGGAAATTTCGCTTAAAACTTAGATACATGTGACTACTGTCACTCTCTTCGTTGATTATTTTAATAATACAAAATACTTTCTCATTATCCTATTAAATACAAAGTTACACAAGCAACAATAACAACAAATATGCATTAAAAACAAGTTGCCTTGGTAGGCCTATTCTCATGTATCTCGTACTAGCAGTCAGTACTATATGTCGCAAGTCCATTTCATAAAAGGACATAACAATTTTGTTAAAGTAAAATCAATGTTTTTGTTTTCCTTCCTCATCCTCCCTTTTTTATAATTTTAATACGTTTTTCCCCGTGCTACAATTTCATTACTTCTTTTTTTTATTTTTTTTTTTTTTTTGCTTTGCTTTGCTTTGCTTGTTATTTTGGCCACATTTCTTATGCGTGTGAAGAATTTACAAAGAAAAAACTTCTTTAAGGCAAAAAAAAAAGAAAAAAAAATAACGAAGTTATCACAATACACATTTCTGGGGAATATATTTTACAAGAAGGAAAAAAATCCTGTAAATTGTACTAATGGAATTTTAATCACTGTCAAGTTTATTTTGATTTAATTTATATTGTTATATCTTGGTAGAAATTTTTATCAGTGTGTTTAAATTTTGTATTCACAAAAGTGAAGAAGATAAATTTAAGTTTTCTTCAAAAAATACGTGAGTATTTTTTTGTAAATGTCTGTAATATATAAAATAATTTGCATTATAAATTTTATTCAAATGTGGTCAAAATAGTATGATACACATTATTTCATACGAAAGATTAAGTACAATATTATGAGGTATGGGACCTAAAGACCAAAAAGAAGAAGTCCAGGTCTCATTGGGCCCACAAGTGCATGATGGCGAATACGTTTTGGGTGTCGCTCACATCTATGCCAGTTTCAACGATACTTTTGTCCATGTTAATGATTTATCTGGCAAAGAAATCATTCATCAATGAAAATTGGATGCATTGAGGATGTGACTCCAATTCCATCAGATTCTACATGCAGGAAGGGTGGTTGTCCTGGTCGCCATCTGTATGCTCAGTGCTTCAATTGCTCCACCATGTTTCCAAATACATTTTCATGTGTGTCTCTTTTTATTGTTGTATTGTAAACAAAAAAATAAATGAAAATTTAAACAAAAAAAAATATCAAAATATAAATGGGCCGATTTGGCTGATTCCGACTGCGTATAGTGAAAAGTGAGAAACTTACAATACTATTCACTACGTGAAGAGTATAATAATGAGTTTATTGTGCAATGAAAGTTTGGATTTATGATTTATGTATGATCGGATAGAGTATTTGAATTTCGTCTTATTAATTTTTTACAGAGTGTTCCCGATATGTAATACATTAAATGTGAGTTTGCTATCTAAATATAGGCCAAGATATCATTTGTTATTTATCCAAGAGATATCAGTATTATTGATATTTAGAATGTTATTGTGTCCTTTTTCTTGTAAAGAAAATTTCATTTGTATGATTGACATTTAGCATTATTTTCCATTTTTTATAGTAGGATTTAAGTTTAATCAAAGAGCTCTGGAGGGTGGTCTAAGACCAATCCTCCCAGCACTAATGGTTTTAGTAGTCGATTGAATGACATTTAATTCAATAAAAAAGTGTCTTTGTACGATTTTTGTTAAGTAGATAGGAGTATTCGTAACCATTAATTTATGTAATAAGCCATCATACCTTACTGTACCAAAAGCTGCTTGTATATCTAAGGCAACCAATCCTACTGTTTTCTTATCTAGAAAATTGTGTTTTATGATTTTTTTAAACTTAAGAATAGGATTTATTAAACTTAAGTGCGACCTGAAACCAAATTAAGTTGCATGTATAAATGGAATGAGTTTCGAGATGACAGTTTAGAATCGCATTGAATATTTGTTTAAATATTTTCGAAAAACAGCATAATAAGCTGATAGGGCTGTAGTTCTTAGGTGAATCTGGTAGTTTTCCATGTTTCGAAATAGCTATGACTTTGCAAACTTTTCACGATTGGGGAAAGTATCCAATTTTAAGACAATAATTAATGATAACGGCAAGAATACGGATGACACTACGTGGTAAGTTTATTATGCATATATTAGGAAGATTGTCTGGACCTGGTGTTTTCTTCCTCTTAAGCATTAATATTATAATATTTTAATGCTATAGACATTTTATCAAAATCATCTTCTATGAACATTTTATTTTAAATAAGCTAATTTTACCGTATCTATTGTGTTATGCAGTTCACTGCGCTAATAAAATTTAAATTATAATAACAAAAATGAAATCTATTTTAAAAAATTAAAATATGATATACTTTATATAAATAAAGCATCAATTTTTTATTTAGATCAATTTTCATTTTTGACTGCAAAAGTTATTAAATACTATTTTAAAAGTAAACTTCACTATAACAAAGTGTTGTGTTACATATGAAATACTTTTTTTTTTGCATAAAATATATTTTATGCATACATGCGAGATAAAAATATCAAAAATAAAAAAAAAATTACAGTTAATAGCTTTTTAATGCTGTGAAACGTTTTTATTGCTTAACAATAAATAAAATATAATATTTCAAAGAAAGTCTACTATAGAGAAATGATGGAAAACAATTATTTAATGAAAAATAAAACCGAAATACTCAAAAATGAACAATTAGAAGGATATTGTGAAAACAAATGAAATGAGAAAAAATTTAATATACAATATTTTGTAAAATACATTAAGAATGTTTAAAATGCAAAATGCAAAATCAGAAAAAGAAATCAACAAATATTGTAATAACAAACTTTACAGCCTTCAGTGGTACATGGGTAAATGCATAAACTGATTTGTGTGCATAAGAAAATGGCATACATTGGAAGCCATTAACTATATTACATACACACACACGGACATAAAGGAAGACAGGAAGACAGAAAGACTACAAGATTCATATTTCGTCGCACAGTTGATGTGCATAAATAAATATTGTTGCATACTTTATGGCGCAAACATGTTTTGCATGCGTAGAAAAGATTAAGCAACAACAGCAGCACAGCAACGATGACAACGACAAGTTAGAGCACTTTAGACAATTGCAGTCACTTAGACGTAGTCCCCTTTTAACTTTATGTGAAATACACAGAAATACTCGCTCAACTCTTGGTACAATTCATTGCTCAAAAGCAAAACTCTGTGAATCTATACAAGAATATACTATAATACTATGATTGCAGCAATACTTGGTAACATGCATACGATACTATAAAGAGCAATAAAATGTCATATGTGTGCGCCACTTGGGCTGCTGCAATAAATTATTGTATGTATATTCTTCTCTTTTATTTCTGTGTCGCATTTGCGCTGTCATTTTATATGCTGAACTAATTTTGAGTTCGTGAATAAGTAAAAATACAATAACATTTTGTTGTTCATTTAAGTCAATTGCCACAGCCAAATCACACATGATTTATTAATTAAATTAAAAAATAAATATAAAATATGTAAATCTTTAAATTTAAATAAAAAATATTTAAATACTTTTCAGGGCAGAACATCAATTTTCCAAAACAAAACAAAAAAAAAAAAACAAAAACCACAAGCAATCAATTACCACAAGAAGGAACATAACAATTTAATTTCTTCTCATAATAAAAAGGCATTACGAGTATATTATTTCATGGAGCTTGGTAATGGCAGAAATTATTGATAACAGGAAGAGCAACCATTGATGATGGTGAACTAAGTATATATAAAAGTACTCGTACTATACTCAACCACAGACAACACAACACAGTTGCCTCAGTAGCTTTGACTTTGGCTTTAAGTAATTAACATAAATTTTAAAGGCAAAAGTCAGAAGGAATTTTCAATAAATGTTAATGCATAGGAAGACAGTAAACCTATATTGTTACCTGTATATCTGTCTGTCACTTTGTCTGTCAGTTTAACTGTCATTTCTGTCTGCCTTTGTGAATTGTATTCCTTTACTGTGAATGCCATGTGTCTGTCTACTTACACCATCAACAGGATAATACGGCGGTGGCTTATCTAGTTCCAGACCTATGCTCCTTGTTTCTGTCAATTTCTATGACTTTAAATGGCTGTTGCTGCTGTCTATATGAGTATAATCGTACTATTGTATATAGTGAAAGCTGAGATACTTTGAGAGGATTAGAATATACGCGTTGCTTGTTAAACAGGATATGACATACAATATACAAACAAACACAGGTAGTGTTAAATACAAAACGAAGACAGCAATAAAACGCTTAACAGTAGACAATGAGAGGACAATTGTCAGTTGGTGTTCATGCAGAAAGCAAATGATAGAACATTAACATTGGTCATAAGCTTGTAATTCCTTTAAAATCTCACCCACCAACCTCCCCCACTAAAAGGCATTCAATGAATGAAAATGAGTGAAATGAGGGTCTTTAGGCCATAGGCAATTAACATACAACAAGTTTCAAATGAATATTTCAATTAGCATACTTTTAGATGTACAACACTTTAAATTTTAATTGATAAATAAATTGAATACATAATTACATTAATGAATAAATATTGAAATAATTGTGTTTTCCGTAGTACATTAAAATACATAAAAATGATAATAAATAAACTCCTCCTCCTAAGGGTCAATTTTCCCCATCTGGTAGGAAAGTTCATTCATTTGTAAATAAATAAATTTAAAACAATACTTAATAAAGTTACACGAATGCATGCATTCATTTGGTCATGTGCTTGTGATATATTCTTTACTCCATTATTGGTTATCGTGCAATCGATAGCAGTTTCTATTTAAACTCGGCAGCAACAATAAAAGGAAGAACACATCAAACATCCAACCCCCCTTTCATTGCTTTAACAAAAATTGATGCAGTGGAAGAATAAGAAGAACAATCATGAACTTACCTTTGTATGTTTAAATGTTGACGTTCATTCATCGCAGCGTAGTACTAATGCTTTCTGTGATCGCTCTCTCTGTTTCCAATACTCGTTTCACCAGTGAACAACAAATATAAAATTGTGATGAGAGCAGACGCAACAGCAAAACTCACTAACATAAAAAGTAACGGTATCGGACATAAAGAAAACGAAAACGATGATAGCACAGAATAAAATGTTTGCAATTTTTAAGCAAATGAAAAATCTAATTTCGATTAATATTTATAACACTTTTTTTTACTTTAAAATATGCAAATAAACATAATCATAATCATAAGAATAACAATAACAATAATAAAAAAATAATTATAAATTCAATATATTACTAACACACGACTAACCACCGACACGAACCAACCAACTAAACACCACGAAAACACGAACAAAACTGATCTTTCCTCTCTTATTGAATACAAGCATTAGAAGATTTGATGCTTAGATAAAGGCAGAGAGTCAACTATCGTGACAAAGTGACGTTGCTTAATTAGATTAGAATTGATGCTTAGATGATAGCAGAGAGTAAGTTATAGTGAAAGAGAGGAAGGCAGCAATAAGCGGCTCTGCCAAGTGGTCACTCATCCAAATTGTAACTGCACCTGATGTTGGTTAATTCCTGTGATCAGAGTAGTGAGGTCGTTGGCCATAAATGAAATATTGATTAGATGAAGGGAGAGAGCGAATAATCGTGAGAGAGCTGAGATTGTTATGTACAAGACAGTTTTGCAAAAACGAGTAAATATATAGTACTTAATATAAATAAGTGGAACGTTGGCTTGGGGAAATCGATATATCATATAAACAAATATCGATATTTCAAAGCTATCGTATGAGAATCGATGTTTTAGCAATTCAAAGATATTATTGTTTTATTAAATTATTTAATTACACATTATTATTATTATTATAATTAATAATATATAATATTTATTATTATTTTGATGAAAACGGTTTTGAAATGTTTTCATATAGAATATAAAGATTCTAATCTAAATCTCAAAATTCCAATTTCTTGTGTTGCCTATTATATTATTTATTTTTGAAAACTGGAAAATTGGTCAAAAACAACACTATGACAGTCAATCTATAGATTCTATAATACATAAACACATTCAAGAAACTTTCTGAAAAATTGCAAACCTGCGTTATTCTTATTTAATTTTTTCACCTCATACTCCTAACAATTTAAAAAATATTGAACATATAGTCAAAGCGATTTTGTTTGGAGAGTCTTGAAATGTTCAATGATGCATTCTCCAGTTGCAGACGCTAGTCACTCTAGCAGTGATGCAAGCAAGTAAACATTTAATTGCTCAAACGCTTACTACTGTCCTACTTTCATCCCTTGGAAGTATTTATGGCCATTTGAATTCACTTGGCTTCATAACAATCTTTTATATTTGTGAACCACATATATAAGTTGATAGAAATTTATATAGAGCAGCGCAAGAACTTCTGGGATCAAACCCACTTATCATACAAAAAAATACTCTTGAAGCATATGACAAATCGACTATCTAGAACAATGACAGACAATAAATATGTCAGAGTATATGCAATAAAGCAAATAATAGAATTAAAAACATTTAATAAATACATTTTTTAAGAAAAATTAACCGACTTATAGCGACCATATATACAAATTTCACTGATTTACTTCTATGTTTGAGTCCATAGCTCTTGTTTCTCAAAACGGAGCAGTAGTTTTTGAGAAAATCGCGAAAATACTTACATACATACATATATACGGGTCAATAAGATAACCATACGTTTAAAAATTCTCTACTTGAAAAATATACTAATGTACTTAACTTTACCCACACGTAATCGTATTCTATTTATTCACTTCTCGGTGGCGTCTTACAAGAGTTTCTCGTTCCTCGCTCCCAACCGTATTTACTCAACCTTATGCTAACACGACTTTCTTTACATACCGAATATGATTAAAAAATTTAATCTATTTCACAATCTCAATTGCTATTCGTTTCTGACTTGAAAGATCGATTTACTGTTTTTCCCTTTTGGTTTTTATTTTACAATATCGCCCATCTGTTATATTTGTAAAGAAAATTGATTAGGTCAGCCTTTGCAAATCTTTACAAAATTTCTATTATATTTTCTAATCTTTCACCTTAAAAATTCATGCAGCTTTTACCCGAAATCATCAAAATCTTCTATTTTAAGAATGAAGTCATGATAAATACCAAAGGTGTATCTGGCAGTCAATTTGCAGGCATCATTTCTTTTTTCAGTTTCCTAGTAATATTTGATGAATTATCAAAATTAATTTATTAATAAAAAAAAAATACTTGGAAAGATGATTTGAACTCTCTCTCTCTCAGATACCAAAAAAAAAAAACAAAAAACGTAATAAAAATCAACTTAAAATAATTGCGTGATGACTAAACACAAAAGTGAATCAAAAAAAAAAAACAAAATCATTCCACAAACCAATTGAACTTAACGAAAAATAACAACAAAAAAACAACATGAACACCAAATTTAATTCATAATAAAAATTTATTTTTTATGGGCATCTGTGAGTTGCCTCCAAAAAGAAAAAAGGAAAAAAAAGAAAAGAAAAGATTCTGAAAAAAAGTAGCAAACAGAAAAAAAGTATCTTCAAATAGCCAAACAGTTCATTAAAGCGAAACAACATTCGTGCAATAAAAGTTTACATTTTGGTCTACGAGGAGCTGTGACTGTTTGTTTGTTTGTTTGTTCATATTGAAGTCAAGCCAACTGTGCGTATACGTAATATTAATAATGACGTCAAAGATTACAGTTTCATTGAGGTTTTTTCGATTATTTTGTTTCCTCTTTTTGTTATTTTTAATTCGAATTTTTTGGTTTGTTTTCCGATTCTTTAACGACAACCACAAATCCAATGAAAATAAGCCAATTAAAAATTTTTACTTTCATTTTATTTAATTTATTTATTGTATTTATTTCAAACGGCAAAAACCAAATTTTGAGAAAATATTTTTGCATTTTTTATGATTAATAATATTTTTGTCCTTGCTTATATGAAATCAAATCTTTTATTTACATTTTCATTCTTTTTCAATGAAATCTTTCTTTATACTTTTGCTGTTTTTTCTTACACTTTTTCCAAAACATTTGATTTCCATGAAAAAATTTACAAATATTTTGGAATTTTTCAAAGTTGATTTATATTACAAAGAGAATAAAATAATTAATAAGTAAATGAAAAAAACTATTTTGGAAAAACATTTGGTAAAATTCACAAAGCAAAATCGGTAACATTGAATAATTTGTGTGAAGCATAACAAGTTCAAGTGAATTTCAATTCAAAGTAAATGTGAAGGCTTTAGAAGTTTATTTTTATCCACAAGGTGGAAATAACGTAATCATGTATTTTTGCACTGATTTTCTACTCTCTACATACATAAATCAGTCATAAAATATTATAGTGATGCTTGTAACGTAAAGATCTGTGGATTGGAGACCTCATAAGGTATATAGAAATAATCAACTTAACGAAGTTGAGAGTATTCACACAATCTCATTTGATGAGATATTAAATTGATATTTGAAAATATTTTGCTAAACGGTTTGAATAATCAATGTACACACTATAAATCTTAAAATAAAATATATGAACAATTGAAGAAAACCATCCAGACAAGTATCCATAATTTAATTGATATACTTAATCTAAACATCATACTCGTTTAATAAAATAGTAGAATTTGTCTGTTTGTTTGTAGGCGCATCACATAAACTGGATTCAAAACCAAATTATTGAGAGAAAGAAAGCTTTATTGTAAGTAACATTTAGCGTTTCTTTCATCTAAATTTATTAATAGAATCCAGAGATATTAGCTTTTAATTTTAAATATCTTTTTGTAAAAAATTTGATGATTAGCACCACATAAGAAGAAACTTAGATGCTGAAAATACTCAACAGAATCAACAGATCTCTCTTCCATTGACATGTCATTGTCATTGTTGTGAATATTGAATAAAAATCCGTCCACTCTGTATAGTCACCACTTAATTTAGGTAACGAGAACCTGAGGCATGTGCAACATATTTGTCATGACTATGGCTGCTGGCGATTCTTTTGGATTCACCCTGTGAGTTAAGCCGAGCAACTTTTTTAAGCTCTCCTTGAAGCGCAGTTCGAAAGCGAAACAAGGCATATTCGAAAGTATCAGGCAGCTCTCCAGTAATATCATTTTCTTCTAACCATGTGTATATTTTCTTCAAATTTATATTCATCTATCTTAGCCACTAAACATCGTTGCCTTTAATCAAATTTTCCTTTCACTTTATACTTAAGAAATGACGAAGATCATCCATTGGTTCAACTATTGGAGTATTTTTAGTCATATTTCACTGTTTTTATGAACAGTCAGTGCACATCTATTGTTGTGATTTGGTTGGTTGGTTACCGTGGCTGACTTGTATGCTCCATTAACAAGCCACAATTAGCACTTAAGTGCCGTTTTGAAACCACTTCCTCGCCGAACACAATCAGTATAGCTAAACCCATCCCGTAGAGTTTAGGTATTTGAGAAGGTCATCCGGACATGTGACCGAACAGTCCGAGAGTTTTTCTAAAAAGTAATTGCCCAGGAACTTGTTCCTAGCCCTCGCCAGTGCTGGGCATTTATATAGAAAGTGGGTGAGTGATTCAGTTTCCACCACGTCACCACAACTCCTACAAAGGCTCCTGAAAGGAAATACTGTCTTCTGTTGATTAGTCTAAAGGACCTATTTTCGTTGTACCTAAGCCAGGTAGTACACTCCTGTTGTGATTTACTTTGAACAGTATCTCGCCGGGACATTCAATTACTCATAATGTGGTGTACTGATTCTATCAGCTTCTATAAACAAACTGGTCGACAGATCATTCAGAAATTTGGCACTAAAATGACCCACATTAAATATATTTGGAGGGGATCACCAGTTTGACTTTCTACCATATTCTTACTCTATTATTATAAAAAAAAATGTACCATGATGTGACGTTTTCTTTCAATACATATAACAGATTAAATATACCTTTGTAGATAGATTAATAAACAATTGATTTATATTATAAGTTATAACATAAAGACCCCCACCGCGTATGTCTGTCTGTTCGCGATAAACTTAAAAACAACCGTAAATATTTTCATACGGAAAATTCGAAAAATCCCAAAGGAAAAATATTAAAAAACAAACGAAATACTCGTATAATGAGATGAGTTGCATATGAAGTTTAGAGGCCTATTTTAAAATGAATCAAGATGTTTTTGTCAAACATCTCATCAGATCAACAAATCTATGGGGGGTATCTAGTGTCATATAAATCTAATGGCTATAAATATATTAAACCTACAGACTACTTTGCTGTTATGTCTGGCTTGGTCTTTTTTGACTTTAAGTTGATTTTAAAAGAAGAAAGATTTAACCCCAATGCAATCTTTTTAATTTGTTATGTAATTTTTTACTTGCATATTTCTGCTTTTTTTTCTCACCCCAATTTATATGAACACACAATGAAAATTACATAAACACATATACTACGTGTATACACTCAAACACACGCATAGATAAATAATAGATAGATAACACTAAATAAATACCACCAATATCCCATATAAATACAGGTGGTCTGGCCAGACAATAGTGTCCGGAATAAGGGTACCAAAACTAGTCACTGCATAAGGGTTAAGACACGAGCCAAAAGTAATGACCAACTCGAGAATATTTGTTCGCCTAAGGCCTAATTGCCTTAATTCACAAATTTTATTAACCATATACATATGAAGCATTTCCGATTTCTTTCTGTGGTTGGATATTTCCAGTACATTTTCATATGTAAAGCTTGGAAAAAAAATGTAGTGTGGAAATGAAACCGATATAAAGATACGTTTTAACAAAATTTTAATTATCTACAAACATTATGGCAAATTTAGACAAAATATTAGAAGGTTAGCTACTACTTGAGAATGTTCATTTCCAATAGGCAAGCAACGGGAAGCAATACTGAAAAAATAAAAATGAAAATGTGATGAGCGAATGGAATAATGAAATTGCTGAAATTGTAAATAAAAAGTTGCATGCAAAAATTATTGTACTTAGTTCTAAAAAAAATTGTTTATTATATCAAAAAATCTTAATTAAAAAGCATGCACCCTCCACTCCTACTCTCCAACAACGAAACTCACATTCGCTTATACGTATGTGTACGTTACCCCTGCATGCGCATGCCAACCTAAAGATAAACATTATTATATCAATGTAACGGAAATAAAGTAAATTGTGCGTATGTGTTGCTTATGCGTGTCAATGTTGGTCAAAAGCGTCATTTCCGTTTAGGACTAAATGTATAATTGAAATTACTTAATTTGCGCAATGAGCACCATTTGGTCAAAGGGCTTAATGAAATTATTTATTAGCAATTGCGTCCGTCCGTTCGTTCGTTCGTTCGTTCGTTCGTTCCTCCGTCTGTCTACCAAAAGCACGCACTGCAAATACACATTCCACTTACACTTACACACAACTTTACAAACTCACATATATAATACAATATATGTGAATACATGAATATGAGTGTATGGAGACAGTAAAATTGTTTAATGAATCAGACATGCAATGACGCAAACTAGTATTATTAGTACTTGTATTGTATTGTATTGTACAAATTGAGGAAGGCGCCTATTTAATAAGCAAACAATTTGAAATGCTTTGGAATAACAATACAACAATAATAATATCAAAGGATATCTTACACAAACATTTATAGACACAAAACATTTACACAAAGGGAAAACATTTCAAATTATATAAATACTTGCTATGTATCATACATATGTACTAACACACTTATCATATGTATATTGACTTGAGACTTGGGATACAAACATCCAGAAATATGTACAACACTCGTACAAAGAAATCAAACAAACTACAATATACTCGTATAAAAATATAAGCACATCATTTTTAATTTTTTTATTTATTAAAATTAATTATAATACATTTAAAAAAAAATAATAATAATAAATAATAATACTATAACTTATAATTAGCAATAGATCACTAGCTACTAGGCCTTCGACTCTAAGAAATTATAAAATATTAAATTAAATCTATAAGACTACCAATTTTTTTACGAAGTGGAATATCTTTTCTATATTGGGTTTGGAAACTGTGATTAAGGGCTGATGAGGGATTAGAGTTAGGAAAGAGGGCAATTCTGATACTTTGAAGATGAAAACATTGGTTGAAAAAGTGTATCGTAGGTACCTCCACATGACAGCATAGGTGACAAGATGGACGTGTATCCCCATTGAATGACCAATTCGAAGTCGAGTAAAAACGGTACATTTTCTTCTGGAGTAAGTATCCGAGTAGTGTGGTTTCTCCACGTGTGGATTAAGAACTTTTATTCAGGATACCTATGATTGACCTGTGCATGTCCTTCTCGACGCAAGGAATTGTGATTACTGACTGTGACTGTAATACTAGCTTAGCTGCTATGTCAGCCATTTTATTTCCGGTGATCCCTTTATGATGATTATCCCAGATCTCGAGAACGGGGACACATATCGAGATCAAAACTATCCTATATTCAATCCGGGAACCAAAATTTAACAAAATTTCAGTGCAATCAGGTGAACGGTATGGCAACTCATTACATACGAACAATTTAAAACACTTAATTTTATATAAAAGATAAATAAACATATGTCTTATCAATATGAAACACTCAAAAAATAAATCAGATTTTATACACTTTATAACCAACAAAAAAACCATTAGAAGAATCAATATTTAGAAACTAATCTAAAACTCAAGCAAAAACCAAGAAACTATTAACTTCACTTCAGCGAAGCTTATATACAATTCACCTTAAACTATGATTTACACTATTTAAATAGAAATATAAAATGCTTATATAATTACGAGGGTCAATAGGTACACGTGTTAGAAGATAAATGTCGTTGCTGAGGGCATGTTGAAATTACCGTCGTGTACACGACACCATACTAAATTTCAGACCACACGGAACGTCAATTAATATTTTACTTGATGAGTTACGAATAAAAAAATGTGTCGACCCAATGGGTGCCGCGATTGCTCACGATAGAAATAAGCGATTATCAAAACAATTGATTTTTCTGAGTAAATATGCTACGAAGATGGCAAGGACGGCCCCATCGGCCAGAAAGGTAATTGTCACGATTTTTTGGAATTCCAAGGGAGTAATCTTCATAGACGTTCGACCTTAGTTGAGTAAGAAAAAGTGATGTTTCACTACGTGAACCCAAGATTATCGCGGCCAAATTGTAGGATCTATATTACGCCGTATTCGCCTGAGCCAGACATATTTGTGGCCCCCAACGTGAAAAGGTTGTTTCGGGAAAAAAAATCGCCACAAACGAGAATGTTATCATCGAGGCAGGGAGGATGGATATTTGGAAGAGTTTGACAAATCGTGTTTTTTTTTTTTTTTTTTTTTTTTGACAGTTTAAAGAAATGGCAGAAACATTGGGAACAGTGTATTTTATTAAAAGGATATTACTTTGAAAAATAGAAACAAAAATTGTGCAAATCATGCTACTTTACTCCTAATACATGTAATTATTGATCCACCTTTGTATAATAAAGACAAGAAATCTTCTTATATAAACAAAAATATAAATATCCGTATATTCATGACCTCTGAACTTGAAAACTACTTTACCGATTGCTCTGAAACTTTGACACAACGTTGTAGTCAATTATAGTCATGTTTTAGTATACTTTTATATTTATATATTTATTATTAAAAATAAATTTTAATGATGTATACCAACCTGAGGTACAGCAATGCGTGGGGTAATCCCCCCAGCTAGTAATTAATAACAATTAATCAAAATAATCTTAAAATCTCTAGAAACTATTATGAAAATTATTTACTCTATAATTTGCTAGTCTCACAGTCAATGAATTCTTATTTTCAGTCAATGAAAATTTCCGTTGCCTGTTTTTAATGCGATTTTGTGGCGGCTCCTTAATGTTTCTGTTGGTCTTATTGTTTTTATACTTACATTCATATTTCCTTACATTTGTGTTTTAAATATTATTACGCAATGATTTTTCTTTATCTTCTTCATTTTTTTTTCACACTCCTCACTTGTATTTTAGTCGTTTATTCTGTTTTATTATTATTATTATTATTATTGTTTTTTTTTTTGTTGGCAAAAATCCAAACAGGAAAGAAAAATAAATGAAATAAAACGTTTATGGTTCACTGCTTGTATTTTGTATTAATAATTCATTTCTTGGTCACAACTACGAAGAATTTTAGCAAAGTTTATTAGCCACGTTTGTTCTGCATAAGTTGATGATGATGATGATGGTTTTATAAAATTTATGCCTCCTTTTGGCCATGAAACTTAATTACATGCAAAATTTATTAAACCTAATGAAATAAATGAATGTCGCGCAGGTCAAGCAAAAAACGAGCTCATTTCAAATTGATTAAGTCAAAATAATAATAAATGCATTCATAGAGAAAAAGGAAAGGCGGCGAAGAAGTAATAATTGAAGCATTATAAAATTGATTGCGTATACGCAATGTAGGTTCTGCCTACCATTCTCTTAAAGAAACATAATGGCGTCTTCTTATTACAAGACTTGCCAAATACAAAGGAAAAACATAAATAATTCCCCTTGGGCTAGAACACAGAGTAATGTAAACTTGGCATAAAACTTGGTCAAGAACTTAAATGCATCCAACGAACCGAATAGAATTGTATTGAACCAACATAACACGAAAGACAGAGAGAGAGAAAGAGAATGATTTCATATATAAAAAGTTGTTCCTTCTCTCATGGGTCAATGTAGGCGAACTATAAAATTATTGGAAAGCATATAACACACAATATACATATAATACTAAGTAAGTGTATGGCATACATATAAATTCCCCATTGAACCAAATTCATAATTAAAGTATTTTGTGGTTATGTTTTTGCCCTTTAGACTAGTTCACTTTACTTTACTTCACTTTACTTTAGTTTAATATCAGAATATGTATTCGGCATTTAGCCAAATAGTATTTAAACCAAAATTTATGTAATTTGTTGCTTTTTATAACCATAAATGTAAATTTAATTGTCACTTAGTCAATATAAGTATAATATGTGCGATTGTGTGTGTGTGTGTGAGTTCTCAATATTCTGCTTCTGGTCTTTTCTACACAATTTGTTGCTTTCCATTTCCATTTAGGCGTTCGTTCGTTTCTGTAGTCAGTTGTTTGTTCATTCATTTGTCTACAGTTAAGAGGTTAACAAGGTCAGTTTAGCTCGTTTTGGTTCATTTCGACTTTGATAGGCTTATTAGAATTATATTATTTGGAACAAACTTTACATTTGTGTTATAAATCTCTGGCCGCATTAGCAATAGAGCAATAGAGACCCAGGTGCTGTTTCATATAGATAAGCTGCTTTACTTTTGTTCTATTTGCTATTTAATTGTAATAATTTTGACCAAAATTTTCTAGTAAAAGTAAACTTAAAATGATGAGTGTGTTTTGTGGCAAAAGGTTGCCTTTATATAAATAAATCTTTAAGTATACATAAGTAAATGAATCTAAATAGATATAGATATTTTTATTCCTTAATCGGATAAACGTGCGTATATTTTAAGGGGTTCAGTGCACGTAACTTTAATGCAAATTTAACTAGAATTTATAATATAAATTTAAGGGAAAATATAGGATCCATTCTACATATTATGAAGTGTATAGAATACTTTACCAATAGATGTTAGACATTTTGTTTTTAAAATAATTAAGCTCTAAATTCTAATATATTGTTATTAAACAAAAAAAAGAGTTGTGAACTAATCATATCTTATGTTCAACTCATTGTCCTTTTGAACTTTCTTTCGAAGTTTAATAAACAAATTCGAGTTGATCAGAATCAGATGTATGTAAAGCCAAGAAATAAAAAGAATAACAAAAATATTGATGCTGTAATGCATATTAGGAATATTGCAATGAAAACGAGTTGAATAGAAGCAAGAAACATAATTAGAATCTAGAAGCTTATGCTTCTTATAAACTTGTGCATAAAAACATTTAATATTCAATTAATACACAATTTGAAGTCACAGAAATATTGCATAGAATTTTTATTTACTAAGCAAAGGCATCAATAAATATTATAGTAAAATTGAAAATAATCCAGAAAACTACCTCAACAAATCAAATCCTTTATAAAAGCTTCATGTCCAAGGCAAATGTTCTTGTTCAATTTGGTGCTTCTTCAGCAGTCTATATTATTGAGCACAACTTCTGAGTCAGTTCAATATGTGACTGCTTTAAGGCGCTTTGAAACGCAGCTGACCACCTTCGCTACTAAGTGGATGCAGCTTGAAACTCTAACCGTGGCTCATTGCCTTAACAGGCTCAACCCTTGACTTAGCTACTATGAATCTCACTAATATGTACAACGAATCGTCTATCGACCGCGCGAATACTACTACCCCGTAAGCAAGTTTTAAATTGTCCGCGAATCCGAGTAATTCGACCAACATCACCTTTTATTTACCTATCACAAATCTAGGAATTGCTATTTTGGAGACAATTGTAAACTCAAATCTTAACTTTATCCATTGGGTTCGTAACTCTATTGGCAATGCATCTGGTTAAAAGCGAAATAGAAAAACAAAGTAATGTCAATCAACCGTCTGTGTGTTTCATTCTGGAAGTTGCATAATTTAATTCCTCCTACCTATACCATGGCAACTACAGAAATCTTCGTTCAATATAAAGCTACAGCAATACAAAAAAGAATCTACCGATAGTTCTGTCTTTAAAAAAAGTCTTTCTAGAGGAGTCGGCTTAGCGGCATGGAACCAACTCGCTATACACAGACGCTTCGATGCAACAATGGATGCACTAGATTTGCTGTAGTTGATGACATTCTGAACCACAGCAGTAAAAAACCCTAACTGTTATAAAAATATGATAGCGGATATCCAGAACTAAAAACAATCTCACGGTTCTGAGTTCCCAGCAATCAAGGCATCATAACTCTTACCAAAGGGCCAGCAATCTTATTCAACCTGCCAACTGATGAAGACTTACATAGAAACCATAGAAACCTTAATAAGATAATAGCTTAAAAGCATAGTGAGAACTGAACAGGCTTCCATCATAAATACAAAAGGTTCAATAAGAAAAGTTCAGACACCTTGCATCCAGCAAACTGCCAGAAGCCATTGTGGTTGATGTTTATTCACTTCCCAATATAACACACTCAACTGACTCAGTAATCACCTACTAAGAGGTACTCCTGCATAAACTGTTCCTGCAGTGACACCCTCTCCATCGACCATATGTTGGACCACTGGCCAAAATTGGTGAGAACCTCGGCATACTATTCTTAAAATACAAGAGTCTGAGATCTCCTCAAACCACCTACAATTGAGAACAATTGCAATAACATTGGAGATACAAACAAGAAATAGCAATGTCTCTAGGGATATTTATTTTATCCCGATCAAGTCATAATATACTCGTATAAGTATAAGTTATCCAAGTGTCCTTATTAAGTAAAATAATCAACCATCATATAATTTCATTAATTTTTTCAGAATTTTATTTATTCTAATTTTTGCATTTTCTTCCAAGAAACTTTAATCGAAACAATTCATCTTAACTTTAAAATAGATTTTTTCCAAACACACACACACACACACATACAAAGTTTTCTTTCTAACTATTCTTTTCCCTTATTCTGCCGTCACAAATTCCACATACACCAAAATTTGTAACTCAACTTGACATAAATAGGTTTACTATAGATAAAACTTTGTATTTTGTCTTGGCTTTTGTTTTGCATTAAAGAAAAATGCAAATAAGTAAACTATAAAATGGTACAATGTAATGCAACACCAAAAGATGAAGAAAAGAAAGGAGTAGAGAAACAGAAGAAAAGGAAAAAAAGGCAGAAGATGCAAAAGCATCACACAAGAACTTGACACAAAGTCCGGCTATTCTCGTACAGAATTGTGTATCAATATTGTCTCTCAAGACTATCATTTGCTTTCTGTGGTGTCTTTTATCTTTGTTGTTACTATTGTTGTTGTTTATGTTGGTATTTTTCTTTCCTTTTATTGTTGTTTTTGTTGTTTTTGTTGTTGTTGTTGTTGGTGGTGGTGTAAAATCTCAGTTGTTGACAATAATAAGAACAACAAACATGGCTGATGACAACAAAGGCGACCACGTAAATAACAACAATGTAAATGAAGCTAAAGAAGATTCTGGTGATGGCGATGGCGCTGGCGCTGGTGATGGTGATGGTGATGGCGTTGCACACAAGCCGCTTATCTTATTACATGCCACTTGCTATTTGTCTATGTGTGTGTGTATGTGTGTGTGTGTGTGTGTGTGTGTGTGTGTGTGTGTGTGTGTGTGTGTATGGATAGCTTTGTCTGGGCTTATTTGCAAATTGTATATTTATAAGCAAAAAAAAAATAAAAAATAAAAATAAAAGATGAGAAGAAAATGTTAAATCCAAGGCTAAAAATTAAATTATAAAAACAAACCAAGTTCACACACCATTTAAGCCAACTTACAATACAAAATACAACAAAGTACGACATCAACTTAACCCAAGCAAACAATAATAAGATTCTATTGAATAAATATGCAAACAAAAAATATTTATCATAGATACTCGTACAATACAAACAAATGTTGATCATGAGTAGCAAGAAGCGAACATTTGAATTGAATTTACTTTTCTTTGTCTTTAAAACAACACAAAGAAATGAGATTCTCTGTGGATAAGAAATCGAAATAAATGTACGATTTTGTTGTTAAGTAATTTCTTTAAAAATATTCTTTTAAATGACAACAATAATTTCCATCATCATGAATTTTTATATATCATCATCATATAAATTTGTAAATCTTCACATTGAATTTTCTTTAAAAAAAAAAATATTTTAAAATCTTTTTTCTTAATCAAAGCAGTGAATGATATTTTGGAATTGCAACAGCCAAAATATAAAATGTTTCTTCTTCTCTACCATATATTTATTTATGTAGTAAGTATCTTTCCAAGCAGTTGATATACATTTGCATTCTGCACACGATTGCCGCAACTTGCTTCAGTATGCTCAGCACGTGGTTTGTTTGACATACCACAGTACACAGTAAGGTATAAAATGGTGAATGTGGCACGATTATGTACCACAGTGCGTATAAGTGCACTCAAGTGCAATTGTGTATCTCTTGTACGAATGAGTATCTATATCTATCTATATATCCAAGGGTATATGCAGCATCTGCAATGCCAAAATAATTTATTATCAATTTTTAAGTGAATAATTTTATTTTTTTTTTTTTTTCTTAAATAATAAATTGCATGAAATTTTTTACATTTGATACATTTTTTTATACGATATTTTAAAAGATTTTTTTTTTTTTTTTTTTTTGGGTCAATAAATTTTTGTATGAGATTTATGAAATGAATAAGGAAATGAAACCACAAATTGAGTGATATTTTTTATTTAAAGGCATTAATTTTCCTATATATCACTCAATATTAACTCAGGGATTCAAAATTGTGGATATGTATTTTTTCTTTCTGTTCCATGAAGCTGAGTACAATAGCAAATACTCCTTGGAAGTATGTGACCAAATCAGATCAAATAAGAAAAATAACGGAAAGGTACATCAACAAATTGCACACAACCATACAAACAATTTAGAAAAAGGTCTGCCACATATGTTTGTTGGATTATAGGTTAGACTTTAGTTTTTTGTTATAGTGTTATATTGGTAGTTTTAAAGTTACATTTCCGGACAGGACAGATTGGGAACGAGTAAGGCCTAAACCCTCTCGTGACTCTCACGTGTGGTATACGGATGGCTCCAAGACTGACACTGGCGTAGGAGCCGGAGTATTTGGGGAAAACCCTAGCAAGCGAATATTCTATAGCATGGGCCGAGAGAACACAGTTTTCCAGGCAGAAATACATGCCATAGAACTATGTATCAGAGAGGAATTAAAGTGTGCTACTGCTAACAAGCACATACATATTCACTCGGACAGTAAGGCTGCTTTGCACACACTCAACGCCTTTGAAATCAAATCGAAGATAACTTGGGAATGTCGAATACTACTTAAGTCATTAGCCAAAAATAACCATATCAATCTCATTTGGATACCTGGGCATAGCGGGTACCCTGGGAATGAAGAGGCAGATTAACTCTCCAGGAAATGGTATAAGAATGTTCTCATTGGACCAGATCTGTTCTGTGGACTGCCTTGGAGCTCTGCTAGATCTAAAATCGAAAAATGGCTGACCATAAATTCGGATCAATACTGGGTCAACACGAACAATATCAGAGTAGCGGAAATGGCAGATAACGAATCCGTTAAAACAGAAAACAATTCAGATGCTAAAGAGAATCCAGATGACAACATTTCGTAGTCGACTGTCAAAGAGAAATGGATGTTAGAGAATAAAAATGTACAAGAAATTGAAGTTTTGCTATAGAAATCGAATGGCTCGTTGAAGATTTAGCGCTCGATAGTGATGACAATCTCTCTGTGGAATAAGTTGAGAGCGATGAGCCATAAGTTAGACATGAAGACGCTATTAAAAACTCCAACATCTACATGCAATGGGCGGAGGAAATTAAAGTTTAATTGGACAGTTTGACCATTCTTTCACCGCTACGTCAGCACGCAATGAAGGCTAAGCGGGAAATGGATATATTGTTTAGTACGATATATCGTATAAATGATTAAATGTTTTTCCTTAATAAAAAACGAGTAATGAAGTTTTAATTAAGGCGGATTAATGAAGTTATACTATAGTGATGATGAAAAAAAAAAAAAAATGAAGACCACGAAGTCTGTGTAAGTGATAGTTGATGTGGTGTGACCACATCTTTACATTCTCAACTGTTCAACAAATTATCAATCTTTGTTATACGTATGTATGTTAAATAAAAGGTGATCATATTGAAAAAGAAAAAGATTTTTATTTCACGGCATAAATCTTTAAAACTTTAGCAAAAGCTTTTTCAATAAATTTGAGAAAAAATTACAAAAGCTCACGAAAAAAAAAAAAAAAAAAAAACCTCACGATCATATGAGAGCAAACAAAATCACCAGAGAATAAACAAAAAGAGTCAATAAGAGCAAAGAGCTTGCCCACAATATTTATGAAACTTTAGAGGTAAACGAAGCGCACCGGCTTTTTAGCCGGTTCACTCATAACATAAAATCAAGTCAAGAAGAGAAATTAAGCACATAAAAGAGTGCAATGAGATCGAGAAAGAGTATCTCATATGTGAGATCGTCAAGATAGCAGCGCAAAAGCTACAAGCATCGACAACGACGACGGTGGTTGACAAGCTTTTAAGCATTTTAGTTTAGTTGAGACGGTGCGTTGAACTAGCGCAGAACGTGTTTTTTAACAAACGAAATTTTGTAAAGAAAAATTCGAAATTAAATTTATATAAAATTATTAAACAAAAGCGTTGTGTTAAATGAAAATAATTAATATAAAAAATAAGTCAACTAATAAGAAAAACTGTGTTAACTGAAACAAATGAAATTTTAACAAATTTTAAATAAATAAAAATAGTAAATATAAAAATTGTATGTAGTGCGAATATATTCTATTTTTTTTTTAAGCAAATTGTGCTAGATACTCGTAATCTCGTGAGTGTGTCTATGTAGTGGCAAACTATTCCAAGAATCCACATCACAAAGCCAAAATAAATCTGAATGTCCGTCAAATGTGCATAAATAAGCGTGGCAGGTGTTGCACATGAGATACAAAAAAATTAAAGCAAAAAAATAATTTAAAAAAAAAAAAATAAAGTGAACAAAAACAAACCAAATTTTGATGTTTAAAATATGAAAATATTATTGTAATATTTAATTAAAAGAAAAAAAAAAGAAAAATAAATATTGTATCTACAAAACTATTGTACAAATTGAATTCAGTTGAGTAGAATTTTGAAACGTATCTCGCCAAACTTAACGAAACCTACACATAGACAAATTTAGTACGTTAATTGTTTAGCATTCGTCGTTTTGCTTACGTATATTTTACTTGTATATCTAACAGATACGCGGTCGCGTTTAGATAAGATAGCAGCAACAGCAGCAGCAACAGCAACAACACCAGCAACAGTAGACGAATTTCCTCTCTTTTTGAATATACATATAAAATATATAAAACAAAAATAAAAATTATTATTATTTTATACCGTGCAAAGTTTCATTTCTTTAATATTAATGCTGCTACGCAAAAATTGTGTGTGCGTGTTAAGCAAAAGTATCTCAAGGCAGAGTAATTAAAACTCTATACATAAATGTAAGTATAAAAATGTATCTAAAATAAATGTAAAAAGTATATACATAACAGAGAAGGGCAAAGTAGAAGAAGATGAAAAAGATAATTAAAAAAAAAAAAAAATAAAGAAAAAATGCGGAATTAAGAAAATACATACAACAACATTGATATGTTAATTTTTGTTATGTCTGTAATTTGTATCTAGTACCTATGTACCTATAGTATCTAGATACATAGTAGTTGTTTTTTTATCTAATATTTCATCTTAATAACAACAGTAAACATTTGCAGATACTCGTTTGTATGTAGTTCTAATTAAATTTACGCCTCGTTGCCAACACGCACGATATTGTCGTCTACCATAATGCACAAACGAATAGATACATTTGATACATCTAAAGAATATCTCAAAACAATTTTATCAATTTTTCTTTTATTTTATTTTATTTTCTTTTTTTTTCTTCTTATTTTTTTTTTTTTTTTTTTTTTTAATTTTACTCTAATATTCCCTCTAACAATTGAATTGTATCTTCTATGGTTTGTGTATCTACTACAACATGAAGGTGTTAATTAACTAAAATTGATTTGTTATATACACGAACACACACACACACACACACACACACACATACACACTTGTTTATATTCAATGCATGATAAGAGCATTTACAACATACGACTATGTGTGTTGTTGTTGTTGTTGGTTGTTGGTTGTTACATAGAAAACTATAAACATGTTTGCATAGCAAGTCGCTCTATTATGGTTTGGTTCTTGGTGTCTGTCTGAGAACATAAAAGTAAAGAATTGTTAAACTTTATTTCTGTTTGTTGTTATTCTTCTTATCTCCATTCAATTTATCAGCGATAACAATTACCAAAGGTTGGCGTAACTTATTTCTAATTGTTGTTGTTGTTGCTGCTGCTGCTGCTGTTGTTGTTGTTGTTGTTGTTGTTATTGTTGTTGTTGTATTTGTAATAGAAATAGAAATGAAAATAGTGTTGAGTTGTGGCGCGACTTTCGCAATTAAGTTGAGGTTACCATTTCCCAACTAGAAAAAAGCAAAAAAAAAACAAGTAAATAAATAAAATGAACTAATAAGTTCCAATGAGGGAAAAGTTTTTACTGAACAAAAAGCAATAAATATTGAATTATTTCTTTTATTTTTTAACATATAGTACCTTCATATATTGGACTATCTCATGAAGTAAGAAGCCCTTACCTTATATGTAGTGTGTTTGCAGTTCATTAAAAGTTCAAAAAACACATAATTCAAAATAGCATATTCGTTGTTCGTTTTTAAAGGTAATGACTGCAAACTATTCAATATTGAATTTTTCACAGAAAATATAATTCATTCATTTAAACAAACATTTATTCAATGAAAAGTAAATGAGATTATATTATATTAATAAATATTTTGAAGCAGATTTCCTTCCACTGGAATTTAAAGGAGATTTAAACTGCTCCAAATTGTGCAAAACACTATTCCAAAGCAAGGACACCGCTTTCAGTTTAAAAGTCTGGAAAATAACTAGATATAAAAAACACCCAAAAAACCCGTTAACTATCTATAGAAAATTCAAAGCTGCAGCACCCTCAATGTACCATTTTCCCCCACCATTAACTCAAGATATACCTCCACGCCCATGGAACCTTAGGCCTAACTGTTCTATTCATATTTCGTAAGCCTGATTCGAACACCAGCCACTATTCTATATTTTAAAAGAAGAACTTAGCAATTATACTTAGTATTTGCATTTATGCAGACAGTTCTAATTTGCAATGTCAGTTATAGCGTCACTTATGAAGACACAATTATCAAAACCGCTATCTTACCCAACTATTTCTTCTCCATTTTTACAGCAGAAATAGTCGTTATACTCGAAGCTGCATTCTTTGCAAAAAACAATAGAATGTTTCGACTCCCTCTCTTCAATCAAATCCATCTCTAATATCACATCAAATAATTTTTACGCAAACAAAATCAAAAATATTCTCATCGGCAACACAATATATTAACCTAATATGTTTATAACTATAAGCCATGTGGTTGAAAAATGACGTTCTAAGGCGAATGAGCTCAGTTGATAGATAACACAAGAGTTTTTGAGCAAAATTTTTGTTTTATCCATTCAATCAAAATTTCTTTGGTTCTGAGTTTTCTAGAATGTTTGGACACTTTAAATAAGATTCCATCTCTTCTTACTTAAAAGGAGAGTATTGGTCATGGTTCTTTAATTAAATTGCCAGAAGCAGCAGTACAAATACCTAAGAAAATCTTATATTTAGACATGAAATAAAATTAGAACGTTTCTAAAACACATGAGAAAAGCATCATCACTATTAAAACAAGCGGATTAATTTAACGCTTATGGAAGTCGAATACTTAAAGTTGAAACGAGATCAAGTTACAACAATTCTGATCCAGAATATTGCTAAAGGCCGAGGAATTCGTAAACACCTCAGAAACAAATCACCATTTATCCCTGTTTGTAGTACTTTTAATTATCGAGATAAGAGTGTTTCTCTTCACAATGCAAATGAATACAATTAGAAGAATGTTCTAAATGCCTTCTCACTTACAAAATCTATAATTGATTTAGGATATCAAATTGTCCGAACAACTTAAATCTGCTATGATTGCTATTGTTGATCGTCATTTGTTCATCCTGATATGTGCTAAAACTTTACGAAATCTGTTAAAGATGTAGCATCAGATATCCATCACAAAATAATCAAAGATACCGATAAATATATTTCTTAAATAAAGAAATCACATGAAATAAATGAATTATGAGAAATTATAAAGTACAAAAAATTATAGGAAATATTTAGTTGAAATATCTGATTTTATAATTGATAAAATCTAATCATGATGAACTGAGTCATGTGGCGCAGTTCAAAACTAAACTCAAAATATAAGCTCTCATCAATAAAAAACTATTCTTAAGCATGTATGGATTTATAGCATTGAACTCTGGAACACAACTTTAAAATCACACGATCAAATCATACAAAATTTTAAGTCCAAAACCTTAAGGAGGCTTCTCAACGCTACATGGTATATCTGCAATACCATCATTCACAGAGACACCCTGCAGGTCTGAACCGTTTTGAACCGTTGCACGAACACCACATCGTCATCAATATGTTGGACAATAGCTTATACATTCGCAGGCTAAAGCGTTATTATCCCTAGATCTCCCATTCAGATCATTGGAAGACTAAGAAAAAGACTTCATCTATTACACTTTCATTAATATACCTTTCAATTTCGATAACAATAAGTCAATCTCAATTCAAAAAATTCGCTGATTCTCATCTTTGGGAGAATTTCAAATGAGGAATGCAATTAGAAAAACAAATAAAAATAATTCATATAATCTATGAAAAATTACAAAATTGTATTCGACATTCATCTGAAATTGATCAAACGTGTTAAAAATTACTTAATTATCAGTTAATTAAGTAGTTGATTATAAAAAAAAAAAAATTAAATGAATAATTTGTTGTGATGGTTTTATTTTCGTGGGTTAAATCAGAAAATATTATTTCCATTTAACTTTAAATAAAAAAAATAAAAAAAATTTTACATTAATTAAATCTCGAAATATAATTTCATAAAAAATACCCTAAGCTTCTCAATTAGAGTTCCGTCATTGAAGTATCTTTTTGTTATTTAATAAGTTTAATAAAACCTTCAATTCTTTAAAATAAATTTAAAAAACAGAGAATATAATTTTATTATTGTTTTCCTTTTAACAATACTTGATTTTTCTTATTTGTCTCTCTGTTTATCTGTCTGTCTGTCTGTCTGTCTGTCGGTTTGTCTGTCTTTCTATGTAATTGTTCTTTATACTCGTTGTAATAATACCTTTTTAATTGGCACTATTGTTGTATTTTCTGTTTGTTGTGTATTGATTTCAACCGAATGTGTGTGTGGTTTTTTGCAAAAAACAAAAATGAAAATATAAAACTTGAAATACAATAAGAAACAAAAAACAAAAAAATCATTTACTATACGAGTATAGAAAAAGTAGGCATATTACATGGCATTGTTTTTTGTGTGTTTGTATTGTAGTACTTATGATGAAGCCTTAAGCCTTATAAATAACAATACCATGAAATTGAGCTGCCCAAGTTGAGTCGCATTTGATTTTATAGATATTGTTTCAAAATAAATAAATAAATGAAACAAAACAGAAGAGAAGAGTAGAGAAGAGAAGAGAAGGGAAGAAAACTGAAAAAAAAGTATCTATTGTAATACAATTCGTTAAAATATATACATAAATTTAATCTGAAAAATAAAATAAAATGAAATGAAAGAAAAGAAAAGAAATAAGAAATTCTACTTAAAATTGTTAAATGGTGAGTAAAAAGCACTTGAAATGTAGAAAAAGTGCAATGATCTTTTGCTATTTCAACTTGACGTTCATCGTCGCCATCATCATCAACAACAAACACATTTGTGTTCCTTAGTACATTGTTCTACTAGTATAATAATAAAGTAATATGTGCATATTGCATATTTTTGGCAGAAGCAACTCACAAAAATAAAATGAGAAAAATTTAAATATTTTTAATAAAAATAAAAGCTGAGAAACACAACAAATTTTGCAACAGTTCAGTAAGTGTGTGAGTGAGTGAGTGAGTGAGTGGCTTAAGAGCAATAATAATAAGACAAGATAAATAGATAAACATAGTTTGTCTGGCAAATTTAGCGTTTACTATGCATGAAATTATGCAAAAAGATATACTACATACTTAGTCAAGAAAAACTAAATGTTGAATAGACATGAAATGATTAAACATTAAGATTACTTTGCTTAAAGTAACAAAGAGGCAGCAGCAACTCAACTCATTGCAAAATTAAATTTGTATCTTATGTAAGCAATTTACTCATTGTCTCTTTGACTGACTTCACTGTTTCACTATCTGTCTGTCTGTCTGTCTGTCAGTCTTACTCACTGTTTGTCTATCCCACACTCACTGTCTGCCTATTTGTCAAATTCTTTGACTGTTTGTCGGTTGCTAAGCTCTTTGCCCTTTTATTTATCAACGTCATGGCATTCCAAGCTTATCTAAATCGCTTAACTTCGCCAATGCTTATCTTAAGATTCTGACATTTGCGGAAAACATAAACAGATACATTTACGTACAAACAACATGAAGTGGTCATGGTGGCGTTGGCTATTAGTTTTATTATGAATCAAAGTAGAAATTAGGTCACAGCTAACTAAAGACTCATTTATATCTATAAAGAGAAGATTAAAAAAAAATATTTAATCAAAAAATGTAAAAAAAAAAAAAAAAAAAAATGACACTTCATCATCATCACCATTATCATCATTGCTTTATTGAATTGAAAAATCATCATCATTTGTCATGGTTAATTTATAAATTATTTGCAAAAAAAATATACACAATAAATTCCTCAAGAAACCAAAGACACACAACAAAAGGTCAATCATGCTACAATGTATTTTGTTGGTGCTTCCCAATTGAATCTGTGAAATATTTGAACACCACCAAAGCAACAAATATCTAATCAAATAAAATACTAAATAGATATAGACAATTTTCTAGCATATAAATTCCAAAGCAATTACAAATGCAATTAGAGCACGTCACAAAGACAGAAACAATAACATAGATATATACATACATACATACATACATACATAAATACATATATATATTGTATATGGTACTGATGATATATGTATAATAGATGTGTAAATACAGTCCACAAGTATAGTAAATAATTTTAACAAACAACAAGTGAAATGAAACGTATCTGGAATGAATTACTATATTTCAAGAAGAAAAATACATAGACATGCATACATAATATTGATACTAAATTAACTAACTTAACTTATTTGTGAATAAAAACTTTGTTGGGTTTTCGATTTTCGATTTTCGATTTTCTTTTTTTCTTTTTTCTTTTTTTATTTTTATTTAAATTTTGTAGATCAGCAATTATTTCCGGTAAATGGCGCCCAATTTCTAACTGCATACAATTTCATAAAGCAACAAAATACAAACCAATTTTATTGTTGTTAATGTTATGTTTTGTTGTTATTGAAAAAATAACAAACATTTTTAAAAAATAAATAAAATAAAACAATCAACACTGTTTTTCCTACTGCGCCAAGTGATATCGCTTTGAAACGACTTAATTAAATTCGCGTAAATTTCAATTACAAAACAATTTTAAAACAACAAAATAACATAGAAAATAACATTAAAAAAAAACTACAATAAAAAACACTGCAAGAAATATTTATATAAAATTAAGATTTTAAAATTAAAATTAAAATTTTCATTAATTTTCTGTGTATTTTTATTGGAAATTGACTGTTGTCAATATTTTTTACAACAATCATACATAGCCTTATTGTACTTTTTACATATTATAAATATATTAGAGGATTTATGACTTTAATGAGTGTAATTCTTTAAGAAAAAAAAAAAAAAAAACACATCGGAGACCACAGACATAGAATAGAAAACAAGAAGAATGATCGCAAGGCAATTAAGCAAACAGTTCATTCCCTTTTTTTTTAGTCTGTCATATTGAAATTCTTTTCTTTTTATCTGCCAATTCGATTCCCAATGTTGATGATCATACAATTTTACAGATATTTTGAAGCAATAATTATTCTAAGAAGCCTTGATTGGCCGGAGACTGGGGCCTATTTTCGTGGTTATACGAGCATGATTGATCTCGTTGTAAGATTTTCATGGGTTAATACTACTGTGGTTTCTCGTTGAATTCTGAAGGATTTAATAGTGTTCCGTCTCTGTACTCAGTCATTTACTCTTTGTTTATCGCTCATCACTGAAGGGTATTATTGAGCTTGATGTTTATTTGAAGGCGGCATCAACTCACTTGTCTTGTCAGTGTTGAAGCTTTCTAAAATTAGTACTTTACAGTAGCCGCTGTGTGGACTTCCACGATCGGGACCGCGTATTCGCAACTAACCTTTATATAGCCTTCAGCCACCATAATCCCTTTTATTCCACTGATTAATGTTATTTGCCCCATGCGGGCTCATCCAAATATCTGGAAGCCATAAAAACCTAGGATAAAAGAATGAGTTTTTCATAAAAAAAATTGGTTTTCCAATCACTTTATTCGTTTTTTATTTGAGCTGATATCTGATCAAATAGACAGACAAAAAGTTTTAGGGATCTTAAGTAATGGAAAAAGGAATTTAGTGAAATCTTACATTCTATTGACAATGTTGATCGATTATATTGACAACTTTTTTATGTTCTCAACTATACATTTTAATATTGATTTAAAGTGATTACAAGAGACACATATTCACAACAGATCGATTGATATATCATTAGAAATTCAATGTTTCTATATGCACATGTTTATGTGCTTAGTTACTAAATCACCCTTCACGGTTTCCCTGTCGTCGTCACTTTATACTATGTTACCGATAGACAGAGAACTTTGGTCGTCAAATATCTTTGCTTGCCAATGAAGGCTCGCTTCTTGTTTACTTCTTGATTACACTTCAAAGTGATTAGACATATACTTCTTGATTAATATTCAAAGTGTTAGGTAGCTGGGAGTTGTCTTAGATCCAAAAAGCATATTTGAGAACACTATCGCTTATATGATTAATAAAGTAAACTTCTGTATTGGAATTTTCTACCCCTTTATAAACAGAAACTCTCAGTCTTTGAAGCTATCTTCACTGGGGTCCCAGTTTTGGACTAACATTGCTCCAAGTCATTAAAGAATATACTGCAGGTTGTGCAAAAGAAATTATTTAAAAAGATTTTTGCCCTTCCATGGTGACTTACATAGGCAAGCAAATGTTATAAGAAATCTTTGATTGGTTAGTCGAACTCAACCAGAACTTTAAAGATAAATGCAGATTCTCTACCTTACACATATAAATTAAATTATATCACATTATTAGCTTTATGTTTTAGTTGTAAGTATAAGTTTAAATATGGTTTTGATTATTTTTTCCCCACAGAAATCATATTACAATTATTATAAAACTACGCTTAGGTTGTAAGGGAAGAGAAAGCCTAAACTCTACGATATATTATTTTTATTCATTAAAATTAAATTAAATGAAATTGAAATTTGCTATTAAATTAGATTTAATATAATTACAAGTATATTCTTTTCAATTATTATTCGGATTTTATACTTGTTGCATTGTTTATTTCATGTACAGTAAACTTTTTCTCTCCAAATTTAGTTTTATTAAAACCTCCTAATGAATGAGAAACAAAGAATTACCCTTTAAATTTTTTAATGAAAATTATTTCTTTTCATAAATATTTTATTACTTATAATTTTTATTATTATATAATCTAATGTTTTCATTTATTTTTTTTTTTTAATTTCTTTCAGTGTATGTACCTTGTCATTCATGTAGTAAGTATCTAAAACAAAGTTATGCATGTTGCGTATTGCTGTAAATGGTGAAATGAACGCAAAAAACTACATGAAATTATCGACATAAAAAAAAAAAAGCGAACCTTTCAATCAAAAAGCGTACGTTTTTCTTATTGTATTTTGTTTTTCTTTCTTAACTAAATGTATCTACCTAATACAGATAGTCATAGAGATAGATAGATAGATAGATAGATAGATAGCAACAACAACAACAACAACAATTGAGTCTCGATTTTATAGCTTTTTAATGTGATGACAAACAGTAGCAGTGAAAATGAATTAGTTAGCGAACAAAATGAGTAAAATAACAAAAAAAAAAAAAAAACATATACAAAAGAACTTAAGCGACGAGGCGACATTAAAGACTTAAATACTACATCTACAAACCAAATGACGTAAGAGTTTGGTGGGCTCTCATTTCTAATTTGTATGAAGCACAACATTGAACGCATAATAATTGATATCGAATTTTAAATAAGTTTAAGAATACGAGTACTAATGACTAATCAACATAGATAGATTGATGGATGGCAAACGACGCATGGTCATCACGAATGGTTAAATGTATGAATGAATTGAATAAGTACTATAAATAATAAACAAAAACATCAAAGGTAACACTATAAGAATAATATACATACACTAAATAATTGTGTATGTATGTTCAAAGTTGGAGATATGTCCGGTCAAACATGAATGAGAAATTGGTTTGAATAAAATAACAATAAATTTCAAAGAAATTGAAAATAAAATAAATTAAGAAAAAAAAAAATTATTTGCTTTTATTAGTCATTTTAAATGTTTTTGAAGATCTGTTTATATGACTACCATATACTCGTATATAGTACTTATGCATATGCTTTTTATTTTTTTTATTTTAGTTATGTTGTTTATAAAAATAGATATATATTTTATCGTAAACTAAACTCAATATTCGTTTATAATTATGTAATTACATAGTTAATCTACTTTTTGTCAATGCTCTCATTGTTACTGCTTCAATGGGATAAAAACATTTACAAAGAAACATAATACAATATAAAGTGTGCTGCTACAACTAACTAGTAAAACCTTGAACCTCTAAAGTTTTTTCTATACCGACCATTATTATTGGTACCCTAATTTGAAATATTTTTCCATATAGTTTGCGTGTCTCGATTTATGTGAAATATGCATTGCTTAATTTGATAATCTTTTGCCATTATGCCTCCCACATAAAAACCCTCGACCCTACTGGAAAAAACTGGGACATCCGATTTTCACATCTTGAATTCTCTTGACTTGAACTTTTCACCAGCAAAATTATTTGCCATAGACAGGAACAGGTGGTTATCACTTGATGCCAGGTCCGGACTATAAGGTGGATGTATAAAAACCTGCCAACCAAGCTCCCGAAGCATCTGGCGAGACACTATTAACTCTCCTAATGGTCAATTATGGTTGCTTTTGATCAATCGCTACCTTCAAATGGTCTATTTGTTGACAGTTCAGTGTTTGGCCTTATGCAAACGCAGCTCATGATAGATGATTTCCTTCTAGTGCCACCAAATGCAAGGTACAACCTTCCTGCCCGTTAGTCTTAGCTTGGATAACGTTTGGACTGCTTCACTGAGGTCTGATCAGGATCATTTCCGTTTGTCTTATTGTTCATCATCAGTCCACTATCTGTTTAAGAAATTGGTCGATTTCTCCAAAGATTCGCAGATGCAAATTCTATCAACTATGTTTTTTTGCGACAATTCCTGTAACACTCACATATCGATCTTCTTATTAAATACAACTTCGAGTAAGTGGTTTTAAATTGTTTTGTGGTCAATGTTAAGCTTTTGGACGAGGCTATGGGTGCTGACGTTCCGATCTGTTTCAGTCAGTTCCATTCCAGTCTTTTCGACGACGTTTCTACCAGTGTGAGGTGCATGTTTCACGTAAAAAATTTCAAGAACGGAACTGTGGAAATCAAAATTGTACATAATTGACTGAGAAAGTATTAGTACCACATTATCAGCCGCCTTGCTAAAAAAAAAAAAAAAAATTGTAAAATATACCGAATTTTTTCCTTATAGACCTCCTTATAGACTAAGAAATGAATCAACCAATTATGAATTCCCTTAAGGCGTTTTTTAGAAAAGAATCCTACATTTCTATTAAGGAAAAGTGTGAAATAGTGTGACCATTACTTTAAGCGTTATAGCATACTAAATTATACAAACTACAAAATAATGGATTTCTTTTTCCCCACTCCAATATTATAGAACCTAATAATGCCATTGGGTCAAAAATTGATAAAAATTTGAATGAAAACTAAAATACATTGCTTTCAAGTGATCAATAATCTTTAACGATTTTGGTTCTACATTATTAAGCTGCTAATGATTTGATCTCCACATAAAACTTACAAAATCATGGGTAAAAAATAATGATTACTTTTCTCTTGATCTAAAGTAGTAAATGGTCTGATTATCACTTATCTTATCTTGCTTAGACTTTAAAGATTTTGCTCATGAGTCACTTCAATTCACATTATGATGAATGTGAAGGGTAGATAAATTTGCATACGAATAGATTCTTAAACAATTATGAATAAGCAGTTTTAAAAATGCTCAAACATGACCAGAGAGATAGATAGATATAACGATAGTTGTTTAAATGAATTATCTAAAACAATTGTATCTATTTGCATTGCAAGATAAATGAATAAAAACTGCAACACATGCATGAATGACATCAGTTGCTAATTTTGAACTTGCGATTGTAAAGCAAAGCAAAGCAAAACAAAACAACAAATCACATCAGAAACAATAAAATAAAACAACATTTAAAAATCACATAAAAAACCTCATTAAAAAAATATATAAATGGCAAAAAACAATTCAAAATAAAATATGTATGTATGTGTATCTGTGCAAAATCAGTGCAGAGATGCAGAGAGAGAGAGAGAGTGAGAGAGAGTGAGAGAGAGAGAGAGAGAAAGACCGAACAACTTGTTGGCTTATGTAGGGGCGTGTGTAAAATGTGCAATAATTCTTCAAACTCGATTCAAGTAGTATGTATGACGTACTAGTGTGGTCCGTAGTATCTCTGAATACGCAAACCAAAAACCAAAAGTGTCTGAGCGGGTGCTGAGAAGACGCTTAGGTGCAGTCGCAAAGCAGCTTATACACTACTATATACCTTAAATGCAACTTTAACTTTAACTTCAAGCGAAGCTCAATCTCTCTTATGTGCCAGACGCAGCGCAGTCGTTTGTTGATTTATGTGTCGCGTCGGCGCGCATGCGCAACAAGTTAAAGTTGTCTGTCGTTTGATCTGTCAGTTAGTTAGTCGGTCGGTCGGTCGATCTGTTGTCTGATTGCTTTGCTAACAAACAAGACAACAAACAGCCAGATAGCAATAAAAAACAAAAAAAAAAAAAAAAAACAAAAATCTCAAACGCTTTCGTTTTCAATTTGCTGAAATACTTTTTTTTATCTTCCCTTTCTTTCTTCTTGTTGTTGTTTTATGTTGCAAAGATTTCTCGCATATTTCAAACAAGCAATTGATTGCCGCCTATTAATCTTAAACAGGCAACAGTATCATCATGATGCTGTTGTTGCTGCTGATGATGATGATCAACAACATTAACAAATCAAAGACCCTTTTTCTGTGGTGTCCGCCTAACGATTGTCTGCAGTTTCTTCTTGTTGTGTGTTGCAAGCCTAATGACGGTTGCCACAGCTGCCCCTAAACACAACAAAAAAAAAAAAAAAAAAAAATGAAAAGAAATGAAAAAAACAAGAAAATTGCATGACGATATTTAAGGTTCCTTTACTGCCGCCTCAAACAATGAATTCATGCTTATCTGCCGAATTTCAATTTTTTGCAATTTTTTGGTTGTGTTTTCGTTGCAAATGTTGCAAGCAACATATTGCCGGGATTCAACTGGACATGCGCGTAGTTTTTTGTTTTTTTTTCATTTGACTTTTGTCGTGATGCACACTAAATTATGTCGCTGACATTGATTACTGTTTCCTTGGTGGTCAAATTATGCGGCAAACCAAGAAGACCGAAATCAATGGAGAAATAAGTTTACTTGAACTTACTTCTTACTTTTGTTTTAGCCGCGCTTGCGCACTCAAGAGCAAAGAGAGCATCATCATATCGAACGTGCAATGCCACAAGCGTATAAAATTTCAAGACTTAATTGTTGAGTACTTGGAATTGAAGATCGTGTACTCCACAGTTCATATATGTATATATTTTAAAATTGAAATTGAAATGTTATGCGACTTTGATCCACGCCCATGAATGAGCCCTTGAACACACACAGCGTATGAATAATGAATTTTCGAGAATATTTAAGTAAGGGAAGTAAGTACTATGTATATAGACGAGGCAAGCATAGCACACAACAAAATGAAGTTCTTCATTATAGTACAACAGAAGCAGCAGCTGCTGCTGTTGCTGCAATCAACATTTAGTTGAATACAAAATTGCATGATTCATTTAAAATCATTTTAAAAATAAAAAATTATGTTATCTTTATAAAGTAAAACAGACCATGTGATGATGACTTAATTTAACTGATGTCTCATTAAAGGTTTAAATTATGGCATTTGTTTTCAACAAGATAAAAAATACTCGTACATAGTCGTACATGGGCAGAGGAGAAACTTTTTTCTAAGAATTCTAAATGAATCAATTGCCTATGTTGTTCATTTGTTTATTCATCTCTGAAATACTATAAATAAAAAAAAATTAGAGAAAATAAATCGAAATTCAATAGAAATGATTAGAAATTAAATATTTATTTTTTACTTTATTTTGTCGCATATAATGGACAAAAATAAACCACAGACTTAATGGCTTTAAAAAACTAATGTGACAAAGGCTACAAATTAAAAGATGGCTTAAAGCCTAAACAAAAATTTTCAGGGAAATGTTTGAGTACTTTAGAAACGGAGCCTACGTCCTCTTCTGCGTCCCTGCACAGAAAGGCCATCAGGTTAGATACGTTTGAGCCCCCTCCTGGAGGTATTTATGGCAAAAGCCGATGCTAATTTGATAAAGTGAGTTCTTAGCCAGTCATTAAACCGGATTGTGTGAATGTTGATTTGCTCACAGACTGAGAGGATTCTCAGGTCCCTGGATATAACATCATTCTACATGTACCAAGGAGCTTTTACGATGTGACGGAAGGCAGAGTTTTGCAAATTCTGGATGAAATAGACGTTTATCTCAGAAGCGGTGCCCCATTGGGCGAAATATTTTAATATTATAATTCGATGATTCCAAGAAGTTCATGAACTTCTACAATTATTTCGGAAAAGAATCATCAGATGCGTTGCTTTTTTTGATTTTTTTTTTTTTTTGTTAATGTTGGTAATTAAATGTAATACAGTCGAACTTCTCTATAACGAAGTGGTTTCTCTATACACTTTTCAATGTGAGCCACATAATCATATGGATTGGGAAACAATTCATTACGGCACCAACAACAGGAGAAAATACGAGTTTAATGGGTTTTAAATGTAGGTTGAACTTGGCATGCAGGACAGGTGTTAATAAATAAGTAGCAAGATATTCTTCTTTTCTTAATTAAATTCGTTATTTAATTTCATAAGCTACTTCCCATAAATGCCACTAGTTATTTATGTTTTTGCATTATTTTTATAATGCACCTCAAGGGATTTTAGTTCTTCAGTCCAGCATCTTGGATTCTTAACACTGCGTTTGAATAAATTCTTTAGAGAGTGTTTATTTTATATAAAATCACACCTGTTTGCGTGTTTGAAAATCTTTCTTATACTGAGGGAATTCGCTCTAGAGGAGTTCAATACAAAGAGATTCAAATATTTAAATGATTGGGGAGTTTGTTGTAGAGAAGTCCGACTATATTTCTTTATTATATTTGTTTAATAATAAAACATATCTATTTATATATAAAACTGGAACTTTGTCTATTCTCTATGAACTCCGCAACTGCTGGACCGATTTTAATGAAATTTCTAGTGAAACTCTAGCATAGTCACAAAAATTGGTGCGAAGTAGACCAACAAATATTAAATAAAAAGCTTAAAGATGTATTTTAAAATTAATGAAGGTGTCTTTGTCAAATATCATTTTGATGAATTGTGAGTCATCAACAAAATAAAATATATATCACTTACTTATTACTTGTCAAACTATTACACATTTTAGAAAATTTCACCTATTGAAGGAGTGGTAAATTTATTTATAATTTTCTATTTTTCTCCAAAAAACAATTAATCTGATCAAAACTTAATTGAAAACAAATTGAACTTTGCACATTACGCAAAAAAAAAAACTACAACAACAGCACTGTCAATAATAAAAAAATAAAAAAAATTGATAAAAATAGAAAATATACAATTTTAATGTTAGTTGAAGTCAATTGCAAAAGGAAAAAAGTATGCGGAAAATAAAAAAAAAATAAAGATCACACAAAAGAATAAAAATACTAAATGAATAAACCAAAAAAAAAAAATAAATTTATTTCTTCCGTATAAATGTATATATAATTCGGATTAGTGAGAGTATTATCACCTCAATCTAATGTTTGTAACAAATAATATAGAATCGTGCATAGAAGATCTTAATAATATATTTATTGATATAATCAGTAGTCGCATGGGACTAATACATTCGACTATAAAGCTCTTTGTCGGTGTTCAGAAATGTGAGTATTGTAGGCTATTCACACCGAACGGATTCAATGTGAATCGATTTTGTGTTTAGACTGGTGATTCTGGATCATGAACAGCTATTTTTTTGTTTTGCTTATAGACACTTTAACAAGTTGTGAGAAGTGAGAAGTGACAAGTGAAAAAATAACGGAAGTCTGTCGAAAATGACAGTTCCTAACCGAAAATGACCGAGCACTATCAGAAATTTGCCAATCCTGTTTTGATTCACAGCTTATTCCATTGTTGAATCTTCGTGAATCGATTCACATTCTACAACAACAACTGTCATTTTTCCTTGTGGTTGTTGTCCGATTCAATGGTCGAATTCAACATAAAATCGATTGACGTTCGATGTGAATAGCATATTAGAGATTTTAAAATGAAATCTTAAAACCAAAGCTTTTTTGGATCGCACGAGATTATTACAAGTTCCTAGGGTGTAGTATAAGAATGATCGCAGCTTGCAAAACAAGAACTAAGTGAAGTGATTTTATTTATATAAAAGAACATAGGAAAGACTTAAAACTAAAATGAATATGTGAAAGAGAGGATGAACTGTTTTTATGTATTAATAAATTGGGTATCAAAAATCAAGCAGTACTTAATTTATGTACTTTATTCTAACACCCTGGTGCGCTAAACATTCAAGAGACAGGTAAAAGAGATAGCTTATGATTAAGGGTAACGAATTATGTCCTTTGCTGTCTTGATGTCATCTACTCGTATACATTCATCTCTTCCCGGGATAGTAGCTTCAGTACGACCCAGACACCTGTTGTGGCAGTTTATTTTCTTAGTGCACGATTACCATATTTCCTAGGACCAGTCAAATGTCCACTTTGCTCGAATCTGCAACTCGTTATGATATTCATATCTCCAGCATTTGTCAGTCAAAATCCAATTATTCCTTATATTTTAAAATTCTAGAGCTAAAAGTTTTAATCCCTCAAAATATAAATGAACGATTTATGAAGTGTATAGAAACAAAGGTGAGACCAAATTGGATACTTTTTCCTCCATGCTCTTTCTCTTTTTTTTTTACACAAAAATCAAGGTTAACACACACAAAGCTACATTCACAAAATCAGTCGACAATATTTTGTAAATGAAACAAAACAAGCAATAAACGAAATACGCAAAAGTTATAATTCAAAGATGTAAAAATAACAATAATAATAAAGAAAAATATATTTTAAAACAAAAGCAAAATGAACTAAAAAAAACATAAGCCTATGAATTGCTTTATAGTTGACCACAGTTTATATTGTATCTACTACAATAGATACATATCTTTTATGAGTATTTTTATGTATGCGTATGTATATCGAAGAATAGCCTAAAGCAATCCACAACCTATAAAAAAAAAAAAAAAACAAAAAACTAAACTAAATGAAATACGTTTTGAAGTCAATACGGCAGCCAAAAATCTAGTGCTCACAATAAAATGCTATAGTCAGTTCAACAGATACATTGTCTGGCTGTCTATTTATCTGAATTGGCTGACTGAAGTTCAAAGCGAATTTGAAAGCAAAAAGTTTAAGGAAAGGAGAGAGGGAGAAGAAAGGGAGTCTATCGAGTAAGCGAACAATTGAGTGAATGAGCAAAAGTAAAGTAAAGTAAAGCAAAAGTAGATCGTACCAAAAGTTAACTCAAAAATCTAAACAGATACAATTTTTTTTTTTATTTTTATTTTTTTTTTTTATGTTTTCATTTTAAACATTCGTGACGCCTAAATGTGGCGGCATCATAACGCGATTTTGTTGTTGAATGTGAAATTTTGAGCTTCTATTATAATTTTTTTTTTTTTTTTTTGCCTAAAGCCTCCAACCAAACTAGTGAAATAGTAAAGCAATTGACTTGAAAGTATTTTTTTTGAATCTCCACAACAGTTTATTTCCTAGTTTTCATTTCTCTCTCTCTCTCTCTCTCTCCCTCTCTCTGTCTATTTCATAGTTGAAGAAAGTAAGCCTGACTTAACTTGATCGTTTGCAATTTCTAGTTTTGTTTTCCTTCGTTTTCTTAGTCCATTCCAAGATATTTATCTAAGTACAATGGAGAGTTAGTAAGAATTGCGATAGTTGAAAATCTTGCTTTGCTTGGCAGCTGTCAAAATAAAGTAAAACAAAGAAGAATAAAAGCCACCAACAAAATTCTCAATTGAAAGCAAGTGAGGGAACAATGAAGTAAGCAATAAAATAGCAAAAGCAAAAAATAAAATCTTTTTAATGTGTGTAAATGTGTTTTAATATCTATGACTGTTGCTGGTTTAGTGACATTAAATGGTTTAATGTCATGTTCATGTGCGACATATTAAATTTCCAAGAGACAAAAAGCCTAAAAAGCGTTGGTGTTCATTGGTGTTTTGTCGGTTGGTGGTGTTGGTTTTATTATTGCATTTAGAGTTTTATAGTACATAGAATGATATCTGGTGCTCTGTGGTGATTATCTTAGCGCGTGGATCAGTACCTAATATAAAAATAGTAAAACAGTTGTCAACATTTAAGTTTATTTTATGTTGAATAAAAGCAAATAAAATTGAAGTTTTCTAGGAATTCCAAAACTTTGAAAAATCGAAGTTTATTTGTCATAAGTAATAAACTTATGAGTGATAATGATATACAATAGATGATGATGATGATGATGATGATGATGATGTTGATGATGCTTTTGATGAAAACCACCCGCTATGTTAAATCATTGCAGTTCATGGTTATTATTTTAATATAAAAAATGTCGAAAGATACACGTAGTGTTAAGTGGTGGAGAGTAAAGAGAAACAACACACACTTAATATAATTTAATTGAGGAAATATGTGGCGTATGAGCATTATTATTATTTTATTTTTTTTTAAATAAATTCCATTACAGAGAGAGAGAATGGGTGAAACACATTAACATATGCATCATACATTTATTTTACTGAGACGCACACACATCCGATTAAAAATGCAATTGAATATTTCGAACTGCCGATCATCATCGACATCAATAACAAGCATGCATATTGTAATCGTCCTCATCATCATCATTATTACAATATTATTATTGCTGATGTTTGTTGTTATTTTTAATGCTTTTGTTGTTGTTGTTGTTGTTGTTGTCGTATGCCATTATCAACCATTCAATGTTAACGACATTTTTACATTTTTCATATGTAGAAAACTCATAGAGCATGAAGAAGTGCATTAATAAAATAGCAACAACAGCAGCAATAACAACAAAATTAAATATATAAAAAATGCGGAAAAAATCTTCATCGACACTTAATTGACTTAATTAAAATTAAATATATAATTTTTCAAGTTTTCTGTTTTTCTTTTGGATACTTTGGATGCTCGATGTCAATGTGTTGCTTGTTAATAATTTTTTTTTCTTTTTAATTTTAATTAAAATGTTGGCACGAAAACGAAACAAATTATTCCGAACTCATCCCAATCAAGTGGCAGCAGTAGGTGATGTATGTCAAATACGATTATAATTGACAATGGGCTTACGGATTATGGATGAGTTTTGACAAGTTACAAATTATATGTAATTAATCAGAATTTCTTATATATGAAGAATGTATGTAAGTATATACATAGTTAAGGGCTTCTAGTATAGATTTTTTAATAGAAAGCATAAAATACTAAGACTTGTTGGGGTTTAGTTAATTGGATAATGTTTATTATATCATGTTTATACATAGAAACTAATCACATTGATTTTAATAAGAGATCATCATTTATTGTAATAATATTAAAAGGAAGAAGGTTTAGACGGATAAAGATATCAATACTATTTGATGAACTTGATTATTATAAATATTTATTTCAATACAAACCAGAAAGAAGCACTAACTTTGCATATGCCGAAGTTTTAATACTTTCCACTACCCTCCTAGTGGTCCAAGGTTAGACAAACGGACAGACGGACATGATGACTAGATCAACTCATATCGACGCGCTGACCAAGAATGTATATACTTAATTGGGTCTCCAATGTCTCCTTCTGTATGTAACAGACTTCATGATAAACTTATGATACTATTCACTGCGTGAAGAGTATAAAAACTTGGTTTCTTGAAGAACATATCTAACAGAGAACGCATCCCTTTGCGTTCAAACAATGAAAATTGTTTAAACACACATATTTCGACTTAATTTTAAATTAATTAAACTATGTGATTCCAGTTGACTATGTGCTTTTAATCACCAGTCTACTCATTGAAGTCAATTGTAGTGTTGATTATTTTAATGAAGAATAAATCACAAAAAGAAAAATTAACGTGTATGATTTTTTACATACGCTGGCAATAAGGAAGTGAGAGACATGGAATCTGTGTACATAGTTAACAATTTTATTGGAAGTCTATATTTTGCAGAATTATCTATGACATATTTCGAAACAAAACTTCAGGAAAGTCTTTATTATACAAACATTTTTAAGTGAATCACCTCCTTTTCTGAAAAATGGAAAATACTGTAACAAGTTCCTCATACTGTCTTCGTATATCAAAGACTTTCAAATAAATTATATTTGAGTAACATAGAATATAGTAAATGTATATTATGCACCTCAAATGAAAGTCATATGTTTTGAGGAAGACACTGTTTTGTGCCACCTTTTCATTGCTCATTAGTTTAATTTTATAAGGATGTGTTGAAGTCGACTTTGCATGACTTGTGTGAGTCTTATAATTGCAAGTCGGGCGGTATGTTCAGACTCGTATAACAAACTAAAACTGCCGACATGTTGGGAATCCCGCTATGATGTGAACTTTCACTGCTAGCATTAATGTTTTTCGATACTAGACGAAAGTTCACCTATGATGCGGTGGGGTTTTAATCATTATTGATTAGTTTTGGAATGGTAGACAATTATCACCAGAAAACATCACAACTCATATTTTCAGAATTTTGATTAAATTATGTCATATTATTTGAAATGAATCACAAAATTTTAAACTGTATTTCTTAAGATAAGTTTTACACACCAATTGACACTCTTGACCATTCCCCAATCGACAAACAAGATTACAAGATTGACATTTAAAAAGACCTTGTCAATAGCAAAAACTTTCCACCAATGTCAATCGATTTACAAATAAAGTTCTTGTCAATTGAATGACCACAGTGACTGGAAATTGTTCATTCCATAGCAATTATTGTGACAACTGGTGTAAGCCCATCATCTATAAAGTATTTCAAACAACTTGTGCTAGTCGATTGATTGACTCATATTGAAAGCTAATATAAAATTGTTCAAATGTCTTCATAAACATTTTCAACAAATGTATTTATACTTTTTAAAAAGTCCCATAACAAATCAACTTTTAAGTGAGATCATCATTCTTTTAACTTCTTTCGCTAACACACAAAGTAGCAGCTCATTTTAAAATATTGGACCTGAAGCTTCGAAGAATGAGTTGGCTCTTCAGGTCAGACTCGCAGCTCAAGCTATGAAATAAGTTGTTACTGTACAAGGCCATACTGAAACCGGTATGGACTTATGGTATACAGCTTTGGGGCACTGTATCCAACTCAAACCTGGAAATTCTCCAGAGGTTTCAGTTCAAGCTACTGTAGAAGATTGTAGGGACGCAGTGGTTTGTCCGGAACTCGGTTATCAACAGAGACCTGCAGATTCCAATGATTAAGGAAGAAATCGTCAAGTACAGTAATAGACACCTCATTAGGTTGGAAGACCATGTCAACCACCTGGCATTGAACTTGTTGGGCAACAGCAGTCAAACGCGAAGCTTGAAAAGGCAACATCCACTAGATCTCCCATTCCGTTTCCCGGATGAGTGATTAACTCATCCAAACACTAATGTGACTTACATTTTACGATAAAATTTGCTGATTGTCGTCTAACGACTGTTGCAAATAAAGAAAATGGCATACAATTTCAAAATATATTTAATTACCTAAAACTATAGTAAATGTTTAGATCAATTATTCTGTTTAAAGATGGTTAGCATAAAAATGTCATAAGTCAACAGACAATTAAACAAAAAAACAAAACAAAAAAAAAAAACACAACAATAAAATAAATAAAATTATAATTGTTGTTACTTGTACTTACTAGTACACGGATGCACTATGTCTCTGTGTATTTATATATAAATACATGTATAATTATGTGTGTGAATGTTAAACAATAAACTCAACTCAAACAATATGAAAATGTTAAATAACACAAAAAAAAAAAGAGAAAAAAAAAGTGAGAAAAAAACATTAAAAAAACATGCATGTTTTATTATTTGTTTTAATGTTGTTTTAGGATACTCATTTAATATTTATAGTAAAACAAATAAAAATTAAAATGACAAAGTATGCATTTTAGCTTAATTGGTAAAGGCAATAGATAAAAGTTAACCAACCATGAGAGTAGAGTATATATCTACTTACATACTTACTATGTATACTTACGTGTTGGTATAAAATGTGAATATTTTGCAAAAACAACACACACAAAATAAAAACCCTTTTGCATAAACATAAAACATGAATGTGAATGTGAACGTGAACGTGAACAAACATTTAAACATATGAAACACTTTATACACTGCAACATCATGTTTCAGTGGAGAGCAAAATAAATGAGCAATGTAATGCAAAAGTGGAAACACAATAGTAGGCAAACGTTCAGTACGTGTATCTTTTGACTAAACTGGGACTAGTAACATGTTTTAAATTGTTATTGTATGTTAGGATGTTGTTCTACTTCTACTTCTACTTCTACTTCAGTTTCTCTTTCTATTTTTGTTATTATTTTTGTTGTTTTTGTTATCATTGTTGTTGTAGACACTCACAGTTTTTTGCACTAATTATTCCCGCGGCATTAATTTATTTGCTTATAAAACAACATGGGATAAGGTAAAAAAACAACAACAAAACATATTTACTTATCATTCCTTTCCATATGCTTTACACATAATAGTGTGAATATTCAACATAACTTTTATAAAGACATTTGTAACGCATAACACATACATAAATTGTATATGGCGTTGATCGATATGAGACCATAAGTAACTCAGTCAAAGAAAAGAATCTCTTAATTTTTAAAAACATTGAATATTACTTAAAATATCCAAAACATTTAGGAACAAAAAAAAAACATATAATGTTTTAAATTGTTCGTATATTATGCGTTGTCCTACCGTTCATCTGATTGCATTGAAATTTTGTGAATGTGTATGGTTAGTTCCTGGCTTGAACATAGGTTTTGGTCCCAATATGTGTCCCCTTTCTAGAGATCTGGGATATTCTGTGTGTCTGTACGCGATAAACTCAAACACTACCGTATGGATTTTCATACGGATTTCACCAAAGGACGGACTTATTCCTGAGGAAGGTTTAGAAATAAAAAATGTCCCGAAAAATCGGATATTTGAAAAATGTGGTGAGCATATAAGGTTTAGAGACATATTTTAAAATCAATCAAATCGTCCTTTTCAAACATCTCATCAGATCAACCAATCAGTATCCACTATTGTATTATGAAATGTCTGCCCGAGAATCTACAAAGGAAGTAGAAGCTGGACAAAATCTGCTCCGATATTCAGTATATAATAATGTTAATTCAATTTATATTTTCGCCTTTTTGAAGTTAAACAAAGAAAACTATAGAAAACATGTTATCAATATGAACACATTATACAATATCAAAAAATCTGCCTAATTTTAAGTAGTCCGCATATAAACCAAATAATTGGACGAAAAGTGGCTGGAAACGCTTATTTTAAGTCTTTAAATGATAGGAATAAACAAAACTTTGATTGATTATCATATCGCTACCCACAGCATTTTTATTAAGGTTATTTGATGCTTACACACAATCATAGAAATATGACATGTTGTGGAAATATATGATGAAGCATATGAACAGCATTTGATTAAAAAACTGAGTCATATAATAATGTATTTCATCATAGAAGTTATGTTGTATACAATATTTATTTTCCGAGATCGAAAATAAAATGATATGGTGAAAGTAGATATAATAGTTTGTGTCATTACATGTAGTGTGTAGCATCTTTTCAATCGAAGAAAATTAGTTAAAATATCTGGCTAACGAGGACGAGTTGCAGAAAATGAATGTTATGGACTGAAAAACCGTCGAGTGGAAGGCGAATCATTGAAAATGATTTATCAAAGTAGTCAGCGAAAACGCTATGTGATATTTCTTTGTCAAATAAAACTCAAATCATATTTTTTGTTATAGTTTTCAAAACGTGAATTGATAGTCGATCATATGACATGATATTTGTATATCATTTTATATGTCAAATTTTCTATGATGTAGTATCATACAATTGTCTATGATCACAACAACTTTTTAATCACATCTCCAATTAGATCAATTAAATTTTAATTTATGTAAGAACAATTTCTAATACATTTTTTTTAATGACTCTATTTGTATAATAAGTATACAGGAGTCGTTGAAACTTAAGTTTACCTTCATTTATATTTTGTATAAAATAGAAATGATAATTATAATCATTTCCTTTTTATAGAATAAAGCAAAACGCTTGAGGAAACATTATAATGTTTTGTAAAAAATTAAAAAAGCATTCATTGGCAGTGTAGTGTTGACTGCAAAAGTCATTTTTAATTGAATTAAAATCTAACTAAATTAATTTGATTATATTATCAACTTTGAATTGATAATTTATTTAGGTAAAAGATTCTATGGATATCAATACCAATAGTAAATTTTAAGCATAAAAACAGTCAATCTTCTTCTTTTACATACTACTACTATTTATCTTATCATGAGTCCTTATTATGCTACAAAGAGCAAAAGTGTTGAAAAATTATCATATTCTAATTGAAAACTATCAAAATTCTTGCATAATAACATCAATCAAAATACATACAATACAAATACATATTGATATGTGATGTCGTTAAGCAACGTATGAATAAGATATTGAAAAATGAAGAATGAATAACGAAATGGAAAAAAAAATAAGAACAAAAACAGATATTTTATCTGTTAATCGATGAATCAACAAGAAGACATAGAACAAGAATAAGAACAACATTAACAATGTTACTATGAATGTACGTGCCTACATATTCTTGCAAATAGTAGTAGTAGCATTTGTAGGGTGAAGAAGACAGGAGGAGAAAAGGCAGAAATTGACAACAAATAGAGTCAACTCACTCACTCACTCACTACTAACAACAATCAATATTCAAGAGCACTCAACATGAATTGAACTCAACAAATGAACGAACGCATAACCAACAACTAGTAAATGTTGCTGCAACAACAGCCACAGCAGCAACACAGCAGCCACAGCAACACAGTCACAGCAACAACAGCAGCAGCAGCAGCAGCAGCCGCAACACAAAGCGCAACATGTGACATTTTTATGCTAATTTTAAGCGATTTATGCACATGAAATATTTATAAACTCACGAGTATAGTATATAGTGATTATTTTAACTCTTTATTTTTTTTTTTTTTTTTTTTTTTGCTCATTCTGTTTCTTTTTTTTTTTTTCTTGCGACGAAATAAAAATTATATTCCTTTATTTTTTTTTGTCTTTTTTTCGAAATTCTTGTCAGATTAATAGATTATTCTGTTGTTGCTGCTGCTGCTACCTTTGAATATCTGCAAGTATTGTAAGTGTAGGTACACTCAGCATCAACAACGCAGATCGAAATACTCAATCAGCCAGTATCTCACTCACTTAGTGTCTCAATATCAATTGTAAATAATCTTAAAGAAAAATACCTACTCGTGCATATTGTAGTAAATAGTAGAAATAGTAAATTCTTTAAGCTTGAGTAAATGTCAGAAACGTTTAGTGAATATTTGATAGCCCCGGTTTTGTTGATTTTAATTGTGTCATTCTGTCATTCAATCTGTTGCACAATCAAACGTTATTAAATGAGCTTATTTATTGAACATTACAATATACGATACATTGAGAGTCATAAATTCTAGAGCTTTTAATTAAGAATTTTTATTTTATTTCAACAAAAAAAAAAAATAGAAGAGAAAAAATATTGTATGTAGAGTAGAGTAGAGTAGAGTAGAGTAGAGTAGAGTAGAGTAGAGTAGAGTAGAGTAGAGTAGAGTAGAGTAGAGTAGAGTAGAGTAGAGTAGAGTAGAGTAGAGTAGAGTAGAGTAGAGTAGAGTAGAGTAGAGTAGAGTAGAGTAGAGTAGAGTAGAGTAGAGTAAAAAATAGGTACATAAAAACTGAGTATAGTATATTTTTATTGCAACGACGACGAGTTGTTGCCAACAATCAAACAAAACAAAACAAAGCAAAATGAAGTAAAATAAAATACTATTTACAACAAAAGCAAAAGCAACGCGTGCAGCTTATCAGTTGCAAGTGAATAGAGGAGAATGATTCGTTCGGGTCGATAGGCAATACGCAACCTCATCTTGTTGTTTGGATGGTTGGTGCTGATGATGCTCCTGATGCTGATGCTGATGATGATGATGATGATGATGTTGCCTGGCTTGCTTGATGATCTGATGTCTGCATGTCTGCCTGCCTGCTGCCTGGGCAAATGTTCTTTCTGGCGGTATCTGCTACTACTATTTTTAGACATGATACAACTGCCTCACTGACTGACTGACTGACTTACAGATACTTCTCGGAGATACTACAACAATATAGTATATAGTATATACCTACTTTATTATCTGACCATTTGTTTGCTTTGCCTCTTTTTTATTTTTTTACTCTAACATTTTTTGCTTAGTCTTAACTTCAATGTAGACAGAGAGAGAGAGAGAGAGAGAGAGAGAGAAGAGCCGAAAGAAGAACAATAAAAAATTATCTTAATCATGAACTTAACATTTAAAATTTTGTTTTGTTTATTTTATTATTGTGTACTTTTTTTCTCTTCTTTTATTTTTGTTCCTAATTTCAAAATGTTTATTTTATAATGAATTCAACAACAACAAAAATAAATTTACGAAACAAGAATAACAAAAACAAATAATAAACAAACAAAATATTGTACAATGTTAAATAAAAAGTTTAAAATGATTTAGTGAAAAGTTTAGATTTGTTGGAAGTTTGATCTCCTCCATTCTTCAATCAATAAGAAAATTTTTATAAATTCTGGTAATCAGAAAGTTAGGTCAAATTGTGATCAGTCTGAAGTTATTCATTGGATTATAAATTCTATTTCAATAATATTAATATTTTCTACCCATAAAGAATTACTTCTTAAAATCAAGAAACCACAGCAAGACTATGGAAACAGTTGTGCCGAACATACCATGGGCAGCCGTTGATTCTGCGTAGAGCATAATTCTGCAATTTTTGACCTTTCACTCGATTGGACGTGGCAGCTGTTCCCCATATCTGTGTGCTGTACCGTGACTAGATAGGTGCGACAGCTTGAGAATAAACTGTCCCATTATTCTGAAGAGATAAACGACTTCTGATACATAAAAGCCAGTAAAGGCGACGCAGTCTGCTCCTGCAGATCGTTAATGTAACTTATATGTTTTTCAGAAATGTAAGACGCTTATCCAGTCTTAATCGAAGGTCCAAAGCTTCAGATTTTTGCTCCAGGTTCAATCCATTAAGGGCGATGGGTGGGGTGAGTCGTTTTCTGAGAGTGAAGCAAACATGTATGCTTTTGTTTGGTTTGAGCTAGATATTCTACCTCCAAGCCTATGCTGTCAGTTTGTCCAGATAATTTTGTAGAACTAGGGCTCTGCATGGTGCTGCATGTGTTACTCACGACGCTATAAGCAGGGATCTGGGTGGATGTCCGATGTCGGTGTAATGTTTTGGTCGAATTAACTTAACTTTGTCGACACATAATCAAAATCCCCCAGTGTGGGACAAATCGTACTTTCAGACTTAATTTTTAGACCCTGGGAAATCCAAACATTAAACGATCTGCTCTCTCACTAAAACGGGGCAGGTGGGTGTAGTAAATGGGAGGGTTTCCAAAGGATGGTTTATGTAAAAATAAGTTTAGGTAGACGGCAAGTAGCCATGCCAGTTAATATTACGTTCTTTAAAAATGTAAAATATCAATAATTGTAAACTATAAATAATGTGATTGCAAACTTTAATAAAGAACAAATCTATCTATTAAAAAACTTGACAATCACTTTTTTTTTCTTTTTTTTTTTACGTCAAGTGGCCAAAGTATCAGTAGTATCCAAGTTTGAATTCAAACTCTATCTAAGTATTATACAATACTAAATAGCCGGGCAGACGTTTTAATGCTGCTCATTCCCAAAAAAAAATTAATGGATACTGATTGATCGACCTTGAGGTGTTTGACAGAGATGATTTGATTGATTTTATACCTTACTTTTTTCAATATTTTTAGGTTTTTTGGACTTTCCTTTGCAGTTTTTCGAAATTTCATTTCTTCTAAACTATCCTAAAGAATCAATCTTCAATTAGTGAAAAACGTATGAAAATCCGTTCTGTAGCTTATAAGTTTATAGAGAACAAACAGACAGACGCAACGGCGACTTTGTTTTGCAATATGTAGTAATTAAAGAAAGAAATATTGTCAATATTTTATATTGCAAATTCAAGATTTCCAAAAATAAACCATTGATTAAATGATTCATAAAAGAATTAAATTTATCATATCAAAGCAATCTCAATACAAAATAACATTTATGCAACTAAGAATGAATCTTAATAGTATCAAAGATCATTATTTCTTATGAAATGAAAAGCATTACAAACTTCTAAGCAAAGTTTCATTTAATTTAATTTTATTTTTTTTTTTTTCTTTATTTTCATACACAAGATATGAAGAACTCTTCTTAAGTTCAGACAAGAATAGCCATTAGCCAAGTTTTGTTTCAAGGAAACAAGAAATAAATACGAATTAAGATAACAACCGCAACAGAAAACAAAAGCAAAAGATGGCAGTTATTTACTTCAGAAAGGAATATAAAAATAAAAAGAAAAAATAAAAGAAACACCAGAAGTCCAGAGTGCCAAATGATTTTAAGTCAACTTCTCAGACTTCATCGACATAAGAAGGAACTAAAGTATAAAGACAGGAAAAAATATTAGCAATGCTCATTAGTGAAGTTTCTGTTGTACGCTTCCTGGAAGACTTGGAGAAACCGTCGTATGCAATTATAACTAAATCAACCTTTTGCACTGTTGGGCGCACAATATGGCAGAAATTAAGGATTCTTAATTCTTTCGTTTCTTCAAAACAAAACAAAATGCTAATTTTTGTAAAGGGATAAATAAAAAAATAAATATAATACGAGTATTTTGGCGCTTCTGTGAAGTTTCATTCAAGGGACAACAGAAAATACAAACACTAAATAAAACCAAAAAAAAAAGGAAAAATAAATATATTTATAAATCTGCCAAAGGATACGCAACAAAGCGAAAAACAGTTTGAAGTCGAGAAAGTGACATTGGTTGTTTATTTATTTATTTGTTGGTTTCATTGTTGTTAGAAGTGTCACTATCACGCTCACCTGGCCTGCCTAGAACCTCATTAATTGCAACTTATGTTGTTGTTGTTGTTGTTGTTGTTGTTGTTGTTGTTTTTGTTGCTATTTTTTTTTTTCGGCCAAAGGTAACAGAATTTATGTGGCACACAAATCTTTTGTCATAAATCAAATGTGGCTTTTGGATGTGCGCTCAACTGTATGAAAACAAAACAAAACAAAACGAAACAAAACAAAATGCAAACCAAAATAAAACTGAAACTATTTCTTTTGGGGTTTACGAATATACTACGAGTATTTGTTGTTTCTGTCATTGCGACAGCATTTTGTTACTTTGGCCTCAACAAAAATGAACTGACTATTTTCAATATATTGTATTGTATTGTATTGTATTTGCATGCCATGTTGGGGTTGTGCATTAAGTATATACGACTTTATATAGTAGTAGATACAGAGGTATGTCAAAGAAACAGCAACAACAACAACAACAACAACAATCATGAAATTGGCATAAAAAGTGAGTCTAAGTTGTCGTAGTAGTAGAAGTTCATAATTTTTGAACCTTTTCTTTTTGTCACTTTCGTAACAAATTTTTCTCTCCCAGATTTCTCACTATTTTGTAGCTTAATTTGATTTTGGGATCTGCGATTCTTTTTCGGTGGGATAAAATTTATGTAATTTATGCGAAGATACCAACCCTTTTGAGGTTGCCAATTTATCTGGCACTTATTCAAGCAGGCAATTTTGAGTTTGAAAAGTTTGTGGTAGCAAATTAATGGACGGTTTTTTTTTTTCTTTTTGAGTCTGGAATTTCAGGTCATTTTTTGTTAAATAATAAATAATTCTAAGCATTGAAAAAAAAAACATCATCGTGAAATTAGATTTAACTCTTTAATTGGATTGTGACACAATATGTAGTTTGATATTCGATTTCTAACAAAAAATTATTAAAAATAGAATCAATGAATATTTTGATAAATAGGGCATTAAAGGATTTAAAAAAAAAAAAACCAAATGCTCTGTTTCGGAATCAAAATCATATCAAAACAAATTTTTCAAGAAACTTAATTCTAAGGAAAAGGTATCATTTTATCAATATTTAACATTGATCTTTGAAATGCTAATTCAGCAATCTATATAAAGAGTCTATAAGTAGGAGTCAATCGCCTTTAGCTCAAAAAATACAAAATACAATATTGTTTAGTAGGTTCAGTATAATGATATACGAGTACAAATATGTACGAATAATCATTTTATTATTAATAGATGAATGGGTAAAGGATGCAAATTGGTTTTGTTTACCTTGTCTACCGGTCTGACTAAATGATTATTGAAAGATAACTTCGACTCTAAATGTAGTCCAAAGTAATTAAATGGTTTTCCCATGGAATGGTACGCTATTGGTGTCAACTACGAGGTTGGAACTTGGTTGGTAATAATCCTTGCGCTTCCTAGTAAAGTACGAGGGTCATTCGATAAGTTATGAGACAAATCGCTGTAGTAAAAAAACGATTTATTCAATCAAAGAAAACTTTGGCTATTTTTTAGCATAGTCCCCAGATACATTTATAAACATGCCCCATTGTTTTTTCTAATTTGTGTATGTCTCATGGTCTTTGGGTTGCTCTCCTCCTGTTGTACCTGATTTTAAACTTCTTCATGGGATCAAAATTCTCCCACTTAGAGAATCTTTAAGGAGTCCAAATAAATGGTGGTCCGATGGTTCGAGGTCGGGGCTGTAGGGGGGATCGTTCTTTCAATTGTTGACTGATTTGAAACCCAGTTTCTTTGTGGGCGTCCATAAGTTGTCTTGGAACCCATCTTGCTCAAGTTTTCTTGTACTGCAGCTTATATTGAATAATGTTATGCACAGTTCCAATACTCGCCTGCACTACTTCAACTATCAGTTCAACAGTAATATGCCTGTTGCCCTGAATGGAAGATACTAGGGAGGAAGATGCAACTTCTACGGGTCGTTCCCGCGCACTTTCATCATTTTTTCGTGAGCTGCATGAATACACTCAAAACGGCATTTGAGTTACTATTGTCAAAAATGAATGAGTGAGTTTTGCAACCGATTATCCGGGTACTCATACTAGTCGTAACTAAAACCAAACGAATTATATGGATGAAACTTATTTTTGTGTTTTGTTTTTGTTGTAAATGGTTACATTTTTCGAAAGGGTGTTTCCAAAAAGTTTCCCTAACATTAATTTAAAGCACTAGGCGAACACATTCATTTACTTGAGATAGGATTCGGCTCTCGTTCGTTCGTTTGTGTTCGCAAAATGACTCAACACTGAGTTATATGAGTTTCTGAGATATCCAGTTAACTTAAAATTTTTTGAATGTTTGTTTTGTTCTATGAACAACTCACTTATTTGAATTCAAACTTTTTGATTGAATGCTCGCACAACTGATAAAATTTCTACTCAAACTAAAAGCAACTTTGTATTTGTTGTATGACGCATACGAGTGTCGCTCATTACTACTTTGAGTGCCGGTGACTTTAAGTGGAGACATGCAGATCTCTACTCTGCACCTAAAAATCTAATCACTGCGTTTTGCTCTTCCGCAATGCAATGTTCGAACAGACTCGCTATAATTAACTGAATACATTTGAGGTTATGCTACCAAATACTCTCGAACAGCTGATGAACAACAAAGTACAAGGATGATAACTTGACGCACTGAAACTATTGTATTGATTAAACAACCAGTTTCTGCGCTACATCGATTTGTCTCGTTACTTATTGAATGATCCTCGTATTTATCTAAGAGCTAATACAGAATAAAAAAAAATACAATGATTAACAAAAACATATTGTAACAATAGATTAGATTGTATAAATAGATTTGTTTTCTTGTGGAATTGCATTATGTGTTTCAGGAACAGAAAGAGTTCAGTGATGATGCATTAGACAAGTGAAGTAATCTTTTAAAAATCTATAAGAACAAAATCTCTCTATAAATAAATTCGATAATTTATTATTACACAATTATGTATCAGCAAACAGCAAAAGATTAAATATTAAATAAAGATGCTGCTCATCAGATTCTACATTTCAACAAAAACAAAAAAGTAAAAATAAATTAATAGCTTAAGCCACAAAAAACTCATAATTTAAGCCTTCAAACGAGACAAGCAAAAGCTGAAATGACAAAAAACTGCCAGAGATAATAAATAATAAAAATAAAAAATTAATATAAAAATAGCGCATAAATAAATCAGCAAATTAAATACAATACAAAATATATGAAAAAAATAAAGAAAAACACAGACAATTTCTTTCAAATTCATAGTATCTTGTATTGTATTGTGTCCGATGATGTTGTGTTTTGTATTTTTGTGATTTTATTATTATATTTTGTCATATACAAAACCAATTCAAAGCCAGATTCAAGAAAACATCTACTATATTCATTTATATAATGTAGAATTTTGCAATAAAATACACGAGTGCGACTCGCAGTCTGCTGCCAATTTTTGTATATACAAAAAACAAACAAATAAAGAAAATGACGTAAAAGAATCAATAAAACAAATAAAATTCAAATTTAGCAAAAAGAGAAAAAAAAAACCCGAAAGATACAAAACAAAAATATAATATCAAAATAAAAATGGACAAGAAAAGAAACAAGAAATTTAAAATATGTACAATAGTAGTATAAAAAGAGCGGGAACATGTTCCAATAACAAACAACACACTAAAAGTAGAAACCACATGATAGCAGCAAAAGTTATAACAATAATAAAACAGTGGCAGTCATTAGATGATTAAAAAGATGGTAGACTTATTTGGTCTATAACTTAATGAAGCTCATAGTAGAATATCCAATTAATTTTTCAATGCTCTTATCTCGATCAGTTGGTATAATTTTGATGTATTGTATATATCTAATTATCGAATGAATAAATTAAAATTAAATTCATCATTCAAAAGGAATTTTATCACAAATGCTTAGAATATCTCATAGTTCAAGTATTTAATTTTAATAAAAATTAATTTAGCTGTTATCTTTGAAAATAATAAGTCCTCATGAAAAATATTTCTGTACGTTTCTTCTTTATGTTATCAATCTATACATATGATAAAATCACGGACTTTATCTGTCTGTCTGTTTGTTTGTGCGTGCATCACGTAAAATCCACTCATTGGATTCAAAAACGAATTACTGAATTATTAGAATCTTTATTATAAGTAACATAATGCGTTTATTTTATCAAAATCGACGTGCAGAATCAAAAGATATATGCTCGCAATGCTTACAACAAAGGCACAACCCCAATTTCAGAATTATTATTTTTTTTTTTATTATTTCTCTCTATTTGACTAGAAATCATTTATTGTTTGTAATTTATCTAATAGTTGACTAAGTCCCGGCTAGTTACCAATAAAAACTTAAAACTGGTGGTTGCGGATATCATCCGAATGGATATAAAACCGGGACCCTGCGAATTTAATTCCACAAAAGTCCCAACATTCACGCACCTCTCTTTGAAAAAACTGGACAGCAAGAAGTAACTGCCAGAGCTGATTTTTATTCAAATTATTTAAAACTACTGCTATCTTGTGTCGTTGTCATTGTCATAACTTCTATAGGTATTAGAGTACAATAACCTTTTTGTTTTTTGAACAAGTATATTTACAATCAGTTAGAACAAAACCAAACTATAAGTAAATGAAACAAATACAACAAATGAACATCAAAGTGAATGGTGGCAGATTAACTATCCTTCAGGAAACCGGAAAGGCTGGTCAAGGGAGGTGACTCCTCTTAAGTCGGCAGGTGTTGTAACCAGTGACTAGAAGACCTGAGGCAAGAACATTAAGGTGAGCTTCAATACAAGATGCGTATTTTCTGGTATTTCTGCCAATTTCGTTTTTGATTCATGGAACATGGAAATCTCTATATATGGTTGTATTTCTGACATACCATATTAGTCTACGAAGAAGCATTGATTGGAATCTCTAGAGTATCTCAATATTACATTGCGAAGCAAAGCCTCATAGCTGTATTCCTTATGTCCATACAAGGTTCAGAACAGTCTTGTAAAGTTGGAGTTTATTGCTCAGAGACAACTTTGAAGAAGCCAGGACATTTTCCTCTCATTTCAAAAGTCAGCTGTTGGCGGTTAATTTTCAATTAAGGCTTCCAGTTTAATAGTCTATTCAGGGTAAGCCAGAGATATTTGACGGTATACTCTGAGGGAATGGTTTCATTGTTCAGGGAGACAGGAGGACAACTTCGACGCCTAAGTGTGAATGTAATATCAACATTCATGAAACATTCATAAACCCTCATATTATTGTTGCCTTTCAAAATTGTTAGATTTGAATAATCATTCTCACGTCTTCTATATATTATAAAATTCTAATAATAAACAATATGTTTACATTCATATTTCATTCTTATTCAGATCATATAATGTGACACATTAATCACGATTGATTTCAATCTTTATAAATTCAACTTGGCAATTTCAATCTAATATCAATTCATAAGAAACTTTAAGATCATTAAAAACCGTTTCAGTATCCTTAATCCCCCTTTGTATTCTACATCCATGTTAATGACTCAGACATAAACAATATTTGAACAAATATAAATTTTGCATAAATATGAAGACAACACAATATACGAGATATTTAAATTTATATAAAAAAAAAAATATATTTGACTTCAACTAATTTCCATATTTTATACGAGTAAAGTCATAACACAAAGACAAAACAACAAATATTCAATTCAATTCATCTTTTGTCTTTATGGATTTGTATTTTAGTATTTGTGGTATGTATTTGTTTTTGTTGTTCATACAATACACAATACACGAGTATATTGAGGGTGTGTAAGGCTAACAACAGGCTAAAGAGAAATTATTATTGTACAATCGTCACGGGGCGGCTAAAGATACAAAGTTATTGGCTTCTTACTTAAGGCAGCAGTACCAGCACCAGCAGCTTCATGAATTATTGTCGCAGGTCAGTAGAGTTCGCATAGAGAGAAAGAGATCTTTAAGCTTTTATGTATTTAATTGCAATCAGCGGGATGTTTGTGCTTATCCTCCGTTTTGTGGGATTATTTATTGAAGATTTTATTTAAGTTTTTTTTCTTTCTATTTTTCTTTATTTGAATGTTGAATGTCATTTAAGTTGATTAGCAATAAAAAAAAAAGCTAAAAGGAAATCAAAATAATTTAAAAAAAAATTTTTCAAGAATAAAAGAGAAAGAGTTATTTATATTTGCAAAATATTTAATTTTTCCTTTTCTATTTTCATATTTTTATTTTTATTTATTTTATTATTATTTTTAGTTTTAGGAATTTCACCTTGTATGGTCTACTTAGGCGTTTGTGAATTTTCTTTGAAAATAATATATTTTTCTTTTGAATTTTTCTAGAAAAAACTAAAATTATTGTTTTTTCATATTTCATTTTATAATTATTATTAACGTTTATTAGCATGAAATAATTTCTTGTCGATATAATAAATTTTAGAACAAATTTTTTCTTTGTGAACAATTTCAAACGAACACCTTGCGTTGACCTTCAAATACCAATTAACCACAAGCAAACATCGCTCGCCCGCACATCACACTATAATCTAGAAATTCTATCAAAACAACCTCTCATACCCCAGATGCGTTCACATTGTGCATTTTGTTTGCACTTTGCCAAGTATTTGAGAAATGTGCGCAACAAAAAAACGCATTAAAGAAAATGATGAAATAAAATTTAATTTCGGTTTCATTGAAGTTTGTATACACTTCTTTTATTTACAAAATGTTAAACAATTTAATGTGTTCAAGCTAAAATCCAAATAACATGGTTGTTTTGATCTTTTTTAGTACGATTACTCGCATAATGATCATTCTCTTGTAATAAGTATCAATGAAGTTTGTCATCTCTTGTTCATATACAAATTTTAATACTTATATTCAATAGATTGGCTGAATTTAAAAAATATTAGATACACGGACAGATGTTGTCCTGTCTCTGCTTCTACAAAAAATTGGCCTCTAGGTTGTTAGCATGTTTCTTTTCCTAAACCTTCCACATGAATCAGTTCGTCTTTTAGAAAAAAACTTATGAAAATCCGTTTGGTAGTTTTTGAGTTTATCGCGTACAAACAGACAGATAGACAGACGCGGCTGCGGAACTTTGTTTTATATAACAGAGTGAGTTTAAATTATGGTATTAAGGAATGCAAAACGGCAAAAACCTTTTTTATATCCCATATATCTAGGTAGGTGCACAACTAATACCATTCGCATATTATTTGTTAATTATAATAGTTTCCATGTGTATCACATCTATCCTCCTCAGATTTCGCTTACCTTTATTAATGGTCTAGTACTCCAAATCCCACGCCTGTCCATATTACAGTGACTGAACGTGGACGACTTGATTTTCCTGATGATTTGTAAAACTTAATAGTTCTACGTTTATAGTTATTTTTATTGACTGTAATATTAAAATAAATGAATAAGTTTGCAGCTCGATGATAATTTGATCCAATTGTTCAAATTTATGGATATAGAAGTTATTGTATAGAAACATATTATCCCAAACTAAAACTCTTTCAGCAATCGGAGAGCTCCGATTAAAACATATGTTGATGTTTTGGCAATGAAAGAGCATCAGTGCAAAATTGTTGACAGATGTGTCAAAGACAATAGATGGCAGGGTGTCAAAGACAATAGATAGCAGGGTGTCAAAGAGAGATACTAGCACGAAAGGGTGACATAGAATTCTCAAACGCAAGGAGCAGTGTAGTCAGTCACGCGGTGATAGTCAGTGTGAATAAACGTGCGGGATATGTGAGTTAACAATTAACAATGTAGTATTAGTTATAAAAAAGATAATAAAAACAAATGAGTCCGATACCAAAACGTTTAGTCTGAAAAGGTTATCTTTACAGATTTAGTATGGTAGTTCTGAGTTGCCTGAAGTCACCTTCAAAGTGTTGCAAACATCATGACAGAATTGATTATACATTATCTATTATTGAAGGTATACGTATAACATTTCATCGAATTTTTCTAATTGTATGAATGATTTACGTCATCTTAAAGTAGAAATAATGAAAGAACATTGTCAGTTTGATTCACATTGGATGTGGCATTTGTGCTTAAAACTTTTTAAGAATAGAATATCAGTCTACATATTGACTACGTCTAAGCAAGATTTTTTTTTTTTTTTTTTTCTTGTTTATTTAAATATTTTTTTTTAACATTTAATGCAGGAAACTGCATAACAGATTTTTAAAACTACATAAGAATACTGAGTCTATAATGTGCTAGAATTTAGTGTTGTTGGTATTTTGTAGTTTATGTGAGAATTGGCAATGCTAAGACATCAATCAATCATAAAACCTTAATAAAGTTTTTGCGTGATTTTCAGAAACGCTGAACATAAAACCATCTGATTATCTTATTTTCCACAAACGACTAATTTTAAATTTCTTTCCAACAACTTTACTAGGTTTATCACCAATTAAATGGTTTTATTTTTGTAAAGAAACATTATCATGATGCACATAATGTACTAAAACTTAATAAAAATAATTAGGTAGGTACCAAGTACAAATGATCACACCGCTCTCCTCATCGATCTAGTGCATTGATCAGACTAAAATAAAATCATGGGATTCATATTATTATACAAAATGTGTGTTTGCATAAGTTGTCTATAAAGATGATACATCTAAAGCATAATGATATAAGCAGCTGACTGTAGATAATAAAAAATCTACTCGCCCCACGTTTTTATTTAAGTCTAATCAATGAATATTATATTGTCCTCAGAACTAAAGGTGTATGCAAAAATTCAGCTCAATCGGATGCCAAGAAGTGGTCCTTATTCAGCTTCAAGATTTGACCCTCCGAGGACAGAACATTGTGACTTATATAAAGCAATTTAATGAAAACAAAGTTACAATTCAAAATTCAATTTTTTTTTTTTATTTTTTAGGGCAATTTAATATACTGTCAACTATAAAATAATCTATAAATCATTTGAAATTATGATATTTATTAATTACTTTCATAATGGAACGTTCCGTTTACTACCTCAATCAGAGGCATTCACTTTGATTTATACTCAAACTATGCTTTGCTTCATTGACTTTAATAGACTTTAAATTAGGAAAAATATATGTAGCAGAAATACAATAAGCGCCATAAAAGAATCTTCTTCTTTAAGAGTATTGTATACTAATATAAATTATAAAATGCGGGTAGCAACCAATATATTACCCATAAAGAACAAACATTTTAAAATAGAAAACACATTAAAATTATAAATCGAACAAATGAGTGAGAAAGAAGAAAACAACACAAAAACAATTGCAATAAATCTCTATAGATAGAATTTCCTGATCAATTGAATTACAAACGTTTGTCTGAATGAATCTATGTATGTGTGCTGCCATCACTATCAATGCACAAATACAAACATCTGCATATGGTAATAAATTTAAATATTTTCTTATTTAAATTTTTTTTTTTTTATTATTTTGCTGTTATTAATTTGTCTGTCACTGTCTATCAAAGAATTTTGTTGTTTTGTTTTCATATTGATAACGTTGAACAAATTTTAATTAATTTATTGGCATTTGTAGAAATATAAGTTGATTAATTAATAGTTTTTATACAATATTATATTCAATATAGAAATACAATAAATAAAAATATATATTTTATTTTATTTTATTTTATTTTCATTACAGAACATTAACAACAACAACAACAGCAAGACAACCAACCGCCAGCCAAACATAGAAAATAAATAATATAAAGAAAAAAATTGAACTCAGCATCAATCGCCAAACGATAAACGAAAATGTCATAAAACTGATTTATCGCATTTTTATCAAAACGTTTTTCTTTTTTTATATACGCAAACCACAAGCAGCAATAACAACAAAAACACCAGTAGAAATATAAAGATAAATAAATAAATAAATATAAATGAATAAATAAGCATTTTTTGATTTTTATTGATTTTGATTTGAAAATCTGTAAATAATAAACGCACGAAGCGCAATAATAACAACAACAACAACAATAACAAATAATAATAGAGAAGCATTTATACTCGTATTGTGTATTTTTCTTCAATTCCTTCAATTGTCATTCATTTAGTCAGTCAGTCAGACAGTTTAGTATCAAACATCATTGTCCGTTGTCTATCTAATGGCGACATCAAACAAGGTCATTTCAATTATGTTTGTTTCAATTTGAAGTGCGATCGATATTTTATTTTACTTTTCATTCATTCATTGCATTATTTATTGATAGTGATAAAATAAATCAAAAAAAAAACAAAACTAAATATACTTAAACGATCACCATTGATGGACTTTGTTTAAAAAAAAAAAAAGGAAAAAAATAAATAAATATCTTAAAGAAATAATAATAAGAAACAAAATAAAATCATAAAAATGGCAACATCATATAGCAACAAAAATTCTATCAACAAATGGCGCACAATCTTCTTTCTTTTGACAACTTTGACATTCACCGTGAAAGAAAATGCAGCTACAAGTAAGTTTCTTTCATTTCTATATATTTTTTTAAACTATTCCTGAAAAATTATTTTAAATCTTTAAAAATGTTTCAGCATTTTTTCTTAAATGAATTATGATTCTTATTCTCTTAATAATCAACATTGCATTGAAGCTGTGGACTTTATACGTGGCTCGTTCAATCAGTCCTTAGAAAAATATAGAAGAGCATTTTCTGTTTTAATTTTTCTTATATTTTTGAATATAATCTCCTTCTAGCTTTATACACTTTTCCAATCTTTTAAACCATCAAAAAAGTAGGATTTCGAAAGTTCCTTAAAATATCCGTTTTTTTTTTTTCAATGATGACCTCCTCGTTTGTTGTGAAATGTTGAGCTATTTTTTCTTAAAATTTAGAAAAATTTTGATCTGAAGGGAACTTTAATTTTAATCAATTTTACTAGAGCGAAAGTTTTGATTAAAACAAATAATGTTGTTTTTTCGGTTTTTTGTAAAATTTTTTCTTTGTGACAAATAACTTTCAGAGATGGGGGTGTATAGAAGTACCACCCAAATATCGGAGTCTATCCTGTTTTTTTCTTAAAAACAATTTCGATTTCCTTTTCTTCACCTTCTTTAGAACCCATTCACCTTTAAAATTCTACTGTTTTGACTGTTCATTTATTCGGAGTCCGTTCGTCTTCACAAATCCACTGCTGTGTTAACTGTTTCTTTGTCTCTGAAATATAGTTGTGTATCCATGTTTCATATACAGTTATGTATCGGCGCAGAAACTCTTTAGAATAGCAACGAAATAGCATCCAAGCAGCCTTACAGTCGATCATACGATTACGTTTATTCTCTACTGAGAGCAAACGAGATGTTTTGCAAATTCAATAATTCGTGCAAAATAGACCACTTTGCTTTGTAATATGACTGTGGCCTCAACTATTTCGCGCACTCTTTTTCGACGATCACTCGTTAGGATTACGACAGAACAGTGGCAAAGCAACCTTGCAATTGAGCACAAGATTTAGTTTCTTCTCTAATGAGAGCAAACGCTGTACCGGCCACGTGCAAAATTGAAGCCACTGTACTTTGGGATAATCCTTAAAAGAATATTGTGGATTTTCTCAATCGTTTCTGTGATGGTCACCTCCCTTGGACGTCCCGAACTAAATTAATCTTTTGTGGATGTACGGCAACGTTGAAACTCATTTAGCCAAATGTAAATAATTGCAAACCCATTAGCAAATGTGCCATGAACTTCATCCAACTCAGCTTTGATTTCTTTCGATGTCAACCTTTTAAAACTTTCCGCTTGAATTTTTGACAGCCTAAAAACTTAAAAATGGCCAAAAGCAACGAGTAGGTTGGAATCATAGGTAAATATGGTACCTATTATGGTGCCGCCCTATGTAAGATGGTGAAAAAGATGGAAATCACCCAGCACAGCAAATACACCTGCTCGTTCTGTGGCAAGGATTCCGTTGCCGGTAGCACCTATGTTTACTCCACAACTGCTTTTGCATCTGAAAGATTTTGTTTCTCTATTTATATTGGTTGTGTGTGCCTATGCTCGGCCTGGCCATCGGCTTGCTATGCACCAAAAGCTGAGCATAATAAAGAGTATAAATAAAAGGCGAAATTAATTTTATTTTTCAATATACAAGGTTTGTGGCTTCAATTGACAATAGAAACCATTTAGTCGATATTATTGAGACTTTAACAGCAAATTAGTGATCTAATTCTAATCTATAAGTTTATATTCTTAAAATGGACTTTTTCATTTATGTTTGGTGGTTTTAAGTTATTTTATGTTTATCAAATATAAATTAATATATATTTCTGAATAAGACTATGGGGAAATACATTTGCTATCATTCTACTATGATGTGTAGAAAAACAAATTTGAGTCTACATTTTACTTTTTTAAATTAGACATATATAAAAGTATGATATTAAGATATTTAAAACTACTTAAGAAGAATGCATCTTGATTCTTTAGATGCACTTTATGACAGAAAACGTAATATCCTATAATGATACAATTATGGTTTTCCATTGTTCGAAGATAGAAATTCTAGATTTCATTAAATGATTTTTGTATATTTTTATTTTTAAGTTCGTCGCACTGCTAAAAAACCAATCAAACTTTAAAATACTTAAAAATTCTTGTATCTACCTACCATAAAACTTTACGTTTTTTCCCATTTTTAGAGAGAAATTTGAACGTGTGGGCGAGAGGAACAACACTTTACATACATTTTTTTATTACTCAATAATGTCAATTCTGAATAAATTCAATTTTTAAACATTTTTTATCACCTTAATAACACAAATCTATTTGAGATACTCAACAACAAACTACAACTAACTGGATAACTATAACTTTCAACACCTCCATTCAATAATGAATGAACTTGTATCTCTGCTCATTGATATCTTTTCTTAATAAATACTTTTCCAAGCTCGTAAATAATTTTTCTAGAGGTTGTTTTTTTTTTTCTTTTTGTTTTTAATATTTGATTTTTTTGATTTCATTTTTATGAACGATAATAAAAATGCGTAGGCGCGCATCATCTTTTACTGATCTTTTAGTCTTTTAATATTCATATACGTTAGTTTTCAAATATATTTCATTTTATGAACGAGTATCTACTAGATACATTCATATACTACAATAATATCATTATTATTGTCTTAATGCTATTGATGATGAAGACGACGGCGCCCCACAAACATTTTTTTTTGTTTTTTTTTGTTTTTTTTTGTTTTTTTTTGTTTTAAATCACTTAATTATGCTGCTCTGTTGTTGCCGTAGTACTTATTATATGAATCTATGTATATTTAAAGAAATAATTTTATTTTTATGGATCTCATAAATTCAATAAAAAAACAGAAAAACAACAACAGAAAAACAACAACAAAAAAACTGGCACAAATTTTATGATGGCCAAGAAGGTCATCGTCATAAATATTTACAAAGCTTTATGAGTATAATTTCAAGAAATTTCATTGAATGGTGATAACGGGGACATAAGTACGTAAATATTCAGGGTTCAACATTTACCTGCAGATCTTCTTTATATTTTAAATAAATAAATATAGCACAATATCTATAAAGTTTTACAAAATCCTTCTATTTATTATTCTACTGCGTCAATTAATTAACTGTGTGCTCACCTCTTTCAAAGACTTAAGCATCTATAAATTTTATTTAATACCAAAAAGCAACCCATTCATTCATTCATTCACTCACTCATTTATTAATTCATTCATTTTGTATTTTTAGATGCGCATTTGTAGATTCTTAAAAATATGAAAAAGAAATAAAAAATATCTATACACGCGTAACTAAGAAAGCAACTAAAATGCTATACTACAATTCTATAATACAATAAAATAAAAACACATACGAGAGTAGTGACACAAGTACTCAACCTAACAAAAATAATATGAGTCTTAATTTTCTATTTTAAATAGAAATATCAATGTCAATAAGCTAAATAGTACATAAAAAAGCAGTAAGATTTTGTCATGATGATGAAAAATACTGCATCCATAGTAATTTCATGATCAAATTGTAAGTCAAAAAGCGACTTTTTTATATGCATATTAGAGCTCTGCATGACTGGACTCAATAGAACCGGCACTCAATTTAGTAATGACTGGTACTCAAAAACTCATGTAGGAATTGTGGGTTCTTTTGGTTTGAGTGCAAATTTTATGAGTTCAATCCAAAGAACTTAATTTTAGTAAGTGAGTTCTTAACGGAAAAAAAAATAATTCATGCTAATGCTCATACATTTCTAACTTCTACTAAATCGCATTCTTAAAAGTCTACAGTCATTGCATATCACATTGTATCGACTCCTGTGTTATTTGCCATAACAAATATATTTCCTAATAAAAGGCGAACTAATACTCCAAAGAATGGCAACAGGTGATTTTTTTTTTTCGTTACAATTTTACTTTTTTTTTTATTCTACTATACTTCAAATCTCTCAGTCAGTGACAATTGTAAGCAAATTTCAATAAAACAAAAATCACATGTTAATATTTTTAATTTATCGGTGGATTACTTGACCGGGAAGCGGACGCATATGTTCCACTTCTTCATCCAATGCTCAATGAGGACTAGTTGGTTGTGTAAGAGGGTTGATGTTGCAACCGGGACATTGTCTCCTGTCAGTATGACAGTGTCGTCAGCATAGGACGCTACCGAAAGTTTCTCATCTCTTAGTAAAGGTAGTAACAACACCACTTATATCTTTTATGTCAGACTCTTGATCCTCATATCTTACATAAAAGGTCTTTCTATGGAGATACGACCTAAGCACCAAATAATACGGTGCCGGCAGCATTTTCTTGAGTTTATATAAGAGGCCTTGGTGTGAAACATGGTCAAAATTTTCTTCTTGTTTTTTTTTTTTATTGCAACTAATTTTAAACTTTTTTAAACTAATGGGCAATTTGAATTGGATCATAATGCTCATTATTTTGTTGGCGCTACGATTGCAGAAATTTGAGTTACTCTAGGAGTTAAGGCGGCTTTTTGCGTTTCAACCTTGTTTTCCAACCACTTGGATCTATAAAGCTTGAAGCTTCATTATTAATATGAACACTTGCTTTTCCACATTAGACTTTGCATATCTCTGAATATTAATGGCGACTGAATCGATGCCAGGATCGTATTATATGACGCTGCTGCGGACGTACCAGGCTGCATTCACAATACATCTCAGCATTTTGTTCTGAAACCTTTGCATTTGCTTTATGTTGCTGTTTTTCAGATTTGCAATTCATGCACTTCCATTGAGCAACAAATTTATTGAAACCATTTTCTATAAATGCCTGAAGTGTCTTGAAAATATCAATTCTAAGACTGTTAAATATTTTCCAATAATAACCTTTATTAGGTCAAATACTTCTAGTTCTACCCATCTATATGTATGTAGATACACAAAATATTATTTCTTTTTAAATATAATTTTGCATTTTCACTCAACACAAATTTATGACATTCAAACAATGCCAAGAAAAAAGTAAAGTCATCCAAAAGTAAGCAAAATAAAAGACAAGTTTTTATGAGCATAAAATTTGTTTGCAAAAAAAAATCAAAAGTTGCTTTTTGGCATCATCGCCAGCCATCAAATGAATGCAATAAAAATTGCAAAATAAACAAAATATTATAACGAATTGTTGAAATAAAGAAAATATTTATTCGTTTTATTTTTATTTAAACGACAACGATGAAGACGATGATATGAAATGAAATGAAATGAAATGTTGGAAAAGAATATGGAATATAGAATACTAGGTATTTGGTATTATGTAGTAGAAAAACAAATACTTTTATAATTGCAATGCGTTGGCAAATACAATATTTGAAAACGTTTGACATTGTTGCTTATTTGTTTTACTAAATTTTCATTTTTATCTTTCATTCATTCATTTTCCCCCACACACAAACACATTAAAATTATCTTGTTTTTTAGTTTTTATTTTTCTTTTTCTTTTTTAATTTATTTTTAATAATTATGAAATTTTTTGCACAAATCTTTCATCTGACAAAAATTTTAAATGAAAAATTCTTTATGAGCATTTTGTTGTTTGTGGGAATAATAAATTCACTGTCACCAAAGATTAGATGCCTTTTATACAAACAAGACAATTTCTATAGAAAAGAATAAAAAAATTTTAAATTTTAATAGTTTAAATTATTCAGAATATTAAAGATTCAATCAGACTAAGACTAATTTTATGAAATTTTAAATGAAATTTCGCAGAAGTTTTTTAAAGAAAATCCTAGTTCTATATGAAGGTTAGTCTAATTATTTTTGTGATTAAGTATTCTAGTTTTTTTTTATGTGCAGACTCATCTATCTTAGTTAATAAACGTGATTATGAAATACTTTGCTACAAAGACCTTCATGCCATCTAGATTTTGCAAAAGAACTTGAGAAATACTAAGCCTAAAACGGAAAAATATTCGTGTATTGTTATGCTTCGTAATGTGATATTTTAGAGTTATAAGACATCGGATTAATCAATGTAGGCTATGTAATGAAGGGGGATACATCAGAGCATTTACTTGCCACATTTGGCCTTCATAGGCCTAACTTGGACCAGTCTCCGCTATCTGGGTAGCCTTTATTTGGAACCATATTGCAGACATGTCTCCGGAGAAAGTCTTCCAATTATTGAGGAATACCAGAATCTCGGGGGAACAGCAGTGACGAGGTGTAGTAGTTTCCTACCCTCTTATAATCTATTCTACTAAATATGCTAACAAACTCTTCCAGTTCTTGGTATCTTTCGATAATCAGAACATTTGCTCTTGATAGGAAGAATATTATACTATGCCCTTGTAGACTTTGTGATATAGTATTAAGGAAATATTAAAATGCAACTAGATCGATTTCGTTTTACAGTTTAAATTTTATTATTCTGTGAACTACATCAGAGCTTTACGTGCGATTCTATTAAACATAACTGGCTTAACAAACAGAAGCATTTGTTATTGATGATCGTGGCCATCTGCTCGGCCGTTTGGCCTTCGTTGTTCCCAAGTATTTATTACTACAAGGCGGCAATGCTGCAGTTGTAAGCTGCGAGTAGTTGAAACTTGCAGGTAACTTCTTTTAAAACAATATTAAGTACTTGGCCTATTTGAACAAACGTTGCAATACACGTGGCCATTCCACTTTCGTACTCTCTCAAGGACTTTCTACAAGCAGATCTCACACAAAACTAAGCTAGGTCAAGCTGCGCTCTCTCATCTGCGTGCCTTCGATGGTATCTTATCACCATACGACAAGCTTTGTTGCGTTGTTGTGCTCATTGCATGGCGTGTCCTCTCCCTTCACTCTGACCGCAAATACTGCCAGGTTGGCCATCTACCAAGACAGTGTCAAGAGTCTGGAACGCAAGCGTAAGGCCAAGCTCCAAATCACTCTAAAATACAACAGGCAAATAAAGAAATTGACAGTGCAATCACGCGAGAATATCGCCACGGTTGCTTCGCCATTCAACAAGATCATCAAGTCAGTCTTATGGCTACAAATTTTAGATGATGATGATTTATAATAAAACAAATAAGTTTAAATATGAAAGTGAGTAAAATGTTTAGAATTAAGAAATTTAAATTTAATTTCATAAATAAATTAATAATATCAACTTTAATTTAATGGAAAAAATCAATATAAAATTCCATCTACGAAACCTTTTTAAGCCAATTACACTTAGTGTTTTTTTTTTTTTTTTTACTTTAAACCATCACTTTAACACTTAGCTCTACTCTACTTTCCTGGTTCAAGCACAAGTCTTTCATACCATACGCATTTACATGTATGTAGCACATACAATTATATGAACATGAATGATTGCCAAGTATTTCATTCACTTGCAGAGAATGTAACGTAAACGCTGGAAATGCATTAAATTGATTTTTAATTGAAACAAGTGAAATTCCATTCCGAATTTTTCGCTTAATTTAGTTTCGAAAAATAAAAAAAATAAAACATTTTAAAATCAAAACAAAACGCATTGAAATGAAATGTAAACCTCGAAATAAACTAAATTACATGAATGTAATCTGAAGAGGCGGACCCACTTGTCTACTATACAACACTTGATTGTCTGCTGACTTAAATGTTTTGTTTTTAGATTTGATTTTGTGGATAAAATTTTACATTAATACTGACCAAGACCACTTGAGGCGAACTAATTGAAATACATATGTGTATATATGTATGTATGTAGTAGTATACTCACTCATCTCAAGACGAAATTTATGAATTTATGTCAATAAAAATTATAAATAAAATGAAAGGCATTCAATGGAAACTGGCACAAGCAAAAAATTCCTGAAATGTTCCTAACAAAATTCTTTACTATTTCACACTGCAGAACTACTTTTGTTGTTCATGTTGTTGCTGTTGCTGTTGCTGCTGCTGCTGCTTAACCTAAAAAACCGATCGAGCGTGAAAAAAAGTGGCAAGAATGTATGACGGAGACGAAAGAAAAATATACCGAAAAAGAAAATATAAAACCATTTTAAAATTGCAAACATTTCATTTGGTTGTGTACTATAAAAAAAAACCAAAAACAAAACACCAAAAAAGAGCTTAAAAAAGGGGCCACCAATAACAATAACAACAACAACAACAACAACAAAAACAAAAGCAATAAGATACAATTTTTAAACAAGAGCGCGATATACTATAAACACGAAAAAACAACAAAAATTTGCTTTTTGTATACTAGTTTTTTCTTTATTTTCTTTATAGGCCATGGTCAAAGGTTCAACCAGACGTGTGTTTGGTTGGTTGAAGCTTCGTAGTCGTTATGCCTCACTAAACAATTAAATATCGCAAAAGCAACATCAACATCAACAACGAATAAACGAATGTATATCAAAAGAAAGAAAGAAAGAAATACATAAAATAAAACAAAGGAAAAAAAAACCAAAAAAAAAAAAGAATTAAGTAAAAAGTGTTGACAAGTGAGAGACAAAACTATTTAATATCTAAAAGATTTCTTCTTGTCAAACCCAAAAAAATAAATAAAAATAAAGTATTAGAAATATGATCACAAAAGTATAAAAGTCAAGCTACTTAACCAAATTGTCAAGCTGCTGTCATTTGCTGATTTGTAGCTACTCAAAAGAAAAGAAAGACGAGGTAGTACTTAAATACATTTGACAATGACGTCATAAATGCGTAAAATGAAAAATTTAAGATGTGAACTTCAAACGAAAACTAAATACCTTCTTTCACATAAGAAAAATTCAGAAATATACTTATCTATAAAACTACAAATGTCTTTGTGATCGAATAGATCTATTATTCATCTATTCTGTATCTATAATATAAATTTGTTAAAATTAAGAAGAATCTATTAAAAATAAGGATTATTTACAATATCAATATAAAGTTATGATATTTTTAATTTTACTGGCTTAAGAAGTAATGAAGAAAGTCATCCTTCACTCATATAGAGTCTAAACTAAAGATGAAACGTATAGCTGTTTTGTCGGCTACAAGGTTGACCGGATATCCAACCACCGGATAGCCGTCCGAAAATAGCCACTTGTTGCGTCTTACAAACGAACATTCGTTAGGGGCGAATTCGGGCATTTTCATTCATGAGCCAAGTTGTCATTGTCTTATACAAAACTTTTAAAAACATACAAAAAAGAAGAAAAGCTTATAATAACTGATAATAACAGCATTATTAAAATAAACCCTCCTTTGACGTCGATGACCTTTTAAATATCCTTCTAAAGTCCTTCAACCTAAAGAGACAGATTCGGTAGTATCTCACGAAGCTCATGACACATTCTGGGACTGCTTTCATGATGTAGCGAATGATGATTGTTTTCAGTCTCATGACGAAGAAAAGAACACGATTGCTACGGAGATTGGTTTTTATATGAAGTCAGTGAGCATTAATCACCATCGTTATCCTTATATTTGGTGATCAGCTAATACTGTGCAATAACCAAACTTCTGAAATTTTGCTACAATTTATTTTTCAGCGCCCTACAACGAAAGACTTTTTTCGGAAGCAGTTCTTGTATACGAAGACTAGCGAAACCGTTGCCCCTTAAAGCACAGAAATTGATATTCATTCATCACAATTTGCTTTATTTGTTATATGGATAAATATAACACATAAAGTGCCTCTAAAGCTTAGCCGGTATCCGACCAGTAACTTCCTTTACATATTAATAATTGTGAATTAATTTCATTAATGTTACAAAGTAATGAGAACGGGTTGCAGTTTTTTAAAATTTTATTTCTTTAATGGCTTAATTGGGGGACAGGTGGTTTGGATACGTTCAATGTTGAATGTTTCTAGTTATTGATATTGGTTAGGAATATTTTTATTTACATAGTACATATGGGTTAGTTTGGTGTGTCCAAGTTGGAGTCGCGTTAATATGATTTGGTCTTGTCTTGTCAATTTGGGGTAAGTGAGCGGTAACAGGTTCACGTGAGATTCCATAAATCTTCTTGTCTCTGTAGAAGATTTCTTTTTAAGAAATATTCGATGACATTTTTATTGAAATTTGAGTGCATATCAGAGGTAGAGTTTGTGCTAGCTTAGCTACTGAATCTGCGATCGCCTAATACATTGCTATAATTTCGCCCGATAGCACTGAGGAATATGTTGGAAGAAGATCAACTGAAGATTCTGAGGTTATGGCAAATGTGATGATGTTGCTGCTAACAAATCCCTCTGTATAAATAAAGCTATAGACAGAATTTAAACCTTAGATGTTGCGGAAAACGATTCGATAGATTTTGAGATAAGTGTTGTTTTTTATGTATTTACTTAATGAGAGGTCGATTGGGTCTTTTTTGAAAAGTCAATTGGTTTCTAGTGGTCCTTGTAGTATATTTAGATCTCTACATATTTCAGTTAAAATATCAAAAATTGATTTCATGCCCCGACGCTTTCCTACTTATAGAGATTCCTTCTTAAAATATTTTGCAATAGGAGATATCTAAAATATTATTTATTGTAGTTTGTATTCAAAATATCAACTTCTTTAGTGTTCTTCTGAGAAACTTTTAATTAATCATATAAATTTATAAATATAATGTATGTATTTGATAATTCCGACATTGCTTTTATCTTTTATGGTACAATTTCTTTCTTACTTAATCCTCCTTATCTTTCTAAGAAATTTAAGAGAAATTCAAATAAATAACTTATTTTAGCTTTATTCTTTAGAATTTAAAGCAATATCAAATTGTATCAATATAGATAAAGATATAATAATTCCTTGAAAAATATAAAAAATCAAAGCATTTTCTAATTCAAATAATCCACAGACTTTATAAAAATAACATACACGCTTAATTTGCATATATAAGCAATATTGTTGTATCTTATGGAAGAGAAGAGAAAAATAGAAAAAAATAAAATAATTTGAAAATATATCACAAATAAATATTTGAAGGTCTTACAATTGCTTTCAATCGCTTGTCCATTAATTCCATTTGAATTTCCAAAGTTCCAATACACAAAACTTCACGTGTTTGTTGCAAACGCTTGCGCATTCTATGCACTGCACTAATTACAATTATCAGGTTAACAATTAACGAAAAGATATAAATCAAAGGTGTTACATTGATTCGATGCTTAAGATTACTAATTTTAAAATATACATTGTAAGAAAAGAATAAATGCAAAATACATTCAAGAGGTACAAATAACAAAAAGAATAAACCTGAAAGGCCAAAAAACTCATTCAAATCACTACTAAGTTTGACTAAATGACGATAAAAGCCAAACAAGCACCATAATTTATCACCAATCCAAAGTTGTTGTAAGCGATAAAGTCGACGTAAGCCATGATGCAATGCATTCACTTGTATATCCTCCAAATCTTTTAGAATGCGCCCCAGCAATAAATTATGCTGATGTGCAAGATGCGCCATATGCAAAGCAGCAAATACGTAAATCGTAAGCGAAAGTTCCAACACAAGTTGACAATAGAAAACGAAACAAAAACTCAGCACATATAGTGGATGTCGTGTCTCTGGATCAATATTAAATAGAACTAAAGTAAAAGTTGTTGAACCCATTAGGGTAAAAAATAGTGTTAGTAAGGTAAGCATGGTAAGCTTATCGCAACAATTGATAGATTTTTGCAAAACTTGAGTATACATCATTCTTTGTAAACAACCTTGACTTTTCAACAGATTATTAATGCCGCGTATTAAACACTTTTGATTTCTTAGATGTTTAAAGAGAGTCAATATAGCAAAAATTTGAAGCATAGCATAACGATTGAAACCAATAAAGATCATTAAACGATTTTGTTGTAAAAATCGCATACGTGTATATAGTAAATTGTAAGCGTAAGGCGAAAAACATATGGTACTCAGAAGTACAAGAAATCCATAAGTGCACCATAGTCGTGATGAATAAACTTTATCTAAGTCTACGGGAAGTTGGAAAATTATTAAACCAGCAACACGCGCAATATAATAGAAAATACGTAAAGTGTAAAAAGCAATCAGATTTTTATGGCAACTAAATACTTTCAGTAGAAACATGTTTACGTTGCAACGAGTGAATATAAACTGATTGTGATTTGGAATTGAAATTATTTTATTTGAATCAAAGAAAACATTGGGTAGATCTAATCACTTAAACGTAGATGTCGAGACATGTGCCAAGTAGACAAAGTCAATAACTTATGAAAAAGGAACGCCCAAAAAAAAAAGAAGGGATTTACGTATATTTATATGAAGAACTATTACGGGTTTGAACTACTTGAAATTTTAAAGTTATACTAAATATACAAGAAAATATCGACAGTAGAAGTGATGATACAATTTATAATCCCTTAAAAGTCAGTTAAACTAACTGGACTGGACTGTCAGATGTCGTCTACTGATTGGGGGGTGGAGTGCACGATTTTATCGACTGCTAAAGGGTGGTGTAGACGAGTTCATTCTTACAATGATTATTATACTTTCTTTCATTGAAATAGTAGCAACAAATTTAATAACATCTTAAAGACTCAACTCATTGTCTGCATTGAGTGCTTGGCATGAAACATTAAAGTACTATATTACCCTTAGGCTTTCCTAAAGAAGCATGCAAACACCTCAGATCACGAACTTTACTGACACAGTATGATTAACACAAAATAAAGCTTACCATAGACACAAATCAGGTGAACAACAGGCGGCAGAAAATAATAAACGAAGAAGAAGATTGGTCACACTTTAAAAGGAAACAGATGAATTCAAATGCATCTGATTCTAAAATAGCTTAAAGGCTTTAATACGTAGTATCTAAACCATAGCTTTGATTGAGTACATTGAAAGGCAATTTGCTACACCGTTCAGCTGATTAAGGTGAAGACAAACGATATCACGTTTATCCTATCTAGAATGGTTTGTCGAAGGTTTCATTTTATACGCACATACACGTGCAGACAAGACAACAGCACGGTCAAGGTTGAGAAGAGGCGTTACAACAACTATGACTATGATGAGGTTGAGTGTTATGCATGACAGATTTGAACGAAAAATACTACGTCACAAGACTTCTATAATGAATGCTTCGAAATTATGGAAACTTAGGTACTACTATTATAAAAAAAAATAAAATAGATTATGGTTAAAAAGAGCTCAGCGGTGTATTAACTTTGTTCTTTTCTTTATTTTTTTGGTAAAAAAGAAATAAAAAAATCAATTATTATTTCGCGTTAAGAATTTTTAACTCGATTCAACTTAAAGAAAGAATATTAAATAGTTAATAAACATGAGTAATAAGCAGTTTCGGAAATAAATCATAATTGTATATATGAAGTAAGTAGTTGATTGAGAATACCGAATTAAAGAAAAAATGAGAAAAGAATAATATTGTATATACTACACTCCGCGCCACTTGAATAGTACACCCCAACAATTTTTTTCGATACAGAGATGTTAGAGACTTAGAAGCTTTTTTTAAAGCCACGATATTTATTTATGTTATATATGTAGCAAAAAGTATTTGGCAGGTATTTCGGTTAAATTTATATGGTTTTCCGCGAGAATCAACTAAAAAAATACCTTATTTTTATCGCTACGACTTAGTTTCCAAGATAAAGGAAATAAGTGTTGTTAATGCAAGTCTAACCACTATTAGACCTCTCATTCTGAAAGAGAAATATATAAAGAGATTGAAAATAGAATAAAATCTTCCATTTCATACCAATCCCAAAGCATAATCCCATAATTTTTGCCACACTCATTTTACCAGAACAACACGAGCCGAAAATATGAGATTTAAAAAACAAATATGTAGAGGTGTCCTATTCAAGTGGCGCGGATTAGACATAAACGCGGTTGTATCAATAAGTTCCCATATTCGGAGTGAAGTGGTACGTTTTTTACGTGTTTTTTTTTTTTTTTTATTTTTCAACGTAATCTTCTTTCAGTAAAATACACTTTTCCCAACGTTTCTGTTATATCTTTAACCCTCCAAAAAATACGAATTCTTCAATTCTTCTGCTTTTGTTTCGACAATAACATACTCATTTAAGCTGAATTTTTTCCCCCCAACACCCAAGTTTTCATGTTGGGGAACAGAAAGAAGTCACAGGGAACCAAATCAGGCGAGTACAGTGGATATGACAGCAATTCGAAGCATAATTCAATCAATTCAACCATCGTTTTCATCGATTTGTGACACGGGAAATTGTCTTGGAAAACAGCACTTGCATGTGAAAGCGTTTTTTATTTATTTTATGCACTCAATCGATCCATTAATGCCATGTAATATTCTCTATTAATAGTTTCACCTTTGAAAATACTGGTGCCTTAATGTTACCAGCTGTCATATTTTTAGTGTAAAATTGTAAATACCACTACCTTCTGATATCTTTAAGGTCTCAGTAATATCACGTAACTAAACTTTTCGGTCTTAAAAACTATTATTTTGGGGGAACAGAAGGTTTATCATTATCGGTGCTAATATGACCATTTTAAAATATAGTAAGCTAACGTTCGATCGTTAATTTTGAAAGAACAGAGTTCCCATAACATTCGTCATGCCACTGCTTTTCTTTACTGATACTTTTTTTCTAATCAAAAAACAGTTTCTCATCGAAACTAGAAAATAAGTTTCATCCATTGTTTTGAAAATTGCAAAACTGGGGTTACTAAAATCTCTGTAACTTGTAAACCAATTGTCAGGATGTCATGTCATAAAATTTAGTATGGTGCCATGTGATAAATGCCAGTACACGAGGGTAAAACCAACTTCCCTCAGCAATGCAACCCGTCTTCAAATTTCTTCTTCGGCTACTTATCGATTGACCCTCGTACAAAACTATTTATTCTTTTTATTACAAATTTATTTATATTATTTTATTTTATTAAATTTTAACAATATTTTTACTTAATTATCTTATTTTATTAATAGCGACTCTCTCTGAACACAGTTTATCTCGCAGTGTTGCCATATAGAACAATCCACTGCGGGTCTCTTTGCCGCAATTGTAGATTAGCATTTAAATAATAAATAATAATAATTATAAATGAGAAGAGGTTAAGAATTCTACAAGATTATATCAGTGTAATATCTCTCCATATATCTAAGACTTTATTATTATTATTATAGATGTACTCGTATACTAAAAAAATCTAATGTAATTTGTCCTGCTTCCATTTATAGACAATAAAATCTTATCTTTAAACTTTTGAACACAAATTACAAAACCAGAATTAATGTAAAAATGAATTGTACCATCATCAATAAGCCCGCATTGTTATTTTTTATTGTTAAACAAACACCAAGAGACAAATCAATTATGTATTTACTTTACTTTGGACAATTTGAGTGCAAAATAACAACGAAATTTACACACAATTTTTAACGCTTATAAAAACTTACTTTTCCAGCAAGTTAACAACTTCATGATGGCATAAATTATAAACAATATTTAGGCTATAAATGGCAAGCGTGCAGGCAGTCAGGCAGCCAGGCACTCAGGCTATTGGTGACGGTTCGCGGTTCGTTTGCCGGTTCCTAATGTGGCGCATGTGATCTCACAAATGAACTTATGATACTACTCAATGTCACCCTCGCCACCTGCATGCCTGCCTGCCTGCCTTGCTTGTTTGCCCATAAACCTGTGGCGGCTTATGGCTACCATTCGAGCATGCGCACGCTCACTTTGAAGTGTAACGAAGCATAGAACGCGCCAAAGTGAAGTGGCGCACAAAGCGTCAACAAAGTCGTTTAGCGCCAAATTTAAATGTAAATGTTTGGTGTCGAACTTTGAGCCAACAACCAACCAACTATAGTAAAATAAAGAAATACTACTACTAATACTAAAGAGATGAAGAAGCCGAACGGAGTTGTGCAGACACACAAACAGACTGATAGATCAGACAGATCAATGGATATGTAGAAGTACACAATTTTTTCTTTATAGCAAATGCATTTAGTTGAATATATTTTTATGTTATTTTGTTTGTCATCTATACATTTTGTGTCAAGTGATTTGTTTGATTGGAATATATACAAGATACTAATGCTATATGTATGGGTGTTATTAGTGTTGTTTTTTGTCATGTTGCCATGTGTGTACGATGCGCAACGCACTCAATCAGCTCCCCGCTTTATACTTTGACGACTAATAGCATTAAATGTTTTTAATTGAGTTTTTATGTTTCTAATTGAAACATAAATAACAATTTATTGACATTTTTTCAACAAACAATGACAGCATGGAGTCGATAGAGAAGGCTAGACAAAATATAATTGAGGTATAGAGGGTTTTGGAGGCGAATTTGAATGAAATATGGCGTCATATTTGCACAGTTGTCTATTTCATAGTTTTAAGAGTCACTTGATTTTCTTCCACTTGAGAAGGAGCTCAATGTTTTTACATATCTTACAACTTCTAACCTTTTTGTGAAGGTTTCAATGACATGTGACCTCAACTTGTGATTGACACTAGCACCAAAAATAATTATATGATTATCCAATATTTCTATACATTGCACAATGATTTACAAAAGTTTATTTTATTCTTTTCTATCAATATTATTATTATAATAATTATTATTATTATTTTTATTATCGATTTTTTTGCACAAATTAACATAATTTGACGCCAATAATTCACAGTGCATAATTAAATTAACCTGTTTCGATTCATAATAGTCATAATAGTCAACAAGTAAACCATGTGTGTTTGATTTATGCGTACGCACCAAAATAACAAATCTATTTGCTTTAATAAATCATTATAACTTTGAAATAAAAGTATATACAGATAGTTTATTTATTTTTTTATACAATTTTTCCAATAATCACATTCATTAATTTTGTATATTCACACTTTTGTAAATGTTTTATCACGTTTATCTGATGTTTTGCACACACAGAACTACAAATCAAAAGATATTATAGTATCAATTGCAATAATTATTAACGCACTGAACCCGCACCGTCCTTCATCATAGTTTCTATGTGAAATAAATTTTAGGGTTTGAGTTATTTGTATAAAATGTTATATATGCATGGTTTTTTCTTTTACTATAAACAAATTGAGTAGTTGTTTTAACCAAAATAGTACGACAATTGGAAGACGTAACCTTAGACTTGCAATAATCCTTAAACAAAAAAATAAGTAAAATCGGTAATCTAATGCAATTTGACATTGGGTATGGGTGCTGGCATCTTTTCAGAGGAGCAAACAGCTCAACTATCGTACCATGCAGTCTGGCAATTAGCAACGTTGATAAACACTATAAGAGAGACTCATATCGATTTATATTCATATCTATCATGCCGTGAAGGCTCTGTTAGCCCACAACACTGAGAGCAAAACTATACGTAGTACGGTGGCGGCTCTTAAACTGGTTGCCTGGTCATTCTAGTTTTATAAGCAATGAGATTGTGGATCAATGTGCTAGAAGGTGATCGGCATAGCCTAGCTCTCTGGCAGTTCCTAATAATCACAGATCTAAGCAAGACATCCTCTCAGGATTGGAAGCGAAAACCAAGGAGCTATCAGACATAAGGTGAGCGAATGAGCCTGGTTGTACTGCCACTCTGGCTTTGCTACCAATCGAAAAGTACATCCGAGCTGCTACACTTTCTCAAGAAAAGGATTCGGATGATGACGAAGCACTGCACAATGGGGTTGATGGCTCAAAGCATGCCCGTTCCTCATTAAGAATTCTGTCGAAATTGTGAAGATGAAAAAAAAGTGTATTTTAACACTTTCTTTGTGACTGCCCTGCTCTTCTTGGAAGATGTACCCCTCTTATCGGAAAACCGATCTTTGATGATTTGGTCAGTTTAACAAAATTGCTACTAGGGGACCTGGCTCTATTAGCGGATTGTTCAGGTTGGTTTTACAAGCTGAGGGAGACCTCTGAGACCAACTAGGGATTTTCATATGATTACCCCGATCCCATATCCAACACCAACCCATTCCCCCACCCCTTTCCCCCTTTCCAATTCATTCTACATGCATCACGAGGTGGTGCAATTCTTCTGGGTGAACTAGCGAACGGCCAGTTTAACCTAATTTAAATATTCGTACAGTTGCTTAAACTTTTTTTTTTTTTTTTTTTTTTGTTATGCGAACAAAGAGGTAAAAATCTTCCACAGATACTTATGACCCGTTCCACAAGTTATGTCAGTTTCATTAGCTAACCGACTAAAAATCTCCCTATCGTCTCAAATCCCGCTTAATCCCGACGGCACCGCCAAAGCATTCCTTCGTAGTCTTATTATTTTTTAGTCACACCTTGTAATTCACAAAACAAGAATACAGATTTTCTTCAACATCAAAAATACAATTAGAGGCTTTATTAAAATGTTAAAATATATACATATTTCAAGACTTTGAAACTTATTTTTTTTTATGTTATAGTGAATTTTATAACAAGCCATATGAAGGTTCTTTATAGGAACTCCATTGTCTCCTTTGATGGTTTTGCACGTCCAAATGATAACATCATTCATACTAAATTTGTGTAAAGCTAATTCAAATGTATAAAATAAATATACAAAATATACTAGGAAATCTCACACATGTAATCTTATACTATATACAATCACGTATATACTTACTAACTTTCATAGATACTTATGTATATTTATACATATTGAATGGCATAAATGTCTTTCAGCAAAACAAAAAAAAAAAGCTTGGCCCCATCTCGGCTTAAGCTTAGTAAGATCAACTCGTTCCAGGTATGGAATTATGTATGAAAAAACCATCGTAATAGGAAAGAAAAGTAGACACATAAGAAGACTCATTATCTTCTGGCATTATCTTGTACTTTAGTAGTATGTAGTATGTAGTATATAGAAAAACAACAGCAACAGTAAGAAGAAATAAAACATGCAAATAGCGTTAATGTTTTTGCGGCACGTTTATAACACTTAGAAAAGTCTCTGTCTCTGTCTCTGTCTCTGTCTCAGTCTCAGGCATCAAACGGGACTAGTATAGAGAATGCAAATCTTAAATACTATAAAGAGAGGGTTAAAGCTCTCTTACATACATAATTATGCACACACATAAGTACATATAGTATAGGCTTTTGGAAAATAAGAAATAAAAACAAAAAGAAGTCAAGTCAATTTATTTAAAAAGTAATTTTCTTTGCACTTAAACGTGCGTAAATATCTACGTGATGATGAGCTCAAAATAAATATTGAAGTTGTAAGCAAATAATTACAAAGAAGCAAAAAAACTCAGAGAAGACATACTACTACTACAAGTATAGAACTACAATATATACTGCCAAGACATAAAAGATACAAGGCAGCAGCAGCATGCAAAAATATAAAACAAATCAAAGATGTTTGGTGGTCTTGACTATCAGATACACTTTACTCCCAAACTAATCAAAGCGTAAAGAGGAGACAATATGAATATACTCGTACTTATTAAAGAAATTAATTAGAGGCGAAAGTTCAATAGAAAAGTATTTCAAGAGTCACAGAGAGTTTGTTCGGGAATGATAGAAAGAACGATATTTGTTTTAATTTGTTGATGACTCTTTAAGCTTTATTTGCAAAATTTGATATACCAACTTTGACTGATTCTGTAAATTCATTTTGATTAAATAAGCGCTATATTTTACTCACAATAAAGCTTCTTATCTTTCGGTAATTTGATTTTGAATAAAGTGAGTGGCCTTTATGTGATGCGCATACAAACAAACAAACAGATAGACAAAAGCTATGATTTTATTATGTGAATATATTTATTTTGATTCCAATAGATAATTGTAGAATCAAAAGAACAAATAATTTTAGAAAATAATACTTATAAGAACTGAGCAAACCAAAACATGAACCTTTAAGATAAATATTCAGTTGTTTCAGGTTACTGAAATGTTACTTATCTACTTTGAAAATTATGTTTTTGATCTCACTAAATGGGTCTTAATCCAAGTGACTCTATGTGTAAACACTAACTAAGTTTTCATATAAAAATGTCAGGTTCTTAATGAATAAAAATCTTTCAAATAGACAGACAAACAAACACCCAGAAAGATATTCATATTAATAGATAGATAGTCAGACAAATATCTCTAGATAGATTTATTGTGATCTATATATACTTTTCGGGCCTCCATTTCCTCTCTGATATACTCCCACAAAATGAATATACTCTCTTTAGATGCAGTGCAGAAAAAATATATATTAAAAACACACAGTTAATTGGAAGTCTACCGCTGATATAGTTATTACAGTTAAGAGTGCGGGAAGTGATGATAACGAAGTCATTTAATTAACATTCTACAATATATTCGAAGCTTCATTTACTTAATGTCAGTAGCAACAAAAATTGTTATTATTCTGTTGGTAATAATGAAGAACGTTATTTGCTTAGCACATTCTTTATTGTGGAAACATTCACAGTTCGTGAAACATAAGATTACTCATACGTAAAGTATAAGAAAGAAAACAAAAAACAACAGAAAAAATAAATAATTTTAAAATTATCTATAAGAAAATGGTTTAAGACAAAATGATAGTAAAAATGTTTTAAGAAAACTAATAAATATTAGGCAAGACACTTACTCATTCAATCTCTTTTACTGTTTTCCTCAAATTGTGTTAATTGAATTGATGGAGAACAATTTTTCGGAAAATTCTTCTTGTTAATAGAAAAACATACTTAGACCTACTTACCCAAAGAACTGTCCTAAAAAGAAATAAGCTTAGTTACTGATTTCTCTTTTTTCAATTAACTCTACACCAATTGCAACAAGTCAAAGTTCCTAGACAAGACAAAGTGTTCCACTTTATTAAAAGGTAGGACAAGCAAAAAAAAAAATAATCCACAGAAATCTAGTCTTACTAAAACAAAGTCGGCTTTCATTTTATTACAAAGTTAACCTAAAGGTCACTTAGTAAGACAAGCAGTTAGTTAATAAAATATATTATAGTTGTATATTGTATCTTGCTTGTTGTACAAAAGAACTTTACTTCCTTGATTTTTTTTTAGTTGCTTTCTTCTGACACTCGACTTTCAATTTGTCTTTTGATTGATATTAAAATTGTTTGTCATGTCAAAAGTAAATGTTTGTCAAACTACACATGATATATTGTAAATCAATATGTACTAGTACTACAACACAATGGTGACTGTAGTCAGTAAACAATAGCAACAACAACAAATATTGTGCTTCGACTCAACAAAATACACAGGATAAAAAAACAAAAACAAACTCTCAACACTTCTCTCTTATACTGATGGCTGCCAAAAAAGGTCAAAAATACATTTCAAATGTCAATTTCTATTTGTTTTTCACTTGATTCAATAAAAAATGAAAACAAAAATAGGAAAATTTCAGAATGAAAAATATTGACAAAATCTGTGTTGTGATACAAACTTTAGATATTTAAGTAAATAATGAAAAAGAGTAAATATAAAAACTAAGCACTGATAGGAAATTTAATAAGACTGCTAATGAAATAATTACCATTAGTAAGAGAAACTAATTGTGTTCTGTCTGAGAATCTGCTGAAAAGCAAAGCAGTAGAAATGTAAAGGATAAAAATGTATATGCAGAGTACTAACCATTTATTATAATAAATTATATAATCATCTATGTATATAAATATAAATGTTTAAATGTATGTATGGGGTTAATGGACTCCGAAACCGCTTTACCGATTTTAATAACATTTTCAGGAAAACTCTTAACATAGTCTGGGACCATTTGAGTAAAGTTTGGTGTAGATCGGACCACCAAAAAATGAAGGAATTGGTGGATCAAATTTTGAATAGAGCTGAAAGCCTTGGCAGCTAGAGCTCTTAAAAGTAGGTTAAGAATTTACAGTTACCCTATTTCATTAAATAAATAAATAAATTTTGAATATTTTGAGATCATTCAAGTAGTCTCTGTCAAACATCTGTCATAATTACAAGTGAGCGAATTGTGAGTCACAACAAAATAAATATTTATCATTCCCGTACAAAGCCGATTTTGACAGATAGTAATGAAGCACGCCTGGATTACAAGTAATCTTATATTACTAATCTATAATTATGGACGCTATCATCAGATTACTATTACATTTACGATTTTTTATTTTTTGTTTTCATTTTATTTTATTTACAACAGTAGGAGAATTTTATTAAATTAAAAAAAAAAAATTATCGCTGGATCAAACGACCGGAAAACGGAAAATCCATAGGATGGATTATTATGATAATTTTTTCTTGTGAAGTAGAAAGGAATCCCTTTGGGACATAGACCCACCGTCATGGCTATGTGTGTGTGATATATTCACTAAAACTTATCTTCTTCCCCTGGACAATCAATATACCTACTCCGGAACCACTTTCAGAATAACTTCAGAGTTGGTGGCCAACTCATAGAGTTCAATCATTTATTCACTTACGTCTAGGTTCGCCACATAAGCATAGGCTCGTCTTGTTCTGCAGAGTGTGGTTCTGCCATCACTTCTCCGTCATCTCGTGGATTTGTTTGTCTACACGGTAGGCTCTGGGCAATCGACACAAGCCACGACACGGGGAAGGCGGGATCTTCGGGCCCAAAAGTCTTGCTGAAAGCTTTACAGCTTTCAGGATCGTTTTTTTTTTTTTTTTTTTTTTTTGCTTGCTATCAGTCAACACCGTAAGGTTTTATATAAACAAAACGTTCAAAAATGAACGGATTATCCTTATCTTACTAGAATATACCATCTTAACAAACCACCACTGCTACTCATGCTACTCATCGGGCTTTAAAGTTTTCTGATCACCTCAACATAGAGTTTAGCAGCCTATTTTTCTATCCTATCCAAACCTAACCATACATAAAAAGCGCGAATTAAGGTTAGGGCAAATGATTCGTCCCTATTTCTCATCATAAGGTTTCGACTGTGCTATTATGGACTGAAAAATTCAGCAAAATATTGCATCAATTCATGCGGCTAGAGCAAAAGGAGTCTTTCTTCGTGAGCACAGAATATCATTTTTAAACAATTAGGCGACCATATTACCAGATAAAAACATAATCGACAATGTTAGGGAGCTTCTGGCTCATGCATTCTTCAAAAATTGCCGAGAATACAACAATAAAGTCAAACTATCGACTTGGGAAAACATCTCACACGATCAAAATCAATCACTGCACTCACAACAGGCTAACTTGCCGAATTATATTATATAAAGGCAAACACAAAAAAATATTGATTAAATTTTTTCCTAAAAATATTGATTAAAATTTTCCTAAAAATTTGATTTTCAAAAGGAAAACTTCAAGTGGCCCTAAACCTGTAAAGTCACATTCACATTGATTTCATTCTTTAAGTGAATTTTAAGTTAGAACTTTTTCATTGCATTCATAACTTACCGACAAAGGTTTATAATTATTTTCTATAGAATAATCTTAGGTGGATAAATAACATGAATTTGTGTATTTAAATTATCTTGAGAATACAATAAGTATATTTTTCTTTTTTTTTTCTTTTTTTTTTTGTCTTAAATTCTTGATTTATTTATTTCCCTTGCTAAATATCAACATATTTACAGCTTTATGAATATTTACAAGAAACATTTTGTCTTTAACTATTATACTACTAGTTCCCACATTTAGTACTCAAAGATACCAGATACATAGTTACTGCAGTAGATACATTTAGTTTAGCATAATTTTATTAATTTGAATTTATTTTAAAGTAATCTACGAGTAAAACGCACATTAACTAAATTGAAAAACCCACGGTCATTTGCTACTGTGCACATGCGTGACTGAGCATGAATTCCTTGCCTAAGTATTTTTCTTTTTTTTTTTTTCTTTTTATTAAAAAGTATCTTAAAATCAACCTTGAGTTATCTCACTAATGTTTTTAGTTGATTTTAATTGAAAGCTTTATATAAAAACAAGTTTTTTTAGGCCTACAAAATGAAATGATGAAAAAAAAAACTCAAATCTCATAAAATATACACGCCAATTAATTAAAGTGAGTATCTGAATCTGAATGATAGCTTTGAATCTAAATGTGAATGTGACTGTGTGTGTGCGCGTATCTGAAGCTATAGTTGTATCGTCTATAACTTATAATATCTTTTCATACGCTACAAAAAGACAGACAGACAGACAGACAACATCAAAGTAAAAAGCAAAGAAAAAGATAAGTGCCACCGGCACCAAATCAAACTCATCAAGAGTATAGTATAGTATCTTCAAGTAGTATCTTTTACTTCTACTTCGTTGAGTGAAAATTAAATAAATGAATGCATACAACTTGGTGACAGTTAATTTGTTGTGTATTTGATCAACTTAACATGATATACAGGACTTAAACAGATTTGTAGTTTCATTCACAAGCTGAATACATAAAACTTTTGCAATATGAATTCATATGTCTTAAGTTGATTTATTTAAAAAAAATAATATACTAATAGTTATAAGAAATATATTGTTGTGTTGTGTTGTTTAGTTTAATTAATTAAACTACATAATATTATACTGTTTATAAGAAGTCTTGGTTCATTGTCTTTGTCTATCTGTCTAGATAGATTTGGTCTATAGATAGACACTTACATCACATCATCATGTATACGCAGCAACTAAATAATATTGTACTTGTATACGAGTATCTCTCATCCGGACATGTTGTTGTCATTGTCGTTTGTCGCTGCCATTGATGATGAATGAGCTTTATGTTCTATGTTTTGTCTAAGTATCTCTGTATCATCTATCGCTGTGTCTAATTTAGTTTTCACTTCAGCAGTTGGTAAAGTCATGATTTTTTTTCTTTGTGAAAAATTATCAAAAATCAAAGCTCTTTAGCCACCAGCACATTTGTTGCCTTTGTCGTTATTTGTTCATCATCATCATCATAATCATCAACATTATCACTAACAACATCATCGTCTGTTCCGGTCAAGTTCGTTAGCCCATCCATCCATTCATCCATCCATCCTATCCATCTGTCCAAGAGTCAAGAGTTTTTAGTCATTGCCAGTCAGTGAGTCGGTCGGTCGGTCGGTTGGTCAGTCGCTCTTTTAGTTATTGGTGAGTAAGTGAGTCTGTTGATCTTTTGTTGTTGTTGTTGTTGGTCTATCTACAAAGCGTAAAACTTTTTCGTGCACTTTGTTTAATTAATGCTTTTTGTGTGTTGTATGTTTGACTAACTTGGCTTATCTTATTATGATTTTTGTGTGACACAAAAGAGCGTTCTTTTGTCGGTTAATTTACTTTGAAGCATAATCTCATTTGTGCGTTGATAATGAATACGCAAAAGAAACTTTGGACACGTTTTCGCTTTAAGTACAAGTACAATACAAAAAAATATCTACAGTACAGAAGCAAAGCACAACGTCATGTGCTTTTTATAGATTTTATTATTATTTTTCATAACAAAACTGTTGATTAAACTATTTAAGCAGCTTGGCTATACACAAATACAAGTACATACCTACAAGACTCACTCACTCAGTCTTTCAGTCACTTTAAAGTCAAAGTCAGCGAAAATCTTATAACATTTAATTGCTTACAAGAAACAAGAAATTGCCAGCAAGCAAAACAACTCTTTCTGTACTAAATATTTGTGCACCTCATAAAATCAACAAAACCACAAAATTCCAGTAAAGCAACTACTACTAAGTTGCCACAAAAATTGATAAGCGGCATAATGTAATGAAAGGGTTCTCATCGTCGTCGCCGCTACAAGCATCTTGCAGCTGCACCTTAACTTTTGTACAATAAAAAAAAAAAAAATAAAAACAAACTACACTAAACATAAAATCAAAGCAAACTGCATTCATATTTATATTGTATACTAGTATACTTGTATTCAACGTATTACAGTAGCAACTACTGTAACTCTTTCATACCAAAACCACTTTCATTTAGATTCATTCATTCATGGGCTCATCATCATTAGCTCTTATGTTAGTCTACACCTTTCATTTGGGGCTACTGTATATGAGACATAAAAAGATAAATTATCATAGAAAGCTAAAGATGCTTTCAATGAGAGAATTTTCTTGCTTTAGGCATATCATGAATCGTTATAATGACCTGCAATAAAAGAAAAGTGCTACAAGAAAATTGTTGTTAAAAAAAAAACAATGTTATAAAAGATATGATTTATAAAAAAACTGAGAATATAAAGATTTGTTCCATGCGGAAAACAAATGTCGTTAATTTAAAGAAAAATTATAATTAGACACATTATGTTTCTGTTAGATGTAGGGAGCTCAAATTAGTATTTAATGAGATAATTAGAAGGATTGGCATCTTGATAGGAATGATTAAGTATGAGAGGTTTGGAAATTAAAGTCACTTTCAGTACAAGAAAGTCATTTTGATTATACCAAGAATGTAGCTTATCATAAATAGATTTGCATTTCTCGCCGGAAAGAGAAATATATTTGAACTTTCTGACAATAAATTTATATTTTCTTTATGCAGAAATTAGTCACAAATCAGTTAAAACATTCGATGTAATAGATCAGCCTATGTTTAGTGCTCAGCCCTCTTCTCAACCACTGAAAATGTCCAAAAAATTATCTCATTTCACTACTTAATTAACCACCAATTTCGATTTTCCAGTAGTCTAAATGTAACAGGAACAATCTGCAGACAATGCTAGAGTTTCTCTGAAAATTTCATCAATTTTGATGCAGTGGTTTCGAAGATCATAAGCAACAGACATATATGCAAATTTCCAATTTTATTTACAATATACAAGAAAAAAAAAAAAAAGAAGACGTTCGATTCAATTATAAATTACCTAAGATTTTCATTGTAAGAAAAACATTTATTAAACTCTTTGTTTAGACCATTTTTGCCTTAACAGAAGAATTTGAGAGAATGGAGATTAAAATAAACCTAATCAATTTTGGTGTGTTGATGTGCTATGTTATATAGTACTTGCATTTCTATGCCCCCGACGTATAATAATTTTTTGTTTTGTGTATTCGGTGTATAGATTTACAGAGTTTTTGGAGTTCCTACTCTAGAGGTTTTTGGATTCTCTAAATTTAATTCACCATCGCGGATCTACTGCCCTTAAGCTGTGTTGATAGTCAACGCGAAAGCGAAACGAACTGGAGAAACTATAGTCGCTTGAATTTGAAGGACAAATTCGTACGAATCATTGGAATGCGCGAAATTATCATGTCTTCTTCTTTATATTTGCCTTTAATTATTGTTTTTTCTATCTTCTTTTACCGTTTCTTAAACGGTGCTTACACACTCAGTGCAAATCAGAGGTAACCAGTGGTCCGCAGGGCAACCACCGAGAATTGGTCTTATTTTTTGCTCATCATAAAAACCTTATCCATGAAATAATACACATTTGCCAATTTTCATGGTCATCGGTCGAACGGTGTTCGGAGTTCATTGCTCACCTACTTTTTTCCGTTCCATTTTTATATGTATACACTGAGAATGAACTTGAAAATATAAAAAAAACTGGGAAGTTACAACAAAATGGATACTACATAAACCTTCTCCAAGAAAAAATGAATATATGTGGCAACCTATATGGTCATCGGTCAAACGGTGTGGGAGTTCATCGATCACATACTTTTTTTTCATTTATGTATATATATATATATATATTTTATCCAAACTTATGAAATAAATATCAAATCGGTCAGACGCTACTTTCTCACTTTCCGACTTGAGAATTAACTACTAAGAACCTTACATTACTTGACAAATTTACTACAGTAGTTGGATGTTGTAGGACTCCCATCCTAGTGACTCGTTATACTTATATAATAACAAGTAATTGGACAACTTAACTTGACAAACTTACAAGGACATTGATCTTATAGCAAGCGCTTCTATTCTATTTTCCTCAATCACCATAATGATTAAATACATTAGATTCTTAACGAATATTACTTGGTTACTCCTTGTAAATTTTTATACATGCGTTTAAGCTACATGTTAGTTCAATACTTCCTTTTTTATTTAAGATATCAATTAGACATATTGTAAAATGTTCTCTCTGTGAAATTGTTTTACACAGAATTGTTATGTTTATGTTTCCATTTTAAATTTTCTTATTAAAAATATCTAAAATTCTTAAGCCAATCCTTTAATCAATTATCGTAATATAAAAATGGGATCAATTATATTGTAAAACTAAAATTAATTAATAACTGTGTATAATTGTGTTTTTACTATGAAGTAAGAAGGCTCAACAAGTTGTTGAAAGTTCAAACAACTACTACTGTGAATGCCTTGAAATCATAAACACGCCTTATTCTCTCCTAAAACAATTTCACACGCAACAAATTACCATACAAAGAAAAGGTGCATACAACATCAAATTGCTTTGCTTACATAAGTGACAACAACAACAAAACAAAATGAAAAATAAAACAAGAAAATATTGCAACTAACATATGATGTAATCAACCAACAGGCAACACAGCAACGATGACAACGACAACACAACACAACAACAGTCAAAAGGCCAATAACAAAAGATACAATACAAAAGTATTGGATCCGCCTTTGACGGTATTGTGTGCGTTGTTGCACTGTTCCCATTGACAACAGACAGACATATATAGATAAACAAACAGACTAAAACCGACAGAACGACAGAACGACAGACAGTAAGTCAAAAACGCATAAAATTATAAAGTAAACGAATGAACGAACACCTACAAGAGACAAGAAAAATATTGTATATGAATAAATGCATACGAAATGCAATAAAGTGAAAGAAAAATTACGTCAGATTTGACTTTGAAGCACTTGATGTCACTATCTGAAGTGTTTAGACGCATCATAACAATCAAACCAAACGAATCGCATCGAATCGAAATGAAATGAAAGTTTCATATGAATCGAAAGGCTTTGATGTTTGCGACAATACTTGACAAGAGCAACCAGTAGAAGTCTATAAAAAGTGAAATAAATGGACAACAAATCAACCTACGCCTTTTATATACACTTACTACGATTATGAATGAATGGTAGACAATGCGGCAGATTGAGTGTGAAGATATAAAAAGAATATTACTACTTAATTGAGTATTGTTAATGAAATTGGAATTGGAATTTGAATTTGAATTGATTGCAATAAGAGAGCAAAAGTTTCAAAGCTAAGTTGAGTTAAAATGCGTTTATGCTTTACACTTGGAATGCGGAATTTCAAATAGACAATAGTTATAAATGTTACCCAGACTACTCAACTATACAGAATAGTAAAAGTTCTATCTTCATTATGAGTATTTTTTTTTTTTTTTTTTTTTTGCATGACAATTGAATCTATCAATCAATCAAAGTAGAAACATATGCGCATGTGTAACGCATATTGAATGAATATGATGGTGTGCTGATGATGATGATACAAATGCAAATGGTCACCATGATGAAGACTTAACATAGTGCGAGGAGTCAAAACTCATCAGTCATTTTGACAGCTTTTGTGGTCAATCAACTCAACTCACTCACTACACAAATAGTAATAAATATGTATCTCATCATCATCATCATCATCATCTATTGAGATAGAAATCTAAATAGTGCAATCATCAAAGAAAAATTTATGCATTTATCATTGTAAATGAAGACATATTGAATCATACTTACTTTGTAATACTAAGGAGATGCAGAGAGTGACAAATTAAGTATATGATGATTATAATTTTTTTTTCCTAAAAAAAAACTTAATTTTCATTTACTACATCGCGTATACATAATTAAATTTCAATGGAAAATTCTTTATGCAAATATTTCATTAAATTGCTTTGCCAAAGCAAATAATGTTGAGAGCACCCAACACGACAAGGTCAAATCTAAAGTTCCATAAAGGAAAAAAAAAACCAAACATTTAGTAAAACAAACAAAACAAGCTTCACTCGAATGACTACTGAGCGGTTGAGTGTATCTTGTATCTGCTTTTTTGTGTGTTGCATTGTGTTTTATGTTGTGTGTTACTTGCTAAAATGTCTTTTAAGGAAAACTTTTTTAATTATAAATTAGCATTTGCCTTGAAGATTTCTTCCTTGGATATATTTTTTTTTTTTTTTTTTTCATTCCCTTTTTTTCCTTTCTATACTTTGCCTTGACAGTTTTGTATCTTTGCGTGTACTATGTTTATGTATGTGTTATGCAGAAGTTGCTGATACACAATACCCCACTGACATATACGAATTACATTTACTGACAGTTAAAGTATCATGATGTGCTTGTGCAACAACAAAAGGATTTGAACAGAACACAATATGTAACCCAATGGAAAATAAACTTTATTAATTAAAACATCAACCTGTGGCCACGTTCATTGCTTAAGGTAAAATTAAGGTACAAAAAGAAAACAAATAAAAATAAAGAAAAAGAAAAAAGAAAAATTCTTTAAAAAAAACAAATAAGATGAGTGAGTGTCTCAAAGTCTTTAACAAAATTACTTAATTTGAAGAAAATGAAATAAAAAATTTCTAGAAATATAATATTTAGTCTATACAGCTGACACATTTTACCTGAGGCAATGATTGGTAACCTTGATCATATGAAAAATACAATATGTAGAGTAGTTTACATAGAAGCTACATATTTACCATATCGTAGGCCTGAATAGGTACTTTATTGTATAATTTACCTTATTTTATAAATAAATAAATAAATAATAATATCTATTTTCTTATATACGTACATATATAAATGAAACTATGTCCGTGTGTCTGTTCCATGTGGACTCCGGAACCGCTTTGCCGATTTTTATGAAATAATCATGTGAAAGTTTAGCATAGTCTGGAAAGTGTTTGAGTAAAATTTGGTGCAGTTCGGACCAAAAATTTCCATCATTTTCCAAAAAGCAGTGAACTGTGTTAACCACATGACCAAATATTAATCACTTGACCAAATGTTCACAACCACATATATGGCGAAAAATTCACTCTACAATTCGGTAATTTTCCCTATAGTTGTTGTTGAAAAGAAATTACATTTTAAGCTGCTTTTTAAGACACACAGACATACAGTCATAGTTCCATTTTTATTTATATATAATTAAACATAATTAATAAAAATAAGAATAATTTTTCCCAATACTGTGGGAAATCGTAACGTCAGAATAATCCGGTATAAGGTCAGCTTTAGCGAACAATAACCAATCATTGATCGAAAATTAATTAAATGTTCGATTGATTTCCTAAGCTTCCTAGGTCTTCCTATGGTATTGTGTTTTTCAGTGTGTAACACCCACTTCAGGGGTCATATATCATATATTCCCATTCTTTATTTTAATGTATATACAGATAAAGTGGAGGGAGCGAGAGCGTAGTAAAGCGCGCCGGGTTAACTAATTCATTTTTAGATATTTTAAATTAAGAGTAAAGTTCCTAAACTGAGATGTATTGATTTTTATGTCTAGTAATCATAGATTAGTCAATTAGTCCCTATAATTAATTTCAATTTCAATAAACAATCGACTATAGACTAAGCACAAAAATTTGTTTAAACTAATCAAACCGTTTACATACACAGTATTCAATATGCAAATTGTAATGGTTTAGAAATCAGGTTTCTACAGTGGAAAAAATAAATTTGTAATACTTATTTTTGTTAATTTATATCACAATTGTAAATAAAATGAATATTCAACAAAGTACAATGAGCGCAAGCGTCGCAATTAATCCCAGAAATCCACATGGTTTGGGTAAGTTATACAAAATCATCTTTCCCGTAGTTGTTCTACATATCGGCACTTTAATAGGTGATCCTGATGATAAAAGCTTGCGCAAAGTAGAGGTAGAAGTTATGATACCCAAAATAATGCGAGATCGAGCACGGACAGAACATTGTATTGCCGAGGTTAAACAATTTGAAGATTGCTGTAAAGCCAATAGTCTCTTAATGGTTGTGTCCTGTCGTAAACAAAATGCAGATTTGAAAGAATGCCTCACTCGTTGGTATCAAAATGAGACTTTCAAAGAAGAGTGTAAACAGATCTATCTGACGGAACGCACAGAATATAGAAATACTGGAATACCAAAAAAACATCGAGTACAGAGACTGTAGACTGTAGCATACAGTATTATTTTCTTGTTGATGAGATTGTTTTGTATCAAACAAAAAAACTGAAATGATTTAAACCTTTTAAAACAATCTCCTTTACGTTTGTTAGTCGGTTGAACAATATTCAAAAGTAAAACATCTTTGCCAGAGGTTTCACCTATGCGCTGTAATCTAATAATATATTTTTGAACAAATAAAAGCAATTGATTGTTGTAGACTATTATGACAACGAAAGGAAAGAAAGTGTTCTCATTAAATAATATTGTTCCGATATCGATCATTACCAGACCACCTTGGCATCACTTTACTGATGATGATCCTTTCTCTCGATCAGAAGATTGAAGAATAAAAATTAATAATTTGATAATTTTTATTTTTTAAAAAAATGGCGATTTTTGCGAGAAGAAAAAAAAGAACGAAGAGTATTTAAGAAGAATAACGGCGCGATTGTTGGGAATTGGATCTGAATGTTGTGAATTGTGATTTGTCTGTGTTTTGATACGTAATTTTATTTTGTGAAATAATTGTTTATTTTGTACTTGTTTACGTTGTCACCACCTGTCGCCGCTGCATCATTAAGTCGAGTTACAAATCGCCTTTGGAAGACCACGATGCCTCTTGCCTCCGTCTGATTGCCGCGGACGTCGCACCATCATCTCTTCAAACACACTCGACCATTTTTACCTGATTAAATAAAGAAATTAATTTAAAAATTCGCAACAATATAAATATGTTAATGATATCCTTATACTTATTTCCATATTAAAGATTTTCCTACAATTCCTTCAATGGGTTAAACATGATCGGATATATGGCAGCTATATGTCTTTATATAAGTACATACATATGAATATCACATAATGGCAACTTATATAGTGATTATGTTTTTAATTAATCAGATTTAGCCGAAAGCCCCAGTAGCTATGGCTCTTCCCTCCCTGTAGCTTAAGTTTACTATAAGCATACAGTGTAATTAAATAAATAAATAATTAATCAGATTTTACCTATAATATTTCGACAAGTGTTTAGGCCCAGTATAGAAAGAAGACTCTGCTTAAAATGTTTCTTTAAAATCTCGCAAAATTAAGGATTCAGATTCCATATCACTTCAAATCGCTTTGAATGAAAACTATTGTTGTTGCCTTATATTGAAAATTTATTTATAAAAATCTTTCTTTAAGTGTATTTTATTGCAACAAGTTTCTTGATTTGTATTTTATACAAACATTGCCAACTCAGCAACTTTGCAATGCAATTCTCTTTCAAGAAAGTTCTTCATACTATATAAATATAGTAATCATTAAACAAACAACAGTAACACAAATTTAGAACAAATAAACAAAAGTATCAAATTTAAGCTCAATGAGTCTGAATTGTCATAAGAAATTTTAATACCATAAATGAACAAAGAACGAGATATTGTATTGTATTATTGTATAAGCATGATGATGATGAGTGAAAAACGATGAAGTGGAAAACAGAAACTTGTAGTCATTGCACAAATATTTATTTTGATTACAATTTTTTTTTTTTCTTTTCTTTGTCCTCTTCTTCTTCGTCTCATAATATTTATGAAAAATATTTAAAAAATAATTTAAAATCAATTCGTTTCCATTTTTTTTTTTTTTTTTTTTTTTTTTTTATTTGTCTTTTACTTATTCTTGCACTTTCAATTCGCGCTTCATTCTCACGCCACTCAATACTCTCGTTAATGTTGCAATATCAAGTAAAATAAGAAGAAGTAGCAGCTGTCAATAACTTCAACTCCCGGCTGTCTATCTAAATGTCACTTGGAAGCGAACATTTCACCACTTAATTCTATTAGTAACTTCTTTTCACTTTACTCAAGAAGAAATACAATAATAAAGAATCGCCTTGCCACATTGGCCAGTGTCGAATCAATGAATAGCTAGCTAGCTGCCTGCCTGCCTGCTTCCCTGACTGGTTGGTTGATTGGTTGGCTCACTCGATAGCTGCCTCACTACATGGCTGGCTGACTGACTGACTGACTGACTGACACGTTGCATGGTGGTGGTCATGGTGGGTTGTGTGGAAATGGAGCTAACAAACAATAATGAAAAATGATATTTCGCACTTAGCGTGATTTCTCCATTTAATAGTGTGTGGTAGTGGGTGTATTTGTATGTGTGTATGTGCTTGTGCATTTATTTATTATTGGTTTGGTTGGTTGGTTGGCTGAAGACTCAACAGAAGCATTACAAATATCGAATAAAGTCGATCTTGTATGTACATAGTTCAATGTACTTAAAGTGAATGAAATAAATAAATGATGTGTGGTCTTCTTTGAACCAATAATTGTCAATCTGTAAAATGTTTGTATCTGTATGTAATCGATGTGAATGTGTGTGTGTGTGTGTGTGTGTGTGTAAAATAGAATTAATTGAACAAATGTTCATTGGCGCAAAATTGGCAAGTTTCACACACTTGACACTGTTGCTTTATTAATGATTCTTTGATATAGTAAACAGATCCCAAATGAGAAGCGAACAAAGAAAAGTATGGCTTTGAATTGACTTCAGTTTGATTTTTAACAGATTTGAGAAAGGAAGCAAAAATTACCAAACACAATAGATGATATATAAGTACTTAAACTTCAATGTTTAATTCAATGAATCAATAAACAGATCAATCACTTGGAATCTTTGCTACCACGTCTATTCCAATGTCATCCGTATAACCGATAATCTCCGTTGGATCTGTAGAATGCTATCATACATAGCATTATACAATATTGGACCCAACACAGAACTATGTGGGACACCTTCAGTTATCTCGTATGACTTAATGACTTCTTCTGTGTCACAAACTCGTGTTCTTTGACTATAGTAAAACAACTGCGCAGTCATCTAGTGCCATTTAGGGCCTTGTCGAACTTCTCAATTTCTCCTACTTTTTGGTCTGAAGCCAAAGTTAAGTTCTGGCCAAACCATTTGGCGCCTCTGTGTACTGCTGCAATCTATCTCAAATAATCCATTTAAGGAATGTAAGGGCACAAGGGCCTATAAGAAGTTGGCAATTCCAGGGGCTGGTTCCCTTTTGGTATGGGAGGACTAAGCGTTGATTCTTCCAGCGTACTCCTTGTGAATTTCTCGCATTATACAACTAAAGAATTGAATTTAAGCTTAAAACAAATGCATTTAATATCTTAAAGTAAAAAATCTTACTTTTGTACACAAAAAATTGTATCGCCATTAAGAAAATCAATGATTTCAATCCCTGAAAAATTTACTATTGATAATAGTACTTAGTATTGAATATTAAATAATAAATATTTACTTCAATCATTTAATAATTTTTTTATCTATTCTACGCTCATATAAATTCTTGCCAACTCTTAATTATAGCAAATCCTCTCCTTTTTTATGTTATTTTAGCAGTAAGTTCTGAAAATACAAATTCCTTGAATTGAAAGTAGACATAATCACAACCAAAATATTATTCACTGAACACACAAATATCTATGAATGTCTTGAAAACACACACATTTATTTCCCCTTGAAACACATGAAAATCTATTCCATTCAACACGAGTCTAAGGATTTTGTTGACTAATAACATTCCATACCCACCTACCTAAATGTTTTTACTTGAATACTAATATCCGCGAAAACAAAAACAAAATATCACGTGGTTTCTCTAAAATATGTTTACATTTTTTTTTTTTTCAAATATTAAATACAAAATATATGTTCGGCATAATGGATTTGACGTGCTGTTCGGTATGATTGAAAATAGAATCATATTTTTGAAGGCAAGTATGATTTATTTAACTCTAAACTAATGTGATAGCACAAATTGTTGTATCTAGATTAAGGTAAGAAATAAATGCAATAACAAGAGAAGATTGCATCCCTCAAATAACTAAATACTTATCAAATTGAAAATCTAACATGACAAGTCCCAATAGCTTGTCAATTAGAATCGTAGATGATACTTTCTTCTACCACTACTACTACTCATGTGAGTGTAGTAGGGAATATAGGAAATATATACTAAAGACAACACAAGGAAAATCGAAAGTATCTAGTTTATCCGTTTTTAAGTTTTTTTTTATTAAAAAAATAAAGAAATGTAAATGACCTCATTTGTTATGATTAGAAAAATGGACGTCAAGTTTCTTCAATTTTGTTTATGTTTACTACTTTAAAAATTTGACCAATCGAATAGAATTACCTGTCCACCATAGATTAAAATCTTATACTACAAAGTCCAATTCATTATGTCCAATTTCGTTTTTTGATGTAGTTTGTTTGTTTTTTGATATGTTTGTCATTAGCGAAAATGCGATCATCTCCTGGGTGTCTTCTAATTTTATCAATAGGTAGCAGAAACAGCGATTTGTTTACTATAGCATCGTATATCATTCTAACTAATATTTAATATTTGATCTACTTATTAAATCTGTTTTTGTACATAAAATTTATATGAGCAACATTTTAATTGAAAAATCATCAACACATAAGAAATTATAATGATCAAATTTCATCAACATTTATTCGATTCTTATAATCTATAAAATATCTGGGCACACGTTGTCTAATATGTTTAATAAAGACGACTTGATTAATTTTAAAATATTTTTCTATAAGCTGAAACTTGCATTAGCCTTCATTTGTTGTAAAAATTATTTAAATTAGTTTAGTATATTTAGCGCCAAATAAATTTATTTTAATAAAATGACAACAAAAATATAATATTATATTATATTTATTTATTATATTAAACTTATTTCTATCATAAAAACTGATGATTAAGATTGAATTTTTATTAAGGGTATTTTCTAATCTTTAAAACCTAAGTATTTTTCTTATTCTGTTTATTTCATTAATAAAAACTATTTTATTAATATATTTTTTTTTTTTTTTTTTTTTTCTAAATTTAAATTTATGTCTATAAAATTTGTTTTATGAAAACTCAACACATGTTGACCATAAACCAAAAAAAAAAATCGTATATAGTATGATCAATCATTTGCCTCGTTGTCCGCAAAGGTCATAATCGACGGTATCACCAAGCCACCAGAGTTTGACGTTGCAAAAATTAAAAGAGAATTTATGAAATAAACAAACAAAACATAATTTTTAACTAAAAATTTACAAAAAAGAAAAACTTTTTATATTCTTTTTCTAATACTATTATATCCAAAATAAAATAGAAAAAAATATCCAACAAATTTGTAAAGCAAAAAAAAAAAAAAATTGCAATTTTTTGACAAATCTGTTGGCCATTAATCATTTGATGCTTGCCAGCGAGCAACTCATACTCAGTGACTGCTTGAGTGACTTTTTCTATTTTGTTGCTGTCGAGTTTTGCCAACATTTTCAGATACATTAAGATATACTATATATAGTATATATTTTTTATAAATTACTCGGCCATAATTTATTTATGCTTTTCTGCTTTGAAGTACTACACTTGATTATTTGCTTGAGTAGCAACAACACAAAAAAAATATATCTTTTTGAAACTATATTTTTTTTTTTTTTTTTTTGCTAGTTTAAATTTTTTGTTAAGAGTTTTTAACAAAAAAAAAAATTATGATAAATTGCGGTTGTGAAGTTTAGTTTTTTTCATTTTATTTTGATTATGATTTTGTATGCTTAACCATGGTTTTGGCTCATTAAGCACGCTTTCAAGAAAACTTCAACCTAATGAGATAAACAAAAAACATAGTATCATATAACAACAATATTCAAGAAATACAAATGCAAATAAATCATATAATAGAGAATACTATAAAGTTCAAAAGTTAAACTTTGACCTAAGTGAAACGATAATAATTATTTATTTAAATTATGAAGACTATCAAAAAAAACCAATCAAATCATCAAAAGTTTAATATAAACTAAAATTTAAAAAATAAATAATTTTACATATAAAATTCTTCTTACTATATGGCGACAAACATGATCATTTCAAGTTGACGAAAAAGTTTTGAATTTATGAATAAATATAATAATAATAATAATAAAAAATCATGTCATTCAAAGTTTTGTCATTGCATAACAAAAGAAAGAAAACATATCTATGAAAAACTAAAATAAAAAAGAAATTCATAAAAAAAAAGTAAAATGAAAAAAATGAGAAATGTGAAAAAATTAAATTGCATAGAAACAAAGCTTGAATACTGCAATGAAAACTGCAATAAAAGTTTAACTAAACGTAAAAAAATACATTTTTTTCGTCTCATACAATTTCTCTACCTCCATCCGTCTCTTCTTTCATCCCTTTCATATTATATCTTACCTACTTTCTCTATCACCTTTCCCTTTTTCTTTTTCCATATTCTTCACTTCTTCACTCCTTCACTTCTGTACTCTTGACTTTGTCTTGAATGCACAATTTTAGGTTAGTTTCCTTTTTTTAGTCAACAAAAAAAGAAAAAAAATGAAAAAAGAAAAAACTTAAGAAAAAATTGCATAAAAATTGTTGAAAGCAAAAAAATAAAGAAAAACAAAAAAAAAAGAAAGAAATAGAAAAACTTTGCTTAACAAATGAAATGAGATTCTTTTCAGTGATTTTTTTCGCTAGTCCAGACGTCTAAGTTGTGTTTAAAATTTCTGCTTGAAATGAACGTAAATGTTTTGTAAGTTTTCATTTATTCATTTCACAGAAGATAATGATAATTTATTTTATTTCATTTATCTAAAATCAGATACTTTTCATTTGATAATTTCATTTAACTAGTAGTTTCCATGGCATTTTTGGTTTACCATATCTCAAATAAACTCATTTAATTACACAATTTCGAGTATATATATTACATCCTTATCAACATACGATATACATTTCCTGAAAAAAATCTTTCTACTACTTAGACTTCTTATTTATAGAGAGAAAGAACTACTTATTTCTTAGAATTAATTTGTAGTTTTAGTACTCTTATTTTGTTTTCTAATGCATTTTGTTTATAACATCCGTTGATTTTTTTTTTTTTTTTTTTTTAATTTTTGTTTTTAATTATTTCCAGTTAAAGAGTAAACACAAATTTACAGAACTCGTTTGTTTTGTTTGTTTTGAGGTTTGAGGCTCATATAGAACACGTTTCATTTGAAAATATGACACAACGACACTCAGGCAGACTGACAGACAAAACTTGAACACGTCATTAACATCATCATCACACATATTTACTACATATTTTATACACAAATATGTATGTATGTATATATGTATTTGCGTATATACGAGGTGTGGTCATAAAGTATATAACATGTTTATGTACAGGCAAAGAAAATTTTAATCATAATTTCAACTTTGACTGTCAACTAAGCAGTAAATATAAAGTTGCCTACATATTGTTCAATTGGTTGTACAACTGTATGTTGGGAGACACAACGTGTGCGGGGAAGAGTAATGCCGGTAGTAGGCTGCTTGTATAAAAAAATCAAAAAATGTTTTTCCATTCCATGAAGTTGCACAACCTGGTTGCATAATGTGTGGCAAACGACCAACTTGCTCATACAACACGGTTGTACTATCGATTGCACAATGTGTAGACCGCATAAGATATATTGAGCCAGTTTAAATATTATTTAATTATTTTCTAAGCAATTTTCTATATTGGTAGTATTTTAAACGGGCAAAAGACTGTTAATTTATCATAAAAATATGAGCAAATCTTGAACATTTGTAAGTTTTTTTTAATTTGTGGCATGTCTCTTACATTTAAGGACCTCAATTAGTCGATTTGCCATTGAATAAAACAATTTTTTTTTTTGTGTGTGTCATTCACACTAATTTTACCCCAATCCTCCAAAAGTTGCTCTCGATGCACACTTTTTGTTGTTTTTGCATAATACGTGTATGCTTCCGGATTCGATGCTCCAACATATTCAATAGATGTTCAATGGGATTAAGTTCTGGTGACTGGGTGCACAACTATTATGTCAACCAGAGCTTATAAAGATATCGATTTTTGACTATAGGCATATGCCGTCCAGTGTACGTCAAAATCATACGTCTAACAGATTTGTAAAACCTATCCTTCTTTTTCTCAACAACAACAACAATAATTGTCTTTAAACTTAAAACTGAAATTCTTCTAAAACTTATGTTTTATTAAGAAATGGTATACTATAATATATATTTATCATGAGCATAAGTTTTTAAGTGGAATTGACAAATCCAAGTCGCAAACTAAGTTGTTTTGGTCTCCTTGAGTTTTCAAGTGCGGCTTGGTTAAGATTTCTTCAAACTCATAGTTGTCGGATATTTATTCGCGTTTATCGTCGCAGTACTGGTTATACTTATCAATACATCACAAGAAATCTGCGGCAAACCGAAACAGAACTACTGCAGTTTACCAATGAGGGTAGGGACGAAAACAGTTTTAGCTATCAGAGTTCGTGTGGCATGATTAGTGTTAACCAGTATTATCAAAGAAAGGTGTATCATGTCTAAACAAGTAGAAATAACAAAAGGTTATATGTATGATATTATTCAGGTACATACTCGTAATTACTAAGTCGCCTCTCGCATTGTTGCTACCGTCCCGATGGAAAGTAAGCTTTTGCCGCTAGCAATGATTTGAGAATAATGTTCACTTCTGATTCAAACACTAAAGTCATCAGTTGACATCTCGCTTAGATGTCAACACGCTTTATTCTTAGGTAATTTTTCATACTTTGAAAGAGAGCAATATAGTACATACACCACAGTAAAAATGTCTAATATAACAAAAACTTAAAAATATTCCCTTATTTCATATTACAAAATTTAATCTTTACGTATTAAACAAATATTTTGAAGGGTATATGACCATCCATTTAAAATTTTATAATTTTTTTTTTAACTTTAGTCTCATTGTTTTATATCCACACCTCGTATTTACTTGTATGTATAAATACTCCATAAGTAGGTATATTTCTATTTCAAAGTATGTAAAATGGGAATTTCTTGTGCTTCATATTTCCTTTTGCCTTTCATTCGTGAAATTTGTTGTCTTAAGCAAAAAATATATATACTATATATTTGTATAGTACAAACCACGAATGAGTTTGGCTCAAATGCCGGGTAACGATTAAATTACACAACCCATCATGTTGTTGTCTTTTTTGCTGACTATGAGAGAATTATTTTTTCGTGACAATTTGCTTGTCAAATGTGGCTTCTCGGTTCATCTCATTGCATCGTTTTTTTTTTTTTTTTTTTTTGTTTTTTCATAAAAATTGTCTTTAAGTTATTTCAATGTAAAAAAGCGCAATGCCACAATACAAAAAAAAGAACTTTAAAAACAAGAAAAATATGCACTGCAACTTCATCGAATATCCTATGCCCTTTACATAAATGTAGACATATTGTATTCAGAAAAAAGTTGATAGATAAAAAGTTGTTTATACTAAAAGAACTAAAATCCATTCTAAGGTTATGATAATTCCAATATTTCATTAATTTTTTGGATAATTTTTCAAAGATTTATGATTTTTTGTTTTTTTTTTTTTTTTGGATAAATATGACGTACATAATGTAAGGGTGGTGTTAAAATTAAAGTATATTTTCTTACATCAAACTATTACTTCATGTTGTATTTATCACTTTAACTCCTTCTCCTTCTTCTTCCCCCTTTCTGTCTCACTCTTTCTCTTTCTCTCTCTGTGAAGTTTTGATTACTTAATGCAGAAGATTTCCATATATACACAAACACACATCATAAGTTATCCAATATCTCTTATTTAAAGCATTGCAAAAATCACGGCAAAATAATCATACGATTCGCATATAAAATATCAATTTACTTCTCAAAAACTTTGATTGATTTATATTGCAAAATAATAAGCATTTGTAGCGAAGGAGTCATTGTGGTTATCGAATCAGTTGAAATTAAAAACCTCAATTTTTTTTTTTTTTTCTGCAATAAAGCAGAATTCAACTTTGCAGACCACAATCAGAGCCAATCGCATAATCACAAGGTGTGCTTATTAAGCGTTAATCATGCCAATTTATACTTCATATTGTATCTTGAACTTTATTATTTCATTTTGTTTTTATACCACAAAAGTTGCAAATTAAGATTTAATAATAAATCAAAATAAAGAAAGAAAAAAAATTCATTTTTAAATGCTTTAGGTACAATCGAAATTTTAAAGACTCATTTAAATTATAATTGAAAGGAAAACAGAATTTGGTAAAATATTTAAAGTTCAAGTTGTTTCTTTCTTTCATATGAAACAAATAGCCACAATTTCTAGTACTAAAATGGTTTAAAATCTACCCAACAAATAACAATTCCATCTAAATTTATATTCCATTTTGGAATAAATATAAAAAATACTTGTACTAAACCAATAAGTACCAAACAGTGCAAACCAATTAAAAACTTATAAAACTACTCCAAAATATTACAAGTTATGAGATGATGATGGATGCCATAAGAAATAGAAATCATATACAAAAAAAAATGTCCATGTTATTCTTTGCTCAACAATCAGAAAAGTGTTTGTTAAAAGTTAACAAATTGTTCTATATAATTTGTTTATACCACTTTTTGATGCTTGTTAGTTTTTTACAGCACAAACTTTTTAATTGTCAAAAAATGTAGCAATTGAGTCAACTCAAATCAAGTCGTAAGTACTAAGTGAAATCTAAAAATAATTTATTAAATATTTTAGTAGTAGAAAAATACCACCGACTTTGAAATTCTCATCTTGATTCTTATGTAATAAAATACTAATGTAAACAGAAAGGACAAGAATTTACTACATCTATACTAGAGTGGGTCAATCAGTACCCGTTTTTGAAGATAAGTGTCGTTGTTGGGGGAAGTTTGCTTTACCGTCGTGTACTGTCATCTGTCACACGACACCATACTATGTATATTTCAGACAGATTCATTGGTTACTTTTTATTCGGCGGCCAGTTGTATCACACGTATTTCATATAATTCGTTTTATATTCTTTAACTGAAAAACATGTGAAGAAATAAAAGCAAATTTAGGTGCTTCACCATCTATCACAACTATAAGATATTGATTCAACGAATTTAAATGTGGTCCTACATCTGTTTTTGATGAGAAGCGCCTAGGCAGACGTGGAGACCGAGGAAATCGTTGAAAAGGTCCACGACATGATGCTCGGTGTTTACCGAATGGCCGTAGGCTTGTCATATGGAACAACAATTAATATTTTACAAGATAAGTTAATCATAAAAAAGGTGTCGACCCGATAGGTGCCGCGATGGCTTACGGAGTAAAACAAACAGATACGGCTGTCAATGTCGAAGCTGTGTTTGAACCTCTTTAAGCGAAATTCGAAGAAGTTGTTGAAACCTGGATCCATTATTATACGCTAGAGATCAATCTACAGTCAAAAAAAATGATTTTTTGAAATGAATCTGCTCAGGAAATTACTTTGAAAAATAGAAAAGAAAATAAATTGGTAAAATCATTATACTTCTTTCCTAACACGGCAATTGATGCTACATTGGACATTTATATAAAGATTTATCTATTGGTAGATGTAAAGGGAATAACTTAGTTAAGTTAAATTAATTTAGATTTATTTGCCTTGCTCAAATGATCATAAAGTTATACGGGTTTTCCCAGGAGTTTTTCACACTGAAATGTTGACTAAAATAGAGAGTGGTTTATCTATATAAAGAAGAAAATAAACATATACCGTAAATACTACAGATTTGGACTCAACTAGAGTAGGACTCAATTTAAAAATAAATCAGGACTAAAACCATAAATAAAACATTGTATTTAAATCAAAATTGACTGTTGAAATTTTATCATAAAAACTTCAAAAGAAAGAAAGAAAATAGAACTTAAATTTATGACGTAACAATTCCTCCTTCTTCATGTAACTTTTTTTAAGTACCAAACTAACGTTACAAAGAATTTAACTGTTTCACTTTTTTAAATTACCATCTCTTAGTCGTATTTCTTTTTTCACAACTTTAAAATACACAATATAACACAATACAACAGGAAGTTACCCAACTTCTCAGTACAACTGTCAAGTTAGTAAGAGGCTATAAAAAAAATTCAATAAAAATCGCACATAAAACATAACTTGGACTAACAAGAAAAGAAACAATATACATACTTATACTGCACCTTAAGTTATTTATAAGAAGTTTATATGCAAAGTAAGCATCCAATTCAACTGAACTCAATATACTATGAGTTGTGATCAAAGCACTAGACAACATTTTTTTTATGAAAATATACTTTGTCTTTTCTTCCTTGTATAAACAATTCAATGCATAATAATAATATATATGTTTTATTTTTCCTCATAAGATTAGGCTTTCGTAGTTTTATATTTAATACTTGTAATAATAGAATTTCTGTGTGGGAAAATTATTCATCATACCATCTAGAAAACTTAAAACTAAAACTTAAAGCAATTTATATGATATAATTTCATTGATGGTCTAAGTGGCATCACTCGTTCAGTGATGCAGCTACCAAACCTAACCTAACCTAACCTAACCTATGAGTATTTGTATATAGGTAGAGTATCTACATCTATCAATGAAGTTCTGGTTCAGTCGAACTAGCATTTCAACGATCATTTCAACATTGGTTTTCCTATGCAAGTCGGTGGTAGAGTGTCGCCATGGTAGGCCAAAAATCATTTTAAACATTTTAGTAAAGTAATCAAAAGGTGTCTTAAAATATAATGCTCATACCCTCAGAGTAACGCTGTATCATCAGCGAAAACCATAGAGAATCAATGCAATCATTAAAACTATTAAAGATATCGTCGCTGTGCATTGCGAATTCCATATGTTCATTTTTTTAAGGTTTTGAGCAAAAACAACAAAACCGTGTTTTTGAATAAAATTGTTATTATTTTTTGTTGTTTCCCAAAACCTTAAAAAAAAATGGATATATGGAATTTGCAAGGCGCATCGACGATATTTTCCTTTCCCATCGTCAGAGATTAAATGGTCACGCGTTTACTTCAGATGACAAATTGATTGGACAGTAATTTTTTTTTTTCAACAAGACAATGTCCGATTTAAATGTTATTAAGGATGCGTGAGCTTATACAAATTTAAATAGAAGTCCATTTTTGAGAAGAACGCGAGAGGAGACAATGACTGGGGTCGAAATCCTTTCGTAGATTATTTCTCCGGACATCCTCCAAAATTTCGTTATAATAAATCAACATCAGGCCTATTGCAGAAAATTATCTTTGCCAAAGGAGACTACATTTTCTATTATGTTATGCTTTCATATTTCTAAATTTGTCTTATTAAGTCTTTCTATCTGATCAACAATATTTGGTCCCAATACTTTTTTAATTGCAAAACTCTAATAATGAATTGAATGTTTTTTTCGCAAGCTTAATATTGTTACAAATTTTATCTTTGTCTTAAATTTATTAATGTTGGGTTAAGCTTTTTTTTTTTTGCGTACGTAGTGCGTTGGTAAATGTGATGTGTTGGTGATGCGGCAAAAACAATGCGTACGTGATGCGTTGGTAGATGTAATGATGTGGCAAGTGCAGCGATCGGACTGAGGCAGGTGGCAGGGTGGTATTTCCCATGACAACTTGCAACACAACGCAAAAGATCCAGCGGCGACAGGCGACAAAAACATAAACACAAAGGACAACGGTTATTTCACGAAATCAAATTACAATTTCACATACCACATACAGAAGAAAATCTGTCTCCAGCCAGATGCAAAAATATGGCGGTATTTTTTTTTTCTTCCTCACAAATATGACGGGGCTTTTCTTTAATGTTTCATTATTTTTTCACCAAACTCCATTCTCAGGACACCAGGGCTATATGCATTTATTAAAGTGATGCCAATGTGTCCTGATAATTATCGATTTCGTAACAATTTTATAAGATTTGTATAAATAAAAATGCGGGTTTCTTTTTTTTTTTTCAAAATACTTTTTTTTACAAAAAATGTAAACCAAATTGTATTGGAGTACAATCCATTAGTCCATATTTCTACATGAAAACTATTTAGCAGTGTTTTTCTAAATTGATTGAAATAAATCTATAAACACTTTTCTTGCTTTCTCATTCTATTGGGGTCCATGGAAATAATTTATATCAAATATAATATTAAAGTAAAATGAATTTAATTTTCTTCATTTCACTTGAAGAAATAAAAAACACATTTAACGCAATCTAAAAGCAATTGAAATGAAACTAAAACATTTTGAAAACAGTAATTACATAACGGAAAACATTTGGTTTCTCAATGTTATTACACATTTTTGTTATCCTTCACATTTCCTCAATGAGCTTTTCTCAGTATAAATAATATAAAATATAATGAATAGGGACTTAGTACTTGGGGTAGAACATTTCTGTCTTCTTAGTATTTTTCAATAGAAAACAATTTGCAGAAAACATGCTGAATTAATAAGGCAAAACTTATTTAATGACGACATTCTCCCTTGATGCCTTGAAGTGTCGTCTAAAAAACAAACCACTTCATCTCATAGGAAACACTCTAATATTTTTCTTCTTTTGGTACAATAAATTGGTCTGTAATACTTAGTATATAAGTATTTGGTTCGTTGGTTGACTTTCTATTTTCCGTTTTTGCAATTTGTTAATGTCAACATTAATAAAAATCACTCAAATGAAAATTTTCGCCTTTAATGTGTTGCACTTCGTTGGAGGCGTATAAGTCGATAGACCAAGGACCAATCGTCCCATCAAATACTACGAGTATCAACAACATTGGCAACAATAACAAGGACAAGAGGACATCTAATACAATCGAAAGCTATTGACAGCTTTTCATGTGATTCATGACAGTCGCTTTTCAACATTACCACGCCTCAATGTCGCCAATAGACGCCCATTTCTGGCGGCTGCTGCTGTTTACTAGTATTTGCTGCTATTCTAACGGCACCGGCAGCAGCTGTCGATAATTGTGTGCAACTGTCAACGCCATTTCGCCTGATTTCGTATCTACTGAATTTGTGTGTAAAGTGAGTGTGTGCATCCAAGCGTAGATACTAATGTACATTACGTACACAGACCATTCTCATTGTGAGTTCTTGCTGTTGTTGTCGCACAACACAACCGCCTACAATTGCCGCCCCCATAACAACGGAATGCTGTAATAGCATTCACTTGAATACTTTTACGACAAACTGACTGTGGATTTCAAAGCAACTCAAGGAGAGCAATACTAATGATGATGATGATGAGTTTCTCTAAATATTTATCAAAAGCTTTTTGCTTGATTAACTCTTAGTACTAGTATAGTGCATTTACCTGTCTGATCTCTAGCACACTAGAGATGATGAGATTATGATAAGAGCACTACATTTCATGATTTGATATTTAACTCTAGCAACCAAACAAAAATCAAACCAAAGCTAATCAAAACAATTTTTTGTTTTTTCTCTATTTGCAGATGATGCTCTTGCTCCGATTTGTGAAACCGTCAATTGTCCACCATTTGCGGAATTAAATTGTCCCGAGGACAGTGATGTACGTGAAACATTTAACATGAGCAACGCAACACTGGCAGTGAACCACGAGACTACAGAGTCAGCGATGTCGCTTTCGGTTGCTTCAACAACCGAGGCATCATCGATAAATGCTACAATAACCGATGAGCTCTACGCACAATGTTGCCTTGCAACAAAATGCATGTGTAGAACTTGTTATATACGCGATTGCCCTAATGACGAAGTTGTTGTCGAATTACAACCAGAGGCTATGGACACACCAGGACACTGCTGCGGGCTATACGAGTGCATGGCGGAACCAAATTGTACTGAAGTGCACGACACAACACATTATTGGCTGCGCAACTGTCAACGTTGCAAGTGCTACTCAGGCTCTCGAATCTGTCATGATACCTGCGCTGAGGACAAAAAACCAGCCGCCATGTGTAAATCAAGTAACCTAAATACATTTTTCCAGCATGGCGATAGCTGGAAGGATGGATGCTACGCTTGCGATTGTGTATATGGCGAAGAGAAATGCGTCATGCCATTCTGTGCGTCTGTCAGTTGTCCCACGCACAGGCAGGTGATGCTCAAGGATAGTTGTTGTCCAATATGTTGGCCCAAAGGCATACCAATGCCGGATAATGGTGATAACTTTGACACAGGCTATGATGATGATGACAACACTAATGATAGTGCAACTGGCGACAATCATGCATATGATGATAATGATGTTGATGATGATGAAGACATACCACTACCGCCTTTGAAACCATTAGAAGATGAATTGGGTCAATCGAAATCAACAACAACCTCAGCACCAGATATCTTAGCTTCAAGCACACATTCTTCTACTACAACCGATACATCAACATCTGCTGCAGCAGCAGCAGCAGCTGCAACAGCATCTTCACCTTGCCAGAATGCTAGCGGTGGTTCCAAGTATAGTGTCTATCCTGAAGTGGTTGAAGTGCTTGGTGAACAACATAGTCATCTTTACTATAACATAAGCATTGCCATCTTAGCTATGGCAGTAGTTGTCTTACTTGCATTTGTCATTCAATTGCGCAACAAGCAACGTTCCTATCGTCCAGTTTCTAATTTTGATGATAATTTTAATAAAATGTCAACAAATATTAAGAAAATGAATGAATATGCTTAGATATGTAAAAGCAAAGGAGGACAAGGACACAACCAATACTATAAATAAGAAGTAAAAACAAAGAAATACGTATGAAGCTGAGCTGTTAGTTTTTTGTTTGTGTCTTTAACTAAGCCTTAAGTTAAGCCTACTCAAAAGTGTCGTGAAGTGTTACATATGTAAATTGTAAATCGACTTAAAATAGCAGCGCATTCGGCCTTCTAATTATTATTTTTTATTATCTTATTATCTTATTATTTTATTTTTATTTTTTTTTTTTTTTAGCTGAGGATCTCATTTTATTTCGATTTAATTTTTTTGTCAAAAATAATCATACAAATTTCTTTCTTTACTAAATTATATATTTCAAAAAACTAACACACACAACATTAGAAAAAAAAATCTATAAAAGCGCACAAACACACACACACACACACGAAAGTATTCTTAATTTAATATAAATAATAATAATAATATTTAAAATAAAACATTTTTGCCAATTATTAATTTTATTAATAAGATTCATTAAACAAATAACAAATTAAGGAAAGGACAACAAAACATGGGTTTGATGGTGAGCATCATATAGAAAAAAATCATCTTGCATTGATCCCTTATACTCCTTTACAACAATATACTACAAATGTTATACGAACATTATCCTGCATACTAATAAGTACATTATTTTTATTTTACTAAACTAAAAGAGAAATATCTTCGAAAGCAACAACGAAAAATTCATCATAATTTCTTTTTGTGTCGACCAACGACTATTTTATATTTTATTTGTTAATATTTTCATAAGCATGATGAAACATAAAATAAAAAATAATACTATATATTTAAATATTTTAAGCCTTGATATCTTTGTGATATTTACCATTAAGAATTGAGAAATGAAATTCTGCAAAAGAAATGCGAATGCGAATGCGAAAACAATAAGAAAACTATAAAAAATGAAAAACAAAACAAAAAACAAAAAATAAAATAAACAAACAGAAAATAAGAGAGAGAAAAAAATGCTATTAATGTATTATTATTATATTTTATGTTTATGGAAAAATTATACAAAAAAGAAAAGAAAAAATATTCAATATTTACTTACTTATGTTTTGTGTATAAAGTTTCGAATGCGAACGCAATGAGCGAGTTAAACGTTCGAACGAACTTCAAAATTTTCATTTAATTTAATTTTATTTTATTTTATAGTTTAAATTTGTATTTTAGTTAAACAAAAAAAAAAAAATTAAAACGGAAATATTAGTTATATAAATGATATTTGATGAAATAAATTAAAAAAAAATTATGAAAACTTGTGTGCTTAATTTTATTGAATTGATGGAATCAAAAATATTAAAAGAACAGAGAAATAATGTGTAAAGTCTTGTTTTTATTGTTATTTTATTTAAGATCAATCTGATTAAGACATTCACTAAATTTGCTGAGAGAATACAATTATATCGGTACAGAAATGATAAAACTAAACGGTAAGTCCTGGTACCGTAACAGCAAGGGGCTGCAAATAGAGGTACGCATGCAATAAAGAAGGAATGGAGCATGGTAAGACAAAAAAGGAAATTGCATACAAATCAGAAAGAATAAAAAAAAAAGAAAAAAAAATAATCATTTTAAAATTTACGTAACGTTAAATATAATCCCACACGCGGGGATTATATGCCCTCGCTTAAAAAAAAAATCAATTTTATTTAGATCTGTGCCTTTTTTTTTAAGTTTTACTTAATGCTAACGGATATACAAAAGAAGAAGACAGACCAGAATGGCCAAAAAAGTCGAATATGACCAAAAACTTGGCAGCACTGACTTTGGTCAAGTAGTTAACACAGTTCACTGCTTTGATTTCGGAAAATGATGGTCCCATCCGCACCAGACACTGACTGAGACGCTCCCCAGACTATGATAGAGTTTTCCTAAATCTTTCAATAGACACACAGACTTACAACAATAGTTCCATTTATATATATATAATATACAGAAATAAATAATGGGTACAATTTGGGAAAGATCTTAAAGGAAGCCATTTCTGTTAGTCGTAACCATAAATCAATGGGAATCAATTGGTTCCAAAACTGACACTGGCGTAGGAGCTGGAGTGTTTGGGGAAAACTCTAGGAGGCGCATAGTCTGTAGAATGGGCCAAAAGAACTCAGTATTACAGGCAGAAATTCATGCTATAGAATTATGTATCAGAGAGGAATTACAGTGTGCTACTGTTAACAAGCACTTACATATTCACTCGGACAGTAAGGCTGCTCTACACGCACTCAACGCCTTTGAATTCAAATCGAAGATAGCTTGGGAATGTCTAATGCTACTTAAGTCATTAGCCTAAAATAACCATATCAATCTCATTTAGATTCCTGGGCATAGCGGGTACCCTGGGAACGAAGAGGCACATGAACTCGCCAAAAAAGGGTCTGAGAACGTCCTCATTCGACCTGAACCATTCTGCGGACTGCCTTGGAGCTCCACTAGATCTAATATCGAAAAATGGCTGGCTATAAATTCGCATCAATATTGGGTCAACACTGACAATATCAGAGTAGCAAAAATATTCATGCCAACCAGCTCTAGCAAAAGAACACGGGAAATACTGGGACTAACACGGAGAGGCATACGGCTACTTTCGGGATACTTAATTGCAGAGTGTTGCAGTACCTACGCAATATGCATATCACAAATAACGATAATTGTAGACTATGCAATGAATAGGAGGAAACAGCAGAGGATGTGCTATGCCACTGTGAGGGTCTGGTATGGACAAAACTCCGATAATTGGAATTCCAGTACCTAGAAGCAAACCGATATCGTAGGTTTATCTCCGAGAAAGATTCTGGAGTTCCTGATGAATAATAGAATATCGGAGGAACTGTAATCAAGTGGGTTGTTACAACAGGTCCGTTAGTGGCCGCAGTGACGAGGTGTATTTTGATTCCCGCCCTTTTTTTAATCTAATCTAATCTAGTGTAGTATTATGGTTTATTAGTTTTAAACTATAGTTTTATATGTTTATGTTTATGTTTAGACAAAACTAGACTGGTCGTCGTCTTCTTTGGGTCATCGACTTTTAGCCTTTCTTTGTCTGCTTCAATTCTCATTATTCCTATTCTCGCGTTATCTGTCGATCAGCTTGTTGTGATTGTCAGGCTTAGCCCCACACTAATATTATCAAGTGTGTCATCTAATAAGAAACCTATATCAACCTTGCATCGTTTGGTGTACTTTCGGAAATGCCTAGAGAAATCAACGATGTTCGTATGTGCACTCATGTTTGAGACCAGCAAATACTGCTTACAAAGCAGCTCTCAATGATGGCGAACCATTAATACTTTTGCTTCATAGTGGATATGGTCAATATTAATCATCTGTACTACAATAGTAAATCTAAATCTAGCGGGTGATATCGTTTCATTGTTTCATGTTGCTGCTATCGTCATAAAGAATATTATGGGTTTCGTCTTTCACTGTTTGTATCTCGGTAAAAACTGATTTATTGACGTAATATGAAGCGTGGACAAGTCTTCGGAGGAACATGAATTGGTATGTTTTAATATTAGATTGTGGATCAAAGTGAAATTTCCTATGTACTTGCATGTATTTATTACGATTATCATACAAAGGAGTACATTGTATTCAAGGCGAAGTCTGGAATGAGAACCAATCAACCAGTTTAGCCGTAATGCCAAGAGAGTCTTCTGTTAAGTTTTAAGCCAAGATACACATACTATTCAATAATAGTGTGGATTGGATGAACATTTTTTGAAAAATAATTTCTAGAAAACAATCACCTTGTCTAAAGCTAAATGTTCCAGGTTTGTAACCCTTGATTCCAATCGTAAAGTTGATATTACAGGTTGGTAAAAATATGTAAATCATTTGCAATTAAAATACTCAGTTTACAACTTTTAACTTATTACTTTCTTGGAAATCTATAAATTATGATTATTATACATTAGGGAATTAGACCAACACATTGTACAAACAATATATTTTCTCTCAACGTAGCGCAACGAATCGATATGACAATGTTTGTCCGTACTTTTTCCGGACCTTTCTGATATCTTTCTGTAAGAATGATTTTAAAGATCTCTTACAAAATTATTTGTATCCAAACAACCTACGGGGAGCGCTACAAAAGTAAGCCTTATAACTTTGAGTTTTAATGATATTGTATGATATCCTATTATTATTAACTTATTAAATAAAAAAAAAATTGATTTAGTGATTTAATTCTGTGCCTTCTATTTGTTATATAAATATTTTTTTTTTTTTATTTTTTTTTGTGTAAATCCAAGAAAATATGATGAGATATATATTTTTTGTTATTTCATTTATAAGTATTTCAATGAGGTGTGCGTTATCACATGTCAATCAATCTTGGCGTATTTTAAAATGTACTTTCAATGAATACATTGTTTGATTTTTTACCAGCAAAATAACTTTCGCTATGAGCAACCGATTAAAGACAATAGGTGGCACGTTATCTATACGTGGATAAAATCGTTTTACAGCGTAACGTTTATGCTAGAAATTACATTCGTATTTGTATTCAATAGATGCTTTTGCAAAAATATAAGACAATCATTTTCACTTACCCCTACAAATGGACATTGTTGTATATTTGAATCTCCTTCATGCACTGTGCTTCCTATTAAGCGTATTAAGCGATTTGAATTTAGTTTGCCAGCCAAACAATCACAGCCGTTAAATGTTTCATCAATGAAATTTTGCCAAATATTATTCTTGAGTGAAAATTGAATTATAACACGTACATCGACATCCATAATAGTTTCCTTAAATTCATATTCAGTATGAAGAACCCTTTGATTATGATATTCATAAATATGTGCATCAAAATAGCTGACTGTGCTATTATTATGTTTATGTTCAACATCAAGTAAAATTATGGTCTGGAAAATAAAATCAAAAATAAAACTTATTAAAAACAAATAAAATTATAAAATTTCATTTACCGTTGCCAAAGTAGTTTGAAAACAAATAAACAACATATACAAACTACCATAGCACAGCGTAAACTTTAACAGTTCTGAACTCATTATTGGTTTTTATATTAATAAATATTATGAAAATTATTTTAATATTTTATAATAAACTCATCTAAAGTTTATTTTGTGCTTCGCTTCAACGATAGACGAGACTGGTTTATTAATGCATTTTTAATTTAGTCATTAAAATAATAGTCTAAATATGTTGATATATAAGGGAGAAGAGGTCTGTCAACTTAATTAAAAAAATAAAATAAATTCTACACGATCGATAAGTGTAGCATACCTTTAGGGGATACAAAATATTATAGTTTTTGTTTATTATTTTGTTTCGTTTATTATTTTGATAATTTAAATAAATCAGAAATAGAAAATATTGTGGTTGTTAGAGAAAAACAGTTTTGACAAAATTTTTTTTTTTTGTATACTCGTAAAGTTTTATAAAATCATCCCAAAGTATATAAATATGTGTGGTTTAGAATGGTATAATTAGATACTTCATCTAAGCTTCAATAAATATCCTGATAATGAAAAAAACGTATAAGAACCATCTGTCTGTTTGTTGCTGCTTAAAACATTCATATAGTCTAAGCCTGAAGCTCTGTGGCATGTGAGAAATAAACTTCCACAGCAGCAGATATAATAACAGACTCCATTGTCTCCCAAAGCCACTTGTATGCCTCAAAAAACTGCATCCTAATGATACCAATACTACACCAATGTTTGAAAGCTGTTACCGTTACGTTTCTCTAAATATAAATAAGTGTATTGTAAAAGTAAATAAGTAAATAAATAATAATAATAAATAACTTTTATTATCACAAAGTTGATTGACGACACAGAAAATGGTCTCCAGTCTTGCTTCCTGGGGTGTCCTCCTTTTCCACTTTTCTATTAACAGAATCACGTTTTGAGTGGAGTGGTTCACAATATCACCAATTAACCAATTTTTTTTTCAGCACAATCGCTTTTTTCTTCATCATCTTCCTCTCTACTTCTTAGCTATCCAACTCGCCACCCAAGGCTAGTATGAATGCGGCCATATGTGGCCCAAGCGACAAACACGGAGAAGAAAGAAGACAAATACCATATGATTTTTTTTTTAATTTTTTTTTTTTTTTTGCTTTTTTAACTTTACCATACTTTTTCCAATGTAGCCCAGGGAAGCAAAAAAATTGTACGTCCCTAATTTAAATATTCCAGGTATACGCAATACTCAGTTATGCTAAGCAACTAAATGCGTTCGTACAGATGTCTATTATACATCATAGTGATTGAAGACCTTAGAAATACTTGGATTGCTACGATTCGTCACAACAGTATTATTTGTTGTGTATTTAGTGTACAATTATTATTTAGAACAAATATTAAATAAATGTTAATACCCCAGTATAAATAGTATGAATAAAGTAACTTAAGGACTTAATGCAGATTCTTGTAAAATCAGAAATACTCGTTCTAGTGAGACTCATTCTTTACAATCAACAATCGGGGCCCTGAGCAATCTCTAATCTTTGATTTTTAAAGAATCTTGCTTGGGTTATGCCATGAAAATCTTTCCATGATACTTCAAGCCGGAATCATAAAATAAACTCTCAGAGATAGTAAGTATATGGGTTTATAATTTATAAGCACATCGATGACTTTTAATGATTTGCAATTGTTTTATTTTTTACAATATGAAAATCTATTTATATTTTACTTAGAGTCCTCACAAGACAAAATGTGCCACAGCTATTTGGCTTAGAATGTCGATTAAGGTTTACATATTTTATAAACAAATGATATAATTAAATTTGTATGATTTGCCTTAATTCTGGTGAATCAACAAGGGAGCACTTGTAATTGTTCCTTTGTTATTTGTTTGTTCAGTATTTCAATTTAATCAAATGCTTTTTTGTTCAGGCGCGAATTAGTAAGGCACCTCTCGCACTGTTGCTGCCGCCCCAATAATACTATGTACAGATAGAAAGTGTGCTTTCGCCGCTAGCATTGACTTCAGATCGATATCTTTGCTTGTGAAGGAAACTTATTTTGTTATAAAACTTCACTTGCTTAACAAACTCTCACAAAAACGGGCGCAAGACAGCTGAACTGTTCTTCATATCTTATTGTTACTACTTAAACACTTAATTGCTCATCAACCACATTACCATTTTAAATACTCAGAATACTCACTTGAATCAAAGAGTTTGGACACTCAGTCCTTATTTCCTTTTGTTTCAGTATTTTAAAGAATTGACTCACGGTTACCCACAGCAAATCTTTACATTTTTATAATTAAAATAAGATTTACAGTTAAGAAATAAATAGAGACTTTGTTTTTCCCATCTTGTCATCGATCCAAATTAGAGAAAATTAATGGAAAAAATACAATAATATATTCATTTAGTGAATTTTAAGTTTTTAAACTAGCAACAACAAAACAAACACAAGACAATGGACAAAAACAATAGCAGTGACAATCATGGGACAATTAACGCATCAACAACAATTTAGAATTGCACTGTTGTTGTTACACTTGCGTTTTGCTTGCAGCTTTTAAGTTGAAATAGCGAGTTCGATAATTAATCATGAGCAAACAAACTACTAGTGAAACGAAAGATGGCATAATCAAGTGAAAGTCAGCATCACTATTCAATTGTAGGAATAACGTCAATGTGAAAATTCTTGATAAATCACTTGCATGAAGAACACCGACATGATCGAAAGAAGTTCATTTTAAGCTATGCTCTATTTATTTTTCTATCTTTGTAATCACTTCACATTGCTCCAATAGCAATCTAAGCAGTCCCATTGCTGCTGATATACCCGAAATACCTCTCACATATTGCATTTAACCGAAATTTATGATCTATTGCTCTTTTAGCATTCGGCTGATATTCAATGGTGACAATTAACCATTTTTGCTGCAAAAAACAATATTATTGCTGGGCTTTCATAAGAGTTAATGAACTTAAAGATTCAAGTAACTAAACAATAACAAATTCCTATTATAAATTAATATTCATTCATATCACATTTATTTATAAGACAAAAACAATGTTATAAATAGCACACCCCTAGTAATGCTAACACATAATTTTAAGGTCAACAACAACAATTTTACATGACATTAAACACTTGTTAATGACAATTTTACTAAATATGTTATACGTTTACTAAAAAAAAAATAAAAATTAATTAAACTACTAATCAAGAAAATTGACATTTGTGTTAAAATTGTATGAATTTTTTTTTTTTTTTTTTTTTTTAATATTTCTTTTTTTTTTATAGTATAGTTAACTAAATTACTACAACTATAATATTAATATTTTAAAGTAAAGAGATATTCTAGGTATTCATTATAGTTATGCCAAAAACAAAATGATTTGTAACTTGAATTTCTAAATCGAAACAATATTTGATGAAATTACAAAAATATTCCTTTTAAAATTCTCACAATTGAAATAAAATCACATGCATATGCAAAATTATCAACATGTCATTTGCATCATGTACATTGAGGTATACAGTATAATTTTTCCATAAATATGTACATATACAGACAGATATAAAAGTATATTGACATAAGTTCAATACTCGAATGACAAAAAATTATGGAATATAATGGTGCATCTTCCACTTGCAATATACAAAAATTGTATACTGAAATATTGGATGAACGCGTAAACATTGTTAACGTAACCACGAAATTGTGGTCAACATGGATAGACATCGTCATGATGGCTGACACGCCTTACCAACATACAAACATACACGTACATGTGTACTATATACAAGGAAACACTGGTCGTGTCATTGGCGTCAGTTGTTGTTCAACCTGTAATGTTCACAAAATGATTGACACAACACTGAGTGTGGTGGCCTGTAGCAAGGTTGCCTGCATGACACTCTCCATTTGTCTGTCTTGCAGTCTTTTTGTCGGTCTGACAGGCATGTCAATGCAAGATGCGATTATTTCGGTGCAATTTTTCGATTTCAATTTTTTTCTTTTTTTTTTTTTTATATTTGAAAGTTGAAAATATTGACATTTTTGCAATGAGCAAACCGAGTGCATGACGAAATTATGGTATGGTAAATGATTGACATAAATGATATACAACACTCAACAATCTGTCGAGATGAAGTATGAGTGAAGGAATGTGTGAGTGAGTGAGTGGCAATCACTAGAATGGGACTACACACAAAAAATAAAAGGTTAAATTTATAATTTTAAAGTAACATTCAATCATTTTATATCTGAAAAGTGGCAGATATTTTATTTGTTTGCTATTTATAATATTTAATGTGATTGTTTTTACATTCCTTGAACACCCATTTTAACTATGAAATATGGCAATCATCTTTCAAGAATAGGCAACATTTAAGTTTTTGGAATCTAAAAGATAAAAAAATTTCCCATTGTTCCAGCTGGAATCAATTATATTTTTACCAAGAAATTCTTTTAATCACCTAGAATTATTAATAAATAAATCAGGGATCGACAATATTTTCAGAAAGAGGCACATGATAAGTCAACAAACCGAGTAATAAATATTGAGTTGGTGGAAAAGTAACTTAAGAAAATTTGTATTGTTAGATTTAAAGTCCATGTAAGTGTTCATCCCATCTGGAAGTGCCAGACACCAATGAAAGAATATGAAAATGTATAGCTGGGAATCCTTGAAAAACCATCCTGCTTAAATAATGAACATGTGCTTACTAAATCAGCTGTTTTTGTTTTGTTCGTATATTTGTTTATTTATCACATGTCCACGTCTGGCAAATATATAAATCTACCCCTATAGGACATCAGCTTACTGCTTTTATAGTACAGTATAGTATTGTATATTTAGATTGTTTCAAAAATCGTGGCACGGCCATAGACTCGTGTCTTATTTGACAACAACAACAAGGAAATGTAAGATTGCTTTTTGGAATAAGACCCAGGTCAATATAAATAACTAATAATAAACGCTGGACACTTTGCATCAGTGTTGGGAAATTTCTGTTTTTTTCAAGCATTTTTCATTTTTAAATGTCTTCCACTTTTTTGTTGGGCGCCAACAGTAAACAGCTGATGATTAGGCAAAGCAAACGTGCAATTTTTTTTTTTTTAATTAATATTTATAACATTCCCTTCGTGGCCTAACCTGGAATCCTATTTCCCGTTTGATGCATCCCATGATAGCCCTTGGTATTAACTTTCTTCATAAGCTCATAGTCTTTAAGCTTTTGTGTCCCTGGTCGTCTACCAGAAATATTGTCCCTGTAGCATTGAATAGATGCATTACTAATTATGCCCTACACGATCCTTTCCCAGTCTGCATTATTGTAGTTTAGATCGCTACTGTTGCAAATAAATTTCTCCAATCGGCTCAGAGGCTGATATTTCATATTCTTCTTTATTTATTTATTTTTTTTTTTTCCTACTTTTCCTTTTTTTGATTGTTTCTCTTTTTTTTGTAATTAATTTAATTTAGTTTAAGTTCATTTCAATTTACATTTTTGTCCTACTTTTAGGTGTATTTTTTTTTTTTTTTAACCTGAAAGTTTTTTTGTCAATGTTATAAATAAATAAATATTTCTTCAATAATATTATCAAATTTTCATAAATCTTGCCTTTTGCTGTCTCACAATTCTACTTATGTACAACTAGAGATGACCCGATTCAAGTAACTACTTGCTGGTACTAATTACTTTTCATTCAATACAAAGTACTTTTGTACTCAGTACTTATTTGCAATACTTACTTGTATTGAATTAGAAGTAGTTGGTATCAAATGATTATTTGATTGTAATAGCGGCAACGTCTGTTCTCATGCGAGCGTCTCTTCTCCAAAGCGAGCTCCGCAATGACTCACACACGGGACAGATTGTCCCCGAAATATATCGAAAAACTTTTATTTTTGGTAATTTTAAAGCAAGAAAATTTCTTTGCGTAACCGTATAAAAATATTATTAACACCATATAGCTTTTACAATTTTACACTTTTACTTTACAATCAGATTTAAAAAAAAAAAAAACACTCATTCAATACTTGAAATTACTAATACCTTTTTGATAATCAAATGAGTAGCATCGATTTTTCCATTCGTACCAATTCTTTTAAGGTATTGGCAAATCCCTATGTATAAACAAAACAAAAAAAAAACTGTTTCACTAGAGAAAAAAACAATGTGAATGTGTTAAAAATCGAATAATTGAAACAATGAAAATACACAATAAGAGGGAAATGAAAAGGGAACACGAGCGGATCATCTCTCAAACTTAACAATGATTACTATAATTAAGTCATCTTTCTATAATGAAGAACAATTTGGAATCAATTATATTTTTTTTCCCGTGTATTCTATTTAGTAATAATTTTCATTTTCTCTTCTTTTTTTTTCTTTGTGTACGTGCCCGTATTTCCAATGTCAATGCAATCAGCCAAATTATATTCATTGTTTCACTTCTTTGATTTTATGTGATTTAAATATGTAAGGCAAAAGACAAATCTTTGATGAACATGGTTGTGTGATAATTTTAAGTGAGCACAAAATAAAATGTATTATCTTTATTATGACTCACATGACGTATGCGTAATATGAACAATGCATACTAATACATAATAATAATAACAAAAATGCGTATACGTCATGTTAACCAGATAACAATATATATTATTTAGTAAGCACTCAAACAACTTGTAACAACACACCCACATTTTTTTCAATTTATTTACTTTTTTTCAGATTTTATTATTTATATTTGAAGAAATTTATTTGACAACATAAAATGTTGCCAAAACAAAAAATTATTCATTCATTCATTCATTAATTGATGATTGAATAAGTAAGTGAATTTTGAGATAACCAACAACACAAAATACTCAACAAATTAACATACAAAAAAAAAAATGTAATATAAAATTAAACATAAACATTAATGAAGACTTTAAAAGGAAACAATAACAAAAATTAGCCTTATATGCACATAAATTCAATATATCTTACGCACAATACCTCAATATATGTGTAAGTGTGTGGGTTGATGCTAAAGTATCTTTTAAATGCATACAAAAAAGCGTGCGCATCTTCATTTGACAAATATTGTAATTCTGTTTCTTCTCTTATGCCTTTGTTTTTCCACAAACTAAATTCTGCTTTCCATTTGTGTCACAATGAACCATTAATTGTATTAATCTTTATTAATATTGACATTTACATTCAATTTAACGTGTTCGTGAGCATGTAACTCACGCGCAAATACATAAATTTATAGCAATAATAAATTTTCAAAATCGTTTATACATAAATTGTGCAAAGCATATTCTGAATTAACTCAATTGTTGTACTCAACTTGACTATTTTAGTTTAGTTTGCATAATGAATTAACAAATAAACAACAAAACCAACAACAACAACAAAATAGTCGGGCAAAGACAAATTTCTTAAATTGACAATAAAATGAAATTAATTGAACATGTTGACATGTTGAGCTACACAATCGCTACAACAAGCATGCAACTAACTCCTTAAATTGCACAAAGCATTTTATTGCTCTGTTGCTCATGGTATCATATCGATGCGTTGCACATTTGTTTAAAAGTAAATAAACAAACACAATCGAATGACATTTGCCAAAATGTCAAACTCATTGTGTTAAATCACGTTTTTGCTTCTCTGCATTCGAGCATTTTGTTTTTGCTCAACTTGCTTCTTAGGTTTTTTGCAAAGCCGCATGTAAATTTCTGCTTATTAAGCAGCATGTTTTATTTAACAGTCTCACCCGCTCATACAACATCATCATCATCATCATCATCATTGTCAATGACTGTCCAATTTGTCATTCAACAGCTCTAGAAACAAAAGCTAACCAAAGAACAATACTCTTGCAATACATACTTGCCTAGAATTCCATGCACGATCGCTTTGTGCTGCCGGAAAGGAATGCAAAATTGTATGTGCAAAATTGTATGTACAAAATGTGTGTGTGTGTGTGTGTGTGTGTGTGTGTGTGTGTGTGTGTGTGTGTTCATTGAACATTGCTCGTTCATGCAATTAATGTTTGCTAATTTGTTATTAATTGATTAATACGCAAATTTGTTGCTTTTTTCTCTGTTTTGTATTTTTGTTTGCAATCAATTTACCATTTAAGGAATAAAACGTGATAAAGCAAATTGCATCGTGTAGATACTTTTTTTTTTTTTTTTATAATTTAAAGTCAACAGATGTAAAACGAATACTTATTTCTATAATTGTGGTTAAAGATTAAATCAAATAAGCAATGTTTAGTCTTTTAACTAGAGACCTGTTCATATTTTTTTCGACCTCACCATTTGCCTGAGGTCAATATGGTAGAGTCCTTATTAGCTGAATGCCTCTCGTGTTGCAATACTCTGCTCAAACGTTTTGTTAACATATTGTTTCCCGTTGTTCGTTCGTAGATACTTTGGAAACCCCAATCGATAGAATATTTTCTTCATATGGTCTGTAAAAACTTTAGCTCCATGTACCTAGAAAAATAGTCTATGAAGACAAGAACATATTTCCCGTTTGGTAATGGATCCAGTAAATCGCTAGCTATGCAGTTCCATGGATTTATTGGGGAGGGAGTTCTTTACATTGAAGCTGATCCCCCAGGTTGTGATACCAGCATGCGGTCTTTGCAAGATTAAACAATATTTCCAGCATCCCGATCTCATGCACGGCTAATGAGGGTTAACCTAAACAGACGTTTCATTGCTAATTCCACCTGATAATAATTTTGTTCTGGATATATTTATCAGCATCTGTGTTGACTTCAATAACATTAGATGTATATACTTACTAAATGATTCATTATGTACAATATATTTCTTAAATCTCCCTGATTGTTTCATTTTCAAGTTTTTTAACTTTTACATTTGTATCTTCATTGATCCTCAACAAAACTATAAATTTTTCAGTGAAGAAGTATCTGCAATCGATCGTTTCGTTTTTAAAAATTCATTAATTTGAAGAGTCATTAAGTGCTTAATATCTTTAATAAGAATCATCCATCCAATACACTGACAATGAATTGACTTACTCGTATGTTAACTGCTTAAATCTACCAAATTCATTTGGTTTCAATTCTCACGCAATCGTGAAGCGCCAACAACAGCAACAAATCCACCCACATAAATGAAAACACTTGAGCTGATTTTTGTTGCTGTTTCTGTTTTTTTTTTTTATTTATTTTTTTTTTATTGTGTTTTTTTGTATCTCATACGATTGCATTATTGTCTTTACACCTGAATTGAATTTTAATTAAAATTTAAATTCTTATTGTCATGAAATGCGGCCAAAAACGAACTTCAGGCATCTGCTACTTTTGCTGCTGGGGCTACCAACAAAAACCAATGGCGTCAGTTGTCACTGATGCCTTGCTGATGTTACTTGGTTGCTTGCTTTCTTGCTTTCTGGATAATGTTGAATGAAGTCTGCTGATGACGCGCGGTAAGGATTTACTCGTACTTTTTGTTGCTCCCTTGTTGGTAGTTGTCAGGTTTTGTGGTTCAATGATTGTAATCAAAAGCGAAATTATCACGATTTACAATGCAAAATTTGTGCTTTCATCATTACAATGATAATGATAATGAAGATGATGATAATAATGATGAATTTCTATATATGTAAGTATGTGCAATGCACAAAAAACGTTAAAGTGAGTGAATAAGTGTATTGAATAATGGCTTTTAATTGGAATGTCCAAAAACAAAAACAAAAACAAAAATTAACAAGCTCTAACGACTTGATTATTGCAGACACGAAACCAACATTGACGATATCTCATCATATTGATTGAATACAGCACGCGTGTGTGATTTAAATGACGACGCTTCTCAAATGTTGCTGACTCAGTTCCATTTCTTGGCCATTATGATGATAAGGATTAAATGCAATATTTTTATTTGGATTTTGCCAAGTACATATTTACTTTTGTTAAGAGCTACTACTACTTCTACACACTACTTTGGTTTTGTCAGTGATTTATGGTGGTGAGTAGTAAGTGACATTCATCCAAAGCACAAGACACAGCTGCCAATGATGCCAACCAAGTCAATGACAATAAATTGAGTGCTGTCAGTGCGTTTAATTAAATTTCAAAAACTATGCAAGTGAAAAGTTTTTCACTTTTCTTCTTCTTCTTCCACTTTCGCAAAGACAACTTTTATAAGTTGAAGTCACAAACAATGCAAGTTGATAGAGCAATTGAAACAAATTGTATTAACATCTGAAAGCTATAAACTAAATAAGAGTAAATTAAAAACAAAGAAATAAAACGATTTACTTTTATTAAAGTAATTATTGTAAATTAAAAATATGTAAATGATCTCATTCCAGCAATATGGTCTTGAAGACATGAATAATTTAGAGCTCATTAGAATCATAGTTTATTTCACCTAAGTTCTAAATATAGAGTAACTAATCGGGCAGAAGTTGTCCTGCCTCTCCTTCCTTGTACTGATTGATAAGATCTGATAAGATGCTTGACAAAGACGACTTGACTGATTTTATGATATAGCTTTATTCTTTTTTCCTAAACCTTCCTCATGAATCACTCCGTCCATTGGTGAAAACTGTATGAAAATCCGATTGGTTGTTGTTGAGTTTATCGCGTACAAACATACGGACGAAACTAGACGAGGGAACTTTGTTTCATAATATGTGGTAATCTCAACTTGTCAGTTTAAGAATGTGTAGTAATAAATCCGAACAGCTTATAATTAAAATTATACATTAGCATACAGTATTTTTTAATAAATAATAAATTAAATTTCTTCAACATTTTACAGTATATTACATATATGACTTCATTTTAATTGCTTTCCTGCCTTTGGTGAACTTCATCCTTTTGGATCAATTTTCATTTCAGCATAAATGCTGCTTATCCAGGCCGAATATTCTGCTTATTATGCTGAGGTTGCATTGGTGTAATCGAATGTTTTCGTGAAACCCAAAGAAAAAAACCAAAGCATTGAAGTCTCTGAAGGGTATTTTCAAACCACCAGTGTTCCTTCTTATGGAAATAAATTGTTTTATGTTTATTTATATAGTAGCACAGAATAATTTCGACATATTTTTGAATCGTATAAATTCCACAATGAAATAGTGGATCTCAACTGCACAATTTTGTCGAAAGATATTATTATTATCACCAAAAGCCTTTTTCAACATTCTTAACAAATCTACTTATGAAATTCCATAACATAATAAATCATTATTAAAGTAAAGCAGTCAATTTCAATCCAAATTTCACCATATTTTTCATACAAAATCAAATTTTTTTTTAAATGTGTCTCTTGTCCTTTTATAGAAAAATCTCAAAACATTCCATTTATGTCTAGAAATTTTGAGTTTTATTCTAAGTAAATAGATTCATTATTCTTAATACAATAGTTAAAAACAAACTGCAAAGAAGTTAAGACTACAGAAAGAAAAGAATTTTCAATCCTATTCCCAACCAACTGCATCTAATGAATTCATTTACCGCAATTAGTTGCATAAGATAGGGAAAAACAGAGAAATGCATTAAATTTGTATGGCAATCCATTGAATCACAAATAAAACAAGAAAATTTCGAAAGCATAAAAAGAACTTTAATTCAACTTTACTCAAGTGCGAAAATAGTTTTCAAAGCCAGAACAATGCATTGTACTAAATAGTACATACAATACTATTATAGTATGCTATATTTAATCGTATTATAGACTATTGTCATAGGCAAGTTTAGAAAACTTTATCACTAAAAATATTTTTTTATTTTCTTATTATTATTTTTTTTTTTTTTTTTTTTTTGCTAATAAAATTCTCACTCAACTATTTGTTATTGAACAGTAAGGCGATGAATACTACTATTCTGGTGACCAAAATATGCAAGGAACAACAGAATTATTCTGCTTGCAACTACAACAAGGATGCATGGAACGTTAAAGATGATGGCAGTCTAAAGGAGAAGCAGGGAAAGGAATGCAACAGATGACAGCAAAGACAAATAGCACAATGATTGGACTGAAGTGCTATGTTCTGCTGTATGTAGGAGTGTAGCTACACAATTTAGTAGTAGAATTAGGTTGTGTGCATAAGACAATTGATTGTCAAGTGTGCATATGGCATAGGAATGTAAAGCATATTACAAATAGTTGTAGAAGATGATGATGTTACACTCGTCAACATAAAAATAGCATATAGACTGAGTCAATCAGCGAAGAAAGAAGGCTTTAGACTATGTAACTTGAAGGCTTATCAGACTTAGTTGACTATATATTAGGACTCTGATAGGGACCATTACTATTATTTCTTAATAGAGAATCATGCGAGAATAACTTTAGAGAGATAAGATGGGAACGTTTCATAGAATCATTCTTGAGGAAAGGGAAATATGTATAAACAGCACACGATCAACTAATGGTCTCATTACTATTGTACATCTAACTACTTACACGCCATATACGCACAGTGTCGGATGTCGCAATTGAGGTGATAAATTTTATACCACCAATCGGCATAATGGCAGATGAACTCAAACATATCTACTCTACATCTATAGAAGATGAGCAGCGATGGACCATACAATAATGGCAAAGAAGATGGGAAACTTCTGAAAAAGTGTGATAGATGTTTTCCCTGATCTCTAGTCTGACTGACAGTGGACACGGTTGCTTTAAATTTTATATGCACCGTTTTAAACATGAGGAAAACCGCTTCTGTCCTATATGAGTCGGTATTGCCGACGATACCCAATGCGTTTTCTTCTAATGTCATAGTTTTAGTGTTGAGAGGACACAGATAGCGAAGTGTTTTTGTAAACCGCTTACAGGAAATAACTTAGTGTGTACTAAATGTGCGAATCACGAAAAAAATGAGAATTAGCGACAATAATGTGTACTCTTCGTTTAACAAAGGGCAGCTGGACGACTACGAGTGCGAACTTAACGTTCAACTACACAACTGAACAGGGGATCGTATATTGTTTATATGTAATCGCGACCCACAAAAGTTACAACAGAAATTCTCTCGACAAAATATCTAGCGACAGTTCCAGGAAGATAGAAAGACATGGGGCAGTACGTTTTATAACTCAACCACGTGAATTTTTTCAAATTCTTGGTTTTATGGTAGAATAACTTAAAACAATTGTTTTGTTTATTGTTGCATAATGCTACGCCAAACTTGTCACATAGAGTTTGGGATACGCGCCAATACAGTTAGGATTCTTGCAGCGGATTCACTTTTCGGCTTAATTGTTAATTATTATATTTAATGACTAAATTGGTCTGATCGTTTTATAAAGTTCCATGTTTTCAAAAATAATTACAAATGTCACATCCAACAAAAGACAAAAAAGAATTCTATGTTAACTTGTGTACTAGGAAAAATGCGTTTGCTTTCTAATTTTACTTTATTTATGCCTTCCATTCAATGCTTCATCATATAAAAAATTCCTATGAAATCAATTTTTGCAATAAAAGACTTATGCACGATATGCACAATATTTGTTCGACAGAAATATGTGTATATATAAGCATGCCCATAAAGAAAATTGCAATACTGCATCAAGAGAAAGGAGGATTAAAACAAACAAACAAAAAAAAAAAACAGTAGTCGAATGATTTATACAAAATTCAAAATATTAAATATTAAAAATGACTTTAAATGAAGTTTCTTACAAGTGTAGTTGGTGCATTTAGTATAACAACAAATAAAAATGAAATATCAAAAGAGACTTGTAGCTGTCAGTTTAGGCTGTCAAGCATGACGAATTATCTTCTTTTAACGCAGTAAGCTCACTCAAAAACCTCAAAAGCAAAAGCAATTTTTTACACCTGAAAAGAGACGCTTGTCGAAATTAATTAAAAATGTAATAAAATTGTTTTTTTTTTTTTTTTTTTTTGTAATTTTTTGTTCAAGCAAATAAACGAAAAGATTAATGAAAAATGATAAATAAATTTTATAACTAAATAAAAACAAGTCAACATCATCAGATGACCAAAAATGATATTTACGTATACAAAAAAAAAAAAAAAAAAAAGTATCGTTTTATGTTTTAAAATTATTTCCTGGAATAAAATTATCAAAAATAAATAGTAGCTTTTCAATTAAAATTATCAAATTGCATTGTACTCGGCTCGTGATACACGTAATACAAACTACATCAAAGGTTCAATTCCAGTTCAGAGTTAGTCTTTTTTAAATTTCTAGCTAAAGGTGCATTAAAATGCCTGACGTCCTGTTATTCTATTAAGTGAATGGATATCGGAACGGCGTGAATGGTTGCCCTTCACAAATATCAGGGATGAAGATACTGATATTGACTTGAAAGACAGCAGTGAATGGCATAAAAAAATGATATCGTTGTGTGAATGGCAAAATAATATTAAAGTTATTAATTCATTATATCTTTCATTTGGGCATGCAAATAATTTAAAGTAAAATTTTACTAAAATTGAACTTCCATGTTTCACTTCCACATTTACGACCTCTTTATCTGCCAAGGCAAAAACGAAGGCAGCAGCGAGACCATCTTCGTTCATATTGAACCAACAAAATTACATTGCTGCAAACGTAATTGTTTTTGTTTCTTTGTCCGCCACCATTCACCATACATATTCCCATTCATCATACATGTTGCCATTCACAGTGTCATGTAGCGCAGACCCACAAGTCAATATGCTTTCCATTCACTGTCGTCATTTGAATACCAAGAAATCGTTATTCCACGGCTGTCCAACCTTTTTGGTTCACATAGGAACAATCCGCTGATAGTTGGGCCGCAGATGGATTTTTGTTGACGAAAAAAAAACCATCGGTTGCGAGAGAAAAAAAAAGGTCACCACTTTGAACGAGGGGAGCAAAAAAAAAATGATATCCACTTTGAACGTGGCAAGCAAAAACAAAAAAGTCGTCACTTTGAACGTGTCTGGGCTGCATTTAGGACCCACTTGGACAGCAGTGATATATTCATTTGAATGATAGCAGTAAATGGTAATTTTAAATGACATGGTGTGAATGCATGACGATTTTGGCTCCCATTCAAACCAATTTGTCATCTGAATGGCGCATGCAATGAATGACGACTTGTCATGCAGTGTAAATACAACTTATTGTATGCACATTATTTCGCAGTAATACATGTAAATCGTCGTTAATCCTGTGTTTTAAACACCGGGTACAGGCGCTGGAAGTTCTGATTTTTTTACGAGAATAACATCGCCTTTGTTGACATTGACTGGATTATATTATAATTTTCTTTATTGGAATTTATTTTCATTGATCTGAAAGACTAGATGTATGAGAATGTTATTTAATAAATTTTCTATTCCGGTAGAAAAATCTTTCTTTCCATAATTTTCTTTTCTTTTTTGAGATTTTATTTTATAAAGCCTTTTTTTCTTTTTAATAAAGTTTTAAAGTTTTCTTATTTTTTGTTTTATTATATTGATCAAGTAGGAGTAACATCATTTGCTTCAATAATGATACACGTAACTATCTTTGTGGCTTATATTCTGGCATAGTTTGCAAACTGGATACTTCATTTTTGAAATACTAATTGGATCCAAGTCCAATTCCCCCGTTTGCGAGAAGGATATGTGTGAATGAAAAGAGATACTTATTGTTTGAGTAACTCTACTGCCACTGCCGTTTCCCACCATTCTCTGTTGATTTTTTTTTTTTTTTTTATTTTATTTTATAATTTTTCTTCTCGTTCTTTATGAAAAGATTTTATTTTTATTATATACTATTACTAAATAATTACAATATATATTCTGTGGCAAATAGTCATAATATCTTATGTCGAAAATAGAGTGGATGGTGTGAATGCATGACGATTTTAGCTGCCATTTAAACCATTCATCTGAGTGGCGCATGCAGAGAATGACGACTTGTTATGCAGTGTAAATGTAACTTATTGTAGGTACATTATTTCGCAGTAATACATGTAACTCCGTCGTTGGTCCTGTGTTTTAAACACCGGGTACAGGCGCTGGAAGTTCTGATTTTTTTACGAGAATAACATCGCCTTTGTTGACATTGACTGGATTATATTATAATTTTCTTTATTGGAATTTATTTTCATTGATCTGAAAGACTATATGTATGAGAATGTTATTTAATAAATTTTCTATTCCGGTAGAAAAATCTTTCTTTCCATAATTTTCTTTTCTTTTTTGAGATTTTATTTTATAAAGCCTTTTTTTCTTTTTAATAAAGTTTTCTTATTTTTTGTTTTATTATATTGATCAAGTAGGAGTAACATCATTTGCTTCAATAATGATACATCGTAACTATCTTTGTGGCTTATATTCTGGCATAGTTTGCAAACTGGATACTTCATTTTTGAAATACTAATTGGATCTAAGTCCAATTCCCCCGTTTGCAAGAAGGATATGTGTGAATGACCAGAGATACTTATTGTTTGAGTAACTCTACTGCCACTGCCGTTTCCCACCATTCTATGTTGAATTTTTTTTTGTTTTTTTTTTTTATAATTTTTCTTCACGCTCTTTATGAAAAAATTTTGTTTTTATTATATACTATTACTAAATAATTATATATTCTGTGGCAAAAAGTCATAATAGCTTATGTCGAAAATAGAGTGGATTGCGCATGGATCATTGTTCTGAATAGATTTAATACACGTATTTTGGCTAAAAAAAATTCTAAATTTTCTGGTATAGAATCATATTTATATATAGTATAGTTTACCCTGACCACTAGAAATTCGTACACCTATGATTTTTTCACAAATCCAATTTTCAAAAATTTTTTTTTTTTTAAAACTATTGGAATAAATAAACTAAATAAAACTTATACTTGTTAGAAAGATTGTGACATCTACTTTTATAAAAATATTTTACAAAATTTATTTAGCATATATTTTTTTTTTATAATTTTTTTTTTTTTTTTGTGTAGCAACTTTGAAATATGAAATAAAACCAAACATAATTAATAAGAATTTATTAAAATATATTGTACATATAATCCTTCCGCGGAAAAATCTCTTAATGATAGTAAAAACCGTATCAAAATCCGTTGAGTGGTGTAGAAGTTATGCGTATCGGAAGAGACAGGAATTTCCATTTTCATTTATACTATGTATAGATATTAAATTTAAGTAAAGACCAGTGATAAGTAATATGACGAAGGCATATATTTTGAACAAATGAGAATTTGTATTGAATTGAATTGAGGTTTTTATTTACAAATTGAAATCAAAAGAAAACCGAAAAATAAAACCTTTTTAATCAATATTTTTGAGAAAGGTTTAATGTTAAAATAATGAAGAGTGACAAGCTCAATGAAAAGTAATTAATAAAAGTCCTTTTCATAAATTTTTAAAAACAGGTAACACTTTATTTTTCTTTAAGCCAATAAGAGTGATTAAAGAAATCAATTGAAATTCTAAGGGAAACCCTTATCAGGAAGGCAGATTTTTTAAACATAATTATGACTATCTCTACTTTGTTGTTCCATCATTTTCTTTTTTATTTTCTAAACAAATAACTAAGATTTCTTAAACAAAATTTAGACTAATCTTTTTTTGTTATATATATTTCTTTGTCTTAGATAAAAGCCAAATGAAGCCCACTTACATAATTGATGTTGATGAACAACGCAAAGTTTTTGTACTTGAATTAATATTCACTACACCAAAACAAGGCATATCGTGATGGTATGGTTATTTGGTATTTATAAAGAAATGATCAGAGCAATAGTTTATCCATGTTCTTCAGTCTTTAATTTGCCCTTATTATTTGACTTATTGCCACTTGTATAAAGACTTTTTTCACAAGAATTGAATAAATAACAAACTTTCTCTAAGAAAGATTTTTTTTAAGTTCCTGCCTTTCAATTCAGTAAAAGTCAAGATGACCGAGCAACAAGTGGATAAAACTCTTAAGAAGAAGCTTCAAGAAGTTCACCTTCCGTGGTGTTGATTTGGATCAGCTTTTGGGTTTGCCAAACAACCAATTGGTGAAGGTCTTAAGCGCAAGCGATTGGCTTTGTTCAAGAAATTTCGCAAAGCCAAAAGGGTGCTCCACCCGAAATTGTCAAGACCCACTTTAGACACATGATTATTGTCCCCTATATGACCAGCTCAATCATTGGCATTTATAATGGCAAAGACTTCGGTCAGATTAAAGTAAAACCAGAAATGATTGATTACTACTTGGATCAATTTCACAAACCCATCAAGCACGATAGGCATGGTATTGGTGCCACACACAGCTCCAGATTTATTCCACTTAATAAAATGATGCTTTACTTTGCTTTGCTTGATGAATTCACCACCTTGTCAATATAATCAGTAAAACAACATCAGGAGCATAATAAAGTAATGAAGAATAAAATACCAGAATATCTTCAAATTTTTCCATGATATTCTTCTTTGAAGATTAAAACATACTACCCTCAGAATCTTTAAAATCTATGATAGCAAATATCATGCCTTCGGAAACTCCATGCTAGATCTATTCTAGCATCCCTTCAATTCAACTTGGTAAAGAGTATCTAAGAATCAGTTCTAGCCAACTAGAGCACCCTTACATGATTCTGCTTCTAGTAAAGAAAAGAATATAAAACCAAAACAAAACCAAAACACACAAAAATTCAATATAAAAATATTTTTCTTTTCTTTTCTTTACATAGACAAGTACATACAATTTCTTTTTGTTGTCGTTTCAAGAGAAAAGCCAAACTTTGACAACAGACAAATTGAACTGACTCCTCAATGAAGGACTACGTTCTGCAACAACACCAACAACCAACTAACCAACCAACCAACCAACCAAAGAACTTTTTGCGAACAACACTCAAAACTCACTTAATTGTTTGTAAATTAAGTTTTTGAATTTTTGCGAAAAGTTGCAAATTCATTCATTAGTCGCTGCTTCATCAAAATAACAGTAATACTACAACAGTAACAACATCGACATAAAAGCCACTTGAATTGAAGAAGTAACATTGCCTTGCAACAAAAATATGTATACGAGTATTGTATATAATATATTTTAAGAGTGTTGAACATAAAGAATGATGAACGTTGAGTAGTGAATAAGCTCAAACCGCAATGTTGGTTTTAGTCGCGGTTTATGAGTATAAAAATAAAGAAAATAAATAATATAATGAGCAAAAGTAAATGAAAATGAAGCAGCCAGGCAAGCAAAAGAGTTAAAGTCAACCAGCGTGAAAAGATAGTTTAAGACCAGAATACATCTAAACAAAATCAGACCACAATGAAAGAGGGAACAATTTGACTTTTAATTTAGTCACTGTGTGTGTTGTGTGTGTGTGTGTGTGTGTGTGTGTGTGTGTGTGTGTAGGTGAACTGTTTGTTATTAAGGGCAACAATTTCTAATTTTGGTTAATGAGAACAATGGTGTTAGTACCTTCTAAGTACATTTACTGCTTTGGAAGTAAGGAAATTATCAAGTTAATTATTTTAGAATTTGCATACTTTTATGAACACTGGGGAGCAACACTTTCTCATTAAAAAAATATTATGAAGGACCCTAAGACAAATAATATATACTTACTTATTATAATTACATATAATAGTGTTGTTTCACCGCATTTATATGTACACAAAATCAGTTGAAAAGGGCATTGACTTTTCGATTAATGTAATAGTAATAATTTTCTTATTAATAGTGGTCAGTGTTGCTACAAGGAAAAACCGTAAATAGTGGACGATTATGGCTGAGTTTACCTAAATATGATTTCGGCTTTAGTTGGGTTCGAATGAATTCCTCCTTGTCCTGTGATAAATCCAAAAAAATTAGTTCCTTCTTCATAAACTCACACTTGTCAAACTGAACTTTGTGGTTTGCTTTCTCCAGAATATCAAATACCATGTTCAAGTTTTCTAGATGATCGCTTTTAGTTTTCCCGAATATAAGTATATCATCAATGTAAATTAAGTGACTTGTTCCTATGTGTTCATGGAGTATGTCATCAAAGGCTCTTTGAAATTTATACATATATAGCAGGCGCATTTCCCGCAAGTCCGAACGGGAGACTGGTAAATTCGTATTGTTGTTGATGGAAAAAGCTGTTTTTCCCACATTAGTTTCCTTTAATAAAATCTTTGGGAATCTGCTTTTGAGGTCTAATGTGAATGAATTACTTGTTATTCTCTAGATTGGCTAGAAATCTGCCTACTTCTGAACTATTCAGATAGTTGAGTTGTACGGAAATCTTAAGAGTCGAATTACTCTGTCTGCGCATCTATTGCACGATATCTCGGGTACTGTCAACTCATTGAGGTTTCGGTAGTCAATCATCATTCGGTATTTCCTTTGGCCAAATGAAGCTTCCTTCTTCGGAACTATCCAGGCAGTTGAGTTGTATGGAGATCTTGATCGTCGTATTACTCTGTATGAGCATCTATTTCAGGTTTTAGAGCCATGTGATAAGGATATAACTCGGAAAATGCCGGGTCATGCTTTGTGTTGATTTCTCTAATGCCTTCGATTTCTTCTCTAGTCAGATGGCCTTGATCTTGAATCTAAGTTATTTACAGACTCGCTTTATATGGGAAATGGAATTGATGAAGTAGTTTTCTTGTGTATGGATTACGGCGTTCAGATCTTTCAATGTATAATTTCCGATTGTTCCATCGAAAGTGCTCAAATTGGATAGGATGTCAAAATTTTTGTTGGGGATGTCTTATTTAAAAATATCAACATAAGCATGGTGATAGATCAGGGACTGACCAGAAATACACTTTACAAGAAATGGGTTTTCGTTTCACTTATGTTTAGATATTAAGTCATTTTCATATAGTCTCTATTTGATCGCGTATCGACTTAGAATTTTACTTCTTTTTCATTTCGCATTCGATACTTTAAATTCTTTAGAGAACCATATAAACAAACAATGACCTCCTTCCTTATGTATTGATAATCATAATATGATATCCTGCTTATCTAAATTTCAAATAATTTTACTATTTCTATATCATATATCAATATATTTATGTTAATTTATTATAATCTTAAATTTTATAATTTACTCTGAGCTTTTACAATCTACACTCTATTACTTTAATACTTAAATGCTTTCAATCCGATTTCCTTGTATAATATCTTTTTAGAAATTTTTCGTTGTATATAAATTTTCTTAAACCACATTACAATGAATGCGGTATAGTACTAAATAATCAAAGACTTCTTGCAACATAATAAATCCTAAATTTAAATAAGCTTTCACGTATTCACTGAGTTCTAATCTGATTATTTCCTTGTTGTACCATGAATAGACCTGCGATACCTGCGGTGCTTTTACTAAATTTACGCTAGCATAGACTGATTCTACTCTACTTCTACTATGCCTTCGTTCTTAATGGTATTTTATCAAAATCCCAACATCAGTTAAACTGTTACAAATTTTTCCGTTTGTCGATAGCGACGGCTTAAGGCACGCATTTGAGGACTGAATGCATTGATTCTATCGTTGATATCGATGACTACTTAGTACACTGTTCAACAAGAAATACACCTTAGCAAATGCAAATGAGTATGGCACAAGGTGATTTCATATAAATTCCTTGCCGCGCAGTGTAAGCAATTTCATTTTATTTCGTTTCATCGACAATAAAGCAAAATGTATTTGCTCGAGGTGCGTTTGTGAACTTTTCATGCCACTTTATTTTCAAAATTTATGACTTCTACACGTTTGGATTTTCCTTATTTTTTTTTTTCTTATTTTTTTCTTTATTATTTATTCCTTTTTTCTTTATCACAACAATTGGAGAAAATAACACAAAAAAATGTTAGAGGAGGAGATGTGATGTGATGATGAGGTTTAAACCAAATGGCAAATGTAAGTAGTAGTAGGACAAAAGAAACGAAAAAAAGAAAGAAACGCATTTACATACAAAATATTCGCGCACATAGATTGATATCATTGCCAAAGGAGCGGGTCGAGTTGACTCAAGTTGACTTGAAAGAGTGAGACTTGATTTCATAGTCTCACAGTCACACAGTCACAATGGTAAAAAAAAAAAAAAAAAAAATCTTGTAAAGAATTATTTATATAACGGCTTAGTTGGCAGTTGGAGCGGAGCGTATGGCATGAATAGATGAAGAAAGTAGCAAACAATACTACATACTACAATAACTTGCAACAAACTACGAGTACAAAAATATACGTACCCACAGAGCGAAAGGCGGCAACAAATGCGTTTCAATTTGGCCTAAGGCATGTTACTTCGAACAAACGATCGTATTTTGTTACACGTGTAACGATTTTTCAAATAGAAATCTGACATAAACATAAAAATAAAAAATATAAAAACCATAAAGAATCAGGTAAAGAAAGCCATTCAAAGGAACAATTCTTTACAATGTTGAGTGTTGAAAAAATAAGAGTACACAAAAGAAAAAGAAAAAGAAAAGCAAGTCAAACCATCTAGCAAATCGCTACAGATGACACCTTTTTCTTAACAAAACGAACGAAAAATATAAGAAAAACGAATGCAAATATTGACACAAAATTTATTTTGCAAAGTGAACGATGGTAATGCGGTGCGTCATAAAGCAATTGTACCTATTTATGATGAGTATAGTTGATAGAAAGAAATGAATCGAAAATAGAATGAGGTGTATTAACATCTGCAGCAAATTAACTTCGTATCAGTTAGAAAAACAGAATGTGAATGGTAAAAAATATGCACACATAGATATGCAGAGTTGCTAAATTTGAATATAAGACATCAATCTTTGGTAGAAAGAGTACCTAGAAGATATTCCTAGACATTAAGGTCTCTGGAAGAAGATGGGAAATCAGAAGACTATCATTCATTGGCTTTATACTGCTGATATCGAGACAATACTAACCTATAAATAATGATGGCAAAAAAATTAACTAATCGTTTAAATGATTAATTGAAACGAGCAGTTATTACTTGCAATTAATCGTTGACAATTTAACCGATTAATCGATTTTGATGTGCAAAAAAAAAAGATCGTCCGCATCTAATGAAAAATGTGGTGAACAATATATATACCTCCGACTCCATAGACAAAATTATGTGAAAGAATAGGTCCTTGGCAACTGCAATACTCTAACTCATCCAAATTAATCGATTAATCGCTTAAAATTTTCAGGGAATCCTTAGCATAGTGTGAGGAAAGTGTTTGAGTAAATTTTTGGAACTGATCAAAACAAAAATGTCCATCATTTGCATAATTTTTCAAAACCAACGCAATGAAAACCAAATGACCAAATTAAGTTACCAATATGTCCAAAGTGGTCATTTTTTGACTTTTTGATCTTCCTCTTTTTTTTATAAGCGCCATTATTGAACAGATGATCATTGAACAAAACAACTTTTAGTAAATTCCAATATATTTATATATTTCTAATGCCAGAATATATTTACAAATACTTACATAGTGACAATACAACAACGGTAATCCAATCTATTGTCTAGGAAATATACAACTTTTTAACTATTAGATATTAAGATAGTAATTTTAATTGAATGATGAAAACAATGAAAAATTAACTTTATAAAATAAAAATGTGAAAAAAAAAAACAAAACATAAATTTACCAAAAAAAATCACATCCTGTAATATTATTTAAGAAAATGAAAATAGACACAAATATTGTATATCAGATTAACTACGAAAGATGTTAACACACTACAAATATGCACAACAGAATATTTTGTTGAGGCAATAACAACAAAACAAACACATTTCGATAAGCCACAAAAAACAAGACTTCCGCACTCTGAAGCCCAACCCAAACAAAACTCAAAAGAAATTCAATTCAATTCGATTCAGTCCAAGTCAAACGCCAGCACAGCACTATCGAATCCACCAAACCCAAAACAAACACACCCAGCTTGAATACTAGTATTGTACGTTAACAGAACTCAGCAGGTGCTGGAGATAGACAAAATTGGCCAACAAAAAATCATATCTACTCATGGTACTACTAAACCAACAGACAAGCAAGCACCTTTGGCAAAGTGCAACAAGAAAATTCTATTGAATGTTGGAGAAATAAACTTTCTTTGCATACAATGAGTGTGCTACGTACACATAACCCCAAAGTTGACCTTCGCCAAGTGCAGTCAAGTCGACTTCAGTCAACTTATGCCATCCTATGCCATGCCATGCCATGCCATGCCATGCCGAGCTGAGCTGAGCTGAGCTGAACCAAGCCAAACCGAGCCAAGTCAGGCAGGTCGCAGACAATCAATTACGTTTTTAGTAGAAGACAAAAAACAGACGATGACGACGATTTTGATGATGATGATGATGATGATGACGTCGAGTGTAGTCAAGTTGGTGCCAAGGTGCAAGCAGCTGCCAGCCTTGCTTGCATTTAAAATGAATGTAGTATGTAGTAATATGCTGATGATCATGATGATGATGATGGTACACGGTAAAAATATAATACAATAATTTCTCAATTTAATTTTGTGTGGAAGGTTATGGTAGAGGAAGAATCAAACAACAACATAATTTACTAAATAAATAAGTAGTTGATTGCTTAAGTTATTCATAATGCAAAGTTGAAATAAAGTTTTACCAAATAAAATTATAATCATTTATTTAAGTTTGATTAATGATTATCAAAATGATAAGCCCAAATATATTAATCGTTTAATAAATCTTCTGGTATTTGTCTAACAAATGAAGACTCTTCTTTATACGAAACTCATAATTATTGTACAATAGATTAAGTAGTTGTTTTGAAGACACACCTAGGCTAATAACCCTCATTGTGATACCACGCGAAGTTAGTCATTCAAATCCATGTGCTCTCTGAGACGCCTTAAGGTCTTTATAAGTGAGAGTACTTTTATCTAAATACCGTTCGCACTCCTAGATATGCTACCAAAATGCACAAGAACACTCTTCTCTTCTGCTTTTGGACAACTTCTACAAAATTTTGAGTGCGTTTACCTACGAGACAAAAGACAATTGTTGTGATGGCACGATTAATAGAAAAAGTACGTTTAATCGGTTGAAACGTTGGACATTACAATTAAAAAAACTAAAAAATCAATTGTCGATTAATCGACTACATTGGTTGAGCCTATTCGTAGTTTTTTTTTTTTTGTTTTTTTTTTTGTACCGATAAATCGGTTTATATGCCAATGATTAATTTCAATTACTGCCCGCTCGTTTTAATTAATCGATTAACCGACACTTCATTCACCATTACGTGTGCCTAGTGTCAACGATTAATTAAAATTAATACTCGTTCGTTTCAATTAATTGATTAATCGACTAATTCATTTCTTTTTCAAAAAGTGAGCTTAACAATCGGTTTATTCATTGAAATTAAGATTTCATTTCGATTAATCGACTATACGTTTCTTCTATACGTTTTTCCACCAATTTATCGGTTATCACCACATGATGACACGATAAATCAAAAAATTACAAATAATCTGGTAACTCGTTAGAATTTACGATTAAAATCAAACGAAATTTTCCATTTCGATTAAGTGACTCCATTGGTTGATTCTATTCGGGATTTTTTCGGAAAAAAATACGATTAATCGGTCATGTCATTAAAAATTACAATTAAAATCATTCGAAAATCTACTTTGATTGATTCGATTCGGATTTTTTTTTTTACACCGATTAATTGGTTAATATGTCAACAATTAATTGGAATTATTAACTGCTCGTATCAATTAATCGATTAACCAACTAATTCATTTTTTTTTCCACCACTGACAGTACACTGTCCTCTAAAATGCTTCTTATAACCAGTCTATTCAACCTCAGTAATATACTTGTGCGACTACTTTTTTCCATGCTGTGTATTTTACAGATTGAATAGTTTTAAATCTACCTCCATCGTGTGTTAGCACATTCGATGGGAAGTTTACATGTTGCTAATGACATTGACAATGTTTCCTTATCCGATTAGGAAGGTAATTACAAATAATCTTATTATGGAACTGTTAAAGGATAATCTAAATAAACTTTCTTGCAGTGTAATTGACATTACTGTTGGCCATCGTATTGTTACCGCTGTGGCTTTGAGGCGGCAGCACAAGTTGCAGGTTAATTTTGCGACTCTTGGCATACTGAGCAAAACAAGTTTCCTTGCCAAATCAACGCAACTCATTTAGGGGCAGATGGACAGAGGGGCATTGATATAGACAATAACGACAGGCTACCGCTGCCGTTTCAATATATGGCCGTTGCTGGTGTCGATGCTCAGAATTAATTGAAATCTGCCTGTATAAGCAACAGCAACACTGACAAAGGTCAACTTACGACTGTGCCCAGCTTAGCTTAGATTGGCTTGGCCTCAACAACTATTGTAGTAAGCATATTGTAGTAGAAGTTCAAGTTCAACAAAATAATAAAAAAAAAAAAAAAACTCACACAAGGAAAACAAAAAGGTGGTTTAAAAACCTTTCAACACTTGCAACTAACTATACAAATTAAAAGCTAACATCATTTTGCTAGACTTGAAAAGTCTCAAATGAATATTTTGGTCTAATATGTTATGGTTTTTGTTTTTGTTTTTGTTTTTTAAATAATTAAATTCCCAAATACTATGTTTGATAATGGGTTTTCCGTCTAGATATTCAACCCATTTGGCAAGCTTACGTAAAAAAAAAGCCCAAACATTAGTATGCTCATTCAAGTCCATACAATGTTTTTTATGTGAATGTGTAATATGTTTGTGGCCAAATTGATATTATATAAGTCAAGTCATGTGGAGCAGGCGTCGAGTAGCAACAATGAGGGCCCTCCGGGGTCTGCTATTCCGCTGTGTTCTTTTGCGGCGGCAACTGAAACGGATGTTATTAAGTTCGACAGCGTTGTTGAGTGCCACAAGCATGAAACTGACTTTAACTTACATGCTTATATGATGATGATGAGGCTGAAGCTTGGTTGGTTCGTTGGTTGGCTGGTTGGTTGGTTGGAGGTGTTGAGACTAAACTCTTATGTTGAATTGATGTCTGAGTTGGAGTTACTTGAGCTGCCGCTGGGTGTTGCTGTTGATGGCTCTTAATGGGATTAAGAAGCGCATAAAATGTATACATGTGTAAGGATATTGTGAACGAAAAGAGCTCGTTCATCGCTTATTGCGCGCCTAAGTGACTAACTGACTGACGTGACTGTCTGTCTGTCTGTCTGGATGTCTCACCGGTTGGTTGACAGGGTTAAAAGAAAAACAAAAGTTGCATATTTATGGAGCCATCTGGCTTGCAACATTCTACTTCTTCGTTCATTCATTCCCTTTTCATTATTTTCACACAACAGCAGCAACAGCAAAGTGAAGTTTCCAACAAAAGAATGTCATTAAAATCCAGAATAATAAAAGTAAAACATGTAGATTAACTTTGGGAATCAAAATAAACGACGAGATGATATTGTGATAAAGTATAAAAGTCAGAGTGCACTCTCTTTTTTAGTAAAGTAAAGTGAGGTATGCAACCATTGAACTATGTAAGTTCAATTCACAAAGCAAAACATAGCAAGGTGTCAAGTAAAGTTTAAGGACGAGTAATTGCAAGCATTGTGAACACATGTCGCTCTTTATTCAGATTACATTTTGATACAATTTTAGAGAAGAACATTCAAAAGGTTAAGCCAAATGACAACAACTGCAACATGTCAAAGTAAAATCAACAGAAAGAAATGAAGGAAAGGTCAAAATAACCGCAACCCACAACATTGGCGAATAAAAGGTAAACCATTGCAAAGCTAAAAATCGTTGAAAAGGTAAAAAAAAAAATTACAAAAAAATCAACTGCTAGTGACGTTTTAACATGTTTAGCAAAGGATTAACCACAAACATGTTTTAAAAGGCCAAACATGTTGCAACAAAAACGTCAATAAACATGAAGTATTTTTCAAGGCGAGCAGCTGTCTTGGCTTCTGCGATGCCTGATATTGATGTTGATATCAACAAAGTTAGTTTTATCAACTTGTAACAAGAAATACAAGGAGGAGATACTACAATATAGAAGGATATGGTGGAATAATGTAAGCTTTTAGGATGAGAAGTGCAGTTGAATGATATTTCAATCTAAGCAACAAAAAATAACAATTAGTTTCTAAATTCATTTTTCCAAAAATATTATGTTGCATACTCTTAGGGTTATAATAGATTCATGTATTGCATACTTTTAAACTTTGTGGTATACATAAACTCTGTTCTAAATTGAAATCTAATTGATGAGTTGTGTTTTCATAGATGTTTCCACAAACCACTAACTGTCAATAATTTTAACATTTTGTTATTAGTTTCGTTTTGTGAAAAGTTTGCAATTGAAAATACACAATCGAAAAATAGGTAAATTGGATAAATTGATTTATAAAATATCACATGTCGGCAACACCAAATGATTTAAACCTTACCTACTACCATATATCAATCAAAATAATATGTTAATATTCTCTTCTCGCTAAAGCTACCCAATAAAAATATAATTAATTTTTTAAAGATTCAAAATTAATTTTTACTTCTATTTTCTATCTGTACATATAATTAAATCGTAGATTTAGAGTGTCTGTTTTTTTGTTAGTACGCGCATCACATAAAAGCCACTCATTGGACACAAAATCGTATTACTGAAAGATAAGAAGCTTTATTGTGAGTAACATATAGCGTTTATTCAATCAAAATCTACCGAAAGAGTCAAAAGATATACATTTTTAATCTTATCTTCTAAATAAATTAAAAATATACATATTCGTTTGTTCATAACCTGTGAACTCGAAAAGTATCATACTTTGCGGATTGCTCTGAAATTTTAACACAACGTTTTTTTTTTTTTTTTTTAATCCACCGAAAGAAACAGAATTGATGGATCAAATTTTACCTTTAAAGTTTATAAACATATTTTAAAATTAATCAAATCGTCTTTGTCAAAAATGTGTATTTTTGATTGATAGTTTTTAAAATATATCATACACGTATATAATGTTGTCAATATAAAATAATTTTTTTTTGTACAATTCCACAAGCGAGTTGTTCAGTTTATATGTTTAATAGTCTTTGCCCAACTTAAGCAACAGCAATGTATGAAGGTACAGCTAATTTGTAAAAACCACAAATTTATTTCTATTTATTAATACATTAATTAAATTAAATTATTATTTATTTATTAAAGACAAGAACTTAATTCTAATTACAATAAAAAGCTGAAGCAACTAGAACCTTGAGCTAAATTAAATTAAATTAAATTAATAAAAATCACAATTTGATTAGAGTCAATTGCTTTTTCATTAAGATTTTTTTCATTAAAAACTCAATAAAGACAGAAACATCCACAGCAGCAGATCTTTCTTTACAATTTGCTTTTTATGAAAATTTTTAATATAATATATACTTAATTAATATTATACTTGATATACAAGTTTAACGGGCATTAGCTAGTAGGGTCTTTGAAAATTAAAGTTAAGGAAATAGAAACTTAAAGTCTGTAAATGGAGAAAACTTCCTCTTTATGAAAATCAACACAGAATTACACCTCCAGCAGGCTAATAAGAACATCCTCTCTATATTATAGTTAATCATTTTCCTTAAGTCTTTATAAATATATTCAACTGATTTGTTTTTTTTGTAGGCAATGACAGAACATTGACTAAAAAGAAATTTCGTATAATTCATTACGATGGCTGAAGAACTAAGAACCAAAAATAAACTATTTAATTTAGTATAAGCATCTATCAAAAACTCCCGTTTATCTCCAAATATATTGTATGTATCTATAATAATTTAGAAGACCTTCAATACTTCCTCTAAGATGTGTCACATGTAACAGTTAATCATTTTCCTTAAGTCTTTATAAATATATTTAACTGATTTGTTTTATAAGCAATTATCGAACATTGACTGAAATGAAATTTCGTATAATTCAGTATGATGCTTAAGGAACAAATATACCATTTAATATAGTATAAGCATCTCTTAAGACCCTGATTATCTCCTAATATATTGTATGTATCTATAATAATTCAGAAGACCTTCAATGATTCCTCTAAGATGTGTCACGTGTTCCATTACAAAGTGAAAATGCCATTTGTCATATCGAAAGGTAAAGGTATAAAAATTGTATATGAACAAACAAAAGTTTTCAACATAAATCAACCTCCCACAAAAGTAAAATGTTTGAGTTGAGTTGCCAATAAACAATTTTTAAATGTCCAAAAAATTGCTTTGCCATTGATTTCAGCAAGAAAGCAAAGTTTTGTTATGTCTGACTGTGTGTTTTATGTACGTGTGTGTGTGTGTGTGTGTGTGTGTGTGTGTGTGTGTGTGTGTGTGTGTGTGTGTGTGTGTGTGTGTGTTGAAAGAAAAATGAAAAAATAAAACCTTATAGAAATATTCACTCGTCTATGTTTATATAAAGAGAAATCAAAGTTTTCAATGTTGCTGATTGCATTAAAACTGAGTCAGAACGATGATTGATTGAATTTCGCACAGAGCAGAACAGAACAGAGTAGAGTAGAGTAGAATTGAACGAATTATGAAACAAATAACCAAAAGGTAATACTTACTCGTAGGTATGATACAAAAACAATTAAATTGAATTGTGTTAAGTTTTGTTAAGTTAATCCTCCTGCTGTTCATGAGGATAGCTTAGCTTAGCTTGGCTTGGCTTGGCTAGCTGATTGCTCTAGTTATATTTAACAAATTATGAACCAATTTATTTTAAGCTTCAAACTTTCTTCCACAACAACAAAGTAACATAGGAGTGATAAAAGGAGAATTCTTACATTTAATAGAAATTTGATAGCTACGTGTATAACAAGAATAATAATAATAACAAAAGTATGAAGTACATGTTATAAAGTTTAGAAAAAGTAATGAAATGAAAATAAAAATAAAATGGAAAGGAAAGGAAAGAAAAGAAAAGGAAAGGAAAGGAAAAGGTGCTTCAATTTATGTTTATGCCACCATTAATTTAAAGGTTCAAATGTGTACAAACATCGTTTTAGCATGTCTAAGACATCATTTAAGCCTATTAAAGTAACATTCTCCTGTTTTATATATACATTTAGCCTTTTGCATTTATGACAACGAAGTCCTTTATGTTTTGCAATAAATACGCAATATTGCTAAAAAAAAATAAGTATAAGAAAAGTAAAATTTGTTCAACTTAATGGCAACATTTGCTATGCGAAATACGTTGCCCAAACCCCTTTGTCATTTAGGAAAATATCCTCTCTACACATTTTTATAGCGGAAATGTATATGGCGTACACACACTAACTGAGAAAAGGACTAAATGAGTGAACTCGCGAAATAAAACAATAAGTCAAAATTATTGTTATATTCTTTTTCCACTTTCTTACGGAAGTATGACATAAAATTTAATTTGCATGAATTGCGCAGCGCATTAATAGAATAGAATAGGAAAAGAAAAGAAAATAAAGGTAACCTAAAAATATGCAATGAGTAATGAATACACATTTGCACACATTAACGAGGGGTGTTAATAAGAAAATTTATTAGTTATAAATGATATGTGGTTCCTACTTGCAAATTTTTTCTATAGCGAAATCATCATTTGAATTGTCTAATAAAAGCACATTAACATCATTCATCTTCTTTAATTACGAATTCGATTGCGAATACTGGTGATTATAAAACATTAAAATATAATCATTATTTTACACTACTGTCATTGTTTTTTGAAATTCTGGAATTATACTTCACAAGTTTTCTGTATTTTTCTGAAAAGTTTAATATTTTTTATCTTTGAATGCTTCTATAGCGAATCACCTGATGTATGTATAGACATCCGCTGTCAGTCGCATCTATGGTAACAGATGCCGCTACGTTGTGATATGCTTTTGGCTTCGATATTCACCATCGACATTACCCGTTCGAGAATATATCATACAACACCTGCCGAAGACCCGACCTAACATATGCATCTGCGACCAGCGCAAACAACAACAACACAACAACTCACTACCACCATGGTACACCGTCAATATGAACACACTATACTATACACATTTTGGCAGACGATTCAATAAAGAAATTATAGATATCGGCAAGGCCTAGAAGATATAGCAAAATGTATAAGAAAAAAAACTAAAAATAAGTAGAGGGATTAGGTCAGACTTAAAACTTTGGTTTATAATTAAAAGACAGAATCAGAAGAAAACGCAATTATATATGAAATATTAAATAATTTATAAATAAAGAATATTACATAAAGTAAATTTGTTTGTTTTTAATGGGGTTTTTCCCAGTAATTGTGATTATTTATAATTTTTTTTCACTAGTCACTAGTCGGTAAAATAAACTATGCAAAACGACCAGGAAGACCAACCATGAGATGCCACGAATGCGGAACTTCTGGATCGACTGACAACCCTTTTTAGAATAAGGCACCTACCTTACACAAATAGTTTCAGTATTCCAATTAAAGCATAACTATTACATCCAAACTTTGGTATTGAATGAACAGTATAGCAGAAAGAAAAGAACGAGCGATGCATCTTATTAAGGTGGTAAAAAATACATTCATCTTACTGGGATGCCCTACCAGTGACACCGCTACCGACGGTATCGACACCTCTATAGATCATCATTTCTACAGAGCCCTGTCATTATGTCAAGTTAGTAATATCCAGGGGGTTCACAACATTATATTTTACAACATTAATAATTTTTTAAGGGGAATGCACTATTATTTGGCCATTTTTTGTCAATTTCTCTTTTATAATTATAATGTCAAGGAAGTCAAGTTAAAATTTGGAAGATCAAATCAAGTGATAAAAACTACAAGTTGAAGAAGAAAGAATTCAACCATTAAGTGGCTGATGGATGAGGTTCATTTGGTAACCATGAATAAGGAAAATATTGAAATATTCCTCAAAGAACTCAAAATTAACCATTTTATTAATTTTAATAAAACACATGAAGCATTCGCTTAAACATTTAAACGTGATCTGAAGGACGAAAAACTACCTGACAAAAATGTTTGTCTTTCATGATCATTTATTTAGGCAATGGATTTCATCAAATCTGTGAACAATTTGACTTTCCTGGCAATGTTCATGTCAACGTACTTATCACCAATAAAAGCAATTAATCCACCAATATTTTTGCGGTCAACACAGGAAGTAGTTTTCATTGATTTTTCGTTGCACTTCAAGAAAACTTTAAAAGCAACCTTAAGTTGCTCGGTCTGTGAATCATCAATCAATGGCTTGGCAGAAACAACTTCGCAGACCATTTCACCGTGATGTGCGTCCATAATGGTCTTAAAAGCTTTGATAATCGTCACTAACCTCTTCAGCCCACCATTGTCGGTCAACAGGCCCCAAAAAATTAGATGTAGATGGGCCAAAATTTAATATTTCCGAAACATCTTTTAAGGTGGTGGCCATGACGCTCCTGTTGATAATGGGGCTACTCATACATTCATGCAAATTCTTGTCACCCTTAATGATGGATTGCAAGGCGAATAAGTCCTTCTCAACCTGATCGAGATGCTCTAATTGTGAAGCTGGTGAATACAAAGCTGTGGCATAACTACCTTCCAGCCTGAACATTTTTACTGGAGGCTTAACTCTATTTGAAGCTGCTGAGGTGCTCAGCGAACGGATCAAAATAGGCAATTTGTTCACAGAAACCTTTATAAATAACCCGTACACAATCTCAATGCTTATGTTCATCTGTCAATAGAAAAAACCATTCATCATTTCAAAAATTTAATATTGAATCTCCTACAAATTCTACCATAACAATGAAACCCAACGTCATCCACATTTTTATCGATTTAAATCAGCATTTATGCAACAATCTATAAAATTTGATTATAAATTGTAATACAATATTTGTTAATAGATTTATACACCATTCAAAAATTTGAAACCTATCATCGAATCTATCTATTTCAGTAATATATTGCAAATTAATTTCCCTTTCCTCATGTTGAATTATGTATTTACTTTTCTAGTCCATTAAATGATTACAATCCAATCATTTTGATTAAAGTAAAAATTGTTCCTAAAATTATAAAACTTTTCCACACGATTTCTTTTTAAAAACCTTACAAAGATCCCTCGCTTTAAACTAAAACAACATCAGACACAACAACAACAATTGCAAAGTATTGTAAATATTAATTTATTTAATGAGCAACGTGACTTCCGCACTATAACTTAAGCTTAGTTGTTTAAGTAATTCATAATGCCAACTAGTGCAACTAAAGCATAAGATTTTCTTGTTAGTGGTTCCCCTTTTTTGTTGTAAGCTACTATTTATGGCTTAAAGAGGTGTAAGTGTATTTGTGTGTGTGTGATTATGCTAACAAAGTATGCAGAAAAGAAAAAAATTAACCTAATTCTCTTTGTACAAACAGTGAAAATGAGTTTCCAACAGCTTGACCACTTTCCCGCACACCATCATCATCATCCATAGAGTTCTTTACTTTATATGCCTGTTCCATTTAGATCTTTTGACTTATGTATGCATGCGGTGGGCGCACTTGCTTTGAAAGAGCAAACAATGAAAAAAATTATGCGCCTGAAAGTATGCCATAAATTTTATAATTTCATAACTTTTATGCGCTCAAGCGAGTCTCTTAAATCGCATTCGCTCGCATTCGTGTTGATTGTACAATATTTTTGGACTGAGTGTGGTGGAGGAGACCAACATTGTGGGCATTGGTTTCGGTTTTGGTGTTTGGTGTTAAACTTAAGTTATGTCTTCTTGCCTGCTGTTAGATTTCATAGCTTATTTTACATACACAAGGGACTCATCATTGTTTCTGTTGCAAGCGACCAAATAACCGAAACAACCTCATCCATTCAGCCAAACTGGTATAGATGTAGTAAACCCAAACTGCAAACCAAGGAAAAGGATTTACGCTCATGAATTTTTATATACAATCGCTTCTTCTTCTTCTTCTTCTTTACACCCTCTCTATTTTAGTATTTTCTCTCTCCCTTTTCCGATTGTTTCGTGTTTATAGTCTCACAAAAAGAAGAAACAAAACACATTTTCTGTTATCAAAATGGCAGCAGTCAAAGTTTATATTTATGTTCGATCTTTTGCTATATAAGTAAGTGTATGCCCCCATCCGCCCCCATCCGCCCCCAACATATTGTGCTATTATTTTTCTTTTAGTAGTAATCCGAAATTTTGGGTGGGACAAATGAGTTTGAGTTCGTTGAATGAGTAACCTTGAGTGCCTCAATCGAATGGGTTTAATATAATTTACCTTCACTTTATAGCATCAACAATGAAGTCATAAAATTACTAGTCACTCACTTACTACGAGAGAGGGCAGATTTTTTAGTGAGTTAATGTAGTAAACCGTCATAAGTAAAGCAATTTTATCTCTATATTATAAGGGGAATTTTTCCTTTTTAAATAAAATAGAAACTCATCAAAGTGTATGCGATATAAATCAATGAAACGACCTCACGTATACGCAATGTAAACCGCGAGTCAATGATTTTAATTAGCTCAATTAACGCACAGCCTAACAACAATACTAAGAGTACTTATTGTCAGGTATACGACAAATTTATATGTGTATTGTGTGTGTGTGTGTGTGTGTGTGTGTGTGGGTTCAACATGTTCGTGTTTGCAATAATTAACTTAATCGCAAACGACTAAAATAGATTAATAAATTCAATTAATTGCTACAGCAGCAGTTAATTTATGCTACGCAAATCGAATGGATCGAGATCGATTTAATGGGCTCTTTTTCGGTGTATACGTGATTTTCATAAAACACGTCAGCAACATAAAATTTTCACATTATAATAAAAACATAAAAGAAGAGTCATAAATGAAACAAAAAAAGTCATATAATTTACTCTAATAAAAAGATTGTATTTCTATATTTATTTCTATCAGAAAATGTTCAATGAAATTAATTATTTTGTAGCTTTCAAAGCATTCCATCCTGAAGCGATACTTTGAAGATGACTTATTTATGAGAAATGAAAGTGACTATGCTTTGATGATTGACTCACTTTTGGTGGAGTGATTAATCAGGGCACAAAGTCATTGAATCATTTTTGATGTAGACCAGCATTACCACTTGAAATATCTAAAACTGCAAACATTGTGAACAGGCAAACTTGAACTGAACAAGTTTAAATGCATAGACAATATTATGAAAACAGTTATGTCTATCATTGTTCAATTCTTATTTCTTCCTACTCACTGTTGAAGGATGGTTATGTTAGAGTTGCCGCAAGGCAGTGTATTAACTCCCGTTCTGTACTCACTATATACGGCAGATATTCCAACGATTGACTCAGATGAAGCCACCAGTGCTACATATGCGGACGACACAGCCATCCTAGTAAACTCTTTCACGGCAGAAGAAGCTTCAGAGATACTACAGGATTTCTTGCAAACTCTTGGGCCAAGCATTGGAACATCAGAATAAACACAGAGAAATCGGCGAACTGCGTGTTTACATTGAGGCATGGCACTTGTCCAATTGTCAACTATGACTCCAGCATCGTCGAACTAATACTAAACAAACGCCTCACATGGCGACCTCACATCAAAACCATTACCGAATGCTGTTATGCAAATTTTCGCAGGCTTGACTTGTTACCCGGCCATCCAGTAAATTGTCGCTTATTAACAAGAGGACAATTTACAGTAGTGACCCCTGTTTGGCATTCCGCTATCCAAATCTGGGGTAATGCAGCTGCCAGCAGCATTCAGAAAGCCCAGGGCTAACAAAACAAGGGGCTTCGTCGCATAACAGAGGCTCCTTGGTTTGTGCGGAATACCATCTTGCACAGAGACTTAAGGATGCCCACAATGCGCGAAGAAATCCTGGAAAACAGCAATCGTCATCAACAAAGACTGGAAACTCATCAAAACTTTCTAGCGAAATCCATCACTCATGGCGTGAGCCTTCTAAGCAGAAAGCCAGCAGCAACCTGAGCATTCACAGCAATATAATTGCCTACTATATAAATCTTTTATGTAATTAGTTACTTGTGAAAACGTTACAACTTCGCATAGCCAAAATTAGTCTTTTTTTATATTTTTAATTACTATATAAATATGTATAGATAGACTTTCATAATTTTAAAATCTTTGATCTATCAAAATTTCTATCGATAGATGGCACTTCCGTTCATTTTTCGAGGAACTCGCTGGCACTGATTGCCAACTTAATTCATTTTTCGAGGGTACACATTACTTTTCAAGGGTACTCGCTGCCACCTAAATAAAGAGAGCGCCTCAATGATCATGATCATAAAGTAGGCCTACAACATCTAAATTAGCAACAAGTTGGCATTACTCAATCAGCTGATAATGAACCTACAACAGATGACGGAGGGAGATCTTGTTGTTGTACACATTTTATATAAAACCACAGACTTAAACCATTTATTGTCTTTGATATCTATCACTATCTCAATTTCTCAATAAGAGTGAACGAACTCTCAGATTATCGAGATTATCATCAGACATCAAATACAGACAGCTTTATTTACTACATTTTATTTGACAAATATATTCAGTACACAAATACACAAAAGAGACCTTTCAATCAGGAATGAAACAGAGAAATTATCTCATGTGATCTATCATTTTATTCACAAATCTAAGGAAATAGATACTCCAAGTTATTGAAAATTTACATTCCAATGCCTTTATCATGATGTTGCTAACTCGAAGTTACATAAAAAGCAATAGCTTTCTCGTACATAGACCATTCCAGCACATTGTAGGTTGATGTACCAACAACTACTTACAAAAGCACATCTATGTTGTATATGTAGATGTAAGTATGTATCTATGTATTTACTCATCTGTTTATACACGTGCCAGTAAACTTCATTTCAAGTGCTCAGGTCACAATTCAAATTGAGTTGCCACATTTCGTTATTTTTTGTTCTTTGAAGGAATATCTTCATATCTTTAAGATACAATGTTTATCTTTACAATTGTTTACTCAATTCTTTTAATGCTCTTACCTATTTACTGATACGAGTATTTTTATAAATGCATGTGGAAAGTTAACAATATAGTCAAATTATCGAAACAACATAAATTTCTCTTAAATTTTTACTGATATCATCTACCTGACCTGGCAATCGTTGTTTTGTTTTCGAAGAGCGTTTGTGCATTTGTTTGGAATGCATGTTCTCTGGAACCTTAAGTTAGTTACTTTTTTTTTAATTTTTAGATTCATAGCTTTTATGATTCCGGAGAAAATGCATTTCTAAGAAATGCTCAAACAATGTTATAAAGATAAATAGATAGATTTTCTATCTATCACGAGTAGATAGATGGATAGAAGATAGCTAGATACATAGATAGAGTTCCACAAAGTCTTTCATGAAGAGAGAGAGAGAGCGATAAAAGCAATAAAATTTGATGTTTTCACATGAAAGTCGATATCCCCTACTAGTCTTTGCTTAATGATGTAAAAAAAAAAATGATTAATCTGTTAATTGATCAAATTTTAATTGCAATTAGCAATTGAGAAATTAACTGATTAATCGATTAATTGATGGGTATCTTCCAATTCATCCAAATTAACCGATTTAGTTTAAATTTAAACAGATTCTTTTTAAATTTTGTACTTTTTTCAAGAAAAAAAATTGTTCTCCAGTGAATTTTCGAATAACCGATATATTCGATTATTATAAAAGGAATTTTCGATTAATTGTAATCGTTATTTATAACGCTTAGTCCTGTCATCACTATTCTTTTTGATCAATAAAATCAAGATATTATTTATTTTTATAACCCCAAAAAGAAAGTATTTTTGAAAGACCAGAAAAAGTACGTAAATAAAAAATACCCTAAAATATAAACACACACAGACACCATGAAAGATGATACAAAAAAGACAACATTTGGAAATATGTAATCATTAAAATCAGGGTATTAAATAGATGTACCTACCCTAACCCATACATAATGCTCTTATTCATACAAACTGGTTTCCCACCTAGTGAAATTGCGCTCACTTTTCAGTGATATTTTCATTTTTTCTCACACTTAAGGCAGTTCAGCAGTTCAGTTCGTTTTCATCGATCGCTTAAAGTGGTTGCTTTTTATTGTTGAGTAGATCTGTTCGGGTTCTTTGTCTTTTTGTCTTCATTGAAATATATTTTCTTACTTAACAAAGTATACATATTATAACGACGCTAAAAATAAAGAAAAAGAAAAAGAAAATAAACTGTATATAAAATAAAATTAAATCGGAAATTGTGTTTTTCTTTACAAATCCCAAGGAATTTCTATTTGAGTTAAATACAAAAACGACATCAAAGACAAAAATAAAAAAAAAAAAAAACAAGAAAAGGGCAAACGAAATTTCATAAAAGTTTGAAATAAACAAACGATCATTCAGTTTAAAGTATTTGATTTGATCAATTGTTCATTATAAGTACACGTGTACAGCTTCCATTCAAAGTGTAATCACTTATAGAAACGATAAAGACAAAAATTTTGGTAGTTCCAATGTAGCCACCGACGTCTCTAAAACACGAGTACAAAGTTTGTGTTTCGTGTTAAAATAATATATATTAATATATATAGTAGTTGTATATAGAAAAGTATTTAATGTATATATGTGAGTGTATTACAAATAATATTGATTGGCACGCTTTCATTATCCACAAGGCAGCAGCAACAACAACCTACAACAAATAGTATATCGCCTATCGAGTATTTAAGTCACGAGATTACAAAAATTTTCCGGTACGTTAAACAGAAAATCTCTATTATTGTATAATAATAACATAAGTATTATGGGGGACTCTACTCATCATCAATACTCATACTTAGTATTATGATTCAATTCAGTTTATTTCATTGATTCAATGTATCGTATTTTTGATTGACTGGTTGATTAAAACGCAGACAATTTTATCAATTGACGCAAGACATAACAAAATATGTAGTATTATGTAGATTAAAAGAATTTCATATTCAATTGAAATGTATGGTCACAAATATTTATCATATAGTATATAAATATATAATGTTATATATATAAATATGTATACATAAAATTTTCAATTTCAATTCATCTTGACTTATGTATTTTTAAATACAAAAACGACATTGTCACCAATGAAATGAAAAAAAAAACTAATGCAAGTTGTTGTCACCCGGTAGTAGCATGAAAGCCAGTTGTGCAGAATAATGATTTTTACTTGTAAATGCAAATTCATACGCTAATTAAAGAAAGAAAGAAAAAAAAAAAAATATATATAAAAATGTGCCATTTAAGAAAATTCATAAGAAAACTGAATATTAGTAATTCTTATCACCTCACCACACCACATCACACCACATCACACCACACAATTGTAAAATTTATAAATTTCTTTCCCTTGCTTGACTACATCATGCAACTTTGCTTGATTGAGTCAAAATGACATATGCACGTGTGTAGTAAGAAACTTTTTCACTCTCGATTCTCTAAACTTTTTGCAAACAATTTAATTAAGTTAATTTTTAAATGTTAAAGAAAAACAAACTAATAAAATATATTATTTAAAAAAAAAAAATGTTTGAATATTTACGTCACATTTTTTTGTTTTACTTACGTCAATGATAAAACGATACGACAACGACGACGACGACGATAAGATCCACAAATTTATAAAACAAATTGACGGAACTGAACGAAATTTCTTTAATAAAAACTGGCAATCATTCTTTCTAAATGTTTTAAAAAACTTAAACGTCTTGAACTCTCTCTCTCTCTCTCTCTCTGATTAAACATACACATATCAATCAAAAGATACATTACTCCATATTAAGTACATATATAGAAAATTAAAAATTTTTAGTTCACTTGGCAACAGATCAAAGTCATAAGTCATGTGTTCAAAAAGTTTGTCAAACGTACGAAGCATATTTTTCGCGGAATCAAATATCAAAAAATAAATAAATAAGCAAGAAACAAATTAAAATATTATATTTAAAGTCAGACAATAAAATATATTATACTTTAAGTGAAGTGTGTGTATGGTTTTGAAAATAAAATAAAGATGTTTATTGTACTATTTATTTACCATAAAATCTTATTACAGTTTACACGCAAATACAATTTTATAGAGTTTTAATTAGATTTGCTAACATTACAACTAAGAAATGGATTTGTGAATATTATTATGTCTTAAGAGAAATTAGTATTTCGTAAGGCAAATGAAAACCCTGACATTTAAAGTAAAATTTCTAATCTAAGCATTAAAACTAATACTAAAACTAAGGTCTATACTTACTAAATTTAGCTTAAGTGTTAGCTTGAGAAGTTCGGAACGACACAAGATTGTTAGATATTTGATTTTTAATAATAAAATTTATTTTAGCCTGTGTGATTTACTGATCTACCTTACAAATATCATCCATTTCATGGAGTAGAGAAGTTGGGAGAAATAAGGTTAGATTTAAAATCATTTTAAATAATTTGTTTTGGGTCCATACTTCTCCTTATAGATCGTTCCATCAAAGAGAAATTGCTGAATATCTCTAGGTATAAAGTTTTTTACATAAGTTTATTACTGGTATTGTAGATACGCCATGGTTTTTCAATCAATTCTGTGTTCTTAGTATTCCCACTATAAAATTCGTTCCCCTAGCTCTAGGTAAATGCACTATTAACTTCGACTCACACGATCCATTTCGCGTATTATGAATCAATTATAATAATTTATATCACGTCCTTTCACCAGAAATTTCGCCCACGACTATTAATGCTCTAGTTCTCTAACACCCATCACATTGTGACTATATCTAGACGATTCAATTTGAATGATGTATCCACTCTAATCTATGCAACATCTGTTTCTGTCCAGACATTGGCTGTGAGTAGGGGCATTTGAACTTAAACAAATAAAAATCCCCCATCGAGTCAGAGACGGGAATAATACTAATAATAGTACTAATACTTAACAGTTCTAAGTTAGCAGATGTAATCTATCTATATATATATATATACATAAATCTCGTGTCACATTGTTTGTCGGGTATGGACTCAGAAACTACTGAACCAATCTTGATGAAATTTTTTATACTGTATGAAATTTGGTGCAAATTAAGTCATAGGATAACTTTTATCTCGTTTAATGAGCTCAATATTTTTTAATTGCAAATTATACAGTTTTTTTTTTTTGTAAGTTCCATAAATGTTTAATAGATGACACTGTAAGCTAGTTTATTCACCAAAACTTCAACATTTTCATTATCTATGTCGCCATGTTTCGGTTTTTTTAGTAAATCAGTTAGGGAAATTAATACATTGAATTATTACTAAAACGTGTTTTTCTTTATGAGTGTAAATTATTTTCACTGCATTCAATAGTTTAGTATAATATATTATTAATTCAACGTATTATACAATAACTGAGCCACAGCAACGAGTGACCGGGTCTGCTAGTATTAATATAAATATATAAAACTAAAATATATAAAATTACAGTTGAGTTAAAAGACTACTAAGTACTAGAGTAACATAAATTAATTTACATTCGATTGTATTTTGGGTCTCAGGTGGAAGATGAATATCTTTACAAGTAGCAGCCTTTACCTTAGACTACTCTGGAACCAGCAAAGATTTGTAAAAAACTTTATACTAGATGGACGAACTGACTGATTGACACACACTTCAATAGATTCATCTAATTATGGTGATCAAGACTACACAAAACACAGAAGAAAAACAAAATGCTGCGGCATAAGTTATGGAGTCAATTTAAATACATATGACTATGAAGTACTCAGCCCACAGCCGGTGTTAGGGTTGGCCGCGGCTGTGTGATATATATATATCTGTTCACTCATTGAGCGAGTCTTACTTACTCGTTTGAATGTCAGACAGAAGGCGCCGTAGAAATCTCACCAGCGCGGTAGAAGTGATTTTATTTGCATTGACTCTGGTTCTCATGATAAGCCCTCAATAATGTGTCTCTTTTTCGAAGTGCTATGTCCGAGATTTTAACGAATTGTTCGTAATTTTTCAGTCAGCTTTATTGTTACATAAAGAATGAGTTCTTCACGCAAGTTGAATTGGAAGCATGGACAAGCTTTGTATCATTTGTTCACACATTGTTAGAGATTCACAAAGCAAAAGAATATTTCGAAATAGTGGATAAATTGCCCAAAAACTAGGAGCTAATATGAGTGCATTATTTGCACAGTCAACCTGGTTGATTATAGATAAGAACAAGGGGATCGGTTCCCCCAGAACATGAAAATTATGGAGGAAAGATATCAAGGCCATTGTGTTGGTCATACTATGATGGCAGACTATTGCTGGAACTTTCAAAGAGACTGTCCTGACCAAAAAAAAAAAAAAGAGAAAATTCTATGTGAAATATTTTTTTAAACTCCTTTTGATATATTTTAGTTTTTTGTAAACAAAAATATTATTGCTTGAAATTAACTAATAAATATCCCATGTCGCGGAATCTGTGTAATATACAGTAAATGAATTATAAACTTTTACTCCCCCAATTTTAGTTATTACATAGATCAGCCAACAACTACTTTATATATTTTATTCATATATGAGCACAGTATGTACTTATTATCTTCAATAGATTGTAGTCATATAATGATTTAACTTTTATGAAGAACTACTACTAACATGGGCATTTATAATAACTATTATTTGTTTCAGTAGCCAAACATTTTTTTATATTTACATGTTTTATTTTGAAAATGCAGTAGTTATCATCCTAAGTGATTTATTATCTCATATTGTTTACCTACTGAAATAATAATATTTTTTATTTATCAACTTATAATATTTTGTCAACTGTCTGGAGATATTAGAAAGCTTTAATGAGGTCATAATATGAAAAAAATAAAGCAATCATCAGTTTAAGTGAAAATTAAATTCCCTTCATACGAGTAAAAGAAAATAAGTTACTCTGTGAGGAAAATTTTTAATATTAAAGTCTCAAACTAATAAAATTGACCTTACAATTATCTGATACACCCAATGTTTATATCTACTATTATTTATATTTAATGTTTATTAATGTTTCAATAATCTGCGAAGAATAATAAAAAGTCTCTCTATGCAAGATTAAACATTTACAAAAGAACCAATCAAATAGATACTCGTCGGTTAGATTGATTCCCATTAAGATCTTTAATTTGTGAATCAATTAAATTTTCATTGTTTTCTATTGCTTCGCAACAATCAAGTGAACGAAATAATAATAAAAGCATTCACACTCACTCACCCATAATTATAAAGAGTATAATAAAAGTTTTATTTTGACAACAAATAAACAAAACATGAATACACAAATTTATCTTCTCTATACACGAACAAATACAAGTATCTACTATACTTATATTATTTACTTCTAAACAAAGGAAATTACGAACGATTAGATGAGAAATTTTATTTCATCTCAGGAATAGAATTTTAATTATAATATTTTAAAATATACATATAAACAAAACACATAATATTGTAGAATAGAAATTTGAGAAAAATTTAGGTTAATTTTGATTCAAATGAATAAATTTTACTAAAAACTTATCTACACATAGTGAATTAAATCTTGATGAATCTACGAGTATATCACCATCCATATAAAGGTGATCATTTTAATTACAATGTGACCGGTTCAGTGAAAGGAATTTAATTTTCAGTGGAACTGAATTTAATGGAGATTCCCCTATGTTTCTCTATTATATAAATAACAAAGATAAAGCAAAAACCTTGATAACAAATTGTATGCCAACTTCACTCATTCGTATGCATAGTTGGAAATTTATGTACATAAAAACCATAGATTAACAGAAACATGCAACAAGTAACACTATAAAATAATAAATGCATTCGAAAACAGTTGCAGCAATCAATAATAAAAATCAAAATAACGCTCCCACATAATAATCAGGTACAGTGGTGCTTGGATTCGCACACACAAAACAGAAGGTTTTATCAAAATATTTGATCTGTTTATAGAGAAAAAATCATGCGAAAAATTTCAAAATCTAAGTGAGTTAAGAAAGAATGATACTTATTTTGTTTTATTGTGACTTGATTTGAAAATATGTCTCTAAGCTATATATGCAAATTTTGATCAACTAATTTCGGACGATTTTGTAAATCGATTTTGATGAAATACCCGACATATGCTACAAGACGTTTGCTACAATACACCAGTAAAAATCGCATTCAAATTGGTTAAGCCGTTTCTGAGATTTGTGTGCACAGATTTACGATTTTATATTTGTATAGATTTATTCAACGAGAATGTTATCCAACAGGCACTACGAAATCTGAAGTAAGCAGTAATTTCAATTAATTGGAGTGCAACTTTAAAAACTTATTTGGTTGTTACATTGATTTTTATTTTGAATAATGGTAACATTAAGAATTTTTCAAGCTATCAAAAATCATCACACGGATTATCGTCGGAAGCATACTTTAACTAAGTCAAGACTATCCGAATCGATATAGAGAAGCTGAAATCAGACGATTCGCAGCGATTAATAGTAATGATTTGGAGGACAGATGCATTGCTCTAAAGGTGATTATTAAAGCAGCAAGAAAAACGCAGAACAAGAAGAGCAGCGCTGTCAGCAACAACAACATTATCAGCCGTCAACAATAAGGGCAACGATTTACCGGGCAATACCATTTACAATCACAAAAGACAACACAAAACAGTGCTGTCTCAACATTTTGGAAAATCCGGGATTTCCCCTTTTCTCGTTAACCAAGTGTTTTTGTTCTAAAACAAGGGTTCACTGTATATAATATTGGAGTAAAAAGACGATTAACTTTGGCTATGAAGAAGTTGTAATACTCTTCACGATAAGTGTTCTAAGATCATGTTTTATATGGGAGGTACCCCTCTTAGTATTCCGAGAGTCTTAAAATTTACATAGTTGGTGGATATGGGTTAAATATCTACAGTGTCCAAATTTCAGTTCCATAGTACAACCAAAAAATAAGTTTTTCTATTAAGAAAATGAATTTCAAACTGAGTTTGTTAGAGAGCTACCCCTCCCAGTAGTTCGAGGGTTTTGAATTTTACATGGTTGGAGAATACGAGTCAGAAACTTATAGTGTCCAAATTTCAAGTCTATAGTACAAAAAACAAAAAAAAAATTCTAATCAGAACATGAATTTGAATCTACGGTTTGTATAGGGGTACCCCCTTAGTGGTCCGATTCGGTTAATTCAGAAAAATGTGCAGCGCCACGTCAAAAACTAAGAGACTAGTTTGCATACATACAGACGGACAAACGGACAGACGGACATGAACAAGAGTATACTTATGTACTTTATGGGGTCTACGATTTCTCCTTCAGTTTGTTACAAACTACATGATAACCTTATAATACAATTCACTGCATGAAGAATATAAAAAACTAAATGTGGAACAATATGACATATTTTTTTTGTTAAAACCTTCTGTTTTGGAAAGACACTATATTGCGTCAGTGCTGTTGCTCTGTTGCTGATGCTGCTGCTATATTGTTTTCTTCTGAGATTTTATCATATTAATGTCTACTCGAAACTAAAGTTCAGAGCTTTAAATAATAAATAAATGGGTGTCCAATAATAAGATCGAGTTTCATATTATAAGAATGGGATACTCGTAAAGTCATAACATAGTCGAGTTGACTTGCACCTTATCTTGTCGGCATTCTTTTTGCAAGACAAAAGTGTAGTTGACTTGTGCCCCGATCATGTAAGTATGTCAGTATCTGTTTCGCAATTGGTGTAACGGACTTTTGTTTGCTTATGAAATTTATTGAACCCGCTACTTGCACTTGAAAGCTAACAGTTAAGTTCAAGCAGAATAGGAACAGCGAAAACCGAAATTGTTGTTGCTGCGTTCATTGTTTGAAACCTTTGTTATTGTTTTTGTCAACTTTCCTATGATCGCTTTATTGATGCTACTGTCAATTATCTTGTGTTCGCTAGCTTTGTTGTTGTTGTTAGAACTTTGTATGCTTGTTTACTTTTTTTATTCAAAACTTATGGTTTGACTAAGCTTGATTAGAGTCTTACTCCCTACATCTTTAATTTACTGCATTTGATTCAAAAATATTCTGAGTTTATCATATCAAAAGATTGGTTTGATCGAATCATTATGAATTTGGTATAAAAGTTTTTGTATTTTCAAATAAGAACTCATGATTTTAATTATAAGCTGAACTGAAAGCCATGACAACTAGTGCTCTTAATACCAACTACTTAGTACACATAAGAATTTATAATTGTTCTACTTTTTAATAACAAGAATAATTCTAATAAATATACTAAATATGTAATTCATATGAAAAGTTTTAAAGCCATGGGACAAAATTTTAAAATATAACATGAGCACTTAGGTATTTTTAATGTCACATTTTATATTAATTCATACAGATAATTATATAGTAAAGCTCATTATCTAGTCTTACTTAAAAGTAAAAATCATACAAAAATATCTTTCCTAACAATTCCCTTCTTTCTTTATTCTTTCAGTTATCAAATGGGTTGACCGAAAGTACTTAGTTCTGCAACTGCAAAAAAGGTAAAGAAAAAAGAAAAGCAAATTTAAAGTTGAATGCACTTTGACCTTAACTAGTTTCTATTTTAGTATTTATTTCTCACAAGGTACACACATATTTTAAGATCATTTTCCACCTTCTTGTATTAAAAATAAATGAAAAATTTCCAATATCGATCATGAAGATCATCATTGAAAATTGTATCTACAATACAATACAATAGAACATTATGAATTGTTTGCATGAACAAAATAGTTTATACAATATTTACAATGAAATCTCAGCTGGAAACTAAATTAATTTGTGTTTAACCCAACTACTTAAATGTAGATACTCATATATTTATACACTTGTATTTTGATAATGAATTTTATATTATTTTGTAATTACGCGTGTAGTGATTTCTGTCTAAACAAAAATATATTTCATATGTTTTGTTTATTATCTACAAAATACAAATTATCGTTTTCAATAGCAAGAGTTATGTATAGATATAATATATTGAAATGTATATAGATAGATTGAAATGTGGCCTTGATAGAATGGATACTTACTAAGGAAACAATATGTACCTATTAGTCTATTTCCATGTTATAAGTTCATTTACATCTATACTACATATTATCTAATAAATTAAATGAATGAGAATGAATTTTTTATCTACTACTTATATACACAGAGAATTCTGTTTGCTTTAATTTTATTAACGCTTTGCTTCTTCTCGGCAAAATTCCATCAAAATCGGCTTTGCGCGGGAATGATAGAAAGAATGATATTTATTTTATTTTTTTGTGATTCACATATCAAAAATGGATGATTGATTTTAAAATATTATGTCTCTAAGATTTATATACAAAATTTGATCTACCAAATTTTGACGGATTCTATTGGTTGATTTTGATGAAATAACCACTATATGTTTTTCACAATAAAGCTTCTTATCTATCAGTCATTCAATTTTGAATGCAATGAGTGGTTTTTATGTGATGCGCGCACAAACAAACAAACAGACAGACAAAGTCTACAATGTTATTACATGTATAGATAGATACGAAATATATTAATCAAACTTCTTTTTTTGCTTTATTACAGGAAACCTTTTCTAGCCCTCACTATCTCACAAATCCAATAGTAACGTCCACAAACTACTATAATCATTTTAAGTTAAAAAAAAAAAACTACAATAAACCAAACTTCATTTAATTCTACCAGCCCATTTGATAATTGTTTATCATTTGGAGTCAATTGAAGATTATTTTCATATAAAGATCCAGATGAACAACGCGGTCGTTTTGCGGGTAAGCGCGCCGGCCAAGAACTGCTTAAACTGCAGCTGCAACACCATTCTCAACACAATTCTGCAATCTCAAGAGATTTGCCAACGTACTCTTGGACACTCATATGCAGTTCGCGCCGATCTCAATTATATCAAGTAAACCACAAACAACAAGCCAATATAAATAGAACATTAAAAAGAAGCTAAAGATCAGAATTAAATAACTTAACTAAAACCATTTAGAAACACTTGAGTATTGTTGCTGTAATTACTAAAAAGAGTCTCTAATATAGTACTATTGTACTTCAGCGATGGCATCCCCGGTGCTTAAAGTAGTTGGCGCCTCCGGGCAAAAGACTCGCATTGGTACTTACATTCTAATCGGAACAGGTTTACTTGTTATTGGTGCATTTTTCATCGCATATATGGAAAGACCAGAGTATGATGGTACTTATTGTGCTACAGCTTATTGGACCAAAAAAGTTGGCTTCCAAATTGAATATTGGAAGCAACAAAGAGATCATGATGTCATCAATGTACCAAAAGGAGCAGCTCGAGTTTGTTACAAGGATTCAATTTATGAAAATGGGTAAGTCAATTAGATCATTGACTTCAATATATTATTGCATTTATACAATATTTCCTTTTCTATAATAGTTGGGCACAAATAGAAGTTGAAACACAACGTACTTCACCAGATTGGGTGCAAGCATATGCTGCCGGCATGCTAGAAGGTTCTTTAACCTGGAATAGCATCTATAATCAATGGTCCAAGTATGTTTTTACAATTTGTTGTTGATTAAATTGTTTTCTAATTTAAATAATTTATTTACTTTTAGCACAATTGAATCATCCTGCGAGCGTGACGATTCATCACGTGATTTTTGTGAATGGCTACGTGATTTGCTTACATCGAATTATGATCGCTACAAAACAATTGCCGAAAATAATGCCCAGCATGATCATTACTGGCATCAAATAAATTTATTCTTCAATCAACTTGAAGGTCTTATGACTGGTTTTATGCGTGGTGCTTCCCGTGCTCGTTCTGATTTAGAAGAAGAAATACCATTTTCTGATTTCCTCCTAATGAATTCTGTGGCTGATATACAAGATTTGAAGATCTACTATGAGAACTATGTACTTCAAAACAATGAGACAACATCGGAAACAAACGATGAGATCCCAACGCCAGAAGAAAATATGCCAAAGAACTTTTTTTTGCCCAGTGCTACTATGTTGACAAAAATATCGACTATCGACAAAACCTCTAATATGCGTCAATTGCTTTTTGGTCACAGTACAGCGGGTAGTTACAACTCAATGCTTCGCTTACAGAAACGCTACAAGTTTCATTATCATTTCTCTCCGGATTTGCGAACAAATACCATTCCTGGTGTGGATATAACTTTTACAGGATATCCAGGTATACTTGGTTCCACCGATGACTTTTATATTGTTAAAGGCAGACAAGTTCAATCAATTGTGGGTGGCGTTGGCATCAAGAATGAAAACGTAAAGCTGTGGCAAGCTGTAAATCCGAAAGAAGTGATGCCATTGGTGGGCCGTGTTATGGCAGCAAATCGCATTGCTCAGAATCGAAGAACTTGGGCGCGAGCCATGTCAAAACATCCCTATACAGGTGCTAAGCAATGGATTACTGTTGATCTGAATAAACTTGGATCACAGGATAATCTCTATCATGCATTAGACAAAGATGAAAAACATGATGATGCAGCGGTACCTGTAAATCCAGCAGATGAAGCAGCCATCAATCAGCGCCATAATCAAAATAAAGGGCTTGTATGGATTGTAGAACAACTACCCGGACGAATGCATCAAAAAGATGTTACTGAGGATTTTCTCGTTGATGGCAATTCCACCTGGTTGGCCAATGGTGTTCCCTACTTCGATGAGATTCTGGAGGCTAGTGGTTTATCACGCGACAATTATAGTAATGATCTTACGCCTGCTGAGGAATCTGAGTTAAATAATCTTGAAGCTGTCGATAAGCTATTGCGTACAAGGAGTTTCCGTGGCGATTTACTGGGAGACCAATCCGTAGCCTATGGCAATATTGATCTTAAACTTTTCTCATTCAATGCACGCATTGGTGTCAGTGATTATCACGCCTTTGCTGGACCCGTGTTTATGCGTATGCAACATAAGCATCCACATGAACAAAACAATTCTGAGCTTGAACAAAATGTTCCAGCCTCAATTCGCGACGAACGCCTGAGTATTTCGGTCGATGATAAAGCAGATTGGGCAGAATTGGAATTAATTACAGAAAAGCGTCCAGTGCGTAATGATATTCATGCGATTGCAATGAGTAAAGTCGGCAGTGGACCATTTAAATGGTCTGAAATGCCGGAACAAATTGTTAGTGGCATGGAGCATGAAGGACATCCAGATGAATGGAACTTTGATAAAATGTCGCCCAAGTGGGCCTGGTAGTTTAATAGCAAATTGAATAACATTTTTCTTTTTTAACTCTTGTAATTTTCATATATCACAGAGTTCACTGCACCTCGAATTTTTATTTTCAATTTACGAAAACATTTTTATTGAGCGTTTCCGTTTATGTGATACTCGATTAGTGATATTTGTGATATTTGTATCTTATCTTATATTATCATTAGTCAATTTTTGTTGCCACTGCAGTGCCTACATACTTATACAAACCAATTTCTAGTTCTAAGTAAATAAATACATGGCCAATTATTAGTGAATAAAACAAAATGAAATTTATAAAAAAAAATATATATATTTTTTTTTATTTCTTAGTTGAAGGTTAAAATTCAAAGTCAAAATTAATGACAGCAATTGGAGAAGATAGAACGCTAAAAAGAGTAAATCTGAAACATTGTTCAACTAAAGACGCATGTAGAAGTGTGAGAGATTTTTGCCACAAAGTGTTTAAAACTTTGGAATCAATCAAGGATGATTTTACCGAAAAGTCTGTAACGCGAATACTTTTGAATTTAGAAAAACAGGAAACGGTGGTAATGGTTGTTGTGTTTCTTGGGAAGAATAAACAAAGTGAATGTTCTAATTCAATGCCGATTTTTAAGAATCTCTATGCAAATTTTTCGTAGTTGAACGAGACAATTTTAATTATTTCGAAGAAAAGGCAATAGAATTAAACGTGTCGAAGCAGTATAAAAAGGTCTGGGAAAAAGACAACCGAAAAGGAAAAATAAAATTGGGGATTTTCATCCTATGAAGAAATAACAATGACTACTAGTGATTCTTTTAAGGTTAACATATTTCTCATCTGCCACTGCAAATATCAGACTTATGTGATAATTCACTTTTTCAATAATAGTGTGTAAAATTAATAGTAATTATTACTCCTTACCAGGGACGGTACGATACCTCCGATACATCGAAATTTAGATGCTTTTCGATATCTTCAATACCACCGATATTTAGAAAATTACTGATCAAAATATGTTCTTCGTATAATAACAACTTTTTCAAAACAAAAACCAAAATTTTAAAATCATAACTTCGATTCCATTTAGGTATAAATACCCAACAAACCAATTAAGTTCATATAGAAATACTAGCTGCCCTCGCTCAAAAAAATGTCAAAGTGACGCTGCACTTCATGTCAATGACTTCACATCAATGAATGACGGTTAAATTATTTGGATATTGTTCATATAAAAATACAATAATCGCGATTACAAAATTCTCATACCTACCAAATATACAAAATAATCATAAAAATCGGTCGAGCCGTTTCGGAGGAGTGCGAACACTAACACCGTGACACGAGATTTTTATATATTAGAAGATATATATTAGGCCACTGTAAGTACCACAATAATAATAATAATAACAATATAAAAATGATTCTTAATATACTTCGCAGCACTGACAAACTTACCTCATAATGTCTACTGCAAGCAATCATCATTTCTACTCAAATACAACAATACAAAACCACTGTCTTTAACTTAGAAAATCCACAACTATACCCTGTCTAGCTTTAAGCGCATATGATGCCGAACATATATGGCAAGTTCCGCGTGAAAAGAGACTCAGAAACTAGAACTTAAGTCCCAATGCGTATAGTCGTCAGTTTCTAATCATTCACTCACAATAAAATTAGTACTCACTCGTATCATCTTCTTAAGCAAGCATGTATCTTATTTTCTCTTTCAATTGAATTTTTTATTTGGTTTGCAGACCTTATTAATTTAAATAAAGAAGAAACAGACTATTGACCTAAAAAAAAAAGTATACACATACCATATAACATTGAAAAAAAATATTATTTAATACTAAAAGAAAAAAATAGAAGACGGTGCAATTTAATAAGAACAAAAACAAAATAATTTGCGGAATAAAAGTAAATAAGTACGGAAAATCATAATAAGAATTGGCATTATCACTTTACCTTAATGTTTGTAACAAATATCAAAGATCTCATAAAATATATCTATATATATGTATCTATATATCTCGACTCATCACTTGAGTACTGCTCGACCGATTTGACTGATTTTTATTTTGTTGCGTTCATAATAATCACCAGAATGTTTGTATAAAATAATAATTTTTGGAAAATTTACCGGAAAGGTCGGAAATTGTAATTAAATTTTGCATATAAAGCTTAGAAACATATTTTAAAATTAATCAAGTCTTCTTTGTCAAACATCTCACATAATTACGTATGTCAATATTATTGAAAAAAATCTTTTTGAATTAGCAGCCACAACAAACTAAATATCATTCCCGTACAAAGATGATTTTGCCAGGCAGCAGCAATGTGCGCCGGGACTACTAGTTGTACATAAAAATGATCATAAGTAAAATTTTGTACTTTCAAAGTGAAATTTATCTCTTAATTTCATATGAATGTTTTTCAATTTTAATGGCAGGAGAGTCTACGTATAATATCAACATGTAATGCTGATTGTTGTTATTTTATTTTTCCATTACCTACTAAAATACAATTTGAAAGTAAGCTGTTTTTCTCGACAATTTGCACAATATATCCAAAAAATAGATCAATACTTGGCATAGAAACCTCTGAGTATTTATGAGTTTTTTTTATGGATAATTTTTGCATTAATTTAAGTAGATCATTTTGACATTCAGACCACTAAGCAGAAATATTATTAAGTCAACTCTCGCTAAGGCCATCACAATGTTTTCGTGGAACAAATTACCATTCCATCCAAAATAGCAACTCTATTTACGCAGAACGAGCACATAAGCCATGTTATTGCTTTCAAACCAAGCCCGATTAACTTAATCTTCAGAGTCAATCCTTATTCCGAAGCTACCGATCGAATTTGCCTACTTCCCCTACCTACTGCTGCGGATGTTGGTACGGCCTTTTGAGAAGTTTTAAAGGTCCAAGGAGAAAATATTGGAAAATGACATACTCTTCTAGCCCAACTATCATAACTCACTTCGAAAGACTTTCATGAGACTTTTATTTCATTCAAATTCGCCTACTGTTGTCAGTCAATACTGACAGATTACAAATAAAGTAGAACTAATAACAAAAAACTATTCTTTAGATATTCAAACAAAATTTCACGAATCATAATGTCATAATGATATTTAATAATGGGTGCGTTCAGCATAAGTCAGCGCTGACTTTCTCCGCGCCCAATGAAAGGTATGTAAACTTCGTTGAACCAAAGATAATAATCTGACTTATTGTTTTATATTTTTTTGTGTTTTGTTTTTTTTTTTTAGTGTTAATTTGGAAGTACAAAACAAAAAAAACAACAATTTAGTTGAACTGATTTTGTTCATTAAACCCAGTTACTGCTAACAATGACAATGTCAACATGTGTCAAAATTAACAGAATGACAATTTGTAAATGGAAGTGCGAAAACTTATATAAGATCGCCAATCAGCAGACGCGACTTTTGTGCTGTAAGTGCATCATAATCACCTGCTTCGAAGACGCAAAAAGCGACTGTAGTTGCCATGGCAAATCACTATATAAAGCGTTCAATTTAAATATGCCTGTTTATTCAAAGAGCTTCGTGCTACATTGAACTACACAGAAATTCTGTAAATTCGTAAACATTAAATAATTCTATACTATATATTTTGATACAGCAACTGTCAAATACAAACAGAAGAAAGATATTAAATTATCTGGATTCCAAAGGATTATTAAAATGAATACTGGTCAAATTTACTGCTTTGGTCCTCTTTTGCACGCAGTGCAAATGGCGAATATTTTCCCGGACTCGAAGACTTTTGTCGACATGAAACTAAAATATGCACCAGGAAAAACAACAGAAGACTTTAATCTCTTTATGACATCAAAAAATAATAAACCTTCACAAATCGAATTACTTGAATTTGTAAATGAATATTTTGAACCTAAAGGCACAGAGCTTGAGATATGGACTCCCACCGATTGGAAAGAATATCCAGTTTACCTCGAACAAGTGCTCGACCGAGATCTTAAGCAATGGGGCATAGACTTGAATATCATATGGAAGGAACTTGGTCGCAAAATGATTGATGATGTGCATTTGAATTCAGACTTTTACTCAATAATTCCGGTTAAAAATGGTGTTATTGTGCCCGGTGGTCGGTTCATAGAATTTTATTACTGGGACTCCTACTGGATTATTCGGGGACTCCTTTTTTCCGAAATGTTTAATACCGCACGGGGAATGATTGAAAACTTTTTGTCCATTGTACAACGTATCGGTTTCATACCAAACGGTGGTCGTGTCTATTACACTGGTAGATCGCAACCGCCACTTTTGGCTCCCATGGTCAAATCATATGTAGATTTCACCAAAGACGATTTGTTTGCGATAAATTCATTAGAAACACTAGAACATGAATTTGAATACTGGATGAATAATCACATTATGCAAGTAAAGGGTCATAATGTTGCCACATATCATGATACCTCGACTGGTCCTCGCCCAGAGTCATATCGTGAAGACATTGAGACTTCAGAAATGTTTTCAACTGATGAAGCAAAGGAAAATTTTTACTCAGAACTCAAAGCTGCTGCTGAATCCGGTATGGATTTTAGCTCGCGTTGGTTCATCAACGAAAAAGGAAGCAACGATGGCAGTCTGAAACACACAAAGGCGACATCAATTGTGCCAGTAGAATTGAATGCAATTCTATACTGGAATGCTAAGATTATCGCCGAATTCCATATGAAGGCAGGTAATGTTGAAAAGATGACCGAATATCAGTGCAAGGCACAGAAAATTTTGGATGCTATATACGCTGTGCATTGGAACGATGAAGTTGGCGCTTGGCTAGACTACGATCTAATAAACAATAAGCCACGAAACTATTTTGTACCCACTAATCTAGCACCGCTTTGGATGAAGGCCTACAACATTTCTGACTCCACGAAAATCTCTACGTCAATTCTGAAGTATATTGAAAGGCATGAACTTGATAAATATCCAGGTGGTGTACCAAACACACTCTATAATACTGGCGAGCAGTGGGACTTCCCAAATGTATGGCCACCAATGCAGTACCTACTAGTCATAGGTCTTGAAAATCTTGGAACAGCAGAAGCAAAGAAGCTTTCCATTAAATGGGGCCATCGTTGGTTAAAATCCAATTTCGAAGCATATCGAAGCACTCACGCTATGTTTGAGAAATATAATGCAGAAGTTTTCGGTGGACATGGAGGCGGTGGTGAATATGATGTACAAAAGGGTTTTGGCTGGTCAAATGGCGTTATCGTTGAGTTCCTGGCAAAATATGGTCGTCAAATAACTCTTTCGAATAATAGCAATGATAATGTGCATTAAACTTTGTGACTATTATTATATTCAACACTCTCAAAGTTCCTCTTAGAAAATTTTACAACAATAATCATTATTTTAATTATAGAGTAAATTAGATGGCAAATATTCTGAAATGATTTACTTAATGTGTGATTTTTTGCTTTTAAGTCAATTTTTCAGTATTTAAAATTTAAATTTTTATTTGAAGATTTTTTTTTTTATGATTTGATGTATTAACGGATCTACTCTCGTATTGATTTAAGTACTACCGTAAATGTTTTACTTAATGTCGTATGTTTCTAATTTTCTTTTATTCTATCAGAACATATTATCTATTAATAAAACACGACTTAAGTCACCTACGACCTCAAACTCACTTCTATTCTTTTCCTGTTATATCGCACAACCAAACTGAAATTCAGGGCAACAATATGACTATTTGATTCAGAATTCAATATTAATCGCCGTTGCCTCATTACGCAAATAATAAGCGGCTTCATACACCTCCCCTTCTTTGAACTGCCCATATGATCATATCGAAAAGCAAGTATTAAATCTTAAACATTGTAAATTTTGGGCTACCTCTATCGATTCTCTGCCCTAGATCTATGTTTGGACTTCGCATTCTTCGATGCCTTTCAGTCAGTTAACCGAAACTATGGTCTGACCAGACCTTTCTTGACTTTGAACTGATTTTAAAAGTAGAAAGAATTAAACTACAGTCATGAGATTCCAGATTACATCCAATCGACTAATTTTGACTAACTTAGTGAAAAAAGAATAAAAAAAAAATAAGTAAAAGGGGGGATATGAAAACCTATAGCCAATTTCAGATACTATGGTAGATTTCCGCCTTTTTTTCACCCCAATTTACCTGATCACACAATAAAAATTACATAAGCATATACTCGTACACTATACACTCAGAAACACGCATAGACACATAAAACATACATAACACTAATGCATTTGGTCTGGTCAGACCATTTTGTCCGGAATAAGGGTACCAAAACTAATGTCTGCATAACGGTTAAGTCAGACGGTTGAACTGGACAGAGACGAACACGTGACGTCACACGCAATGACAAAACGGAAATACACCTCTGTTAAAACTCCGCTTAAAACATGCAGATGCGGAAACGGAGCCGGAGGTACGTTTTCTTGCAGATGTTCCGGATTCGGAGGCAAGGCTCCATTTCAACACTACATCTTAAATTTTCTTCACACATGTGTTACAAGAAACACAAACATTAAAAACTTAAAATGGTAACGATCTACGGAGTCAGTGGCTTCATTCAAACAGCCATTCAAAAGTGCCGTTAAGATGGTCTCTGTATAAGAAACGATCACAAAGTCATATTTTAGTTCCGTTTTATAAATTGCAGGTATATTGCTTAAACAGGCATTATTTCTTTACCTTTATGTTTCTACAACTATACGTCGGAGTCCACATAAAGTCCACTACTTATATGGAAATGAACAGCGTAATGAGGAGAATTGTCTACGAGTATATGTTCTTCCATGAATATGCATAACACCCTGTCAGTTTTTACGAACACGAACTTGACTACTAAATGAACAATTACACCGGTGAAGTAAAGGGTTATTTGAAATGTATTATTATAATGTAGTTCCTATTGAAACATGTGTAGAGCGATGACAAAAGATATAACTAGATGGATTTGCATTTCTATACTTATACTTATTAATTTTTCTTAATCTCTGCCATTTAATGAGTTTGAAATATTATGGCAATGTAACTTAAAGTAGAGTACACAAGAAGAAGAATAAAATTATGCCAAGTTAAAAAGCAGGCAAAGAACTACTCTATTAATGAGCACCCTAAATGGCCAAAAAAGGTCTACGGAATTAGTTTATAAGCTTATGATAATACAACAGCTTCATGTTGAAGTATGAGAAGCATAAATGGTACACGTGCCAAAAAGGATTTTTTAATGGCAATTTTAAGGAAAGGTCATTAGGCAACCTAAACCGAGGGAAATAGTTTACGAAAAGCTACGAGATAAGGCAACTTAATGTGTTGGTAATTAGATGAAAGGACGACAGGCAACCTAATAGCCCATCTATTGTATTCCTACCTAAATTAAGTCAATAAAATTTAAAATGTGAACTGATAAAACTTTGTGTTGCATAACTTAAAAGTCAAAAGAGAAAGTAACTTTTCGGTTTTTGGAATAATTTTCAATGACAATTGCTTATACTCGTAGTAGCCACATTTTCTTCATCTTTTCCTTCTATTATCAACTACGAGTATAACAATTTCAATGCAAAACCAATGCCATCACATACGAAAGATTGTAAATTGAAAGCCAAACAAGTCAACAAATAGATAGATATATCTATGTAGGTATATATAAATTGTTCAAGTATTTGTATATCTTAGGATAAGCCAAGGTAAAAAATCAAAAGGAAGGTGATGACATTGGTTTTGTGGTGGTGACAGTGATGGAGATTGTGATGGTGATGGTGATGGTGAACGACAAAGGTAAAGGCATCATATACGGGTTTGGCAACTTGTATCTGGACGAATGTTACCTACAACAACAACAACAATATCTTAGTGAAAATATTTGCATATATTAAAAAATACACATAGTATACATACATTGACAAGAGAGAATATGAACAAGTCTATTGCAAGAAAATCCGATTTGAAAATCAAAATCAAGAAGAAGGATGGATACACAAGTCACACACATACGTGGTACTACAACTCACACAGAGAATTCTTGCATATATTTATTTTGGGATAAATTTGTTCTTTTGCATGTGTGAGTGTGGTAAATTTCTGTTGATATTGGCATTATGTTGTTGATTATATTTAGATGTTTTGGTTACACTACAGTAAAGCATTTTACCATGAATAACAACATTTTGTAGTACATTCAGAAAAAATAGTAAAATCTGCAATGAAAACTTTATTACTGAATGGGAAAGGAAATATCTACATGAGAACTAACTACTTATAGTAAACAAGATAAATATAAGAGATGTTATGTGTTAGATGAGATTAACAAGAAGCATAATAATACTATGTTGGAAAGAATAAATACAATATAATAAGTAGTTTGGAGAATAGAAATGTTTGTACAGATATTATTTAGATAAAGTACCTACTAATTTTTAAACAAATTAATAAAGATAAGTCAAAGGAAGTACGTACTACAATAGATAAAAATAGATAAGTAAGACTTTATATCGAATGGATAAGAGAAGATGCATGAATTAAGTTGAAAGACAAATACAATATTATGACAAATGAGATTTGTTGCCATTTTCTGCAAATGAAATAAAAGAGAAGCTTAGAATAGATTGAGAAGAATTTTATATGCAACAACAAACTTAAATACATTTCAATCATGAAATTCACAATAATAATAAGGTAAGAAGAGAATTATCTATACATATTATAAAACGAAGTCTCTCATCGCATCTTTCTGTTTGTCTGTTCGCGATAAACTCAAAAACTACCAAACGGATTTTCATACGGTTTCAGCAATGAACAGAGTGATTCACGAGGAAGGTTTAGGAAGAAATATAATTTGAAATACTCCAACAGAAACTCTGAAATATCTCTTCATATTATAAAACAAAGTCCAAACGGATTTTTATACGGTTTTCCACAATGGACATAGTCAAAAAATAAAGTATGCAAGTGAGATGTATATAAAGCTTAGATACATACGTATGAATATATTTTAAAAATAAAACAAGTCGTCTTTCTCAAACATCTTATCAGTATCCGCTAATTTTTTTCGAAAGGAGAGGCAGGACAACGTATTCCCGGGTTATAAATATGAGAGAAATCAAATTAGGTATATGAAGCCACTGAATTGAAGTCTTCAACTTTTAATCATTCAAACGACATGAGATTGGAAAATGTACCATTATAGGTAAATAATTAGACAATATTAGATTAGATTACATTGGATTAGATTAGATAAGAATAGATTAGGTAATATTAGATTAGATTAGACTAGAACAGTGCAGTCACGAATGGGCTATTGTGAGAACCCCAATAAAATTATAGATCCTCCGAGACTCTGGTATTCATCAAGAATTCCAAGACTTCTTTCTTCGGAGACATAATTTCAACTTAATAACTAAGAGAAATGATCTATGAAATTCAATTCGCTGAAAACAGATGAAACCCAAAACAAATGTATAGTTCACAGAGTCGACTTTTACCAGGCCGTTCAATCGAACAAATCAAAAAGGTACATATCTTCCGGCATATATTTATTTTAAGATTTGAATTCCAAATAATTTTTATACTCTAATATCAAACATAAAGAATTCAATTAAGTTTGATTAAATCGGTTGTCAAAGTCAATGTCAAATCTAGAAGGAAAATTTCAACGAACATGTTTATTATTTACGAAACGAAACCTGACAAGATAAACGACTTTATTCAGACTTACGAAAATTAACATTGGACTCTACTTTCTCACTTCCTTACTTGATAATTAAATACTTGCGAATTGACTCTCAATGAAGGCGGTCGTTAATCAGCTTTTCCTCTTTACTCAATATTTCGTTTTCTATCTTTTTGAAATTATTTTCATAGTATTTCTTTCAGTGTATCGTAGGCTATTTTGAACTTGCGCTTTTCTTGAGTGAGCCTATGATTTTTACCTTACCTTATTTAATGCAAATACTTGGTAATATGCAAATTGATTGAAATTTACAACGAGAAGAATAATAATAATACGAAAATTGCTTGAACCTTGAGTTAAGTGTTTCAAATCAACAAAAAAGAGTATTTACTACGAATAAGAAACGTTGGATACTTCTTCTTGAATTCTTGATTGGTTTTATTGTATGTACTCGTATTTTGTGGGAAAAGTCAATCGATGAAATCATCTTGATTTTTTAGTTTATAAATTTTTCTTTTCTTTAATGGGAAACAAAAATCAAAAGCTTTTGTATATTAAACAATTCTAATTGGTTTGTTCTTACTTTTTTTTTTAACAATTTATATGAGGTTTCATATAAAACGCCTAAAAGTATGTTCTCGAAAGAAAACACAAAAAAAAACAAAAAATGTAAGCAAAATATTTACAAAAATTGGCAATTGAGATGTGCAAAACAAAAAAACAAAGAAAAAGTAAGAATGAAAACCTCGGGAAATGCTTTTCAAAGAAAGAAATGACATTTCACTTTATTCTACTTTCGATTTCTTGTTTCATTTGTCGCGACATCAATAAACTGAATGAATAAGTGGGCATTGATGTGAATGAGTGTGAGTTGTTTCTTTGTGTGTGACATGGCTCAAAAAAAATAAAAATTGGTAAATCATAACAAACAAAAAAAATATATAACCAATGTGTATGCGTATCGAGTTAGTTACCTTTGTCAAATACCTTGTATTGAAAGAAAAAAATGGCAGGATGTCCTTCATATTCCTTTGCCTTTATGATCTTCTCTTTCGACCACATTTATATGCGTGCGTGTAACTGTCACTTGTCTGTCTCCCAGTTTTTCTCTGTATTTGTTTGTCTGTCATTCTGTCTGTTTGCTTGTAAATAGAATAGAGCCGCAGGCAATTTGTACGATTTGCGTCAACAAACAGAGACTGGAAAATCTCAAAAAAGTACTTACACATACACACACAAACACACACACACACGAATATACGTGAAAGGAAATGCGAGCATTCAAAAGGAAGTTCTATAAAATGAAGGAAACAACATCAGCATCAGTACCAAACCAACAGCAATAACAACTAACATACAAATGAAAAATTGGAACAAGCCAAGTGCGTAACACGCATACAAACAAAGCAACACAAACATACACGCATGCATACATGAATATATAAATATATATATTTTTCTTTTTTCTTTTTTCTTTTTTTTTTTTATAAACCCGTGCATGCATGTTTGTATTATATGTATATGTGTGTGGGTGTTTGTCTGTAACTGCGAGCAAAAAGTAAACCTAATTTCTTTTTGAAGCAAACTTTATTTAGATGATTCTGGTATTTGAGTTAAACTGCAAGCAAGAGAAGGAGCAAATGACTGACTGACTAACTGACTGACTGAATGAGTCAAAGATGTAAACGAGATAGCGACATTGTGTAAATTTGTTGCCTTCATTTGCTTTTATAATACGCACACATACGCACACTTATACACGTGCACACCTCCTACATAAATGTATCTACATACATTCGTTCATTCATTCATTCATTCATTCATTCATTCATTCATTCATTCATTCATATGCATGTCTACTAAACCAAGGTAAGCAACTAGCAACTCATGAACAGAACAGAACAGTACAAAACAGTACAGAACAGAACAAGCTATTTGATTTGTCTACTTGCTTTTACTTTTGTTGGTTTTGTTATTGTAGCCTTGTCTCTTCTTCATTATTATTCATATACAGGGTACGCCATCAAGAAGCGAAGTAAAGATGTGTGTCCTGATCGAGGTATTTTCTATAAGTTTTTATAATACTTCAATGAGTAGAGCTCCGATATCTGTCAGTTTATTGTGTTTGACAAGTGTTTATAAAGTTAATATGGAGCTTTAAATTTAGAACTGAGGTCATCTAGGGGCACATTCAAATTCCCACCTCATGCAACACAGATGAATCCTTGTGGAATATGTATAACAGCATTGCTGACGCCAAGAAACGCGACAACGCCAAGTATTGATCGGGCCCAACTGGACCATCATCATTCCGGCAAAGTTGTTGTCAATTTGTCTTGTCGCTTGAATAAGTTCCGAACTATTTCTCCACGCACCAATGTACCCAACATTAAGAAATAGACAAACAATTTGTTACCATCATGTCAATTCGTGTTGACAACTGCCGGCTGCATTTTGGACGATAAAAAGGCTGGACGCAAGCATCTTGGAGTCAAAATAATTGGCTACTTCTTCTAACTTTTGTATCGATGATCGATCAAAGACCATACATATAATAGACTGAACAATTCGAACTTCGGAATTGTGTTTCGCTTATATTCAACGCATATAAGATAGTTTGATAAAAATTAATATTTATTAATACTTATTGATTGAAGCTTCTCAAAAAATTTATTCACATATGTTAAGTTGTTCTGTAGATACACGTATTTAGCTTTAAAATTCTTGACAACTAGATGATGCACCCTGTATGTAAGCTAGTGTGTAAGTGCGTATTCTCATAGTCATATATGGAGCGCTTTGATTGAGGAAAATACTTTGAAATGTTGATACTTACAGCTTAACATAATTTTAACAAACAATTTTTATTTCTTTTCATTTTTTTATTTTGTCTCATTATTGCTTCTTTTTATGAAAAGAATTTAATTTACGCCTTGTTTTAATGCACTGAAATATTTTTTTGTTTTCAATTGAACACGTGCCTTAAGTTATTTTATATTATAATTTTATTCCGAAGACTGACAATGAAGACATATTGTATTAAAATTGTGAATAATGAATAGATGTACACAGACATTGGCTATGACGTCAATAATTAAAGAAATATTTGACTCTTTTAAAGCAATTTTTGCAATGACAAAATGTATGCAACAATGTTAGAATAACGAATACGTTGATACTCTTGATAAAGGATCATCAATAGTATTGGTAGAACTCCTCTAAATCATGATGTTCTGATTAGTGAGAGTGATCACGCTTATGACAAAGGCAGAATTTATGAAATCTATAAAGTTTGGCCGGTAGTTTTGGAGACAAAGTAAATATAGTTTGATTGATTGTATCATTAAAGTCATCGTATTACTTTATCATTTTTGTACTTATGAGCTACAGAAAAAGGAAAGAAAACTTTCAATGAGAATTGAGAGTCACATCATTGAATCGAGGCCTTTCATCAAATACCTGGGTATTAGCCAAAAAAACAACTCCCATCACATAAAAATTAGCTAGGATTCTCCCAAAAATAGGGGTGTCCAGACAGCAAACACGGGTCCTACTAAGGTTTGTGAGTAATTAGATACTGCTTTATGCGGCTACGATCTACGATCAACTAAGTCTAACCTTCGTGAGGCCTCACATGGTTTGCAAAGAATATCGGACAGCTGAAGATGATACGGCGGGTGTTCTTGTAGACAGACTTCCAATAGATTTTGAAGCTCTGGCTGCTAAGGATGAATACTTCGCCCGAGCATCTACCCAGAGAGCAAACAGTGATGAGATTAGGACCAAGCACCTAAACATATGGCAATACAGGAGGAGCAGTTCAGAACCACGGAGGATTCACCAGATTATTCCAAATATTGTTGATTGGCTTTAGCCTTGCTCCGGGGATCGAATGTACCCCAATTTTCAATTGGCCAAATTGTAATTGCACAGGTTTGAGCACACTGTGGATCAATACTGTGGTCTATGTCATTACCGCATTAAGTAATCATAATTTTCTTTGCACTTTTTCAATATTTTAAAGCACTTAATTATTGAACTAATGAACTAACATTTGTACTATTATATAAGAGCAAATGAATCAAATAATAAGAAAAAATGTATAGAAGCAAAGTGATGTACATATTCACATCTCAAAAGGCATAGAATTTTAAGTCAAGGTAATGACAAATTAAAAGTTATTTCATGGTAGTAACATATTATTAAATTTCCCAGCAAATAAGAAAAAGAACTTACATGGTTTCTTTGTCCCTGATATTTTCTATAAAATTGTATGGCATTCTATTCTAACCCTCAATGTTCATTCTTTTCAATAGATGAGTCTTCTAGCATATTGTATTGCTTATCATCATACAATTTCAAAGAACATTTAATACATTCAAAGATTCCCACAATCTTTTCTTAAACATTAAATTCACACAATCATTTCAATTGTGTTAAGTTCATAAAAAATCATGTTCCATGAAATCAGATACAAATACAATTACATAGATACATATGTATAATGGAATGTACGAGTATCTAAAAAGCATAGAATTGCATTCAACTAAAGATATACATTTACAAATGCACACACATGCAAACATACACAAGTTATCAGACAGACCGAGATACATAGATACAAAGATACAAAGAAAGCAAACCAGACACACACACATTGCATTGAAATTGATAAAAACGTGCAACGAAGTGTTAAAGGCTCCTTTTGATGTGAAAATTGTATATACCTTAATGTAATAGTAACAAAAACAAAAACAATAATAAAATGGCAGCCATCTGGGTTTTTTGTGTCCATTGGAATAGTGTATTCACTTTACCTAGCAACGCTCCTCTTTCAATATGCAACGTAAGTTCATCAAGTGTAAATGTGGTAAATGACTTAGAAAGTAGAAGAGACGTAAACCTTAATGGCGTAACTTGACTCCTCTAAAGACAAAGTCATTCAGTCAGTCAGTCAGTCTGTCTGTCTATGCTATACAAAAAGGTGTTCAACTACATTACATTGCAGCTGCAGACAGTTATTAGTGCTGTAAGACAGCAACACCAACAACAGCAGCAGCAGCAGCCAAGTCTTAGTTGATTTCAATAAATTTTGTTTCGAGATAGAAAGATGCAATGCCTCTGAAACATCATCAAAATGTAAGTATGTCTGTTTGTCTCAAGTCAAGTTCTTCTTCTTGATAATTTTATATGCCAGACACGTAGCAAGTTCATTTTAAAGTTATATATTTTACTAGTGTGCTTCACTCTTTCTCCAGACACTCTTGCTTTGGGGCAATATAAATGCACACAGATGGTTGCGCCAGTGAAATGAAAAATCAGCAACAATCGTAAAATTTTGTCTATATTCCTTCCTTTTTTTTTTAATTCAATTTGATTACATTGTATTCCCTATAAAAGTGCGTATCTATGCATGTAGAAGTGTCAAGGAAAAATAGGTGAAATTAATACCACTTAAGCTTTATCAAATTGAAGTCGCAATGAAATTGTATTAATATTTCAAGGATTTAACTCAACTGAAGAAATATTCGATAAGCAATTTTTTATTTTAGCTTAAAATTTGTTTTATCTTGAAGGTACTCGGTACAAGTACATAGTATAAAGTGATATTGTTATGTAGTAAATAAGTAACAAACAATAAAAATTTATGTGACAAATTTGCAATAACAATTTAGCATTTCGATTGTCGAATGTTTCAAAGACAAGCAGACAGACAGACAGATAGATAGATAGATAGTCAAACAAACATACAAAGAGATATACAAAATGAACGACAAAAGCAACCACACCCATGCACATTAATAAGATTACTACACAGAAAGAAAATGTGGTAAGAAATAAATGAATAATAACATAATTGAATGATATTTGAATACACTGAAGTTTCTACCTTTTAAAATAAGTTCATACAATTGATTTTTAAGCATAATTATATTAATTTATGGATCAGAGAGGAGATCATCAAGTACAGCAGCAGATACATCTCACGATGGGAGGACCATGATAATCAATTTGTAAACAACCTGCTGGACAAAATCAGTCCCGCACGATCAAAACGACAAGGCTGCATACAATGGAGGACCTGCTGTATGCACTCATCTTTTCCTCGGATCCTTCACTGTCTAAAGCTAATTTCAGGTCTCTAAAAAAAATATTGATAATTTTTCCTTATAGTTTAAAGTTAACATTTAAGAAACTTAAAAAAAAATTAAAGTAACAAATTTTAAGCAAAAAAAAAAATTGTAAATAAAATCAGTTAAAAAATAACATTTTATAATTTCAATTCAATTTCTTTTCTCACAGTTTTATAATAGTATAGGAGTCTAAAATTTCTTAATTAAGAGTTCAGATTCCTAACATTTCCATGGGTATCAACCACAAGTCACTTCGGTACTGAACTACTGGAGATTAGTAACATGCAAAAGAAATTAATTGACTACTATACGGCTACAGACCTAATGTCATCAGCCACTTGATTTTTTATTTTTCTGGCCACTGTGTGTCACCTGAAAAGCCAACATCCTTTGGATGTCCCGTTCGGATGAATGATTCACCGATGAATTAAAAATATTAACATGTGATTTTTCAGTTTTCATTCAAATTCGCCTACTGTCATCATTGACAGACAGATTGCACATAAAAAAGGATAATTAAAAAAAAAATAAATAAAAACAATAGATCTCAAAGCCTAGAACCGTACATAGTAGATCCTATTAAATGTATATAAAAATTAAAAAAAAATTAATCGGCTAATCGATTAATTCAAACGACCGTTTATTAATTTCAATTATTCGTTGACAAATTAACCGATTAATCTGTGAATTAATAAGCAAAACAAAGCCAACACCTTCGAATTGAATTAACAGATGTAGTCGGATAATCGAAAAGTAATTCTCGATAAATTTTAATCGTATTTTTCAACGAATTAACCGATTAAACATGTTTTTTCGATCAATCGTGCCAAATCAATTCTTGTAATGCACTTCTGCCATATCGCCTGTTGTTTTACTTGTAGATCGACAACAAAGGATAATATATAAAAATTATCTAAGCGGTAGTTCAAGTCCATGAAAGGGTGGGAAGCCCTCATGCACAATCTGTTCCAATGCAGTAAGCATTCAGAGTGTAGAATTTTGAACCTCGAATTGGGGTTGCATCAGTCAATAGTCTGATGAAACGATTATTGTGATTATAAGATTATTACGCATTATAAAGATTTTACAAATCAATTTTTCCGACATCTATAGTAAATATATAAAAGTAGAACTATGTCTGTATGTCTGTTCCTTATAGACTCTGAAACCGCTGGACCGATTTTGATGAAATTTTAAAGAAAAGTCCAGCACAGTCTGCAGAGTCTTCAAGTATATTTTGGTGCGGTCATTTCCATAATTTCCAAAAAATCACAACAGTGAACTGTGTAAAAGAAATGGCCAAATGTTAATGTTAAGTAAATTCCGAACAGCTCTAAATACATGTTTTTTTTTTTTGTTTTTTTTTTTTTTTGTGCGAGAGGCGCCGAGACATGTAGGGTTAAAATAATTTGGTAAGGGAATTATTATGTCTTTTATCTAAAGTAATAGTCTGATTTAATAGAATAATATATAAAATTTGGCCATGATTAGATTTTAAGTTCTTAGTAGAGTTTCCATCATCCATTTGGTATTTATATTCCGCAAAAAATTAAAAAATTATAGACCAAAAATGTGTAAATGATAATACAGAATTTTACTTCTTTACAATAAGATCGCTTTTCTTTACAGTGTAGTCAGTTACATTTAATTTTTGTGTTTTTTTTTTCTTATTCTTTAGCAAACTCAGCAGTATTTTTTGGCTTTATACATCGAACATAAGTACGATACTACACCATTCGATAGCAGAACGGATGAAATGTAATCGGGTTCAAGTTGTTACTGCATGCGCAACTAAAATAAATCAAGAAATAACATTTACACAACAAAAATTCTTATAATACTCGTACAACATACAATACAACAAAGAGTAGTGGGAACGAACATGTTAAAATGGAAAAGAATGGAGTAAAAGAAGAAAAAGAAGTACAGTATGTTATGCACGATGCACGTTCACCCAACTTTGACAACCGCAAGCACGATGACGTTAACAGCAACAGCAATGGTGATATGTGCCACAATTCGTCTGTGACGCCGCCACGTCGAGTGTTAGAATGTAAGGTTAACAAAAATACGAATATCATATGAAAGAGGCAGGCAGCGTGGGTAATGTCGAAAGGCATAAAAAACAACAGCAACAAAACTCACTATACAACAACATCACAAAAGGAGTAAAGCAAAACACCTGCATATAGCCGCAGAGGAATTACTTACGACATTCTATGCTGAGGTCGTTAGGTTACGCTGAGCTTCGCTACTCATTCGATTTCACTTTCTCCTTTTTCTTTCTTTCTACTCAATTTCTATTTTTCTAACCATGCGTCGAGTAGAAAAAGCGCCAGCAAACGAATCGCAGCAATGGAGTGGAAAAACATCCATAATGGCTGATACTACTGGCCATAGACATCAAACATATATGTCAAATTTGTTGATATGTCAATGAAAATCGTAGACTTTGTCCGTCTGTCTGTTTGTTTGTTTGTGCGCGCATCACGTAAAATCCACTCATTGGACTCACAATCGAATTACTGAGAGATAAGCATCTTTATTGTGAGTAACATATAGCGTTTATTTTATTAAAATCAACCAACAGAATCGGTTCAAATTGGTGAATCAAATTTAAAGACATATTTTCAAATCAATCCAGTGTCTATGTCAAAAATCTATTCCCGTTGCAAAGCCAGGCTTGGTCCTCTTCTGTAATAATAGACTTTGGTTCCTCGGACCATTCTGTGTAATGAAAGTGGTTGATTCCTTTAGATCGTCAGACTTCTTTGCATTGATGTCGATGGTCAAATTGGATTGATGTATGTGATGAACAGCAAATCAAGAAACCTGACTCATATGTTTGATGTGTATGGCTTACTTAAGTAAAATACTAAGATCATATTGATTAGGGTTCTAAAGAGTTTAAACCATTTTATGTTTCATTTTCTTTTGTGTTTGGTTATTTCTTTTTTTGGTTGAAAATTTTGCTAGATTAGCTTTGTTTAGTCTGAAATTTCTCCAAAAGGATAAGGATAAGTTAAGCAGATTTTTGTATGTACATTTTTTGGTTTGGTTTTGCGTTTCTTGCAGCTCAATGAAAATAAGCGAATTCAACTAGAGAATCCACTCAAATTATATGCCCACGCCTATGCCTTTCCTCTGTAATGTTTAATATTACAAATGGGAGTTAATATTATTTCCGGGATATTTTTGATTCTTGTTTTGATATTTACAAAGGAGGAGAGTGAGACCAAGACCGTGGTTAGTAGTAAGCAGAAACGAAATCGACCTCAAGCTTTACCTCTGTTATGATAGGCATCTTTAGTAACTTAGCACAAGCTTAGTAAACCACATAGAATAAGGAACGCATGCTTTCCTATATCGTTACAATATTATATCCAGCATAGTGTAGTAACAATTCGTGCCATACCCTTTTCAAATATTGCAAGCAATGAACTGTAGTAGCAAAAACTGTAGAAACTAGAAGACAATTTGGCGAACAAATCCTTTTAATCTGCTACTATTTCAGCATTGGAAATAAATAACTTTGGTGTTTCTATAAAAACACCCAAACTTTTAGTGTGACAGAAGTAACACAAAGCCACCAAACCTGTGGCAACAAATAACCTGACAATGTTCCACAAGCATTTCAACTTTAGTTACAATATAAAATCCATAGCGATTAGATTCAAACTGTTGACTTTCGAATATGCTTCAGCACCCAGAACAAAATATGTTGATGAAGGATGGAGGATGGAGGATGATGGTGCTGATGATGATGATGATGATGAGGTAGTCTCTACTACTGTTGTATGACTTTTGCAGATTGCCAAATGCTTCAAGCGATTCAAAATGAGTATCAGATTCTCTACATAAGTCTTAGAACGTCGTGTGCACTCATTTATTTAATGGCTTAAGTTCGATTTGTACATTTTGAAGCGCATTGAATTTTGGTTCTATTCTTTCCTCCTTTTGAAACGTACTTTTGACATTAACTTCGAATAAGAAAATGATTGGAATGAGTGCAAGTGAGCAAAAGAAAGGAATTCATTCTGTTTTTCTGCTGACATTGATAAAGATTTCCGTAACAAATTTTCCTCGTTGAGATGACAATTGGCCTTTTGACTTCAATTGTTATCCGTTAATGAGTTTCCAGCAACTGATTCAATGTAACCCGAAAAATAAGGAAACCTAAAAAATACAAAAGTACAGGAAGTCAGTTTGCACGTGACTTGATATGGCAATGCTATGGCAGCAATCAATAGAATAATGGTTACGCATCTATGAGTACAAATCAATAGCTTCTTCAATCGTTTCAACTTAAGTACTACATACTTTTAAATGTGGGTGTTTATTTGTACGTGTGTAGGTGTATTTGAAAGGCAGTTAATAAAAACGAATTACTATGGGGGAAATGAATACAATTCTGAACAGATTGGAATTGTAAAGAAATGAAACGTTAATCAAACAATTGACAAAGTGATTTTTTAACAAAAATATTTGACTACATAAAAATGATAAGTATTTACGATAACAATATAAAAGACAAAATGATGTAGAAAAGAAAAAGATTGCTAAAGGAATTTGGTAATTTAAGTTGGCATCACTGGTATTTTTGTTTATTTCTCCAAAAACCACATTTACTGATTGTGTGTGTATCTTCTTAAAGATCCTTCAATGATCTATTGTATTTCTTACTTATCGGCAACTGAGGAAATGAGACTCACGACATCTCGACTAAATAAATTTTGAACGTAAGCATTAGTGAACCTATGTTTTGTTTTCCGAAGTGACTTTTGATGCACTTTGTGATTATTTGGAAGATCAGAGAACAATAACCAATGTCTACTACTAAAAATGAAACTTCATGGCTCCTTTACGTCAATTGCCCTGTTTATGTAATTTGTGAATCTGTTTTTACAGCGCTTTAAAAGTACCAAGTGAATTATCTTACGCACATCTTAATTTTAGTGAATCGATTTGCCATCACCATTTTAATGCTGCATTTACATAATTTGTTGGTTCAGAAATGATTTTTATTTGTTTAGATCAAGTCAAGGATGCATTTAATAGAAGTAAGTTCAGAAACAACGAGAAGGTCATAAGTAGAGCAAGGCAAAGACATCTTTGAATCATGTATGAAAAAATTTAAACTTTATATTATGGAATGACTCCCGTACTATTGCAGATAAAGCTTTTCGTTTCAGAATTAATGTGCTCGTTCAGCAGAAGTCAGTGCTGACTTTTTCTGAATGGGAAATTTACAATTTCATTCATAATTTTGTCAGTGAAAAAATTTAGACTTTGAATGAAATTTACAGATTAACAATAAAGAGGATTTTAGACGGTAATATCAGTCGTCAGTTTAATTTCTATTTCAGACTTTAACGGAGACTGAGAACTGATATATGGTAACTAATATAGAAATATTTATTTCATTTCAGTTCTTAGATTTCTTACGCAAAAAACAAGTGCGTCATGCCTCAGTCCGTTCAATCACTTCAGTTCTTTTGAAAATCTGGCATACCACACATATACTTACTAACTGTCGCTAGTTCAAGTACTCGACAATTTTGTTGTCGAATTCTTTGAGATTTATAAAACTTCACCGTGTTTGTGAGACAAAACAGACACACGCAATGTTCTGTACAAAGAACTGAAACGACTAAGCAAGCAGTTCAAACTGAAGGGATCAAGGAATCTTCTTCCAAATGAAAATGCAACTGATAGACTCAAAAATCCAGTGTTTAAAAAGTGACAGTCATTTTTAAGCTCTTTGCTGTTGCTTTCACTGTTACTTCCGGAAAAGCAGCCAAAGTCGAAGCAATAGCAAAAAATCAAAACTAAATTGTTGCTTAGACTGTAACTGATACTGATACATTTTTTTAAAGCAACAGTTTTAAATTTTGACAGTTTTTAAACAATGGATATGACCATCTAAAAGGCCTTTAAAGAAGGTGTTACTAGTATTGGAAACAATGTGAATCTTAATTACAGTAGGCTGAGAGAAAATATTATAAAATTGACATAGTAACTTCCCACTTCGAATTTTTTTTTCTAAAAGTAAATTTCATTTGTTTTTGAAACAAAAAAAGAAATACTATTATATTATTCTCTGTAAAATAGAAAAGAAATTCGTTTTACGATTAAATCAATTTTACTAAGAAAAAAATACAAATATTTGCGCCAAATACATAAACCATAAACCGAAAGTCAATTAAATGGAAAACCCAAATAATAATTCTTGTGCTTCACATGAAGTTAGTGGTGAATTCAAAGATGTTACTTCGACTACTATACCAAAAAAATACACACCACTTAAACTGAAGGAATTAGCTAAAATGTACTTGTTAAAAAATGAATCACTTTATGGGGTTTCAAAAAACGTGAGTAATTTAAATCCACCAACACCTAAAATATAAATAAAAGACGAAATAATAACATATTCACAGCCAAACAATTCACCTTCATTTGCAAGGGATGTCAAGGAATTTAATCAACAGAAAATTGTTGAAAAAAATGTGACCTCTATGAATTAATTTGCTTGGATTTATCCAAGGATTCAATGTTTTTATTATTATTTACATTATAACTTCTTAATAACAAATAAACTAACGAACAATTTGCTTTGAGTTTTATACAGTACACATAATTTTAACAATTTTGAATTTGCGGTAGAAAAAGATGTTGTTGAAAAAATGCGTTGGTGGTCATACTTAATTAGGGGACTTTATATTCCATCTAGGGAAACATCTTTTTGTTATACAAAACTATCTCTCACTCCGTTGCATCTTCGATTATATCTTCAACTCTATTCTATTTTGTAGTCGACTGGTCCAGATACTTTTTACTTTACTAAACTGATTAAAATGGAGCCCAGATGAAGATGATTCGGAATGAAAGCTCATCTGATTGAATCAGTTAGGAAGTAACATTTCTGGAAGCCTCTTTGATAATCTTAAATCAATCATCAACCTTGTTAGTCGAGATGCAACAGTACTTTCATAATATAATAATTTATTTTTTCTATAGAAAAGTAAACAAAATTTATATTAATAATTGCATTAAAATAATATTTAAGAAGAAGTTTGTATTGCAATTGAAGCGGAGCATTAGATATGCAACGAACATCAGGAATCCTACGAATGTTGTGGGCAGCAGTGGATACCCATAAATACATGTTGTAGCGCCAGGCAGGTGCCATCACTTGCTTTTCAATCAACAATTTATTGTGGAGTGACAGTTTACTGTCCGCATGCAATAGGCAATCCAAATTCTTCATTTTTGGATGCTGTGACACTTTTCATATAAGTGAGAAGTTGCCTACTGCGGCTTTTTACGTTTCAGCCTTTCCTTTCCTTTCCTTCCATTTATTTCTGCCATTTAGAGCTGAGGCTTTGCTACTCACATGTGAGACAAGGCATTTATTTCGAACTGCGTGGACAACTGGATCGATACCAAGTTCGCTTTCAAAATCACTGCTTGAGTACATCAGAAGACACTGACCGTTAATCAGTAATTGAACTAAGCGATGTTCACATTGCCACTGCTAATAATTATATATTGTTGCATATTGTGGAAAGCAAAATTTCAATGTTAGATGTTTTTCTTTTTAAATAAAAATATTTCGGAGAAAGATCATGCTTCGAAGCTATTTATCAAACAAAAACAGCTAACTGAATTTACGAGTTTCATTAAAGAGAATTATAGATGCATCACCGCTTCACTAGATGCATCAAAATCAATTGTAGATAACCCAAATCCTTAATGGACAATACAAATTACAATTACAAATTATACAATTGTAAGTTTTTGTTTATTAAAAGGAACTTTTCATATTTTATTAACGACAAGTTTTCAAAACAATTCTATTATTTTTTAGCTGTTTTTTTTTAAGCTGTAGTTATGATGGATGGAGAAGACAATCAGTGTGCTCATGGACTCCATGGTTTAGAGAGAGGGGTTCACTCTTCTTCACGTTCACTGTTCCATCGGATAACTTCTCAATACTCATTTTTTTTTTTTTTGTGTATCTCACTTGCTCTTAGATGTTAACCATGTCATCAATTTTGCACTCTTCAAGTCGCGATCAATTGCTATAACGCTGTCATGGTTATATTTAAATAAATTCTTCAGTGCCTCTTTTAAATGACTTGAACTTGATTGATTCTTTGTACTGCTAAGTCTACAATTAATCCATTTATTTACACTCGGACTTCATTTAGTTCTAATTTAAATTTTATATAGAATTCAAAGTATTTGTAAGGAAGTTATACACCTTCATCATTATACAGAGGGAAAGAAATCTTCGGAACCTTAATAGAAATAATTACAAGAACATGTATATATTTTCCTTTTTACCAAAAACATTTATCTACGATTTTTAACATATTTACCAAAAATAAGATCCATGTCATCGATTTTAAATAATAAAAAATAATCCGAAGATACATTAAAATTAATATTTAATTCAAAGTTTCATTTACAATTTTGAATCAAATCCTTTACCCAAAAAACAAAACTTTTACCAAAGAATTTTAATAATATTAAAAATCATATGTGTCATAAGCATATTAAAAATTAGATGTCACACATTCTTGTATAAATCGAATATGTTTATAAATGCAAATGAGATATTCTTATACTAAATAAACACAAAAATCCCAAGAAATCCAAGAATCTCAAGAAAAAGGGCAAATAGAAAAATAAGCTCATACAAAAAAAAACTCAATTCAACCACAAAATATACAAATATGAAACTAGGATAGGATACGATGACACTATTGTCTTCATAAACTTTTCACTAAATGACAAAGAAACAAGCAGCATAAGGCAACAACAATAACAATAACAAAAACAAATGAAAAAGCAACAATACCAGCAAAGAGATAAAGATATAATGTATATGTATTTAACTCACATGTATCAACCTAACAATACAAAAGAGGAGAGAACTGCCTCACCAATGAAAATAAAATGAAGTAGGAGTGTTTCTCTGACTACCATGATTTGGAATTGGTTGGAATTTGTTATGTGGCTTCTAGTAACATACAATAGGAGCAACTTGTAATAGAAATGTATCTGCATGGAAAGATACAAATGTATCTTACAAGCTATAACTTGAGCATAAAAAGGCACATTTGCATAAGAATAACACACAGGACACAGACAGAACATAGAGAGACTAAGATGATTTAGTTAACATTTACATATTTTTATGCTATAAAAATCTCTTTGTGCGAGTTGCTTCTAATGTGAATTTAATATGATTTATTCTGTCACATCATCATCATCTCCATCATCATAATTTCAATGATGTGAGAAAACAAGAGTATTTCATCTTTATTAGACTATTTAATCCCTTATATTTTTATGAATATGGAAAAAATTCATTTAATGCTGACTTAAACTTGAAATAAAATGTAAAGTGCCAATCAAAATGGGATTACATATGTTGAGCCGCATTTAATGGGTCACTGATTAACACACCAACACATATACAACACACACAAACACACAAAAACTTAAGCAACCAAAAGAAGCTAAAATGTATCTAAGCTTACTTATATCCCAGTATTATAGGATGAATATTGTACGCAACCCTTTCAGCGGCTTTTGGTTAAGTTAATGTGTTGTTAGAATGTGCTTAGCCGCTGTTAAGTAGCTTTTGACTACTATAATGGATACTTAAGAACATTTATGCATTGCTAGCTTATAGCGAATGCCTTGTTCTTGTTGCTCTTTACTTGGTTGTTGTTCAATATTTGATGTCCAAGAAAAATATATGAAAAAAATAACAACCAAAAAAGTTAAAAAAAAAACTTGCTGAACTAAAACTTTTATCCATGATTTATTTTATGTTTTCTATTACCCTTGAAACTCTTGTTTGATTTTTTATTTATTTATTTTATTTATTTTTTGTTCTAATACCCACAAACACGACACATGTGGCGTATGAGTTATAGGAAATTGATGTAATCCAAAGTCCTTAAAGTTTTTTTTTTCCTAATGCAGCAAAAGTTTCTTTCCACTTTTTTTATAGATTGTTTAAGCATAAATATAAAAGTTTGCGTATACTTATATAAATATAATATAATTTTATTTATTACATCTCAGTGCACAACTACAATTTATAGCAGATAAAAAACAACAGTTCTTACTTGATATGTTAGTATGTGTAAAATCAATTCCAAAGCACGTGTACTTACACAACTTAGCAATTGGTGTTTTTGTAAATTTTGTAAAATTTTTCAACTCAAATTTGAAATTAGATTTTACTTGAGTAAACAAGTAGAAAATCTATTAAACAATATTTAAATTATTTTGCTTTTGTTTCTCCATAATTTGTATTGTCAATCCTTTGATGCAAAACATCTACGAGTATATACACAAATCCATACTAGAAATATGTCTAATGAATATTTTAATATGAAGTTTCTTATATGAAAAAAAAGAAACAAAGATTCCTAAAGCGCATTAAAATTATTTTTTTTGCATATTTTCTTAATTTTTTTGTTTAAATTAACATGAAAAATATTAAACCTCCTTAACGTAACATGTGACAGTATAGCAAGAATTTATTAGAAATAGCATCGGTGTGAACAGAAGTCATCAGAGTGAAGGCCCTTGAACTTCCAGTGCGAATGCTAACTTGTTGACATTTGTCTTTAGCCAATCATTATACCGGCTTATATGATGTTTGATCTGTTCACGGAGAGGATTCGCAGATCCCTGAATATGACATCATTATCCACGTACCAAGTTGCATTGATCATTTGACGGAGGGCAGAGTTCTTCATCTTCTGGATGAGATAGACATTGAACTCAGCTCTTTAAAAATGTATTAAAAATATTTATTGAGTAATATATTCATCCTCAATTATGTACAATGATATTTTGATATAATCTTTTTCAGCATAAAATTAGGTTTATGTTTCAATTTTCAAATAAAATTTACTTGAAGAAATTTTGATTGTAAGAAATGTAATAGAGTCTAATAGAATCTTAATATTTTCTTATTGATCAATTTACAAGAACCTCGTTGTTATTGAGATTTAGTCAAGACTTTAAGTGTGGTTATCGAGAGCCCAGTGTTACTTATTTATATAAACTTCAAAATTGAAATAAAATCAAGACAAAACTTCTATTCAATAAAATTTGTATACCTTATAAAGTTGGAGAGACCTAATTTTCATTCGACAATAAAATATGTTTGTACCAAATTTAAATTCATTATCTTCGTAAATATGATTTGGCTTATGAATTCTTATCGTCACGTTTAATGGTTTGTTCCAGCGCACGTTTATATGTGGTCCCTTTAATGTGAAAGGTATAAAGAGTAAAACTGTGTTGACAAATACTAAATTATTTTTGTTGGATAATTAAATATAACTTTTACATTAAACTAGCTTTCAGGGGGTGCGTTGCCACGCACTCCTCCAAAAAAAAAACTTGTAAGAATTTAGAGCTGTGAAATTTAAATGTTTTTCTATTTTATCTTAATGAGTATCAGGGAAAATTACCGAATTATGGGGTGACACTTTCATCATGTAGTTAACTTTGGTCATGTAGTTAACACCACCACCGCTTCGATTTTAGAAAATAATGGAATTGATGGTGTGATCCGCACCAAGCTTTACAGCGGTTCGAAGTCCATAACGAACAGGCAAACAGCCCCACAGAGATACATAATTCGATATATATATATATATATATATACATGACGAATCGTCGAATCACTGTTAGAGAAGTTGCTGAGAATGTCGGCATATCATTTGCCATCAAATTAGTAGCAAAGTTTGTTCCAAAATTGGTAACTTTTGAGCAAAAGAACCGTCACGTGATCATTGCCCAGGAGTTGTTAAATGACATCAATCACGTTCCTGATTTTCTCTAAAGAGTCATATTTGGTAAAGAAGCAAGGGTATATGGCTATGACGTCGAAACCAAAACCCAATCATCTCAATGGAAGAGGCCAGAAGACCAAAAAAAGATCACTATTTTCTTCGTTGACAATGGGCTGATGCATCGCGAGTTCTTGCCGGTAAGTTGTACGGTCAATTAGGAATATTACCTTGAAGTTATTTGCCATTTTCGTGAAGCGATACGACAAAAAATGCCTGGAATTGTGGAACAATCAGACATGGATATTGCACCACGATAATTCACCAGCTCATAAGTCATTACTTGTTCGAGATTTTTTAGGCAAATGCTGAACCGTAATCATACCTATGCCACAATATTCACCGGACTTGGCTCCTTTTAACTAATTTCTGTTCCCAAAATTAAAAAGAACCTGGAAAGGAAGAAGATTTACAACGATTGAGGAACTAAAGACCGCATCGCTGGATGACTTATTAGAAATGATTTGAGGAGTTAAAAAAACGCTGGCACAAGTGGGGATTACTTCGAAGAGTACAAAAAATAAATTGTTGAATAAATAAATATTTTTTGAGAAAAATAAAAAGTTGCCTTACTTTTTGATAAAAATCTTAAAAATAGCATAAAATTAATCAGAGGAGAACATTAAGTTAATTGTCCAGAAAATATTAATTCTCATAAATAAAATTTAGCAAATCGAACAGATCAGAAAATACAGAAAATTTATTTTTAAATGACAACTTTGAAACTGACAAATTTTCTCTTAATACACAAACTTATTTTTTCAAAATTTGTATACAATGAGAATTTGTTTTGTTCATCCATCTAAGCGTCACTTAATTGAAAATCTTCTACCAATAAAATGCTACATTTTATTGACACCAGCCAACTTTAATATGTTCAATATTCTGTTAACTGTTCTAACTGTTATCACATAAACAGACAAAAGACAATTTAATGTAGTCCATAAATAACAATAAACGTCATAGACTCGACTCGTATCGACTTAACTTTACTCGATTCAACTCAACTGGACACAATACGACGACGTTATAAGTTGAGCGTCGCATCATTTCAAAGTTCATTGAGTTGGGTAAACGACGAGTTTAAATGTGATTTACTTTGTTATTGGCTAAAGAAACTTTATTATTGGAGGATTTAATGGCAAATGATTTGTGTGCAAATAATCCTTAAGAAAAGAACTACAACTTTCATAAAAGAAAAATGAGAAAATCACAAAACACATAATTCGGCAACAACGAAGAAACTTCATTGTGAATGAAATTCAGAGGAAAATGCCGCATTCGCCTTAACAAATACACAAAAAATAAAGTCTCTACATGGAGAAAGTACAAAATGGAGTTTATAAGTAAAAATTGCATTTAATGAAATTGCGCAAGTGACAACAACTTAGAGAATATTACAACAAATAAGGATGAATATATAAAACCCAATGCAAATAGTACTGATAGTAGTACAACAAGCTGACAATTAACATGCTTCAAGTTGTTGTACCGCAACGTCCCTCTGACATTTGAGCAACTTTTTGTCTACATGTGTTCCACAGCAGTGATTCTTAAACTGTTGTGCGCAGGTCCTCATTGCTATTAACAAAATAAGGTTTTTTATACTACAAAATTTTATTTAAAAAAATAAATCCCAAAAGGAGTGACATTAAAAGAGAAACGAGTGCTCTTTCCTCCAGTTAGAGAGGAGTCACCTGGAGGCCTAAATTTTTTATAGTTCTTTCAAATATTGAGTCCAATTCGATTGATATTGGTGATACCTCAACGACTTTATCAACATTTTTATTGAGAAAATGTTGCTCAAAGGCCAGAAATAAAGTTCTAAGAATGACATTAACTTGTTAATTTGGGAATAATAATTTCTTTCAAAAGTAGTTCACGGACTAAATAAGTTTAAGAGTCGCTGTTGTTCTAAATACAATTTTTGCCGCAGTTGCAGTTGCATGAAATTAAAAAGATGAGGCAAGTTTTAACTTATGCCACGCTTATCGTTGCTGTAACTACTACTACTCAGCTAATCAACATTGCCTAGTCATGGCAGGCAGGCAGGCTTTGCCTTTGGTTCTGACTTAGCTTGGCATTTCTAGAACGCCTTAGACGTTGAGACAACAGATTCAAGTTAGCGTACATTTACTTAAATGAAAACCGGAAACGGAAACAGCTCACAAGTAACGACAGCAACAACGAAAAACAAAAAAAACACAGGAATAGAACAGAAACATACAAATAAAGATTGCAGCTCCTTCTGTAAGGAAGGAATGACGATTTCCATTCACATTCCTTCTTCGTTAGTCTACATGCTGGCATAATGACAAGCATTCCGACATTTATTTTCTTAGCCAAGCAGAGTCATGAATGAAACTGACGTACGAACATGAACCAAACCCAGTCAATGTACTGGAGTAGGGAGTTTGAGAAACTTAGAGACATGCGGAACAATGTACACAGTAGTCAAGTTAAATGTTTCTTTCGAATTGGACATTGTTTGCTTAAAGTTTGTTGCTTTTTTGCTTCTTTGCTTCTTTTCTTGCTTGCTAGCTTCCTTGCTGTTTTTCATTGTTGATTTTTGCTTTTGGCAGTTCTTCTTCTTTTGTTATTATTCTTATTGTTGTTGTACATATAGCAGTTGTTTTTGTTATTATTGTTGCTTGTTTCTTAATTTGGCCAATACTTAAACGTTGCCAAAAAGAAATTCAACAATAGCATAAGATTAATGTGAATGATCTGATTTAATATTTGATTGGATTGCATTACAATACATTAAGTGTCTAAGTATTGATGTCTGCAAGTACATAAGTATTGATGGTTTTGTGTGGGTGGACACGAAACTTGAAGAAATTTCGAATTTGGAGATCTAAAGTAATTTGTAAATTTTAAATCATGGAGTTATGATAATGAAAATAGTCATATACTTGTTCTTATATTTTAGGAATGCTTTAAAATGTTGTTGAAAAGGGAGATTCATTTAAGCGCGTTCTAGTACAATCACATTTTATAAGCTAACAGCTTAATGAAAAGGTTCCAAAATATACTAAATCAATAAATTTTTTTTTGGGCAAACTACTTTATTCAACAACGTATTCATTCAGTTCAAGGGTAATACTATGATTTCAATGCTAGGCGAGGGACGCAAGATCCCTGATCATCAATTTGGATTCAGGCGGTTACATGGAATATCTGAGCAGTGCCACAGATTGGTCAAACACATACTTAGAGAATTTGAATGCAAAGAGTATTGCTCAGGAAACTTTCTTGATGTGCGACAGGCATTTGACAAAGTATGGCACGCACGATTGCTATAAAAACTGAAAAAAATCCTCCCAGCTCCATAGTATTTGGTCACCAAGCCTTGAGTAACACAGAGCAGTGGGTTGGGCGAATTCTCTGTACGCTTTGCACTTTTCACTCTAAGTGATGATAACATGATGTTAGTTATTATACATATGCTGATAACACAGTTCTCCTGACGTCTTACCTTGACACAGCCGCGTGCTCATCAGTTTTGCAGAACCAGCTTAACATAATAAAGCCATGGCTTAAAAGGTGGAACATTGACGTTAATACAGACAAGCCCACACATGTCACCTTCACTCTTAGACACACATCATATCCCCCCTCCCTTTAACTACGCAGAAGGAACATGCCTACCTACTCCAAACCCATTGTATTGACACGTAATAGGTGGTTGACGTGGAAGCCCCATATTAAAACTAAAAAGAAACATGGACTTATGGCATTGAGCTCTGGAGCACAACGTCAAAATCAAAGGACCAAATCATACAAAATTTCTCAGCTCTCTTAAGGAGGAGTGTTAATGAATAGCTTGCACACTCGCAGTTGCAAATAAAGAATACAGTTAGAAAAAAAATAATCTAAAGAAGTAAATCTTTGGGAAAGCAATTCGTTCTAGAAGCCAACTTGTTATCCGTTTCATTGACAGAATCACTCGTTTATCTTTCGCATCTAAAGCCATTTTCCTACATTAAAAATAATTTAATATACTAAAAAGTAAAAGAAGGTCCAAACCTAATTGGCAATCATATACAGTTTTAGCCGCTGCTAACGGCTCAGTTGACTGACATTGTTATTTCAGAGAGTAGTAGTTGATATACAAGTATAATATGTCAATATATTGTATTACTACTATTATATTTATCCTTTGACTTAATTATGAGTTTCCAGGTTTTTTAGCATAGATTTTTTAATTTCTTATTCTGTTTAGTCACTCCAACTTTGATAATTAATTAATAAGGAAGCCCACATATTACATTCCATAACCTTGGCTACTATTTATGGTGGCACCTTGTAATCCTTCTTAAGCTATTAACATTATCATTATCTTCTTCACAATATTTCATAAAAAACATTATCAAAAGATGAACAAAAAAGCACCAAGGAAAAATATTCCGGAAATCGTCATATTTCTACAATTCTTTCGTTCATTTTGCTTCCATTACACGTTTATGCCATCCAACTGCCATAGAATATCCAAGTTATGACAAAAAAAATATCTCATTGCTTACTTTTTCCATACGAAGAACACCTTCAATATGCCATCCTTACTACTTACTTACACCTTAAACAGAGAAACTTCTGCAGTGCTATTCAATTCCACTTAATGAGATTTTCTGCGACATTTTTCCAGCATTCCGACATTATGCTTCCTGTCCATGTCCTATGCCCTACCAAATATGCACACTCCTTTTTCATCATTACTATCATAATCACAGGCTACCATTAATGGTTTTTATTGCAACTGTTTCTGTTTCTGTTGCTGTTGCTAGTGCTGTTGCTCTGATTATCACTGATGACGATGACGATGACGATGACGACGGCGAGTTACTACTTAATTGCAATATTGGCTGCAATTTCGCATATGCAAATGTCCACAAAATGGCTACGCCTGATGTTGCTGCAGTACAAATAGCAACAAAAACAACAACTAAAAAGTGCTTTACAGAAAGGCATGAACACATACATGCATGGTGCAGGGTATAGCGAAAGGATTAATTTAATGAAACAATTACGCCCGAAATGAGTATTAAGCCGCAAAGTGTTTTGCATTGACATTCATTTCGTCGTTTCGTGATTATCGTCTGCATTGCGCGCTTTAAATTTTATGAACGTGGCCATGTAAATGGTAACATTAAAAGACTTCATTTAGGCGCCTCTTTACCGACAATCATCCTCATCATCATCATCACTATCATGGCAACACAACTTGGTAATGGCAAAAGCAAGTGAGTGGAATAAGCAACTTTTTGAATACAAAGCCACAGCATTTTCCTCAATTTACATTACTTTACTTTACCTTGCTTCTGCTAAATCCTTTAACTGCACTCATTTAAATTCTCAACAACAAAAAAAATTGGCCTAAGGACATTAACAAATTAACGTAAAGAAGAAAAAAAAACTTAATATTTATTTTGTCTTCATTTATTAAAAGCGAACATCATTAACACCAACCAACATAGGCACAAATTTCATAGGCAGGCAGTCAGGCATTTTTAAACAAAATGTCGTCATTTCCTTTTCCTTTTGTAGGTGGCAGGTAAGAGCCCTGAAGAATAACAACAAAACTATGTAGGCGTATAGACGTAATAGAGGCACAATTAGTAAGAATGACACACTTTCTGAAACGCAACAAAATAAAAGTTACGAAATTGAAATGAAGGCGTTTATAGAAATAAGTTACGTATACGCCAAGTCTGTGTCATTAACTATTGCGTGATTAAGAAAACTGAAACAATTAATACAAAACGAAGAAGATGAAAAGTAAATTTGGATAAGTTTCGTTTGCTTGTTATTTTGGTGGGAAAACTTTTCATGGTTATTAACATAAAATAAAAGTTTTTGTGTAGAAGTTGTGTAAGAGGAAGTTTCTTAAATTAAATATTCGAAACATCAAAGGATTCAAATCAAAAGATCAAAAAATCATCTAAATACAACTTTTATATAGAAATGAGACCAAACTACTATTTTTTGAAATGGAATCTTACAATTTTGTTCAATAATCTTACTACGTAGATGTAGCCTGTTTAAATGTTGTGATGATAAATACTAAAGAGAACTCGTTAAGTTAATGTAAAATCTTATGATTAGGATTAGATTATTATAATTCTATTAATTCCTGTAAATTAGTCACATTGATTCGTGTGGTGTTTGGTCACTGAATAAGAGTCATTTCATTGATCAAGTTAGGTTATTTAATCGATAGCTTAGCATTATTTCGTTCAGTTCCTCACAGCAGGCACTTATTCATTTAGTTTTGTACTCTACAAGTTTCACCTGATGCAAGTCTCGTTTTGAGTTGTGTTTTCGGTGGTTTAATTTGGTTTAACAACTGTGATGAACATATATAATTTACTCATATTATTATATTTAGTATTAATTCAGAATTTGGTTGATTTTATGACGTGTTAGAAAAGAATGACTTGATTTGGGTTGACATTCCTTCTACGAGTTATTCAATTCACGCTGTACTCATGTTCTTTGTCAAGAACACTTACTCAGCAATATTTCGATAAATTTGAAGGTAAAGTTTTGTAAAATTTTTTTTTTTCTTTAGATCGATTTAAACTTTAAGAAGGTGCTAAGAAAAATTTAAAGACTGTTTTCTGTGCTATCTCAGAAACATTTCACCGAGGTTTCGTGCCATTGATTCTCTACTTGGAATTCTCTAAAGGCACTGAGCCTGGTATGCCACAGCTTACACTCTTGAGTATGCTTTGTCAATAATTTCTTTGATTTCCTGTACAAAAAATAATTGTCATTCTTTACCTTAAAGCAATTACATAATTATGGCAGCACAGTGGAAATTAGTCATTATGCTAGTTAAATCAATAATGACTCAATTGAACTTATGATTGAATCCGACTCGATTGTGGCGTTCATCTCAGGTTGTCAGGTTGTTAATATAGAGGTAATCAACACAGCACGATAACTTCAATCCATATAAATCATATAGAGCCCTCCATTGTGGCTAATGCCGGAGTTGGCTTTGCTATGATTTCTGCTGATACACGCTTAAGTAGTGGCAACTTCATACATCCTCACAATCGGAATAAATTGTTTAAGGTCTCAAATCGAATGATATTGGGTTCCATAAGCTGCTGGTGTCTCACAATCTCATTTTTCAGTTTTATCCGGACAAAATGCAAATGTATGAGCATAATTTTATGTCCACAACTTCTGTGGCTCAAATGCTCTCGATTTTGATGTTAAACTGACGCTTTTCAACCTATTACATCTGGAACGTGCTCGGTGACTTGAATGTTTATGTCGATCCAATTGAACATTGCGATCTTGTTACTTATCGTGCAGGTGTGAATTCCAGACCACTTCTACAACCAATGCTAGGCTACAAGAACATTAGCACTTTCCAAAATTTTAAAGGAAATTGCTGTGACTACAGACTAGAGATCTGTACGATTGCATTCCTTTGCTTAGCACACAAGCAATGAGTATGATTTTTTTTGAGAGAGCACCGCATATTAAGTGATTGACTCTCAAAATGAAAGAGAGAGAGAGATGGGTTGAAAAATAGTACAATAGTAAGGAATAGACATTGCAAGTCGGAAGCAGCCCACAAGGAGTCGCTCAAACTCAAAAGTGTAAAAACAATGAGTACAAAGAAATGATAAAAGTTTTTTTCTTTCTGCACAAAATAACAGACGATTACAAACTCAATTAAATTTCTTGGAATGAATGTAAATTCACTCAACAACATTTATTCATTCAAATTCATTAAAATTGAATGAATGTCAAATTTGTTCATTTGAACATGAGTACCAAAAAATGTAATTTTGGATGCATTCATGCAGACCTCTACTACGGGCACATTCATTTCGACAGCGGTGCTTGATATTTACACTGGCGATTTTGTTCAAATTTCAAATCGTCACTTAAATTGGTATTGTGGTAAAAAAGGTACCAAGTACCATTAGAGGAGCTCCAGTTCAGTTACGTTGCTTTAAGTAACATAATCTTATAAATTATATCTATTTTTGTGATGCTTTTCAATTTTCTTGTATGATCAACATACTTACACAACACTTGAAACGTAACGAAAACGAGTAAAGCAAACGAAAGTCCTTCAATGATTTGGTTACCATATCATCATATTTAGAGCCATTTTAAATGTTAAAAATACTGACAATCAATTTGAGGTGCTTATATTACAATTCTGAAATGTATACTTATGTTTTGAAACCATGAATTTTTATGCTTTCACACGCAGAAAAAGAAATAGTTAATAGTTTCAAATATCTAATAATAAAAAAGCAAATATAAAATAAAAAATAGAGAATATTAAAAACAAAACAAAATAAAAACATGAAAACACGCAAATGTTGCGAAACGTATAAGTTTCGAAAATTCTCTCGTCCCTTCTTCCCTCCTCTAATAGCCATAATTATATACTCATATACTCGAGTATAGTATATTGTATGAATATCACCTCAAGGCATGAATTGTATTGTATTATAAAACTATGAGAGAACATAGATACTACACACACACACACACACACACAGACATGTGCGGCAACCACCTGTGCAACACCTAAAAAGGTAACAAACAGATCGAGTTCACAGAGTGGAGTTGCCGCCAGCCAGTACCAGGAGCAGCAATTAGCAGCGCAAGTTTTGAGCGCATAAATTGAGTTTGTAATAAAAGTAATTGGCAGCGGTCAAAGTTTCTAGTTTCTGCTGCCGCAACGATGATGATAATGAAGGAACATGGTCTGAAGAGATACAGAGAGGGAGGGAGAGAGAGAGAGAGAGAGAGATATTGGGATAGATGGCACTAGACAGAGAGATGCCAGAAGGAATATGAATGGAATGGAAAACTTTTGCATTTTGAGCGTTTGAGTTGTTAACTGTTAGTGATAGCAAGCGTGAGCTTGTGCGCCTTTAGGCCAAGTTAGTTCCGTGATATGTTTATATGGAAATTGAATGGATGAGGATAGTGATGTTTTTGGTGTTTTTGCCGTTTAATAGCAACACACAAAATTATTACAATCAAACAAACAAGTGTGGCAACAACAACAACAACAACAGCAACAACATCAATATCACCATCACCAGTAACAACGCAACGCCATTAAAAGTTTAGTCCTTGAACTGTCAAGTATTTATGTATTTCATACTACTGAATGCATGTACGTTTGTATTTATTTATGTGCCGCGTGTGTGTGTGTGTTTGATTGAAGGACTCAACACAATCATTCATATTCAACATTTGGCACGTGTGAACATTGTTTTTAACATTTATACACGTATTTATTGTATGCATATATATATATATATATATATATATGTGTGTGTGTGTGTAAGCAACATAACCTCAAAATCATTTAATGCCAGTTGCATATGCTTTATACATACACTAGTTACACCTCCACCAACATACCTCGAATGTCATGCACTTTTAGCCACTAGCATTTTACTGTTGAAAATATCCATTTTTGAGGTCAATACGATTTGTGTTTTTGCCAAATACGAAAAGTTTGTAACAAAACCAAAATTGCATGTTGTTGCGGTTATGTTCAGTTGCATCTAGTACCTTTCACAATAGTAATACTTAGTAATAGTATTGTAGTAGTGTTAGTATTATTAGATGCATGCATGTTGCATGCTTACGTGGCACACAGTATGACGTCTATTGAAAGCGACCATGGCACGCCGGAAATTAAAAACAGCCTTAAGCTATCCGGGTACTCCATCCAACATATTGAAATTTGTGGCTCGATTATGTTGCTAATGAAGTGAAGTGATGCCAAGAGTCTAATAATTGTTGGCGTTTATATTGAAAGTTCTTCATTTGACTGATTATGTTATGTTACTCGTATGTTTAAGTCAATATTTCTAAAAGATAACATATTTCTTATACATAAAATTGTTTTAAAGTCTATATATGTAAATAAAAGTGGAACTATGTATGTGTGTATGTTCCTTATAGACTCCAAAACCGCTGGACCGAATGAATTTAATGAAATTTTCTGGGAATAGCATAGTCTGGAAAGTGTTTGTGTAAAGTTTGGTGTGGATCGGTTATTTAATTTCTTATATCTTAGATACTTACATTGTCTAAATTTCAGTTCCATAGAACAAAAAACAAAAAAGCTATTCTTATAAGAACACGAATTTGAATGTGGGTTTGTCTTGGTAGTCCGAGGGTCTTCAAATTTACACGGTTGGCGGATATAGGTTAGGCAATTATAGTGTCCACTTTAGTATCAACTCAATAGTATAAAAAAAGAAAAAATGTTTTTCTAATAAGAATAAGAATTTGGTTCTGGGTTTGTATGGGAGTTACCCCCCTCCCCCCTAGTGGTCTGATTCTCATTGAAAAGAAAAAGCCAATTTAATGTTGGCAGCATACAATTATGACAGGAACAATTACTAAAAAAATCACTATCTAACATCATGTTGGGGGTGTTAAAAACCGAGTCGTAGTGCAACTTATTTATAAGGGACATTTTTTCTTTTAGAGAGAGTGGAAATTTAAAAAAAAAAATTAAGTTTTACTATATATGATTTTATTAAAGGTTCAATATTGTGCAGTTTCTCAAATTTAGAAAATCTAAATCTGAAAACATGTAATAAAAATAGATGCAAATCGATCAATGCGGTGATTCGAACGAATTATGTGTTGGAGATCACAAGAAGATAAGCGGAAAATTGGAAGACTACCTTCACCAAGCAGGAGTGAAGACATCAAGAGTAGATAAGCTCAGGAAAAGAAAATTGGCAAAATCAGCAGTGAATGCGATTGACTAGACAATGAATATATCTATTAACAATTACACAATATATTGTAGTAAGAACTTCATAAGATCCTATCGAAATTTTTAGTTCGATATCTTAAAAACTGAAGAAACCCAAATAAAATTACAATTCCTTCGAGATTCTGAATTCTAATACTTTCTTCGGAGGCATGTCTACAATTTAATTTGGTTCCATACAATGGCTACCCAGATAGCGAAATCTGCTTCATGTTAGGAGGCCCTCACATGGCGAAGTAATTGTATTCTCCTCTGCATTGGTCAAACTAATCTGCATATTAAGATGATGCTTCATAATTCTGCAATGTCCCGTTAAAAAGCGTAAGACTACATGAATAATTTTCCGTGTTAGTCACAGTATTTTTTTGAGTTAATTTGCGAAATGTAGATGGCTGCCCTATTGTGTTACGTATGTAACCAATAAAGATGAGATTTCTCATCAAGCTATTGTTTAAATTTAGTTTTTGTGGAGCTCCAAGTCAACCTTCAGAAAGGACGTTTGCAGTTCCTTTCCTGGCGAGTTCATCTACTTCTCTATTCAACACAAACTAAGACTGCAAGAACACGGTTAAATCCTTAAAGGGTTGATTGTATTTGAAATTATACCAGAAGAAGATGTTTGGACATCTCCAAGACTTCAAGAACCAAGAAAAATGTTTGTGACATTTATGTGCAAATTTTATATAAAAGTATACAAATTTTAAAAATTATTCATTTTGATATTAAACAAGTTACAGTATTATAAATTGATTAAAAAAATTTCGAAATAATACAAATTAAGTTTTAAATCGATTCAAAAAATAGTCGAGAAACAACAACATACTATTGTATTTTACTACTACTACGCATTAAAGTCTGAAATAAAATTTATAACAAATGCATTGAAATAATCCTTCGAACAATGAACACACAAAAACCAAACCAACGCCAAAGTATAACAAAAGTTTCGTAAAATGTCCTTTGACCGCATGGAAAACTTTTATTCTTCTCTTCTTTGTTTTTTTGTGTATGTTGTTTTTCGAAAACAAGAACAAATGAGAAACGAAAGTATGCGTTGCCGAAAGAATTGAAAATGAAAATAATAAAAATGAAATTGAAAAGGTTAAAGTGGCAAAACTTGTACAACAGCATTTTTATTGTGGCTTTGCGTATCCAAATGCAACCACAACAGGGAACAGAAGAGATCAAAAAGAAAAACTGCAACAACAAACAGACATTCAACTCCAACAACACCAGAGAAACATGGAGATAGAGAAACCGACAGTCTGACACACAGAAGGACTGACCAAAAGACAGCGAACAGATATGTACGAGTGAGTATATGCCGCTGCTATTCTACAATGTGATAGTGAACAGAGATCAAGGGTCATAAAGTCTGCGCATGAAGCGTAAAATCGAAATTAAATAATGCTGTGTAAGGGCAATGAAATAATGTAAGGTTATTAAATATAAATTTTAAGAATATAAAATTGTAGAACTTAAATTTATTTTTATCGTTCCTTTTTTTTATTTTTTTTTTTTTTTGTATTAACAAACAATACAAATGTAGTTTTTCAAATTTATTTAAATTTAAAGAAAATACTAGAATGTTAAGAGGAATCTCTACAAAGAAGTGTGATGATCAACAGTGACATATTGAATCTATTTGCTGATAACCATTTAGCAATTCTCTTAATGTCTTTTTGTCAAATTTCTTAGAGATTTTTTTCTGGTGACGCAATATGATGATAATGAGATAACATAAATTTAAAAAGTTTCATTTATATCTGTCATTTAATAGACGAGGGTCGATCAACAAGCACCCATGTATGAAGGCACACCTAAATGAGTTTCACCCAAAAAATCTGTAGGTGTGCCAGCAGTTGAGCGATTTCATTTATCGAACTTCAAATGTTCGAATGAACATCTAATTGAAGACTGCTTGTGATTGACCCGTTTTACACATAGCGACTCTGTTGCAATTCGTATCTCTGATTTTGCTTTGGTGTCTTTTGATTGTGTTTACACTCAGCGAAAGACGTCAAGCAAATATTTTGATATTTCTCACTCCCTTTAAAATCCCTCACTCTATAAAAACCATACGAAAAGAAAAAATTCCCTTATTAACAAACAAAAACCGTGTTAAACGGCCACGTTCACAAAATGCAGACATGACAATTTTCACCAATAAGATTATTCTATTTTATTTGTGCAAAAACCTAAAACCTGAGTTATTTGATTTATTCGGTCGGGTGGCATTCTTTGCTAGAGCATTTTGCATTTTGAGAATGCAACACAGAGGAGGCACGACGGAGAGCAGCCTGAGTCAAGTCCTTACAGTACTTTGAGCCAGTGAGCAAACTTCTTTGCCCTTCTTCACCACAACAGAGAAGCCTTTCTCATCGACAGTTGGTAAAATGCCGACGGTCTTCTTGTGTACAAGATCACTGTAGTAATATGACATCATGCTTCTTCAACAAGAAAGCGTTGTTGTCGCGAATAATCAACCAGTTAAGATGTGGTGAAGTGGCCATCTCACGTCTTTTTTCGTAGAGTACGAGACAGAATTGGAAAAATGTTCATTGAAGTAATCATTTTGTATACTTTCTACTGGTTGGAAATGGGTTGAAAGAGATTTCTGGCACATGCCCGTTAGCTTAGTTTTTGAATTTCAATGACTCCTCTTGTGATATTATAACAATAGGAATAACTAAATATGAAGCATCTTATATTTTAAAAAATAGACACAATGATGCAATGAGCAATCATCATCGAAACACTACAAAGACATATTTTGAAGATTTGATAAATCTTATCACATTGAGGAAACTTTGGTTTAAGTTTTAACCTAATCAACTTAAAATGTGATTAAGTTTATTAATGAACTAGCTGTGCCCTCAACTTCGTCCGGAGAAATAAAAAGAAAAGACAGATTTTGAAACTGGGGTTGAACCTTTGATGTATGAACCAACAACAGCACTTGACTAAAATGATTTTTGAAGGCCCACAATGTTTTCAAGTAACACACAGAACGTTTGTATGAAAATTTATTAGCATATTTTTTACAAAATTAATATCTTTTGATCTTGTAAGTCGATTTTGATAAAATAAACTCTAAATGTTACTCACAATAAATGATCTTCTCGTTCAGTAATTTGATTTTGAATTCAATGAGTGACTTTTACGTGATGCCCGAACAAACACTTTCACTCTACGATTTTATTATATGTAAAAATCACTGTACAAAACTAGCGTCTTTACTCCCATTTAGTTGATTGACCCTCGTACTATCCTTGAACTATCTCTTCTTAAAATTGTATAAATTTAATAGTGAGAAACCATTCCAATGCAATAACAAAAACTTCTATACTTGTACACAGTCAACAATTTGTTTGTATCATTGTCATTATTATTTTATTACCTTCATCATTATCATCATTTTTTACTCTTAGTTATTTGTCACAGCGTAAATAATGTGTATCGTCGTCATAGAAAAATATTCTTGTTGTGTAATTATTATGAGCAACGGTTTCCGTTTCCGGGCAATAGACAAACAGACAAACATACACTCACAGACTCAAGCACATCTAAATACACTCATAGTTGTCCTGATAAAAAGCAGACATGCATAACACTAAAATAGTAAAACGAGAACAGGGAAAAAAAACGCTAGAAGCGTATATTGTAGTAAGTATGTGAGTCTAATAGGATAGAATAGGATGAAGTGTGTAGAACACTAGAATCAGAGACATAGAAGATGATTATGAGAGATATACATATGAGTATGTAGAAGGAAGGTTAAGCGTTGGTGCAACAGCAACTAACTGTGTGAAATAATACGTGTATCTTCATATTGTATATTGTATAAAAAGCTACAGTTAAATTGTTTACAGCCTCTGGGTTTAGTAAAGCAACGAGATGACGACGACGATGTTGTTGATGATGAATATGAACAATAAAAACAAAATATATACATAAATATTCTACGAGGGTAAGCTGATAAGATTTTAAACTAACAATATAACAAAAACCAAAATTTTTTCTTCAATATTTCATTATAATTTTTAAGATAATCTCCATTTATCAAGCGCAGGGCATGGCCATCAAAGTTGTTATGAGAAATATCATCTTCTCTAATAACCAGACAGAAAATAAATCAATGGATTCGATGTCCCTTAGTTCCAAGATAACCAAAATATAATAAATGAAGTTTCTGAATGCCTTACGGTACAACTCTTCTCATTTCCAGGACGTCATAGATTTCCAAAAACTGCATAGCAGATGAGCTTGCTAGACAGACAACAAACACTCTACAGATCAATGAAAAACTAAAATCATTGGGGCGTCACTAACAACCTTCACTACTTATCTACTGATAAATTAGGAAACCGAAAGGAGAGCCAGTTTATGCTACGCTCAACTATCTTCGTGCAAATTCATGGATCTATACTAGTAGTAACTTGTTACAATGCCTGGCGAGCGGTATTTCCTGGTATCACGGGAGTTTGGATCAGTGGCGGTCTCAGCCCACTACCCATTCGCTTAAAGTCCTTGTAACAGTGCCTCATCGATCTCTGATCATATGAATGCTGCCAGCTTGGCGGAAGAGAAAGGAATAGACCTCGCTTCTAACAGTGAAGAATCTATAACCATGAATATAGTGTATACTGTGTCATCTGTGCGTTGCCAAACCTGTATTCTACAATATTCCAGAGAGTTTAACAAAGAGCACCAACACAGAGGTTTTTTGGAGTTCAAATTGGTGGTACCTCAGGTACGAAAATTTGACTAGAGTCTCTTTTCTGTTACCACGGGTGGTCAGGCTTATTTCCATCCTGACCACCAGGACTTGCCCCTTTATGGAAGAACCGACGTGGAGTTGCTTTATAAAACAGAGTGTTATGATTCATAGATCAGCTGAGGTTTTAGATAGACAAAGAGTTAATCTTATGACCAAAATGATTATGACTTGAATTTTGTACCTGAGGAAATTTATCTGTTGATTGACGTTCATCATCATCTTTGTAGTACTTGGCACCGTGATATTTAGTCCTCATTACAGGTGTTAATATTAAATAAAATCGACTTTTATCCTCGTGCAGCTCTTATAGTCTAAAAATAAAATTGTTTATCATTGATTTCTTTTGGATTATCCCTTTCATATGAATAATGTAATGTAATAATGCCCTCATCGCATGCTTATAAAGAGTAAGTAATTAAGAAACTTATCTTACCTCCCTCGTATACACATATTTCAGACACTATGGTTTTATGGCTTGCGGTAAACTAGGCAGCTTTATGTGTATGTTTTGAGAAGATGGATAACTACATACAAACAAACAAGTATTCCTGATGAGGCATTGTACATACATACATACATATCTATGTACAACTTGCACACATGTAAACGGAAATAAAATGCAGCAACAAACATGATGTTGATGTTGATGTTGATATTGCAGTATCATTGTCGGAAGTTGTATGAAGAGAAAAAAAAAGGCTCGCGCACAAGCTTTTATTGTGGGGCGTGGCAAAACAATTTCAATGCCCAAAGCCAAAATGAAAGTAACATAAAAATAAAGAAGAACGCAACAAATGCACTACATACACATGCACACAATGCTGCATATAGAAACACTCACACACACACTCATAAGTATTAAAGCATAGATACGTGTAAGTATTTATGTAGATGTCTGTATCCTGCTTAATTTTTATACTATTTGCTTCTTTTGTTCTTCTTTGCTTGTTAGCAATGGCAACAGCATTATAACTGAAAAACTGTGAATCTGAGTATTTACTGCATGTAATTTATACTCTTCACTTTTCTTCTCATCTCCTTACCATATTTCATTCTTTATTTTCTCCCACACTCACACACACACACACTCAGACTTTTGTTCAACAATACTTGCAATAATTAATGACTGCTCTACGAATGCACAACTCTGCTTCATCCATTCTTATACTCAGTGTGTGTGTGTGTGTGTGTGTGTGTGTGTGTGTGTGTGTGTGTGTGTAGTCGCATGTAGTATGTGATCCGGTTTTATTCTGACCAATGTGCTGGCCACACTAACCTTTTTACCGCGTTTTACCCACTTTAACCCAACGATGTTTGCGCGTTGCCGCTGTTGTCTTTCCTGCCGCTGGTCATACCCCAAGATCATCCGCCTTTCCCTCTTAAAACCCCTTTGTGTTGTCTGTGTCTCTGTCTCTGTCTGTTTGTGTGTGTAGACTTGAGGCTTTGCATTCTCTATGGCGTGTTTATTGCCATCCGACGTGCGGTTCATTGGGTCAATGGGTTAAAAACCCAAAGTGGCAAAAGCAAAAACAAAATAAAGAAAGAAAAAAAGGAAATCATACTAAAGTAGCTTCAGCTGCTACTACTGTCTGAGTGCATGCTTATAAGTATGCATTTAGTATACATTTTTGTATTTGTATTTTCTTGTTTGTATGTATTTATTTAAAGTAAAGTAAAGTAAAGTAAAGAGTGCCATGTGGCAGTAGTTGTTGTAGTTGTAGTAGTAGTAGTTGTATCATGATGGCGTCTCGACGCCTGGTTTTGTTTCATATAAAGGCGTGCAATTACTTTTAATTGGCAACATTGTTGAAGCGTATTGCTCATGAAATTAAGTACTATTGTTACTTGAGTATTACCTCAGAACATCATATATAGACAAAGAGAGTGACTGAGTGTCTGAGTGAGTGAATGAGTGAATGAAAAAGTGAGTGTGATAGAGGGAGATTCAAATGTGTGTACACATGTGTAAGAGTATTTAATTCATTGCATTGTTGAAAGCTGCCTTTGCCTCGAATTGCAATAAACAACAATTAAGTGAACTTGAAATGCAGGCAAGGACTTACTATGCATGTACATGTGTACATATAAGTGAGAGGGTGTACAATATGAAAAGAATTAACTCAATTAATTAATATGCCAAGACTTAGGTTACTTGCAAGCATTAAATCAACACCAATAAGTATGCAATGAATTATTTATAAGTGCCTCATTGTATCGAATCAAATTGATTTTCAATAATTAAAGGAACTTCTAAATGGTTCTCATAGTAAGCAAGTAGTAGCAAACTGATTTTAAGAAGACATTAAATCATTAAACAGAACAGGAACTGTTCCTGGCTCCTATAAATACTAATTATAATTTAATGAATTGAATTTGAATTCGAATTTATTTGCTTTAATCACAACCTACTGTCTTTATTCATTATAATGCAACTATAGCAAAGGAAAAGTATTTAGGATAATAAGAGGTTAAGAGGTTCGAACTAATATGACAGTCTAAGTAAATATAAGAGGTGTAAAATAAGTGGAAGATATTAAGTTTTGAATTAATGATACTATTGTTGCCTACTTACTTACATGATATTTGTTAAGAGAATGTGGGAAAATATATTTTTAAATTATGTAATAATTTGATGTTACTCTAATTAATCATCAGATATGAACCAATTCAATAAAATTTCCATGTGAGAAGTTAGACTGAAGTGAAAAAAATAAAAATGTTTGTTTGTTTTTTTTTTTTTTTTTTTTGTGCGCACATCACATAAAAGCCATTAATTGGATCCAAATTCGATTTACTGAAAGACCTAATTGTAAGTAACATTTAGAGTTTTTTTCAATCAAAATCAACCTACAGAATTAAATGATGTTAATTTTTTATTATAAAATGCCTTTTTTGTAAAAAATGTGATAATAAATTTTCTTACAAATATTCTGTGTGTTAGTGAAAACATTTTGTGCCTTTAAAAATAGGATTAGGCAAGTGGAGTCGTTTGGTTAATCGTGTTAAAAATCGACTCGCAATTATTACAGATTCAACCCCAGTTTCAGAGACAGATTTTTTTTTTTATTTCTCCGGACGAAGTCGCTAGTAAATCTAGTATTTTATATAAATTTATGACGTCTACTGGTAACCTTCTCCAAAATATTTGAAAAGATACTTTTAAGAAAAATGGTACATATACTGAACGACCTGAACTTCATACCTGAATATCACTTTGCGTTTAGAATTTATGATTTCCTTTATCTTCTGTTGGAGCATAGGGCGTCTTCAATTGCCATCATCCATCGGACTCGATTTTGGGCTATCTTTCTCAACTCGTTCCAGCTTAAACCCACGGATTGCATTTCGGCATCTGTGGATCTTCTCGAGGTGATACGAGGTCTTCCCACTTTGCGTCCTGCTTGATGAAAAGGATTCCAGCGCATTGCTTGCTTGACTATGTTGCTATCGTTTTTTCGGAGCGTGTGGCCAATCCACTTCCATTTTCTTCTTCTTATTTCGGTCCCTTTCTTTTCTCTACACCCGGTCAACAGTCTGTCTTTTCTAAAGCTAGGGACTCTGTTCGTTCCTTTGGCATTCGTCGTAATAAAAAGATTGCAGTGCATTGCACTGTTCGTGGTGCCAAAGCTGAAGAGATCCTTGAGCGTGGCTTAAAAGTACGTGGATATGAGCTTAGGCGCGACAATTTTTCAGCCACTGGCAACTTTGGTTTTGGTATTCAAGAACACATTGATTTGGGCATTAAAAACGATCCGTCTATGGGCATTTATGATCTAGATTTTTACGTCGTACTGGCACGTCGAGGCTATAACATTGCACATAGAAAGCGCTAATCGGGTATAGTTGGCTTCCAACATCGACTAACAAAAGAAGATGCCATGAAATGGTTCCAGCAGAAATATGATGGTATCATTCTTAACAGCAAGAAATAGAATACATTAAAAAAGTTTTTGTAATTTTCTAAAATATACAACTTTCTAAAATATCAGTTTGCCTACTTCTGGTAAGCAGATCCTCGTTAGACTCGTTAGAGATGATTTGCGGCCAAAAAATGTATAAAATACGCCTTAGGCAGCGGTTAACAAAGGTTTGCAATCGCTTAGTGAGTGCAACCGTTACTTTCAACATATTGCAACCGTAAAGGAGAACAGCTTTCACGTTAGAGTTGAAGATACGTATTTTGATGTGAACGCCGATGATCTTGTTTTGCCATATGGGGGCAAGAACGCCGTAAGCAGCTTTAGCCTTGTTGATTCAATACACATTCAAAATAACATAAGCCTTTTAAAATGGTTTAAAACATGAGCATTTATTTTCTTCAGATTCTCCTTTACCATTTTTTTGTGAACGCTCATTAGACATAGGCCTAGGGATTAATATAATTAACAACAAAGAACTCGACACGCATCAAAATATAAAACAATATTGAAGACCTGGACTACGCGGACGATATCTGTCTGATCTCGCACAAACACTTGCACATATCAGCCAAACTTCTGGCGATAAGTGAAGCCACAGCACAAACCGGTCTAAAAATCAACATTGCCAAAACAAAGGTAATGGGTATTAACACCACCGAAACAAAAGCGCTCCAGATTGCCGGTTTACCGTTGGAAGAAGTGGATGAATTTTGCTATCTCGGTAGCATTATCTCAAAAACTGGTGGGTCAGCAGCACACATACGCAACCACTTATCTAGATGGCGAACTGCATTTGGTATGCTGGACACTAACGTAAAGTCAGTAGTCCTATATGGGTGCGAAACATGGAATCTTACTGCATGTACTCTGCAAACGTTGCAATCCTTCCTCAACCGCTGTCTCCGAAAGATCATGCGGATATTCTGACCCGATGTTATTAGCAATGTTGATCTTTGGACTGCAACTAAACAAACACCTGTCGGCATAGAAATCCGTCGCCGTAAATGGAAGTAGATCGGGGACACATTGCGTAAGCCATAAGATGACAACACAAGGACAGCATTGGACTGGAATCCTCAAGGGAGTCGCAAGCGAGGGAGACCATCCAAAATGTGGAGACGACAAGTTGAAGCAGAAGTGCAAAAATCAGGACGTTCTTGGAGACAAATCAAAGCTTTAGCGTTAGAAAAGGCGAATTATAAGATGCTTGTTGTGGCCCTGTGTTCCACCTATGAACTTTGGGAAATATATATATATATATATAAAAGATCTCTCTATTGTTGCAGTTGTACATGGTAGAGCCAAAAAAAAAAAATCCAGAGCAGTTTTAATTGTATGGAAAAACAAATCGGCATTTTCCCACATTTCACAAAGTTGTAACTCTGAGAGATTGCTATTATTTTTTTTCACCCAAAGGTTGTACCAAAGCTCTGCTTCTTGGTCAAACCCAGCCAAAGAATAAAATTCTTTTACTTAATAAAAGTAATTTCAAATTTCATTTATAAATTTATGTGATAAAAGTTTGATCAAGTTGGAAACTTTGGGGGAGGCAGCTGCCCCATTGGCCCCCCATTGCTAGGCCCATGCATATGGTATGGGCATTTGGAGAACGGCAAATAACTCCAACAATGAAATATTGCAATGATGTCAGTCTGTTTGTACGTAGAGTACAATGACAACTATATATACCTAGAAGTATTATTTGTTACAGATTAAATAAGACAAAATTCAGTTAGATACATCAACAATTTAGCAATAAGTCTTCTAGAAAACAACTAGGAAGTTAAACGCCTGAAAAGATTAACAAATTTTATATACACATATATTATTTGATTTGATATTCAGTTATTTATCTAGTATTATATTTTCAGTAGAATATGTACAATAAATGTCAAATTTTATATGAAATATATTTGAATCGAAGCACATAAAGGTATTTATTTTTTGTTAAATTGCATACGGCAATAAGAATTTAGACAGCATGGCATGGGACACATAAGGATATTCCGACAAATTCAGTAAGCTAAAGTTTATGTTTCTTATTCATATTTCATGAGATGAAAGTTTCTTTGGAAAATTTCTATTCTTTATGTAAAATGTTTGACTGAGCTTTATACTTTAATTTAAAAATAACTTATTACCACCCATAACTTATTCGGCATAAATGAAAATTAATTAACATTGCAAACAAACTTAAACCATCTTTAAAAAAAAAAAATCAAAAAAAGTGCAATTAAATAAGAATTTTGCAATAAAAAAATATGAAAAAAAGAAACTTTGTACGATATCATCGCTATAAGGAAATTTCTTGTGCATGACCTTAATTTGATCGTCGTTGAGCTATAAAAACTAACAGTTTCATATTTTAAACAAAACAAAACAAAAGGAAAAGGAAAAGGAAACCAAATACTCACTCACAATCCAAACCATAGGAAATACTATGTTATCCAGACTGAAACACAGGCTCAGAGTGTTTAGCCAACAAGGAAAATGGTATGCGGACAAATAAAGAAAGAAAAACATTAACCGCGCATGCAACCAAAAAAAAAAAAAATAAGTAAAATACAACAAAAATGTTTATAAAATTGCATCAAAGATAGGAAAAACGCTAAAATTGAGTGTGTCCAAATATTGGATACCCTGTACGACTAAGGAGAGAAAGCAATGAAATCAATCAAATCAAAAGGATGATTAATGGAAATCCTAACACATAAATGATCTATAGAATCATTTCTTTGAATAAACAAACCCCGATAAGGGAGAAATTAATATAGAATATCCCAATGAAATCCTCTCCACAGGTCCGAATGCTATTCATTCATTCGATTATCTCTATAGTGTTTAATAAGCCTCTGTCTGATAAAGTAATAAGTGGTTTTAGACGCTTAATGATAGACCCTAGTAGGAGGTGTATGAGTAATTATAACTAGATAACCCGGCAGACGTTGTCCTGCCTCTCCTTGTCAAAAAGTTAATGAATACTGATTGACTGACCTGATGAAATGTTTATCAAAGATGTCTTAATTGATTTCAAAATATTTCTCTAAGCTTTATATGCATCACACTAACACACCTAATTTTTTTTCGATATTACTTTTTTCAATAACCTTCCTCATTAATTACTCCATCCATTGGTGGAAACCGTATGAAAATCCGTTCGGAAGTTTTTGAGTTCATTGCGCTAAGATAGACAGACAGACAGACGCGTCAGGGGACCTTATTTTATAATATGTATACAGATATAGATATATAGAAAATATTCAATGTATTGAAAACTAAAAGTTATTGACGGGTTTCTGGTATGTAGTTCTAGAAATGCTTTATATTTTTTCTAAGAAATAAGCATTTTAGATCTCCAAGCATGTATGTTGCCCATGGCATTTATATGTAGTTAGTGTGGCAAAAATTGTTGAGAATCCTTAGTCCTTCCTCTTGATGAGTCGCCTTACCAAATTTAAACTTTTTAGCATTTTTAGTTTCAAACAAATAGACACCTATGTGAAAGGATATGCCTACTAGTCATCTGTATGAATTCATTCAAAAGAACATTTTTGGTATTCATGCTCAAATGAATGAATTTGACATTCGAATTCATTCGGATGAATTCTAATGTCAGAATGTAAAAATTTCCATGTTCTCATTCAAAAGAAGCGATCGTGAATTGAATTGAATTTACATTCGAATGTTATTTTGTACTGCGTTGTACGTTGGTATACAAATATATTTGCTCTCCCTGGCTACATTTCACAACAACAATTGAACCAAATTCCTCTCACAAAAAACATTTGCTCTCTCGGTTAGAATTTGTGTGCAATTGTTGTTGTTGTTGTGAGAGGATTGTGTAGTCTATTATACATATTTCATAGTCTTTGATGATTCACCATGAATGCAACTGAATATAACAATATTTCTCTTGTTCGTTTCGTTTCTTTCGGTTCCTTTACACACACTTCTTATTCTAATCGTTTTGAATGACGATCGTTTACTATGGCATTGCTCTCTCAAATGAATTAGAATTCATTCAGTTTGTGTCTGGTTACGAAAAGTGAGTATGAAATTCAATGGTACTCAGTTATGCTAAGCAACTGAATGCATTCGTACAGATGTCTAATGCCTACCTTCTGTTACTCTCAGTATACCATTCGCTACTTTATAATCGTATGGCTAGAGGGTAAAAAAAACATAGCAGCGGCAACAAAAAAAAAAAAATGGAGGCGCCACTGTGGTCAAATTATAGAAAAAACTGCAATTTGCAGGGACTTCACTCTGTTGCTTTTAAATTGAAATTAGCTAGATACATTTTCAACTGGAAACTGTTTCTTTTAGTTGTTTTTATTTGTATTTTTATACTGTGCCATTTTTCCAACCGTCAAGCAACACATTACCAAGCGAAATGCATAAAAAAACTACATCAAAACTAAATAGATTTAGGTGAATGCAACCAAACCAAAAATGCCACCACAAACGGCGAGCATTGTGGCTCGCTGCTTCTTAGAAAAGATTCTTTATCAAACAAACTTAATGTACAGTAAAATATATTGTAACTAACTTGTTGTTTAAGCGAATAGTGTCACGATGATTAGGATGTCAATTAGTCCCCATGTGTGTGAGTAAGTTAATGGTCGCTTAAGTCTAAACATTTGCCTCTCTCTCTTTAATCTGGTTGAGTGTACTTGATGTTTGCATAGAATAAGTCTTGATGGCATGTTAAGTGGGCATTTTTTTTTTTTTTTTTTTTTTGATTGTGAAATACACAAATAAAGTCACTAAATTTATCTGTTAAGTGAATGTTTTACATGATTTTTTAGAGACTTAACTCTATGAAACTTTACTTCTTGTAAGATGCAAAAGTGTTTAAAAAGGTCAATCTAATTTAATTGACGACTAGAAAAGAAATTAAAAACGAAAATAAAAATTAAATAATTCAAATTGAAAAAAAAAAAAAAAATTATAAACAAAAATCAATGGAACTAAAGAGAACTTAAAAATCAGCCAAGTGTGAGTCGGACTCGCACACGGAGGGTTCCGTACCATCGTACAAGATTTTGTGCTTAAAATATAAAATTATGTTTATATTTAATGGCTTAAAAGTATACTAAAAAAAAAAAAATTTGTTAAACAAAAGCTTAAATTAAAGAACAATGCTTCTAAAAATGTGTATTTTTAGTATTTGTCGTTCTACACACAAGTGAATTACACACTCTGTGAAAATTCCAACTCTCTACCTATTACGGTTCATGAGATAGAGCAGGAGACGGACGGACGGACGGAAGGACAGAGTAAGCTTAGTAATAGGGTCCCGTTAGCTCCCTAAGGGTATGGAACCCTAAAAAGTGAAATATAATAATATTATTACAATCAAGAAAAAGGTTTGAAAGATTTTGTTGTATGGAGCCGTTCACTTATAAAATATATATAATTAACCGTAACCCGACCCGGCTTCGCACAGGTGGCATACAATAGAATTTTTTTTTTTATGACTTTTTTATTTTGGGTATCAACAGAGTTTGAGTATCAGAAAATTAAAGTGTCAGTTTTGTTTTTGTAGTAGATTTTTAGGGTATCTCGGGAACGAGGACACATATCGGGATCAAAACTAACCTATGTTCTAGCAGCGAACCAACCATACTCATTCACAAAATTTCAATACAATTAGATATGAACAAACAAAAAACTAATTTTTATATACATACTAGCTGTACCGGAGTGCTTTGCTACGCCTCGGAAAATTTTTTATCAAAATCGGCTTTGACCGAGAATGATAGATTGATATTTATTTACTATTTACTCACAATGTAACAATAGATGTTTGACAAAGACTGCTTTATTAATTTGAAAATATGTCTCCAAGCTGTAAACCCAAATTTTGTCCACTAATTTCGACTGATTTTGTAGATCGATTTTGATGAAATAAACGATATATGTTACAGGAAGCTTGCTACAATACACAAGTGAAAAACTGCATTCAAATTGGTTAAGCCGTTTCTGAGATTAGCGTGCACAGACATAAAGAGGCTTACAATTTCATATATGTATAGATTAGAAAAATTTACAGATCCAACTTTTTTTAATCACGCTATCAATGTTAGATTTTTCTCTTTTACTTTTATCTATACTATTTTTTCATGTAAAAGATCCAAAAGAAAATTTTGTCGTAGAGTGCAAAAGGGGTATGTGTAAGATGCGTACAAGTAACATACAGCAAATCATTAAAAAAAAATTGGGGAACAAAATTACATACCACAAAATTTGACTACAACAATATGAAAAAATGCACGATTTCGTTTTTTCTTGAAAGAAGAAGGAGACATGACCAGCGTGTACTCACCACAATCTAATCATGACCGATGTGCTCTCTCTATTGGTGAAATAAAAGCGCAAAAACTAACGGTACTGAAGAATGAAATCCACGAAATATAAATACGAAAATAAATCAATTTAAATTACACAAATTTATAAATTTGCTGTGGAAACATGGGAACACTTTTTTCTTAATATCCTTCAATTACCAGGAAAATTTATTTATTTTTAAGCATCATCAAAGATATGTATAATGTACATAAATGCATTAAATGCCTTCCAATGTTAATCACATAATTATAAAATTATTAAAGATTTATAAAATACAATTTAGAGAGAAAATAGCAAATATTTATAAATTCAAAAAACCAAATAAGTACTTACCACATTAAAGGAAGAACCAACAAGAACAGCATAAACTCTGAACAGAGTCAAAGAGAAGTTCATAAGAGATTCTCATACACGCACGCAATGAAATATAAATAATTACTAACATGGCCGAAGCACATCGAAAAATTCAAACGAAATATATCTACATTTCACACTCCTTAATAAAACCACACAAAATAAAAAAAAGGTAACGATCGCGAGCGAACTAAAAACGGAGATAGACGACAAAGTCAAAGATATTGTAATTCTTTCAAATGATGCTTCTTAGTCTGTCTAAGAGATATGAAATGAGTTGGGGATGGGATGAGATGAGATGAGATGAGTTTAGATGAATTAAGATAAATTCAGATGAGTTGAGAACAGTTGATTTGAGTTCGAATAATTTAATTTATTTTAATTCAAATGAGTTTGTTGGACAATTCGGACAAAGGACAATTGAATGAGTTTAATTTTTCGGATTTGGAAACCGATAAAATTGTTATTGGAATCCCAAGAAATTGTCAAGTCTACATACTCTGGTTGGCACGAGTTGAGATTAATTCAAATAAAATGTGTTGAAATGAGTTGAATTTAGTTTGACATGAGATGATGAGAGCCACACACACACACTCTCATACCAAAAATGCATATAAAACTCCTTATATTACACAAATTTATGAATATTTTTTAAGCAAAAGCTTTTAAAAAATATTAAAATATAGTTTAAGGCACTTTTTCAATTATATATTTTAAATAAATTACCCTATTCGATTTTAGTTTTTTTTTATTAAAATAAATAAATAACTGCATTTCACATCCCTTAATAAAACCACACAAAATTTAAAAAAAAGTCAAGATCGCAAGCGAACTAAAAACGGAGATAGACGAAAAAGTCAATGAAAATTCTTCCAATTGCTGATTCATAGTCTGTCTAAGAGATATGAAATGAGTTGGGGTTGGGATGAGATGAGATGAGATGAGTTTAGATGAATTAAGATAAATTCAGATGAGTTGAGAACAGTTGATTTGAGTTCGAATAATTTAATTTATTTTAATTCAAATGAGTTTGTTGGACAATTCGGACAAAGGACAATTGAATGAGTTTAATTTTTCGGATTTGGAAACCAATGAAATTGTTATTGGAATCCCAAAAAATTGTCAAGTCTACATACTCTGGTTCACACGAGTTGAAATGGATTCAAATAAAATGTGTTGAAATGAGTTGAATTTAGTTTGACATGAGATGATGAGAGCCACACACACACACTCTCATACCAAAAATGCATATAAAACTCCTTATATTACACAAATTTATGAATATTTTTTAAGCAAAAGCTTATATAAAATATTAAAATATAGTTTAAGGCACTATTTTAATTATGTATTTTAAATAAATTACCTTATTCGATTTTAGTTTTTTTTTAATTAAAATAAATAAATAACTGCATTTCACATCCCTTAATAAACCAAACAAGCAACAAAAACAATTGCGATCGCATAGCAAATTGAAAACAGTAACACCAAAAGAGCCAATAATAAATCTTACAAATAAGTACTGACTAAGCCTGGCTGTGATATTCGTAGATATTAAGAAAAAAAACAAAAATTCTAATAAAACTCACTTCTCATTCATTCACACAACAAAACATTTTGCTTACAAAAACAATCGCGATCATGAACGCGAACAAATTTAAACCGAACCCGAACATAGCCGAAAAGCCAAAGCTGTGTTGTGCATATGCTAAATGTGGCTGAAAGAGACGAATGAGATATGATGAAGAGATTTACACACACACAATGCAAATAAAACTAACGGTATCCGAGCACTTGAAATATTAAAATGCAATAAAAAACACTTTAAACTATATAAATTTATGAATATTTTTATTGCAAACACTTTCATAAATATATTAAAATAGTTTTACATAGTTTTTCAATTATTTGAACAAATAAAACTTAACAAAAAACACAATTCACATTTCTCAATTAACCGCAACTAAAAATTTGGCAACAAGTGTGTGTCACGATCCGAACGAAGACTATTAAACATATCGACTGGACAATTCACTCACAAAATTGTGTGAGTGCTCTCAGAAGACACTCTCCACTCTGTGACGGAATTCCAAAAACAATTTTGTGAGAGGATACAATTTCGTGAGTAGATTTAATGAAAAACGTTGACAGCCAAAAAGCAAAAAGCAAATACAAGTTTGCATATATTCAAAATCAAGCTGAGAGATACCAAATGAGATAAGATGATTTGTGGTGAATTTAGATGTGATAAGATGAAAAGGGCGCAATGACAAAAATGGACAATGCAAATATTTTGATAGCAAAAAAGGAAATTTTATTCTAATTTTTAGTTTGTTTTTCGATTTATTAAATAAACATAAAATTCAATTAAAACATAGAATACAATAATTGAAAGTGTATATTTATAAACTAATTGAAGATTAATATTCTTATTTTCGAGTTTTAACCCACACGATTATTGAGTTTTCGAGCAATTTCCGCTGGTCCAGCGGCACGTTTTAGATTAATTTTAAAATTCTCACTAACAACATAATCCTCCTTGAAGATCACAATGAGATTCAATTCAAATTCTGTAAAAAAATTTATTTATTTAATACTTTTTGTTGGTTTTCCCTTCTTTGTCATACAAACCAATTTTGAAATTCTTGGTAATTAATGTAGGACACGTAAATAGTCGTGGAAGAATCATATAAATGGGCAGTTGTAATTTGGGGCAAATATTGCCATCAGCAATTTGTATTGTTTGTATTTCGGTTGCATCTTTTGAATAGCCTTCATCACAGCCACATGTTTCCACACGTAATAATTGCAATTCAATTGATTTGATGGCTGCTTCTGTGTGTTGTACGGTCAAGTTACCCGTAAGTGGACGCGTCACACAACATTCAGTATTATCCAATTTGCCGGTTATCAGAAAACGTGGCATTGTTATGCGTTCCTTTGCGGTTTTTTGTAATGTGTCTGGATTAAGACTGAAATTAACAGCGCTTGCCGTCAAAACTTTAACATCCAATGGTTCTGGTTTGTTTTGTATGCAAAACTGCTGAGTCTTCTGCAATGATTTGGCCAAGAAGCTACGCTTAAAATCACAACGCAACTGATAGTTAATACTGATAAAGACACCATGATAGGTTTCATAGAGTACACGTGGCTCCTTTTTGCAGACAAGCGGCAACTCAAAATGAAACTCTGAGCGGCCCGCAGTTAATTTACCTGGAGCAGATAATTCCAAAGTTGTTTGCAGTAGGTGAATTGGTTTAATGGAATTGGTAAAGGCATCTAATAGTCCAATATTCTTATTGCTCATCTGTAAATTGACAATACCTTCGAGGGAAAGTAAAATGCCATCGTGTTTGGCTTCGGTTGGGCAATGGAATTGCACACAACCAACCAACATATCCTACAGAATCAAAAGAATCAATTGTTAAGTTTCACTACAATTAAAATGAATTCATTGATTTATGTACTTACATTTTCATAATAAACTTTATTTTCCCGCCTTAGTTTAATTTCAAAATTTAATCCACTCATTTCTTCGTCTTCTGCTCTAATAAGAAACCAATTCTGTTTTTTTTTTTTTTTTTGTTTATCTCAGCAGCAACCAAACAACAATCAGCTGATCGATCAGCTGTTTCTATTAACAAAACTAAGTAGTCGTCGGTATTGCTTGCTTCAATAGTGAAATTTATTTGAAAATTTATATAACGAAAGCACAAATTAAATAGAAATGCCTCGAAATCAAAATGCAGAACGTGATAATCCTTGTCTGAAGGTAAATCAATTATCATTTTCTGAATTAAATAAATTTTACTTAATCAAAATTATTTGTTATCAAATTAGGAACAAGAACTAACATTTAAATGTCTCAGTAAATACAATTACGATCATGATAAATGTGAGGTTTATTTTGCCAACTACAACAACTGTAAGGAATTCTGGGTAAGTCATCATCATCATCGTAATAGTGACAATTGTTTGAATCCTTTTTGATTGACTCTTCTATTCACTTGCAGAACAAGATACGCATTGACCGTAGAAGGAAAGGCATTGCACCTTTCCTTCCACCTTTAGAAGAACGTGACCAAATCAAAGCAGAATATATGCGATCAAAGCCGCCTCCCCAGTCATAATAATCAACATCAAGACTGTTTAAATTTGTTTTTTGTATCTTTTCCTATATATTTCTAATAAATATTTTATTAAATTTTTACATTACGCGCTTGCTTTCTTTTCATTATTGTCACTGCTACTGTGCACTGCATTGGATGCAACTATTTTTACATTTGGTAAGGCCACTTCCAACATGGCACATGCCAATTCAAATTCCAATGATGTTTTTGGATCATCCACAATGAGAAGTTTCAGTGAATGCAACCGATACAGGCAGGATAGACCGCGTGCTGTAATGTTTGTTCCCGAAACATCAAGAACTTCTAAACGTGGATACATTGATCCAGAGACACGATCCAAACACCAATCATCGAATTTTTTCACATTATGATATGACAAGAATTTCAGTTGCGCCAATTCACGTAGATTTTCGAGGCCCTCATAGTAGAGCATCATGTCATCGCAGCGTAAAGCCTCCACCTTATAGCCTGGGTGATATTTGTTGGGCAAATTAAATTCGCCATCCTCATTAGAGCGATGCCAGCGTGGATCATTGACAAATTTAACTGCACCACCACGATACAATATGAAATGGGCTGCTGCCAAATCTGCTCCAAGTATTTGATGTCTTTCGGGTATAAATTGTTGCATGTAACGTTCGTTACGTTCTTGTCGCTTATCCCACCATTGCATTACTGATTTTGGCCTCAGATCGATTGGTTTTTGCATCATGACAATGTAATCCGATGTTTGTTCCGTATTGGAGAACAACTTCAGTTTGCTAGTCCAGTCTTCTGGTCGATCGCCAATGGGTGTACGCCAGCGTAGTTTCTGTTTGTCTGCAGCCAATTCCTCGCGTATACGTTTTAAGGTGGCACTAACACGTTCCTCTTCATCCTGATGGTCTTTGTTTGGTATTGTGGAGGAGGCACGGTAACAAATTGCAGCACCAGCTACTTGATTTCGGACTAAGCTCAAAGTAGCCGATATCACCGATGTGTTGACCAGCATCACGTAATAATTTTCATATAATTTGATGCAAAATTTCGAAATTTTAGCCCATTGGTTATACGAAAGAATCTTATAAATGTTGTGTGTTGGTAAATATTTAGTTTCAGATTCAGAATAAAAACAAAAATCAGCTGAGATGAAAACACTGTTTTGCATCACTGGAAAAACTGTCAACTGTGTTGAAAAAGGTTACTCTGTCGCATTTCAATTAAGTTGGCAACTATTTCACCATGGACGCATCAAAAGCAATGGGTAACTAGAATTTAAATTATTTATTTAAAATTTGTATTCATTTACACATTATTTCAGATGAGAAACTTGAGCAAATTCTCAGAATTCGCCCTCTTCAAGAACGTGTGAATATTCTAAGGAGTAACAGCACTGGATTGTATCGTAGAATCATTAAGCGGGCACACACCGAAGAATTGAATAAAGTGGTATGCAGGAATGTTGATAAAATTCTATAATTTTCTAATAATATTTAGTTAAAATTCATTTACACAGATTCACGCTAATGTCATTGTCGACGATGTTGAGGTTAATATCCCAGAACCATCAGCACTGCCTCCCGTTTTGACTGTAGAAACCGATCTACACAAAGAGGTCAGTGAAAGAGAGAGTATTTATAATAATATCCATATGTTTAGGCGTTGTTTTTACGGAGGTATACAAATTTAAAATAATGTCAAATATCCCTTGGTGTTGGCTTCATTCAAAAGATAATTTGATTTCATTTACTTGGATAGAAATCTATATGAATCTGCTCAGGGGTTTCAAAATAACTAACAATTTCATTTTTATCTCTTTATACGACACCACGCTGGTCCTATATATCAGATCAGGTACTTAAATAGAGATCAGACCTTTTGTGTTAGTCTATAATTTTCTCTCTTCTCCTAATTCACCTGAGTAGTAGGGTCTATGTCTCGGAATCATCCGACATTATACGGCCAAATACCCCAGCAATGTGGCTACAGCCCCCTTACAGTTAAAAGAACAACAACAAATTCTCCTAATCGTACTGTTTAATATCTTTGTGGATGCATTAGATCAACTAAAGTGTAAACGGTGGTTTCCCATTTAACTTGCTGGATTGAGTGATGGCAAGTTTGGCGAACTAAACCATGATTCTCAAAATAAATTTACTCTATTTGCAAGTGTCGTTGTTGTGACATAAATCTATTGAAACCTCTAGAAAAAAAACACTATATTTTGGTACAAAATTTAACAAAAAAACAATATTTTTATTATTATGTTACAGTTGGATGATCTCATAGAGGATTACGCACAACTTAGCAATGCTTTAGCGTTGCTCTAACTAATGACGTCTCCGGTACCAACTACATTTAATGGCATAATTTTGTTCAAAAGACGATATATATAAATTAGACACTCTACTGATGGCTCGATGTTCTGAAATTAATTAAAATAATTAAAGTTAAGCATTAAACTTAAAATATATAATATTATAACTATACGTACCGTCAAAAGGGGAATGACTGGATGCACTTTAAACAGTTCATCTTTAGTACGTACAATTAAAATATATTTTACTTCTAGCTATAATATAAATAAACATAAATATACATAATTATAATTATAAAAATATCTGGCAGCAAATCTTATTGCATACTAACATTTTCAATAACTTCGTTGATAACCAGATCATGAATACAAGAATCTGGTATATATACAATCGATTGACGTGCAAGTGTTCGAATTGTCTTCAATTGAAGTGCCTTTTTCCATACATATGTAAGCTTTTCTAGAATATGATAAAGGATTATTATAAGTAGTAGTAAAAGCTCTAAAATGTATTCTTGTACAAGCAATTAATTAATTACCACTCCTCACAAGATGCAATGACGCCCATAATGTCTGCATTAATATTAATATGAAGACAACCAGAATGTATAACATATAATGATTTTGGTCATTCCACTTCATCAAGATGCCACTGGCCAAATATATTCCAATCACACTACATAATACAAGTAAACGCTTCTTGTATTTTTCTTTTTCTCTTTGATACCGCAAATTGAGCACTTCGATTTCCACATTCTTAACACCTTGATACTTAATACGCAGCTCCAAGTCTGGATCGGGGCTACCACAGGATTTTTGTCTTAAACTAAAATAACGTTGGTGTGATGTTTCACTCATTATAATATATTTATTCTTATCTATTTATTCTTGGCAACATTTGGTCTCTATTATTTATTATTATTCTTCTTCTTCAGTGTTTATTATCATTTTGCTTGGCAAAGCGTTGCCACCTTGTTTTGATTTAACTAGTTTCCATGATTGGGCAACGCTGCCGTGTATTTATTACTTTTACCGGCAGAAAAAATTTAAATTGCTGCCGATAATTTGAAAAGAAAAAAAACAGAATGGAAAATAATTTATTTGCTTAGAATGGTAATACGTGTTCACTAAAAAATAATTTTTACGAATGATGTTCGTGCCATCGTTGCCATCCTCGTTCGAACATGTTGCAACGAACACACGCAAAATAGAAACATTTCTATTCTGTGCGAACAAAACGACGAACACTAAATTCTGTCTTCGAACACAACAAGTTCGACGAACAAATTCGCATGTGGATGGCCTGCTTAAGAAAACTTTAACAAATTAACCTAAATTATATATGTATATAACTCGCTGTACCCATCCTACATGTGAAACTTCGTTTGTTCAAGGCCACAGTAGAAACGGTTTATTTATTTTGTTTGAGTTACTTTCTATTTGGTTGGATCGAACACTTTCGAACATACAGCGTTTGATCATACTATCGAACAATGGTTATTGTCTATGAAAAATCCAATGAAATGATCGAACGTTCGATTGTTTGTAAAGATTTTTCTAACTAAATCGGTTGAAAATTACGGGCGCTAAAGGGAAACATACACATTTTTCAACTTTGTTTTATATAGTATATATGTATATATAGTAGAGTAGATTATATCTTGACGTTAACACAGATACGAAATAATTTAGTTTAACTACTATCAGTCAGATCTATAGGATGAGTTCTTTTAAGTCTGCGTTGTGTGGAGTAAGTGTTGGGAAGTTTGTATGCCAGTAGGTTTGGGTGGGATTTGAGCCTTTCCGCGTACCTCTTGCTTAAGCGGACAATTTCTTCCATGACCGTTGGCACATATAGGTCTTTGTATAGATCGTCGTTGCGAATATACCGGTGACGTTGCATAGTGTTAGGTTTTGATACCTTTGAATAATGTTAACATTGTTTCCATATAAAAGGAAATGGGGTAAATCTAAAGCGCAGTGTGACAACCACGTTTGTAATTTGAAATGTAAACTCTCCGGTGTGTGTATTTCCTTCACTACATTCCAAGTACTTTCGACACAGGCCAAGATTTTGTCTCCAACCATTTTTATCTCTTCAGGATAGATAGCTATGACTAAAAACAGACTGATCATTATAAATTAATTGACTAGCAAGATAGTTGCACCTAGATTGATAAGAGATTGTTTAAGAAGGCAGCTAGTGATTTGAAACAACAAACTTCATGAAATAAGAAACCAAAACAAGGCAGATTACTTGAGACAACTGGATGGTTTTTCTATAGACAATTTTTATATCTTCTCGAAAGCTACAGAGAAATACGTTAATCGCCTCACAAGTGTCCCAGTAGTGCTGTAATCTGCTGTAATAAGCAATAATGGTGAGCGATGTCGTTTAGATATGGAATATGCTGGAGCATTTGCTAGTCACAATAACAGCATTTCTGCTGAAGAAGTGTTAAACTTTCTGATGGCTTCTTGTTAAATGGATTTACCTAATTATCACTTTACATAAACTACTTAAAAATCGATTCCTTCTTTACTTGTCAATCGTATAGTGATACCCAAAAGTAAAATTTAAAGCTATGGAATATATCTGCAGAGAACTGCAGCTATGACTAGCAATATATACAAATACAGAAGTCATGTGTGGAAGGAATCAACTTACTTACATTTCAATCCAATTTATCAGACAAACAATCTTCTCCACTGATTACAAATTGTTTAATAGATTGATTGATTGATTTTATTATTATTACATTAATTAAAGATTTACTATAAAATATACATAAGTGCATCATTATCGGTTAATAATAGTGTGCAAAATTCTTTTCTTTTTTTTAATCATCAATATTGTAATAAGAAAAAGAAGACATATTCTTATAGTCCACAACAACACAAAACTTAATACAAATCCAAATACATACAACCATCCACAATAAATTGTTAATTGAATGCGTAGATTAGTAGCAATATAACGCAAACTCCAATCACAGCTCCAATAATTAAAGAATCTCGACGCTTCTTAATATTAATGCGTTGTATGAGACTGCAATAAATAAATAGATTAAAGATACAGATACTAAGTGTGTATATACATATAAACAATATAAAAAGAAGCATCTGAACTACTTAAATACAGTACCTTGATAAGAGTGGAATTCGATTGGAAATGTCGTTGAAACGAGTCTGAAGGCGCTTAAATGATTGACGCTGTGAATGTAAATGTTCTCTGGTTTTAATTGCAATGCTAATTTGGTCGTTAATAAGATTGTTGGAACTGTAAAGTAGTAAAATAGAAAAATAAAAGAAAATTCATTAAAATAAAATACATTCTGATAAAAATATGCTTATAACAGGTGATTTTTTAAGAACTTGCGAATTTGATTTTCAAAAAAAAAAAAACAGATAAAATTCAGAAAAATGTATGAAATCTTTATTTGAGTCGATAGAACGAACGATCGATATAATTTAATGTTTAAAGATAATTTCATGCAAATGTTGGCTGCGGTTGCGCTGCAAATAGTCCATACGCTGGGTCCAATTTTGGCATACTCTCTCCAACATATCGGCCGGGATCTCACGAATAAATTGTTCAATATTGACTTCCATTGCGTCAATCCACATGTTAGCCAAGTCGAGCTCTTCCATTTTGGGCAAAAAAAAGTTTGTAAGCATCGTACGGTGGCGGTCGCCATTCACATTAACGTCCCGGCCTTCGCCGTCTTTGAAAAAGTACGGCCCAATAATGCCGCCGGTCCATAATGCACACCAAACAGTGACTTTTTCGGTATGCATTGGTAGTTCTTGCAATGCTTCTTGTTACTCTTCAGTCCAAATGCGGCAATTTTGCTTATTCACGTATCCATTCAACCAGAAATGAGCTTCGCCGCCCAACACAATTTTTCGATTAAAAATTGGATCTTCATTCAACTTTGCCAGCGCCCATTCAGCAAAAGTTAGCCGTTGTGGTATGTCGCGCGGATTCAATTCTTGCACCAGCTGTATTTTAAAAGGTTTCACACCCAAATCCTTTCGCAAAATTTTCCACGTAGTGGAGTAACAGATGCCCAATTGCTACGAACGGCACCGAATCGATAATTCAGGGTCATCAGTAACACTAGCGGATACAGCTGCGATTTTTTCCTCTGTCCGCACTCTACGTATGCGTGTTGATGGTTTAATGTCCAATAATGTAAATTGGGTGCGAAATTCAAACACAACATTTCGAATAGCCGTCTCAGAAGGTCGACGAAACTGACCATGAAATGGAAGAAGTGCATCGCATTACCAAGCATGAATTTTGAAAATAAAATTCAATAATTTGTAAACGCTGTTCGTTTGTAAGTCGATCACAAGGCTCGTAAACAGCGTCCGCTGTTAAAAACAGTGTTGCCAAAAAAAAAGTTGCTAAAAAATCACCCGTTATATATGTTAAGTCTACATTCTAATGAAATCATTTAATTGTGTATAACATTTTAAGGACTCACGGTAGATTGACCTTTTAAATTTACTATCCCTTCTAAAATGTGGGCCAACTATTCGTCCGATTTTGGTTTGATCATTAAATAGACAAAAGTTAATTTTTTTTTTTAACGAATTTCGCTTCATTTGATAGATTAATTCTTCCGATTAAGTATGAAAAATGGTTTCATTCATATGCTAGCCACAGCTGGCTCCAATTTTCATGCACTTTGTCCACTGTTTCCTGGTCAATTTGGATAACTTCGGCCCGCATGTTCTCTTTCATGTGATCAATTGTTCGGGGATTGACAGCAAAACCTTTATATTGCAATGCGCCCCACTCAAAAATGTTCATCGGCGTCAAGCGATGCGATTTGCGAGCAGGCAAATGGACATTGCCAAAATGCAATTTCTTCCACATTTTGGACACAATTTTTGCAATATTTTGTGGCCATCCACATTCAAAATGAGTTTTTAATCCTTATTTGTTCAGCGGAAGGTTAAAATGAAACTACTACTGTCAACAATTTATGGCGCTCAAATTGTCAGCGTCATTAACAACAGGGAGAACGGACATACGAGGAAGATATTTTAGAGTCACACCAGAATAATGTTGTGCTAGGAGGCCGTCCTCCCCCTGTTGATGATAGTGAAATGCGACTTGCTCGTAGTACTAGGACCACTTTAGCTCAGTTAAGATCGGGTTGGTCTCTTATCCTCCAGTGATACAGGGAGCGTATAGGTCTTTCTGACAATGATCGTTGACCGCAGTGTGGTGGTTCTCCTCACAACACGGTTCACCTCCCATAAAATCGACCCAGTTGATTCCTATTGACTTCGACCAATAGAGGGAGCTTCCTTTTTAGGGCTTGATATTTAGGTTAAGAACTCTACCCATTTCTTTTATTTTTCAATTTTTTTCTTTTGGTCCCTCTGCTGCACACAAATTTCCGTTTCCTATACCTTTCCCTTTCCTTTTTAATTGCATGCATACCTCTACTTGCAGTTCCCTTGCTTTACAACAACAACAACAACAACAGGGAGTTAAAAATCGGACTAATAGTAAGTAACACATCGATTCATAAAAGAAACGGTGACTAGCTCCCACCATTTCTTAATCTAACTCACTAATTCGCATAAAAACAGACACTTAGACACAAGCAGGCAGACAGATATAACGATATTAACATCTGTCACCATGTTTATCATACTACATTTGTAGTACATAGCAAACATTTCAGTGAATGTTTTTCTAATCTTCTATGCATTACATTCATTTCGCTAAACTGATGATGAATCACTTTTTAAACAAAAATAAAAATTTATAGAAATACTATTCACAAACACTCACCTATTCAAATGACCACTTTCCTTCAAGTACATATCACGTCTATTTAAACCAGAAATAGAAGGACTATTGGTATTTGTCGATATGCCTGAGCCACGTAACAATGCCTCACGTTCAATTTTAATGGTATGATTTGCACAGATTTTATTAAATTCTTGTCTGTATCCTTGTAAAATTTCACGATGACGTTGTAAAGTGTGCACTGCCGCAGCACCTGTTGCTGGTAGTTCTGACATAGATTCATTTAATGCAGACAACTAAATGGAAAACAAAACCATACATAATTACAAACTCAAAACTATAATGGATATGTATGGATGTGTGTATTTCTATTAACAAACCTTGTCTAGCATTTGTGTAATTTCCTCTGACAATGAATCAAAGATGTGTTCGCCCAGAAGCGGTGATGTGTCAGCATTTGTTGAACTGTGTGATGAAATGCTAGTTCCTGCTCCAATCTTACTAAATGCAACCAACTTAAGATCAATTTCATTTTCCAATTGTCGTGCCTGTTTACGAAGTGCTGTAATATGTAATATTTGTAAATGATTATTTGAATTAATAATGATGCAATGAAATTCATTACCATCATATCCAGTTCCGCCCATTATGTTTTTTATTTGTTTTTCTTTTTTACCAAAAATTATAGAGAGGAGGAAAATTTTACTTGCAACGAAAATAATCAGCTGTTTATTGCGCTATCAGTGCTGCCAACTTAGTTTCAGTCAAAGCAACCCTGGTTTTGTTTACGCCACAAGCGGCGTGAAGACTGATTTCATTTACTTTGCAATATCGTTTAGTTTCTTCTTACAAATTATAATATAATATTATTAACAAACAAAAATGACACAACGACAAGGGGAAGGTGTACCCGCCGAAGAAAGTGATTTGCTTCAAATTAAACCACTGTGAGTATATTCAACAAAGCATTCACATGATCCATTTTTTATAAGTTTCAATTTCAATAGCGGCGCCGGTCAAGAAGTTGGACGATCCTGTATAATGTTAGAATTCAAAGGCAAGAAAATTATGGCAAGTATAAAATAAAAATAGAGTACTTACAATTAAGTTTTATGATTACATTGATTACAATAGTTGGATTGTGGCATACATCCGGGCTTATCAGGAATGGATGCGCTACCTTATGTAGATTTAATAGAAGCTGACGAAATTGATCTTCTTTTCATATCACAGTAAGTAGTAGATATCTTATAGCAATAGTTGTTGCTTCTATAAATGAATGTTTTTTAGTTTCCATTTGGATCATTGTGGAGCACTGCCTTGGTTTCTAATGAAGACCAGTTTTCGTGGTCGTTGCTTCATGACACACGCCACAAAGGCCATTTATCGCTGGATGCTTTCAGATTACATAAAAATCAGTAACATTTCCACTGAGCAAATGCTTTACACTGAAGCCGATTTGGAAGCTTCCATGGAGAAGATTGAAACAATTAATTTTCACGAAGAACGTGATGTTATGGGAGTAAGATTTTGCGCCTACAATGCTGGCCATGTTTTGGGCGCTGCAATGTTTATGATTGAAATTGCTGGTATTAAAATCTTATATACTGGTGATTTTTCACGTCAAGAAGATCGTCATTTAATGGCAGCTGAAATTCCTACAATGAAACCCGATGTTCTTATCACAGAATCAACTTATGGCACCCACATTCACGAGAATCGTGAGGATCGTGAAAATCGTTTTACTTCTTTGGTACAAAAAATTGTTCAACAAGGTGGACGAGTCCTAATTCCCGTATTTGCATTGGGTCGTGCCCAAGAATTATTGTTAATTCTCGATGAGTTTTGGTCACAAAATCCAGAATTACATGAAATACCCATTTATTATGCATCTTCGTTGGCAAAGAAATGCATGGCCGTGTATCAGACATATATAAATGCCATGAATGATAAAATCCGACGACAGATTGCAGTAAACAATCCTTTTGTTTTTCGGCATATTTCAAATTTAAAAGGTATCGATAACTTTGATGATATTGGACCATGTGTGGTGATGGCTTCGCCCGGTATGATGCAATCGGGATTGTCACGAGAATTATTTGAAAACTGGTGTACAGATGGTAAAAATGGTGTCATCATAGCAGGTTATGTCGTGGAGGGAACTCTAGCAAAAACTATTCTCTCGGAACCAGAAGAAATAACAACTTTATCTGGTCAAAAGTTGCCTTTGAATATGTCAGTTGATTATATTTCATTTTCGGCTCACACAGATTATCAGCAAACAAGTGAATTTATACGAATACTTAAACCACAACACGTTGTCTTGGTTCACGGGGAACAAAACGAAATGTCTCGTTTAAAGTTGGCATTGCAACGTGAATATGAAGCTGATGCAAGCACAGACATTAAATTTTACAATCCACGTAATACGCATTCAGTGGATTTATACTTTCGTGGTGAAAAAACCGCCAAAGTCATGGGGAATTTGGCAGCTACAAAACCCGAAGTTGGTAATAAACTCTCTGGTGTTTTAGTTAAGCGTGATTTCAAGTATCATTTGTTGTCAGCTTCGGATCTTGGAAGTAAGTCATCATCATTATACTCTTCACGCAGTAAATTGTGTTATAAGACCTCATAAAGTATATAGTATATTCTTGAACATCGCGACAAGACAAGTTGCTTTAGCCATGTCCATCTAAGGGCTACCTCCCATACAAACTCAGGTCCAAATTCATATTCTTATTAGAAAAACTGTTTTTTTGTACTATCGACTTGAAATTTTGATACTATAAGAGCCTGACCCATATCCAACTACCATGAAAATTACAAGACTCTCGGACTACTAGGAAGAGTACATCCCATACGAACCCAGATTCAATTTTATGTTCTTATTAGAAAAACTTTTTTGTTTTTCGTACTATGGAACTGAAATTTGGATACCATAAGTGTCCGATCCATATTCACCAACCATGTAAATTACACGACCCTCGGGCCACTAGGAGGGGTACCTCCCATACAAAGCCATATTCAAAATTATGTTCGTATAAGAAAAACTTTTTTGTTTTTCGTACTATGGAAATTTGGATACTATAAGTGTCTGACCCATATCCACCAACCATGAAAATTACAAAACCCTCGGACCACTAGGAGGAGTACATCCCATACGAACCCAGAATGTTCTCATTAGAAAAACGTTTTTGTTTTCCATGCTAAGCAACTGAAATTTGGATGCTATAAGTGTCTGACTCATATCCACCAACCATGTAAATTTCATTACCCTCGAACCAATAGGAGGGGTACCTCCCTTACAAAAAATTAACTTAAAGCAATAATCAGAAGCTGTAAAAGGCCCAAAGTTAATCTTCTTTTTATTTGTTTTTATAACTTATTTTATAATATTGTATTGTATTAACATCTTCCAGAATACACTGACATGAGCATGTCAGTTGTAACCCAACGACAATCGATTCCATGGGGTAGCAATCTTTCTACCCTGGAGTTACTATTAGATCGTATTGGTGGCACTGGCACAGTACAGGTTTTGGAAGAGGATATAAAACTGCGTGCATTCAATGCTATTGACTTGACTATAGAAGGGAAAATAATAGTCATGGAATGGCAGGCGACACCAGTCAATGATGTCTTTGCTGACTCAGTTTTGGCTTGTATCATGCAATCGGAAATGGGTGGAACAAATATTAAAGGTCACACAGCTCAATTGAAATCCGAAAAAACTCATTTCAAGGAATGTCTAGTGGAAACATTACAGGATACTTTTGGTGATCATGCTGTGCCAAAAATGTTTCAAGGTGAATTGTTGCCTGTAACAGTTGCTGGTAAACGTGCAGAAATCGATTTGGAAAATTTGGTAAGTTGGACATGAATTACAATTTTCTCGAATGATAATTAACTATACATATTTTTGTCTGATTTTTTTTTTAGGTGGTAGCTTGTCCCGATGACGATAACTTACGTCAAATGATAAATACAACTGTACAGAAATTGTATCAGGCATTGGTACCACTCCATTAATTCTCACTAATAGTAGTATAAGCATTTTTTATTGATTCCATAAAATAAAAAGCAACATTTCTATTAAAATATATAATATAGATTCTAATAAATTGTCTTTATATAAGGTTGTAATGACATGCCGAGAGAACTTTATGCTTCGCATGTATGGGGCAAGCAAATATAATATCATTTGGCAAATCTTGTATGTCATTTAAGAGGGGATGATATTAGCTACTAAACGACTTGGGTGTCATTGGAGTTTTTTTTTACTTTTTTGCACATGTGACGGTTGTTTAAATTCAAGCAAGTAGTTCACAATTGCGGAAATTCGCTATAGTTTAAAATACTTCTTCGTGCAAAGCAAAAATGCACGCGAATCGTTTCATTCATTGTTGATGTTATTGTGGGAGATGATACTGTGTCAATTCAAACCGGATTTGGCATTTAGAGCATTGCGAAATGACACAAGAGACCCTGTACCCAGTGGACGGCCAATAACCTATGTTGTCAGTCATGAAGCGTGTGGTGGGCAGAGGGTGTCATGGCCCTTTGCGCCATACGAATTGGCAAAGGAAAAATCAAAAAATCCACTGACAGGAGTGGGACCGCGCGGAGAGCTAGGTGATGTTCAGTGTGGTCGAAGTGCTAGCGAGCAATCATATTCGTTCTGGCAAACGGAACTGCGTAAAATCAATTGTAATTTTACAAATAGATCTAAATCAAGAAACAGTATACAATTTTAGGAATACAGAATGAGAATACAAATGTTTATGCATATACAAAATTATCCTTGCAGTTGTTTATTTAGACCGCCTGGGCATAAAATACAAAACAAAAATTAAATGTCAGATTCAATTGATTTGTTATGTTGTGTTGGGTTTGTTATTAACGATGTGTACTTTTAGCAATCTGTTCTTTAAGTACTAAAATACTGGCACGTTGTTCTGGTGGCAACTGGGCGATTTGTTCTTCGGACAATTGCAGTACTTGCATGATGAGCGCAGCTTTTTCTTGGTCTGATGCATCATTCGGTAGACCACAATTTGTTGCTAAGCGATTCTGGAGTTGTTGTTGTGCTGTTTGTTGCTGCTGCTGCTGCAAAGATGCTGGTATTGGTGGCTGAACTGGTGTTGGTGCACCAGCTGGCATAGCTCCACGCAATCGTGGATCCATTGGACGTTGACGGGGATCAGCAGGATATGCCACTGGCGAACTTATGCCACCCGGTGTCGGTTGTTGCTGTTGAGGTGGCAATTGAGCGCGATTTCGAGGATCAATAAGTGGTGGAGGAACGGGATTTGGCATGCCACGCATATCTTGGTCCATATTTCGTTGCATCATACGAGGATCCATTTGACGAGGATCAACATTAATTGGACCAGATTGCATACGTAAATCAACATCATTACCAATCATAGCATTAAATTGGTTGGGTCCCGGCACCGGCATTGGTGGACCAACAGGCATTTGTGGTCCACCTACCATACCTGGTATAGGTTGTGGCTGTGGAGTTGGTTGTTGCTGCACCATTGATTGTTGCTGAACCATTGATTGTTGTTGTTGCGCCATGGATGACATTCCACTGCTGCTTGTGTGTGGGGCACCACCTAAAACGGGTGGCACTTGATTCGCTTTAAAAAGCATACCCAAAGCTGTTTGTGGGTCAACAATTCGCATAACAACCATTGCCTGCAGTAAGGCATAGGCCAACTGAGGATTGAGCATTAACATTTGTCGAGCCTCAGATGGATTGTTTTGTATGCACAATTTCATTTGCTTCATAAGCTCGTACATTTGCTCTGGTGGAAGAGCGGCAACAGTTTTGGTAATCAGCTCTGGCGCCTGATCTGCATCACAATGCTCGCCATATGGATTCTCGACTTGTGGCCCTTGCAGAAGTTGCTGCATTTCCATGCGAGACTTCTCTGTACATGCATTATCCACACGCAGCACACGACCACCAATTTCATATCCATTCAGATTGCGCATAGCACTTAGTGCGGTTTCCTGATCTTTATATTCACAGAAACCAAAACCTTTTGGTTTACCGCTCTCACGATCGAAAACCAATCTGCAAAAAACATTGTTTATATAAAATAGATGAGGCAAAATGTATTTTTTACTTACTTCAGTGATAGAACAGGGCCAACTTCACTGAATATTTCCTTTAACTTTTCCTCAGTGGCTTCGTATGGAATGTTGCCAACTAGAAACCGCAATTAATATATGAATAACATTAAGTTGAATCTCATATGAATAAAGTACTTACTGAAGACAGAGCGCATGGACTTATCCATAATGCTCTGCTCTGAAACCTTATCAGTCATCATTGAGATTATTATTTTATTTCTCCGTTAATAACAAATCAAACTATTTTAATTAAAAAACAATCAAGCCACCAACACGATAAAAGATCCGCAAATATCAAAAGATGCAGTGCTGCCTAATTACAATTGATTCATTTCAGTGTTGCCAAACTGCAAATGCTTATTAGTGTAGATAGCAATTCACTTAAGTTAGAAATCGCAGTGAAATCAATTTATAAGGCAAGACACAAAATTTATGAGATGGTGAATGTAATAACAAAAGAAACTTTTTTTTTTATTAAACCAAACTGTAGTCATTAAAAACATAATTAACTTTAGCTATGTCGCAGCTGAAATACTCTTCTCGCACCTTTTATATGTTCTGATTATTATTCCGGTTTTGTATGGGAGGTACCCCTCTTAATAGTCCGAGGGTCTTGAAATTTTAATGGTTGGTGGATATGGGTCAGACATTTATACTGTCCAAAATTTTAAGTCGATAGCTAGTACAAAAAACAAACAAGTATTTCTAATAAGAACTTGAATTTGGATCCATGTTTGCATTGGGGGTACACCCTAATGTTCCGATTTGGTTGATTCTGACAAATGTACTGCGTATGGTGAAATTTCAGCTCTCTAGCTCAAAAACTGTGGGACTAGTTTGCATACATACAGACAGATTAAATTCACTCTTCTCGTCACGCTGATAGAGAATATATATACTTTGTGATGTCTTCGATGTATCCTTCTGTGTGTTACAATCTTCATGACAAACTTATAATACTATTCACTTCGTGAAGAGCATAAAAATGCAACAAATGATACTGTTCATGAATGAACATGGTTACTACTGCGATGGCTAAGGGAATAAACAGGATACACATCTGGAATCTATGTTAAGATTCATTATACCCAATGATACACATCTAACATACAAATAGGGCGTGTTCAGCAAAAGTCACAGCAAACTTTTTTCGATGAATTTTTTCATTGCGAATGGCAAAATATTAATTTCATTCATAAATTTCACTAAATTATGAATAATGAAAATGTAAATTAAAAAATTCAACGAAAAAAGTCAGTGTTGCCTTCCGCTGAATGTGTACATAGTCTAGGAAAGATAGCCAGTGTCATCTCCCCAATGAGTATCATAAGCATTAAGTCACTTGATCATGTGATTTCCCAAATCAAGGAAAACCCCAAATTAGAGAAAACTCTTTAGAGTTTGCAAAAGAAGGATTAACTGTAATTAAGAAAAAAGATTTAATTACGGGCAGGTAATTAGAATGGATCTGTCTTCTTTCAATTCACATTGAAAGCGTTTTGTTTACTTTTTACCGTGTACAATAATGCTAACGACATTCTGTCAAATACCTAAACATTAAGTCAAAGAGCATAGTAGTCAGTTCTATATCGTTATAAATAAATATTATAAAAAACTCAAAATAATAATATAATTCGAAATGAAAATTGTACAGTTTTAAAAAATCATATTACTCGATAACCACGTAATCGATATAAGTGTGATATTTTTCAATACTTATAAGTGAAACATATAATATTTTCCAACACTTATAGCATAAGCACACCACTACGCCATCAGCGTGAAAATTTTTACAAAAAGGCAATTATTCCACCGAAATAGTGATTTAATTTGAACAAATCTTATTAAAATAATATAGTTAAACGTCGTTATAGTAACACGATTTGTTTTAGCTACACAGTAAAGCGTCTATTGTTGCTGGAGAGTCTTTGGATACAATTTTTTGCGACGGACGTTAAGAAAACGTTTAGCAACGACGCAACAAACGAAGAAAGCGCGTACTGTGGTTAGCCAAGCAATAAGTAGCAAAAAAAAAAAAGCAACAACAAATACTATAGCAAAATTCTATTAAATTTATATATATCAACAACAACTAACGCAACCATACCAGTCATCTCTAAATCAACTGTCTGCTGCTATACTATATATGCCGTCCTTTGACAATATGTCGGACAGCGAAGATGGACAATTGCGTAGCCCCAACGACAATGAACAATATATCAGGTGTGTATGACGAATTTGATGATTCCATGGAAAAATATGTTGGTATGATCAACCTATAGAATGCATATACACAAAAAGGGGCTGACATACTATTAAGGCGACACATGTAAATCATTCATTCATGCCCAGCTATAACAGGTCATTGGTATTGGGGATGTATTTATATGTGTGAGTGTGTGACTTGTGTGTGTGTGTGTGTGTTTGTATGTATACGGTTACATCGAGTACATAATTTTCCATGGGGTTTCTTATATTTAATTTTACTAATATGAAAAAAGCTGTTTTTTTATTTTTAATTTTTTTTTTTTGTGTTCTAAATCAAGTAAAAAAAAGAAAAAAAAAATGTAAACGGAATTTTGCATAATTAATATTATACTGTATGTATTAATAATGCAATTTTTATTACAAAAATGTTGTAACCAAAGGCCAAAATACCAACCAACAACTTAACGCTTAACTCAACAGGCTTCCCATAATTTCAAGCAACAACAATAAACTCCTCCTTCCCTCCACCCACCTATCATTTCCCTAAAATTCCTCAATCCTTTGCTCCCAACGAAACTTGGATTATATTATTTAAATAACAACCGTGTGATTCTATCTACATATTATTCTTTTAATACCAATCCAACTGCCTCCTGCTTCCCCGATTTCTCTGTCTCTCTCTCTTCTTCCATTAAGTCTATCAATCAAACAAAACAAAAACCAAAAAAGCATTTTAATTGTAATATTTTCTTAAGTACATATTAATTTACTCGAGTTTTTTCATTGCAAATAGGCCAAAAAGTGTGTACTTGTCCAATTGCCGAGGCGCGCGATGGCCAACAACAAAAATCTATAAAAAAAAAAATAAATAATAAAAAAGAAACCAAAAACTAATTATGAAAACAAACAAAAAATAAAACAAAAAAAAATGTGTTTAACACAAAAAACAAAAAAATTAAACGCGTAAAATCAACATGCACAACTATAAAAGGTTTTATGTGTATCCAAACCAACACGACCATGACCACCACCACATACAACGACCGACAACAACAAAAGGCGTCGTCGTACGGCTGCTTGGATTGGCTTGGCTTGTGTTGTGTATTATGTTCTTCAAATTTCTATAACAACAAAAACGTGCGAACAACACCAGGACAACGATACGACAACAATCAGCCAACAGAACAAAATAATAAAACAAAAAAAAAACACTTAACAAAAAAATTGATATAAAAGCAAGGAAGACCACAGCGTCGTGGGTGCTTGCCTTCATCAATGAGGTCGAGATCGACACTTCTGTTAGACGGCCGTGTGTTATTGAAACTTATGGTTTATTGAAACTACTTGGTTTACTTACTTGGTTTGGTGGTAAATTGAATTATTAAAACAAATTCACAAAATATTTCTAATGCATTTCTCGCAGCATTTTTTTACACTTTTATCTATCTATTTATCTATATATTTCTTATTATTAAAATTGATTGATTGATGATTGTATTGAGAGCAAAAATGAAAGGGTTTTTTGGAGTCGTTATAAGATTACTTTTTACGGCGGCCAACACCATTATATTCATCATCTATATGAAGCGCAAGGATAACAAAATGCTAAGAATTGAATGGGTGCTGCTACTACTGCTTTATTGTGTTCTTCTATATCTATATTTCAAAAGGTAAGTGATTACTAATGTTTTCACTTAATACATAACTTGCTATAATCTAATATAATCTAGTACTGCAGCAAAGGAAGCTCAGCACAAATGCACAACAGTTTGCAGAAGAACCAATCAGCAACTGATGGGGACTCACTCCTTACAGTCTTATGGAAAACTATTATAGCCTCTTATTTTGCATACTTCCTGATGGATAATGAATGACAGTTTAATCTTTAGTTTTAAAATCATTCTAAGGCTGATGACAGAGTGCGCGCGATAAGCGATCATGTACGGAAGTGTTAATATTTCGTGTAATGCGATAAGATGACAGTGTAAAAGGTTTGAACATAGAGAATCGCATTGATTAGTTTGTTAGCGCGATAGAAGAGGTATTTTTTCGATCAATTGCAACTTTGAATTTAGTCTTTAACAAAAAAATGTTGGAGTCAACCAAAATCAAAGAGAAAAAGGAATGATGACATTAGAAAGCACACAGTAATGGAAGTTTCTATATTTCAGAAAATAAGTTCTCGACTATCATTTCCATTTTGTAATATAATAATAATTTTACAGTGCCCGACTTTCATTTATAAATGGTAGCGAATGCAAGAAATATGTTTACTTTAAAAACAAACGGCATTGAACAACTCAATATGGAACAAAAACCAGTAAAGAAAGACTAACTTTGGCTATGCCGAAGTTGTAATACTCTTCACGTCCCTGCTAGTGGTCCGAGGGTCATCAATTTGGATCCTGGTTTGTATGGGGGTATCCTCCCTAGTGGTCCGATGATCTTAAAATTTTCATGATAGTTGATATGAGTCGGAAACTTATAGTTTCCAAATTTCATTATTTTATTTCATATTTTATTTGGATCCTGGCTGATTCCGACAAATGTACTGCGTATGGTAAAAAGAAAGCTCTCTAGCTCAAAAACTGAGGGACTACTTTGCTTACATACAGACGGTCATGGCCAGATCAACTTGTCTCGTCGCGCTGATCAAGAATATATATACTTAATGGGGTCTCCGATGTCTCCTTCTCTATGTTACAAACTTATGAAACTATTCACTGCGTGAAGAGTATAAAAACATGAACTTCCAAAGCGAGATCAAGCTATAAACCATTTCAAAACTACTCACGGCAATTTGAGCTCCAATATGCAACAAAATACATGAACTTCCGCTACTAGATTCGCTCTTACTATGGCATCTTTTAAGCTGTAACATAAAAAAATGCTTGCAGAGGTTTATACCAGTTTGACATCATCTGACATCAGCCTTAGCTATAACTTTAAGACTTCATTTCACTATGCCAACAATAAGTTACTATAGTTTTCTTTACACTTAATACATATCTTGCTATAATCTAATATAATCTAATACTGCAGCAAATAGGAAGCTAAGGACAAATGCAACAGTTTGCAGAGCAACCAATCAGCAACTGATGGGACTCAATACATACAAGAATATTATGACAAACTATTAGAACCTGCAACTTACATATTTCATATTATTATAAAATATCAATTACCTTTCATATTGCATACTTCCTCTGATGGATAATGAACGAGAGTTTAGTCTCTGTCTTCAATTTTTAAAATTAACGCTTCATTTCTCTATGCCAACAAAAAGTTACTACACTTTGTGCGAATCTTTGCAGGAGCAGTAGCAGCACCAGCAGTAGCAAGCGCACAGATGATGGCTGTAAAAAGTAACCAAGAAACGACAACAATAGAAAAGAAAAAAAAAACTTTATCCTCATTTACTTCTTTTACTCATGTAAAAATCAATGTATATAATTAATTTTTTTTTGTAAAAGAATTTTTATAAATAATCTTAATTTGGCCATTGCGCATGGTTTGTACAAGTCACACACTCAAATACACAAACACACATAAACATATGGCACACGGGAAGATTTTATCCTCCGCATAACAAAAAAAAAAAAAAAAAAAAAATGAAACACAACCATTATGAACAATTTGATTGATAGTGAATATGTGTGCAATGAAAACTCGTGAAAATCGTCTGCTGGAGCAGTCAGTCGATTCGTATATTTGCCTTGGTTACCAACAGTTTTACCAATTTTTTATAGTTTTTTTTTTTTTACATTTGAGAACTAAAAAAAAAAAATTCAAAAGACAAACATAAACATGACACAATTTTTGCAATTTTAAATTTTATTTCTTTATTTCAAAAGTGATGACGACGATGATACCGATTCGCTGGATATAAAACCACCACAAGCACGTTTATCAAATACACGAGACTCGTCGTCTGGATCACGTCGCAAGGAGAAGAAACATTCCAAAGAACACAAGCAACAACAAAATAAGGAACGACACAGTGGCGGTGGGCGACTTGAACGTGAGGCACATCATCGCAACAGTCGCGGTGGTGAATCCGGCAATGAACGTAGTGAGCGTGAGCATAGAACACGCAACAGTGATGGTGGTGGTAGTATATCATCAGATTCACGACGAGATTATCGGCGCGATGATCGTCATGAATTAGACCAACAGCAACAACAACAACGTTATCATCATCGTCATGAACGTGATATGTTGTCAAGCAACGAACAACGACGATATCCAAAACATAGCGGTCCATCATATCATTATCAGTCAACGCATCATCATCAACCGCTACCACTTCCGGGACCACATCAAGGCTATGGTCATCATCATCATCAACACCATCATCAACCGCCACCACCTTTACATATACCTCCAAGACCGCTACGTCATGATTATTATCATGGCAGTGAGTATCATCATGGCAATAGTCGCCATCATGGTGGTGGTGCCCAAATGTATGATAAACATATGACAGGCGAATATCCCAGTGGTAGTGGTGGTGAAGTGGAAATGCTTAGAGATGCCAGACGCTATAAATACTCTGCTTATGATCAACCAAAAGATGCTGAGAGTTTAGAACAAGATTTGCGTTCTCGCCTCCTAAGTAAAAGGCATAAATATGTTAAAGATTATGAAGTTGATGACCATCATTATGAACGTACCAGAAATGTGGAACGTAAAGAGCGTATACGTGGCTCTGAAGAGTATGAACGTGAACGTGCTGCAGCGAAAGCAGAAAGGCATAAAATGCGAAGGGAAAAGGGACGTGCTGCTGCTGCTGCCGCTGCAGGTGGTGTTATTGAAGTTTTAGATAGTCCAGAAAACCATCATCACCAACAGCATAGACGAAAACGAAAACAACATAGTCGGGAACATGCTGACTATATTAACGAAGAACCACTGCCATCCAGACGTAAAACTCCCGATGATCCCGATTTGTTGGCTCGACGAGCAAAACTTTTGACTGCAGAGCGTGAAAAGGAGAAACGCAAAGATAATGCACGTGAGGAATTGGAAGCTCGTCGTGAGATGTTACGTGAACGTAATAATGACCAAAGTGATGCCCTAAGTCCAACTGCAGTGGCAGCTAGTGTCACTGCTGGTTTAAATGTTGTAGTGAAACGAAAATCAGATACAATGCCGGAAGATACAAAAGATAGGAAACGGGCAAAGAAATCAAAGAAACGCAATAACGTGCAGGAGGAGGAGGATTATGATGATGAAGAACAAGATAATAGTGAAAAGGACAGCGTAAGTGATTCGCATAGCGATGAAGAGGAGAGCGAAGATGATGATGATGCCAGTCATAGTGAAGATTCGGCGGAAGAGAGTGACGACGATAACAATGTTGATCATGGAGTTGGTGTAGAAAAGAAAAAGAAACGAAAATCAAAAAAAGAGAAAATTGTAAAAGAGGGCGGCGTCGATGATGACGATGAAGATGTACCACTGCCTGATAGTCCACTCTCAGTTTTCGAACTTTATAAATCACCGAAACAAAAAATTAAGAAGAAAACGGCAAGTTCACGTTCTCATAGCTCTGTCAGTTCGCATAATTCAAAACATAGCAGTTCACATTCAAGATCACGTAGTCGTAGTGGTGGCCGTTCACATTCGCACAGTAATTCACGGAGTAGTTCTGAACGTTCGAGAAGTCGCTCTTCAAGTTCTGGTTCACGTAGTGAAGAACGTGGCATGGATGAGGAGGAGGATGACTTATCAGATAAAGAAGAAGAGGGGATTGAAGTCAATGCAGATGGTATTAAGGCAACAGCAGCAACTACATTAACGACAATAGGAACAGAAAACGATATTGCGTTAGTGGAGGCAAATGAGAAAAAAGAACCAGCAGCACCTTGTAATGAAAGAGGTGAGCCTTTGCCCAATTATTTTCCAGGCATTCAAGGCTGCCGTTCAGTTGAGGAATTTCAATGTCTTAATCGCATCGAAGAAGGTACTTATGGTGTAGTTTATCGTGCCAAAGATAAACGAACCAATGAAATTGTTGCTTTGAAACGTCTTAAAATGGAAAAAGAGAAAGAAGGTTTCCCGATTACCTCTTTAAGAGAAATCAATACTTTACTGAAGGGTCAACATCCAAATATTGTTACTGTTCGTGAGATTGTTGTAGGCTCGAACATGGATAAGATTTTCATTGTTATGGATTATGTTGAACATGATTTGAAATCACTTATGGAAACAATGAAACAACGCAAACAAAGTTTCTTCCCAGGTGAGGTAAAATGTCTAACACAGCAATTACTATGCGCAGTGGCTCATCTACACGATAATTGGATATTGCATCGTGATCTGAAGACCTCCAATTTGTTGCTTTCACACAAAGGTGTCCTCAAAGTGGGTGATTTTGGTCTGGCACGTGAATATGGTTCACCGCTTAAGAAATATACTTCTTTAGTTGTGACATTATGGTATCGTGCTCCCGAATTGCTACTTTGTTCACCTGAATATTCAACGCCAATCGATATTTGGTCAGTGGGCTGCATTTTTGCTGAATTCCTACAGATGGGGCCATTGGTGCCCGGCAAATCAGAGGTGGATCAACTAAATCGCATTTATAAGGTAAAAAAAAAACAAATTATAAATTTATTTAAAATCCATGAATTTTAATTTAATTTCGTTTTTGTATTTTTTCGTTACAGGAACTTGGTACACCCAATGAAAAGATTTGGCCTGGCTACAATGAATTGCCCGCTGTCAAGAACATGATCAGTCAGAATTCACAATTTGCCGAATATCCAGTGTCCCAGTTGCGTAAGCATTTCCTAGATAAAACCACTGAATTGGGAATTTCGCTACTGCAGAGCCTATTGACCTATGATCCCAAACAAAGACTGACTGCGGAAGCTGCCTTAAAACACGCATACCTCAAAGAACTACCATTACCCATCGATCCATCTATGTTTCCAACATGGCCAGCAAAAAGTGAACTGAATGCACGTAAAGCGACCTCACCCAAAGCACCAGCCGGTGGTGGACATTACAAACAACATGGTAATGCAGGCAATGATCCAAGTGGTGCAGCAGCAAATCGCAATGCAGCAAGTGGTAGTGCCGCTGGAGGAACACAACAACAGCAACAGCAGCAACAACAACCTTCATCAAGTGCCAGTGGGAATAAACTAACATCAGGCATTATAACGGGGAACAAGAAAACCGCTACGAACACAGGATTTGTTTTAAATTCTGGTCTAACACAACGACAACTTGCCATGGGACCGGGTTTTAGTTTGAAATTTTAACGTCAGTTAACAAATTTACTTTTACATTTTTGTATTTTTAAATCTGTTCGAACACACATCCCCTTATCAATCAACAATCATCCCAAATGTCCTCATTTTATAGTGATTAAGTTTCTGAGTTATTTGTGTAGCCAATTATTGTTGTGTTGGCGATGATCAAATCAAACGTTGATAAAAAAAAAAAAAGAATGAATTTTCTTTTTTTCTAGATATTAAGTTAATTTTCGTTTAATTATGTAAAAGCCACTTCATTTCCACCAAGTTCAAAATACTTCATGTCTTTAAAAATCTACACAAAGAAGAGAGATAAGCCGCAAGCTCTCTAAGTTTGTGTTTGTAATCTATAATAATTGTATAATATAAAATATATATAATTTTTAAGCAAAAAAGAAACAACAATCTTATTTTTTTACTTTCTGAACTATATACTTATATATCTTATATCGAGAAACTTTGTGCTGGACAAAGTTCATGTTGTTGGTAGTAGAGCAGCAGCAGAAACTTCAGCCACATGATGATTATATGATTTGAAGAATATCCTTCCTATACTATACACTTTGTTGATTAAAACTATTTTGAATAGAACCTATACCAATTACAATGATGACAGACATTAACCAAACCAGAAGGCCTCTTTTGTTTATGTTATTAGTTAAATCTTCGTCTTATGTAGACCATATATAGAAATAAGTGCTCTGCCAATGTGGAATGTAGTCACGCAATGGTTGAGCAATCATACGCAACAGTGGTATATTGCCAGCAACAAAATCCAATAGATTTTCTAGTCGAGATTTGGTAAAACTCTCATAGAATGGTGTACGCACTAAATAGAAAAGTAAATTAATGCAACGCCTTGATAACTCAAGTTTTTGTTCTTTGCTCATCAAGTGTCGATGTCTGTAATACAAATGAATACTAAGCAATTCCATGGATAAAGCTGTGACATATTGTTTCCAACGTTTCTCTCCAAAAAGGCCCATTGCAGCCAAATGAATTAAAGGTTTGGCAATGTACAAGTATTCAGCTCTTATTAGATCTCGTGGTATACCAACTTTCTGTGTGTCCGCCAACTCGTCGTGTAGTTTAAAGTTACGATAATGCATTGGTGGTGCACCCTCTACTTTACGTATAAGACGACCGGAACGTTTTAGTTTAATGGATATAGAATGATCCAATTGTATTGGACTATTTGATTCACTATTGACTTTGGGTAAGACACCACCATTTGCTTTATGTTGCTTGATTAAAGCACGTCGATTAAGTGTTGGTATCGCTGGCGATGTAATAATTTGTGCCATAGAGTTTTTAAGTATATAAAGACGTCCGGCTGCCTTAAATATTTGTATCATGGCTATGACCATCCATCTTCCAGTCTTACTAAACACTCGCTTTGCTGAGATCTCAATGAGTACTTCGCTGTACTCAAGGGTTGTCAGTATGACCTTTAGACGATAGCACAACCTCAAGCGCGACGTTGCAATTTCGTTTTCTGTAGCACCACGAGCCCGATCGATTATGCGATCATTGTAAAGCACAAGCATATTTGATAAGGAATAGACAAGCTCGGAAACAATATTGGAATCCGATATGCGACCTTTTTATTGAATATAAATATAGAAATTTATTTTTAATTGCGTTGTTTTTGTTGTTGTAGTTCAAGTTCAGGGGCAAAACAATTTTGTTTTGATTGCTTACCTCCTATAAAATATGAAGCCCATTTTACTGTAGTCTCAATTTCACTCAAAATATCAGGATTCCTGGCTACCCATTTTTCATAGGATTTTATTAATTTCTGTAGATTGTCCATTGTTTACCATTTACCATCAATAAGGAATGAAAAAATGAAAATGCAATGCACCGAACACCGAACGGTGATATGTTCAACATAAATATGGCAACGCTGTGTCATGGTGAATATGGCAAGGTTGTAACTGCAGCGATTGTAAAAGTATCGGTTAATGTTATCGATTGAAATTGGTCATGTGTTGTTGCATTATTGTTCCAATGGGACAGAATGCTTATTCATCCCTGAACATTGTTGATGAAGTGAAATAAATCTTATTGAGTCGGGTGGTGGAAAAAATCATTATAAATGTTAGTTATTAAGTTACAAAAGTCTTCAATTATAGTTTAGTGTATTTTTTGACCATTCGCGATGCTTTCTCTGCTCCAAGAGAAACGTCCGCTAAAACGCTCACGTCTTGGCCCACCGGATATTTATCCGCAAGAGGCTAAACAAAGGGAGGACGAATTGACGCCAACAAATGTGAAACATGGCTTTACTACAACGCCACCACTATCCGATGAATTCGGTACGGCGCATAATTCCAATGTGAATGCGAGTAAGGTAAGTTCCTTCTTCAGTGCTGTTGTGGCCAAGAAGGAGGAGCTGATGACACTGCAAGATACTGTACGTAAAAAGCAGCAAATCAATTACAAGGATAGTTTTTGGCCGGTGTCACCACGTCGCAAGTGTGCTGTCGATGCTTGGTTTAAGGATTTGGCTGGCAATAAACCCTTGCTAACATTAGCGAAACGGGCACCATCCTTCAATAAGAAAGAGGAGATTTTCATAACACTTTGTGAGAATCAAGTGAATATGCAACGCGCTACCTGGTTCATTAAGCTAAGTGCCGCCTACACACTCAGTTTTAGTGAATCGAAAAATAAGAAACGCAGTATTTATGATCCTGCAGTGGAATGGACTAGTAATATGATTAAGTTTATGAAGGAATTACTACCAAAATTACAGGATTACTATCATCTGAGTGAGTTAATAGATATGATGATATATATAATTAAGTATTTCTTAAATTTAATAAGTAAAACAAATTCACAGATCCTCATGACAAGTCATCAATGCAATCTACTAATAACAATAGCAACAACAGTTCTAACAATGCCATGAACAATTCTGCTGCTACTGCTGCTGGTAATAGTGCAACAGCGTTAGGCGGCGGCGGTGGTGCTGGTGGTGGAGGAGGCTTAACACCAACACTGACAGCTAATGTTATACCTGTGCCTTCGATGGTCAGTCCTGTGCCTATGCTAAGTCCAGCAAATGGTCAAAGTGGCACCAATGCCTTAACTCCCTTGACCAGCAATTCAAATAGTGGTGTGGGAACAAATTTGCCAAACATTCCGGGCTCTGTGCCCGTACAACCTGGTTCAACAATATCCGGTGTTGGCAGCAATTTCGAGGACAGTCGTAATGCTCTGAAATACTGGAAATATTGTACACAACTCAGTAAATATATGTATGAAGAAGCTTTATTGGATCGACAAGAGTTTCTCAATTGGATTCTTGATCTATTGGATCGCATGAGGACTCAGGCAAGTTTCGATGAAGCCATAAAGAAACTCGTTCTAAGCTTTGCTCTTCAATATATGCATGATTTTGTACAATCGGAACGCTTATGCCGTAAGATGGCATACACTGTGTCGAAGAAACTTGCCAATCTTCTAAATACTGCCGTCGAACAACAGGCAGTCAAAACAAATGCAATGGATATTGATAGTAGTAGTTTGGATGATGAGAAACGAAAAGCGGCCTTAGATCCCTATGAATGCGCCTTAAACGATTATGTCAATTGTCCACATCATTGTGACATTTTACTTTATTTAAGTACAATACTTCAGATTATAACCATTGAGTGCCCAACGGCTATGGTGTGGTGTGGCATTGGTGAGAATCGGGCACCATCAGCTTTAGTTGGTAGTCCATTGGATCATTTGCCATTGCCACCATCAGCTCTGCCTATGCCCAAAAAATGTCTTAATACAAATGAAGAGATCCGACGACAACTACGAGCAGCCGAAGTGGATATTGTTATGCGTTCCAAACATGCTGAGAATCGTTGGTTTGCTGAGAAATGGTTAAATGCCAGTAAGAATTCTTATACGAATATTTTGGCAATATTGGATCATTTGGATACACATTGTTTTGAACGCATGGATCAATGCAATTCAATTGATACTCTCTATTCGAATATATTCCCACCATTTGTAGGTGTGCGTCGTGAAATGGGTTCCAATGGTGAGCTGCAAGAGACGCGCATAGCCTATGATCCGAAACAGGATGCGAGCACAGTGAAAATCTTATGCGAATGGGCTGTTTCCAGTCAACGTTGGGGTGAACATCGAGCAATTGCAGTAGCCATTTTGCTGGACAAACGTCAAATAGATGTCACATCGACAGTCGAACAAGAACAGCCTTCAAATATTAATGATGACAAGGATTCAGTTGCTTCAGGCGCTGGTCTAATCGATGGTTTACCAGTATTTCAGAATGTTCTTATGTATTATTTGGATCATGATGCTCCCGTTCTGGATGAACACTCTAATCTACAACAGCGTACCGAGTTCACAAATCTTGTACAATTATTTAGTTCACTCATACGTCATGATGTCTTTTGGCATCGAGCCTATATGCATACCCTTATCTCGCGTGGTGATTTACTTTTGGAATCAACTGTTGGTTCTGGTAAATCCAGCATTACACATAAAACTTCACCACCGACAGCTCACAATTTCGATGATGACTTCACTTCAGGCATTGATTTCAAGCACAATGAATTTGACGATTCCAATGTGGATGATGATTTAGATAAACTTGTGCAAAATATCAAAGAAAAAGGCCAACAACATGAAGCACCAGATAGTCCCAAAATACCTGATAGCAATTGTAGTGAGACAACAATCTCTCGACATTATGTCTATACAAAACATTTTCCAATACCACAAGATGATCCTCAGGATGAGGCCAATGAACGTTACATTTTATTGTTTGGCGTTGGCAAGGAACGTGACGAGAAAAAACATGCCGTAAAGAAAATGTCCAAGGAGATTTGTAAACTCTTCACTAAGAAATTCAGCATTGATGTAGCAGAAGGTGGCAAAGTGAAAAAACACTCGCGTAATGAATTCAATTTTGAATCAACCACAAGTAAATGCCAACACATGGCTTACTTTGATCAACATGTAGTGACATCACAATGTGCTGCCACTGTACTCGAACAGTTAAACAGTTTCGCTTTGGGTAGCAATAATTATTTACCTGTTCAAGAACATGTTGCCTTTCTATTCGATTTAATGGAATTGGCTTTAAACATTTATAGTCTATTGGAGTTATGTGATCAAATCTTAAAGGAATTGCCCGAGGTGGAACATCAATTGCAAGCTAAGAAATCGAATATGGTGCGTAGCTATACAACATCACTGGCTCTCTATATTGTCAGCATATTGCGACGCTATCACAGTTGTTTGCTACTATCACCCGATCAAACACTTTCAGTCTTTGAAGGACTTTGCAAAACCATTAAACATGTGAACAATCCAAGCGAATGCAGTTCATCGGAACGTTGCATTTTAGCCTATTTAAGCGATTTGTTTGAATCATGTGTTTTGCTTAAAAGCAAAGAACAATCCTCAGATTATTATCAACAAATGAATTGCATCAAGAAATTCAAGGAAATCTTCAATTCACCAGAACAATTAAGGTAAAGTATATATTAATTTTTAAACATTTTCCATTATTAGAAGTCATTATTCTATTAAGTTCTCACACACAGAACTCAAGAGACACTGAGGCTAACTGGGATAGTAATTTGCATAGTATAGTAATCCCAATGAAGATTATGTAATGATGAAAAGGATTGAGAAAATAATTTGCTAAACCACTTTGATAGTCTGATTTAGATCAGTCCATTAACTAGAACCAAAGGAAATTGCAGACTTATCTCTGAAGAAAATCTTGAAATACTTTATGAATACATAATAGACATTCGGTGGAGATATAATTATGGAGTTTGTTACAATAGCACCAATTGAGGCTGCAGTGACAAAGTGACTATTTTCTGGCCTTCCCTTATCTAAACTTATCCAAGAATATATGTATATCACATTAAAAATCTTATATGTCGCCCCGCTTTGTACGGGATTGATAGAAAGAAAATTTATTTTATTTTGTTGATGAATCTCAATTGAAAAACAGTAGTTTGACAAAGACGTCTTGAATGATTTTAATATATGTCCCTATGCTTTATATGCAAAATTTGATTATAAATTCCGATGGTCTGATCCGCACCAAACTACACAGGAACACTCTTCAGAAAATGCTTAGGTTTCCCTGAAAATTTCCTTTAAATCGATTTAGCGGTTTCGGAGTCCATAGGGAAGAGACATGCATACATACATGGATCCAATTATCTCCAGGGCCACATATTCACCAGACCTATCCCCTTCAGACTACAATTTGCTTCATTCGATGTAGCACGTACTACCGGAACAGCAATTCCATTCTTACGAATATGTCGAAAGTTGGGTGGTCCTATGGATTGTCATAAAACAATACGATTTCTTAGTGCTTTTCCTGACAGACGAAAGTCATAACCAGTGACGGCAATTACTTTGATTGATTTTTATTACAAAACTATGTAGCCCGGCGTGCGTTGCTACGCTTTCGCTCAAAAAAATGTGAAAGTGACGCGACACTTTGTCAATGAATGACGGTTAAATTTGATTTGGATATTATTCATACGCGATTAAAAAAAGGTGGGTAGGGGGGTGAACAATACTTTACGACCTATTCTCATACCTACAAAATATACAAAAAAAAAAATCATAAAAATCGGTCCAGCCGTTACGGAGGAGTGCGTACACTAACACCGTGACACGGGATTTTCATATGATAGATTAATTGTTGAATTTGGCGAAGAAACGGGAGTTTCATTTTCTGCATTAAGTTATCACAATGCCACTCAAAAAGGATGCGAAATCATCGGCTTAACAGCCGCAAAAGACACAAGTAAAGTTCTGGAGGCGGTAAAGCTAAAAAGGTAGAAGTGGTCCAAAGGCAATGTCAGGGATAAATTAAACAATAAGATTCGGTGTTAGTACAGCCACGTACAAAAAATTTTACAAGGAAGTTCCTCAGTACAAACTGATTACGCCTTTAGTGGTTTCTGAACATTTGAAAATTCATGGTTCGTTGGCCAAGCGTGCACTCATTGATTTGCGTGAGAAGGCTTTGATTAAGTAGGTTGTGCAACATCATTCCGATGCCACCAAGGGTGATGATGCATAAATGTCATCTTTTCGTGCGAAATTTCGGCTTACAGTTCAGGGCAATTGTATCAGAAATGAGTTTTTGATAAAAAAAATATGGTTTTTAGGTGAAACTTATTTATTTTTTTTTATCGGAAGAATCTCAATACTGTTATTTATATAGGGATTATTCAGTTTGTTGTTGAATTATAGTTGTAACTTTTATTTACATATCGCACACTCGGCACTTCTTGATTGTTTTTATTATATGTATGTCTCAAAGCTTATATGTGATCCGCATCAAACAACACAGGAACACTCTCCAGACTATGCTATAATATCCGTAAAAAACGCATCAAAAACTGTCCAGTAGTTTCAGAGTCCATAAGGAACAGACATACGAAAAAAAAAATTTTAAAAATTTTATATGAATAAATTTTTATATTTTCTGCGAAAAACAGATAAACTTTGGATATTATAGGATATACATACATATATAAATAGGCCTTATCTATTAAGGTTCTACCTGATTTTTTTAATCCATTAATTTATAAAAATCTTCTATAATTTCTTTTACAGTATTGTGCCACAAGCGTATAATCCACAATTTCTACATGAACTTTTCATTGCACCCAAACGAGGTGGTAAAATTGATCCGAATTGGTTACGCCAATTGCATGAGTCACCTTCGAATGTCTATAGTTTTGTTTCGAATGCCATCATTGCTGTTTGCCGTGAATCGGATAATGATCGCCTTAATGACATTGCTATAGCTTGTGCTGAGTTAACCGCAAGTTGTAATGTCCTTTCAGAAGAATGGATTTCAGCATTACAAAGTATATGCAGTGGCACCAAAAATCCACCATATCCACATCTCTATGGACAAGTGGATATTTTCAATAGCAAGACACACAATTCATTGGCGGTCTTTGTCTGTATACTGGTGGCTCGTCATTGTTTCTCACTCACAGATTTTGTGAGTAAATTTGCTTTGCCCACTTTGGCGCGTTCTGTGGGCGATGGCGGAGAAATTACTGTGGATGCTGAAGCGGGTGCACGTCTAACATGTCATTTAGTGCTGAAATTGTTTAAGACCATTGAGATACCACAACCGGGCATGTATTCGGTGAGCACTTCACCGAATCCTTTAAATTCTGTTGGTAATACATTCAACATTAAGTTGAGTTGCGATCGTCATTTGCTGGTGGGAGCCCATAAAAATATACCAATTGCTGCTGTACTCGCAGTACTTAAAGCGATTTTAATTGTTGTGGATACAGCGGCACTGAAAACACCATCAACACATAGTACAATTGGTGCTTTTGGCAGTGGCAAGCGGAGTGGTTTCAGTACACCTGTCCATCCTGGCAGTACACCGAAAAGCAATGAACGTCCAGTGGATCTCAGTCAGATACTTGGCACAAGCGATTTACATAATCTGGGCAATGATCATGATATGAATCCACAGATGTCCTCGTCATCAAATTCTGGTAATAATGGTGCTGGTAATGGTGAACAGATCTCATTGTTGGAATTCGCTCAGCATGTGCTAAAGCAGATCTGTGCTCAGGAGCATGTCCTGGAACGTTGCTTAAAGAATGCTGAGCAATTGTGTGACATGATTATCGATGAGATTTTGACAACAAAGCAAGTGCAACGCGTCTTGCATATGATTTGCTATCCAGAGGCGGAGTACAATATTATTTCGGAAATGGATCAACGTTCAATGATCGTGCGCATTCTGGAGAATTTGGGTCAATGGACTTTGCGCATATCATGGTTGGATTTGCAGTTAATGTATCGTCAAGCAATGAGTAATTCATCGGAGTTAAATGTTTGGCTAGATACAGTGGCACGGGCTGCTATTGATGTCTTCCAGATGGAGGAGGTGCCTTCACCAAATGGTGGCAATAAGTATATACACAAACCGAAGCCTTCGACTTGGTTGGTGGCGCCACTTATCTCGAAGTTGACATCTGCCGTTCAGGGACGCATATTACGTGTAGCTGGTCAAGTGTTGGAGAGTATGAATTATTTCTCTAAGGTTTCGAAAGCCGATTGCAATAGTTCAGGCAGTGGTGATGACCGGGAGAAGAGCAATAGTTGTCACAGTCTGAATAGTTCAAATGGTGGTAATAGTTCACGTAATCGCAAGATGCCACTTAACTATCAACCATTCCTCGGTCTTATACTGACCTGTTTGAAGGGTCAGGATGAGTATAAAGAGAATCTATTGGTTTCATTATATTCCCAACTATCGCAGTGCTTACAATCGTTTTCTGAGGTAAATACTATATGCATTTAAGTGACAATTTTAAGTTTATTAAAATCTTCCCTTCCACTTCTCAGTTGGATACAATTGGTGGCATTGAAGATCCTCAAGGTCGTGAAGAAATACTAGATGCTTTGCAATTACGTTTCTCCCTATTGGGTGGTATGTTTGATTCCATACAAAAGAATAGTACACCGACCACAGATTGGGCCATACTATTGGCTCAGCTGGTGTGCCAGGGTGTCGTCGATTTGAGTTCAAATCGTGAACTCTTCACGACAGTTGTTGATATGCTGGCTACGTTAGTGCATTCCACGCTCGTCTCAGATAGTCAATCGGATCGTGATGAGAACAAGAAACTCTATTTGAATCTCATGAAGAAACTGAAAAAGGAAATTGGCGAAAAGAACAATGCTTCCATACGTGTGATTAGGCAGCTTTTGCCGCTCTATAAGCAAACTACTGAGGTCATTGCTTGTGAACCGGCAGGTGTGGATACCAAAGGCAATAAGATTTGTGACATGGACAAGAAGCAGCTAAGAATTTCGGACAAACAACGTATAAGCGTTTGGGATATATTGGAGGGTCACAAGAATCCAGCTCCACTTTCATGGGTTTGGTTTGGTGCAGTGAAATTGGAACGTAAACCATTGACCTATGAGGATGCCCATCGTAATTTGAAGTATCACACACATAGTTTGGTGAAACCAAGTAGTTATTATTATGAATCCCTGCCGTTGCCACCGGAGGATATTGAACCAGTGCCTGAAAAGATTTGCATAGTAAGTTTTCAAGTAAGAAATACTGCCCCAATGGTTTATGATTAATTTTATTTTGCAGAAGGATGAAATGAAGGCAGATACACCATCATCTGTGGATCAATCGCCTAGTAGTAATGCTGTTACTGGTCGTGGACGTGGCAAAGGCACAACAACACGCAAACGCAAACCGAAGAAAACGCCACCAGTTAATCAACAACAACAGCAGCAGCAACAACCTCAAATGCCGCCGCAACAGCAGCAGCAGCAACAACAACAGCAACATCAGACACCTCAACAACATCAACAGCAGCAGCAACAACATCAGCAACAGCAACAACAACACCAACAACAGCAGCAGCAACAACAACAACAACATCACCCACAACAACAGCAGCAGCCACATCAACCTCAACAACAGCAGCAACAAATGAACCCCAATCAAATGGGTCAAATGCAAATGAATATGCAGGTGAGTTGCATCAAAACTCTTAACTACCACTTCTCCTCTCCATCATTTTAATATTCTTCTTCTATGCTTTAAAGGTTAACATGAATCAATTTGGTCCAAATCAAATGCAACAAATGCAACAAAATGCATTAATGCAACAACAAATGCAACAGGTGCCAAATCAAATGCAACAAATGAATGTAGGACAAATGCAACCAAATCCACAAATGAACTTTATACAAGGCGGCGCTGGACCTCAAGGTATGGGCCCACAAGGTCAGGGGCTCAATCATGCACAGCAACAACAATGGCCTGGCCAAAATCAATATCCGAATCAGTATCCAAATCAACCGAATATGCCAAGTAAGTTACTCACACACACGCGCAGATTGCAATGACCTTAAATTATTATTTCCATTCGTCCTTACAACCACCAGTGAATCGTTTCGAGCGTCCACAACTTGCAAATTCCAAGCAAGCACTTTCACAAATGCTGCGACAACGTCAGCCGGGCTCATTTAATCAAAATAATCCTGGTTTCAATCCAATGCAACAACAACAGCAACAACAGCAAGTTCCGGGACCTCAACAAATGAATCCGAATCAAATGCGTCAACAAATGAACCCCAATCAAGCAAATCCGGCAGCAGCGGCAGCATTTACAGCCATGCAACAACAACAACAACAGCAGCAGCAGCAACAACAGCAAAGTGCCCAACAACATGTGAATCCTAACCAACAACAACAATTGCAACAGCAGCAGCAACAACAACAACAGCAGCAGCAAGCACAGCAGCAATTCGTTCGTGCCAATATACGTGGCATGGCACCTAATCAAATGGGTGTTGGCGGTGGTGGAGGAGGAGTTGGTGTCGGTAGCGGTAATGCTGGTGGGCCCAATCAAATGGGAGGCATGAATCCAGTTAGCATGGGTCAAGGAATGAACCCCAATAATCCTATGATACAACAACAAATGGCACAATCAATGGGCGGCGGTGGTGGTGGTGGTGCTGGACCAGGTGGACAAGGCAATCAACAGAGTATGCTTATGAATAATCCCAATCAAATGATGAATCCTAATAACCCCAATGCCGGAAACAATATAATGAACGCACAAGGTGGTGGAAGTGGAGGAGGTGGTGGTGGTGGTGGCGGCGGCGGCGGCATGGTAAATGCAGGCAATATGATGCAACAGAATGTTGGTGTCAATCCGAATATGGTAAATCAAGCACAATTCCAGAACTTCAATCAGTATCAACAACAACAGCAACAGGGCATACCGCAACAGGGTGGTCCACAACAACAACAACAGCAGCAGCAACAACAACAGCAAGCGGCTCTCATGGGCAATTTCAATCCACAAATGAATCCACAACGCAATAATCCTGGTGATTTTATGGCTCAACAACAACAACAGCGAGTCCCTGGTGGTGGTGGTGTTGGCGGCGGCAGCGGTGGTGTTGGTGGTATACCTGGTAATCGTGGTCAATATATGAATCAGGCACCCAACGTAACCATGTCGAACATGATGGGACAGGGACCAGTGCCTCCATATTCACGGCAACAACCAACAGGTGGTAAACCAGGTGTTGTATCGACACAGCAACAATTTCAACAACAACAACTGCGGCATCATCAAATGATGCAAATGCAAGGTATGGGTGGAGGTGGCCCACAAAGTGCAGTTGGTGGTGGTGGAGGCGGCGGCGGTGGTGGTGGTGGCCCTGGTGGTATGGTGCAACAACAAAACCAAAGCATGAGTCAACAACAGACACCCAATCTGGTGGCACAACTACAACGACAAATGCAACCCAATCAACCCAATCCAATGATGGGCCAACAATATCAACATCAATATTAATTTTTAGTAATTATTATTTTTTATTAAATTTAGATTATAGTTTCCTTCTTTCCTTTCTTTCTTTACCTTTATATAGTACATAATTTATAAATACATAAATGATCAAATGACAAAATGAGAAAAATATAAAATATGTTAAAAAGAAAAAAGTGAATCAATTTATTCATTTCAAATAAATTTGTAAAAAAAATAAAGAAAATATTAGAATAGCAAACTACAATCTTTTATTTGTTGTTAGCAGTTGGCATCATTTCAAAATTTTTCAAATTTCAGAAGAATTAAAAAAGCTCCCTCTATCGAGCATGACCACATTTTAGTGAATTGTCGCATGACCACAGACATCCGGTGTGGCGAAAAAAAGCTCACGCTTAAACAAGCATAGCAACAACAACCATACGACATACTAAGCAGCAAAATACAAAAGCAGCAGCCATGACAATATCTGTCCTTGTCCTTCATTTTTATCTCTTCCGCTTTGAACCGCTTTCGTTTCGTTCGTCTCGCTGTTCTTATACCTACACCAACAACTTAAATCTACGCCAACCGAACTCAACTGAACGAACTGTTACTGTTGTTCCCGTTCGCGTTGGCCTACAGACCTAATTTTTTCCCGTGCGGTGTTGTGTGTTGGCCTCTCTACAGTCAAAACAAACCCAAAAAATTAAATACCAAAAAAAAAAAGAAAACACAAATAAAACTATTGAAATCAAAAGTGAATTTATACAAATATACATATATATATATATATGTATATAGAATATAAAGAAAATAAAAGTGAAACTTCTTTAGTGCATAAACATAAGTAAATACAATTATTCATAAATAATTATACATACGCAATGAAAATAACTTAAAATTAAATAATACACAAGAACAACGTATGTATGTATATACATACGTACAACGCTATTGCGTTGCGTTGTGTTGCGCTGTGTGTTGCGTTTATGGTGATGGCAATGGCAAAAAAAGTGCACAATTTTAAAAATTATCGCCAAGTGATCGAAGAAGAAATCATCATAAAAATCAGCGGGGAAGAGTGAGTCGCCAAAGCTGTGGTAAACATATAATCTATATAATATATATATAAATAAACATATCTTTCTATGTATAAACATAAGTTATTCTGATGTGTGTGTGTGTGTGTGTGTGTGATTGTATGTACATATGTAAAGCTCGGTTGTGTCATAGATTTGATTGTGTCGTGTCTCGTCTATTCTAGCGTCGCCGCCGCTGTCGGACGCTTAAAAAAAAAAGCGCAAGAAAAGAAAGAAGTGGAGGAAGCAAGCAAAAAAAACTTTAAGACTTTAAGCAAATCAAGTGCAATTTTATTGTCATTTCTCTATGTGTTTGTATATATGAGAGAGTGTGTGTGTGTGGGTTTCTTTATTTGTGTGTGGATGCTTGCCGGCAGCCACAGTTTCACTTGAGTATTTTGTGTTTTTTCAGTCATAATTCCGGTAATTAAAATAATGGAAAAACATCAAATTGTTGTATTATAATTCAAAATGTCGAGTGTCCCCTTTCTGTGTCCCACCAGCAACAGATTGTGAAATTTTATATTTTGAAAAAACAAAAAGAAACTAGCAATAATCCAATCCATTCCATCATCATCCAAGCTCTCCAGTAGTGTCTGTCTATAGTGTATGTGGTGCTGCGCCCGTTGCTAATTTATTTCGCGTGCGCTAATTCTCTTGTCATTCATTCACTCTCTCTTTCTCTTCATTCACTCGCATTGTTTCCTGGCTGGTAAAGCTGTGGCTGTCACAGCCGCCAACAGTTTGCAAAAAAATATTGCGAAAATACAAACGGCAACAGCCAACAGTAACAAGAACAAGAAGAACGCGCAGAAGAATAATGCAAAAGAATACTGAACCGAACAGAACACAACGGAAAGAAACGAAACGAAAAGCTATGGCATAAAGAGATAGACAACTAAAACAACAAAATGAAATAAAAACAGAAAAAGAAGGCAAATACTAATAATAAGAAATTCAATAAAATAGCAAGAGAGTAAGTATAGCAATGCAAGAACAACAAGCAACAGAATATTATTATTATAATAATAATAACAACAGCAATGAAAACAGCAAAAAGCGCAAGCAAATGCGTTCGTTTTATAGCGTAACACACAACATATCCAAACATATAGTACACAGATGTATACATATCTATTTGAGTGTGCTTATGACATAGTGTATAGTGGAGTGAGTGAGTGAGGCAGCAATAACATTTGTTGATTTTGCCAATAAGTTTAAATGAAATGGAACACAAAAGAGCTTTCGCAGCTGACGCAGGCGGAAACTGTTGCTGCTGCAAAATGAATGTCATGTGTAATGCATGCTGCTGCCTTCCTTCTGTCTTTTTTGTATCTCGTCGTGTTTTCTATTCTATTCCAGTGGTTCATAGACTTGTGAATATTTGTATGTACATAAATATGTATGTATATAGAGGGCAGCTTCCACCAACCCAATGCTAGGCATTCCTGACACAATATTCTTATAGGTCAACAATGTTTCAAGAGACCCATTTTCTCAACAAATGTATTGTAAACAAAAATTGATTTTTTTTTTAAATTTGTATTTAACAATTGAACTTTTAAAGAACTTTACAATCGGAAGGATAAACTAAGCTTTTGTATAACATGCACATGTTTTAAATTATTTAAAATGTTCATAATTTATACATAGAACAAAAAAATATTGATAATTAATACTGTGGATTTATATATATTGAATTTTATTATATTTCACAGACCCCCCAACCAAACCCAATGCATTTTACGACTGTCTCAATAATCTCATAGGTCAGTGATGTTGAACCCTACACGTTGTTATAAAGATCAACGAGCCTCTATTTTCTGGACAAAAGTATTTATTGAGAGATTAAGAATTTTATTTCTTTGGATATTTGTTTCTTTTTTAAGGTTTTGTATGTCACAATGAATCTCTTCAACTGGTGGGTTGAAGATCATTTAATAGCCTTTCAAGATTATTTATAAAAAATATTAAACAAAATTTAATATGAAAAGTTAATATTAATATTCTACGCGAACTGCAGATTATGGATGGTTCCCTTAAAAGTCTACACATTCAACTACTGCCGATATATGTGCAAACATCCGTGATATTTTACAGAATAATCTTATATAAAATAAATAAGTATGTACCTAATTATTTAAAGATCTCGTCGATTATTCAGGTTTCTGTTGTTGTACATTTCTTGGTGAATGAATGCTGATCTGACCACAGAAAGGTAAACATTGGAACAGGATTTGGTATGGATAGTTCATATGGCATTTTAAAGATATTTATTTATTTAGAGATTTAAGTCAAATAGTTTTAGAATTTCCCGACTAGTGATGGCAAAAATTATTTACAAATCGACTAATTGAAACGATCGATTATTAATATGATTTAATAGCCGATAAATTATCCGATTAATGGAGGAACTTTTGTTTCGATCAAAGACTATATACATACTTATAAAGACTGGACACTTGTCTTATAAAGCCCTCAGTTCTCTTTCGTTATGTTCTCTTCTTGAGTCATTTTTGTACAGGTACAATTTTATGGAATTTTGTTGTTGGAATGTTGAGAATTTTAACGATTATTTCGAAGTTCAAATTGTTCAGTCTATGGTTTTATCTGTGTTAACAAGTCAAGGTAGCATATATCGAAACTATATGTTTGTTTTGACATATTGCCCATTTTGTGTAAAGTGATTGGTTTTATTTCATATTTCTAAGTTGATACGCAAAAAAAAATTATAAAAAATAAAATACATGCTAAATAATTTTTGTAAAATATTTTTATAAAAGTAGATTTCACAACCTTTCCAACAAGTATACATTTTATTTAGTTTATTTATTCCAATAATTGATTAAAAGAGTTCAAAATTCGATTTGTGAAAAAATCGTAGGTGTACGAATTATTAGTGATTCAGAGTATTTATATATAAATATGATTCTACTTTGACTTGTTGACACAGATACAGTCTCTGCCTCCTCTTCAACTGGTGTCCCTTTTTTGAGGGGCCTGAAAATTATTTATTTGTTATAAAATATAAAAATTTACAAAAAATAATGAATATGTATTTGAAAGTTGGTGATGTAAACTTATTGTTCAAAATATTTCACAGGCCTCTAATAATGACAACTGGAGAATCCACTAAGCACAGTTTAAGAACCGCTGTCTTATTTTATACTGAGTCAGGAAGACTGTTCTTCTTTTCTGCTCTTTAAACTATTCATGTTTCAAAAGAAATCTTAGTTATTCTATTTTGTTTGTTGCTACCTTTTATTTTTTTTTTTTTTTTTGATTTTATTAGACAGACATCTGCTTTTGTATTTAAAGACAATTCTTCTCATTTCTTCCTTTGTGCATTTGCATATTGTTTTATATGATACTTTAATAGCCTTATTAAGGTATTTCCCAAGAAAATTTTACCTTCTTTTATTATTGTCGAATAACCTATCCGCCGTTCGTTTTGCCTAGTTGGTAGTTACCTCGTCTTGTCTTGTGTTGTGTAGTGTGTTGTATTCTCTTTATTGTTGTGGTCCTTTAACTAACTGTTGCATTGCATTTTATTTTATTCGTTTCGCGTTCGCGGACATTCATAGTTTTGCTTACGTTCTCTTGCTTTTCTTTTCGTGTTCTTTCGTTCGGTTTAAGATATTTCTAGTATAGATGAAAAAAGAGAGTGAGTGAGTGTGTGAAATAAAAAGTGAAAAATAACAATAATAAAAAAAAAAAAATAATAATTTAACAACAAAAACTAGCATCGTGTTCTTCTTCTTATTCTTAGTTTCTCGCCATTTTCTCGTATCTTCTTTTTATTTTGTTATTCTGTTTTGTTATTTGCGAAAATAAAATTAAAGAATATTTACATTCTTCGCTTGGTTAATGCGAGAACTTGCAACCTAAGAACAAAAAATGATTGTAGGAAACGTGTGTGAAGCATACAAACAAAGAAAAAAATAACAAAAAAAAATAAAAAAAAATAGACTTTCGACAACAACAGCAACAAAAGCACCGAAATCACTATTTGTTGTTGTTGTAGTAGTTGAACGAAGAAGCAAACAAAAGATACACAACGCAACACAACACTTTTGCTTTCGGTCTCAACTGGTTTCTTCGTTCGTGCTTGCTTGTCTTCTCGTCTTACCGTCCGTGCTACCGGTGCCCGCGTGCCCTCATTTTTGTACTCTTCGTGCTCTTTGTTTGTTGTATTCTGTTTTAAGCTTAAAAAAAAAACTTGAACGCATGCGCAACTTTGCGTGTTTATAACTTTTTTTGTTTTATTTGTTGTTCTTGTTTTACCTATTAGTACAACAACAACAACAATGGGTAAGCAAAACAAAAGCTAAAAACAGAGTTGTCAGGTTTCTGGAGCTTTTTGTAGTAAAGTGTATTGTGATAAAAATTATGAAAATGATAAATTTCTTTAGAGAAAAGATTAAAAGATTTAAATAGTGTGTTTGTGATTCATAAACAAAAATAAATTAAGTGATAAACAAGAAATAAATATAAGTATGTGATTAAATTAATATAAAAAATTCTACTACTTGACAAATTTCATTCAATAAATGTCAAGTAATTGTGTCTATTGTATACTATGTCAGGTTGTGTCGGCTTTTGAATTTGTAGTTCTCCCTAATCTTTTGAAATTTTTAGAAGAGAACGTAGTGAATATGTGAATGTGAATTCTTGTCAAATAAACACATATCCCTGCAGTATGAATCATTGGTCCCTTTTGAACGAGCACTAGTTCCTATATTACTTTTTACATGTATTCAACTTGTGATTTTGACATGGCGATGGCATTGGAAGGTGTCATTGCCATCGCCTACATTATCATTCTTCATTTGTTCCACCAGTTACTTTCACCGTCTGTACTACCAACAACCAGTCGGTCACCAGTAGTAGCCGACACATATTGGTTCGCCTCTGCATTACTTTTGACTGGTAAATTCACAACCAACCAGACTTACTATGGAAATGTGCACTTACTGGTTCACCTCCGTATAACCTACGACTCCTACATATTTGTTTTTCTTTATTGCGATCAATAGATGTTTATACTGAAATTATCAAACAGATATCTGTGCAAAGGCTTACATTCGGTCAGCACATTACGTCGGTGTTAATTAGCTGCCGAAACAAAATTAAAAAGGATTCACTGGTTGTTTAACGGGAGAAGCTCACTTTCTCTCGGAAATAAGCGCACTGCTCATTGTCCTTTTATGGAGATACGGCAGTCAGATTTGGGGAACTGCTGCTAAATCCCAACGGAAGAGAGTGCAAGTCTTGCAGAATAAGACATAATGACAGGATCCTCATGTTATGTTAGGGTCGCAACCTTGCATAGGGACATGAACTTGGCAGTAGTTGAGTACCAGATCGCTTTTCACACAAGCCGATATAACGACCGTTTGGTCAGGAAAGGAACTTTAAAGGCTATTCTACTTACTTCGTTCGTAATAGAACATTCCCATTTTTGCTTGTTATCACCTTTAACCCTTTGAAAGGAACACGTTTAGCCAAAGTAACAATGCGTCTATCGGTTACTGCAGAGGATGTCCATTGCTTGTTTTTAGGCTTTAGAGAATTTCTAACAAAGTTATGAGAACGGAGTTCAAGTATATACTTTAAATCTCCCACCAATTTTGAGAGTCAACAAAATCGTCAAAATTGTGTTTGGAAACCGTACAAAATTGATCGAGAAAACTACGAACACGAAGTTTCGTATCTTTGCCTGTGTTCAGTGAGGGCAAGATTTTTGACATGCAGACTCAGACTCAAACTACGCATTAGGATGAATAGGGTTTTTATTTTTTTCATTATCCGATTTGGTTGCTCTACAATCTTCATTTAGAACAGCAGTATTAGTAGTTGAAGACTACGTCAATGTTGATATTGATGTTCAGACCAGGGACAACCCGTCCGATTAAGACATTGTCTGCAGTGCTCAGAAAAGTCTTGAAGTTCAGGCTATCCATGTTATTTTAAATTCAGATAATGATGAAGAAAAATTGGGCGGTGAAGAGTATTGTCGTAGTCTAATAAGGTGTTACCTACATTTGGATATGTAGTAACGTAATGACTAATGTGTTTCGAATCTCTAAATGTATTAGTAGGTTTTGTTGACAAAGACAAATGGAAGAATGTAATCCATATTAAAATTTAAATAAAAGTGGGTAGAAAATATCATAATTTCTCTACAATGAAGTTTCTATATAATGAAGTGATTTTCTGGTCCCCTGCGAATTCACTATGGGAAACTTCGACTGTATAAGTATGTATATAAATGGAAGAATATCTGTGGGTCTGTGTGTCTGTTCCTAATGGACTTTGAAACCGCTTTACCGAATGTGTTAAAATTCCCATGGAAACTGTAGCATAGTCTGGAGAGTGTTTGAGTAAAGTTTGGTGCGGATCGGAATTTCCTTCATTTTCCAAAATCAAAGCAGTGAACTAGGGTAACCAATTGACCAAATTTAACTAAATGACGAATCTGTCACCCCATCATAATTCGTTCATTCTATGTTGATGTTGTAGAAAAATGTTGTTTTCACAGCTCTTAAAGAAGTTATAGTTATAGCTGAAGGCCCCACAAGCCATGGCTATACTAATTAATACTATATTATACTCTGTATTCTCATAGGTATTTTAATAAAAATTTTCTCATTTTTCCATTTACAGTTGGAAGAACTTTGTAAACGTCTTGTCTTTTGTTTGTGAAATATGGAACACTACAATGTACCTTTGCTCGCTGAGAGCACTTACGTAACCACCGGTCATCACATAATTAATACCAACTCAAATACAACAAACAACAACAACAGTAGTAGCAGCAACATAATCAGTAGCAATCATCATCATTTGGCAACAAGTAACAACGTTAATAATAATAGTGCGATGGCGCCTACAACTACAACACATCATCACAAAGATCATATGCTTGCTGCTGGTAATCCACCGGCTACACCCTATATAAGTTATTCACTTGAGAGTAGCAAAGATGGTATGACGGCAAGTGGTTCCTCAAATCTGATAAAAAGTGATTATGCTGAATTCACGAATTGCATACAATCAACATTATTGGATCAATGTCGCAGTGTTGGTGTTATGGAACCAAATTTAGATTCATTAAGTGGTTTATGTGATTTAAAATTTCCCAGTCCAAATCCACATGGTAATGGTGGTGGCAATGCAGTTGCAGCAGGAACTAGTGGTGGATCTGGAGCTGGTGGTGTTGGTGGTGGCGGTGGTGCTATTAATTGCGATAATAATTTTCGTCATCATTTAACGCTTATGAATAGTCTTGAGGCTAAAACGTTGCCACAAACGATAACAGATGCAAGAAATGTTGCTGTGACAACAGTAACAACAAATTCTATTAATAACAATAATAATAATAATGCCATTGATCCAATAGTAGTACCTTCATTCACAAATTTATTATTTGGCAATCATCGTACTTCAGTAGATGGAATTGGTATTGGAATTGATCCAAAGTTAACTCAAAATAATAACAACAATTCGTCATTATCAATTCCAAATGCAGCAGCAACTACAAGACCAGAATATCATACGCTCAAAACCCCACAAACAGAGGCTTCTAACTTTCAGATGTTAAACAATGCAACAAATAGTTGCGCAACGACAAGTTTAGTAACAGCAGCAACAACAACAGGCAACAATGCTGCTGCTGCTGTTGCATCATTTTGCAATGGTTTTGTTAATGCGATCGCTACAACAACAGCAGCTGCTGGAACAATTTCAGCACCAAAATACAATTTTGGTTTGTTGTCATCATCATCATCAGTGGCATCAGTAGCAGCAACAACAACAATGACTACAACAGCAACGACGATGCCAACAATTGCAGCAGCATCAACAACAACAACAACCACATCAAATTCACTTATACAACAACAACAGCAACAGCAGCAACAAAATGCTTATATTGCTGACAGCAGTGGACTTAATGGCAACAACAATAACAACATTAATAACAATAAAAAAGTAGCTGATAACCAAATCACAACGATAACGACAACATCAATTGTGAATAGTAACAACAACAGCAACACTGCCGATAATCATCACAACAACAACAACAATACTCGAGCAACATTATTACATAATAATGATGATTTGGGGGCTGCCAATTCTTGTACATCATCATCATCTTCATCATCCTCAGCAACAGCAACAACAATATTGACTGCAAATCGCCAACAAAATAGTAGTAGCAGTAGCAGCAACACCACCACCAACAACAAAAACTACAATAACAAACATAGAACCACCACCACAACCACCAATAGTAACAACAACATCAACAATATTAGTAACAGTGCTTTACTAGAATCCGATTCAGATTCTGACTCTTCACACTCATCACAAGAGGATCTAATCATAGATGAACACAGTGGTAAGTGACATATTTTTCATATATTTTATATCTTTTGAATTTAGTTGGCAATATTTAACAAAAAGAAGAAGCAAATTGCAATTGTTGTTGCTATTAAAAAATAAAAAATAAAAACAATATATTGGGATATACGAGTACTACAGTAATTTTATATTTGGATCGTTTAAATAAATAAATAAATAAAAGTGTTAAATAATATAATAATAACAAATAAGAAAAAAAATCGACATAAATCTGTCTGTTTGTTTAGAATATTTAAGTGATGTACTATAAGATACAAAAAAATATAAAATCTATGAGTGTTTGTATCATTAAACAAATGTTTTACTGGTTAGATAAATGAACAGTGATATTAAAGAAAGTATCTACTGTGTCCCCTCGCTTAAAGCAACTAATAGAATATGAGAAAGTTGCGAACATCGAGGTTGTTGCAATAACTGAGTCAAAATTTTAATATGGTCATAATACTGATTAAATGACCTTTCTAAACATTTGAAATTAAATAAAAGGTTTTTAGTATTATAATATTGTTTTATTTAATTTATCTTAAAAAACTGTGATATTTTGAACTGCGTTTACATAATACTGCACTGCAGTTTCACGAGGTTCTTGAAGTTTTAAAATTTCTGTTGCTGGAAGACAATTTCAATGTTCAGCCCATTTAATGCAAGTTTTAAAACAGTTATTTGTTGTTAAGTGTTGGATGTAATTGTCGATGAAGCCTGAACATTATCAAAAATGCTTTCAATTTATTCTATGTCGTCATTGATTGTTGATTAAAAAGATCAACTTTTTAATTATGCTCAATAGTAAATCGTCTTGATCAGTCTATTAATTATTAAAACACATTCGGAAGAGGCTTCTCCTAGCTGATCTCCGCTGTGGGTGCAACTGTCACAATATTTGACTTAGTATAGTACTTCAATCCCCAGTCAACGTTTGATACTTATGTCTTAAGGGTACTTTTGTATTTGATCGGCGTAATAAAATGTAACATAAAAAAAAAAAAAAATAAATAAGTTGGGAATCCTAAAACTAAATTTTGTTAGAAAGAGTAGAAGGCAAAAAACCTAAAAACAGAAAAACAAGGTAATAAAAATTACTTTTGCAAAGAAAGTTGCATATACTGATGCTATTTTTTTTTCAAGTTGCGTTTACAGAGTCTGACGGGTTAATAATTGAGGTGTTGCGTGTATCGAGGATGCTTTAAGTGAGGGGACACAGTATGTACAGTTCTAAAAATCATAAGATATAAAAAAATTAAGAATTAAAAATTTAGTTTTGCTTAGCCAGATTGTATAATCCAATGATCTTTATTCCAGTGAAATGATACACGTTTAGGTATGTTATATTCTTGGGACAAATTGTCGCCTGAGAATGCAATAGCAAAATGTTAGATAAATTAACTTTGCAAATCAGTAGATTTCAAATCTGTTAATACCGAAAACAATTGAATATGCAACTTCGAAAAGGTCACATGTCTGAATATTTAAACTTTTCAGGAAATGGATAAATCTAATTATTAGAGATGAAACAGATATCCCGTAGCTATTCGTCCCAAATCTAATATTCGGCCGGATACCGAATAATAAACAAGGATTTAAAAAAAAAAAAAAATCAGCCAAGTGTGAGTCGGACTCGCACACGGAGGGTTCCGTACCATCGTACAAGATTTTTTGCTTAAAATATTAAAGTATGTGTATATTTATCAGCCTAAAAGTATACTACAATTACAGCTTAAAAGTATTATATACTACAAAAACAAAAAAATTGTTAAACAAAAGGTTAAATTAAAGAACAATGCTTCTAAGAAAATGTGTATTTTTAGTATTTGTCGTTCTACACACAAGTGAATTACATACTCTGTAAAAATTTCAATTCTCTACCTATTACGGTTCATGAGATAGATCAGGAGACGGACGGACGGACATTGAATTCTTAGTAATAGGGTCCCGTTAGCTCCCTAAAAACTACGTTTAAGCTTTAGAGGTACTTTATTGAATCTATATAACAAATAAAATCATTATTTTTTACAATAAATAAAAATTAATACTCGTATTGTACTAAGGGAAAATGATAATGAATGAATAGCAATTTCTCTGCATTAAGAGACAAGAAACTAGTCTTCGTATATAAGACCTGCTTCTGACAAAAGTCTTTCGCTGTATACGCTGCTGCAGGGCGCTGAAAAATAAATTCTAGGAAACTTTGAAAAGTTTGGGTATTGCACAGTATTAGCTGACCACCAAATATAAGGAACACGATCGTGACCAATGCGGTTTTTCCTTTTTTTTTTCTGGACAACAATGTGTTGTCAAAATACTTTTGTCCACCATTGTATGTTTTGAATAGTCTTTTATAAGACAATGAAGCACTAACTTGGCTCATGAATGAAAAGGCCCGAATTCGTATTTTCGGAAGGCTATCCGGCAAAACAGCCATCCGTTTCATCTCTACTAATTATTTTCTAAGAAAACATTTTGGGTCAATTAGTAATCGAAAGTAATAGAAATATTTTGTTGCTAACTTTGTTATATATTTTTATGTAGATATTTTTTATTTATGAGATATACCCTTTCCGAAATTCCTTGTCAAGTCAAGTCGATATTACAAAACCCAAAAAGGGTTTTCTAATAAGAACTTTAATTTGGGATCCAGGTTTGTATGGGGGTTACCCCTATCAGTAATCTGAGCGTGAAATTTACACGCTTGGTGTCACCTTCTGTATGTTACAAACTTCATGACAAACTTAAAATACTATTCACTGCGTGAAAAGTATAAAGATCATGACTGAGTAAACAACTCGTCTTTTTAAGAGAACATGAAAGTGATGACTTTTATTTGCGTCCTCTGATATCAAATCTAAATATTAATTAAACTAGACTAGATGATAGACCGATTCCTAGTAATACTAACCAGAGGCTCGGGTTAAAAGAATCAGTCGTACGGATAGGTGAGCGTAACATTAGTGCTATGTAATAAAATTCTTTTGAGCAATGGATATTTACTTCTTTATATGTTTAGCTATTGTAATTTGTGCAGACAAGCTGTGGAGAAATACAATAGTATAGAAGAATCAATATTATTTTTAATAATTTATTTTGAAGCTGTTCTTTATTTCATTTTGATAGTTTTTACTAAATATGCAAAATGTAGAGGCAAATCCAATTCAATAAAATCAAACTTAAGATATTTGGGTTGTAACCTTCTTCTTTACAACTGCAAGAGCACCACAACCATCATTTTATCTAACAAGAATGCAAATCTATTGACTAATTGCTGTAGTAAAAAAAAATAAAAATTGTCTATTTGTGTCTGAAAATACGCATACGCATATTTATTAGTCATGTACGCCGCCTCCTTCGCGTTGACATTCACCAATGTCAGTGTCTCTAGTATAATCTTGCAATGTATTCATTCATTTGACATTAAACAAGTGTTTCACTTATTGATTAACTGGCTGACAGACTGATTTGACTAATGGACAGACAAACAAGATATGTACATGCCATAGAGAAACAGAGAAAAGAGAGTGTTAGATGCAACACCAAATAATGATAATAAATTAATACAATATACATTTTACATATCATCATCATCACAGTAAAACCTTCCAGTATGTTTACTTGTTTGCTGATGATAGATTGATAGATTCACTTTGACTATCTGTCGTCAGTCAGTCTGTTTGTCTCATTGTCTTATTAACTAATTCACTCACTAACTAAATAATTGTGTGTGAGTTAATCAGTTTTGTCTTTTTGTATCTCGAACTTTTCTTTTCAACTTTTTTTTTTTTTGTTTATTGGTTGATTGTGTTTTCTAAGTTTGTTTGTTTGTTTGTTTGTTCTCGTAAAGCTATACACTTGTAGACCTTCAATGTACTTACAAAACCGATAAGCACACAAACATATATGTACATATTATGTATATATAGACACACTTACTCACTCACTCACTCACTAACTAACTAACATAACTTACATACTTAGTTAGTTATGTAGCTTAAATTCATGGTCGTCTACAATGTTGCCTCCAAATGAGGTTTTGTGTTGTTTTTTATATGTATATTTTTTTTTTTTTTTAATTTAATTTATTATTGTTGTTTTCTCCAACATTATTTTCTCCTTGTTCTTTTTGTATAACATGGATTTCACCTTTGGTATTTATTGCGCATATCCTTGTTTGCAACAAAATGTCTGTGTGTGTGCTATGATGAAAATAGAGCAAGGTCATTGTCTGCGCATTTATTGTACAATACAATTCAATATTATCATCATAGAAAAGTATTATAGATTCGCATAAGTAGAGTGGAGGCACAGTGTGAGTATGTGAGGTGGTGGGTAAGCAAGATTTGGTTTGGTTTTGGTTAGGTTGTTTGAGTTTTCAAAACCAACAACATTACCTAGCTAGCAACAATAACAACATCATCAACAACAAACATGATGCTGTAATTGGAACATGACGCTCATAGAATTTGGGTCAAGCTCAAGCGGCGCTCGTTTCTAATATTGGAGATTGAGCACAAGGATGCAAATGCAAAAAGCAAAAACAACAACAACAACAACAACAACAAAACCAAAATGAAAACGAAAAGCACAAAAACAGCAACAAATGAATGGAGGTCATTGTGTGCATCAGCGAGACCGTCGACGACGCAGCAACAAAACTAGCAACAACAACATCGTCGTCGTCGAAGCGACGACTAATGATTGCGACTGCAAGCAGCGGTAACACGAGTGGCAATATCTCTTACACACACATATATATATATATATACACACACATACACACGTACTTAAACACATATAGAGAAAGAGAGATAGACAAACACATTGTTGTTATGCTTCACTTCGTTTATTCATTTGTGTTGTATGCTCCAACAACAGCAACAACAACATGCTTGTGTTGCCACCACCCAAACTGTCTACGAATGCAGCCAGAGGCAGCCAGCAGCCAATCGTTTATTCGTCTATCTGTCGGTCGGTTAGTTTGTTGTTTTGTATGTCGGTCGGACAAAAAACGAGACACACACACTCAGAAAGATACATAGATACAAATACTATTTAATCTACCGTCCGCCGCTTTTACGCCGGCTTGCTGACATTGACATAGTTTGTGCATCGTCGTCGTCGTTGTTGTTGTTGTTGATGTTAGTTGCTACACAAATGCAATTTGCTGTTTGTTTGTTGTTTGTTGTTGTTGCATTTGGCTTGGCGTGTGGCAGCAATAGAAGCGGCAGCAGCAGCAACGACGACAACGGTGGCGTGCGGCGGCATGCATAAAATGGGTCAATGTCAAATTACAATAAACAATAAATATATTGAAGCAAAATAGAAAACGAGGTTGCACTGCATTTGCCGCAAATTGGGGCATGACATTGCATACACAAACAGAAAGACAAGAAGACAGACAGAACAAATTCTTGTTGTTGGATGGATGGACAGACAGACAGACTTCTCAGATAGATGGTTGGTTGGATGGATGGACGCACTTTGCAATACAGTAGAGTATGAGTATATACATAGATATATACTATGTACATATATGATTGAATAAATGAATGAAATACAAGGTTCTAATTTATCTGAAGGTCGAGACAGACGACGACGTCGACGACATACAACATGCATTTTTGTTGTCTGCAGTTATTTGTGTTGTTGCTGTTGTTCATTTATGTGTAATATACTATAAGGTTTGCTCTCATTTTTCCCCATTGATGATGATGATGGTGTTGTCAATGTTGACGCGTCATCTCTATTATCGTATGACTTTATACGTTTGGCATTTTCATTCAAACAAGATAGATAGGGAAGGTGGGTGGGCAGACTCTGTTGAGCTGCTTACAAGGACATTCATGCATATTTTGCATATTTGCATGTCCTTGCTACAAGGTCTCGTAAATAAAAATTGCATATTTCTCTATTTTGTTTTTGTCTTTTTATGGAAAAAAAATCTTTAAAAATGACATTGAATATAAAATTGTCATAATAGTAAGATTAACATAGAATTTAAAATAAAAGTTTTGTCAATTATAATAGATTTTATGAAAGATTTCTTTAAATTTTTATATTTTGAGAATTAAATTTTATCTCTATAAAATGAATTTTAAAGACATTCAAATCTACTAAGATGATGATTAGAATCAATAAATTCAATGGAAGATTAAAATTATAAGAATGAAGCTGACATTTAACTGATAATATACTGTTGTATATTATCAAAGGTGTAGTACAGTAATTCTCTGTATATCGTAAAAAAAAAAATTTAAAAAGTGTGTGTGAACTAATAAAACTTTCTTTTTATGCCTTACAATTGATCTGCAACTCTTTCCAGATTATAATAGTAAGAGAAACGGAAACTTATTTCATATTTTTATAAACTTATAAATAATAAGCTGTGTCCCCACTCTTAGATTTGGCCCTCAGGCCCCCTGACGAAATTGTGTTCTCTCATATATTAGTTTTTAGTTTTGGACAACAAAATAGATTGAATATTAAAAAATTATCTACGCTCAAAGAATTTTTTTTTTCGATGAACTACCAATCAAAAAGAGATGTTTGACAATGTTTTATATGCAAAGTTTTATCAACACTTCCGATAAATTAAAAAAAAAAAAGTATCGTTGTTTCAAAATTTCAGAGTAATCGGTGTAGTACTTTTCGAGTTCATAGGTAATGAACAAACAAACATTTACATTTTTATTTATATAGAAGAGAAGAAAGATAGATAAAGATTTGTACATTAGTGCAGATATTGGCCCCTTTGCGCGAAATTATATTATGTTACTGTGGTGTCGAGAGATGTCGTCCTGGGGAAGAAGTTCGAGATTAGAGATTTATTTCAATTTTTATTTTATTTATTTATGATAAATTACTGTCAGCTTAAAAATAATAACAATAAACTTAATGTAATTAGTATGAAGATAAAATTTATAATTATAAAATTAAGCTTAAACCCGGTTGGGGAAATTTATTTGCGTAATACGAGCTATGCCCCTACTCATAGACATATGTGGTCAGAGAGGACGTGATAGAATTTATTATAAGAAGTGTATAAAACTCGAAAAGGATCATTTAGAGAGGGCCCACATTTTAAGAATCCGTGGTGAGATGGGATCAACAAATTTATTGGTGACAAAAAAGCTCCCTTCGCTATTTCCACAAAGCGGGAAGCAAAAAATATAAATACAAAAGTCTTTGTGCTGAGGGGCAAGAAAAAAATTTCTGTTTTCCTTTGTCGAGACTTCTGGGCCGCATTCTGGCTTCCTATTCATCCTACATTGTAAGACATAGTTAGTTTTACATCTGTTTAAGGCTTAAGGGACGGAGATTTTAGTATTAAAAATGACTAGGGATACAAAAGCTAAGCTAAGCTGATAGAAGAGCTCAGGAGATTCTATGGCCACTACTATAAGTTTATGAAGAACATTAATCCCTAGAGCTATTCTATGATGCATCAAAGAAGGAAGAATGAAAGAAAATAGCCTACCAGAGTAAGATTTCAAAAGGGAATTAGGATTGCAGTGTAGACCACGAAGGTATTTCTTTTGAACAGACTCAATTTGATCTTGATGCTTTTTATATTGAGGTGACCAAATGGCTTATGCCCAGCTATATGGTAGAGGTTAAAAGGCTCCATACTCTTGACCTCCCACTAAGAAGATTTAATTAATTCTATTAACTTATATGGATAATATACATATACAAATCAATTTTATTTATAATCAAACAAATCTGTCATTCAGTTTAACTGCGCTTAACAGTATAAAATTATGATAACGCACCAGTACATAGTGCAAAGGACACAAAGACATTTTTTCGTCCTGAAATTTTCTAGTAATGGACTTGCCCACCTATAAGTCCATTTATTAAACCCATTAAGGATGTCTTGGAAATTATCTCCACTAAATTTTATTGTAATGGAAGACATTTCGACATAGGAAAGGAGCTAAAAACTGCAATTCAAGAATAATTTTTTTTATTTTTTTTTTTTGTATTTTAATTTAATGTCCAAGCAACTGAGTCGGTTTTTATACATTTGTATCATCTTAAGAAAATTTACATGGACTTAGAAGAACATGACATCTAAAAAATATTACGATCTTCTATTAAGGAGATCGTTGGGGTGAAGTCTTTTCAAACGACGGCGAGTTGTGTTGAGAGTAAGACATCTTGCCAGAGGATTTGGGTGCTTTAGCAAACGATCATTATAACGGCTGCTGAAAAAAATTTATTTTATATTTTGATCTGAACTCTTGGCCCCCTTGCTAGCATCATGTCGCATTCACATGAAAGCCTAAAGAATATATCAAAACGCAGGCATACCGTCGGGCGATCTGAAAGTCAAATGATCGAACAGTCAGACCAGAATGTTGTTCTATCGAATAGAAATAAAAAAAAAAAATCATCCCAAACACGCTAAAATCATTGGTAGACTTCATTCCATTTCGCCTTAATTGGGTTATAAATGATAGAGGACATCATATTAATTACTAATATTCACATTTCATTTGAAGTTGCTACTTTTTTATTTACAAAAAAAAAAAAAAAAACAAAATATGCCTCATACGCACAAATTATTATCTACTATAAAGATAATATTTAATTTAAGTTTCTTTTTACATTTCATTGTAATTTGTTACAATTTTTTGTTTTAATTTCGTATTATTGCACTATTACTAAAACAGCCTACTCAAAATTTTGATAACTGTTTTTGTACTTTTTTAATTTTGAAGAAATATGATGCACAAATAATTCTTCATATGAGGTCTGATTATTTTCCTTTATAGTATGTTTTGTTCAAAGTAGATTCAACTTTTTTTTACTCTTCACGGGAGTGAATAGTATTATAAGTTTGTCATGAAGTTTGTAACACACAGAAGGAGACATCGCAGACCACATAAAGTATATATATTTGTGATCAGCTCGATGAGACGAGTTGATTTAGCCATGTCCGTCTGTTTGCACTCCTGGTCCTTCAGTTTTTGAGCTAGAGAGCTGTAATTATTTTTACTAAACGCCGATCAAGTTTGGAAATCAGCCGAATCGGACCACTAGGAGGGGTAGCCCCCATACAAACCGGGATCCAAATGAAAGTTTCTATTAAAACAACTTGTTTGTTTTTTGTACTATCAATTTAAAATTTGGACACTATAGTTGTCTGACCCAAAGTCTTCACTAGCTGGGGCGTGAAGAGTATTACAACTTCGGCATAACCAACGTTAGTTTTTTTTTTTTTTTTTGAAACGAAGTTCTTTTATGCGGCTTGCGGTAGGAGTAAAATTTTATAAATCGTCACATAACGAAAAAGCGTTATGCTTATTATATACGGGTATGTGTGTGTGTGCGCGCATAGATAAAATCCATGGTATAAGAAAACAAGGTGACGCCAATTTGGCTTTTGTTACGCTCTCAAAATTCTCTCACTCTCAATTTTTAGTGAATAAGTATCATCAGTGTATTAAAACGCTGAAAAACACGCATGTAGTGTTGAACACAACGTGAACATGCATTGAAAATGTAAAAATTAGTGTTATGAAATGAATTTTTTGCGCTTTGATCAGCTGTGTTCGGAAAAATTGTGTTCAAAATAAAATTATTAAAAGGAAATTTAAATTTAAAATGCGGTGAAAATTGAATAAAATACTGTATTTAACAATAAAACAATAAATTTTGTATTTTTCATATACTTTGCAAGCACTTAAATATGCACATATGTTAATATGTAAACAATGAATATATGATAGTGTTGTGCAGCGTAAAAATCACGAAATAAGGACCATTTGCTGAGAACGACACATAGCGGTAAAAAATTGGCGGCACCTTTTTTTCTTACGCCATGGATAAAATCGAGCAATAGATAACATCGTTGTTGTTTTCGCTCACTTTACCAAGTCCTACTGCAAAAACAACAACATCAACAACAATTTTGAGAGCGAACTGTCCAGTCTTTATATTGTAGCCTTTGACAATACTCTTGTGCATTCTCATTATAATAAATGAGAGGGAAAAAAAACAAGAACAACAACAACATCCTCTTTCGATCTTGTTCCGCTCTCAGTTAACATCATATTCAGAAAGTAGAGCGCAATACTTTTCTGCGTATGCGGTTATCAATAAATGAGAGGATAAATACAACAATAACAAAAACACAAATTCAAGAAGCAGCAAAGCATAACCAACAAAAAGACGTACGTGATACAATATGATGATAATATTTAAAAAAAAATGTTTCTTAAGTTAAATAAAAGCTTTTAAATAACCCAAAACCAATGCACACAGTTAAAAAGAATATCTTGAGAGACAGAAAATAAGGAAACAAATATTACAACAGGAAAGGAACTTCATTCCACCCGGGTGTCCCACAAAACCTCTGTGACTTTTTTTTTTTTTTACTAAATCTGACTTTAAGAAGACCTTGATAATGTTTAACACTGACATTGGCCTAGTTATAAATAATTGTTGAACAACTAAATGATCAAAATTACATGCATAGATTACATCCCATTGTATAAAAAAATAATAAGTATTAGAATGGATTTGCTTATTAACCCTATTTTCTTCAAAACCATATTTAAATCAATAATTGGAATATCTAACAAGTATATTTTATTCAATTGGGGCTAATGTACCACTAGATGGACGCATTAATTGAAATACATTATAAAACTGAAGGACTTCAATTGTTTCTACTCCTATTAATACAATATAAAAAACCAAAAGAATAACAACAATTAAATTAGTTACTTGAACTAATTACTAAATAAGCTAACAATCAAACCACTTTAAGTTAAAAATCAAAGTCCCAAATGCAATTAAAACTACTAAATACTATACCATACCCGTCACTTGCCACCTGCCACCATTAATACAACATCATCATCATCATCACCATCACCATATAATCAAAGAAAATGGGTTGTGCGTCGTATTCTCTAAACTAATTTAATTATAAATGCAAAAACAACTGCAACGACTGCAACAACAACAATAATAATAATAATAACAACAATAATAATAAAATACCAACCAAGGATAACATTGAAACATTTCAAAGGAACCTTCAAAATTGCACGCCACAAAATTGATTAACAACAACAAACAAATAAAAATAAAAACAAATCAAATAAAATTAAACTAAAAAGAAAATCAAATATTTTTTTCCTTTTTACTTTTTAGTTTTGTTGTGTTTGTTGCATTTTTAATGAACTAAATAAATACAAAAACAAAATTGAAAAAAAAAAAAATCAATTTAAGTGTAAAAACTTTTTAATGCACTGTGGTGTTGTTTTATTTTTTTATGTTTCAATTAAATATTTGTAGTTTTCGTTGTTACTCCTCATTAAAATGCCACAAAACTTCATTATGATGATGATTGATGATTAATGTGTTTTTTATGGTTATTTATTTATGTATTTAATTATTTATTTTATATTTTATAATTTATTAATAGACAACAAATTGGTTGGTCAAGGTTAGCGGTAATAGGAGTGGAAAGGATTTTTAGCTTTACTTTAGTTCAATGTTTACGGCGCGAAAAGGAAAGCATCAATTTTGTGCAGTGATTCTTAACGTAAAATTGAAATTTTGACAATACATTAGAGTTGGGTTACATTTTCACTCGACGCCATAAGTATTGAATTATACAAAGATGATTGAGTCATCGCTATTCTTAAACCATGTCAAGGCGTTGCCTGGTCTCTAGAGCAACGATCTATGCAAAAATGGAATAGGCCCATTGGTAAATTATTACAAGACGCGTCCTTAATAATATGGGATGCATGCTCCATAATCAGCACATAAAGATGTTGTGGACAGAACCATAATGGATCTCAGAAACTCCGCTGCCCTCATGGGTGGAATTACTTTTGTAAATATTTGCTGGAGATTTCCGACAGACACTCCCCGTTTTTAATAGAGGAACGCATGCAGCTATTATGAAAGCATGCTTGAAATCGTCTCCCCTATGGACATCGATTCAAAATTTAAACTTACGGACCAATATGAGAGCTCATCTTCGTGTAAATTCGTATAATAATTTCCCACAACAACTGCTAAAACTTGGGGAATGATCTATACCATCTTCTAATTTAAGCAGTAAATCATATTGTCCATAGTTCTATTGGATGAGTGTCTAGGCGAAATAGTCCATAATTTAGAAATTTTAATAGATGCATTATGACATCGAAATGTACACGAAAGGGTTTTTCATTGGCTTTGTTCTAGAGTAGTAGTGTCACCTAGGAATGACAAAGTCAATGGAGAAGGAACTTTACCGGTCAGTTATCATATTCCTAGTATATCGATGATCCGTACCAATTTGCCAATTCCGTTTAAACGACTTCAATTTCCGTTTAAAACATATTTTGCTTTGACAATAAACAAGTCCCAGGACCAAATCTTGGACTTAATAGGGATTGACCTACGAAAAGAATGTTTTACTCATGTTTGCCTATCGCGTTTTAGAGCTTCCGAAAATCAAATATTGTTAACAGGGAAGCTCCAATCCACTAAATTTTGGTACAATAGCATTATCTTAACTGCCGGGATGGGTTATGGAATACAGCTCTGGGGCACTGCCTCCAACTCAAACATTGAGATTCTTCAAAGGTTTCAGTCAAAACTACTGCGTAGACTTGTTGGGGCACCATGGTACGTGAGAAACTCAACCTTACACACAGATCTACAGACACCCACGATCCGTGAGGAGATTGCAAGAATCAGCAACAAAAATATCTCCATGTTGGAAAGTCATGACAATCACCTTGCAGTCAACCTGCTTGACTACAGCCAGCACACCCGAAGATTGAATCGGCTGCACCCACTGGATTTACCGTTCAGAGTTCCTATTTAAATTAAACTAATACAAAAGTCATAAGGTTCTACAATCAATTTGCTTAATGTCGATAGATCGCAAAAAAATAAATATATAAAAAAAAAAAAAAAATTATATTAAATTTAGTGTTTTAAATTGTTTGTATGTTATGCGCTGCCATACCGTTCTTCTGATTGAAATTTTGTAACTGTGTATAGTTGGTTCCCGGCTTGAATATGATTGGGAATAAATGGGTTCTTCCAATCAGTAGTAACCCTACAGGCCTACAATTATTAAACTTTTTATAGGATTCAACAATTTCAAAAAAAAAAATTACCTAAACGAATAAGAAAATGGGCCTGGAAGCTCGATATAGGTTTTTGTGGGCAGGTGTTGAATAAATATAAATGGGTCGATAGCGTAGGAAAAGCTTCAGTACAGCAGGGCTGTCAAATCTTTTTGGTTCCCTGGGCCACATAGAGAAGAATCAGCTGTTAGGTGGCACTTGATTTTTTTTTTTTTTTTTTTTTTTTTTTGACCCAAAAAATTACCTACCATGGCTAGTAACATTTATGTGTGTACATGATTGAAATGAAGTGTAACATGCAATTAATTAAGAATGGTTTTATCAGGGGGGGGGGGGGGTGTAGTAGTAGTAGTAGTAGTTTCTATCATCTTTTAAAACAGGGGGGGGGGGGTAGTAGTAGTAGTTTCTATCATCTTTTAAAGCAGTGCTAAGGGAAGCTTTGTGATGATCAATTGAAGCAATTGTTAGTCCAGTATGATAGATTTAGGATAAGGTCGAGAAGGAAAAAAAAACTTTATTTTTTATTCGCTTATGAAGTGTTTTTAGTAAGGTGTAATAAGCTGCTTTCTTCTTCTGTTAGGCGTCTATTGTCTTATTGCATTTTTTTTTTTTTTTTTTGTGTTTTTTGTTTATGTTTTCTAGAATGCTAATGATTGCTTGTTATTCCAATTGTTGCTGTTGTTATTGTTGTTTTGGAGTATTATTTTTCAGTGGTGGCGCTATTATTATTATTATTGTTGCAATTTTATAATACATATTTCTGTCGCTGCTTTTATTGCTGCTGTTGTTGTTGTTGTTGTTATAGTTTAACCTTAACTCAATGAAAAACGCCATTGTGGAAATGTGTGCTAATAGGTCGCCATATGACCCTGTGCTACTTTAGCGACAACAGCGACGACAACGTCGCAGACGTTGCAGTTGAAGCTAACGTTGGCAGCGAAAGCAAAACAACAATAACAAAATACGAAAAAAAAATTAAACGAATTATTATAAAATTGCAGTTGTTGCATTGCGCGCGCATGCATTGGCTAAGTGCCGAGTGGGTCTGAGTGGGTGGCGGTGGTGATGATGATGATGAATACATACATAGTTAAATTGATGGGTGTTGTGATGATGATGTTGGCTGTTTTGGTAATGAGTTGAATTGGGTGTGTTCAAAAAATAAAAAACGAAAAAAAAAATGCGTGCCAATGCATCGACAATGCTGCTGCTTATCTCTCTGTTTTGTTGGTTTGCTTGCGCTCTGCCATTGTGTACTCTCTTTTTTTTAGGCTTAATGCAGCTTTAGTGCTATGCTCTTCATTTTCTCTCTCTCTCTCTCTCTCTCTCTCTCTCTCTCTCTCTCTCTATGATGAGAATTTGACTAATTAAATTTGCAATTGCTCAGTGCCGTCTCACTTCGTGTAGGTTGCACTTACCTTACTTTTGCATCTCTCTAACTAAAAGTTCTGAATGAGTGCGAGAATTAAAATCTCTTCATTCCTTTTTTTGCTCTTTGGCATGCACTCGCTCTCTCTCTCTGTATATCTCTATACTTATCTGTATATACATTCTTCTTAATTGCAATATGCGCTCACTTGCACTTAACTTTGGCTAGGATTGTTTTTTTTTTGCATTTTTTTTTTTTGTACATACGTGAGTTGTAAGTCCCATTGCTACCCCCAAAATGGGCGACGCTGTTTGCATTGCATATATGGCTTGGCGGAGAGCGTGTGTGTGTGGGGATGCACCCTGACCTAGTTACATTTATTCATTTATTTCTACTTTTTCTTCTTCTTTTTATTAGGTATATGGATTGTGATTGTATAGATACATACATTGCATGTACATATGTAGATGCATATATGCATATCTTTATACGTACATACATATATTCTTAGTATATTATGCATTATAACTGTGTTTGTGTGTGAGCTTGCAATAAATATTGCAAAAGTATCTTTACACATGTATGTTTGTGTGTTTATATTTTGTTGCAATTTATATTTTTGTATTTACACATTTGTTTTCGCTGCTACATTTTTGTTTTTATGTATTATTGTTTTTTTTCTTCCTTTTTTTTTTTTTAATAATTTTCTATTTAAAATTGCATTTTATTATTCAACTGATTTTTTGTATTTTTAATTTTATTTAATTTATTTATGATAATTTATTATTTTGTACATGTATGTGCGTGTGCATGCATTTGTTTTGTTTAGTTTTATACATAAATTATTTTTATAAATTTTTTTTTTTATTTTTATTTTTATTTATTTTTTTATTCAATTTTATTTTTATTTACTTTTTTATTCATTTATATTTACTTTTTTATATCATTATTATTTTTGTTTTTTATTAATTTTTACTTTTTTTGTTTTTTGTTATTTTCTTTTTGCTGCTACACTTATGCATTTCATTGTTTTATTATCACTCTTCTTGTGATTACTCTTTATTTGCGTCATTGAAAATTGTTGCGTTTTTCTGTAGTTTGTTTGTTATAATATATACATATTTTTTGTTTTATTTGTTTTTGTCTACAAATTAAATTAAATTTGATTTAATGTCATTAATGTTGCGAAAGCATAAACAAATGAACAAACAACAATCAAAAGACAATTTAAATAATAACAACAATGATGATCGTAGTAATAATAATATTAAAGAGATAAAACAATATGGAAAAATGAAATAAGTTGATATTCCCTGCACCACCTAAATTGTTTCATATGGTCATTTCTACAGAAAAGTCAACCGAGTCTGAAAATTTAAAAGTTAATAAACACTGGTTTTGTTTTAATATCATTTATAATACATATAATGAATTTACAGTTTATCTATGCAGTTATTATGAGATAATTAGCCTTAAAACTGTAAATACTTATTTCTTGCTCTTCGCTTTTAAGGGTATTTCATATAGTACAATATTTTTGTACACATCTTTATTATGTATAAATGTTATGCTTGCACTCATCTAATAATCTTTGTCTAACAAGAAACACATTAAAAAAAAAAAATGATAACGGATAAAACAAGGTTCGATAAACGGTAAATTTTCATTTTGCTTTGACTGCAGTTCTAATGTAAAGTTCTTGTACTTACTTAAATACATTATTTGTTATCAGTATTTCGCGATCGCTCTACGCGACAAAACACTGACCATAAAAATTGCTGAAACAGCGCATATTTAAAAAAAAAATTTAATTTTATTAAAAAAAAAAACTGGAGCATATACTTTTTAAATTAGGAAATAACTCTATCGAGGATATATATACTCATACACATAATTGTTTGCAATTTCAAAAATAGTAGTAAAAATCCACTTTAACAGTAAATTTAAACGGTAAAAAATTGTATATCGAAAAAAATAAAAATGCTGTTATGTTCTTCTATTCATTTTTAATACGTATTGAAGAAAAAAATAACAGTTATCTCATTGGAAATATACACACAAAGATAAAAGAAAAAATAAGTCAGATTTTGCGCTAACACATAAATGTTTGCAAAATGCATACAACGTAGAAAAGTTATTAGAAAAAAACATTTTCAGCTTGTTTTTTGGCTAATGTTTGGTGTGCCCACCTTCGGCATCGATAACAGCTTGAAGTCTTCTTTGCATTGATCCAATTAAGTGTTGTATGTCGTTTCCTAAGGTATTTTCTGCCATTCCTCATATATAATCCTGATCAGGTCAGCTTTTCCCTTTGGCGCCCGTTGTGCTACCTTTTTTTTCAAATGAGCCCACAAATGTTCAATTGGGTTCAAATCAGGGCTTTGTGGAGGTGCATCGAGGACTTATATAGCAGCCATGTTCTGCACAGTAGGGATTTATGTTTGGGGTCGTTGTCCTGGTATAATTTAAAATTCATTTTTCCAGGTCTTTGTGGATCTTCCATTCCAAATTTTTGAGCACTGTTGATCAATTCTTTCTTTAGAATATCCAAATAAAGCTCTTTATTCAAAATATCAGTGAATACTCTTAATTCACCAACGCCTTGCATGGATATACAGCCCCATACCATCACTGACAATTTGCCGAATTTTATTGTTGGTATAATATTTTTCTGTTGGAGCGCTGTATTGGGTTTTCGCCAAACTTTATGGGGACCATCGTTTTGGTGAAGCATTATTTTTGTCTCGTCACAAAATGTAACCCCACTCCAATACTCTAGGGGCTGAGAAATGTTTGCAGAAGCAAAAGTCATTCTCTTTGAAATATTTTGTGAAGAAAGTAATGGCTTTCGACGCGCTATTCTGGCTGAGTATTCATTTCTTTTCAATAGTCGTCGAATTGTTTCAGAGGAGACATCTAACCCATATTCATTTTTCAAGGATATAGCCCTTGATTGATTGGTTGATCGTGCATTTTTGTCAAGATCTCTAAGAATATGTGATTCTGTCCTTGCTGACAATTTTCTTGGCTGGCCTGCAGAAGTGTTTAAACATAATCTATTTTCTTTCTCTGCGAGATTTATTATATTGTAAACGGTTCTTAATTTGATAGAGAACATTTCTGACAATTCTTTAACCTTTTTGCCTTTATAATAATTAAAATATATTAGTTCAATGACACGAATCCTGTTGCAATTGCATATTTTTTGACTGGAAAAATGTTTAGAAATATATCCCGAAATTCACATCGACAAATCCCGGAATTTTCGCGACTAGGCGTCCCTAGTTTGCACTGAAGATGACACAAAAATAAACTTCCATTATTTTGTCAATATAAATGATACTGCGGACATACTATATGATTCGGAGGAAGAGCTTAATTAACAAACACAAATTTAATAAACTCATACGATGAGGCATTCAAACATTTTTTACGTTGATGTGCATAATCTATATGTCTACGAAAAGCGTCATCAGTTCTTGAGATGTGTTACCGCATTCATTACATTGATAGACATTTGAAGAATTCTCATTATGGCAGGTGCGCTTATGACGCTGCAGACTATAATTTGAAGCCAAATAGGTGCTACAAATGTCACATGGAAATTTTTGTTTATTCTCTTTAGTAGTATCTGTCAAGGTTAAGGTCGTTAAGGGTCTTGCTACACCATTCAATAATACTGGATGTCCCCTCATGGATATTACGTTTGTGTAAGTTTAGTTTCTTCTTCTTTGGAAATTCTTTGCCGCAATCATTACATTTGAAATCCTTTCTATCCTGAACATGGACATCCTCCATCTGGGATGGTGAATGTAGTGATGGAGGAGAAGTTGTTTGTTTATTTTTCAACGATTGTCATAACGATGATCGACATCTTCAGAAGATGCCTTTAATTTCATTTGGTCATCATTACCAATATAATCGTCATTTTTATTTAATAAAGAGTTTCCATCATCTCCATTATTATTTATATAGAAAAACACATTCAATTGGTGCAAGGGATATTAATCCTGAGTTTTTGTTTGTTGTTCTACCGGCTTTCCTAATACTTTTTCCTGCTCTTCTTCATGATCGTGTTGCCGCTTCAATTATTGTTCATGTAAATTTTTTTCCATTCGAAATGCTTTTCGTACATTCATTTTAATTTTACATTTAAATTGACCGAAAGCGACGAGTTTCTTAAGAGTATGAAATTCTACGATTGTGCGCCAACATTGTTGACATAACCAAGCATCTTGGTTTGGTATTATTAAAATATTTCGAGATTAAATGCCATCGCCTGTTTAATAGTCCCGTTTCTGCATCACAAAACGCAACTCCATTCTCGCATTTTATGGTGCACGAATAGCATTGGCTTTCTACTTTTACTTCCATTTCCCATAGAAAAAAGATTAGGTTTCCCCAGCCTGTTGAAATGGTGCCTCAGTCTGTCATTGTATTGACTTGAGTGGTCATCTGGTCTTCAACGTAGGCTACGTTTAGATCATGGTGTATGCGGCTGTTTCTAACGGTGGTTTTGCTTAGTGCGTAATTCTTCAATCTTTTCACTTGTAGTCTATGTGACCTGACTCTCGTTTCCCCGATGTTTCGGTTCAGATTATACTAAGCTGCGTATATAATTGAGTGGAATATCCTCCAGAGAGCTTTTATCTTTAGAATGGTATCCTCTCGGGTTTGCACACAGCTTTTTTTTTATATGAACTCAGATTTTCGATTATATTTAAATCTGGGGTTTGGAACGGCCAATCCAACATCCTTCAAAAACTGCGTTATTAGTTTGTCCTTATGGCACGGGGCTTTGTCCTGCTGCAATATGAAGGACTCTCCAATCAATTTATTCCATGAGGGGAATGTATGATTATTTAGAATATGTAAATAATTCCCTTTCTCCATGGTTCCCTCTACCGGAAACATATCTCCCAAGCCAGCAAAGCATACGCATCCCCAAAACATAACGGAGCCGCCAGAATGGATGTTTTTTTTCGCATGTGGGAACCACTTTTTTGCACAATCGGATGAAACTCAAAAGAGCTTTCATCGCTCCACAAAACTTTATACCAAAATTCTTCAGGTTGTTCGACATATTTTTTGGCAAACTCAAGGCACTTTATTTTATTTCTTTTAGTAATTTGTGGTATAACTCTAGCAATATAAGTATATGCTATAATCGCCTTCCTTAAAACGTTCTCGAATGGATTTTGTTCTCGTTGGACAACAGATCAATGCAAACTAAATAGAAGAGATGTCAAAATATTTATGCCTTCGCAAAAATCGATGTCTGCTATGATTCTTATCAGCAAAAATAAAAATTCAAAAGGCAAATGACAAAATATTTGCCATGTGTGTAACTGTAATTACACTCTTTCTTTTGATCACCAACTGTTTACCGTTATATGACTGTACAAAGCAAATCATGGTCCGACAAACAAAAACTGATGTTGTAAAAATACTTGTGCCTAATTGTGTATTTTAAATCAATTCATCTCTTTTCGTTTACTAATCAAAAGAAAATCAATCTAATTAATTGAGTTGTAAATAAAAATGAGTTAAGTTTGGTACTGTTTCTTCCAAGTGTGTATCACTATGTCTATCACAGATTTAGGCACTAGGTTTTATTGTTTTAGCTTTGTTGCCACTGTTTGTTTTGTAGTTATGGTAGCATAAAGCTTCTGACCATTCCTTGGAATGTTCATGTTTACGATGACGATACATATTGTTGGCACGTGATTTAAATGAACGAGGACAATAAAGACACTGGTAGAGATCTACTCCAGTATGCGTGGATATGTGATCCTTTAGTGCATGTGACACTTTAAATGCTTCATCGCATTGTTAGCATTTGAAACATTTTTCCTGTTGATGTGCATAATCTATATGTCTACGCATAGCGTCTTCAGTTGTTGAGATGTTACCGAATTCATTGCATTGATAGACTGTTGAGGATCCTCATTATGCCAGGCGCGCTTATGACGCTGCAGACTATAATTTGAAGCCAAATAGGTGCTTCAAATGTCACATGGAAATTTTTGTTTATTTTCTTTAGTAGTATCTGTCAAGGTTAAGGTCGTTAAGGGTCTTGCTACACCATTCAATAATACTGGATGACCCCTCATAGATATTACGTTTGTATAAGTTTAGTTTCTTCTTCTCTGGAAATTCTTTGCCGCAATCATTACATTTCAAATCCTTTCTATCCTGAACATGGACATCCTCCATCTGGGATGGTGAATGTAATGATGGAAGAGAAGTTGTTTGTTTTGTTTTCAACGATGATCGTCTTCTTTACGGTTAATCAACATCTTCAGAAGATGCCTTTAATTTCATTTGGTCATCATTACCAATATAATCGTCATTTTTACTTAATAAAGAGTTTTCCATCATCTCTTTTATTTTTTACACATTCAATTGGTACCAGGGATGGATGAATTTTCACTTAATCCTAAGTTTTGTTGATGTTCTTCCGGCTTTCCTATTTCTTTTTCCTGCTATTTTTCATCTTCTGCATGATCGTGTTGTCGCTTCAATTTGTGTTCATGTAATTTTTTTCCATTCTAAATGCTTTTCGTACATTCTTTTTAATTTTACATTTAAATTGGCCGAAAGCGACGAGTCTCTTAAGAGTATGAAATTCTACGATTATGCGCCAACAATGTTGACATAACCAAGCATCTTGGTTTGGTATATTAATTGATTTGTGGGAATTAAATTGAACCTTAAAATATTGAATATCTAAATGCCATCGCCTGTTTAATAGTCCCGTTTCTGCATCACAAAACGCAACTCCATTCTCGCATTTTATGGTGCACAAATAGCATTGTCTTTCTACTTCTACTTCCATTTCCAATAGAAGAAAGATTACGGAGAGCTTCATTGTACTACCCATGAAAAAAAAACCCGCACTCTGTCTTTCTTGAAAGTTTCTATTTTGGGGTCTTATATTCCAAAAGAAAACTTTGGCAAACATATACACATTTCGATATATGAATATGTATAATTAATTGCTTTAATAGCCGCTATATCCACCATTATTTTGGATGACTTTTGGCATAAGCTTGCGGCAAGTGTGATTTTTTTTTATGCAATCCCATAGTTGGCCCTTATTTTGAAGTATTTTGGTCCGAATTTATCTTTTTAATTCTGCCCATAGATTTTCTATGGGATAAATAGCCGCAATTTATGCAAACTCGTGAACGTACCAAAACGTTTGGCAGTGTATAAATTGATGCAATCATACAGAATTGCCAATCGAATTAAAAAAAAAATATGCCGAAAACAAGCGAAAAAAGTAAATTGATTAAATTAACTACAGAAAAGGCAATAAATAAATTGTTATTTTTATTAAAATTAAAAAGCAACCAATTTTTTTCCTTACCTGTGCCATTTATTTTTACACTTTTCTCACTTTTGGATTATAATTTTGGCAGAGTTGCCAGACAATTAATTACCACTGTGGCAACGCTAATCTTTAATGCAATTTGCTTTACTCAATCGTCGCAAATGTTGAAATTTTTTGTATATCCACTAACTGTCACTTAGTTTATGCAGAGGTTGTTTATGCAGTTTAATAAATCTCATGAAGACCCCGATAAATTCAACCGAAATACCTACCAAATGTCATAACCTACATATAATACATAATTAAATATCGATTCTTAAGTGCCTAATGCCTCTGTATCATAAAATATGAGTTTTTAAAGAAAATATGTAGAAGTGTGTTATTCAAGTGGCAGGGATTGTATAAACGAAAAGTCATAAAATTAGCAAATGTCAGTTGAAATTGTTGAAATAACGCCCCATCTATTGATGGGATAACTGGTTGTTGCGTTACAATCATCAAGACAAATTGATTAATACCTGTTGATACTAGTAGTGTAAATGATATACAAAATAAATGCACACAGAAATATTATAAAATATTTAATTAGCATTACATATTTCTATTATTTTTATATTTTTATTCTGTTTTCAATGAATAATTTTTAATTTTTTTTCTATGAATTATTATATTATTATTATTTTTTTTTGTTTTTTGCTTTATATTTTCTATAAATTGGCCATTTATTTGGTATTTTATTATTATTATTATTTTTTTTTTTAATTTTTCTGTTGTAAAAATTTCCATAAATAATTTTAAATAGTTAAGCCCCGTTACACTACTATGCACACCTGCCATGTTTTGTTTTATTTTGTTGTAACCTGTTTTATCTGGCCATAACCTACTTTTCTAGTTACAATCTTTTGTTTGTGCCAATTAAAACTAATTTTCTGATGCTCATCTTCTTCTTGTTTGGTCTACAAATTTTGTTGTTTTTGTTATTTTTGTTGTTGTTGTTGTTGTTGATGATTTTCACAATCTCACATGAGTGTATGAAAATGCACAACAATATACAAATATCTATGTATGGGTGTATATATATATACACTATGTATATTTGGTATATAGGACGACGTATTTTTAAGGTGTATCTCTGTATATATTACTTTGTCTTATCTCTTTACTTCTTAGTTGATTGTTGATTTTAAATTATTTCTAAACAAATTAAATATTATTATATATGAGATACATATGTTTTCATTAAAAATGTGTAATTTCTCAAAAAATTGCAATGAGATAAAGTGCTTTAAGATTTTAAATTTTAAAATAAATAAAACTTAAACTAATGTACCGCAACAAAGTAAACAAATGATACACTCCAACTTAATCCTCACTAAAGCTTGAATGGAGAGTTTATAAATGTAAATTTTTAAATTAAATGGTTTATAATAATACATTTCTGTATTTACTATTTTAGTTTATATCCATTGCACTCATAAATCAGAAATTTATTTATTTATTTTTTTTACTATAAATACATTTTACAATATTATTTTACATTGATAAAAATAAATTTATTATTCTGCAATATTTGGTTATGTACAGGGTAATGTATTTTTTTAGAAACCATTATAATTTGAACCATTAAATAAATATATGTATATTAATATATATGTATTTATATTGTTACTATTTTTATGGTTGTAGAACAAATAATATTTTTTTTTTTTTGCTTTTTTTTTTAATGAAAAGTTGATTGGCGGCAGTGCTGGCGTTCACATAGTACATACTTTAAGAAAAATTGAAGAGATCACTAACAAAAAGTCCAATTCTACTTCACATGAAATCGGTCTTCAATAAGTCTTACAGTGGAGGTACACCGCAAGGTGGCGTACTATCTCCTCTCATCTGGAACTTGGCAGTTAACTCCCTGCTAAGAAAACTGGATCAAACCGGATGCCAAGTTGTAGCTTATGCCGACGACATTGCTATTGCGGTATCTGGCAAGTTTCCTTCTACCCTAGCAGAGAGATTAACATATGCTCATAGCATTGTTTCAAAATGGTGTCGGGACTTTGGTCCCTCAGTCAACCCTTCGAAAACTGAGACCATACTTTTCACAAGGAAGTACAAAATTCCCAAGTGGTTCTCCGCACCGGACTAAGGGATGTCGTGTCAACACTTTGCTGGTACCACAATGGGCCATAATGTTTTTGTGCACGTTAACCTAACCTAACCTAAGTCTTACAGTGTCCTCCCATGCTTTTTAGTTGTTAACAGATTCACGTTTACTCAAATTGCATCAGAATTTCTAAAAATCTGCTATAGTGCAATATTTTATAATTTATTAAATTCTGTGAGCGAGGACAACAAGGATTTTATCTATCGTTCAGTCCTACCCAAGTGGCATATTACCACGGCTATCGTCTGAACATTGGATTTGTGTATGTATGTCTGTTCCCTATGGACTTTGAAACAGCTGTGCCGATTTTGTTGAAATTTTCAGGCAAACTGTAGCATAACCTGGAAGGTGTTCATGTAAAGTTGGAACACTGGAAAGGAGTGGATTAAACTTTACATATACAGTTGTTGACATAATTTTGAAAAACAAATATATATACACACCTGGCAAAAATAATAAGTACATGCAGTTTTCATTTATTTCCATATATATATTTTTTTTTACTTTTCTAGTTGTGCGGATGACGTAAACAGTTTTAAATCTATAGATTACGATGTGGCAAAACTTTTGCTAGCAAGCAATAATTTGGGACTTCCCCCATTTTTATGGTATACATTATGGAAATAAAGTAAATATCATTCGATCTGTCATTCTTGTGCGAAGCTTTAGTAATTCATACTTCAACACACACAATTTTTACGATAATCTGATATTTCTCTAAATCATTCGACTTGATGTTGCACGTGTCGTATCTTTTTGTTCGAAGTGTGTATGTAAGTTTGAATTATAGTAGAATTATTGAATTTGTATTGTATAATTTTATTTGAATTGTAATAAGCCACTTGTTTTTAGACATCAATTCCCAATCACTTCAAATCATCAGGAAACTACGATCATCGATATCTTTGAATTAAGAGATTTCATGGTTCATTCAAATAAAATATTGTTAAATCCAGAAGGATTATTGTCATCAGATGTTTTCTTTTAGTGCATATTTGATTGAATTGTATGTAGTTTGATTTTTATTGCGCAAATGGATAATTCTATTCTATTGTGTAGAGTATACAAAAGTCTATTAATCTGATGATTATATTGTATTGTTCAAATAGAAACAAAATGAAACAACTACAAATAGTTGTTCCATATATACAATGAGAAAAAAAAAAAAAAAACGCAATTTATTGCTTTATAAACACATTTACACACACACACACACACACATTCGTCGCACATACATTAAGAGCTTAAAGCTTTCGCTATCGTAAATGCATATGTATGAGTATAAGTAATCAGCGCACTATAGTATAGTGTAGGTGAGCTGAGTGTTTCAGTAGTGTATGTCCATGCGTTTGATTTTGTTTCTGGTTTTTTTCTTCTTATTCTACTCTCGATCTTTCTATGATATAGTAAAATACTTTACTTTCGTATGTATAAATATACAGCAAACATATCATCTAAAGTATCCTCGTTCTCCTATCACCTAAAGATCAATTCAACCTCCTTTTTTCCCCCACTTTTTGTTCTATAAACACTGCACATGATTATTTAAAAGAAAAAAAAAAAAAAAAAGCTAAAGTCATTTGTTGCTGTTGTTCTTATTGCATCCATGCATCCGTTTGAGCTTTTTGTACGGTGATTTTTTCTCTTCTTATTCATCATCGGCATCATCATCATCATCATCATCGCCATATTAACACAAAGCTTACTTTTAAGTTCTTCTTGTTCTTCTTGGTTTATGTGTAGAAGTATGAGTGTGGGTTTGTATCTGTGTGTGTGTATAAAGCGAAGTGCTTGCGGCTGCAACGGCTAAGTGGGTCGTCAGTGGTGACAACAACAACAACAACACTATCATTCATTTACTCTTTGGTACGTTCGTTTGTTCACTCTTTCCCCCTCCTCATTCTTTCCTTTGTTTGTTTTTTGTTTTCTATTTGCAATTGCAACAACGCATCATCATCATCATACTGCAATTTGTTACGTTTTCACCATTGTCTGTCCATCTTTATCATTATTACTTTTCTGTATCTTCATCACCTTTAATGTTTCCATTAGCATTATCATCATCACCTTTATCATCTGCATAAACTCATTATCACTGAGCTTCTTAAACAAAATATCGTCGTCGTTCCTTTACATTTGATTTTTTCTCATCTTTTGTTTTGTTTTGCCTTTTGTCATATTCTTCTTTGTTATCTTTAATTGTATTTTTACACACTTTCCCTTGTTCTACTTCACTCTTCTCATCTTTTTTTTTGCATTATTTTATTTTATTTTTTGCTGAGTCGTGAGTTTATTTATTATATTTAATAATTGTTACTTAATTTCATAAAAAAAAAAAAAAAAATGCAATTTTTTTCTTTTAATTTTTTTTTGTTTTTGTTTTTTTTTTTTATTATTATTCAAGTTAAAAAGTCAACGTCAGCGACTTTTTGTGCTTTGTTTATTTATTTATTTTGTATATAAATTGTAAATTTGTTGTGGCAGGTCTTGATTTCAATTCAATTTAACTTTTAACATTTTCTGGTTGTTTTGTTGTTGTTGTTCCCTTTTCTGATTATTTTAAAAATAATGTTTGCTGATTTTTTATATTTTAATAAATTTGTTTTAAAAGCAAAAACAAAATGCTTTGTGTAAATTTGTCATCGAGGTTTATCTGTTTCTTTTAGCGAATACAATTTGTTAAATACTTATTAAATATTATTTATATTAATCATGTGCCCTGATGTCTGTTTTTGATAATTTAATTGAAATTTTTCATAAAAGTAAGTCATAAGTTCTTTTTAATGTAGGATTTTATCTTGTCTTGATGCCCTTAAAATTTTTATGAGTTTCTTATTCTGTGTTGGGTACATTGTCAATTCTTTATAAAATAATAATTTATTTATTTATATACACTGGATGCTTATTATAGTTAAGCTGCAGGGAAGTACAGCCATAGCTACTAGGATTTCAGCTGATATTCGAGTGTATTAATTTTGTCAGGGCTGCGGCCCAATTGAAGCAATATCATTGATCATGGAAGGATACAAAAGAAGTTTAAGAATTCATTCAATAATTAAATAAATTTAAATTACAACAGGATCATAAGCTATTAAATCCTCAAATGCGAGAACTTCTACTCTCTTTTGTCACATGTTTTAAGGCATAACAATTTTATTAGATTAGGTTAGACAGGCCGCTCGCACTACACGGAAGGATGAGGAAGATATGGAGGGGGCCGACGTCGGATATGAAATTGGAGTGAACGTCTGGCAGTTGGTCCTAGAGGTCTCCCTCTGCTTCTAAAACTAACCTAAAGATTCCCCGAACAGAGGTCTCGGTTTCCCGAGAATACGGGTACGTCTTCTAAGAAGAGCAGGGCAGTCACATAGGAGATGTTGAATACTCTCCGATTCGTCTTCATCTTCTTCTTCATCTTTACAACTATGACAGAAGTTTTGGTATGGAAGACTCATCCTTTGGGCCATCAACCCAATTGCGCAGTGCCCTGTTAAGACTCCAATTATCATCCGAATCCTTTTCTTAAGAAAGTTTGCGAGTTTGGAAGTCCGTTTAGGTTGAAAGCTTTTGCCGGAGTGTCTTAGCGACAGTACATCCAGGCTAATGCGCCCACATACTGTCTGCTAACTCCATGCTGTTAGCTTCCAGTCTCGAAGGGATGTCTTGTATCGGTCTATGAATGACAGCTACCGCTAAAGAGCTATGCATTGCCGATCCCCTCCTGGCACACTCACCCGCCATCTCGTTACCTGTAAGACCACAATGACTAGGCACCAGCGAGATTGCCGTAATTGAGTGCTACTGAGCCTGGTTAAGAACCACCACTGTTCTATGAATATCTTTGCTCTTAATGCTATAAGCCGTCAGAGCTTTGTTAGCAGCCTGGCTTTCAACAAAGATCGTCGATATGCCTCTTGGAGTCTCCCCCATAGTGTTTATCAACCTTGCTGCCTGCCAGACCTCTGCCTGGAACAATATTATTTATTCAGTATCTGTGTAATCGTCATTTCATCTATCTAAACATACTCCTACATAAATTTGTACGTGTATCTATTATTACCAAATCCAATCGGATAGCGTGTCTTTCTCACTCTCTTAACTGTATTTTTTTATATACAATTTTTATTAATCCTTTTAATAAATAATCAAAAAAAGAAAAAACAATATAAAATTGTATTGTAATAACACAAAAAAAAAAAAAAATAAAAATAAAAATAACACAATTATGAATTGTTAAATAAATACAGTAACAACAAAAAAAAAAAAAAAAAATCATGCAATATAATAATGAAATAATTTGCAAAATTTGTATTTGTTTTCTTTTATTTTCTTATTTTTTTATTTATTTATTTTATTTTGGATAAATTTGTTGAGTATCTGCATTTGTATCTTTATGGTGGTTTTACCTTGTGATGTAACAATATTATTTCCCGAACAAACAAATGAACAACGAATTTTACGCATGTTTTTTTTTTTTTTTTTTTATTTGTGTAATTGTTGTTGCTATTGTATTTCGAAGCATATTTAAATAATTTTCGGGTTTTTTTTTAGTCTTTTCGTATTTTATTTATTTTTTCAATTTACGTTTTACGTTGAAGAGAAAATACTCGTAAATGAAAAACAAGAGAAAATATAAACTTCAGTTTCACAGAAGGTTTTATACCTTTTACAAGAATAGATGAAACAGAAACAAAATTATGTATTACGGAAAAGTTACCTAACTAAAATCCACTTATATTTCTTAGAGTTATAGCCGTTTAGTAAGTAATCAGATGCTTCTAATTTTAACTATTATTTGTTATGTAAATAAAAAAATCTTTATTTTTATTTATATAAATGCCATTGTATGATATAATCGTTCTATCGATTAAATATGTAGATATATGTACATGCGATTATTGTGTGTCTTTTTAAAATAATAGCGCACCCTGCCCGGCTTTTCATGAGAATTAATATTTATTTTATTTAGTTGATGACTCATAATTCAAAAACAGATGTTTGACAAAGACTACTGGACCGCTTTTGAAATAGTTATGTCTCTAAGCCATATATGTAAAATTTGATCCATTAATTTTGGTGGTCTTATCCACACCAAACTTCACAGGAAATGATGATGGTGATGACGCCCTTTGTTTATTGTAATAATAATTCTGTGGTGTAAATTTAACTATTTTGGGATAGAACACATAAAGATAGTTTCAATGTTCAAATCTTTATGAATTCTTCTACTATAATAGACCCAATCAAAGTTGCAGTGTCGATGTGACTAGCTATCGCCTTTCCTTAATCTAATTGGTACCACCTATTCTAGCAGTCTGTGGATCCTATATATTCTACTTTCTTCTCTAGTTATAATAAAACAAAAGATCAGTATGTGTGGGTCGTTCATCTCCTACCTTCTTCTTAGGTTAATACATATGAACAGCATATGTGGGTCGCACATCTTCTACTTCCTTTTCTGGTTAAAAACATATGATTAGTATAGTTTATACATGGACTTATAAGGGGCTTATATGCATAAAGCTTAGGTCTGATAGGCCCGTGGGTTTGTTGTGTTAATTTTAATTCCTTTTTGTGTTGAACTTTAAAAAGTGTAGTGCTCCTTTTCTAGTAATTTTGGAGCATCGATTAAAACATAGAACTGCATGTGAAAATAAATGAAAAGCCAATTGGGAATCTGGAAAACTTAATGAAAGATAATAGCGATGGGACCAATGTTTCCTGTTTGAATGCATTACAAACATCATGACAAAGTGAATATTCCTTTCACTTAAAGTTAAATAGAAAATGAAAAAGAGATACAACATGAAAAAAAGTACAAAATCTACTTTTGATACAATAATAATAATAAAAAAAAAAACTACAAACAAACAAAAAACGGAATGAATAAATAAATGAAAAAAAAAAAAAAAAAAAAAAAATATAAAAATCTGTTGTGATACTACGACAAAGAGAATGAATTTCATTATTTCGTATTGTTGTTATATATTTTTTGGCTGTTTTTTTTTTTTTTTTTTATTGTATGTATTTCTTTTGCTGTTACTAAACGAGCAACAATTGCTTATTATTTTTGGTTGATTTTTTTGTTATTGTTGCCGAGCACTTTATGTGCGAATAGTTTTACTCGCTTGCGCGTTCGTCTATCTGCTCTTTATGTGTTATTTGATGTTGATGTATGTTTGTATCTGTGTATGGTTGTTTGTATAGCGACGCCATAATGTCGGTATCTCAGTTGACTTGGCTTGGCGCTAGATACTCGTCGTTGTCGTCGTACTCGTACACAGTATATGTATATTGTATAGTAGTAGTTAGGTAGATTGGAGTAGAGTAGTATGTCTGATTATGACCCACTTTACTATTTGCATGGCCTACTGCACTTGGCCAATTTTTCGTTTCATTCGCTCGCACACGTTCGTACAAAGAAGAAGTACATCATCAAAAATAATAAAAAAAAAGAAACAAAAACGAAAAACAAACAAAAATTATTTATGTGTTTTTATTTCGTTTCTTCTTTCTTTTTCTTTATTGAATGAGTTGAGTTTTGATGATCATAAGTGAGTTGATTTCGTTGTTATTATACATATATATATATATATATATATATGTATAAAGATAGCAAAAGTAGTGTCATATGATGAAGAATAAGGTGACGTGAAGGGGAGGCATAAGTCATACTATGTGTCTCTTTTGGATTTGGCAACTTTGGCACGAGACTAAAAAGTAATTCAATTTATGTGATTTGATTGCTGCCTGACAGCCTAAATGAATACTGTGTGTGATCACATTAGATCGTCAATTAGACAAAGTGACAGGTAGTGTGACAAGTCAGAATATACCAGAATAGACAGTCCTCACTTAATCGAATATTAAAGTCAATTGTAAATAGTAAATAGAGTTTATTTTAATATTTAGAAACCTACTGACAAATCCAATGAGCCTTTGGATTCTTATGTGCAACGCTGTATTTATTAATGTCATAATATTGTTTGTTTTATTTTCATTAATTTTACTTACATTTATTTTATAATTGTAAATTTTTTTCTTTTATTTTTCTTTTATCAAATTTTTTTTTTTTCTTAATTTTTATTTTAATTTTTTTAATTTTTTATTTATAATTTTTATTTGTTTTTTTTTTTTTTTTGTATTTTAATTTATTGTTTTTTGTATTTTAATTTTTTTTTATTTTATTTTTGACGCCCTATGCTCCAACAGGAGATAAAGGAAATCATATATATATTTATTTATTTTGATTTTTCGTTTTTAATTAATAATAATAATTATTTTATTTTTTTTTTTTTGTATTTGAAATTTTTTTTTTTTTTTATTTATATATATATACATATATATATATATATATATTTTTTTTTTGTATTATATATATATATATATATATATATATATATATTTTTTTTTGTATTTATATATATATATATATTTTTTTTTTGTAATTTTTATAATTTATTAATTATTTATCATAATTAAATTTAAAAAAAACGAGTGAGTAGTTACTGATGACTTTGACTTTTAAATTTATTATTTTAAGTTTTCCTTTCATGTTTAGTTTTTATTCCCTAAATTTTTATTATTATTTCTAATATTTTAATTTTAGTTTAATTAAATAATTTTAAATTAAATAATCTTATTTAATTCTAATGAAGTCAATTCTGCAGGTTGGTTTCAAATATGTAATGCGGTCTTTTAGGCCAATTATTAAGACTCAACCTCAACGTCGTAATGTCATGCATTACAAGGTGCCAAAAAGGCTTCTGGTTGAATTTTTCCCTCTGTGGTGATATCTGCATAATAATATCTATTCTTCCTTTCCTATCATATCATATTTTTTAAGATTATTTCATTTGTTTATTTGGTTAATTAGTTATTTGTATGTTATTTGCATCAATTTTATTTTTATTTATAAAGGAATTTGTCTCTGTTTTAAATTTCTTATTTTTTGTTCCTTAATTTATTTTATTGTTTCTTAATTTTTATTATTTTTTTTTAATATATTTTAGATATAGAAATTTTTTATTTAATATTCTTGTTTTCACTTATCTTCTTTTAAATTATTATATATTTTTTCTAGTTATTATGTTCTTATTTTATTATTATTATTCTTTTGATTATTTTTATTGTATATGATATAATTTTTTAGAATGGTTTTTAAATTTTTCTTTAACGAAATTTGTATATTTAGGCAGTAAAAAAATATAGAAACTAAAATATAAATAAATAAATTTAACTTCTTTTTTTGCTTTTATCAAAATGAATTATATATAAATGATTTTTTTTATTATTTAAATTTTATTGTTTGTTTTATTATTTTAATTTTTTGTTTGTTATTCAATATGTTCTACTTATGATTTTATAATGTGGTCTTCTTTTTTTGTTTGTCAATTGTGTATGTCAGTAGCAGATATACAAATACAAATACACTAGTGTGTATCTAATCTATAACATGCTTTTGTGGGTTTTTTCTTTATTACATACAGTTTTGTTTAGCTGTTGGTTTTTTGCTTCTATTCGTAGTGTAGTGTGTTGTATATGCTATACATGCCGCAACAATTAGTTAAGAAATTTAGATCATGGCAGTCGTACAACATTGTAATAATTACATACATATCTACATATACACAAACATATGTATCTAGATATGTATACTTGTATGTACATATGTAGTATGTTTGATTCAACTTATGTAGATGAAATAAAAAATACACACGCATAAACACCTTTACACTTTGATTTCTTGTTGGTTGGCTGGCTGTATATTTATTCACGTAGAATTACATAATCACAATCAAATGTTTAACATTTTCGATATGTGTTTTGTTTGTTATACCCTACAATAAAATATTATTATTGTAAATTAAATAAAGCAGCCACTAAGTATTAAAAAAAAAAAAATGAAAGAGAATGAAATTATATTGCCGAACTTTGAATATCTCTGTGAATGACGAGATATAGTACTTTGTTTAAAATGTTTTTATTTCAACAAATGTGATCCTCCTTTATTTAAAATAAGTACAATAATAGACCTATCTTGTATGTCTAAGCTAATACACAATATTAAACAAGCTTAAAGTATAATATTAACTTTATCCTTTATTAGTTTTAATTCAGAAAAATACTATAAAGGAATCATGTAATTTTTTCTGTTTTTACTCTACCTACAAATTTTGTTGTTTTCAATTGTCCAAAACTGGTTAAATGAGTTTAAGAAAAAACTTTAATTTCCATTTTTAAAATGATCAATATTTGAGCAAACATATTGATATAGAATCTGTATTAGTTTGTAATTAAATAATATGAGCTCAGCTATACAATTTGTCCTCAAACCTATGGTGGTTAGATCTTCTGATGTTTAGGTTGTTCAAGCTGTAAAATGTATTAAAGTAAAGAAAGAGGTGTTTCTTATAGATTTACATTTTAATAAAGTTTAATTTGTTGGAGATAAGTAGATCATGTGTAAAATTTCAGTCTGGTGCTACTAGAATATATTTCATACTTGAAGCCATACCGACTTTGACTTTACTATGTTGTTGTGATCAAAGAGTTAAGGGCTACCATGGTGTTTAAAATACATATCACCTTCTTTTTATATTAGCTATTAAATATAGAAGGTTATTAAGAGGTTTATGAAACTGAATTGTTGTATTTGCTTTTATGTTGTCTCTGTCTATATATTTTTAACTGTTTAGATTAGCCTTATGTTATTGTTTGATTTGTAATTGAGATAATTTCATAGAATTTGAATGTCTCAGACACACGCACACGCACTTGAATTGCCTTGAATTTTTATCCTCATGGAAATTTTAAAACCGCCAGTAAACAACAGACAACATAGAGTTTCTTTCGTGGGGGAGTTAATTCTATTCTTCTTCTGTATATAAAAAATGTTTTACTGCATACTTTTGGGTTCTACTTACTTGAAAATTATTGATTGGTGGCTGCTTGTTTAATTTATATATGTACAATAATAGAAAATTTCTTAGTAAATTTAATCAATTCGTTAGCATATCGACAGTGTTGTGTAAAACGAAAGCAATAAATCAACAAATTTAGCATTCGAAGCCATATTTCCTTCCTACAACTATTGGATATCTGAGTGGAACTGAAGTATTATTTATAGTGGTTTAAATGATTATATATTTGTTGTTGACTTATAGTTAAAATTACAAGCTTACAGAGATATGGAGCACTAGCATCAATGACTATCAGCTCTTTGAAGGATTATATTATATTTTTTTTATTGCTTCAATCAACTTCTTTTCTTTTGAGAAAAACATGGATCTGAATGACTTTGGTTGGTTTAATAAGTCAAAGATGTTTTTAATGGGATTCAAGTGATTCATCTGAAAAGATAAACTTAATTTTTCGTTAGATAGTCTATAACTACTAACAGATATACCATTTTTTAATTGATGTCATGCGTATTTTTAGGACAAGTTAATAGTCCTACCTGCATTATAAGTGTTGAACGGGGGTTTCCCCTTGTATTTCACAAATATTTCTATATGAGAGTCAGAAATGTTGCTAATACACAGTGTGATTGTTTCAACATGACAACTACCCAAAATTTACATCTAGCGAATAGACACACAGATATAGTTTCATTTTTAAATATTTATATATGTAAGGTTGCAAAATCCAAATATGTAATCTACTGATTTGTGGGTTATGTTTTGCTCGCATCGCATCACTAATATTTCCTAGAAGCTACTTTATGAAATACTTTATAGATTTTTGTTTGATGTTTAAATTTGTTGCTTTTGTTTTACCAAGCACTGTGGTTCTTATAAGTTCACACATATATTGTGTTGTAGTGATTGTGTGTGCGTTTTTTGTACATTGAATTCTTAGAAATTAAAATGAGTTAAAATAGTTTCAAATGAAATTAAAAATGTTCTTTATTTATAAAAAACACGCCCATTTAACTGATATCATTTAGTAAGTAGATACGCGCCTCACACCTTCCAAAGTTCTTCAATTCATTAAAATTATTATTTATCTATATATTACATAAATGTATCTGCGTGTGTATGTGGTATTTAAATGCCACGTCATCATATGAGTTAGTGAGTGAGTGTGTGAGTGAATGTACATATTTCAATTTAGTTTTGATTTTAATTCTACTTTATTTCTTCTATGTCCTTCATGCACAACGAAGAATGCGCTTAAAAGGAAAAATACTCAACTCCTCTCTATTATAATAAATAAAAATAAAAACTTTCCCCCCTTTTTTTTTTTTTTTTTCTATTTTCTCTTGTGTTATAACACATAAAATTGTAATACAAAAACATAGAAAAATGCAATACTGTTATTGCTTTCCATTTTCACTTTGCATCATCAGCAACAGCAGCAACAAGAGAAGAATAAGAACAAGAACACAACAACATTTGATCTCAAAGGACACCATGCAGAGTAGTAGAGTGCGGCAACAACAAACGAGGGCGTTCAGTCAGTCGTTTGGTTGGTTTAGTTGAGTTGGTTGGTTTGGTTTGGTCGTCGGTTGGTTAAGCATTCAGTGAGCAGTAGCAGCAGTTAGGTGTTTTGGGTTATTGGGAGGGTTATTTTGTTTCCAATGTCTTTTAATATACACATACATACATTCATTTATACATACTGATACATATATATATATATAGAGTAGCAAAAACAACAACTAAAACAAGTGTGCAAGTACTATGAGTACATAGTAGTTAGAGAGAACTACGACAAACGGTGAAGGGGTTACAGTCGCGTACTTGTTATAACTAGGTCAAGTTAATTTAGGTCACCTAGATTATTACCGACCAACCAACAACAACAGCAACAAAAATTAAAAAAAAAAAAAAAAAAGGAAAAACCCAAACTACCATATTTGTTGTTATGACAGTTGCAGCAATTGCTACCATGTCATTGTAAGTTTCTGTATCTGTAGCTGCAACATAAAACTCTGAAACTGTAACTGACACTTAAATAGAAATTTAAGCATTTTTTTTTTTTGTTTATTGTTTTATTTTCAAATGAAATACAAATAAAATAATATAGAAATATTAAAAAAAAAAACAAAGAAAAAAAAATAGAAACCAATTCCAAATTATGTATTATTAATTATGATATCTAAGCTAATGAATTTGTCTATTATTACAATTATTAGATACAATATCTATTATACAACATTACACTATGATGAATGTTCTTTGACATGAAAAATGAAAATAAAAACCAAGACACAGGGTTTTGTTTTATAAGTAGTAGACTGGGGAATGCGACGCTAATAAGGTGTTCATTCTTACCCTATAAGAAGATGATTGCATTAATGATGAAGTGCCGTTTAGGCCTATTGCTGCGTTGCCTCAGTTTAGTTCTTAATGTAAAAGAGATTTTATCTAAACCAATATGTGTGACGTCACGATACAACAAATCGTAGCGATCGATAAGTGCTGCAAAGGTGTTAATGACTATGATGCTTGTCCCTGGTACGCCCAGAGCGAGGAAAAGAATAAGAGGAGGAGGAAAGATGAAAGATATAAATGAGAAGAGGCCATTTTGACGAATTTACCTAAATTGGTTTTTATTTTTGATAGAATTGAAGAACCAAACTTTTGGATATGAAGAAGCAATTTCGTCAAACCTTCTTTATTTCTTAATATTTTAACTCCAAATTTTGATCACCTTCAAATTATTCTCCATTGACCACAACGCACTTCTCCAAACGATTCTTCCATTGTTCAAAACAGTTTTTAAATTCACTCATCGGGATGTCCTTTAAGCCTTCCAGCGATTTTTGTTTCACCTCTTCCACAGTGGTAAAACTCTTTCCTTTCATATTCCTTTTGAGTGTGGGAAACAAAAAGAAGTCACAGGGGGCTAAATCCGGTGATTAGGGGGGGGGGGGGGGTGACAATCGGTGTCATGGCGTTTTTGCGACGTCACACAGAGTTGATCAATGGTTGCGCGGCGGTCTTCACGAACGAGGCCATTGATTTTGTCGACGTTTTCATCAGTTCTTGACGTTGAGGGCGTCCTGAATGAAGTTGGTCTTCAATAGACATTTCTCCATTTTTAAAACGTGAAAACCAATCGTAAATTCTGGTTTTACTTAGGGCAGCATCTCCATAAGCAGTCTTAAGCATTACAATAGTTTCCGCGGCCGATTTCCCCACAAAATTTCACAGCCGCGCGTTGTTCTCGACAATCTGCCATTACGTTTTCGCCGAAATGTAAAAAGTTGTTTTACTAAAAAAAAATCTCACAGGCGAACCGATGCACTCACAGCGACACAACTTTGCACACCAACGCAGATGGCGTGACACTAACGGACATGTGGTCAAACAATAGATTCCCCCACTCTCCCCCCCCCCCACCACAGCGTAATTCCCGTTTTTTTTTTGTCCCCCCTCGTAGTGAACACCTAGAACTTTGACTGTTATGGTACGGTTATGGTATATTGATACTATCAGTGATCTTGAGTTTTTGTTTGTGTTTTTTTTATTCATCGCCACCGAATAATTTGTAATTAAGAAAAAATTTAACGCCACAATAAAAAATGATCAAATATTTTAACTTCTTGCGCATTCGGTCATCATCAGAATTTTTTTTTCCCCTTTCCTTATTTACCATCACTCCCAGATTGGGATAATCATTAAATTGCTTAATTTTACCTTAATATTTATAGAATATATACATATCGCACATATTTAACTTAAGTGTTACAACTCAAAATTTTCCAATTTTGATGTTTTGTTAAAAAACAATACACAATGATCATCACCAAATCCTATAAAAATCTGGAATTTATTTCTCTATGCTTTACCCAAAAAAAAATAGCATTGTTTTTCCTTTCTTTTCATATACCTTCAATGTGAGCAAAAACAGTTTTTTGCCTCTATTGAAAAATTGAAAATTTTGAGTTGTAACACTTTAGTTAAACATGTGCGATATATACTATGCATTTTTACATAATGGTTTGAAACAATTTGAAGGGGAAAGAGGGAGGATAGTGGGTTATGGGAAGAATTACATAAAATTCGGTTTATTAGCCTGCGTCTTTAGTCTTATTTTAGTTGAACTGTTGTCGAGTAGGTTTATTGCCAGGTTGTTTGGATGATCAGATAGTCTGTTGATGTTCCACTGACTTAATCGAATGATTTCTTCTGATACCCATGGATATTTGAGTTCTTCATAAAAAAAAACTGACTGACTCTGAACTGGGATCGAATCTCTGATGATCTCATCTCACGTGCGCATGCCTTAGCATGATCGGTCAATGACTACAATTATCATCAGAAATAGTTAAACAATTGTAACAGAGTCAGGGAAAATTGTTCATAAAAACCACAAGAGAAATAAACTGCGTTGGAAACAAAATCTATTGGGAAAGATTGATATTTAGGAGGGAAGAGTTAAAACACTTCTTAATCGTCGTATCATGTCTATTCATTATTTGAAATCTTTCTCTTCTCTTTATTATTTTATTCCATTAAGGTCTGAGAGAAGCTCAAGTCAGATTAATTTAGTCTTAGAACACGTGTAAGGCACATAGTGTCACATAAAGTCACATAAATAATTTAAAATAAAACATTCACTGACCACTTTTCCTTTAGGCTGAAATAAGGTAGATTTTGTACTTTATACATTTGTCGTTGCTGGGGATTATTGATTTTTTAGAAATGAAGAACCTTTTGTTGCATTGACATTATTAAATGTTTCCTCATTGTTTGTTAAAACTCTCGAAATTTAAATTATATAGATTGGATATTAAAAATAAATATCTCAAATTGTTTTAGAATAATTAAAAAATAAGGAAATCGTAAATCAATGTCCTTAAATTTAAGGTTTTTCTAGCTCCCATATTTTTTCTTAATAATTGTTAATTATTGTTCCCCATTAATTCCATACTCTTAAGTGTAAAATAGTGGTGTGGGGGCCATATTATACTAAGGGACATGTGAATTGCAGTTTGTTTCATCAAAGAATAATGCAAATATATACAAAACTGTCTTAGAAAAAGAGTGATAAAACATTGCATAAGCGTCCAAAATTTGCAATTGCTAGAGTGACCGCCACGGGACTATTCAATAGGCAATCACATTTCGATATTCAATATTTTAAGGCTCAATTTAATTCCAACAAATCAATTTAGATACCAAACCAAGATGCTTGGAATTGTCAACATTGTTGGCGCATATTCGTAGAATTTCATACTCTTAAGAGACTCGACATTTTCGGCCAATTTAAATGTAAAATTAAAAAGAATGTACGAAAAGCATTTAGAATGGAAAAAAAATACATGAACAATAATTGAAGCGGCAACACGATCATGAAGAAGAGCAGGAAAAAGAAGTAGGAAAGCCGGAAGAACAACAAACAAAAACTCATGATTAATATCCCTTGCACCAATTGAATGTGTTTTTCTATATAAATTATAATGGAGATGTTGGAAACTCTTTATTAAATAAAAATGACGAATATAATGGTAATGATGACCAGATGAAATTAAAGGCATCTTCTGAAGATGTCGATCATCGTTATTACAATCGTTGAAAAATAAACAAACAACTTCTCTTCAATCATTACATTCACCATCCCAGATGGAGGATGCCCATGTTAACGATAGGATGGATTTAAAATGTAATGACTGTGGCAAAGAATTTGCAAAGAAAAACAAAACAAAACTTAACTTACACAAACGTCTTCCAGTATTATTGAATGGTGTGGCAAGACCCTTAACAATATTACATACTACCTTTATTAAGAATCTCTTGACTGATGAAGAGAATAAGCCAAAATTTCTATGTGACATTTATGGCACCTATTTGGCTTGAAATTATAGTCCGCAGAGTCCTGGAATAATGAGCATCCTCAACAGTCTATCAATGTAATGAATGCGGTAACATCTCAACAACAAAAGACGCTTTGCGTAGATACCAAAGCGATAAAGCATTTAAAGTGTCACATGCACTAAAGGATTACATATCCACACATACTGGCGGAGATCACTACCAGTGTCTTTATTATCCTCGTTCATTTAAGTCACGCGCCAATCATATGTAAACATGAGCATCCCAAGGAATGGTCTGAAGCTTTACGCATTCATAACTATAGAACAAAGAGCGGCACCAAAGCTAAAACAGTAAAACCTAGTGCCTAAATCTGTGATAGACATGGTGGTAAACATCCAGAAGAAGCAGCAAGCAAACTTAACTCATTTTTTACTTACTATTCAATTAATTAAATTGATCATATGGAATTAAAAAGAAGGATTCGGACCGAAATACTTCAACCAACTTTGGGATTGCATCCAACAAACCTGGTACCACATACCTGCGGACAAGGTTATACCAAAAATAATGGCAAAAGTCATCCAAAATAATGGTGGATATATCCGCTACTAAAAGCAATCAATTAAAAATTTCAAAATAGGCGAATGAATTTCGTAAATTTGGATGCTTTTCATATCTCAATAGAGTTGTGTCTATTATTTTGACCAGTCACTTTATTTGATTTTATCCTTCTTTGCTGAGCTGTGAATTTGTTTGCGTTAAATATAAATAAATATTTTTAATTTTTTTAATCTAAGACACTATGTATGAATTAGTACATATTTTATTTTACAATAATATTACAGCTGACATTTAGTTAGAAATTTTTAAATCAATTGTAATTTAAAAAATTAATAATAAAAAAAAACAACATAAATTAATGTTTCAAATATTATACAATCATTGAATGCACTGATTCATTTTTAAAAACGAAATTGGATTAAAAATGATAAAATTTATGGGAAAGTCCCCAAACTTATGAAAAAAATAAAAAATTCAATGAGTGAACAATTTTTCCAATGTACAACAATAAAATATTACAAAATTAATTGGTAATTTGTTAAGCTAAGCTTAGCTGGCTTTCATACTCACTCACTCACGCACTCACTGACAATCCAAACACCAAATGAATAAACTGAAAGATACAACAAAAAGACTTGTACCAAACCGAATGGCGGGCGTATAAAGAAAGGACGTTAAATTTCGACATAAAACGTAAATTGAAAACACATAAGTATAAAGAAAAATAGCAAGTAGTAAGAAGTATGTGTACTTTAGTGAAGTGGATCACATTATTGTGTACCCTGTACTATCATCCAATTTATTTGCATTTTGGAAAAAACAAAAAAAATATATACATTTTTTTTGGTGTTTTGGGTACTGAAGAATCATATCCATTTGTTAATTGCATGAAAAGTCATATGTATGTTATGGTTTCCTTTATTTTGATTTCTGTTGTCCGATTCAATGGTCGATTCAACATAGAATTGATTCACGTTCGGTGTGAATAGCCTATTATTACTGAAGTATATTCTATATTTCTGACGAACGCTTTGTGTGTGTTGTCTGCTCTTTAATTTTTTGATTTCCGAAAGTGAGGATTCTTTAATAAGGGGAAACAAGAAGTGCGTTTAACAAAAAATTTAAAAAATATATATATTTATTTATTAAAATTAATTATAATACATTTACATACTAAATAATACTATAAATACTTATTAAAATAAATAAGACTCAAGGGTACATCTATATAATATAAGTACCTACATATGACAACCATTTAGGCCTAAAATGAGTGGACTAACTATGTCTTTAGTAAGCTTCAAAGCTCTTATGAGGCACACACCTTATGCGACCCGGTTGTACAACATCATGGAAAGGACCATCCCTTTGTTGGCTGGTACAACGAGTGCGGGGAAGAGTACCATGTTGTTGAGATTGTATGAAAAATCAAAAGAAAAAAATTGATTTTTGGTTGACCGACTTAATTGCATAATGAGTGAGCTCCTTTAAAGTGTCCGAAAAACCAGATGCCTAGATTGACTGAGGAATCTTGTGACTATGACTAGATAAAAACTGTCGAGAAAAGACAAGACGAAAATGTTTAAAACAAAAAAAAAAAAAAAAACAAAAAAATTAAAAAAATAAAATAAAAAAAAAAAAATTTAAATGAATAAAAACGAAAGTGCGTGCGATGAATGAGCAAAATTGCGTAAACGAGTTTGATCGTGAAGTGAAGTATAATATTTTTTGTCTGTTTTATTTTTTGATGTTGTTGCTGCTATACGCACAATAAGCAAGAAGAAGAAAGAAGGAAAAAAAACAAAAAGACTGCCAAAAATACCCAAAGCAAATGCAAACAACCAAACAAATGGTGGTAAAACTTAAGAAACATTGAAGAAGAGAGAGTAAGCAAAAGAGTGGAGAGTAGTGTAAACTAAATGAATGAAAGAAAGAGTTTTGTATAAAATAAAAAACAAAGACAAACAATGCAAAGTCAAAATCACCAAGTCATCGAATTTTATGTTGGGTTAGGTTCCGTTCCGTTCGATACTATCGCAAATACATATAGAAAGAGAGTGTGTATTGTTGTCATGACTGAGAGATATTATAAAGGTAAGAGATACAAGTGTTGTGCAAGGAAGAAAGGGGCATAGTCATGCTTAAAGGCAGCAGCAAAACAAGAAAAAACAAAAAGAGCTTTACGCAAAAATGCGTGCGTGCGTTTCTTTGATAAATTTGTTTATTTTTGAGTGCTGCGCGCATTTGTATTAGTGTGCGTATGATTTTGTGGGAATTTCATTGTGGTTACTCGTTGTTGTTGTTGTTGTTGTTGCTGTTGTCTTTTACTGTATTTCTTTTTGTTTTTTATACTTTGATAATCGTCGTCGTCGCCGCAGTTACTCAAGGCAATCGTGTACAACTTAGTAGACTCACTAACTCACTCATATTTAATGTTGATGTTGTTGGTTACTTGTGTCATGTATTTCTTATTCGCTTTATGGGATTTCTCTTCAACATGCTTATGTATGTATGTATGTATGTATGTAGATATGTGCGTATGAGTGCATATATCACTCATACGCACTTGTGTTCACACAAACTTATTTAACTGAGTTTTTGTTTTACGCTTTTATGACGAGAGCAACTAAGTCGCTCGCCCGCTCAATGCTGATTGTGTTGTTTTATTTGAATGTTTCTTCATTTTGTAGTTGTTGTTATAGTTTGCTATTGTTGTTGTTGCTATTTGACTTGACTTTAGTTCGGTTCGCTTCAATCTGCGTATCATCTACACGCAGCACTGAGCAATATTCACACTAAGCATACTCGTATGCACACAGATAGATACACGTATACGTAGGCCACAGATACAGATCCATGTACAATGTGTGTGAGATATTTTTTTTTTTTTTTTTGTTTTATATTTTTATGTCGATTGCGTTGTTGAATATTTCAACTTTGTTTATATAATTTTAATCAAAAAAGTAGCAGAGAAGCAAAGAAAAAAAATAAAAATAAAAAAAGAAGAAAAAGAAGCAGAAAGATATACGAAGAAGAAAAAAAAGCTTCATATTTTCGAAAAAGTAGGTTAGTGGGTCACCATATCTAACAGCAGCAGCAGAAGCAGAAGTAGCAAAAGCAGCAGCAGCAAGCATCAGCTATGTGGTGTTGTTGGCGATGACTACGACAACAAATATAGCAACAGCAACAAGAACAACAACACCAACAAAAACAATATAATTTTGTATTTCAGTTTTTTTTTTTTTTAGTTTTTTCATTTTCTTTTTAATTTTGTTGTTGGTTTTTATGTATTTGTGTATGACTGTAGTTGTTGTTGCTGTTGTTTTAGTTGATTATTTTCTTCTTTTTATACAATATTTGTTTTATATTTAAGACTTTGTTACTGTTTTGTACAGTGACGGCGGCGATGGTGGCGGCTGCGACGTGCATATAAAAAAATAAATAAATATTTATAAATAAATGGAATTTTTATTTTAAGCTCATGGTTGGTTTGTCTTTCTTTTATGCTTCCTTTGTGTTTCATTTAATTGATTTTCGAATATTAAAGAAGCTTTAATTAAATTGTATGTGTTTAATCATAAATGTATTGATTATGGAAAATTCTAATGGGAAGGAAAGAAGGAGTTTGTTGTGAAAGGAAATCCTACAATAGAAGCCTGTGGCATAAATACATATTTTTGTTTCTACTTAATAATCCTTCAAAATTTTATTTAATCTTTCAATAAGGAAATTTTAAAATGTTATTATTAAAGAAGTACAATAAACAAAATATAAATTCTTAAACTACTTAGAATGTCGTGGCTTTCAGCTTTCATTTTTATTTATGTTTCATACTAATTTTTGTTTTTATATATTATTTTTTTTTTTGTATAAAATTAAAATTAAACAACAAAAAAAAAAAAAATCGTTTGTGTTTTTTTTATTATGTTTATTTTATTAGTTAATTTGAAATAAAACTGAATATTCTGTTGCTTTTTTAGTTGTATTATTTTCTTGTTTTCATTTTTTAGTTTAATTTAATTAAATTTATTATTATTATTTTCTTAATTTCTACTTTTTTTGTTTTAATTTTTTAGTTGTATATATTAATTTTTTTCTCTTCATTTTCTAGTTTAATTTATATAATTTCCAGTCAATTAAATTAAATTTTTTTTTTTTCAATTTATTATTATAATAATAATTATTATTTCATTTTTTTGTTTAATTTTCTAGAATAATTTATTATTTTTACACTTTGATTTCATTTTATTATTTTATTTATTAATTTTGTTTTTTATAAATTTTATTTAAATTTTTCAGTTTGTGGAATATATAAATCTTCTTGTTTATTTAATTTTTTTTTATATAATAATTGTTTTTTTTTTAATTTATTTATTTTTGTTTTAATTAATTTTTTGTATTTATTAATTTATTTTTACTTATTTTATCTCTATAATTTATTTCCAAGTCACTATTCTTTACAATTATATAAATGTTTTATGTAATTGGATATTTGCAAAAATATTATAAAACAAAACAAAACAAAAAAAAATATATAATTTATTATATTAACAAAAAAAAAAGATAATCATTACACTATTTTTATTTAATATAATTTTCATTAAATTTTTTTTATTTCATATATTTTTAGGGAAAGAAATTTGAAGAATTTATTGTTTTTGAATATAATTTAATTTTTTTATGGCATTTTTTTTTTTTTTTATAATGTACTTTTATGTTTTTTTTATTTTATTTTTTATAATGTACTTTTATGATTTTTTATTTTTTATAATGTACTTTTATGATTTTTTTTTTATTATATATACTTTATTTTTATTATTTTTTTTACAATAAATATACTTTAATCATTTATGTTTAATAATTTTGTTTATTAAGTATAATTTCTTTTATTTATTATAATTTATTTTTATTATAATTTTTTTATTTATGATATATATATTTTTTTTATTTATTATAATATATTTTTATTTTGTTTATATATTATAATATATTTTTATTTTTTTATATATAATATATTTTTATTTTATAATATATTTTTTTTTTTTTTTATATATATATTACAATTTTTTATTACAATTTTTTTTTTAAATGTAATATAATGTTTTTTATATATTTTTTTTTATTATTTATTAATATGACTTAATCAGTTTTTATAGTTTAACCCTTTCGCCTTTAATATTCTTCGACGCCACTTTATATGTTTCACTGTTTTTTGACGCATTTCAGCGCAGACAATTGTATCTTTATACATATCTGTTTTTTATGTATGTATTTATTGTATGTTTATTTGGTTATGTTCAACAATGTTTCCAAAAAATTAAAAAAAAAGAAAAAAAAAACTTGCCTAATCGGCATCATCATCAACATCATCGTCGCAGTCAACTTTGTCAGTTTTGTTATGTTGAATTTAATGTTTAAGATTTTTATGTTAATAAATTAAACATATATAAAAACATAAATAACAAACAAAATTTACAAAATAAATAAATTAATGAATAAAATAAAAATTTTAATGTTAAATTATTAAAAAATTGTGCCCAATTAGAGGTAGCTGAAAAACACCTTGACTTGTCTCTTTGGTTGTTGTTGCTGGTTGATTGTGTTTGCTGCTACAAAGAATAATTTTATTATAAATAGTATTTCATTTTTATTTTATTTAAATTGTTTTATTTCTCTTTTCGTCTTTGAATAAACTAAAGAAAAAAAACAAAACAAATTTATTTTATTTTATTTGTTTTGGGGTTTTGAGCACAACTCAACTCAACTTGAGTTGAATTGCAGATCGGTAAAAATTCCAAGCAAAGCAATATTAATCAAGCACACATACACAGTTGCACTCAATCATCACCTACAATAAATACATTTATGCATTTTATAAATATATTTATACATAAGTATTTTCATTATTTTCTTTGTCTTCGCTTCTAATGCAATTAGGATTTTATTTATGAATTTACAATTTACATTTTTTTTTTTATTTATTTATTAAATTGCATTTTTATAAGATTTTGCTTGTTTGTTTTTTACATTTTCTTTGAAATTTTTATATTTTAATTTAAATTTCAATTAGCAAAATGTATAACTTCACCCCTACACACACCACCCCATCCCTTTCTATAACATAATATAATCCATCCTATCCTCACTGAACCATATCGGAATCGTTTAAAAATATTTGCGCAGTAGCAGCCAAGACGCTTGTTGTTATGTGGGTTTATTTGTTTTTGGGAGGGTAATGGGTCTTTGGAGGGTTCGTGGGGTTTGTTTAACGTTGCTTTAAGTGTAGAAGAGGAATGAAAGAGAGGAGTTTGTTAAGTGGTGGGCATAAAGCGTTGCATGATTACATTTTACTGCTTCTGCTGCTGCTGCTACTGTCGCTGTTTGTTGTTTGTCTACGCAATATTTCTACTGTATGCGTGCGCATATGTATGTGCACTTATGCATGATGTGTGCACCCACACCCTTGCAGCTGCACTCGTTGTCAACCACCCACCCACCCGCCTGCTCTGCATTTTCTATATCAACAGAATTTGCTGTTGTTTCTGTTGCATGCAATTGTTGTTGTGGCCTCATGACCTAGTTTCAAGCTTTCAGCGTCAACGACAACGATGACTGCAGCAACGATGATGATGATGTTGTATAAATAAAATACATATAAAAATAAATAAAACAAATTCAACTTTAATATAATAAAAATACAAGTACAAGAATACAAAAAAATTGCAACTTTGTCATAAATTTTATTTAATTGAAAAATAAAGAAAGAAAAAAAAAAAAAAAATACAAAAAATAAATAAATATCATTTTATTTATATTGTATGTATAAATAAATATGTAGGTACATGTTTACAATCATTTTGTGACCTTATAAAAAATTATTAAACATTGAAGTGTGTGTTTCAATATTTATTATCTAATCTGAAAGATGTTGAAGTCTCTTTTTAATTTTTAAACAGATATTTTTAGATTATTTAAAAAAAAAACCCATCTTATGCAATTCTTTTCAAATATCTATGTGTGTTCACATTAAAAAAGAGTCCACAGAATGTAAAAAAAGTATTTCCTTAAAGGATTTTTTCAGTTTTAATAAAAATTCTCAATGTTTTGGATCTCGATAGCATAACCGAATTAATGATGATTTAAAAAAAAATTATCATCTGCAATTTGAACATTGAAATTTATTTGAATAATTAAATTTAGCCAAGATTCATAGCTTTAATAGTCACCAATACATTCTTTGGTCTACATTCTCATTGTCAAGCTATCGCCTTATTTTTCACATTTTCCACTTTCCATTGCCTGGTGGTCGAAACCTGTTGATGTAGTCTTTCTTCTTTGAAAAGCTTGTTGGTGAATTAAATATGATTATGATTTTCGTTAACTTAGTAGTAGTTTTTAAGATATTAAACTGAAAATTTACAAATGATATTTTTACTTAAGAAAGAAATATCTGCTATGAATTTATTTAAAACTAGCGTATCCGACCCTGCTTCTCACATCCTTTCTTAGTATCACTATATTCTCTTTGTTACACTTTGAGTATCAACAAAAAATACTGTTATAGTGTGGTTAGACTGCTTAAATTAGGTGTTTACACTGTTTTTATTTTTCAAGCAGTCAGCTGTTTTTTGTTTTGGTTATGCACACATAGATATGCATGAAAAGTTGTTAGTAATTGTAAGAAAACGACTAACATTTATAATATGTTGCTGCACTTTGCATAAAATCTTAAACAATGAAAACGTTGCTATCAATGAAAAATTGGAAAACGATTTGGACGTCAAAGCCCAATCCAAGTAATACCACTGAGGTACGTGATTGTGATTGAGACACATCAGCTGAGGAAATACACAAAGCTATTTCCCGTCATCTTAAAGAAAATCCTAAATGAACATTCTAAGAAATACAACTAGTTTTTGTTTCGTTTCCGATATGAACTATCATTATTAACAAGAAATTAAAACTAAATAAAAATATAATAGGATGGCCCTACCTTTTCCTCTTCTTCTCTGAAATGGTATAAATTATTATTATGTATTAATAATTATTTAATGAATTGCATTTCCCATTGTAACTTACCGATACTTCCGTTTGAGGCTTTCAAACTTATTTTTAACGTCAATGCCATTGTCGATGACACCTCTGTCCTTCATCATCTCAGCCATTCTGCGGAAGGTATGGTAATTTTTTCCCAATTCGCCAAATTCCTCCATATTTTCCTCACATAAATCTAGAAGAATGTTGACGTTGTCTGCACTCTTACGAATAAAATACATATATAAAGAAGATAAGTTTTAAAATGATTTTAGATTAAGTCATCTCCCACATCTTTTATTGAGAAATTTTTATTTGCAAATTTCAGTAAACCTATGTAATTAAGCCAGCTACATTCAAGTTACCGAATTGTTCACAATAGCGAATTTTTTTTTTTTTTATATCAATAAATATTTTAATTATTCTGTTATTCTATAAAACAACGTAATTAAACTTATAACAATATAACTTTAACACAATAGTAAGTGGGATAGAACAATTAAATTAAATGAATCTAGTAGAAAGGTCGACAGGATGAGATCTTCTCAACCGTCTCGCCACTCCGACTCCTCCAATTCTGCGTCGCTTTAAGAGACGCTTGGCTAGTATGTTTGGGTGATTTTTCAACTGTTCCATATAATTCTTAGCCTGACGATTAATCACATCGCCAATTTTTGGTATTTTGTGAGACGCAACACCCCCTCCCCTTGGTGTGAAGTCACATATTTTGCAATGGAAACCGATAATATAGTGCTACTTTAATTTCTCTAATTTTCAAATATTTGTCCCTAATAGGTCACAAAGTCTAAAGATAGAGTGGGGAATAATTTTTCGTTTAAAGATTTGTGTTTTAATACTTTCGGTTTTGACATGTGACGTCACAAAGCTTATGACTCACTGCTTCCCCCTCTGTCACCCGTGTGACATTATATGTGGATGGCCCCTAAGGGGAATTGTCTATCTCTTTATCTTCGATAACTTTTTAAAATTTTAATTTTTGTTTGCTTTTTGAATAAAAATTAAAACATTGATTAAATACTTTTTGGTGTGTTGCAACAATTTATAAAACGCTTGATCCATTTTAGAAACAATTTAAAAAACACTTGATCCATTTTAGAAAGCTGAGATGTTTTTAAAAGATTCCTTTTGCCAAGGTCCAAGAAAGTGTTAGTCATTTATTTTGGTTGGTTCTTTGTTTTCTTATTCCACAAACTGTAGATTTAGCTAGAAAAGTTACACTGCCATCATGTCTTATTTATTCAAAAATTTCTGCTTTTTCTTTTCAAATCAAGCACTTCAGTTTTTTATGTTCCATTGTTAAAAATTATTCCAAAATTAGACCATGGCTACCAGTGGTTTTACTCTTGGACTAAGAGAAACTCCATTGTCAAAAATATAACAAAACAAATGAGATTAAAACACATTAAACTAACGGTAAAATCAATATAAATAGCAAAAGCACAACACAAAATGCACAAAATTAGTGATTTGCAGCCGTGTATGATCCGTGAGAATTTGGTGTGTTGCCAATTTTTTACAATTCAATATTGGTATTGATACATATGCGAACGCATACACATCAAGAAAAAATACACAACGCAAATACCACAAAAAAAAAAAAAATAATAATAATAATTAAGTAAAACTGTTCCAAGTTATAGAATAGTCTATTTAGAGAAAAAAATGTTTGAATTAGCGAGTGAGTAGTTCTAGTTTGAAAGCTTGAAGTGTATCATAAAATGTAAGTTTGTCCCCAAAACCCTTTTTTGAAGATACTTATGTACAAAATATACTAAAATGAAAATTAAATTCTCAAAATAAATATTTTTTTAATCAATAGAAAAAAATTTAGGTAGACTACTAGGTACACATAGCATAGTAAATTCTAATCTAGAATAGATCTGAAATCTAGTAGAATATAAAAATAAACTAATAATCATAGTAAATAAGGTTTATTAATAATGAAATGAAAATCCACATAAACTAAACTATTTCTCGATGATGTGTGATTGTGCCTCGAAAACTAATAATAAAACATTATTAAGATTTCTTATCAATAACAAGAACAAGTAAAGAGTAATAATACACACGCATACACACACACAATTCTTATTATGTTTAGTTTGTTTGAATGTTTGTGAGACATACAATTGAAATTCACAGTAGCGGATTAATCAAGTTTAAATGTTAAGTGGGAGGCCTCATTTAATCAATAATAAAATATTCCAATAAATATTAAATAAAAAATAAAAAATTATATTAATGAATATGAATTAACCGACTTCAAGAAAAGTAAAATTAATTGTTTGACCCGTATATGTGTATGTATGTATGTCTCTTTGTGATTATCTCTAAAACTAATCATCCAACTTGAATGGGTTTTCACAAATCGACTACATATTTAACTGGGAAGGTTTTAGTGTAAAAGCATTGTCCGAAACCATAAGAAACCAGAGCTATAGACTAAAACATATTAGTGAAAATGTGCAGTATGTTACGATAAATCATTTTTCTTAAAAAAGTTATTACATTAATTTAATAATAAAAAAAAAAAAATTTAATTTTTCTGATTTATAATAAATGAGGCCACCACCACAATCTTTAAAAAATCAACCATATGACAAACATCGACAAAAAAAAAAAGAAAAAGAAAAAGAGAAAGAAAATTATCACACATTCAAAAATGTTTTGTATGAATGCCTTCTTCATTGACACAGTTGACAATTGATGAATTTCATCATAGTCAAATCAAGCAAATAAGCAAACAAACAGCAACAAACATAAACTCATTTATTCATTCATTCATTTACTCAGTCATTCAATCAGTTAATCATTTAATCAATCATTTATTCATTTAATCAATCAGTCATTTAGTTTATGAAATAGTGACCTTATTAAAATTAAATAAAAATGAAATAAAAAATGAACACAAATTTAAAGAAAATTAAGTCAAAAAAAATTATTTATTCATTAAATTATTTTTTTACACACATATAATTTGTTAATTAAATTAATTAAAATTACAATAAAAAAAAATTAAAAATAAAATAAAAAAAAAAAAAACACCAATTAATGAAATAAAAATAAAATCATTTTTCATTGAAATTAGTGGACAGACGAACGGCAGACGATTGACGACGACGCATGACAAGCAAGAAGACTCGAGTCCAAGTCGAGCTATTAGTGTGTGAATACAGTGGGGCAATTTGTTAAAACTATTGGTAACTTTATGCTGCAATGTAATTAGACGCAGGCTTAGTTTTTGGTTAAAATTAATATGCAATTTGATGATGATTATGGAATTTTAAAAAAGAAAAAAATATAAATTTCGTTTTTATATTTAATTTTACAGTGAATTTAAAAAAATATATATATATTTTATTCGAACACGAACAAATAATACAAAACTGACCTCCTCACGACTACAGCAAAAGCAACAGCAGCAACAACAATAAACACAACAACATCGATGACTACGATGAATTGCGGTCGAAACCGTCCCTGGGCTTGTGTGGCGCAAAAGTGTGTCAAGGTTTTTTGAATAAAATTGCCGCGTCGTCGACAATAACAGAGAGACAGACGAAGACGACGACGACGACGCTGACATCGCACAAAAAGCTAACAACAACTACACTTGAGTGTGTGTGTGTGTACATGTAACAACAACAATATCAACTTATAATGATTTAAGCAATGGTTAATGGATAAAGGCGGGCATCGGAAGAGTTAAGTCAAAAAAAAAAAAAAGCAATAGAGTCACTCATTCAGTCACTCAGGCCCCAATAGTAACACCTTTTTTGTGTGTAAGTTTTTGTTGATGTTTGAAGTTGCTATAGTCTTTTCTTGTTGCTGTTGTTGTTGATGATAATGATGATGATGCCCCAAAAGAAACACCAGCAACAACAACAACAATTATGTATTTATATAATTTTTCTTCTTTTTTTTTTTTTTTTCTTTCTTGTCATTTTCATTTGAGTTTCTTCTCTTTATCATCATCTTAGTCATGAGTTGCTACTGTTGTTGGTTGCTGGTTGTTTGATGCTTTGTGTTTTCAGTTTTCCTCATCTGTAGTTGATGGTTATGTGCAATTGTTTGCCTTTGTTGTTGGCATTTGTTGTAAAGACTGCAGCAATTTGTGGAGAAGAGGAAACTATGAATTTCTTTAGCCCTCGCATATTTTTTTTCTGTTTAATTTTTCTTTTTCTTTGTCTGCCATTTGTTTGCTTTACTGTTGTTTTTCTTATTGCTGCTTGAGTTGCATTGCCTTTATGAATGAAAAGGAAAACGCAAAGAAACACAAACATAAAATAAAATAATGGATTTTTTTTTTTTATATTTTATATATTTATTCTTATTAATTTTAGTTGAAATATATTTTTCTTTATACAATTTTTGATTTCCATCGAATTTTCATAACTCGACTTGAAGATTCGAAAAAAACACAAAAAATTTTCGACTTATGGAGATATAAAATAATTCATTAAAACAAAGGAATTTGGGGGAATGTAGTACGTCAACTTATTTAGTCACAGATTCTTAATAAATTCAGTAAGTACGAAAAGATTGATTAAAAAGATCGTCAGTTATATTAGTATTCAATTTTAAATATGTTTTTAAGGTATATCCTATATATTTCTTGGAAATATGCTCAATAGGTTCCTTTTCCGAACTGTCATTGTGATCTTCCATGGCACTTGGAGTTAGTTTTACTAGCTATGAACAGTATTATTCAATAATGTCGTCGTTCATCATGCTGTGCAAATCTTATTGTCCACATTAATACAATATAACCCTCAAGTTTCTACTGGGATTTTGTACCAGTCTTCTTGGATATTTTTTGCCCCCATAATTGAGTTTTGTTTTTGCAGATCTTGACTTGGCCACTCAATGTCATCTAATGTGGATGGACTATCGAAACTATGCGTGCATGTTGAACGCAACAATGCTGAAGTGGAAGTTTCAACAAAGACAATGATTCGATGCATTCATTGAACTTTAATGTTGCGTTCAACAAGTCCCTGTAAACGAATTTATTCATATTGGCATTAATCTGATTATATCGGACGTACCCCTTGCCACAAAAACCAGTCACACACCATTACATTGCCACATTCATGCTTGATTGATTTTGCTTTGTGAACCTCATATGGAATTCTTTGCGTGTTGGATGACGAAATGTATTATTTCCAAAGAAATTTTTGTTTCATCACTTCAAACTCTACTTGGTACTTTTGCTTTTAATAAACTTCGTCGGATACTTCGTAATAATACAAAATTTCCAATTTCGCTTGTTATCGCCTTTCACACTTTAAAGCAGTGGTTCCCAATCAGTGGTCTGCTAAAATATGTTCCGTAGGGGAACCTTCTACAAATGTTAGTATGTAGTGAAAAAATGGAATATAAAACAAAAATAGCATGTACATATATAATATATAATATTTCATAATTGTGATAAATTGTCTTTCACATATCAAAAAGATTATCTAAAAGATATTGAAATTTCTTAATTGTTCCGGCCCTGCTTTTAAACTTGTGATTCCCTGCTAATAATAATGAAATCGAAGTGGTCCCTGATCTAAAAAAAGTTTGCGAACCACTGCTTTAAAGGGATAATGCTTAACCAACGTGCCTAATTGTTTTTATTTTATAACTTGAGAGTATCTCTAACATAATTTTGAGATCGTCCGAATGATGTGGCAATAAATTTATACGTCTTCGCAGCTCATGTACACAGTGATGTACACAACCCATTTAACATTATTTTATCAATCAGTTCATTTATATTCAATTCCATTCAATTCAATTGGATTCCCCATTTTCATTTATAAACATTATTGGCAGACTAACAAAATACCATATTTTTTTGCAAATAATTTAATTTTATTTTTTCAAATTTTCTTAATTTTAATGCAATTTTTTATCCAGTGTTTTTTTTTTTTTTTTTTTTTTTTTAAATGTAATTTTTATATTTATAATTTTTTTTATATAATTTTAATTTTTTATTTTTATTTTGCCGTCGTAAGTAGTCAGTCTTTCTTTGCTTTTACGCTTAATTTAATGATTGATAAAGTCAATCAAGTGTAAAAAGCCAATAAATTTTATTGTGGAAGTGTTGTTGTTGTTGGTTTCATTTAATATAGGCCTAAAAATCTATAGAAAAGAGGGGATAGAGGGAGAGTTAATCTCTAATACATGAACACATGATATGAACGCCCACATAATCACACAACCATAACCAATATTAACCCACCCACCCACTCACACACTCTCTTTAATAACATAGACACCTCACGTATTAATCCATTGCATACATACCACATAGATATAAAGATACATACAAGTATGTACATACATACATATTACATAATAAATTTCCCATTGACCTATTAACATTTAAAAATTGTGTTAGGCTATCAGAGAAATGAAGAGAAAAGCATAGCCATAGGCATAGCCTAGCCCCCTTAACTGACAAATACATACATGCATACATACAGTGGTCGCCTTTCTTTGAACCTATCCTAATACCTTTCCTGGTGTGCTGTGCTGTGCGTGAGTTCATCATCATCACCATTAATAAAACTTTCATTGGGACACACATACACATACAAACACACACATACAAACACACACTCAACAAACATGACATAAAAAAAAATATATGGAAATCTATAAAAAGAAAAATAAAAAAAAAGAAAAAGAAAAAGAAAAAAAGAATTAAAAAAACCCATAATAATCATACGCACCCATTTCCCATATATATGTAAGTATATATATGTATATATTAATAAAGAAACGCACAATAGCAACAATAAGGGGAAGAAGAAGAAAAAGAATAACAACAACAACATGCAATAATAACTTGACGCACTCAACATAAAAATCCGTAGGCCAACAAACACAACATAAACGGCAAAACGAAAAGAAACAAAAACGAGCAAACAAACGAACGAATGAAATCGAAATTAATCTCTCTAACATAGACCTGAATCTGTATAATATGAAAAGTAGGTCAGCAATAACGCGCGCGCTTCATCATCATCATCATCGTCGTCGCAGTCGTCGTCATCAACATCATTATTGATGGTGGTGTTGTTGTTATCGTCACTGTCGTACACACCACACACTTTCACTTATTACATTATTCAATGCTGCTGTCGCTGCCACTGCTACATTAGAGCAGAGCAGAGAACAGCACGCCCAACCAACCAAACACCTTCTCCCCACCCTTTTCTTGTATATTCGCACTCATGACATGTTTCCGTAACAGCAACAACAATAACAACAACCATTAGGTGACTACTTCTACTGCTGCTGCTGCTGCCTCTGCTCTCTATGTAAGTTAAAGAAATGTAAGAAAAAACAATAAAAGCTATAAACGTGAGCGCATGTGGGCGACAACAACAACAAGCAGCAGTAACAGCAGCCAACATCGCTCGCTCGCTTGCTTCGTTTTTAGAAGAAACACGACAACGAACGAACCAAACAATTTGGAATTCGTTGAGTTGTCGATGTCGTATTTTTCACTTCGTGCGCTCTCGTTTTCATTTCGCTGTTATTATTATAGCGTTTTTGCTGCAACTGAGACGCTTTGACTGCGCTATTAACGTCGCTACTGTTTATCATAATGGCGGCACGCAGCAGCAGCTGAAGCGAAGCAGGCTTTAACGTTGACTGAGCGATTATTTCATATTGAAAGCAAAAGTAAAACTATTTTTTTTTTTAAACATTTAAACACTTTTACATTGCTGCTTCGTGGTGTTGTTGTTGCTGATCGTTTTGTGAGTGTTGGCTCATTACAGAAAAGCAGAAAAACTCTCTCACTGTATTAACTCTCTCTCTTGCATGCTTAGTCCATCCATATATATTTAGTACCAATGTTGTATTGAGGCCGCCATTAAAGCTCACGTGTTTACATTTATGCGCGCACTCTTCTTAATTTTGTATATTCGAGTTTTGTGAGCTCTTTATGATGATTTCGCTCTCCGGAATGAATCTCTCTTTACTTTTTGGTTTTGGTTTTTTTTCTTTAAACCGCAAATGTGTATTATGTGTCAGTGTGTGAGTGTTGCTGTAGGTTGTGTTGTGTTGATTGCATTATTATTATGGTTGTTGTTATTGCTGATGTTGTATATTTTTTGTTTTTGTATTTTTCGTACAGCTTGCATAAACACTATGTCTTCCTTTCTTGCCGCTCGGCATACTTCGTTTACCATTGTTGTCGCTGTTGTTGTTGTTTTTTTTTTGTTTTATGTTTTTGTTTTAGTACATACATATATTGAAAACCGGCACATCTGTATATGTGTGTCTTTAGTATATATATGAGTATAGAAGTATACATGTTATGTATTTCTATGTATTTCAATATGTATGTATGAAACGTCAATTAAGTTGAGAAGCAGCAAACGGAAAAATGTTACAAGGTTTCGTTTCAGGTTAAGACGAGTTTTTTTTTTCTTTTTTTATTCATTTGTTTCATTTTTGTTGTCATTTTTGTTTCATTTGTCGTTGTCGCTTTTATGTATTTTGATGTGATTTTATTTTTATTTAATATAATTTTTTTTTTTTATTTGGTTTTCTTATTTGTGTTTGGTTTTTTATTTTTTTTTTAAATTAGAGTAACTGTAAACAGTTCTTTGTTTTGTTTGTACTTATTTTGTTTTTTTTTTCTTGATAAATTTTTGGTTGTATGAATAAGCGCACGACCTGCCTCATTGTTTTTCTTTTGAGGAATGAAAGTTGAGAATGACAAAAATTTAAGATATTTAATTTAAATGGATTATAAAATATCGGATGATTAGACATTGAAGTGATGATTGGTTCCAATAGAATAGAAAGTGTTGGATTGCCCAATAAATTTATAGGAGCTGTAGTTTGCTTCTTTGCTGTTCATGCTGATCTTGTATTAATTCCTGATTCAAAGCAACAATTGTGTCCAGTTCCTTCCATCCCTGCCTTTAGTCTCCCCGCGCTCATATCATTCCAAAGTTCTACACTTAGCATTGGCAGTGATCTTGGACACAACGGTAGCATGTACTGCTCCTTAATATTATTTAAATTGTTTGGTTGAATTTGAATTTCCTGAATTTTGGTTGGGAAGAGAAAATTTTATTTTCATTAATCATCCGCCATGTATGATAAGTCGAATTCCAGTCATATAAAGTTCGTTGAAAAAAAAAAAATCTAAAAGTTACCACTATTACTTATGTCTCACTAATATAACAAACTATATATCTACATAATAATTATTAATTTTAGAAACAAACTCCAAAAATAATTCTTTTTTTTTGTTTTTTTTTTTATCATTTTTTGCTATCATTATAGGATATTTACATATGTTTACAATAAATATGATTCTAAGGAATTTTTAAATCGCCTATGAAGGAGGTCGTTGAGATGAAGATTTTTGAAAAGATGGCGACTTGTGCTTAGTGATGCAAAAAAAAAAAAAAAAAGTTAATCGATTAAATAAAACGAGCGATTTTTAAATGCAAAGAATGGTTGAAAATTAACCGATTAATCGGTGTATAAAACCCAAATAGAATTAACAGATATAATCGATTAATCGAAAAATATGCTTTTTCGATTAAATTTAATCGTATTTTCGAACGAATTAACCGATTAATCGTGCATTCACTAGTTGTGCTACGAGAGTCCTTACCATGAGATTGAGGTGCTTTAGCAATCTTTCATAGCTTTCGGCTGATAAAGAAATTTATTTCTTCACACCGTGAGCATCATTAAGAGGTCATGATGCAATGTTGTGTTCCTTAGTCAGGTTCCACACGATGCTATTCTTCTACAGCCCTCTCTCTCGCGACTTTTGTTTGTAGACAAGAGAAGCGTTGTAGCCGAAGGGGGGGCGAATCGCATGTACAGGGCACAATTTTTGCTACTGGGCTTTGAACTCTAAGAAATTGTTTAAATATTATATTAAATCTAAATTATTATGATATTAGATTCAATCTATGGGCTTTTCAAAAGCAAAATACATACTTATATGTGTTAAAAAAGGGGATTTATTTTACTTCAAGGAATAACTCCGCAAGACCACACACCTTCACATTAAAACCATAAAAAATTAAATGAAAAGGAATGTGCAAAAATGTACATGTCGTGTAAACAAATGCCAAAAACGACAAAGAAGAATCAACGATAACAAGCCGCAGACAGTCGCCTTGTGTAAAACGAGTCTAATAAACCGCGGTGGACCAATTATGTGTCGTAGGGCCTTATTTTGTGTTGCTTGTATCTTTTTGATGTTACAAGGAGCAGTGATCCCCCATATTTGAATGCAATATTGAAGCCACTACTTGTTGATATGTTTGTATATTATCAATTTATAGATGAGTGACAGTTCGCACGCAGTAACCAGTTCAGTTTCTTCATCTTTTGATAGCAGCAAGCAGTGAAACTCTTCACATGAGTACGGCAGAATCAGACTTAGTTACGAACATAAGGAGAAATGATTCAAGAGTTGTACGATATACATACTCGCATATGGACAAGCGCCAAGCCTAAATGTGTATGTGCAGTTAGATGATTTGTAGGCATTTATGGCCATGTTTGTTCCATCGTGTTTAATAGAAACATTTAAGTATATTTTATTTAAACTTTTGAAATTTCTAGATTAAACAAACCTCTAAGTAGGTCACCATAACCCTTTTAAATTATATGAGTCGAGTGCTGCTTACAAAAATTCAACAATTCCATTTGGGTTTTTTTTTTTTTTTTTTTTGCTGCCAAAAACCATTTTTACATTACAATTATTTTCTTGCGAAATTAAACGTTCGAAAATATTTGGCAACTACCGAAAATAAATTAAATGTCTCAAGATACAAAAAGAAATACATAAAAATAATAACAAAAACAACAGCAAAGTAACAAAAAATCGCTAGAATTAAGCCACAAAATAAATTTAACTGTGTTTTTTCATTATTTTTTGTTTGTTTTTGAATTGCGTAAAACAACAACAAATGACAAAAACAATGCGGGCTTTTATAAGAAATCAAAATAAAATTAAACCTCGAGTCTAAAAAAAAAAAAAAAAAAAATGGATAAAAATTAAAATAAAATTAAGAAAAATAAAAAAGAAACCTTCAAATTAATCTAATGACCAACGACGTGTGCTTTGTATGATATCGAAATGGAAATGAAATAAATTTGTATTCTGACCACGTTGAGATCAGAAAAAAAAACGAAAACAAAACACAACACAAAGCAAAAGTATAAAACTACTCGTAGTAGATACAACATTTAATGTTTATTATAAAAATTACACTAAAATAACAACACAAAAGATACTTAATTGGATAAAACAACAACACCACCACCACCAACAACAACAAAGAACAATTGGAGCTGTTGGTTGACTAACTTAACTTATACACTCAGTCTTGAATGACTGACTGACTGACTGACTATCTGAATGAGTGAGTGACTATTGTCATATGGAGAGAAGGAGAACTTCAATCCCAAGAAAAAAAAAAGGAGATTAAAAGAAACCAGCCAAGAAATAGTTTTTCTTATGATAATTTGGTTGATTGTGTTTTATTTTGGGTACCACGACATTAACATTTATGCCTTCAGCGACATCAGAAAAAGCAACATTATCAACAACACATTACACATTGCATACATTTTGTGTCTGCTCAGTCAATTGAATTGTGCCATGATGCTGACTTGGCTTTTGGCTTTTTTTTTTTTTGTTTTAATTTTTTTTGGCTGCCTCACAACAATTTACAAACAACTGTCGAAGTGCAACCAAAAGCTTCATTGCGCATGCTCAACAAGTTGCTGCAACAAAAACCAACTACAATTATAAGACAAAAAACAACAATAACATACACCACGCTTTGCAACGGAAGTGTAGACAACGACGTCAACTGAGCAACAGAACCAACACTTCTTCCAACAAACAACATTACCACAAGCTAAGCTAAGCAACTAAGCAAAGCAAGCAATCAACCAAAAGCATCTAACAACAAAAACCAACCAAAAAAAGAAAAAAAAAAAAAAAGAAATAAATGCTGCTGCTGCGACACTCAAATTCAAACAGATTTTTCGGCAATGAGCTTCAGCAGCAACAATTGTTGTTGCCTCATGTTGCTCATGTTTTTGTTGCTTATTAATATTGCTATTCATGTTTATGTTGTTGTTGTTGTTGTTTGTAATGTGTTGTGTTATGCTGCCTTTAAATGGAGTAGAAGAGGCGCGCAAAAATCAAAATGTAGGTCTCCCCAAAATCAAAATCAGAAACCAGTTATTGTGTTATACTATTGTATGCACTCTTTTGTCGTAACTCTCCTCGCATATTGATGTACTAAAAAAAAAAAATAATGAGAAAGAGAACTAGTAATTACAGCAGTAACTAATTGTACAGTGAATACTTTTAAAGAAGAAAAATTAAAATATTTCTTTTGAATAAATAACATAAACTCGGTTTTTACGAGAAAGACTCTTTCTCCTGTAATTAATCAATTCAATAGAATAATATTTACCAATCCTGATCGTCATATATTTTTGTTTTACATAGTATGTATTTAAGAAATAAAAGAAGAAGTATAAATTCCAATTTAAAAAAAAAAAAATTATTATTCCAAATGAACTAATATAAAGGGTGTTTTTTTTTTAGAGGCTCACAACTTTGAGTTGGCAACTCTGCTTTATTTGACAACCACTTTTCATCCGATACCTTCCGGTTTCCACACTCAGTTAGATACTCTTTACATAATATTTATATGTACAATACTAATTAATTATTAATTGTAATTAATTTTTGTATATTGGTTATATGGGTTATTGGCGAAAAATAAATTTGGAAACCTCTGTTGAACGCGAAGTTCGTTTTAGTTATGACTGGGATCTGTTCGAACGCAGGTGCTTGAGGGTTCCTAATGTGTGATCAAATAAGTTTGAATTCTGCCATGAATTAGGATTCTTCTATTGATTATAAGAATAATCTTGTCATTTCAATAGGCACAATGATGTCTGTTGTCTGTGAATATGAAGGATAAATCTAAAGGCTAATGTTGCTTACAAGGATAAGTAAAATTAGCGAAAGTTTTTCCTCACCCGAACCGCTACACTCTCTAGAAATATAACCGTGCAAAGCAAAGAGGATTGCTAGTATCTTACTAAAGTATTATTTTTGCTGTAAAAACTGTATTGCTTTTCCAAAATTTCATCCCTCGGCTCTGACTCACACCGAGGGAATCATTTTTCAAACAGCAGCCATATTCTTATCCATTTTTCTTCCTAATAGCCTTTTCACACCGAACTGATTCAATGTGAATCGATTTTGCGTTCAGACTGGCGATTCTGAATCATGAACATACAAATAGAACGTTGTGGCTAATTGTGAGAAATTAAAATAGAAATTGTGTGAAAAATACATTATTAAGAAAAATTCGCAGTGTATGCACATAATTCTCACAGCTTCCTTTTTCATTCCTCTTACTTATTTTATTCAAATTTAAAATTCAAATTTTCTTCAAATTGTTTTGTGCCATGACAGCTGTTTTTTGTTTTGGTTTGAAAAAAAAGAGCGGATCTGTCGAAAATAACAGTTCCTTACCGAAAATAACAGAAAATTTTTCATCACTATTAGAAATTTTCCAGCCCTGTTTTGATCCGCAGCTGATTCCATTGTTGAATCAACCTGAATCGATTAACATTCTACAACAACAACTGTCATTTTTTCTTGTGGTTGCTGTCCGATTGAATGGTCGATTTAACATAGAATCCATTCACTTTCGGTGTGAAAAGCCTATTCATTTCCTATTTCTCCTTTTTTTTCTCAGTTCTTCATTCCAGAGTTAAGCTAATCCTTAAACAACACCTATTTAACTTAAGAATGAAATTAAACTTCAAATTTGTTGTCTATTATTCATTATTATTCATTCATTATTCAAATACAGACGAATATTTGAGATGGGTTGGTTATTTTCGTCTTTTTTTTTTTATCTCTCCAAAATGTTTTTGAATATGTATTTAATCTTTGAGATCTTTATGAATTTGAATTGATCAGTTTTTTCTCGTACTATTTGTCAAAAAAGTCAAGGTTAAAAATAATTTAATTTATTTTGTTTTGTTTAATTTGATAAACTTCGCTATCTGTGATCATTAGTTTAAGAATTCATTATGAGATCTAAAATGTTAAATTTTGTTTGCAATATACGACATTTTACTGTACTTTTGACAATAACTTAAAATTAATAAGAGAAGTTTTAAGTTTACAAAATGTTAAAGCAACAAATTGGAAAAATATTGTAAAGAGATAAATAAATTAAAGAGACTTGAGACTTGAGAAAAGAAGACAGGCAGTCAGATAAAGGAGAGATAGAGAGAGAGAGAGAGAAAGAGAGAGAGAGAGAGAGAGAGCTTAATTGAAGTATCATGAAGTTTGGTGGATTACTAAACCAAGACAATTTTTATAGTTGCTAGTGACTGAATGACTTCTTGTTGTGTTGTTTTGCAGTTATTCGTTGAAGTTTCTGCTTCTCCTCATTTTTATTTTTTGTGTTTATTTTTAGATGCGTAAACTATCTTACTCAATGTTTTGTATGTAGTATGATGTTTCATCTTCTTCTCCTTCTACTATTGCTCCTTCTTAAGCTTCTCTGTATTTATCTATGTATGTATATATTCATATATCGTAATACAGAGAGATACAAACAGATCGAATAAAGAAAAAGAAGTTGATTTTTTCTAGTGTTGTTGTTGTTTGTGTTGTTGAATGTGAAGTTTTTGGTTTCGGTCACGAACAAATTTTTTTGTTTTTGTGTAATTTTCTGAGGAAATGAAAATTGGCATGAAATGACAACGACAAACGCAACGCAACTAAAACTTAACGAAATAATGTTGATGAATTATTTTGTTTGCAATATGTAAATTTAAATTTTTTTTTGCTTGTTGTTCCTTCTTTTATTTCAGATATTTTGTCTCATTTCTCCCCTTTTGGTTTGATTCGATTGGATTGAGATATGATTAATTTATAAATTGAAGCTGACGGCGTCTTAAGATTTCTTTTCACTTCTGTGTGTTTTATATTTTTATATTTTACTCCTTCTTTTACTTCTGCTTCATTTTTCTCACCTTTCTTTCCATCGTTCACTTTTTTAGTTTACATATCAAATCAATCAATATATTGAATATTGAAGTGTATAGTAATCAAACTGACAATACTAGATTGTTAATGATGATGATGGTGATCATGATGCGTTGCATTTCAAATGAATAAGTTTGGTAAGCAAACACCATCGTTTCGTCTTTGCGTCATAATCACACAGACTCTCATTACAATGTTTTCTGAATTTCATACCTTTGCAACAGTTTGGTGAAGACTATTAAGCGTTTTTCAGCTATGCGCTTTAGACTTCTCTTCTTATTAATTATCAAGCAGAAATTTTTCTGAATGGCTTCAGATTTCCATACGATGATTTCTCAAAAATAGAACCATTGGAAATTGATCATGCAGCAGCCCCCCCATTTCGAGTATAAAACAATTTAATTTTTTTATGGAAAACATTTAGCATTAAAAAACGTTTTTAAATATCATCATATCTCTAAACATATAAACACAAAGTCAATAAAGTCAATAGAATCAATATGAAGGTCATATAGATTTTCATGAAAGACAAATTTGTCATTTTTCTGTATAGAAATTAATTTTAACATTAAATTTGTTGTCTTCTTTTGTAATACAAACGATGAAAGACAATAAATTTAATATTACATAATTAATGTGACTAATGTGGATGGCGTTGCTACACAATCGTAGCCCAAATTAGGGAGTTTTGCCATGGCGACTACATATGTACGTGCGCACACGTGCATTGTCATGGAGGAAAAGCATCTTTTTGTTTGCCAAATGCGGACGTTCAATATCAAATCTGTTAAACAGCTCTGAATAATATTCGCCGGTGATTGTTTATTCTGTTCAAGACAATCGATGTGAATGACACCGCGTGCATCCCAAATAAACCTTCAAACCCACGGCTCTCGTTCACATGAAAAAGTCGACTGCTTTGATTGTTACTTGGTCTCTGGTGTGTTGCGATGCATCCATGGTTTCTCCACGGTAACTACACCTTTAAAGTGGCCACTTGATTGCGTTTATGGTCGAGTGTAAGAAATCGTGTCACCCATCGCGCGGATGTCTGTTTCATGTCCAAATATTCATGTAAAAAGTGATGTACCCGTATCTTAGGGGCCATCCACCTTTTACGACACACGTTATTATTGAGGAGGAGATCAGCGAAGTGTAGGAGGGGGGGGGGGGGTTTGGTGCAAAAGCTTTGTGACGTCACACCCGAGGAAGGGGGTTTCAGATGAACCTGTCATTCGTGTGAAGTAATATGTGGATGACCCTTAGATGAAATACCTACTACCTCAGTCACCTCACGCACTTTCATTCTTCGATCGTCTAATATTAATCCATAGATTTTTTCAACGATTTCTGACGTAAAGACCTCGTTTGGTCGATCTGAACATTCGGTGTCACTAGTGCTGTTACGATCAAAACGGAATTCAGTAAACAACTTCTTTTAGTCTTTTCAGGCAGACTTCGCATCACGAATTTTGAGCGTGAATAGATGTTAACATCCACATCCAACAATGCAACCCTACATTTTCCCTGTCGTTGTTGTTGAATTAGATAAGCATTCATGCTGCATCCTAGGTGGATATAGCATCCGCTCTATCTGAAAAGGCTACTAACCATTTGAAGTTAGCAATGCAGAGTCCCCATATTATTTATAAAGCCTTTCCTTGGTTTCGGTGATGGTTTTTCACAAAAGTAATGCTTAATGAGCCCACGAAATTCACTTTTTTTTTTTTATTCCATTTTTGTCGAAATTCGAGAGATTCACTGCTTTCAATATCTATGAAACACAAACTTAATGATGCAGCTTGCTAAAAAATTCGACACTAGTCTATAATATAATAGACTTCATTCATCTATATGAAGTATATATTATAATGAGATCACTCTTATATATCACATTGCTACCATATGAAATTCAATAAAGGAAGAATTATAAAATTCTTATAAGCAACTTCTTCATTACCTCAGTTTAGGAAGGTGCCAAATTTCATTGAATAAGTTTACAAAAATATTAACTAAAATTTGCTTGTAGTTATATGGACAACTTCTTCATTTCATTTGCTCAATTCTTGTTGCCATTTGTATTAAAGGTTTTGTTCTGTCTTTGGTAAGCGAAACCTTGTCGTCATTGGCTTCTTTTGTGTCATAATCACAAATACTCACACACTCACATAATCTTCTATACACATTACAATGTTGTTTCAATTGTAGTAGTAGGTAGGATGACTTCATCTTATTATCTGCATCAACTTCACTATCATCATCATCTACATCATCACCATTCTCATTGTTGTACATTGTTGTGTAGCAAATTCGTTCATTATTATTGCATTTTAAGCTTGTAATTTCTTTTGTTGTTGCATTTTTTTTTAACTTTGTTTTGTGTGTTTTGACCAATTTTAGGGTTTTCCGTTTTTTTTTTTTTTTTTTTTTCAATTTGTTTCGTTTCTTTTATGTTATTTTCATTTCGATCACTATATTGACATCATGCATGCTCTGTGTGTGTGTGTGTGTGTGTGTCTTGTGTTTGTATTCCATGGGTCTGATTCATGAGATTTTTTTTTTTTTTTTTTTTCTTATGGTTCCACGAACCATCGACGACATAACCGTAGACGGAACTCAAAAGCGCATTTCAAGTTATTTTAATAACCAAGTCGAAAGAGATTTATGGAGCATCATTTAAAGTAGTTTAGTGTTGCTGCTTCTGCTGGTGATGCTCGTGTTTCTTTTTTTATATTTATTTGTGTTGTTTGTTGTGTTTCTTTCTATGTGTGAATTTTGTAAGTAAATTAAAAAAAAAAAAGAAAAAAAAAATTAAGGGTGAAAGTTTTTCGTGAATAATTTTAATGGTTTCCATTTTGTTGGGATATAAAATTGATCATTAAATTTATACAAAGCGGAGGAGATGAGTCCTTTACATAATTAAAAAAAAAAAAAAGGAAAGTTCTTCATTAATTCAAAAAAGGTATTTCCCAGGGTAATTGTGGGTTTCTTTTTTTGGGGGCAGGACGGGTCTAACATTTTTCAGTATTAATGAGTTTCAATTTTTTATGAAATATGTAATAAGTTTCAATTTTAAATGAATTGACATTCATTAAATTTAATTGCATGTATTGTTGAAGATCGATTTACATATTTTATCGTATATATGAAAATTCGATCAATCTTTGTGTATAACTTCATCAATGGAATTCATAAGACATAGTCAATGTCCGTTGTTTAAATTTTAACGCCACCATGAATTAAAGAATTGAATTCCAAGTGTAGTGACGTTCTCCTGCCAATTAAATAATTCCAACTCAATCCTTATATATTTTTATATTTGCTAAGTGTAAATATTTGAAAATTGGTGATATTTGAAGATTAGAAGAAGAATCAGAGCAACGTGGAACTTGTAACACATCACTCAATAAGTTCGTAAAATGAAATATAAAATGATTTGCGGTTTTTTTTTTTTTCATAATTTCTTTCTTCGAACGCACCAATAACTCCATATAATATTCACTATTGATGGTTCTTCCTTTCTCAAGGTAATCAATAAATAAAATATCCCAATAATGGACGCGAGAATCACATTTGTCATGTACGGTAGTCATATATTAAGGTGTCAGTAGAGAGCTCTTGCTATGAGATCAACGTCCTATAATATCCAAGTAAAGTCGTTATCGTTGATATTAAAAATTATTTTCGTAGTTAATTCTCAAATAGGAAAATGAGAAAGTAGAATACGATTTTCGTAAGACTGGATAAAATCTAGAAGAGGTGACTTGCTCTGATCTTGTCAGCTTTCGCAAGTGAAGTAAGTGTAGGAGGATGATGTCTGGCGCTAACACAAGGGTAAAACTTCAGCCAAGTAACGTTCTCCATATAACAAAGCTCAATAAGACACCAAAATTAATCAGATGGAGAATTTGGTTAATTTAAATTTTTATCAAAGACTATGAAAATTACAAAGACTGAACAGTTAAGATTTATACGAACTTCGAAATTGTCTTCGCTCTCTAAATTGTTATTTCGCTCAAAATTTCACAGTTCCATTAAAAAATCTCAAGATTCCAACAAAAAATTCATTGGATTTTGTTATTGGAAAACTACTTTTTCGGAATTTACTGACAAAAGAAGTGAAGATTCCGATAGAGATAAAAGAGAAGGCGAAGTTTTATGTGCGAATTGTCTAATCTATGGACGGAATATATTTTCTTTGAACTTCATTTCCTCAATTTCTTCTGTAAAAGCAAATCTGTCAGACCGATTGAGTTCGCTCTACATTTCTGCTCTACATATTATTGGATTGTTTTATGTGTCTAAAAAGAGAATGTGAAACATGTTAACGCCGCTGGGCTCCAATCATATCAAAGAACACACAAATAATATCAGAGTCTCTCAATATTATATCCATAATATGTTTTGTATGAAATCGCATCTGGGTTCTATTGGGGACAATAGATGGTTATGGGTGGATATTTATTTATTTCATTATTTGATATTTTATGGTTGATGATTGGCAGATCGTAAGAGCGTTTCAAGAACTGTAAAAGTAACAGATGGTGTATCAGCAATGAGGAGGAAACAGCAGAATATGTTCTATGCCACTGTGTTGGTCTAATTTGGACCAGACTCCGCTATTTGGGTTCACAGTACCTGGAACCAAATGATATCGCAGGCTTATCTCCGAGGAGGATTCTGGAATTCTTGACGAATAACAGGATATCGGAGGAACTGTGATCACTAGGGTTGTTAAAAAGGTCCCTTGTAGGCCGCGATGACGAATTGTACTTAATTCGCACCCTTTCACTGAATATAACAGATGGCTTCCTATTATTAACTTAGCTTATTAAATTAAAGTGGGGCTAGAATTTTCTAAGCTACATTATTGTCCTGGGGGATTACAAAAATTTTCAGATTTTGTAGATGCAATTACGTGATTTTATATTTATCACACATTAATATCACTCATACGCCAGAGACCCATTCATTCATTCAAGATATTTTCAAAATTTATTACAAACTACTTTAAATATTTTATGCAAACAGACAGAAAATAATTTAATTAAGAAGCTTAAAAATAATAATAAAAAATAAAATCAAATAAAAAGAAAATAAAAAAATAAAATCATGAAAAAAAAATTTATAAATAAAAAATAAAATCATATAAATCGATAAAAAAAAAGAAATTAAAAAAAAAATAAAATTAAAAGAAAAAATTATAAATCTTATAAGAAAATAATGTAATTAATGATTTAAAAAATGAATTATAGAATAATAAATAAAACAAAATAAATAAAAGATATATGAAATAAAAAAAAAAAAAAAAAAACACGTATTTATATCTAATAAAAAGAGAAACAAAAATAGCATCTAAAGCAAAAATGATTAAATAGGAAATAAAAACGCATTCCACTTCGCATTATGTTGTGAAGAAACGATGTCATGAACAAATGCAACAACAACTACAAAACAACAAACTTGGAAACTAATAACAACAATAAAATACCAACAACTTATTGAGACCAATAAAAATGCTGCTGCTGCAACAACACCATAAAATCTAAGATGAAGATGAAGAGAAATATGTATAAAAACCAAACAGAAAAAAACCAAACGTCATCTTAGTAACAAATAAAACCAAACACCAAAAATAATAATAATAAATTAAAATCATATGAAATATTTATTTATTCCCACTTTAAACTGAACATTTTCAAAATCAACAAACATCAGCAAAAATGTTTCAGAAAAAAGCCAAAAATCCAAAAATCCAAAATCACAACAATAAAACAAATTGTATCTTTTTCCTATTGTTGCTTGTTTATGACACAGAAGAGATACATTTTATTTTAACGCTTTCATAATATTGGTAACTCACTCGAAAATATTACAACAATAATAGCAACAAACAAACGGAAAAAAAAAACTAAAGTGAGCAACAACAACAACAATAAATTACATTGAAAAAATACTAAAAACCAAAAAAGTGATGATAATGATGATGACGATGACTAGCAACAAAGCGTAAGCGCAAACACGGCAGGCAAGCGAGCGAACAAGCAACACACAACAACAAAATGCACAAATGAACCAACGAAAGAACGTACGAACAAACAAACAAATGAATGAACCAACGAACGAATGAGCGAACAAACAAACAAATGAACGACGAACGGAAGATGGAACGGAACGAACATCAGAAGAAGAAGAGGAAAAAACTAAAAGCGAAACTTTTGAGTTTCACTTTCGCTTTCGGTTTAAATTTTGAGTGTAGTTTTTTTTTCTTTGCTTTTGCTGCTGCTTTTGTTTTTGTCTTTGTATTTGTTTTCTATGCAAAGAGGGCAAAGCAACAACAATACTAAAGCAAGCAACAAAAGTTAGTCCGGCGTGTTGGAGCGGCGACGGCAGCAGTTGTGTTGTCATTGTTGTAGTTGTTGCTGTTACAGTCGTCGAAAAAAGTAGCACACACAATGCAGCGCAGCACATTACCCAAAAAGGGGGGCAGTAAGTCAGCAGCGCAATATATTTGAGTCATAACACAAAATCAACAAAAAACAAATAAAACTTAAATATAAAAAGAGAGAGCACTACAAAAACACAGAAACAGTGGGAGATATACAGAGAGTTACACAAATATATAGAGAGAGCTCTTCACAAAAGAAGAGTGTAAGCTTAAGCAAAGCAAAAGAGAGCAATGTGCATGCATAAATGAGCATGAAAGTAAAACTGTTTTGGACGATGTTAACGAGAGAGTCTCCCCATTCGCAAGCAAATACATTGAAGAGAGACCATTCTCTCATGTGTTTCTTATAAATGAGACTTATATTGTTATTGTTGCTGTTGTTGCTTGTGTTTTCCTTTGTTGTTGTTGTTATTGTTGTTATTACGTATACGTAATAATTCAAACGAGAGCGAGAGTTAAATTTCTGTGTTTTATTTGTTTTTGTAAAGCGTAAAGCGAATGCAGCCAGCAACAGCGACCGACTACACTAGTACTAACACCAGCAGTAGCAGCAGCACCAAAAGCCGAATCAAAAATGTATGTATGTCCATCCGTCCGTCTGTTTTGACTGTCTGTCTTGCCTGTCTGTTTGTCGTTTGTTCCGTTCGCAGATTGTCGATTTGTTTTTATCTGCTAACAGCGTCGTCAGCGTCGCTGTTAACTTTAACTTTGGTCGTCCGTTGTTGAACGTTGCTGTAGCTGTCACTGTGGCAGCAGCGCACTATTGCGACGGGTATCTGCTGTATCCTCAACGTTTACTTGGGTTTAGTCAATCGAGATACGTGGTTGATGTTGGTCGTGTTTTTCGGCAATTAAAATAAAAGCATATAAATATATATACAAAACACTATACATACAAACACACACTCACTCGCATGCATAGAGATACTACATCATATATACGCATACTAGAGAAACAAAGCAGTAAAAATTATTACAAAATCTATACTAGGCAACCTATGTGTATTACAACAGCAAACAACAAAATAAAATTTGTAAAATATCTAAACAAATATAAATAAATAAATTTATGCATTTGAAAAAAGAAACACAACATAAAAAAATATTGTAAAATGTTAAAATCAATAAAATTGACACGTGCAATAATAATATCAACAACAACAACATCAGCAGGAAGGAGCAGCAGTAGCAATAGCAGTAAATAAATACAAAATCAATCAATCAATCAAAGAAAAGTAACTTTTCATATTGCACATACGCCTTGTCTAACGTTGTATGTTTTCGCTTGAAATAATTAAAAAAAAAAAAAAAAAAAAATTATAATTTATTAAAATAAAATAAAAAATTTCAAATAAAATTCAAAAAGATTTTCTAATTACAAATGTTTAACACAACAGAACAACCCAAGGATTATGTTCATTGTGTTTAAACATTGTAATTTTTAATTAAAATAATAAAAATAAAATATATATTCCATATATATCTATCTTATATTTATCTACAATATATTCTTCAAGATCAAGATTTCTAAGTGTGACACAATGAAAATAAATAAAAAAAGAAATCACATCTAAAAATAATCAAAATATTTACAAATACAAAAATAAGTGTTTTAGTGTTAAAAATAAAAAAAATAAAATAAAATCCAAAACAAATCAAGCAAGCAACCCACAAAACAAAAAGTAAAATCCTCAAGGAAACAAAACAAAAAGAAATATTATTAAATAAATAAAAAAAAAAAATAAATAAATTTTTAAAAATTATTAAATAAAATACTTAAAAAATTAATAGAAATATACATATATATTTTATATATAAAAAATAAATTAAACATCGTTTCATCTCAAAAATATATATAAATAAATAGATCTGTTAAATATTGTTAAGTGTTGTAACCAAATGCACTCAAAAGCACATGCACTCACTCAGTTAGTCACTTAGATAAATGAGATATGATGATCTAATTTTCTTCTATACATAGAGGAATATACAATCTTACAATCAATCAATTAAATAATCAAAAATAACAACAAGAACAACAAACAAATGTATGTAGCTGTCAGTCTTTGCTGTTTTCGCACTTTACAAATAAATTAAGAAAATAAAATTAAATTAAATAAAACAAAGCAACGATCGGGATCCTCTTCTCACCTCAATAAAAAGTACCTGCAACAAACAACAAAAATCAAACAAACAAACAAATTTTCTTTAAATATTCTTCTTATTGCCTTACGATTGTGAAATATTTCAAAAACCAACAGAATATCGACAACAAATGATGAACTTTTAATAAAAATGATTTACATAAATAATTTAAAAATTAATAATAAATTAAGAAATAAACCAATAAAAAAAAATTTTCAAGAATTTGATTTGATTGGATATTTGTACAATTAAATTTCCTTACTTTTACTCTTTTCTTTTTCTTCGATGATTATAATTTTTGAAAAAAAATAAAGAAAGAAAATGTTGAACTTAAATCATCTTTTGAATTTGAATATGTTAAGTGTAAAGGGAAGACCACCGTTTGAAATAAAAATCTATTTTATAATCATATTTAAAGCAAATTAAATACAATTTAAAAAGAGAAAAAAAAAAATACCAAAATTAAAAAGAAAAAACAAGCAAGGAAAGAAAGAAAGAGTGCAGAAGTGCAAGTGCCGTCCACAAAACAAATTATAAACGAAAAAGATAAATCAAATCAAGTGTTGTCAAGAAGAAGTTATTAAAACCCTAAAAATTCTGTTCTATTCAAAAAAGAAAGAAAAAAAAAAGAAATAAATAAATCAATTAAATAATAATAAAAAAAAAAAAAATACCCTTAAGTGCTTTTCGTGAAACCAATAAGTGTCTCTTTCTTCTCACCTACAAAGAAAATATATATATATACATATATACATAAATATAAATAAAATTTATTAAAATAATAAAAAGAAAAATTTTAAAAATAAAATATATAAAATTATATTTTCATCCATTAATTTTGGAAACAAAAAAAATCTTCGTTTTATTAAACAATACAAAATTTAATGAAAATAAAATAAAAATAATAAATAAAATTAAATAAAATATAATTAAATAAAAATTAAATATTTAATATAAAAATTCAAAATAAATTACAAACAAAATTGAATTGGATTCCACAAGACGTGTTCATCATTTATTTAAAATAAAATGTTATTAGAAATGGAGCAACAACAGGGGACCGTTTCGTTTATATCTTCATTGAATATGTCCCCATTTTCATTACAAATGGAACAACAACAACAACAACCAGCAAGTCCAGCATTAGCAACAAATCAAAATCCAAGTGGAAATTCAAACAATACAAACAATAATAATAACAATAATAATAATAATAGTAACAACAATGATAATGATTCAAATGCTTTGAGTAATTCTGATAATGATTATGGATCATATACATTACAATTAGCAACAGGCGGCAATAGTAGTAACAGTGCTGGTGGCGGTAGTGGTGGTGGAGGAAGTGGTTCAAATGCTAATCTCCATCAACAGCATCATCAACATCATCATCATCCACAACAACAGCAGCAGCAGCAACATTATCAGCAACAACAACAGCAGCAGCAGCAACAACAAAATATTGCCAATAATTCAAATTTCTCGTACTCGTACATTTATAATTTCGACTCACAGTACATATTTCCAACAGGCTATCAGGATACGACGTCATCACATTCACAGCAAAGTGGTGGCACTGGTGGTGGTGGAGGCGGCGGCGGTGGTGGCAGTGGTAGTGGCATGAATAATACCTCCTCCTCTTCATTGCTTAATGGTGGCAATAGTGGCAATGCTGGTGGTGGCAATTCTGGCGGTTATTTGTCATTATTGCCACCGGGTAATGGTGGCAATGGCTCCAGTGTTCATCTTAGCGGCAATGTTGGCGGCCCTGGTGGCATTGGTGGTGGCAATAGTAGTGGCACCAGTGCTTCAGCGGGTCATTCCGGTGAAGCTATCGATTTCAAACATCTCTTCGAAGAGCTGTGCCCCGTTTGTGGTGACAAAGTCAGTGGCTATCATTATGGTCTGCTGACATGTGAATCCTGCAAGGGTTTCTTCAAGCGTACAGTACAAAATAAAAAGGTTTACACATGTGTAGCTGAGCGTTCATGTCACATCGATAAAACGCAACGTAAACGTTGTCCATACTGTAGATTTCAAAAATGTCTGGAAGTTGGCATGAAATTGGAAGGTAAGTTCTCTATTTACATTTTTTATTTATTATTTAATTATATAAATAGAAGAAAAAAAAAATAACAGAATTTTGTTTGATTTCCCTTGAATTTGATTAGAAGACCACATTGCGTATGATTAATATGATTTGAATTCTTAACTTGATGGAAAAACACATTTTTAACATACCAAAATTTGACTGATTTTTTTTTTTTTTTTTTTTGATCCAACATTTGTTTGCTATTTAAATTTATTTGTTTGTTGATTAAATTTTTGGCTACATTTTTGTTTTCTTTGTATGTGTCGTCGTTGTTCGTTTATACTCTACTGCGTATACGTGATTTGTAAAAGTTTTGACCATGAAGTTTTTATTGTGAAATATTTTTAAAACAAATTGTTTTTATAGAAAAATACAAACCAAACCAAACGTTCTTTCTCACGGTTCCTCTGCTTTTGTGTCCTTCCTTCCTTCTTTTCTTCGTTCTTTGTGCTGCTTTTGTTAGACTCTTTTTTTTTGTATCTGGGTTTATTAGGTTGACATGCCATTTTGCATCTTTAGTTTTTGTAATGACTGACTGACAACTGCTGCGTGTATTTTTCTTTTTTTTTCTGTTTTCTATGTGTTTGTGACTTAAGTTAAATCGATATTACTCCTCATGTTTATTATTTATTTATATGCTAAAATGGAATCAACTGCTGCACTTGCTTTCAACAGGATGTCAATTGTGCTTCTCCTTTATTAGTTTTATACTTGTCTTGGTTGTTGGTGGTAAAGGCAATTGAGTGAGGAACTCGTTTCAGATTCCAACTGCCATACAATTTAGGTTTTCTTCATAAAATATTTCATTTAAAAAAAAAAAAAAAAAAAAAAAATTATTATTATTTTATCTATTCATTAAATTTTTTTTTAAATAAATTTTAAATGCAAACAACAAGCACTTTGCAATTATATTCATTTCACAGAAATGACTTCGATTATGAGCCAAAAATTAATAAACCTCTCATTCAAATTTTATTATCAGAAATGTATTGCACTTAAATTCAAATCAGAAATAGGTGGATTATGTTGCTCTTCAGGGAATTTGGTTTTACCTATGTACATTGAAATCACCTCCTAAACCATTGAAATCTTTAATACCCAATGAAAGTGAGGAATCAAAATTTATAAATTAGAAAAAATAATTGTCCAAATAAAAACTTTAACAGATCTGCGAGGATGCAGTTTTAATTCCAATTTCAAAATTCAAGGCTCTATCATTAAATTGGTTCTTTGACCATCTGTCATAATTTATGGACCAAAATATCTGCAAATGTCTTATATTTTATGGGTGAAGAAGGGGATCAGGTGACTACATGTATACGCTGTGATTACAATCACATTGCAGTTTTTCAAGATAAGAGCAGACGAAGTTCCAACTAATGAACATGGAATCAGGGCCACAACCAACCTTTTTGGTTCCCAGAGCCACATCTGAAGAATCCGCGGTGAGTTGGGCCGCATGTGGAAAGGAAAAAACTTGGCCAGTAGTGTTACAATGTTGTGGGTAAAAAACGAACGTTGTGCTGCGGACCAAAGAAAAAAATATTTGTTGTTGTTTCCTCTGTTGTCACTTCGAGCGCGTTTGGGTCGCATTCAGGCTTCACTTGGGCCGCGAGCCCTGATTTAATTGTTTGGTGTCGTTAAACGAAGTGACCAGTATTGTGGCTAGAAATGAATTAGAAGATTACAATAATAGTTTAATGCATAAATCATTCAAGATAAACTTCGTTCATATGATCCATTGGAGAAGAAGAGGCACAAGATACTATAAATTAATGAGAATAAATAGAATTTCTAGTATCAACTCTAAGCCAATTTCTTTTAATAGCAAAAGATTGGATAAATGGTGGAATGGTGAGTGAACAGTTTAGTTTATATGAAGTAATACTTAGTACCTATATTTTATTGAAGGTCGTTGAAAAGCTTTTGAATTTTGTAATAAATTAAAAATAGAAAATAACCCTTAATTATAAATCTGAATGTCAAAGAGATTTCAAAATAATATACTATAAAAAAATAAAGTTCCCCGTCGCGTCTGTCTGAATGCGATAAACTCAAACTCTACCGAACAGATTTACATACGGATTTCACCAATAGGCGAAGTGATTTATGCAGAAGGTTTAGGAAAAAAGAAAATTCGAAAAACCCAAAGAAGCAACCGAAAAATCTAAGAAAAAAAAGTAAACAATCAGTATCCACTAATTTGTTGGGAAGGAAGGGCAGGACAACATCAGCCCGGGTATCTAGTATTTATATAAATCAAAATTTCATTCTTAAGTGTGTAAAATGTAATTTAGATTTAATTTTCTTTGGACGAAAGAAGCCTCTTAAACAGGAGAATATTTTCAAAGTCTAATATTGTTTAATCAATGCAATTTTTAAGAATTTACAAGGGACAATCGAAGCAATATTATTTAAAAACCACAAAAATAAGAGCCAAAAAGGATGTATAAAAGACAAAACAGTGAGCCTTCAAGTCAGAAATTGTTTTTAAATCAAGTCAAGCATGTAAAGTCAGTAAGAAAGTATTGTGGATAGGAAAAAGAAGGAAAGATGGCTTATTGTTCAATTTGTAATTAATAATTTCGAATTGCTTTGAGATCAACATTGTAAGCGTTCTTTTCGCAAGTGAAGTCAGAAGTGAAGTTAATTTATATAATTAGGAACTCAAGCTTCATAGGAAAGCAGCATAGCTTAAACAACTTCAAAGATTGAAGGAATTTAGGGACGCAATATTCAAGACACCAGACGAACTGAGAATATGTAACACAAAGACGAGAAACAATATGTTTTATGTAATAAATTTATTTTCCATTTTTTCATCTAAAGAAAGAAATCTAATTATTTTCTACTATTTAAACAAAATTGAACAATAATCAATCATTAACTAACATCTTCTTCTCTTTCTTTAACTTTCTTTCCATAATGTGTTACAAACTTTATGTATCTGTCTAATAAGACACTCTATTTAAGAAACAGTAAAAAAAAAATGAATAAATTTTTCCAACAATCAATTTATTTTCCATTATTTTCATTATCACAATAATAACTTAACTAACTCTTTGCTGCCAAAAATAATTCATAGTAAAGAAACAATGTACAACAAAAAATACTCGGTCGTCGTTATACAGTTCAATATTGTATCATCTCATTCTATTTTATTTTGACACATTTTACGTTCCATTTTTTTTTTTTTGCTTATAGTTGTATTTTTTTTATTTTTTATTTATTTTTTATCTTCTTCTTCCGCATCTCTGTATTGCGACCTATCCCAAGACCCAAAAATGTAGACTACTGTGTCACTTAGCTAGAAGCAGCAGCAACAGCAGAGGCGGCTGTAGCGGCAACAGTATCAGCAGCGCGCTTTAACTGTTTGCTTAATACTTTAACTATGTATGAGTGAGTGAGTGCGCGTGTGTGTGTGTGTGTGTGTGTGTGTGTGTATGTATGTGATTATTTATTTATGAGTGTGGGTGAGTGCGTGAATTGCGTGAGTGTGCTTATATGTTTGCGTGTATTTATGAATTTCATTTCATTCTATAGATTTCTCGAGTTTATGAAAATATTTCCATACAAAAAAAAAAAAAAAACACAACAAATATGCACGCATACATTGAATCAATGAAATGTGTATTTCATTTATTAAATAAAGTAAAGTATCTATGTGTGCGTTTATCTATTTACATATGAATGTAAATTATATTTTGTATTATTTAATGAAAATTCCAATTCATTAAATTTGTTTTTTTTTTTTGTTTTTGTAAATAAAATTTTTCTAATTTTATTTCCTATTGATTTTAATAATTTTTTGTTGTTTATTTTTTAGATTTTTTTATAATATAAAAATCTTGTAATTTTGTATTCTATTTTTCTGTTGTTATTTTATGTGTATTCCTCTTCTCTTCTCTCTCTCTCACTCATTGTGCTCTTGTTTCTTTTTTAAAAGAATTTAGAACAAAAAATATCAAATACAAAATGCGCGCGTTTTTATTTTACTTGATTTTATTTCATTTTGTGTATTTTGCTCTATATACTTTTGCTCTTCGTTCGTTTCCATGTGCAAGCCGCCTTCTGTTGAGGTTTAGTAAGTAAAGCAAGAAGCAAAATATTGCATTTGCGTTCCGATTTACAATTGCCGCCAACAACATTTTTTTTACATATACTCAATATAACGCAATCATCTTAAGCAGGCATAAGAGACTAGAGAGAAGCTCACTAACTAACCAAGAGATTAAACTGATACACACAGAGAGAGAGTGAGAGCGAATAAACTAACTAACACGAACCAGCGAACGCATTTCGCTTTCGTTTTCGTAGCATCGTGATAGTCGTGTTAAGAGAGCGTTCAAGCATAAAACATTACATTACGTATTATTATTATGCATGCGTGTGTGAGTGTGTGTGAGTATTTGCTTAGCTTTATTCATTCGCTCTTTTAACATTGTTTGAATTTTGTAATAATTATAATTTTTTTTATTGTTTCTTAGTTATTTTTTTTGTTATTATTATTGCTGTTAATAGTTTATACGCTCATTTGTTAAATAGGCCAACCAACAGAGCCATGAGTAGTAGTAGCGGCAGCAGCCAGCAGTCAGCAACAGTAATTAAAAATTTTAATTTTAAAATGCGTAAGCCGCCAGCCTTATTATTATTCATGATCATGACTATGTGTGCGGCCCAAGTATAATGTTGTAATGTAATAAATGAAAGTGGAAGAGAGAGAGAGAGAGGTGGGAAGGTAGGTTGGTAGAAAGGAGGCTTGAGGAATATACAAAAATATCTGAAGACTGCTACAAAGATTAGCATGTCAAGTATTTTAAATTTCTATCCTGACTGACCTAACCACTTTTAACATATTATTATATGTACATATTTCTAAAGGGAACCCCCCAAAATATATTGATTCAAAATAATCACAACTGTGTTCGCTTATCCTCAGGAGAACAGCTATACGTTAACGTTTGGTGGTCTGATGATGAAACACTTGGGATTTGCCATTGACAAGCATAGAAAATCCATACATATATATTATATGTAACAACCATTGCTTGATCATGTTCCCAAAATATGAAAGGACCAAACAGGATATTTGATTGATAGCTTATAGCTGAGTGATATTTCAATAAAATAAAAAAAAAGCAGTGACGGGAATTTTATTATCATTACTAGCACACCCACTCGACCTTGCACGGATGGTCCGAGCCGCTTCGAACTTAAAGGGAACTCTAGGAACTATGCTAGTGATTCTCTTAAAATTTCATCAAAATCGGTTAAGCGTTTTTCGAGTCCATAAGGAACAGACATACAGACTTACAGACATAGTTTCATTTTTATATGAAGATAGATAGATTGAACTCATGAATCTCTTCAATATTTTTCTTATTTTTTTCTAAAAGCAAAAATTCTTTTTTGTTTGAAAATTATTTAATATTGAATATAAACAAAAATTCATTTCATAATTTTTTTAATTGTGTAATACATTATTATTATAATTTATAAATGAAGCCTTATTATTATATAATATTGGATGTACTCGTATTATGATGGGTCTATCTTATTATTATTAACTTTATAGTACTTCGCCCCTTTGTATTTGACCATACTATTAACACCTAAATGGCAAGAATAGTTGTATTCAATTTATGCATTTGATTGTTTGATTTATAATTTTAATATTCTTAATATTTCTTTAGTCGATTTGATAAACAATGTTTCAATATCATGGTTTCCTAATCGACAGATTGATATCAGTGTCTGAAAGGAAACTTATTTCCTTGACAAATTGCGACAAGATCAATTGCAAGTCATGTGGACTATTTTATGAACATTATACTATATTCTCTTGGAGGAAGCCTCTTTATTGACTATGTTCGTCTAAGTAGGTCAGCAATTATTTCAAGCGTTTTTTAGCTCCTTCTTACCGTCTGCATTTACAACAAATACTCAATCTTATTTTGATTACCTTACTGACTTACTTTGCATACTTTCACACTGAACACGAAAAGGTAAGACGCTGATATCAGTGATCGGTTAGCGATTATTCAGTAAGGATTCGTTGATTGCATCTTTGCTACTCATATAATTGATGAAGATCTCCTTCTGAATTAAGGAAATATGTAAGTATTATGGTTGTCTCTGTGTTAACTGTACTGTAATGCAGATTTGATGTCATGTGTTCCCATTTTCCTCATTTTTATACTTTTCACGCAATGAATAGTATTATATTTTTGTCATAAAGTTTGTAACACACAGAAGGAGACATCGGAGACCCCATAAAGTATTTATAAAATCTTTATTAGCGCGACGGGACGAGTTGATCTAGTCATATCCGCCTGTCTGTCTGGTCGTCTGTATGTATGCAAACTAGTCCTTGAGTTTTTGATCTAGAGAGCTCATTTGTCGGAATCAGCAGAATCGGAACACTCGGACCTGAATGAAAATTAAAGTTCCTATTAGAATTATTTTTTTGTTTTCTGTACTATTGGAAATTTGGACACTAAAAGTTTATCCACCAACCACATAAATTTCAAGACCCTCGTACAACTATAGAAGGGGTTAGGGTTTTTTCTGATTTTTTATTACCTTTGCTAGAAACTAATTCTTACAGCCAAAGTTGAGTACGGGACTATTGAAGAACTGTTAAGCTCCAAATTATAAATTTGTGTTGCCTTACCATTGGTTTAAGAAGGAAGAAAGTTCTTTCTCTAGTTGGATATTTTTTTTTTATGGATTAACTATCCAAGCACCACCTCTTTTTATTATGTATTTATTTATAGATAAATTATTTCCATTACAATATTTTAATAAATTTTATTATTAATTTGTTTTTTCTTTCCCTTCTCTGCTTTTTTTTTTTTTTTTTGTTCTCAACAAGAATAACAAAATAATAAATAAATAAAATCAGATAAAAAGTTAAGTCAGAATATAAGTACAATAGTTTTTGTTTTGTATTCACTTTTAGCTCATTACAAACTCACAGATACACTCACATACATATGTATATGCACTCTCATTTATATATATATATATATATATACATGTACTTACGTACACAGACAACAGTAGCAACAAAAAGTATGTACACATCAGTTTTTATTTTATTTTATTTTTTTTTTTTTTGTTACTGTATTTTTCTATTTAATATTGTGTGTACTAGTGAGTGAGTATCTCCATCTCATTTCCGCTTTTGCGCACTTGGCCTATAGCGTTGTCTCTTGCGCTCATGACCTAGATTCCATCAAGCGTGTGTATGTATGTATGTATATATATGTGTGTGTGTGTGTGTTTTGACTTTGTTTTTGTTGTTATTGTTGTTGTTAAATATGCACACGTGATATATACATTCATACATACAAGAGACAACTTAATGCTGCATACAAATACATTAATACAAAAAATGAAAGAAAAAAATAATAGTATCTGTGTATTGTCGACTGTAAGCAATGCAACATGTAGAGAGCTTTTATATATGTATTTACTTACATACTATACAAACACATGTATCTATATCTATGTATATATGTAATATGTAAGCATGTATTTGTGTTGTGTGTTTTGTATACTTGGAAAAATATATTTGTATGGTGAGTGTACTCGTATATATGTCTTGTTGTTGTTGTTCTTTTATATTATGATTTTTAGTTGTTGTAATTGTGTCATTGTGTTGTTGTTGTTATTATTATTGTTCACACGTTATTTTGTGTTTTTTTTTCTTCTTCCACTTTTCATTTCCATTAAATTTTACTCATTCGCTCACTCACTCATTCGTTGATTGTTGGTCAAGTTTTTCCGTATTCTACAAGATTTTTGCCGCCTTTTCATCATGAAATCATATATTTTGTAATTTGCTTGTTGGTTGGTTACTTGAACACTGTGTATCCATCGCATCTGTGGATCTTCATTTTAATGGTCAATTTCAAATATTTCTTCCGTCCATTACCAATTGATTCATTTTGTTCACCCATTTATCCATCCATCGATACATAAATGTATCTTTTGTCTTCTCCTCATTCTTCTTTTCAATTCGTATTCATTCGCATAAAAATCTGTCGAAATCTCATGATGATGACGCGCTTTCGTCAGTCGGTCAGTCATTCAGTCAGTTAGTAAGTAAGTAACAACGGCAGCAGCAGCAACAATGTCCCTCGCAACAATAGCGGCAAATGTTCGGCGGCAACGGCGGCATCCATGGCAACAAATCTAAGTTGATAGTTTGAGCTGAACCACTAAGTTTGACTTAGTTACATACTCGTATGTATGTATCTATGCTTCGGCAATGCTTATTTATAATTGCGGCATTTTAAGCTGTTTCTTGTTCGTTGTTGGTGCTGTTTACATACAAACATACATACATAAGTATATCAGAAAGCATAGATACACAGATACATTTATTATATACATATATACAAACATGTATCCATGTACTACATAACCGAAAGAGATTAACTTTTGTACATTCATTCGTTGTTTTTTTTTTTTTATTTGTTTGTTAAACATTTGTCCGTTTTTTTTTTTCTTTTTTTATTTGCATTTTTTTTCTTTCTTTTTTTCTTTATTTTTTTTTTTTTTTTTATTACACAAAAAAGGTTTTTTCTATTTTTTGAAAGGGAAATGAATTTATTCATTCATTCATTCGTGTGATGGTGTTCATAGTTTGGGGGCTTTCTTGTTGTTGCTGTTGCTGTTATTGTAATGAATTTGCATTGCGATTGTCATCGTTTATTATAACAATAGGATTATCAAATTTCATATAAAATAAATCGCTATAAATGTCTCCTTTTACTATATTTAAAGATTTTAATCTGATGTTTTGATGATGTATTAAATGATATACTGAAGAAATTGTGGAATTTATTAACTGTCTATGATGCCTAGACACTTAGTTGAAAGTTTAGTTTAAAATATCAATTGACAAGTAGTGACAGTCAGTGTTAACCAATCACTGCTCCTGTTTTTTTTTTTTTTTCTTAAAAATAGGAATTTAAAACTTATTTTCATCGAAATTTCTGGTGTAGGAATCATTAATTCTTCTTAAGGCATTATTAACTAGAAAATGTAATCGATTGGAATAAAGTATGGTCAAATATCATCCATTGGAACATGGTATATAGTACTTCTTAAGTAACATTATAAAAACATTCCAAAACCTTCTCAAATTATCATTAACATATTAAAATATTTTACCCATCTAATCAACAATATTTGATATAAATTTTCTTCAAACTTTAAGCCAAATGTTTTATGTGTAAAACCATAAATTTCAAATTTTATTACAAAAGTTGCACATTGTCGTAGTGCTCCGATTTATGTCTCCTGATTTTATGAAATGAATACCCTTGAGATCGATTGCAAGCCAACATATCTTTCTTACTTACAAATTGATTAGAAAGTCATCTTTCCTTCTTTCACATATCTCTTTCTTGCAGATTTTATTTGAAAGCTTGATTAACAAATCTTTTCTGACCTTCAGATTTACATTTACAATTTTGATGACTTGAAAGATCGCAGTGTTTTGTTTTTACCCTTTTCTAATTTCGCCCATCTATGGCATATACATTCTGTCAAAAAAGTACCGGGAATTGTCGATTTAAATCTGGCGGGGTAATCTAGGCAGGTTTTTTCCTAGGTTGGTACAACTGTCCTTAATTACTATGCCAAGTTTGAGCGGGATCTGTCAACCAGTTTGTTTACAGCAACTGGTTAAGTAAGTCGATGTCAATAGTGCGTGCCGATTTTTTACTATGGGTGATTTCGTTGAACAAAGAATTTGTTCAAAGTTTTGTGTCGCGTATGAATTTTCGTGTGCCGATGCATTGAGAATGTTACAAAAGGCCTTTGGCAATAATGATCTATTGAAAACTCGGGCATATGAGTGGTACAAAGCCTTCAAAGACGGTCGTGAAGTGGTCGAAGACTTGCCTCGTTCCGGACGCCCATCGACGGCTTCTACCGACGATAACGTCGATAAAATTAAGGAAATGGTGCTCGAAAACCGTCATACCAGCTTGAGAAAGATAGCACATGAGCTCAACATATCCCACGAGTCAGCACTTACGATTTTAATTGATATTTTGGGCATGAGAAAAGTGGCCGCGCGACTGGTGCCAAAAGAGCTGAATTTTCTTCAAAAACGCTATCGCGAACAGGTCGCTTCGGATATGCTGGATCACTGTAATTCCGATCCCACATTCATGGAACGCATCATTACGGCCCCCTGTGACTTTTTCCTTTTTCCAAAACTAAAATTGCCGCTTCGTGGCACCCGTTTTGAGTCCATTGAAGCCATAAAACAAAATTCGGCGCGTGAACTGAAGGTCATCCCGGAAAGCGCCTATAAAAAATGTTTCGATGATTGCAAATGCCGTTGGCATAGATGTACTGGAGCAAATGGTGCCTATTTTGAAGGCGACCCAATAAATTTGGATGATTAAAGGTAAAAATGTTGTTTTATTTATAAATTCCCGGTACTTTTTTGACAGAATGTATATATATGATTCGTTTTAGGAAGGTATGTGAAACTAATAGACAGGTCAACGCTTTTTCTCTCCTTCTATTAACATTTTCTACCAGTCTATTTATTTATGTCTAATCAGAACTGCCATATGGGCATATCTTCCAAGGCTTCCATTTAGATTAGGGTTGTCCAACCTTTTTGGTTCGTTGGGCCACATAGGAAGAATCCGCTGTTAGTTGGGCTGCAGATGAACAATTGTTGCCAAAAAAAAAAAAAAAAAAAAAAATCGTGCCGAGCAAAAAAAAAACAAACAAAGGTCGCCTTTTTTGAACGAGGAAAAAAGACCCACATGGGCCGCGGGTTGGTCACCCCTGATTTATATCATCGTCATCATTATTAACTAAATTTTATTATTAATTCTTTTTCTATATTTATTTTATTTCTCTTTTTCCTTTTTCTTATATTATAACCTTCCACAGAATTAAAGTTAATGGGATTTTGGTTTAGGGTTGTGTTTATTATTTGGAAGCTAATATCCAAAAAGCAAGTTGTTTTTTTTAAGAATTATTACAATGATGGTTCCTATTACATACTAATCGACATGTATTCAATCTTTCAGTTTTTTTACAATACAAAGTCTCATCCCAAGTTGTATAACAAAAACAACCTTATCTTCCTTTTATCCAACGTGTCGTATACTTAATTTTGTATACTTAGTAACGTATACTTCATTTCGTATACTTAATATTTCGATTTATTAAACCCAAAATTTAAATTCAATGATACAACAAATAAAATCACATTATATACATTCATACATGAGTGACAAGCATGCAAGGATTGACTTGAATGTTTGCACACCCTTTTATAATGACTTATGACTGAGCCCAGTAGCCATTTAATAATAAGATTTGCAAAACCGAATCGCACGGTAGTGCATAACTATCTTGGTTAGGCGCTTCAAGTTTCTCAAAGAGGATTATTATGGCAACTCTACCTGAGCAATTTGCGAATCATTCAGGCAAACAGTATTATTTAAAAATTACCCGCCTTCTTCTTCTACATAAAAAGTTATGCAAATAAACGATCCATGCCATTTTGCTCCCTTGGATGGTTCAACTCATTTTAACATTTCTTATATGTAGAATTTTATTTACTACAAAAGAAGCAAAACATGAAATGAGTATCAACATTGTAAAGATTTTTCACGGGGGTAACCCTGAGTAATGTTCTTTGAATTGCCACAACAGAAGATAGTAGAAGTCAGTAGGATAAGGGAATCAAAAAACTCTATTCTTTAATTTTCACTGTTTATACAAAAACGACCTCTTATAATTATTCATATTCAAAAATACGTATACGCACTGGAGGTCTGCAAGAATACATTTAAATCATTCAATCTGAAAATTAATTCATTTCAGTGAATGTGAGTTGTGAATGATGTTTGTAAAGTAAATGGAGTTCCTATTGACACCTATTAATGAATGAATGGTATTACCACTGAATAGTGTTCAGCAAATTATAAGTATAGCATTTAAACCATATGACAAGTTGTCATCATTATGAGTGAAACTGCTTGGTTTAGTGTAAAGGGCTGCCATACTCAGTGATCAACGTGGTTGACATCTATGTCATCTATGTAAACATTTATGGCAGTGTAGGGCGATTGCATTCATACTGCTGATAGTCATTCGATTAACGAATACCATGAATAACATGTTGTCATTTGGCTTAAATATACCATAACTTTAAGTTGTTGTTTTTCTAATTATTCCAATTATGTATATACATATATATATATATTTGTGTTATGCGTTCGCTCAATTGAAATGTTCTAGATTATTATATTCATCTTTTTATTTCGTTGTGTACAGAGTTTAAACAAAAAATACTCATTACATTCATTTATATTACATTTGTATATAAAAAAAGATGTACTCTTTCGCTTGCAGCATGTTGTACACCTGTAATGAATATACTAGTATTCAGTAAATTGGAGTACAATGCAGTAACAACTCTGTACATACTAAAATATAAGAAAGAAAAAATAGTAAATGCATTCATGCAGATCTCTAAACCACCTGCATGTGTCGTGTCTCAATTAAATTTCAAATTTGTTGCTATTGATTTTTTATTTATCAAGTAAAAAAAAAAAAAAAACTATTTGGGAATCAAATAAATATGTTTGTGTGTATGTATTGTATCTATGTGTGTGTGTGTGTGTTTTCCCGATGAGTTACTATTGAAATAAATAATTTAAAAAAAAAGAGGTTAGAAAGAAATCGAAACAAAACAAAAGTAAAAATATAAAATCTTAAAAACTATTCCCTTTTTTTTTAATTCAACAAAACTCAACATGAAAGTGAAATGAGCAACAACAAACAACGAAAATAAAAAAGAATGTCAACTAACCTTAATACAACAACAACAACAACAAACTAAATGAATATAAAAACAAAAGCGGTTATGCAAGAAGCTTCTCACAAATACTAAATCACTGATTCATATACATATACTTAGATACTCATACATAGTTATGTAGATACATATGTATCTACCATGTGTGTAAGTAATATGAAGTACGTTGTTGTTTTTGTTGTTGTTGCCACTCTTGGTTTACCGGTCGTCGTCGTTGTCGGTAGATGGATGACAGCAAAAGTCACATTTGGACATAAAAGAAGAAGAAGGTAGTGAAGGGAATCAAAAACAACTTATACTACTACATACTTTGTTGTAGTTGAAAAGGGAAAGAAAAGATTGAATAGTTAAGAATAAACGGACGAAACGGAACGGAACAGAAGAAGCGGAAAAAAATAGTAAAGTGCATATAAACAATGATGATGAATGAGTCCATATCTGCATATGTGACGTGAGTGTGTGTGTGTGCTGCACAATTGAACTAGTAACAACAACAACAAAAAACAAAACTAAGAAGACGGCAAAGAAAAAGAAACAAATACCAATATGTACATACATTTCTGTATATGTAATAAGTATCTAAATACAATTTATATACAAAAGCAGACACGTGCTGCTATTACATTTACATATACAAGATACAGCACACTTACAAGTTATACATATGTACATACTTAGATACTTATAGTACATAGATTTCCGATGACATGCGGATATTGCAGTTTTCATTTTTTTTATGCTATCTGTGTGTTTTGTTTTTTTGCTGTTGTGTGTTGTTGCTGTACAGTATTTTTTTTTTTTTTTGTACTCTTATTGTAATAGCAGTAGATACTCATCCTATGAGTGAAAATGAAAAAGAAAAAATGGAAAAAAAATCTTCCCATGCGCTTGGCCTGATTTTCATGTTGTTGCTACTTGACAAAAATCTGTGAAGAATGTAACAAAATCATAAAAAATATACATATAAAAAAAAGACAATTCACAGCAATACAAAGCAACACAGTCAATATAAATAATAAAAGTAACAACATCCAACAAAAGAAACAATTGAATGAAATGCTTAAGATACAAAAAAAAAAAAAAAAAAAAAAATTGAAAATGTGTAGACAAATATAAAAGAAAAATAAACCCTGGCATAGATATACTTACATTTCCCTCAGCTACTTTGCTGTGATGTGCTGAGCCGTGTAGGCACAACACAAATTAGATTATCCTAAGCTCTCACGCCCCAAACAGACAAAGCAACAGAGAAGGTAGTATGAAGCAAGGGGAAGCAGTTGGTTGATCGACATTGTGGTGGTGATGGTAATGGGCCTAAAAAATATTAAAGAAAAAGTGGAGCAAAAAACAACAACAACAATAATAGCAAAAATAAAAATAAAAACGGCTGACAACAAAAGGCCAATACAAGGAAAGCGGCAAATCAAACGCACACTTCCAACAACAACAACAACAAGAATACAAAAACACATCATATTTCAATACTCACACACACACTCACTCCTCATTCATTCATTCACTCAATAAAACTAACAAAACTTTCAAAATGTGCAAAAAACACAAAAAATATAAAAGAAATCAAAGAAACAACAAAAGAGTAGCAGCTAGTAGCAAGTGAGAGTGAAAATGGAGAGAGTGGTTGAGAGTGAGAGTGAATGGTTTTTCTTTTTCTGCTTCTGCTTCGACTTTATTTCGTTTCCGTTTCAGCTTTGGCACGTTTTCTCTGTATTTGTGGTGTGTCCCAGTTTTCTCACTGTCCTTGACCTACTCCACACTCAAAAGTAAATAGGAACGAACAACAACCAACTCAACCAACAACTCAACACACTCACTCACTCACGAACTCAGTCACTCAATCAACAAACGACGAAGCAACTAAACAAGCAAGCAACCAAGCGACCAAACTCACTTCAAAGTTTTATGCTGCTGCTCTACTTACCGCCTGCTGCTTTTTAACATCGTCATTGTCGTCATTGCCTTTGTTGATGTTGTCTAACGAAGAAGCGAAAGCTTAATTTCTATGGACAACAACAAGGAGAAATAAATATAAATATTTCGTAATAATAAAAGCAAAATGTTGTGGTTGAGTTGAGTTGAGTGAGAGCAAACAACAACCATAAGTTGTTGGTTGAGTAGGTAACGGACTGAGTGAGTTGAGTATTGTTTTTGGTTGTATTTGCTTGAGGGCGGGAGCATATTTCAATTCAATGTGTGAGTGATTTGTATTAAGAAGAGCTTGAAAAGCATTAGATTAAAAGAAAGCTTTTTTCGTTAGTGAGTAGGACAACAACAAAAAAATTGTGCGTAAGCAAATACAAATAACATAACTGACACATAATCATGAGATAATCTTATTCTCTTGCGTTCGCACGCTCTCTTCAATTATTCTCTCTCTTTCTCTGATAATGCATTAAATGAATTTGTATGGCATATGAAACTTTTTAAGTATTGCGCGACCGTCTCTCATGAGTAAATGTTGCCTATCATACTTGCCCCCTGTATCCAAGTGTGTATATATATATATATATATATATATATATATTGTTTGAGCGTGTATTGGATTATTTGTAAACAATACGCTTGACCTAAATTACAGTTACTTGTTTGAGTAAAACAAAAATGACGAAAAATAAAAACAACGTAAAAACCTCAAAATACAAAACAAAATGAAATACTTACGTACAATAAACTTGATGCAGTTTGTTATTGCAGTTGACGATGTTTCTCTCACTCTCTGTGTGTGTCTTTTATTTGGTTAATATGTATGTAGTTTTTTTTTCTATTTAAAATTTTGTATTGCGTTGTGGCGTTGTTACGATGACTTACAGTCAGCGGTCGTCATTATACATTAACTGAACCAGCTGCCACCACCTTCTAATGCCACCTGCTGGGTCACCCACATACCACACACCTACTAAGCAACCACCCACCTACTTTCCAATTGCCGCTCTCACACTTCTACATGCACATAATGCCTTATGTACTTGTACTATATATGCATCTGTACTACTTATATACATATACTTTAAGTAAAGATACTTTTGTATTGCATTTAATTATCAACATTAACATTATCGTCATCAGTATCATCGTCATAGTCATCATTATCATCCTCTTTGTCTTCATCTTCTTCACCTTCTTGATGAGCTTGTATCGCCTTTATCGCTTTGCATTAGCTTATTTTATACATAAGTATGTACATCTCCAAATGTCTTTAGTGTATCTCTGTGTATGCATGTTTGTGTTTGCGTCTGCCCTAGTGATATTTTTCCATCTTACTTGTGTTGTTTTTTTTAATTGCGTTTTAGTTGTTGTTGTTATTACTATTAGTATTATTATTATTATTTCTATTTTATTATCTTTATTGTTTGTTGACTGCATTTTTTAATTTTAGTACTTATATTTGTTGTTATATGCACATACATTTTTTGTATTGTGTTGATGAATTATTGAGTTTACTACTCATTTTAAATCATATAAATTATTTTTATATATATTTGAAAATTATTTTTACGACGCAATTATGATCTTTTGAAATTTTGTTTTTCGTTTTTTTTTTTTTTGTAAATTTTTTTGATAAACGAACGACAACAAATCTTATATAATCAGTAAGAAAAAAAAAATAAATGAATGTTGAGGTAGGTTCTGTTGTTATAAGTAGGTGACATGATGATTGCTTAATTAGTATTACAGATACGAAATTGTTTTTGAGATTGTATAGAGAGAGAGAGAGAGAGAGAGACCTGTAGTGTTATAAGTATTTGTGATTGTGATTGTTGTTTTGTTGTGAGGTATTATCACATTATTGTGATGCTTGTGATGCATCAAATGAGTTGAAAAGAGAGTAGAATAGATTTAGATGACAGGGCAGTGTGTATTTTCTCTCAATTTATTATCAGTCTATAATTTGTTACAGAAACACCCTTTGATGATATGTCAGAACCGGAATTTACCGGAGTACCTAATCGGTACTTGAAGAAGAAGGATAGGATAAACAGAATAGCGACGAGTTCCTAAAAACCTTATGGCGAATTGTTTTGCAGGGTTTATAGTGTTCCTAGCTTTGTGTCCGCCTTCAACATGAGAGACCTTACCGATAGACTAATCTTCTACCGACATCGCTCTCAGTATCTTTTTGCCTACTAAGTTCCCTTACCGCGACATACCTCTATCAACAAAAAGAAGTTAACATCAGATTGCACTGCTATTTTTCTTTATTTTTGTAGTTTGTCCATTTGAAACTTAAAAACGGCAGCCAAGTGCGAGTCGGACTCGCACATGGAGGGTTTCGTAACATCGTCCAAGTTTGTTTGAAACTAAAATAAAATATGTATTTAAATAATAATGAACTGATAAATAATATACAACTGCTTTAAGTAACAAAGCATTGCTTGAAACATAAACTATTATAATTGTAAATAGTCCTTTATTGAGATTTTCCCAATTTTTTGGTGGATTTTCCTAAAATTTTATTATTATTTGTCGTTATAGCGGCAATAGAAATGCACACTCTGTAAAAATCCTATTACGGTTCATGAGATAGAGCACAGTAACGGACGAACGCTCCACCGGAACAAATGTTACAAGTTTTTTGTAAAGGGACCCCTTTACGTTTTTAACTTTATTTTATTTTTATTATTTTTCGTTATAGCTACAATTGAATTACACACTCTGTGAAAATTTCAACTTTCTATTTATTACGGTCTGTGACGGACGGACGGACAGCGTAGGCTTAGTAATAAGGTCCCGTTGTCACCCTTTGGATATGGAATCCTAAAAAGCTGACGGTCTCTACTTATTTATTAGTTTTAGATTAAAAGTTTAAGCAATTCTACTACTTTCTTTATCTTTTCATAATTTTTCATAAATAATTTCTTAAGTCTGAAACATTCAACGAAACTACTTTGACTTTGAATTTAGATTTCAATATTTTCGCCAATGCTTTGTTAGAAACTTGGACTGGATTCCGGTCTTTTGGCAAGATACAAATATTTTTTGTATTAAATATGTGAGGTCTGCGTCTCTTGGTTATGGTCTACAATATTTTAGTTATATTTTTTTTGATCCTAAATGGTTTCAGTACTTTAAGATTTATTGACAAGAATCTGCATAATAAACATTTCATTGGAATATAAAAGATTTTCTCTCTGGGGTACCCCAAGGTAGTGTGCTTAGTCCACTATTATATACTCCATACACATCAGACATGCCCATTTCAATAATTACAAGTATAATAAAGACCACCTCCGCTGAGAACTCAGCTATAGTTAATACAGTTTCCAGTGCTATAGCTGCAACTCTTGATTTTCATTGGATGATCAAATGGAGCATAATTGTTAATGCACAAAAGTTCGTCCATATTTTGATCGTTCTCTGCCGTGGCATAGGCACTCGAGTAAGTCTCAAGGGATCTCTAGACAGTCGGGTAACTTGGAAGAACCATATAATTGTCAAAAGACAGCAATTCGACTTAAAGACTCTCAAATCAACAAAGTGATCTCAAAGCCAGTCTGGACATACAGTTATGTGGCACATCTGTATTATCTAAAATCAACAACCTGCAGAGAGACCAGAGAAACAAGACACTGAGAAAAATCACAGGAACGCCATGGTATTACATTCATTGCAATCTGAAAATTCCAACAATTTTGGATGAAATATTATATCACAGTGTAAACTATTCACACAGATTTGCTAGTCAACCAAACCCCCTGGCTGTCACAGACACTCCAACAACAGAGCTCAGTCTTAACAGATTTCACCCTTTAGATCTGCTATCAATCAAAGATTGACCAAGCAAAACTACAACTGTCTATTTACTTACCATATAAGCAATTGATTAAAATTTAAATCGAACTTGAAATTGTAGAATTAAATATTAAAAACAATAAATGGATTAACTAGAAATGTTAATTAATAATTTTCATGCTCCAAAAGTCATTAAACTTCTTGGAATAAAAACTTGTCTGTCTGTTCAGACAGTCATCAAGATGACCTTCTTAAAAGTTAATCGTTTCTTTTATCTTAGATTTGAACTTTTTAATTTAAATTTTTGTTTTGTTGAATAATCGATTATGTAAGAACATACTCGTACTATATAAGAAAGTATGTTGAGTCTTCCTACTCAGTTTTTTAGCTAGAGAACTTACACGGAGTTTTCTTTTCACCATACGCAGTACATTTGTCGGAATCGGACTACTAGGGGAGTACCCTCCATACAAACCTGGATCCAAATTAATGATCTTATTAGAAAAACTTTTTTAAATTTCGACTTGAAATATGGACTCTTTAAGTGTCTGACCCATATTCACTAGCCATATAAAGACTCTCGGAGGGGCGTGAAGAGTATTACAGCTTCGGCATAGCCAAAGTATGCTATTTTTTCTGCTTTTAAATGCAATTAAAACATCAGAATTTTTATAAGAATGAATGCTCTGCCTATAATAATGACTTAGTATTTAATTTCCTTCTTCATTGTAATTGAATCCACCTATTCTAAACATCATAAATGCATGTTATCATAGGGTCATAAGTTCTGGTAGCTAGGACTCTTGTAATTTTAGGTGTAGTATTATCTTAAATATAATAATTAGTGTTTTAAATTGTTCGTATGTTGTGCGCTGTCATACCGTTCATTTGATTGTATTGAAATTTTGTAAATGTGTATGGTTGATTTCCGTTTTGAACATATGTTATAGTTGTGGTCGCGATATGTGTCCCTGTTCACGAGGTCCGGGATATTCAGACAAGCTTTACTCCTAAAAGTATGCTACAAAAATACTAAAATAGCAATTTAATTTTCTGATACTCAAATTTGTGTAACAGAGATAATACAGTGATGCTAAGAAACGAAAAACAATCCGTTCGAGGTAGGGTCGGGTACGCTAGTATACTCGTATTATATATAAATCAATAAATAAATAATCTTTTGCCTAATCAAAAATTTCTTTATTTTGTATCTTTTTAGCTGTGAGAGCGGATCGAATGCGTGGTGGACGTAATAAATTTGGACCTATGTACAAACGTGATCGGGCGCGAAAACTGCAAGTAATGCGACAACGACAATTGGCTCTGCAAGCGTTACGTACCTCAATGGGTACGACGGATTTGAAACCGACACCATTATCACCGGGCTATCAACAAGCATATCCAAATATGAATATTAAACAAGAAATTCAAATACCTCAGGTCGGTACTCCCCTCTCTCTCACCTCACCCACATCATCCAATCAATCAATCAATCAATCAATAAATTATTTAACTATTCATTCATTTGTTTCTTTTTTAGGTATCCTCACTCACACAATCGCCAGATTCATCGCCTAGCCCCATAGCTATAGCGTTGGGTCAAGTAAATCCCAATTCTGGTGTCTTAACGACGCCTATGAATGGCAATAATAGTTCAGCTGGTGGAACTGGCAGTGGAGGAGGTAATGGTGCCGGTGGAGGAGGCGGCGGCGGTGGTAATGGCAATGGAGGCAACAGCAACAATAGCGACATCTTAAATCGGGGCAGTGGCGGTAATAGTTGCCACGATGCTGGCACTGGATCTCTACAAAACACAGGCGAATCGAAATTGTGGTATTTTTCTTCAATTCAATCAAAAAACCAAACAAAAAACCATGAAATCTCAAACCCAAACAAAATGAAACCAAAATTTGAACAGAAAAAACAGAAACAAAAATTACTCTACAAATTTCCTCTACTACTCAACATTCTCAACAAGTCACACAACTCTATTGTTTTCCAACACTTACTACTATAAATATTTGGTTGACATGTGAAGGGTGAAAGGAACGTGATTGTTGAAACACTGACATCATCATCATCAACTAAGGGAGTTCACTAAATCATCATCAACAGTTTAATACTTTTGATTTTCCAAACAAACAAACAAAAAAAAATTGAATGCAATTAATCCATTGGATTTAGTATCTCTTAGTTGATGATCAATTGACCTGTTTTCTAAAATCATTAATTAATTCCCTTTTTGTTTTTATGATGATTAGAAAGAACATCAAGTTTTACTAAATTTATAATTTTTCCTTTTTCCTTAAAGTTTCGATTCTGGAACGCATCCATCAAGCACCGCCGATTCACTTATTGAGCCACTGAGGTGAGTAGTTTTAGATCAATTGGATTGAATTTTATTTTCAATATTTATTTCTATAATGTGTAGGGTATCACCTATGATCCGGGACTTTGTGCAGTCAATCGATGATAGAGAATGGCAAACTCAATTGTTTGCGTTACTTCAAAAGCAAACTTATAATCAGGTTGAGGTGGATCTCTTTGAATTAATGTGTAAAGTACTTGATCAGAATTTGTTCTCACAAGTGGATTGGGCAAGGAACACGGTCTTTTTCAAGGACTTAAAGGTAAGTACATACAACAAATTACAATTAATAAAAACAAAAAGACTCTCTCAAAGAGGTCAAAAAAATTGAGTAAAAGAAAAATTGAAAAAAATTAAATGAAATGAAATAAAATAAAATAAAAAAACAACATATTTCTACTACATATAAATGGCAAAAACCAGTTTTCAAACTAGGGGCCAAGACTCTCATATAAACACGCACACACATGATACCATGAGCCACCAATGACGACAACAACAACAGCAACAACATCATGGAGCACGCAATGTTTGCTCATTCATTCAATCCAATCTCACACTTATTCAGTCTGTCGCTCAGTCATTTGGTAAAGCAACAAGCAGAGGTCAGGAGGCGGAGGAGAAGACATATTATGTAAACCTCAATTCAATCAGAAATTCAGTTTTAAATATTCAGCGGCAACGACGAATGATCCGGCGAAATCAACTTACTCTTCCATCCTCCTGCTAGCTGCTTACCTTTGCTTTTGAATCATGCCTTCGATTAATTGTCCAGTCTGGTCTGGTCGGGTCGGGTCGGTCTTAGTCAGTCTGTCAGTCAGTCAATGGCGCTGGCGGTGGTTTATAAACAACTACAACAATAATAACAAAAATCTGCATTAAATTTCGATTTCATTTGGTGTCTTGTCTGACCTACTTAACAAGCAACGCTGAACCAACAACAACAACCAAAAGCAACGAACAGAGAGTAAATGAGCTAAGCGAGCGATCACAACGAACAACAAATGAACCAGCAAAGCAATCCGAAGTATTGAAATGAAAAACCCGATTGAGTCAGTGAGTGAATGACTGACTGAGGCAGAGACTACTCTAAATACTCAATGCTTATGACGCAACAATATGCCAACGACAACGACGACGATAACATTGCCGAAATACAATAAATTGTAGTGGAGTGGTGAAGTACATGATGTTAGTCACACACACTGCACTATAACACAACACAAAGAGAGTAGAGTGATAGAGAGAGAGAGAAAGAGAAAGAGAGAGCCTAGTGAGCAATTGATTTAAAACTTTGGACTGTACTTGTTGCACTCTTTGTTTTGAAAGCCAAACCATTTGATGCTAAGAGTCTTCCGTCATAAAGCTAACAAAAGAGCTTAAAGTGGAGTCTACATAGATGTATAGTGAAGCATATCACATTCGAGGATCACTAAGCTGAGTTCGAAATTAAAAATGCGGCTGATGTTACTCTCTCTCAGTCAATCAGTATTCATACAATTCATTCGAGAGATTGAGATTGAAACCGCAAAGAGCAATCTACAAAAAAATGATACGTATTAAAAATGATTTCTCCTCTAGAGAGACGCTTTTACTTACTAATTTTATTTCATAATAATACATAACATTTGAAGAAATACAATATAAGTTTTTTGTTTTTTTAAGTAGAAAGCTCAAAGTTCTTCAATTACTAGACAGTATAGTTCTCAATTGAATTCCCAGTTTAGTTTAGAATTGTTAAATGATAAAGAGTTTAAATAATGGTTGCTTAAAAGAAGTTTATTCATAGAGGAACGTTACAAAATCGTACACAAATTCAGACCAATATACAATAGAATACAACCATGGCAACCATATATTGATCAAAGGTTATGCAAGTCACACGCCGCAAGAACGTTAGTTCATTTTTAAAAGAAGAAGAGGGGTTTAGGGGAGTTGACGTTAAGGTATCCCAAGTAGGTCTAAGAGGTCACCCTCTGCCCAAAGAATCAATAAACAAAGCCAGGTCCCCCAGTGGCAATTTGCGACCTATCTTGTCGATTTTCCAAGTAGAAAGTGATCAATTAATTGCATCCAATAATTTCGATGTTATGTTCAATATTTCAATACTTCAATATTTTCCTATCCTAGGACATGAGGACGTTGCCTAGCTTTCTAACATAATTTGTGCCGAGTAGCGTTTTATTATAAAACAAAACACAACAAGAGACTTTGATCATATGCAGAATTCGGTTAAATTAAACCTTCATTCCTTCAATATCAGTTTATGCAGAAAAAATGAACTAAACAAATTTTACTAAATTTCTATAAGAAATCTTTAATTTCTTTATAATTTTCCAATATTTTATTTCATTTTTTATTTCTATTTAAATTTAATTTTAATTTTAATAAATTGTGTGTTCTTTCACTTATACATTTCTCACAGGTTGATGATCAAATGAAATTATTACAACATTCATGGTCTGATATGCTTGTCTTGGATCATTTGCATCATCGATTACATAATGGTTTGCCCGATGAAACGCAACTCAATAATGGACAAGTATTTGATCTATTAAGTCTTGGATTATTGGGTGTCCCGCAATTGGGTGATTACTTTAATGAATTGCAAAATAAATTACAAGATCTTAAATTCGATATGGGCGATTATGTGTGTATGAAATTCCTAATATTATTAAATCCAGGTAAAGATATCATCATCATGATCATATACTCGTAGTTCATAAAATCTGAAACACATACATTTTTTTTTTTTCATAGATGTGCGTGGCATTTTAAATAAAAAGACAGTTTTGGAAGGTCATGAGAATGTGCAGGCAGCACTTTTGGATTATACACTCACTTGTTATCCATCAGTGACGGTATATTTTTATAAATTTTATTATAAAAAACATAAATAAGAAATTAATATTATTTCCTTTCCTTTCGTTTTTTTTTTTTTTTTTTTAGGATAAATTCCGACGTCTTTTGAATATTTTGCCTGATATTCATGCGATGGCATCCCGTGGTGAGGAGCATCTTTATTCCAAACATTGCGCTGGAAGTGCGCCCACTCAAACGTTACTTATGGAAATGTTGCATGCCAAAAGGAAAGTGTAAAACAAAAACGAAACGAAACGAAACGAAAATAGTTGGAGAAGTGAATGGAAAAAAAAAACAAAATGTCAATAATTTGCAAATTTTGGAAGTGCATCGAAACAACAAAAGATAAAATTAAATAAAAAAAAAAAAAAAAATCCAATTTAAAAAATTTAATCATTCGCATATAAAAAGAAAAGAGAATAGAAAACAAAAAAAGAAATATATTTTTAAAGAAAATTTATTAAACAACAACAACAACAACAACAAGAAGAAGGACACTTATTAAATTACAATAACAACAACAACAAAAAACAAGGAAAACAAAATTTACTTAAAATAAAATAACAAAAAGAACACAACATAAAAAAAACTTCAAACAAATTTAAGAAAATAAAATATATTCAATTAAAAATTATTCAATAACATCAAGGAAAAATGATTAAAGAAAATAAAATAAAATTAAAAAAATTTAATAAAGCAATAGGGCTAAAGGATATAAGGATAAAACAAAATGAAACACAACAAATGCATGACTGTAAATAAAAGATAGAAAAAAGTATGAAGAAAGAAATGTAAAAAAAAGAAAGACAGAATGCTTTCAAAGAAAGTTAAACTGAAGAGCAAAGAAATGCTCTGCCAAATGTGAAAAATAAAAGGGAGACAAGAAAGAAAGAAGAAAAGAAACCAACCATCATCACTACCAACCACCAACACCACCAATCAATCATATTACGAGTATAAATATAAATATATATAAAAATATATATATATATATTTTGTTGATTATTCATTAATTAATTAATTAATTAATATTATTATTATAATTATTTCACTTTTTAAATTTTTTTCTATATAAAATTAATTAATTAAATATTTTTAAATTTTAAGTTTCAAGAAGAAAACAACAAAAATGGGAAAAAAAAAGCATAGAAAAGATAAAAAATTTTTGATGTGTCTTGCGTCTTTTTGTATTTGTTCATTTGTTTGTTCATTCAAATGTGTTTTTATACTCTTCACGCAGTGAATAGTATTATAAGTTTGTCATCGGAGACCCCATAAAGTATGTAAATTCTTGATCAGTATGTTATTTCAGTCCGATGTCTGTATGTCTGTATGTCCGTTTGTCCGATGTCTGTATATATGCAAACTTGTCCCTCAGTTTTTTAGCTAGAGAGATCGGAGCTTTCTTTTTACCATACGCAGTACGTTTGTCGGAACCAGCCGAATCGGTTCTCTATACAAATTAAAGGATTTATTCGAAAAACTTTTTTAAATTTTATACTATCGACTTGAAATATAGTCACTATATCCACCAACCATATAAATTTCGGATCACTAGGAGGGGCGTGAAGAATATTATAACTTCGGCATAGCCAAAGTTAGTCTTTTTATACTCTTCACGGGAGTGAATAGTATTTTAAGTTTGTCAAGAAGTTTGTAACACACAGAAGAAGCCATCGCAGACCACATAAAGTGTATATATTTGTGATCAGCTCGATGAGATGAGTTGATTTAGCCATGTTCGTCGGTCCGTCTGTTCGCACTCCTAGTCCTTCAGTTTTTGAGCTAGAGAGCTGATGTACATAGGTTTATTTATACCAAGTTCGTGAATCAGCCGAATCGGACCACTAGAGGTACCTCCCATACAAGCCCCCTTTTAAATTAAAGTTCTTTATAAAATTTTTTTTTTTGACTTGAACTGAAATATGGACACTATAAGTGTCTAACCCATAGCCACCAACCTTATAAATTTCAAGACCCTTGGACCACTAGCTGGGGCGTGAAGAGTATTACAACTTCGGCATAGCCAAAGTTTTTTTTTTTTTATTTTTTTTTCTGGTTTCTATATCAAATTTTATATTATTTTTTTTAAACCAAATTTATTAAGAAATTTTAATTTTATTATTATCACACAAATTGGGGCTTATCAGGAAAAAAAATTAATTAATTAATTATTTATGCACACACAACACAATTGCAATAGAAAGAGACACATGAATATTCTTTTGTTTTCTTTTTTTTTTTAATAATTTTTAGATATAAAAATTTGTCTTCTAATTACATTTAAATGTAGTAATGTTTTATATATGTTTATGGTATATAAATTTTAATTTTATTTTTATTAACTTTAAAAATGATTTTTGTGTTTCCGTTTTTCTTTTTGGTTTTTAAAGTTTTTGTAATTTTTTTTTAATAAAAAAAAAAATTATTTCGATTTTAAGCCTAAATGTTTTTTCTATTATTATTAAAACAATAAAATTATTATTATTATAATTATAATTATTAAATAATATTAATATATAATTAATTAATGTATAATGTATGGAAATAGAAAAGAAATGATGTGAAGAGGAGAAAATAAAAGCTGTAAAGTTTTAAAACAAAGAAAACAACTACCTTAAAATATAGAAACATTAAGCGTAAATGTGAAAACAAAATAAAAATTGTTAGAAATTTATTATTGTGACGTTGATGATTATTATCATTAAAGGAAGCAAATTATCATAAATATTTTATTGTTTAATTAATTATAAAAGTGCAACAACAACAACAAATCTAATATGTTTTTTTTTTCACATAAATTAAAGTAAAGTAAAGAGAAAAAACCAACAGAAAATGATTTAAAAATTTAAAAAAATATATTATATATATAAAAGAAATTAAAAAATAAAAATCATTAAATCATAAGCAAAGCGTACCTTATAAATTAATATTAATTAAAAGAAAATATATATATAAATATATACATATATATAAATAACAATAATGATAACAAAAATTAAATAAGATAAAACAAAACAAAATTTATATATTATAACTTCGGGTTCAAATCGAAGATTTTTAATACCCTTCACAAGATCAGAATATCAGAAGATCACAAGATGATTAGTGAGTGATAAATATTTGTTCGTTTACTGTACAGTTGAGCATTCTTATTCATAATAAAATTGTGTAATTAATTAATGAATCATTGTCATCATTCATTATCATAAAAAAATTAATGTGTAAAAGGATGTCATGATTCCTTTATCGATATTGGTATCACTGATTATTTATTTATGACGATTATCGAACAGTTGCAGAAATAAATTGTGTCAATATTAAAGACCAAACTCCATACCACCTGTTGCGAAGGCGGCATTTCATGTGTTCTATGCTTTCAACACGCTTTAAGTGCTTTAGATTCTTGTATTTTGTGAACAGAAAACACTTGGTTACCTGCTCCCCCCTTACTCAAACATTCAACAGGTGTTTGCCGTCGAAACGCCAGAGAAAAAATGAAAATAGCTCAACTTTTATACCTCAAGCGGTTAAGCAAAATAAAAAAAAAAAAAAACCTGAAATGCGAGGCATGGAGTTTGACCTTAACATATTTTGAAGAAGCCACAAAATCTATAAATGAAGAATCTGCATGCTTTTTCGACACTATACCTCTAATTAATAGACTTTTTAAATGTTTTAGAAATCGCTGACAATTATTACAATAAAAGTCTAGAATATACAAATTTTTCCACAATTTTATACTCATAATTAAACTTCATGAATATTTTACAAGATTTTGTATACTCGTAAATATAAAAAGAAAATTGATTCATTCTTCATTGAGTTTATAGAAACTGTTAAAAAATCTGTTAACAAAAATATGTATGTATGTATATTTATTTGTATTTAAGAGATATATTTTTATCCTTTAAATTTTTATCCTTTAAAAATTTAAAATTTATTATGATATTTGATAAAAAATTGATTGACTTGACGCGATCTAAAATGGTCATTGATCAATAAATACAGAAGACAAATATACATTACATATATATATATATAATATATGATATATATATATATATATATAAACAAGAAGGATAGGTAGATAAATCAAGAATGTGATACATTTTAAATCACGGTTGGTACTTTTTTGGTAATTGAGTTATTTTTTTCAAATTCTTTAATGAAATCAGTTGAATTAATATTTTTTTCTTTTCAGAAAATTCTAAGAAAATAATAAAAAATTGTTCATTATACTTTTCACGCAATGAATAATATTATAAGTTTGTCATGAAGTTTGTTACATACTAAAGGAGAAATCGGAGACTCCATAAAGTATATATATATATTCTTGATCAGCGCGACGAAATGAGTTGAGCTAGCCATGTCCGTCTGTCCTTATGTTTCTCTGGCCGCCTGTATGTATGTAAACTTTTCCCTCAGTTTTTGAGCTAGAGAGCTGAAATTTTACACGCAGTATTCTTTTCACCATACTCAGAATTAGCCGAATCGAACTACTAGGTGGGGTACCCACATACAAACCTGGATCCAAACTAAAATTCTTATTAGAAAAACTTTCTTGTTTTTTCTACTATTGACTTGAAATTTTGGACCAATGTCCACCAACCATCAAGACCCTCGGACCTCTAGGGAGGTACCCCTCCATACAAACCTGGATCCAAATTCATGTTCTTATTATTAGAAAGTAGTTTTTTGTACTATCGACTTGAAATTTTGACACTATAAATTTCTGACCATATAAATTTCAAAACCTTCGGAGGGGCGTGCCAAAGTTAGTCATTTTTTCTGGTTTAACTTCTGAAATACATAAAATGAATTCGGGAAATTTAACACTAAAAAGACACAGAATGCAGTCAATAATTAATCAATCAATCTATAATAATAATGATGATATTATTATGGTGACCTGTTGGACTTATGGAAATCCTAGTGGGTAAGATTATTTGTTATTCAGTTTACATATTATATTTTGTACAATGTTTTCCTTATTGATAATATTCTATAACCGAAAAAACTTCTATGACGTTTAAAGTCAACAAACAACCAACATAATGAAAATTAATTAAATTCAAAATCAGTGGAAAATTTAAAATTAATTTTTTTAAAATCAATCAAATTTTTTAATGGAATTGATTAGCTAAAAAGTCATCGATGGGGGACAAACCATGTCGAATGTGATATTCTAATGACTAAAAACAGGTTGAATCCCCAGGACACACTTTCTGTCTGTAGTATCATCACATTAATCTTGTTTTGAAGAAGACATTGTTTTGTGGCTCCTTTTTTTTAAGAAGTTTCTTTTTATAAGGATGTGGAGAAGTCATAAAATAGTCGAGATAACTTTTAGCATTCTTATTGCAGGTGAAATCTATCTAGTTGACTGACCAAGACTGTGGGGTAAGAGGCTTTTTGTTGCTTCTGAATTAAAAGATAAGCCACACTTTTCCATGCTTTCAGCTTTTCTCTTATTGCTCCGAAAGATAAAGTAACCTCTACATCTTCTCGATGTTGTAATGTCAGCTCCTGACTGCGCTCTTTAACAATCTCATCGATTTAAATATTACTCACTTCCAGCCCCATTTCATTAGCCCAATATACAAAGTTATTGACCACTGCCTTCTTCGATTCCACCCAAGTCACACATTCGGCAAATCTCTCTGGCCAAAGATGTGAGGACTCTCTGTTGAATACACATTTCCTTGTCATTTCGATAATATTAAGATAGAAAGTGTGGTCAATACTCTTTTTATAGTGAGCTTGGTGTTTGGGAAGCAGAAAGTGAACTTTGATAAATTCTTCAAAATGAGTTTATCTTGTAAGTCAACTCAATAAACTGATAAAATATTGTGAATGGTATAAAAAAAAAAATTTAAAGTAAATTTTAAATTTTCATAATATTTTCATTTTGTTTATTTTATTTTTATTTTTTTTTTTTTTTTGTTATCTGCATTCAGAAAATTTCAATAAGAAAAAATTATAAGCAAAATAAAATTTATTAAAGTGTAAAAAAAAAATATAAAAATTTATTGCAATTAAACGCAGGCAAATTTCAAAATGTAAAAATAAAAGAAAAATATAAATTTTAATTAAAATATAAATTTCAACAAATTGTATAAATTACTAAAAAGAAAAAAATTTAAATTTATTCAAAAGAAAAAAAAATATATTAAGAAACGATAAAATGATAGAAATGTTTAGTAAAAAAATTAAAAAAGAAAGGAAGAAAAATGAAAGTAAAGGTGGAATTTCATACCAAGCGTTTCAGGCTTTTTGGCGTTATGCGCTTCGAGTACAATAATTGAATGTATTCAGTCTTTCACACCATGTGATGTACTATAAATCATGCGTTTCTAAAATTTGATCATCCAATTCAGATTTTTTCTAGTGGATTTTCAAAAAATTTTGCTTTCATATTCTTATCCTTTACTATAACAATTGTAATATTTTCTAAGTGCGTCTTAAAGGATTAAATCTTTCTGAATTACAATACATATTGCTATGGGAACACTAACCAACTTTTTGCAATATATGGTACCACATGTAAAACGCTAGTAACTGAGTCTCTTCATTGACAATTGTAATATTTTCTATGAAATCTAATACTGCTGCCTGCATCTTCAACTGATATTTCAGAATTATTTTATAAAACATACTATAATGTGGTCATCCTTCATTGGTTCATTCCATTGATGCTACGAAGGCGAACAGTTGTTTAAGTGATGTTAAAGTTGAGGGTTGCAGATATTTCATAACAGCTGTGACAAGAAGGTGACAAACCTAACACGTCTTATGGGAAACAAGTAGAAAGCATAGGACACATGAAACGCTTGATATGGAGTTCCGCCTTAAATAAGAAGGGAAGGGAAGATAAGAAGAAAAAAAACCATAGGTTGCCTAGGTTTTAGGTTTCTAGTAGAGTTGTTTGGGTATCTCTGTATGTGGTGTAAAATGTAAATGTATTGTAAAAAAAAAAAAAAAAAATAAAAATAAAATAAAACATATTAAATTAAAGGATAAATAAAAAATTAAGAAATTTTTGAAAGAAAAAATTTAAGTGAATTGTTATCAATCGTCAAACGAAAAAAAATGTGTTTACTAAAACAAAAATTATTAAGAAAAAAAAAAAACATTAATAAAAAAAAGGAAATAAATTTGTTAAAAATCATGAGAAAAAGGTTTTGAAAGATGAAGGAAATGTTTATATAAATACATAATAGACACCCAGGGAGTTGTATGATGTATGTAAAGGGTTAATGGTCTTAGACATACATAAGTTTGTATGTATCTATGCATGTGTAGAGTGTAGAGTTCAAGGTGTTTGGAGAAATGTGTTCTGTCTAAATATTAAAATAAAAAGAATCATTAAATGATGATGATTATGATTATGATAATGATGATGATAAAGCGAAGATGTGAACCTGCTATTGCAAATGAAAAGTGATTTTAATGTTTAAGAAAAATTATAAAAAAAAAAAAAAATTAAAAAAAAAATTATTATATATACATAAAAAAATATATAATGTTATATATACACACAGACACACACACACACACACAGGCATATTATATGTTGTATATGTGTGTATGTACAAAAAAAAAAGAAATTAATACAAAAAATTTTAAATATAATAAAAAAGAATTCTATATATAAAAAATAAATATTATATATATAAATATAAAATTAATAATTGTAATTATATTAAAAATATTATAAATAAAAAAAAAGAAGAAAAATCAACACTCACACACACACACACACACACACACACTTTCAAACATTTATGAAATTTCTAAAGTTTCAAAATGTTTAAAAGAAAAAAATGTGAAAATTATAAAAGTAAAGAAAAGAAAAAAAAAATCATTTACCTACAATATAAAAAAAAAACAAACTACCTAATTTTACGTATAAATAATTAATTAATTAATGAAATTACAATATAAATTTAATTGATTATTATGTTCTTTATGTTTAATTACAATAACATGTTTCTTCATCTCAGAGATGTTAATATTAAAAAAAAAAAAACAAAACAAAATACCGTAAAATAAATGAAAAAAATAAAATAAAATATAAAGAAATCATTATAAAAAAAAAACAAAGGAAATAAAAATGTATAAAAACAAAAATGTATTCAATATTATTTTTATATTGTTTTTTTTTTTTTTATTATCATTCTTTGCAAATCTCTCAGTCAATGTGACAATGGTAGATGAAATTGAATGAAAAATTTGCGAATTTTATTGAAAAATTCAAAATCATATGTTAATTTATTGGTGGATCACTCATGCGGGAAGCAGAATGGGAGGTCCAGAGGATGTTGTGCCTTTTCAGATGACACGTGTGTTTGCTATTGTCCAGGAGGTTATCTGTCAGTTGATGATTACCAAGGTCCTCCAACCGTGAGAAGTGTATGTTGCTGTACCTAATAATCTCCTCTCTGATCGTTGAAATCTTCAAGATTCGCAGCAGATTTGAAATGAAAGCAGAACCCCAAAGCTGTATACTTGTTACCCATGTTCAGCTTTGACTTTCGGAATGAGGTGCCAACTCATTCTTAGAAGCTTCAGATTCAATTACTTTCTTGAGGATCCCAGGTGAGATGCCTGTCTAGAGTCAGGATTAGATACCTTACTCCTTGTACCCGTTTATGACTACAAAAGGGCATGTCATGTATTTCGACTTGAATGTGTGGTGTGCAGACTTCTCAGTGTTGACGCCTATGCCAACTCTTTACCCACAGCTCAATGAGGACAAGTTGCTAATAGGGCAGTGACGTCAGTATCGTTGCTACCGAGAGTTTCTCATCCCTTAGGTCAGTCATAATGAGCGTACACGTTGATGGTCCAATATTCTTATGAGATAACAGTATACAACATTGATGGAAGTCAAATGGATTCAACTATCGGACCAAGAGACTTGGTATCCATCAAGGAATCTCAAGTAGAAAGGTTAATAATTTAACACAGTAAACAATTAGTAATTAATGTGAGAATTATATCATTTAGATCAAGGATCAATAATCAACTTGGGAACAATCAAATGAATGATTCCAGGAAATCTGCTGTTGGATAGAATAGGAAAGACAGAATGCTCGCCAAAGAGATGTGATGTCTAAGTTGGATTGCACTTAGCTTCAATGTTCGCCTTTGATATTACTGACATGGGAGACCCTACCAATAACATAGGCTACCACCAGCATCGCATTCCCGTCCTTATACCTACTCAGCGTCCTTGCCACGTCTAAGTTTCGGCAACAACTAAGTTCCGGAAGATCCTGGTACTTTGGCTCAAAATTTCCATAATCTATATTTTTTTAAAATATATGTATATGATGGAGGAATTTAAAACCACAATAATTCCATCAATCTCCAGAATATAAGTATATAATAATGTTGCGACAAATCATCTCGTAGCAATCGGAAAGTACTGCCAAAGTAGATCCCTAAGATCCCTATGATGCATGTCTTTGGAACATTCAGATCGATGGCATGAACAAGAAGATGAAGAAGAAGGAGACAAAAAGAAATATTAATATATTTTTTTTTAACAATTTCTAGAAGATTGATTTTGGAGAACCAATTGAGTGAACGTAAATCTGTGAAAACCTACAGAAAATGAGGTCGTAAGAATACTTTCTGCTTCAGAGCTGTGAAGGAAAGGAAACAAACAATTCTGACAAGTAACCATTTTATTTATTCATTAAAATTGGAATTGACCCACATTCCCATTCCCATAAGATTAATAAATAGAATAAATAGAAATGCCTTGAAAATTTTCAAATTTAATTTAACTTTAAACAATTTGCACAATTTGATGATGATGGTGATGCTTATAATATATTAAATACGAATATCATAAGAAAAAAAAACATAGAATCTATTTTTTATGTAGTGTTATGTTTAGACAACCTTATCTTCCTCTCCAGTGAAAACTTGAAGGTATCTATATCTATTTGAATTGATTCGGTCAATAATTTCAGCAATACTATGTCTGATATGGTTTTCATTAGATCAGTTTGATCACTAATTAAACGACTTTTGCACATATCAAGGATATCTTCCAAGGTGTAGTCCTTTTTTTCTTTGTCTAAGATGAAATTAACAAAATATTTTATTTTCTGCATATCGATTTCATCAATCCGGGATGTTGGTGCCAGACCTCGTTTGTTCCTATTATAGATCATCGAAGTAATTATTATGAATGGTAATTTATTTTTAGTCAATTTCTTTTCGATAATCTTGCGTTCCTTTTCCAATTTCTTTAGTGATTTGCCAAGTTTCTTTTTACGTATGTCAAAGATTTTGGTAAGGGCTTTTAGATCCTCTGCATCATAATCACAAACTGGTAAATTCTTAAATTCATTAAAGTTCAATTTTAGAGAAGCCGAATAGAGGGTGTTATTCTCCAGAGAGAGATTTAACTGGATCTCGTTTAAAAAGGAAAACATTTTGTTTTTTTTTAAATAACACACGTACATACAATTCTGTTTAAAAAATATATTTTAAATAAAATGTTTGATAGTTGATGCTCATGTGTTTTGATTTGATTTTATTTTTTTGATTTATAACTAACTTACTTACTTACTTTACATAAGTTAATACAAAAATAAAAAAATCAAATCCTCATATAATAAATTATTCACTTTTTAAATTTAAGAAAAAAAAAACGAAACACTTGTTTAATTATTATTAAAATGTTTCATGTTTCAAACGACAAGCGATTTAAAAATCACATGCGACTCGCAATTCAAAAATCTTTAGGCCATGGTATCTCTGGAACACCTAAAGCCATCTAAATGATACCATCAATGAAAAGGGTGACAGTTCCTCTTTCAGAAATAGTGTCACATTACCTTAATTTAACTTATGAGAAGATGAAAAACTAATAACTTTTATTTTAAACTCAATTTTAAATCAGTTCCAAATAACTTTTTTGGAAATTTAATAACACACAATGAAAGCTTAATATTTCAAAATCTTACCGGCTTTTGTCTCATAAAGATTGGCCTAATCTATCTCGAGTTATAGCATTTTGAAAATTTCTTGTTATAATGTCAAACCCGCGTAAGAATCGCAACTAACTCGCAAGCGACTTTTTGAAGAAATAAAATTTTTCATACAAATTTCGGACTAAAGTACCAAGCGAACAGAAATGCACAGAAAAGCAGAAGGTGGCTATGGTCAATTCAAAAATGTTTAGAGGCTTATATCTTGTGAGTGGGTGGGCCGATTTCGATGAAAGTGATGTACTTGGAAAGGTTATGAACTATACTTTATGCTATTAAACTTTGACCTTAATCTGACCTTACTGAAAGGTCACAAACCGACTGCAAATTACATTCAGAAACATTTGACGCACTTCCAGTACTCATATTCGATTTTGGGTGAATTCAAATTAAAGCTCTACTCCTTATCTATATAATCGTAGAACATGTCATTCGAATCGGTCCAGTAGTTTTAGAGATATTAAATTTTAAAATTTTAAAGAAAAAACGCTGAGTCATTCGAGTGAATTTTTTTGATTTTCTTAAAATTCTGAGAAAATACCAGGCGAACAGAAATGCACAGAAACCAGTAGGTGGAAATGTGCATTTTTGCATTTCTGAAACTGCCCAAAAGTAGGCAATGGATTTTAGATAGTGTATAGAAAAGAACGAGTAGGGCATACTTTTAGGGATTTGACTATTTTGCAGGAAAATTTTCAACGATATTTCCATTGCCTACTTTTAGTTGCACTTGGGAAAATAAATAAAAGTAGTGCATACTTTTAGGGGGTACATATTATGCAAAAATTTCTTTGATTTCATTGCATACTTTTAGTTGCATTCGAGAAAAAATGAAATTTTCAAATTTAAAATTTTGTCATCTCTACCAGGCAAACAGAAATGCACAGCAGGTGGATATGTAGTTTTCAAAAATGCATATGGGTTTATATCTCGAGAACGGGTGGGTCGATTTCGTTGAAAGTAATGTCCTTGGAAAGGTTATTAACTATACCTTATACTATTAAACTTTGACCTTAATTTGACCTCTCTGAAAGGTCAAAAACCAACTGCAAAATACGCTTCTGAAGATTTGACCCACTTCCAGTACTCAGATTCGATTCTGGGTGAATTCAGATTAAAGCTCTATTGTTTATCTATACAATCGTAGAGCATGTCGTTTGAATCGGTCCAGTAGTTTCCGAGATATTAAACATCAAAGTTTTAAAGAAAAAATGCTGGGTCATTCGAGTGAATTTTTTTGATTTTCTTAAAATTCTGAGAAAATACCAGGCGAACAGAAATGCACAGAAAAGCAGATGGTGAATATGGTCAATTCAAAAATGTTTAGAGGCTTATATCTCGAGAACGGGTGGGTCGATTTCGATGAGAGTAATGTTCTTGGAAAGGTTATTAGCTATACTTTATGCTATTAAACTTTGACCTTAATCTGACCTTACTGAAAGGACAAAAACCGACTGCAAAGTAAGTTTATCGAGATTTGACCCACTTCCAGTACTCAGATTCAATTCTGTGTGAATTCAAATAAAAGCTCTATTGTTTATCTATACAATCGTAGAGCATGTCGTTTGAATCGGACCAGTAGTTTCCGAGATATTAAACATCAAAGTTTTAAAGAAAAAATGCTGAGTCATTCGTGTGAATTTTTTTTGATTTGCTTAAATTTTTGACTAAAGTACCAGGCGAACAGAAATGCGCAGAAAAGCAGAAGGTGGCTATGGTCAATTCAAAAATGTTTAGAGGCTTGTATCTCGAGAATGGGTGGGAAGATTTCGATGAAAGTGATGTCCTTGGAAAGGTTATGAACTATACTTTATGCTATTAAACTTTGACCTTGATCTGACCTTGCTGAAAGGTCAAAAACCGACTGCAAATTACGTTCAGAAACATTTGACCCACTTCCAGTACTCAGATTCGATTCTGGGTGAATTCAGATTAAAGCTCTATTGTTTATCTATATAATCGTAGAACGTGTCGATCGAATCGGTCCAGTAGTTTTTGAGATATAGACATTCGAAATTTTGTCAATTTAAATTCGAGTGAATTTTTTGATTTTCTTAAAATTCTGAGAAAATACCAGGCGAATAGAAATGCACAGAAAGCAGTAGGTGGAAATGTGCATTTTTGCATTTATGAAGCTGCCCAAAAGTATGCAATGGATTTTAAAAAGTGTATAGAAAAGAACGCGTTTTTGTTGCGAGTCGCACGCGATTTTTGAAATACATTCTGCCCAAAAGTAGGCAACCTAAATTAATTTCTTTAAATGCCTAAAAGTAGGCAATGGGAATTCGGAAAAATAAGAATATGATGCTGCCCCCTCAATCAATAAAAAAAAAAAAAAAGGTAAAATTCCGTAAAATAATTTTTTATTTATGTATTTGTAAACAATTAATGTGACTTTTTAGTTTCTTTTACATATTTGGCATTACATACAACAATCTTAAATTACTTTAAAATAAAGTGGTTCCAGTACGATTCTCAGTAAATAGACTCACACCTTTTTTGATCACGAAATTTGAGAAAGGTTCTGCGGAAACCTCAAACTTTGATTGCTGTTGTGTAGCTTCAGGACGTGCAACAATTAATACTTTGCCAGCAAGATTCTTATTCAAGGACTTCAGTTCCACAAATTTATTTTGTTCCGTTAGAACAAAGACGCTGTAATTAATACCGTAGAGTCCAAAGAGCAATTTTACGGCGCAACTCATCCAGTGCAATGAATTTCTTTCTTTCTCGAAGAGAAGCGACACTTTTTTGCTTTTTTTTGCCAAAACGTGGATGTAGATCAGATGCTAGGACAATAACTGACACTGGGTAGTTGAAGCTCTTTCGTTGAACAAATTGTCAGTTCAATGGACACACCCTCTTGCCGGCCGCCTTCGCCGAATAAGCAACAAACTCGGATTTTATGGCTGTCTGGATCATGTTATATGGCAGTGCGACAGCACCTTCTGTAATTGTTCAATGGAACACTCTGCCGATTTGTTGACACTATGCAATTCATAGAATATAAGAACGGGATCTGTGTGTATCAATTGCACTTTCTTTTTAAGCTTTTGCACTCGGTTTGTAACCTCACGAACTAAGCCCTCCTCGAGTAATTCTTCATTGGGTGTCATACCCATGTGTCTCAAAATTGCTGCCCACTTATTCGGTTGTACAGTAATACGGACTTCAACAAGCTTTATACGTTGATCCAATATATTGATATAGTCTTGAGCCACTTGTTGCTGGATTTCGGCAGACATGACTTGTTTAAAGGTACCTTTCAGGCGTTGTCCAAGGGTCTGTAAAGTAAGTAAAATGACAATTATTAAGCTCAACTGTGATTTCATTGATTAAATTCATTTCCATTCACCTTATGATCCAATTCAGCTAGCAATGTAACTCCGTATTTCTCTTTGTCGCAACTCAAGGTAAATTTGCGTACAATCAATTTAGTCCGGAGGAAATCTTGCAGACTCTTCATTGCATCCAGGTCTGATTGATCCTTATGAATAAAAATAATTTCTGATACTGTATACTTCTACTACTGGCAGTGTACGACGATCAACTCGACCACAGACTGCATGAGGGCCACATTCTTTTCAATATCCGTTCGTATAAATTTGATAATACACCGAATCACTATGGTCATGTGTACCAGGTGGTTGGTTGGTGGTGGCACCAAACGTTTGTCAGATATACTCGGTAAGGAAAGGTGCCATCAATTTGACCATGATAATAGAACAACATTTGTCTTGACCAAGTTCACCGCACTTGATGCCGCACCGATTAAGACGCACATACCTACAAGCAGTAAAAGATTCAATCAATCAATAATATTCTCATTGTAGTTCTTAAATCATTATTCCTTACCAATTGGTTAATTGATCTATAAATTTGGTTAGCCTAGGAACAAATGTATACAAGCGATACACATCTTCATCTCATTGACAAATAACTCAAGCAAAGATTCTTTAAATGAAAGTATCCAGACATCTATAACAGAATTCTTCTAAATATTCTTCAAATGACATTCACTGTCATATTCATGATTCATTTTGAAAAAATTCCTTTATTGATTTCAAATTATTTTGTATTTACATTTAGTTTATTATTTTTTAACCCTTGAACCTTGCTTACGATTAAACTTTCAAATCCTGTTCAGTGCATCGATGAATCTTGTGAGTGCCATCGCCATTACGACACATTTCCTCTTTAATTGCCTTAAAAGCAAGATCATGATGCTTGCAATTGAATGTGTCCATCACGCATTGATTGGGAAACTCATGCGTGCAGATTCCATTGGTGGCGCAAATCGGATTAAAATCGAATTTTGTGCATAGCCTATCACAATCTTCTTCCGACGCTATCAATGTGGTGGTTTCTGTTTCTGTTTCTATTGTTGTCGTTGACATCATTGAGCTTTCTGTTGTTACATTAGCTGATTTTGCTTCCTTAGGTGCCTCAGTTACATTTGATGGTGGTGCAACCACTGTTTCTGAGATTTCGGATGCGGCGGTATGTGGTATACCAGGATTGGGAATGCCAGTATTGGGTATCCCTTTGTTGGGCATTCCTGGATTTGGTATTCCTTCGTTAGGCAAGCCTGGATTTGGAATTCCTCGATTGGGCATTCCTGGATTAGGGATTCCTTCGTTTGGCATGCCTGGATTTGGAATTCCTCGGTTAGGCATACCTGGGTTTGGTATTCCTTCGTTAGGCATACCTGGATTTGGAATTCCTGGATTTGTTTCCTTAATGGCACGCGTCTTTCGGCTCATTACTCGTCGTGGTATACCTTTGTTGGGAATGTCCGGATTTGGAATGCCTTTGTTGGGAATGCCAGGGTTAGGAATTCCGGGGTTTGGAATGCCTGGATTTGGAATTCCTCGATTGGGAATACCATGATTTGGAATGCCAGGATTTGGAATACCTTCATTTGGTATGCCTCTATTTGGGATACCATGATTTGGAATGCCAGGATTAGGAATACCATGATTTGGAATGCCAGGATTTGGAATACCTTCATTTGGAATGCCTCTATTTGGGATACCATGATTTGGAATGCCAGGATTAGGAATACCATGATTTGGAATGCCAGGATTTGGAATACCCTCATTTGGAATGCCTCTATTTGGGATACCATGATTTGGAATGCCACGATTAGGAATGCCATGGTTGGGGATGCCAGGGTTAGGAATGCCTTTGTTAGGAATACCTGGATTTGGTAAATAATTGTTTGGAATTCCAGGATTTCCATGAATAGCACGAGTTATGCGCTTAAGCGAAGGAACTCCCTTATTTGGTATTCCGGCGTTTGGTAGACCTACATTTGGTATTCCAGGGTTTGGTAATCCTGCGTTTGGAATTCCGGGGTTTGGTAATCCTGCGTTTGGAATTCCTCCATTTGGTATTCCGGGGTTTGATAATCCTGCAATTGGCCAACCGGTATTTGGAACTCCGGGATTTGGTACTCCCTTGTTCACCATACCATCATCATTAACTTTAATAGCTCGCATATTTCGTACTTTAACGGTATCATTTACTGGCATTAATTCCTTTATTATTCCAACAACTCCCGGAGTCGTTACAACATCGACTGGTTTAACAGTGGTTACAACATCAACAGGTTTAACCGTGATTACAACACCAGGTAAAGGATTTTGTACACGAGGCATTGGCGTTGACATTTCAACCACTTTCGCTACAACCAATGGTTCCGATGTTGATGACATCAATAACTTCTCATCTCCATTCATGGGCAATGGCACCGTAACTGTTACTTTGCCAATTTCCGTACCAGGCACCACCTGCGCTGTGACTGCACACAGCAGCACTGTAAATACAATACACCATAATTAGTTGAAATCTGATTGGAATCTCAAAAATCAAATTATTTTACCTGTGGTCCATATTACTAAAAACTTCATGTTGTTTACACTTTGATGAACGCTTTGGATTTGATGTCCTCCATTGGATAACGTTGACTTTTTATACAAATTCAAATGTCCTACAAAGATAAGCGCAACTAAATTTTGATCTGCTCATCTCACATTTCGGTTCTGAGTCTAAATTTAACGAATAACCAGTTTGGCCCTGCATCAGACAAACGTTCGTTCACGGAGAACTTGCAGCTGTTTGCATTTCGCGTACTCTAAGGAATGAATTGCGTAATGATGCTTTAAGAAACCGGTTCCAGATGAAGTTAAAACACCGGCAGCAGCAGCAGCAGCATCAGCACAACCATAATTGAAGATTTGCATCTAAAAAGAAGGAAAGTGTTAAATTTCTTTCTTAATAAAAATTATGTTAATTGAAAAGAAGAGTGAATAAAGAACATCAACCACACAACCACTCCTGGGTATTGGATTCGGAGTATTTCTTTCAAGGAAATGGAAAAATAAACTTAAAATTTAATTGACTTTCGTTAATTTCATTCATATAAGTCAAATAATTATTTATGTTAAATATGACTGAGGTTGAGTTGAATATGAATTGGATCATTAAAAATTCAAATACACAAATTTTACATTTGCAAAGTTTATTGGCTTTTGGTCACAGGCAAAAATGTATTGTTTTGATCTGAAAATAACTCAAAATCTTTTATCAAAAGAATAGAATTGAATAAAAGAAGGAATTATGATCATCACTGGGTAATTTGCCAATTTTAAAACGCATATTCTATGAGGACACAAACTATAAAGAACCCCCGGAAGATTTGTTATTTTCAACCTATACAATAGGCGGCGGAGCATTGTGACTCTTTGGTCCTCCGTGCAAATACAAATTTTAAATATAAATTTATTCATTCAGGCATTCGAAGACATTTTCAAATAGGAACTTTATGAGATTTAAGGCGAGCAAATTTCTATCTAATTTCATTTATGTCTATTTATCTGACATGAAGTTTGTAACATACAGAAGGAGACATCGGAGACCCCATACAAAATATATATTCTTGACGAGACGAGTTGGTCTAGTCATGTCCGTATGCACTCCCTCAGTTTTTGAGCAGGAGATCTGAAATTTTGAGCTTTGTTTGTTTTCAATCGGAGCACTAGGAAGGGTATCCCCCATACAAACCTGGATTCAAATTAATGTTCTTATTAGAAAAACTTTTTTTTGGTACTATATACTTATAAATTTCAAGACCCTCGGACTACGAGTGTGAAGAGTATTACAACTTCGGCATAGCCAAAGTTAGTCTTTTTTTATATTTTTCAATTGCTATAATATAAAGTTCATTTAATATTTCTTAAGATTTCATTGAACAAAGGTTCTGTAAACGTTCATTGGACCAAATACCGCAATTTCAAGTAAGCAGAGTAGAGCTCACATACAACTATAGAAGCAAAAATAAATTAAAAATGTTTAGCGAACTTCTATTTGATTGTGTGTACATAATGAACAGTGTAGATACTAAAATCTTCTTTCTTAAATTTTCTCGGTTTTTCTCCCAAAACTTCGGCACCTTGGTCTGGCCACATGGACGGTACGCCATCGACTACAGGGTACCGTAATATGCTTTAAAAAAGACAACACCACTTAGCTGTCAATCGATGTGCCTGAGTTCCAATTTGGAAATAAACTAATAGTGTAAAAGACTAGTAAGTGAAATGCCATATACTCGTATGCTTATCTTTTCAAGAATTTTGTGAAGTGCCCAAGACATTCACTTCTTTGGGGCAATTCACTGAGTGAAGAGTACAAAAAACAGCCATTTATTAATTTTCAATATTACTATTGAAAAAATTAGTTTTTTAAATATATTAAATCAAAACTCGCTTAAAGCAAACCACACATTATGGGACCGAGTGGAACAATATCTTGGAATGATGGCACACTGCTTGTTGGTAGGCACAACAAGTGCGGGGAATAGTAGCTTGCCAGTTGTTCTAGTATGAAACAAAAATTTTGTATAATTTGGTTCTATGAGCGATCGCATAATGTGTGGGCACCTTAAGATTATTAATTATTTTTATTAGATACCAAAAACAGATACCCAAAGTGAAAAAAGAAAATGGACGGCTCTACCCTTTCACATGTCACTATACTATATTCTATTATCTCGCTCATGTTTAGGGATAAAACACTTCAATCTATTCTTGTAATTCAATAATTCTTACCTTTAATTTATTTCCTTCCTCACTTAGTGAATAGCAAGCGTTTTTGATAAGATATTTCACTTAAAATAATAAATAAATTTGTCGCTTTTACAATTGTTCGCCAATATTGCATTCTCTCTCTCTCTCTCTCTGCACAAAACAATAGACACAGAATAGAAAAGCTTTTGCTTGCATGAACTGGGTTTCAGTGTTGAACAACTAGAAACACAATATAGTTTCATAGTGTTTGAAATTCATTATCGGTTGTGTCTACAACACTAGTTTATATTTATTGGGTTAATTTTAGTGTTGTTTTATTTCAGTGTCACTACCAAAAATATTTATTCAATTAAAAAAATCATTAAATTGCCTTTTATACACACAAACACACACAAAATGTCTGCTAAACAATTGTCAAAGAAATGCAAATGGTCTTTAGATTTTAACGTCAAGTAAGTACATATATTTGCGTTTATTGGATTGCATTTTTTTTATAATCATTTAATTGTAGTAACAAAAGCACGGAAGTGCCATCGCCACCAGGTTACAATCCAACTGCTTTGGTTAATCAAACAGAAGTAGTGCGCGATCAACGTTTAGTTATCAAAAAATCATGGGATTTAGCATTGGGACCACTTAAACAGGTAATCTAGCTGACCACTGTCTATTGTGCAGTGTTATATACTTATATACTTAAGTATGCATGTACTTACATTGATTTTGCTCTTTGCTTTTAGATACCAATGAATCTGTTCATAATGTACATGTCAGGCAACTCGATATCAATTTTCCCTATTATGATGGTAGGCATGATGCTTATAAGACCAATTAAAGCAATGTTTTCCACTCAAGTAACCTCAAAAATGGCTGACGGTGCACAAGGTAGTGGTCAAAAATTCATCTATTTCCTTGGCAACCTGGCTAATGTGGCATTGGCGCTCTACAAATGCCATAGCATGGCACTGCTGCCGACACACGCTTCTGACTGGTTGGCATTTGTTGAGCCGCAAACACGACTCGAGTATTATGGAGGCGGTGTATCGTTTATTTAGGCAGGACGGCAGGCGGTTATATCTTTAGAGGAATGATGAATGAATGACTTTTTACAGTATAATTAATACTTAGATACATTGGTTGATTAGAGAAATTGGTTTTCATATGGTATTTGTAAACTATTTTATTTGAACAAAAAGAAAAAACAAAGAAAAAAAAAAAACTTGTAAAATCTGAAGAAAATTTAAATTTATTGTGCTTTGTGTGTGTGTGTCTGTTAATATAATTGCAAAGTTCGTTGTTGAGTTTTGCGAGAGTTGATGATAAAATATTTTCACATTCCCTTCTACAGTCAATGATCAATCATCCATAATCTTCTTGGCGGTTTTCTTAACATCGTGTATTATTTGCTCTGCAGCATTTCTGGAAAGTAAATGAACATTTCCTTTAAATATAATGCCATTTTTATAGATTAAGTTAGACCAATTCCCAAAAAATAACTGAATTAAAAGTAAAAAAAAAAAATCCGTTTAAATTTGTTTTAGATGCTTGTAATTTTGCTGTTCATGACATTTAAGTAGACTTTACTTTTATGCTGCGAATTTTGACAATATTTAAACGAAAAGGCTGCTCAAATGACATTTTATTAACTTTTGTGTAGAACTTTCTTATATCCAAACTTATGCGAAACCAATCTGTACCCAAATAATTCTTAATTTCTATCATTTTTCTTCGGACTTCTCTTCAATTTATCTTGTTGCTCTTCATACTTTGCTTCATGTGTTTGTTGTTTTTTGTTCGACCCAAAACTATATTGTTATAAATACATACATTCATTTAAATAACAAGATCACGTCAAAAGATTTTTTTTGCCTCAGCAAAAGCATCAAATCTAACTAACTTGTTTCTGGCTTAAAGCAATAATTACATATATCGCTACTTAAAACAATGATGGCAGATGTAAAAACAAAATTAAAAGAAAAAAAAAGTTTACTTTTTCTTAGCATCTTCGGTCCATTCCCTTATCTTGTCATTAATACGTTCAACCAACTTTGGGGGATCATCAACACGAGGTACCTAAATAAAAATGGGAAAATAATTGCAATAAGACCATCATGATGAATGTATAAGATAGATAGATAGATCAACTTACTTCATAGTTTTGAGAAACGTAAATGCCTGTGTAAACACCGGCTCCAAAGGTAAACTACAATAGAAAAAGAAAAACGAATGAAAAGAAGAATAATTTCTTTGGTTCAGTTGCATAAATTATAATATGGTAAACTTATACCAAAAATTTGATCATTTTAACAACGAATCGGGCCTTTGGAGGGCCACCAGCACTGCATTGAGGACACGTATTAAAGGAATCGTATGAAGGCCCGGACATCTTTAGAGAATAATTTTGTAGTCACCAATTTTGTGTTGGTGTTGTGAAAAATATAAAAATATATTTTAAAATGAGATCTAAAATGTGACAATACCAAAAAACGAATAAAATTTATATGCCAACAAATTAGCCTACTGAGATCAATATAAAATCATATTTCTTACTCATCATCATAGTACACATTTAATTTTGAACAATTTGCCGGCGCATCAAAGCCTCTGGGCAGTGAAAGTCAAAACATTTTATGAAAGAATTAAGAAATCGTTTCGATTGTGTAGTTATAAGTTTGTGTTCTATTTGCAGGCAAAGGTAAAAACTGGCACTGCTTAGCAATAGCGAAATTCTTCAAAAATCTTGAAGTACATGTGTTGAGAATCTATGCCTTACAACATAGAAACATACAACGTATGTAAGTCGATGTAAGAGTGAGTCTAGTAAATGCTTTAGCGTTAGGCAAATTTGTTATTTTTATGGTGGTCAGGTGACGGTGTCTGTTGATTAGTTCTATGTATTGTGACCAAGGATTACAAGCATCACTCGTGTTTATTACAAACTTCATAAATAAAAATAGAGGGGTTATAACAACATAACTTATATAAGTCCTGTCACAATTGATTCTCATATTTCTTATGATTTGTTAAAATTTGACAATGAATTTAATAATTTCTTACATATTCATGTTGTCAGTTAAAAGAACAAAGAAACAATTTCTTCGTTCGTTTCAAGGAAAACAAAAAGCAACAACACAAACTAATTCAATCCATCATTAAATCATCGCCATAAATATCACCAAATTGATGACTGATAACAGATAGAAAATTGACAGAATTTATTCCATTCACTTTCTATAAACACTTTATAATATATTTCAATGAAAATATATATATAAAACACTTAATATATTGCATAAATGTTTGAGAAAAATAATATATATAAATCGATTAATTGCGCATCTTACCAGAAATTTCAGCATTGTAAACAGTGCCGATGACGACGAATTGTTTTTGTCAGCTGATGCCGCCAGTTTGATTCTGTGTTGGTAAAGACTGTAAAAAAGAGCAAGAAGAAGAATTCGACAACTTATGAAGCAAATGCAATGTTAATCAACACTAATTTGCAGACTTTGTTGTTTTATTTTTGTCTCTATACATTTTCACTTGAGATTAGGTAATAAGAAATCACTCACTCACTCACTCACTGACTTAATATATGTACATATGTATACAAACAAATATTCACTTAAATTTACTTAGCCTTGAAATGGAAAACATATTAAAATATAAAATTTAAAAACAATAAGAAATACTCAACCAAATTGCTTTTAAAATATTTACTTGTGTAGAAATGTGGAAACTGTTAAATAAATTTAAGCGATTACAATGATCCAATACTATTCAATTCAAAGTGAACGTGTTTAGTCTTGGACAATCAAATGTTGTTTGGCTGGCTAAATTGTTATGCTAATTGAGATTAATAGGACGCTAAAAAAAACATTAATTTATTTATAAACATTACCATACACACGCACACACCCACACCCACACACCAAACATACAACTGAAAAGTATTTAAAGTAAAGAAACAAAAAAACAAATGCCATTCACACGCCCAGGTAACCAAAACAAAAATACATTTAACAACACTGGTCAGCAGTAGCTGATCACTTATGTACAGAATAAATAAAAACGCAGTAGAAAAATACAAAATTATAAAATAATATTAGTAACAAAATCTCACAATCATCTAAATCATAATAGCGCATACGATCGTTATGGCAGATGATACAACAGTATCAGTAACAACAACAACAACAGAACCGACAACAAGTACAGAAAGAAATAATGGTAAGCTGAACTTCTGCTAATAAAAATATAAATTGATTTTTTTTTTTCCAGAAGTGGCTCCTGAAACCATTTCAACGGTTGATTTAGTGCCATCACTTCAAATTTTAAATGATGACTGCTTATTTCACATTTTTAATTGGTTACCAACTCTGCGTTCGCAAATACCACTGTCACGCAGTTGTAGACGCTTTCAATCGTTGCTTCTAAGCAAATGGCAGAGATGCCATCGATATGATGTCCTAGAAATCGAATGGTTACGTGATTTGTTGCCCGAACAGGAAGATCTCGTATATTTTATGCATCAAATGCGAGAAAGCTTCAATTCGTTGATCATTAACCGTGGTTGCTTATCGGCATTTCTGAAGGATCTCAAGCATATGGGTATAACTCAGCTACCAGGTGTCATGGGTTTCTCTTACGATTCAGAAGATATTGACTGTTATCCCACAGATAACGATATCAAGGCATTAACCGAGTTGGTGCCAAATCTGCGTAAATTGCGTTTAACGCAGCCCATACGCGGTTGTCACATTGCTAACTTTAAGGAATTGAATGAATTGCATCTATACGATGACCAACACAAGGATTTCGAATTACAACAAAAGTATCTGGAAGAGATTTGTATAAATTTGAAGCATCTACGTGTTTTGGATATGCGCAACTTTGATACAAAAAGTGAATTACGCCTGGATACTTGCATGGGGAATCTTCAAAATCTAACAGTGTTAAAATTAAATTTGGCTACACTGAAACCGATTTTGGCCAATGTTCTGTTGTTGCCACGTCTGCGCAAGCTTACCGTTCTAATTGACACTGATATCAATGGTTCTATTGGCTCGGATGATGAAGACTACTACAACTACGACGAAAACGGCGTCCACAACAACGATGACAACAGCGACGACGACGATTCGGTTGATCATAATACGAAAGAATTCTTTGCAATACTCGATGCGAAGGGGCCAACAATGATCAGCATGGCCATTGATGCCTATCATCTGCCACTTAAAAATGGCTGGGATAAAGATATTAGTGTGCATGATTATAATAAATTGGAAAAACTAGTTATATGCAGTTGGGTCCAGTCCCCAGACTGCTTAATACGTTATGCGAAAATGACAAATCTAAAGATGCTTTGCTGTCGATATTGGTCACAACTAACAGATGACATTGTCTTGTATTGCCTTGAGAACTGCGAGAAGTTGGAACATCTTGATGTATCTTATTGTAGGTGCCTTACAGAGGATTTAGTAATCAGTGCGTTAAAGATACGCAAGGCACAACAAAAACAACAAATGGAAGAACAACACATGCTGTGCAAGACAGAAAAGCCATTAATAATTTATTATGTACTTTCTGGATTCGAAGATGATGTAGATCGTAAGATTCATTTTTGGCGTAGACAAGAAAATTATATACGCCTCACCAAAGACTTTCCGCCGCATGGTGAACGTGGACTAAGCTATGTAGAACGTGGCTTCGAATTTGAATTCGAATAAAGAGTGATTTTTTTCTTTTTTTTTTTTAATTATAAACTAAGTAAGTTTTCTTATTTAACTTTATCTAACAAATATCTAATAATTATAAATTAAATATTTTCCATTCATTCATATTGATTTCATTTTTCATTTTGACTGATTATAATAAGTTTGTACAAAATAAATAAAATGATATCCTGTAATTCAAAATCAAATTAGTTGTCAGATTGATTGCACATAACATAAACTTCACACGCGTTAACTCTTTTATTTACAAAGAATTTATATATAAACCTAAGTACCACCATCAGCATAGATTCAGATTCGAGTGTGTGCTTCAAGCAACAATGTGGGCGTATAGATAAACCCAAAAAAACACATCTTTATTTAGGCAGTTATTGCACTTGGTCGCGTCTTGAAATAAACATATATACTAATCAGTAATACCAGAACACCAAGTGCCGGTAAAACAATTGTTTTTATTTGACTTTGTATAGCCAAATTCTCCATTTTGCGTTCCTTACGCTGTTTCCGTGTTTCCTTCACTTTACCTTTAAGTTGACGCATTTTGCAGTATCACATACAATTCTTTCTCTGCACCAACACCACGAATATAATATGCAGAAAGAGACAAAAGAAAAAACTTCACATTTTTAATTTGAACTCATTTTTTTTTAAAAGCGTGGTTTGTTTGACTTACATTATATTATATTATCAATAATCTTTCAATCTTGATTCTGCTGTTGTTGCTGACGTGTTTTTGTTTGCAATAGAAATTGTCAAAGTGGCACAGAGTGCGTGTGCCTGTGGCTTCGTGTATGCGCTTTGATAAGCATGCGACGTCAACAAGTTGTACTAAACGCGTTAAGGCGGAACTACATAATTGCGTTGAGTCAGAATTTCCGATATATGCGTTGTGGGCAAACAAACTTCAAACTACTAAAATACAATGTACTGTGTACTGTATTGTATCTGAACGCACTTTCGCATAGTGATGGCAAAAAAAAAAAGAATGTATTAACCAGTTAATGTGTCATACAATTAATCGAATGAAATCGATTATTAATTGTAAATAATTAACTGATTAATCCACATTTTCGGTTAAACATTTACAACGGTACCTTAAATTAGTTATTTAAAATAGCTTTTACAATGTTGGCTCCATTGTCTATGACTACTGCCATCATATGATCATTCTTAATAGAAAACTCTGTAAGCAAGATTAATAGCACTACGGCGATGCTAATTGTTCCACAAACCTGTATTTATTTTTTTTTATCCAATAAACGATGAACTGTCACACCAATCATTCTATTCATATTGGTGTCAGTCCATATATCACTTGTCAAATATATATTTATGTATATGAATCCTGTGATAACATGGTTTTAAAGTTTTATGCTTCTTTGGAATAAATTTTTTCCATTTGTCCTTTTATAGGATTCCTAGTGGACTTGATAAAAAGGAAACCGTTGCTTCATCAACTTTAAAAACCCTTTTCCTCTATTAAATATCAAAATTTTGTATTAATGCAATAATAGTTACATCAATCATTAATCATTTCTGGTTTGACTATACAAAAAACTGTTTAACTTATGTTAAGTGTGTCAGCATTCTTTGGATGTTTCAATTTTTGAAGTGCTGCATCATATTTGCTGTGTTATTTATGCACTTTAAAATTTTGCAGTCGACATTTAACATTTAGGTTTCCCTTGAAAAATGCTTTCAAATTTCGCTACGAACAGCAGCCAATAAGTTTTTTTTTATATTTTATTGGAGAAATTCACTTCACTTAAATCGGTTTTTAAAAGAAAATAACCGGTTAGTAATCGTTTTCTGGTTGATCGTGTCATCACTGCTCTCGCACTCTAATCGTGTTGGTTATGTTGGCAGCCTTTCAGCCCTGGTTTGGGTATGTTATTAACATTAACATCTGAAAAGTTCAATTTTACTGTAGCTAACAGGCAATTTGGGAAAACAACTCAAGCTACGATTTATTGTAGCGATTTGAGTGCGGTGTTTTTTAAGAAATCGTTGCAGTTTTCAGGGCTGCTTTATCTGTAGTGAGGGAGGGAGTGAGTGCAGTGTTGAAAAGTTGAAAGACACATCTTTAGCGCGCGATATATGAAATTTCAAATACACTTAGGTTTCTTTGAACACGGTCTTCTTCTAACACAGTGTACCACAGTACTATTTTTTATACTCTTCACGCAGTGAATAGTATTATAAATTTGTCATGAAGCTTGCAACATACATCGGAGACCTCATAAAGTACTTATATATATTCTTAATCAGCGGAACGAGACTAGTCCGTCTATCTGGCCGTCTGTACGCAAACTCAGCCCTTAGTTTTAGAGCTAGTGATCTTTCTTTTTACCATACGCAGTACATTTGTCGGAATCAACCGAATCGGACCACTAGGGTCCCATATAAACCACAGATCCAAATTCATGTTCTTATTAGAAAAACTTTTTTGTTTTTTATACTATCAACTTGAAATTTGGACACTATAAGTGTGTGACCTATATCCACCAACCTTATAAATTTCAAGACCCTCCGACCTCTAGGGGGGTACCCCCATACAAACCTGGATCCAAATTCATGTTCTTATTAGAAAAACTTTTTTGTTTTTTATACTATCGACTTGAAATAAAAAATAGTGGTCTTTACATTTCTTAATTCTTGATGTTAAAGTTACATTTCAAATTACTCTTTTTAATGAATAAGTCGTCAGATAATTTATGTTTATTAGCTACTTTGTTGATTGTTAAAGGAAGGCTCTGGGATTTCTGATAATTCCTTCCTCACGACTGATTTAAAACAGTTTATATTTACACTTTTTTTTTTATCAGCGGTAGTTACCCAAACTAGTCACATTTGTTTTTAAAACTTGGATAACTCAGAGCTGGAACGGCTGCATGTTTGTCAGTTTTATTCGAAAGATTGTAAAATTAAAAAAATATTAAATAAAATTAATAATAAAAACAAATAATTTTTTTTTTTTAAATCATCATTAAATTAATCATGAATCCAAATGTTTGTTTATGATTTTTAATCATCAATTGAAATCATTTTAAAATTTATTATGACTAATTAATCATGAATAAAATTTTATGATTATGATTTTTAATCATAATTATTAATCAGATTAACTTTGGGCCAACACTGATATGTGATTCGGAAATATCGAAAACAGTATATAAATGCACATTAAATACAAACTTTTTATTTATGTTTTATATTTTTTGTTTGTAAATTAGTTGTTATTATTAGTGCTATTAATTTTCTTTATTTTGTTTTCTTCTTGCTTTTGTTTTTTTTTTTAGAAAAATAGGCAATGTTGCCATTATATTCTTTGATGTTGTTGTTATTGTTGTTGTTGGTATGCAAAACATTATTATTATTTTTTTTATTTTATTTATTTTTTTCTCGAAATTTCGTTTCCCTAAATTTGACTTGTCAAAGTTTCTTCAAATGCAAAATATTTTTTTTCTGTTTCTTTTTTTTTTTTTTTGTATTTTTTTTAATATAATTTAAATGCAATTTATTATTTTGTATATATAATTCTTTTATATATAAGTATGTATAGTTATGATTTAAATTAAAAGATATTTTTTTGTTCATCTAAATTTTTAAATTAGTGTTAAATATTTTATCATTTAAATATTTTCTTTTTGTTTTTCTTTTCTTTTCTTTTTTTTTTTTTTATTTACATAATACAATACAATAATTTTAATTTAATAATTAATTTATTACTTACTATAAAATAAAATAATAATATTGTTTATTATAGTTAAATTATTCTTTCACTTTTCTAAATGATCACAATAGATACAAACACTCACATCCACTCACGGTACACTCAATCAAACAAACACATTTATACATACAATTATTATTATTATGTTATCCTTATACACTTTACACACTCACACAAACACACACATACACACTCACATAAAGGATTCCATACATCTAAATGATACATTCATTCATTTATTCATACAAATTGCGCGGCATTCAAAATGAGTTCATTTTACAACATTAAAAATAAGAAAAATTGATAATCGCGCATTACTTAAAATCTAAAAGTTTTATAACTTTTTGTCGTTTACGTATATCGAAATTGTGTTGTTCTTCTTGTAGTAGTTGTTCGCTTTCATAATCTTCAATTGATTGATTGTTCAAATCATGAAGTTTTCTTCTTTTTTTAAATGTCTGTGTGTTCTTGTGTTTCTCTTCTATCTTAAATGCTATCCTAATCCTTGTTCATTTGATCCTTTTTTAAATATTTTGACTAATTAAACGACGTTGGTTGTTGCCATGTTGAAGTTTTAGAAAATTTTATATTCAGTTGTTCCATTTATCACCACATCCTTTGAACACCTTCTTCATTTAACATTACATTCCATTCCATTCTTTTCTCATCTCATCTTGTCTCTTCATTTCTTCTGCCTAAACGGCTGACTGACTATGGTGTCATTGGATGCAAGACAAATTCATTAACAAATCACAGCAAATCGGCACAAACACCACCGAACCACGCCATATACAATGGCACCAGATAGACAAGCAATGCCTGACGCAATGATACCTTCTCGGTAGCACTTGCACTCGATGATTTCGTTTCCGCACCATTTTGATCGATATCATCACCTTCTTCTTCGATATCCTCATCATCACCATCATGACCGCGTTCGTGTTCACCCAAAACATTTGTTTCATGAACATGTGTGGGTACACTGACACTGCCGCCACCACCAACACCAATCCCAGGTGTATATTTTGGTCTTGAGGTGTGCGAATCATCAACATCGGCATCATCTTCATCATCAACATTATTAACACCTACAACAGATGGTCGTTCCGTTAATTCGGGTTTATGATTTGGTGTGAATGGACTGAGGCCAGAACCTTCATCATCATCCTCATCATCTTCAGAACCAGATCCTGAGCCAGCTCCACTGCCATAATAAGGTTCTACTAGACGAGACAAGAAAAAAAAAAAAATTTATACAACAATTAACCACCACAAAATTCCAACATTGAACTTACCTTGTTCACTCCAATCTACATCCTGTCCATTGTACGCATTACGTAAATGATTGATGGCGTTCTTAAGAAAATACAATTGCGTAGAAACCTGAGCAGTTTGACGTGTCGAAGCCGGATTGCCAGAGAATTCAGGATTCGAGCCATGTTCCGTAGTTACAGAATGCATATATCTTAATATAGAAAATTGTCAATAATCATGAATGATTCTATTCTAAATGTATAATACAATAACTAACCTATCGATTGTGTGCCCATTCCAGCACATGCCATCAACATCTGATGATGATGAGATCTCTTCATTGCTGCATATTTGATGTGGCAGATTTGTCCAGAATTTCTTATAATCCTTGACACGTTGACGTATATCGCGAACCAATTTATCAAGAACTGGATTCCGATCATTATAATCGCTATCCTCATCATCATTATCTTTGTTATTATTTTTACGGCGATTTTGTTGTTGTTGTTTACGGCGTTGTTGTTGTTGGTTGCGACGATTGCCACCACCACCGCCACCACCACCACCATTGCCGCCTCCACCACTTCCACCATTGTTATTACCATTACCACCATTATTACTGCCATTATTTGCGCCACGTGATGGACCAATTTGTTCTTGTGAAGAACCTTGGCCCGGTTCAGCTGCACGTCGCTCACGTAATACAATGGCATCATCTAAACTGGCATCGATATCCAAAATATCCGATTCAATTTGTTCTTGTTCCTCAACTGGAACAATTGAACGTGTTTGCACGATATTTGTGGCAACAACTTCATTATTATTGATTGATTCAATTTGATTGAATTTAGGATTGACAGCACGTCGTGAACGTCTCAATTGTGGGCGTCCGCATCCTTGTAGAACACGATTTGTTATATCCTGGCCAGCATCCTGAATTAAGCACAAAGAGTTTTTTTTTTGTGTTTTTATAAGTTGCATTGTATTATTTATATTCTTATTATAGTCCTGTCCCTTTTTATAATATAAACTAACTTATTTATATAGGTGAATAGGTGAATCATCCGCATCAGCATCATTCACATCATCTGCACTTGACTAACTTCATTTGCAGCTCCTATTCCCTCTGACTGCTCCTCTGAATGACCTCCACTATATCCGCTGTTGTTTTTCTCACTTCTCTATTTTTTTATTCCTCTATGTGTTGTTCCTCTCACTCCTCTATATCCTTATTCCTCTATTTGTTGTGTTTCCTTAGCTTATTTTGTATTTATCTCTTCTGATGTTCTTAGATTATTTTCCTTAACACAATTTCTTTTACTATAAACTATTGATTGATTTCTTATTACACATTATTTATTGTGTCTTGTATTTTTTTTTAACTTGACTTTCCTGCATCCATTTCTGTTATTGCTTAACACTCCATCTTCCTTATCTGATTTCCTGTAATCATGATACTTGTATCTTTAAGTTGATCAAATGAGCTGCGTTTTAATTCATAAAATTGAATACTTCATTGCCTATTTTTGTTTTAATACCATGATCAGGTTTTGCGGTTGGGATTCGTGAATTGTAAACTGCTATTAAACACAATTTCACTTTCATTGCAAACAGAAACTCAGAGACTCATTCATCATGACAGATGAAAAGACAACAGTGGAAAAAAATGTTGTTCATAGAAAAACCGAAACCAAATGTTTAATAGAAAAACAATATTTTGTGGTTAACTTATGCCTAAAGACATGTACAACCTACTAGGGATCATCTTGAATTATGAAACGATATCTGAAGCTGATAAACAGCAGACAAGTATAGATTATTCTAAATAATTTTCTTTAAATTAAAAAAAAAAATAATAATAATAAAAAAACCAAGACTAAATAAAATCTTTGATTTAGCAAAGGAACAATTTCTTCCAATATTTGTAATAATTTTCATTTCAAATCGATTTGCGAAGTTTCTTATGAATACTCGTATCTTAAGGAATACAAAAGTTTCTTCACTCAAAGATTTATATGGTAGCTATATCAAATAAGTATTAAATGTTGTGCAAATAGACGATACAAAGGGTAGACAACATATTTCAATTGTAGAAAAAAATAATTATGGTTTGAAAATGATTTTTGTATGGATGCTACCCAGCAGTATGGTTGTTAGTACTCTTAGCTTTATCGTTCAATAAACTTGATCTTAATTTTGTATTGTAATTAATCAAATCGGAAGTCATTTCTAGGAAGTTTCTGACTTTCAGATTTTGAGGAACTTTCGACTTTGAATGGTTGGTTTCCAGTGGTTAGATAATTGAGTCTGAAAGAAATGACTGCTGAATTGTAACAAAAAGGAGATTTTGAAAGGTTTTTACTCTCTTCTGTGAAAATTAAAAGGCTACTTGGTGTTTGTTTGACGGATGACTTCTTGACTGTTAAGTCTGAATCAATGCATGGCAATAAATTCTTAATGCGTTACAAAAATTAAATTAAATTAAATTATTAGTTTAAGAAATCTGAGAAGAGTGTTAAAATTGTTAAATAAGAAAAAGAAACTAATCCCAAGAATAAATGCAATATAAATTCTCATGAAAATGAAAAAAAAACCAATAAATTACAATAAAATAAATAAACGATTAACAGAAGAATTTCAACAAAAAAATAAAAATAAATTAATTTCATATGTGAACCAAATGTTTTGAAAAACGTTTCATTTTTATACAAAACAAAAATTCAATATGTTAATTCTTTATAGAAAAAAAAAAAATATTAAACATATTGCCAAAAAAAAAAAATAAAATATAAATTCATTCAACCATTCCAAAAGCAGAGAACATAAAAACTAGTGGTACGAAATTGTTTTAAAAATATCAACCAAAATAAGCAAAAAAAAAAAAAAAAAAATTGTATAATTTATATTCTTTGAATTAAATTAGGGAAAACACAAAGAGCAGCTGGTTATAATAAATTATTTAATTAATTAAGCATTTTGAAAAAAAAAAAAATGGTAAAATGAAACATAGATTTCCATAATATTTGCATAGACAAAAAATATATTGAAATCTTCAAAAAAACCAAGAATTAGATTAGTGAAGGGCGTAGCGCTAGATTAGATTAAAGAAGCGCAGTAGTTAATTAATAAGCCCCAAAATTATAGTTCCTCCGAGAGTCTGGTATTCATGAAGAATCCCAAGATTTTCTTAGAAAATAAGTAAGGATACCTTTCTGAGTGAGCCTCAGTATTTCTTTTTTTCTTTTGCGAGAATTAAAGGTTTTCTATACTTCCTACAATTCATTCAATTCAATTTTGTGCTATATTTAGTGGATAATATAATTGAAAATTAATTTGAGTTTAAGATCTGCATATCTTTAAGAAAAATTAATTCTCTCTTCTTTCTTATTATACTTTCCCCCTTAGATTATTATTATTATGTATATTTAAATATTGAAACTCACCTGAAAATTCATAATAGCTTCCGATATTTTTATATTAATCGGTTCGACGACCATAACAATATTAAATGAACCCAATAAACGTTCAGCAACTTTATCCATTGCCAATGCAAAATTCTCCCATTCCGAGTCGAATTCATTGAGATAATGAAGACAACCCTTAATCACGTTTATACAATAATTCGTGCAAGGTTTCTCAGTGTAACCTTTGCAGGCGCCACAATGTTGCATTTTTGTTAGTGCATTTGTGCAATCCGCATTGAGGCGTATCTATAATATATATATAGAATTGTTATAAGTATTTAGATACAAATTTGTTGTGTCAACTACTTACATTGATGATCTTCTTAGAGACTTCAGCAGCAGTGCCCAAAGCTTGACCATAAGTTCGTGTTGCAACAAATGAACGTTTAATCTGAACGGATAATTTATCGGGTACATCACCAAATGGTTTTAGTTCCTTCATATGTTCACTAACGCAACGTAAGTATCTAAAATGAAAAGAAAGAAAAAAAAAAAAATAAAAGAATAAAATAAAAACGGATGTTGTAAAGATTATAAGAATTTCTCATTTTTAATGTTGTTATTCGCTCGCTTGCTCGTTCGTTTGTTGTTAAAGTCAAAGAAGCGTGAAAAAGTACACAACACAAACCAAAATGATCTTTTCCGAGCGGGTTGAATGGAATCGGATGCAATGAGGAGAAAGGATCGGAATGGAATGGTATGGAATCAGGGCTTAGACACAAAGAAAAGTAGTATTACACAAAGCGTTGTAGATTGGATAAAAATAGTGTGTTTTACTTAGAAAAAATAATAAAACATGAATATTTTAAATGTTCCGACAGACAAAGTACAATTCTTGTTCAACATTTATGTAGTACACAACAAGAGTTAAAACAACAATTGCTGTTCCGCCATGAAGCATAAAGTACTCTACTATTAATGCACTTGTAGGTCTGCACAATTCAGTTGAGTTCAGAGCTAAAATTGCCCTGGCTAAAGTTAAGCTAAGCTAAGTGAGTCTATTTCTTTATCCAGAAGAAAAGAAGAAAAATTGTCAAAGCAATTTTGAAATTAGAGACGTCAACGTCCACCAATTGTCGTTGGTGGACCGCACACATCCGACTTTGCCCATATCATTATCATCATCATCACCATAACCAACGCCATCATCATCATCACCATCACCATCGCCATCGCCATCATCATCATTAACATTGAGTTTTGTTTAAAATAAGTCAAAAGCACGTACACGCGTCTATTGTGGGTAACGCAAAACGAGTGCATTTATTTCTCTCTTTCTTCTAATTGGTAACAAAAGTTTAAATACGAGAAATTTAAGTAGCCTCAACCAAAGCGAGTTAACAATATCACACATTGGCTGACTGAGTGCCAGCTAAACGGATCTTTGGTTTGTTGGCTGGCCGGTGGCCTGGCATGGCCTCCCGCCGTCATTGTAAACGTTTTGACCGCAAAAAGTTGTACTACATCCCCCAGACCAATTGTTGCCATTGTTTGGGTTGATTTTGATCAAGTCAATGGCTTTACATTTTTTCTTCCAATTTTGAATTTACATTATGTTTTACTGAAATTGGAGCACCAGAAGCACCAGTGATCAGAGATATTACTAGCTAGCATTGGGTATCATTTCACTGTATGTACTCCAAAAACTTTAAAACGCAGACAGAAAGATTGAAGAGCTGTTCGACGTTGACACTTAACAAACGACGGAGTGTTTTGTAGAGAGAGAGAGACATTGCCATTTTGTGGTTTCACACTTTTGTTGAAACTTCTCATATTTTTTTATTTATAAATTTGTTGGTTAGCTGGTTGGTTGCTTGCTTAGTTTGGAGACAGCAATAACAATATAGACAAGAGGTTTTCAATTACATCTTGTCATACTTGCATGTAGATACATTTGCACATGGACGTAGTCCAAGTGAATAAACAAAAAGAAGGGATCAAAAATGTAATGAAAATGACTCGAAACTAGTTAGTGATGACCTTTGACTGATGAGAACCCTGAGTAGTATTTTCAAAACTTTTTAATTTATAAGTTGGACAGAATAAACCAATTGTAGAGTCATTAGCATAGTCATAGGTGTAGACAAAATTATGCAGATAAATATATAAATTACTAGATACTCGGGTAGATGTTGTCTTGGTTTTCCTTTACAAAAAAATTGTAAACACTGATTGGCTGAACTGATGAGATGTTTGCCAAAGACGAGTTGATTGATTTTAAAATATGTCTCTAAGCTATATATGCATATCCCTTGCACACCTCAATATTTTAGATTTTTCGGCTGTTTCTTTCCTAAACCTTCCTCATAAATCACGTTGTCCATTGGTAAAACTGTATCAAAATTCGTTGGGTAGTTTTTGAGTTTATCGCAGACAGACAGATGCGACAGGCGACTTTGTTTTATAATGTGTATAGATTATATGTGACGGTGAAACCTTCCCCAATGCTTTGCACAAAACCGTCGAGACTTTATATCATACAAATAGGATTTGCAATATTATTCGGGGCACCCCCTTTGTTTGCCTTTTTTCTTAAGTAGTCCATAGGAAAATGTGCCCTATACTTGCATATAATTTTAATATACGTATTTTACAATAAATATAGTAAAATGATACTTACTTGTCATCAAATGAGAATTGTGCATTCAACACCTGAAACATTTTCTGATAGAGCGTATTAAAGAACTTATCCATCACTTCAAGCAAATCAACACGTCCGCGTGCATAATAATTCTCTAATTCATTGAATAGATCAGAGAAAACATATGAGTTCTGTTGATAGATGACGCCATATGTACGTGTGAACATTTCATGGAATTCCTCTTTCGATTTCAATAATAATTTACGGAAAACCTCTGCAATAAAAATAATTTAAAAAAAGAAATTGTATTAATGAATGAATGAATTTCTGATGAATGAATAAAATACATTTTACTTATAAAGAAATATATATATATTTGTATATATTAAATAAACAATGCTAACAAGCGAATTTCTAACATAAATATTTTAAATTCAATTTACCATTTTATTGTATATTTTTTATTTCTATTTTTCCTTGTTTAATTTAATTATTGTGAACAAATTAAAAAAGGCATGAAAAATATTTTCCTTTATTTAATTTTCTATGATTTTGCCATTTCCGGTGGCGCGTGTCACTTCAAACCAACCACACGTTTTTGATTTGTATTTAAAATGCTGATGCAGGTACTAATTATCAAGCAAGCAACCAACAACTCTAACTAACAAATCAACCAATCCATAAACTGGGGATTGGTCCAGTAGGCAGAGATTGAATTCACTGCATTAAGACAAAAACAATTTAAGGCGGAAATAGTAGTTTGTTTCATATAAATCTCTTTTGACATCCGTTGTGGATTCTTTGACATCACACACGCAACACAACAACATAGCATAAGAAATAAATACGTACATGGTTTTGTGTTGTCTGTTGCAACTTGTCATCATGCGTGTACTCGTGTGGATCTCGTGAATGTAATAGGAAACCCGTATGATGTGTTAAATGCCACATTGCCATATCACTTGTAAACTAACAATTCAAATAAATTATCAACAGATAAATCATCAAGTGACAAAAAGGCTGCCTAAAATTGTTTTATATACAATATTTTTTTTTCTAGTTTTCGTAGGCACCATCATCATCAATATCAAGTAGGTGTTGTTGTTGTTGTAGTATTTCAATTGGCATATTGCATTGTGGTATTAATAAACCAAAAGGTTGAGAGATTTGATTGAAATTTCTTCCTTTGATAACGGCAAAATGGGTCCTAACTGCACTAATACAGGGTTAAGAAACTTCAAGTGGTTCAAATGTATTTTTCATTATAAAAATACATAGTCTTACAACTTTATTTATTTAATTTATTATCTGATCGAATTGATAGATGTTCTTGATCTTAGGTTACAAAAAATAAAAGAAAACATCTTTGGTAATTAGTTATAATTCTTTAGAATAAAGATAAATGTGTAGCAGACAGAACAATAGATCTTTTAATTCCTAGTGTAGTGCCCTTATGAAACTTATCCTATCCTCTGATCTAATTTCGCTTAATGCAACCATTACTGGGGAGCGTTACCAACAATAAATTATGCAATTGTTCCGAGCATTAAAGTTCATACACCACCAATATGTCGAAAGACGAAGTGATTTTTCAGTCGTCAAGAAAGCTTTAGTGGCGCTTCAATGAGATCTTTCACCCCAACTGCTGTCGATGACCCATGTCTTGGTCGAGTATCCCTTCAATTCTTACGAAAAAGGTAGAAATTGAGTTGATTTATGGATCGCCTCAAAAGAGGACAAAATGCGTATGCTGCCTGAAAAATGGGGAATAGACATTGCTAACAAAGGACAGTACTTTGAATAAATTGTATTGTATTAATTTCTGTAAATAAAGCTTTAAAAAAAGTATCGAAACTTATTTCTACACAAAATATATGTAATATATTTCTAAACCAAAAAAGGTTCACTAAGTTTTTAAGGAACATCTTAGCTTTTAGTTTAACTAATATTAATAAGTTTATTATAAATACTTGTCTTCAAATTAATTCCTCATTTATTAATTTCTAATCAAAAATAAGTCACTAAGAACTTCAGGATGATTTACTATACTAAGTCAATTAAGATACTTAGTGTATCAATATAACACTTACCATTAAATTTTTGTGCTTTGGCGCCCAACATGCTTGACATTTTTACAATTTGTTCCTTGGAATGTTTTTCCAATTGTTGACGTGATTGCATTGCCATGCGGGTTTCCATGTTGTAAGTGCAGCAAGTGCCCACCGATGGTGATTCACAATAACGTAAAACCATTTCTGAAAAATAGAAATAAACAAAAAAAAAAAAAGAATTAAATGAGAATCAAGAATTAGTAGTTTAGTTTTGTATGCAGTGATATTATATCACATACATCTACTATGAAGGGAGGCCTTTGTAACTAAATACTTGTATCTATAGGATGTAACAAATACTGTACATGTATGTAGTTCTAACGAGGTTTCCAAGAATTTCTATAGAGTGCGTCACTTGACTCTCCTCTTCTCACTTGTCGCTTTAATTCTTTCAACAAATTCTAACCAAACAGAAGACTTGACAGGAAGCCAAGCAAAGCAAAGTAAAGTAAACAAAATTCCAGTGAAAAGGGTATCATCTCTTCTTATTCTTTGCTAAATACAGTTTTTTTTTTTTATTTGAAAATATTTAACCTGTAAACTTGTAGTAATGAGATGCGGGTTTAATAGTATCTTGTAGATATTCCACTTCATATAGAACTATTTGCGTAAGCATTTAACACATATTTGTTGCTTACTGTTGCTGCTGCTGCTGTTGCTGTTGCATTAATTACTAAACAATTCTAAATAGCATGGAAGCATTCTACATTCAACAACAGCAACAACAAAATGAATAAATACCAATAAATACGAGTATGCATAGTACATGCAACAAAAGGCATTTATAGTATAAAACTAACAAAATACGCAAATAAATAACTTCACGCCACTTTGAATGGTTGTTAATGCATTTCAACAAGTCTTTACCTTACAATGAATGAATTACAACACATTTCTTTATTCTTATTAGAACGAAGAAATACATTTTAATGTGCATTAAAAAAGAAAATGCAGAAGAAGATGGTAAAAAACATGGGTATGAAATCGGGAATTAGTGTGAGTATGTAGCAGTAAAAATATCAAGAAAAATTATTTAAGTAAGTATAATTTGTTTATTTAGACAGCGTCGTGCACGGCGGCAGCGTAACTTCAACAGTGAAAAGCAACAATGAAGTTGAATAAGCATTTTCAGATCGTTTTTGCTCCACTCTCTAACTCTTCAAGCCCCTTTAACAATCCCAAAGATGTCGACTAATTGAATGTAAACACAAAAAAAAAATTATATTTTTGAGATTTAAGTAAATGAATTTTTATCGTGTCAGTCATAAAAAATTGTTTTCCTTTACTTTTTATATTCTTATAACGATTCACAATTTATAGAGTATTCTAGCAATACTTTGCTTCTTATATGATGTTTGTACATCTTTTAATTGGACTTAAAGTGATTAGTACAAAAGTCACAGATTTTTTGAAGATATCATGATGAAATAGTGGAAATAGTTCTAAATATTTATTAGTAAACGATTCTTTGACTAGTCTATCTATCTATACAAATAATAAAATCGTAGACTTTGTCTGTCTGTCTGTTTGTTTGTTTGTTTGTGCGCGTATTAAGTAAAATTCAGTAATTGGATTAAAAATCGAATTACCCAAAGATGAGAAGCTTTTTTGTGAGTAATATATAGCATTTATTGTATTAAAATCGACCTACAGAATTGGTCGAAACTGGTGAATCAAGCTGAGAGACATATTGTAAAATCAATCAAGAAGTCTTTGTCATTTTTGAATTCTGAATTATCAACAACAACAACAAAAAAAATATCGTTTTTTTTTTAACATTTAAGTTTCAAATATTCTTTAATATTAAGTTTGGTTGAAAAATTTTAGATTAACTAGCAGTCATTTAATATTATATGATCTTCATTCTTTGAATTAGGAGCCTATAAATTCGCATGGCCTTAGGGTAGGTGTACATCAAACGACAAGTTATCAATATTATGGACGAATGTGATTGTTTAGCGTTCACATTATGTCATTCACTCTGTCATACAAGTCGCTTTTCGATATGATTGATATCATTCTCATTCGAAAACCTACCATTATAAAGTGAAATTATTAAATCAATATAATAAGTAAATCTTTCAATGAATTGAATAATAAAAGATTCCCTTAGAATCTGATCATTTTAAAAATGTTTATGATTTTAAATGGAGAATCATCTATGTACTTAATTTCTTATTGCAAAACTGTGTGATTAAGTATAAATAAGATTCACAGTGCAAGCTCATAAAAGTGTGATTAAGTACTAAGTATGCAGTCTATTAATTGTAAATTTGATTTAAGGTCTGAAGGGACTGAATATTTAATGATTATACTATTTATTAATACTATGTATTAAGAGTAATAGGTGTTTAGGGTCTTGGAATCGACAAGTTAAACATTATAATACTTAGTATAATAGATACTAAGATATTAGTTACTGTTCTTAATTATAATGGTTACATTTACCAATTTTGTTCATTATAGAAGTTGGAGCAGGATTTTTTTTATAAAAGAGGACTGGATTGCATCCCTAAAGTTTTCTATGGATGTAGAGCACAATCAAAGAAATGAATAATCACGTTAAGGAAATGATTGAAAAACAAACGAAAAAAAAGCGATTGTTTATTATAAAAATCAGGAACGTATCAGAAATTTGGGTGATAGAAGTATATACACCCCATTTCTGAGTCTCAACAATCTAATTTTATATTTTCAATTAAATCATTTGTCATAAGGAAAAAAATTAAAAATCTAAAACAAAGAATTATATGATTATATCAAAAAAAAATTTTCTAATAAATTTTGAAGAAATTAACTAATTAATTAAAACTAAAGGATTTCACTTCTGATCTCTGTGACTTGAGATCAAGAAAAGCTAAGTGCATATTTCCTTTTCTGTGCTCTCTATTTAAGGGCATTTATTTATCGGTTAAATTGAATTTAGTTGCTAAAATATTTTTCCTAAACTTTGTTATTAGATTTATGCATGCACACACTCATATGTATTTTGTACTTTTTGTTCATACATAATATTGTAGTACAATATTTATATTTTTAGATGTGATTTTATTATTTTGTTTTGTTCTATAAACACAAGAAAGAAACACACAAATTCGAAATGCAAACAAAATTCTTATTATTATGACGATGATGATCTTGAACAGCAGGAGGGAGTGAGTATACTATAAGAACAAACAGTGCAATGCAAGATTATCGTGTTAACTTGGCTAGTTGAAAAGGTAATAAACCTACAACACATGAATATCATTTCTCTATTCAAAGAACAAAATGAAATAAGAATCATCATATGCATCATCATCATCATAATGATGTGGGCGATGGATTCGGAGCGTTGCTACGTGTTATGGTTTCTATACATTTTGGGGACTTTGTATTGGACTGACTAAACACGATATCTGAATCTGAGGGTGGTTGTTGGTTTACTCAAACAATTTTGGTTATTTTTTTTTGTTTTTGATTGTTTGTTTTTATTGCCAAAACACAATTGTTGTTGTCGGTGGTGGTGTTGTTATGTGTTGTAACAATATTATTTTTCTTGTTTCTATCTTCTTATTGCTAACTATAATGACAGTAATTTGGCTTGGTGGTTCCTTGTTATCTTGAAATTGTATTTTTGGTTTATATAATTAAAACTTTGTATCATGGCACAAGTTAACAAACAAAAAAAAAAACCCATAAGCGTGGGAGTGTTGTCAGTTGTGCTTCATTCAATATTCAACATTTTTGTCTATGTGGGAGTGTTGAAAGCATATTCAACTGTGAACTGAGTGTGGTTTTGTATCTTATTTATCAACTGATTAGTTTTTATGATACAAGAGATGACACCAGCGCCACTTTAGATTAGATACTTCACTTCATTTTATATTATATTATTTAAATTTTATTAGACTCTAATGATTCGTAAATTTGCTTGATAACAAAAGTTTGTATTTTTGAAATTTTATTACAAAATATAAATTAAATTAAATTAAATTAAATTAGCAACTTGAGATCCCTCTAGGTATTTTTTTAATAAATTACTCAATTATCAAAGTATTTTTCAAGTACAAAATGCTCAATCTTTAAGTAATCTAATATCAATGATTCAACAGACACTTGAAAACAAAACCATAAATTTTATTCTATGAAATTTATGTTCGAATGCCATTAAAGGACATGATACTCCTTCTATGTTAACTCATGAGATGCTACTACTACTATGTATTTTTTTTATGAATTGCTGCATAATTTTTTTACATCTTCAACATTTGTTATAAGGGGAAATGAATCTGAGATATACAAGTAGTAACAAAACAAATGTGCTTCATTCAATACAAGAACACAATGAAGGCGGATAAAAAAGTGCTTACGAAAATAATGAAAATGGGGATATGAAATATTTAGAAGAGGGAATAGAATAGAATAAGAAAAATGCCAGCCATAACAAAAGGTGTCAGATACATAAAAAATGACCTCAAGATCTATCTATCTATCTTAGTTAAGGGAAGAAAACAAAAGCACATAAGTAAAGGGACAACATCTGGCAGAAGCAAAAATCAATGCTTTCAAGCAAAAATGAATGAATGAAAATCCAGAAAAAGAAGCATCAACAGAAAGAAGCAAGAATGAAATTATTATTATGGTTAAACAGTAACATAAAGTAATAGAAAAAGAAGGAACCGGCATGAGATAGATACTTCACTATGGAAGTATGTATAAAAAAAAAGGAAATATACAAACAACCACCATGATACAAAATTCAAACAAATAAACATAATTTAAGCGACGGGAGTGCATGAGGTCACCGGATATCACTACTATCACCATTACTACCCCCAAAGAAAAAAGCGTATCTAAATACGCTACACATGTTGTTGTCTACTATACGAGCAATTTTCTTCAAAGGACAACAAGCAAGCAAAACCAGGATGTCTTACATTAAAAGTAAACTCAAACTCTCAGATATCAACTAAGTGGGGCTCTAATAGACGGACGATATTGTAGCATTAAAACACTCTACCGGTGATGGAAGTGAAAGCGTATGCGGTGAAAAATTCATTTAAAATGATTTACTATAACGATCAAAAGCGCCTGTGGTGCGACAACGTTACATTGCCTTTGGTTTACTATAATATTTTTGCCCTGCTGCTCTATGTAGATTTCGTTGCAATGACAATCATCATCATCATCATCTGTCCCTAGTCGCTTGTCTACATAACAGAAACAGTTAAACACCCTCGACACACACACATACTATACACAGGATAGTCAAGGATACTTGGTGGTTTAAATGACACAAAAGGGTGCGAAAGTTTAGCAAGCGGCAGGAATTATTTTCCTTGATGACAAATACCCAAAACAAACCCTTAATATGATTTTCTAACCATCCACTACTATCTAAATTGCACTCAACTCTACCAAACACAACACTTGCCAGCCAAAGTCAAAGGTTCTAGACAAATATACTTTCATACTCACTGGAAGAGAATAAAAGAACGACCCAGAGATACATAAGTATTACGAACTATACTTGTATGCATCAACCAGCAAAACAAAAGGCAAAAGTTCGAAACAATTTCCATGTATTGTAAGGAACATAATGTTTTCTTTTCTTTTTTTTTCTCGAGTATTTAAATGGTTTGAAGCTTTTTCCATTTTTTATTCATTCACTCAGTCACTACTATGTTTCTGTCTTTCAATTCTTTCTTAATTTGTTCATCGTCCTTTTTGCCTTTCTTTAGTACATTTGCAGGCAAAAATGCCAAGTGTTGAATGTAACAGGCACACAGCAACTATGCATAATATAAACTGTTGCTCTCAACGTCATTTTATAGACCAAACAACACCAACAATAGTAGTAAAATTACAAAGCAAAAGTTCCAAGTCCATGCGGGGTCGTTGTACGCCGCCGCACGCTTTCTGTTTTCAATTTCACTTTCAATGAAAAACTGTATGATTAGCAAAGTGATGGCACACAGGCACAAGCACAGAAAGGAAGAAAAGTACTGAGTGAGCCAGTGAGTGAGTGAGTAAATCGTGAGTCCTTTGGGAAACGTAGACGAGCATAGTTGATGATGAATACGCCAACGGCGACGACGACGACGATAAGATGATGATGGTTGTGCATAGTTGTTAGTAGCAGTATGGTGGTGGTGGATTGAATATAGTTAGTGGTTGGTTGGTCTAGGGCAAGAGTATAAACTGTAACAAATGGGTTCACGATTTAGTTTTCATACAGTGAAAAAAATCACTTCAAAGTTTTTCTTTATAATATTTTAGTATAGTGGACTTTACTTGCTACTCATCATTTATACAAATATTGTGGTGGTGAGGGTCGAAAACTCTCATGATGTTTCTCTTAAAGAAAAAGGAAACAGGGACGGGAACTACTATATCTCGTCACTGCGGCCACAAAAGGGATTGGACAATCCCTATTAAAATTACAGTTCCTCAGAGATTCCGGTATTCATAAAAAATTCTAAGGCTTTTTTTTGGAGATAAGACTGCAATTTCATTCTAAAAATCTAGTCCAAGTTAGGCTCTCACAGTGTCTCCTCCTCTTCATTACACCGCGACAAGTCCGCATATTATATAGGTGCTTCATGACTCTGCAATATCTCGTAAAGAAGCCTGAGACTACACGAATACCATTTCGTGTTAGACCGAGTATTTTTTGAGATATTTTGCGAGAAGAAGGGTTTTATGGAGTAAAAGAGATAATTAATTTTTATGGAGAAAGGAAAATTTACCCGTAAAGAGTGCTGAAATTAAAATGGAAGAATGCAGAAGAGGAAGCATTTGAAATCCTATATTTTACATGAAGAATACAACTTCCGATATCTTCTAGATTTAGAGCTTCAGCGGTTTTGATGTTCTGGATCCTTCCTAGAAACATTTGAATTTTAATATTTTTTGAAACTATTCCGCTCTGATCTACAGATAGAATACTTCGTTTGATCTATAAGGAAAAGTTTCTAATAATTCTTCAAAAAGAAATCCATTTCTTTTATGTTTTAAGCTTTTAGTTTCAGTGTAGTGTGTAGTTTCATTGAAGAGACTCTTAGTAGGTTGTTTTGTATTGCCTGTCTTTACAACATTGAATATACATAGAAATACAATCTGATGGTGGTGGTGTTGGTGTTACCTTTGCTTTAAAGCTCCTCTGACCCATCATCATATTTAGTTGTCGTCATCATAGTTGATTTTAGCGACGCGACAATGTCTGGCAAGGAAATTGCATTAAACGTTTTGCAGTCAAGTCAACAAGGAATAAGTACAAGTAGAAAGAAGGATTCAAGCAAAAACATTTGAATGAAGAAACCATGAAGAATACTAGTGACGATGACGACGTCAGTGATGACTTCAATGAAGAAGATGATGAAGTCCACGGCGGTGACTTCAGGCATAGGTTAAGCACCGTTCGAGTGCACATTTTTTCGTTACATTTAAATACAATTTCAGTCGTGTTTTTTTATTTTTTTAATTCCAATTCGCTTGATTTGCATTTAGAGAGAGTTAAGCAAGCTTCCTTCCGTTGCTATTTGATAGAAAAGATTACAAAAAATTGTATTACATATATAGTTTTTTTTTACATGTATTTTATATTTGACTGGGATTTGTTCTATTTGCCTCCTCCGTTGCCTTTGAGAGTAAGTGGGTGAGTAGTGAATTGTCCTAGACGGAAGTTGTTATTTACCAAATGGCGGTGAAAATAAAAAAAAAAGGTTAATTTTTTTTTAGGTGGATGACTATGAAGGGCAATTAAGGGTTAAGCATTAAAATTGATGGGTAGACAAGAGGGTAGGCGGCGGGTGGGCCTTGAAATGAATTTCATTTTTGTATAATTTGCCAAGGGTTGTACTCATGCTAATGAGTTTTAATTAGGCGCACAGCAAAAACAGGAAGTGAACATAAGCAGCAAAATGATAGCAAAAGAATTCAACAACAACAAGAAAAAGAAGCTCAGAACAGAGTAGAGCTGAGCAGAGCAGAGCAGAAAGACGAGCGAGCAAGCATGAGCAGGAGCAGGACTAGGAACGGGACACAAATGACTATACTTAAATGCCTGCTGGCATTAATGACGGTAGCTGTGATTTTATAAAGTGTAAAAAGCTAATGGAAAATTGAATTTTAAGCGATGTTGAAATGAAAAAGTTTACCTCAAGCGATTTGGACAGAGAAATGAAAAAATGAAATAAAAACAAAATGAAAAATTAATTATGACAAAAGGGTGAGGGAAAAAAAGGCTAAAGTTGGCGCTTGATTTGGGTCAAAATGGCTTAGCACACACACGCACACGCGCTGTATTGTAATAAAATTCTATTACAAATGAGTAAATATACCAGAAGAAGATTGTTGAGGGTTATACTTATGAAAAAAAAAAAAAAAAATACAAATAAAAATTTTAATTTGCGCTAAAATTTCAACACTTGGAAGTATGTAGTAGTCATCATTACTGCTGCCCCCTGGTGGCTGAGATTGGAATACAGTCAACAAGCAAAAGTAAAAAAAAGTAATGTAAAGCAAAGCAACTTGACTCCACCAAAACTCGCACTTAATTAATTTTTACTGCGCGCAAATCTTGCACAACGACGACGATGACGGCCATAAATTTGTATCAATAAAAGTGAAATATATTAAGTTTTCAAGTAACGTAAAATCAAGTGAGTACTACTACTAGAGAGCAGCAACAATTTCAAGTAGAGTGTTGCAAATAGAATCACCAGCACCAACCAAGCAGCACTTGAGTTTTGTGTAGCAGCAGCAGTAAATTCAAATAAAATTAAATGAATTAAAGCAAAAGACAGCAACAGCAGCCAGCACCAGGAGTAATGTAATGCAACTATGTAATCAAACTAGATGTTGTTGTTGCTATTGATGATGATGATGATGATGATAGTCGCCCACTTTAGTAACTAGTATCTCTAACTACAAGATACTTTTGCATACACACAGGAAACATACACAGCAGGCATACCGCCTGTTGTAGTGAAGTGGCAGTTATAGCCACCACCGTGTGCAAGAATTTAGCATCTGACTGAATATGTTGTTTTGTTTTATGCTTATTTGTTTCTTTCATTTTTCATTTCTAGTACTTTGCAATTACGCACAATGCACGCACTCACGCACTCATACGCAGTCAGCCAACTTCACTTCACTTCACTTCAACTCAATTGAAAAACTCAAGCTGCAACTATATACAAATGTATCTAGCACGTCCAGAAGCAAATACACAATACAATACAACAGAACAAGGAGTCATAAAGAAATGAAATCAAGCAAAGCAAAGCAATGCAAAGCAAAATAAAGTGAAGCAAACAAATCAAAAGAATAAATAAAAGAACTTCTCTCTTTAGGCGTAATTAAAATTTGCTTGATTGCACTCGCTTTTACTAACTTACTCACTCATCATATGGTCGCTTCTAGATACATGTGCATACTTGTACTCATATGCGTACTTGTACTTGTGCTTGTGCAGTTTTCATTTCTAATAGCACCTATTACACATAGTAGTAGTAGTAGTAGTAGTATATATAAATGCCATGTACACATGTATGTATGTATCTAAATACTCTAGTGCACCTACACCCAACCCACATCATCGTCATCATAGGCCACGGCAAAAAGCATCTACTAAGGCATATAGAACTGCGCATGTTTATGTTATGTTTGTTTCTCTGTAAACAAAAATTGAATGAAGAAAACATGCATCCTGTATGCACTTTATAGATTTCAATAAATGTGGCAGCAGAAGCAACTTCAGCTTCCTGGTATGTGCTCCAGCATAATGCAAGTAATGTGTATGAAGTAAATATTGTAGTATGTAGCAAAAAGCCCTTTATAATGACATTTCGGCGGTTGCGGTCTTTTTAACAAAACTAAACTAAACCAAACTAAACATCATCATCATCATCATCGTAATGATTTTTAAACTGAGAAAATGTATCGAGACTATAATATAATATACATATATACTATTCTATATACTAATGAATGTGTCTTGCAATAATGTGTAGTTGTTGTACTAATAATAGCGAATGCCTGCATATGTATAAACATCATTTTTCGTTTACGATTTCGCATGCACATCTGGTTTATTACATTTTTGCATTTTTTGTATCTTTTTTCGTTGTAATAAAGTTAAACAAATCTTGCAAGTTTATTTGTTTGCGGTCAACCAAATGATGTGTGAGTATGTATACAACTGTAATAGCAAACTTCTACTTAGCAAATGCACTGAAATGTATCTTTTGCCTACAACGCGAATACTCGAATTCTGTTTAATGAATGTACACGTATAATTTGTAAATTTGTTAAGAATTTTCAATCAATTTTAGTGTATGTATATATAAATGCATATATAAAAAGTATCTATAAGTTTTATTACAAATATTTTATGATATATTTATGTCTTCATATAATTCAAAAAAAAAAAAAAAAAAAAAATTGTTCTATTTAGTACATCTGCTTGTCTCTGTACATGCATATGTTTTTAGATATAAATTCGAAATATTTATGAATAGTGAATCTTCAAATCCCTTTTACTAAGTCTAAAAAATAGTTTCTAAAATAATTTTGCTCAAAATTTATCACAAAAAAATTGTTTTATTGAACATCTGCCGCCGACACTGTCGCATTTTTGCGTTTTCGATAAATAAAAAATATCAAATCAAAAATATGTATAATTTATTATCCGCATTTATTTTCTGATTTGCATTGAGAAATTATGTCAATTTATTTTAAGAGAAGAAATATGAAATCATGGCAATCAAAAGTGGAAACTTTAATAAGAAATTTTCAACCAGAGCAAAGCATGAAGGGATCATAAGTCATTGTAGCAAACTCAATCTGACCAAGTGGCCCCAAACTAAATAAGAGTTCAAATGAAAACGAAGACGAACGACCATAAGGCAAAGATATACAATACAATAAATTACAGAACATTTGTCATTTTCATAAAATAAATTTAGTTTCTTATTCAATTTTAAAGAGACATTCAATGTTCACACAGCCTTTTTTCTTCCTTTCTTTCTTGGATTATTTATTTCATTTCAGTTTTACTCCCAATTTTGAGTTCATGATTTTTTTTTTATTTATACAAAAAAATTTTATATATCATACTATTAAATGAAAAATACGCAACTGCTTGAGTGAAATTTTGACCAAATTGGAGCAAATAACAGCAGCCAGCAAATCAAGTACAGCAACAACTTACAATGTCGTACAATATAACAACTGAAACTGTGCCAATTAACCAAACGAATGAATAAATAAAATCCGAAATCAACATTCAACAACTACAAAATAAGTGCTCTAGTGCTTTCAATATACAATAAGAAAGGCATTGATGGATGAAAGTTGGGTTAACAACAATACTAACAGCAACGACGAAAAGTCTGTGATTTTATTATACCTTTCACGCATATAAAATAAAGTAGGTACATAGTATGGACAGAAATGATATTATTAAAGTCATGATGTTTGTAACATTTTAAAGAAGATATTGCTGAGCAATGAAATATGAAAGAGGTAATAAACCTTTAAGCCAAGGACTCGAAAATGTATTACAAAATGTAAGAACGAGGAAGCTTGACAAAATCACAATTAACATGCATAATATGTATTGGACCAATTCGACTTTAAACAGTGGCGAGCAATAATTTGTACTCCTTAGTTCAATAACAATAGATCCCTAAAGTCACTTTAATGACAAATAAAATGGGAGAGTTAATAAATAAATGAATCCAGGTCTACCTCTATAAACAGAAATATGCACTTTTCTCATATTCATATAAAAAAAAAAAAATTATTTTTATTTTTTGGTCCAAAAATTCTTGTTTTTTATATCAATACACATTCTCGGTTATATTTTCTGTCAGTTTGTGATCATGGGTACTTGGTATATTATTCTATTTATGCTGAACTTTCGCAGAGGGCGCTCTATCGAATTTTGAAAGCTTCCTCTTGCCTATTGGCCACAAATTTTCAATCAGATTGAGCTCTGGACAAAGACTATGATTATTATAAAGACTGGACTGGTGTCTCAAGAAACATCGCGTTATCTTTTTTTCTTTTTCGGAATCTTGAATCTGTAAGTTCTGAAGATGTTTGAACGGTTTTGAGAACAAAATACAATGAAATTGTTTTTGGAATTTTGAGATTTATGAGGGGAACGAAACAAACATTTTGAAAGCGATCACAATTTCGAAGTCCGCACTGTCTAGCGTATATAATCTTATAGTTATTGGCCTGGACTTTATACCGTTTCTGAATAATCTCTTTATGTTTGGGAATATTTTATAAAAAAAAAAGTCACCAATTGATTTTTTAAATGGATCGATCGATCTGGTTAAGGTCTTGTCAGCGTGGTCGTCGTATAAAAGGTGCACAATAATTCGATGGGACCGAAGAAGTTTCAGTTCTTTTTTATTTTATTTGTATTTATATGGTGTTTCTGTCATTACATTTATAAGGTTTCAATACAATTTACACATACGAAAATAATAACAAAAAGAAAATAAAAAACAAAAATAACAAATCACAACTACAAAACATCATCAAAAGTAATTTAAACCAGAGAGAAGAAACAGGTTTATCATCATAAATATTACGTACGACTGACTTTGGCTCGGTCTCACTCACTTTGTCGCTCTATTGACTTTTGCCAACCAAGGAGTTTCATCAATCAAATTTTATTATTGTTTAATTAATTTTGTATTTAATTGTTTAAAGTACAATATTTATGTACTAACAACAACAACAACAACAGCAAAAGCTAATAATAAACAAATATATAATAATAATGAAATCAAAGAAATTTTACCGCTAAATTCAAAATACATAATACTTACTTATGTGATTAAACTGATGAACGACAGATGTAAGAAGAATTTACCTATTATTTATTCAACCCAAAAAAAAAAAAAAAGATCTGCCTCCGGTGGTCAACAATTGTCACGCTTTTAAACTTGAGCTGATGTATTTTCTGTTATTGTGAACATTATAAATTTAATTGGCTTTTGGCAAATTCATTTGTGGTAAATTTTTTTATGGGTTTTTATTTTTTATTATGTATCAAAAATTTCAGGTTTACAGTTTTTTTTTTTTGGATTTGTCCAATTCAGGCTTTTTAAACGTTTAAGAATGAGCTAATATTTGCTTATGCGCAATTTAATGTGATTATAATTAATTCATTCATATTTTTAGAACTCGTTTAGAATATTTTTTTTAAATTAATTTTTGAATGATGGAATCCCATAAATTTACTAAAAATATGTTACGCAACCTTCTTCTTTATCGTTTCCTTTGGTAATATATATATAGTCTAAGATTTCCGAATAATGAAAGTACAAATTTTGATATAAGTTAGACAAAGCAAATGAAGTAAGTCACAGATTCTTTTTTCCTTCTATACTGATACTTACTTTTGTGTTTGAGATTAAGAAAACAGAAATCAAATATTCAAGCAGAATAAATTTGCCTTTTAAATATCGCTTTTCGTAGATTATATGAATTGAATACTTTAAAATAATAGGTCATTCTATTGCATCGCCTTGAGAATTGAAAAATTGGAGGCATAAAATTACAACTGGAAAGATACCTTGTTGTTTACTCTTAGAATATAAAAATATTCAGCCTTATATAATGAAATGATCAGCAAATTTAAACTAGTTCTTAAATCGAACTGATGACAAATAAAAGGATTTAAAAAAAAAAAAAGAAAATCAGAAAGAAGCTTTCTTAATATATAAAATTGAAACTATGTATGTATGTCTGTTTCCTATGGACTCCGAAACCGCTTGACCGATTTTGATGAAATTTGCAGGGACTCTCTAGCATAGTGCAGATAGCATTTCATAATTTTTAAAAATGAAAGCAGTCAATTGTGTTAACCACATGACCAAATGTTAGCCATATGACCAAAGTGAACTACATGACCAAATTTTTGGAATTCTCGACTGACTTCCTCTTTTATTTTATATAATTTCCGAACACCTCTAAATACAGGTTTTTTTTTTGAGTGAGAGCGTATATCGCGAACCGGGACAGCTATAAATTTATAAGAGATCAGTAGATTTCATTGCAATATTAGATTGATGTGTAAATGATGACTCAGACTTAGTTTGGTCATTTCTTTTTATTCCATCAACTATTTAATATGATCTTCTAGGGATATATGAATGAGAACTTTTGTACATAAATAATAATAAAGAAAGATCTGTCAGTTTTTACTTTATAAAGAATAAATGCCGACAAACTTTATAAGAGATTTTTTACATTCACTTTAACTAATATCATTTTCAGATCGAGTGCGATCAATTCACTTCAACCCACAACTTTAAGTGTAGTGACATTTCAATCCTTTTGATCGTCGTTAGTTAAATGTGTTTTATCCAAATATATAAATAAATTTGTTGCTTCCAACAAATGTTCGAAATGTTTGTTGATTTTATGCATGTTGATGTTGTGTGTCACCCAAAAATAGGCAAATTCACTACCATTATGGTGAGATACATGTAACATGCCGCCGCTTACACAAAATGAGGTTAACTTGTTTTGAATTGCAAATAAATGTGAATTTAAGACTATTTTAGGCAAACAAATTGGCATTTATCAATTTCGGAAAATTTTTATACAAATTATTAAAGTGAAACTAAAATGGTCTGTCTAATGGTCAAATCATTTGCTTTTTAAAGAGCAATTTCATAAACTCATTTTTATGAAATTTTATGATGATGATGATGCCAACACAATAACAAGAAATAAAAACAAAGAAAATAAGGAATAATACACATGCACATATATTTTTTAATTAAGTAATACAAGTCCATGTGAGACAAATTGTTTTGTCATTATTAAGAACCTCAAAACATAAATCTTTGCAAACATTTAAATCTTTTTTCCGCCCACCCTACTCAACTCACTCACTCAGTCAACTAATCATCAACAAAAGTCTGGCCTTCTGTCTGTCCTTCTGTCAGTCCATCCGTCCATCATCAAGCAGACATTTAGTCATTTAGAGCACATTAAAATATATATGGAAAAGAAAATAAAATTAAAAAAAGGAGATCAAGAGATACTTAAAAATATCAAGCAAGAAACTTTATGTTGTCTTTATGTCGTTATTGCGCGCCGCCCAGCTGTCTGTCTTATTAGTCTGTCTGTCAACAGAGTCAAATGACATGCAACGATGACGACGACGATGCCAACGATTGAGTCGCAATTTCAACGCAAAATGTACAAACACAGATATACACAGATACAACTACTACTACTACTACCTAGCATGATACCAAAACATACATAAATAAAAAATAATTTTTTGAAATATTTTTCTGTAATTATTTAAATAAATATGCATTTGTATATGAGTGTTTGTTGTGTATCTATGTTTGTTTGTATGTACATAGTATTTATGCAGCACTGATTTCATTTTGATGCCTTTGTTGACGACTGAATGACAACACGAGCGCGCTTTCTTATGAATCTTTTCATTTACTATTGTATATGTCCCTCGAGAACCCATGATCTTGCAAAATGTGGCAGCAAACAGGCGTTGATCATGTTTGATTTGGTGTGTAGTGATGTGTAGTGAAGATTATGATGATGATGCTGATGTTGCTGATGTTGCCTGCCACTGCCACTTCTGCACTTCAGTCAACACTTGGTGATTTGGCGTGACATACTAAAAATTACAGAGACACAAATAAACGTGCGACTGAAATGAATATTATATTTTACACTTAAATGATGAAAAAATTTATACGTCATAGCGAAAAGAAAAATAAAGAAGATCCAATAGGAATTTATTAGAAAAAGCAATTAGATAATAAAATACATCAAATTATTTGGTTACAAACAAAATTTTAGTGATTGAAATCAAACATTTTGAAAGATACATTCTGATTATAAGTGAGACTCCTCATCTGAATGCTTCTAAAATATGAAATACTAGCGCACCCTGCCTTTGCACGGAAAAAATAGAATGATTAAATGTAGAAAATGTTTCTAAGCTTTATCCAATTTTAACTCTTCCGTACCAAACTTTACAAGAACAGCCTCCAGACTATGCGAAAAATTCCTTTAAAGTTTCATCAAAATCGGTCCAGCAGGTTCGAAGTCCATATGGAACAGACATACATACAGTTGCAGATCTCATTGAAGATATTAAGATATGATCTACTACAACTTAAGAACTCAATATATAGGGGCACACCACTATAGACAAGCCAATATGAGGAGACGACAAGTTGAAGCAGAAGTGCAAAAATCAGGACGTTCCTGGAGACAAATCAAAGCTTTAGCGTTAGACAAGGCGAATTATAAAATACTTGTTGAGGCCCTGTGTTCCACCTAGGAACTTTGGGAAATATATATATACTATAGACAAACAGTGAACAGTGTTGTTTAACCTTTTTAGTTCCCTGGGTCATATAGGAAGAACCCGCTGTTAGTTGGGCAACAGATAAACAATTTTTTTTTAAATTTATTTTGACGAAAAAAAAAGTGCCGTGCAAAAAACAAAATCCTGACTTAGAACAAAGTGTACATCACTGTTTTCTATTAACATATTGAATAAAATTGAGATTTCTTTAATTTTTGGTATAACAGAGATTCAAGATAAAAGACATTCAGTTATTTTATGGATGACGTTTAAAATCGCAAATTGAAACGCCCGTGAGTCAGACCACTTTTTCTTGGTGAGTACTTGTTTGGACGTTCCAGAAGAAAGCGCTGAGGATTCTTTGAAAGCGTGCCAACGATGAATTTGGCATATAGACTTATCATTCTTATAGTAAAGAGATGAATATATTATATATTTTCAAATGATTATATTTATGATAGAAATTTTTGGTTAATGAGACATTTGTGATAGAGTAGACTAGTCAGACATGCAAATATAGCATAATTGAAAAAACCAAATAATTATAAATATTCTCTATAATTCCCTTAGTACAAACTATCTTGAGCAGCTCATTAAAGACAACATACAATTATTCTGTATCCTATAGAAATAAATTAACAAATTAAACAAGTATTTACTACATTTAACATAACATAAACTGGTTGGATTTTATAAATAAGAAATAGAGTAGATAAAACTGCTTGTCACAGTATCGCTCCAAATATTCCATTAACTGGATATTATTAAAAATAATATTAACAGAAAATAGAATCACTTCGAGTTTTTCTTAAAGAAAAAAAGTTAGAAACTTGCTCATAGTACATAAGTCTATAAAAAGAAATACACAAACACTTAACTAATTCTATAATAGACACTCACTCACACACTTTAAATATCCATTCAAATGAGAAGATATTCAGACAAAAGTTGCCATTTTTAATTGAAAATTAACTCTAAGATTACGCAATATTTTTTTACAGTGCATTACAACAAATCTAAGAGATTCCGATTCAGTTGTTGTCGTTCAACGGATTTGATATGATTTTCGAGATAAAAACAGACACAGACAGAGATTTACTGATGGCCTCAAACCAGAGACCACTGACAGTAACAAACACAAACAAAACAATGAGTAAAGCACAACAAAATTATATAAAAAGTATTTAACTCTAAGCATATTCCAAGCACGTTCCAGGCCACTTTTTGTGTATGTCGTATGCTCGGGTTGACTGCTGTCATCAGACGCCGTTTTAAACACTTTGTGGTTTTAATTTTTGTTTTATTTTTTTTTTATTTTTTTTTTTTTCGTTGTTGTTCCAATTAAATCTTTGCATCTTTTCTCACATACTTGTACACTTAACAGCAAGTGGATTTCATGAACCTCAATGCAAACTCACTCACACAGATACAAAGCCACCAACATACAAGTTAACTAAGCTCAAGAGGAACACAAAAAAAAAAAATAATAAAAAATAAAAAGGAAAAACTTAAAACAAGAAACCACAAACATTTTGGAATCTTTGAAAGCTTCACACGCTCATCATCATCACCATCACCATCATCGTCGTCGTCGTCGTCGTCATTCTAACCAATTCACGCTTGACTAGACCACAAAATAAAGATACAAAATACAACAAAGAAATCTTTGTAAAGTATCTAAATGTATCTACTTATTACAATGTGTCATTGATAAAAATATTAAGCGTCATATTGCCGAAGCTGCTGGTAACAGAATGTGAAATGAGGCTGCCTCAGCGGGCCAATGTTGCATGACACAATACAATGTTATACTTATAAAATAAGATTATTATTATATTTATTATTATTTTATAAACGACTTGTCAATAACACATTCCAGGGAAGCAAGCAAAAAGTAAGTAGTAAGTAACTCAATAAATTCATTCAAGCATTTAAAATAAAGAAGATCATTTTTAGATATTTTTGTTTGATTGTGAATCTGCAACTTAAATACTATTAACCAAAAGTATCACAATCGTGATGCTCAGCAACAACAAAAATCAGAACAATGTTTGCCATTTGGTTGGTTTTTGCTTTTTTGTGGTTCCATTTGTTTTTGGGTTGTTGTCACAATCGCTGCACATTCATACTTTATTCATGGCCTCCCTCCTTCCTCCTCCTTCATACTTTTATCCTTTTCTAGAAGCTATTGATTGTGATTTCTTTTATTTTAGTTTAGTCTTTTTTGTTCGATTCACGCGACTTCATTTCACAGACGATTAATTTCAGATACTTTTTTCCTTTGCCCTTTTTACATTGTGCATTCTTTCATTCTTTTCTTTGGTTTTTTTTTCCTTATTTCTTATGTTAAATTGAACAAAAAATAAATCTTTATGAAGTTGCTCAACACTTTACTGCTTTCCTTGTTTTCAATTCCGGCGCCTTCTACTCAATCCATAAATACGAAAATTTGTTCATAAATTATCGTAATTAATTTATAATCAATTTATTTCGATTTTTCCACGATTTCAAAAAATAAAGAAATAAAAATGTTTATTTCAGCTTCTTTTTGTCAGTTAATAAAACAACAAATTGTACAAATTAACTTTTTTGATTCGAGCTTTAATAAATACGTTCATATATTTATATCTGTTGGATATCTAAATGTATCTGTATCTGTGTCGTTGTTGGCTGTCGTATCGGTTTTTGTGGTTTTTAACCAATTTTTTATTTTAACAGTCTCTTTTTTTTTTTTAATATTCATCATTATATTTATTTATTTTTGTGGTAAATGCGGTTTTAGCTTTTTGGCTTTAATATTGTTTTTATGTTATTTTTTTTGGTAGAGACAAAAATAATGGAAAAATGGTGTGTCATTGTGAATATACATGGATGCAGACTTTTACAGATTGTAAATCAATATATCGAGAGTAAAATGTGGTTTTCATTTAACTAAAAGTTTTTACAGTTTTTATTACTAAAAATGTTAAATTAAATCATACATTAATATGGATTTACCTATACATTAAAAAGAAAAGGTAAGTAAAAGTTTCAAAGTTCCAGATCGTGACAATTTTGATGTATCAAGGGTCAAGTTGCAAAAATTAAATTTATTTTGTCAACAAAGTACTCGGTAATAGGGGTGTCCACTTAGAAAATACATCGATGTTTTTATTCGATGTAAAACATCGGAACGCTGCATTGATGTTTTTCGATACATCGTTTAAAAGCATCGAATACTTTTATGTTATTTATTTATCCTAACAAATACAAACAAACAATCTGCGTCATAAATGTTATTTAATTTTTTCCTTTAAAACCGCCAGAAGAAAAAATGTGATCACAATTTCATATTCCACATTTGTAAAATATTTTTTTATAATACCAGACATTTGATAGTCTAAATCTGCATAAAACGCACGATAACACACAACACTCACAACTTTGTGAGCTCATAAAGTAACTGACAGTTGTTCCATACAAAAAAAGTTTGGGCGTTCTTATAACTTTGTGAACCTATTGATATGCACAAACCTCACAAAAGTTAACGTGCATTTATTTGTAATTGGAAACTCAGCTTTTAGAACTTACAGTTGGATTTAAACAAACAATTGAAAATACAAAAAAAAAAAAAAAAAAGTGAAGAAAGTGAATTTATTGAAATATATACACAAATTGCAATAAATAAATTATTTTTCGAACTCTATTTTTCTGTAAATCATAACAATTGTCATTTGAATTGAATAGGTAAATCATATCACTTTTGGAAAGAGTTGACAATCACAATAAATACAGTGTTGGCAGCCCTCACTGATTTGTGTGATTTATGAGGTGCAAACAAAATCGGTTCGTTCTCGAAAGCGACCTTATAATTTTGTAAGTTTATACATTTGTGAGGTTTGTGCGTCATTGTGAAGACCCTTATTAACTTTTAAGTCTTTAACCACTTAACACCAATGATGTTTAGGCAGACACAAAAATTTACTTAATCGTTTACATTTCATTCTATTCTTTCGTTGATTGATTATAATCAAAATAATTATTTGAGCAACCTTCGAAAATAAACGTTCGGATGAAACCGAATAACGGAAAAGAGTCAAGTATTTTGAGGCAATTTCATTAAGCTGAGGAAACTGAATTTTAAAATCATTCCAGATTTGCAAAGGATTTTTCTAGAGTCTTTCTACTGGACTAAGCAAGTGAATTGAAGGTGGTAGTCTTCCCATAAAAAAAAAATTCTCTCAACCCAAGGAAAGTTAACCTAAGAAATTAATTTTATTCATCTGTTTATATGGTCAGCCAACTACAATAAGCAATCTGAGGGTGATTCTATGTTTTTGGGTGTTGTTTGAATATCCCAGATCTCGGGAACGGATAAACATATCGGGATCAAAACTATACTATGTTCAAGCCGGGGACCAACCATACACATTCACAAAATTGTAATGCAATCAGATGGATGGTATGGCAGCATATAACATACAAACAAGCAAAACACAGATTGTTATATTTTAGATTTATTTTTTGTATAAAAACTTCGAATCATGATACATCGATGTTTAGTGACTATTCCGGGGCGGAAGAAGACTGCGAATAACAGCAGCATTTGAAAGTATGATCTTTTGGCTACATTTTTCTACAAAAGTGCAATCCTCTATATTACGAGCTGATCCACTAGACTCTTTCAAATTGTTGTTTCATTACTACTAGAATTATCTGATAAAGTAGATCACAATTTAAATTTTATGAAGTACATAAATTCAACCCACGGGCATCAACTTGTTGGCCTCTGCTGTACATGAAAAGTCTTTCAATATCAATCCATTGAAATTATTACATGAGAAGTACTTATAATTTTGACTCAGATTAGCTGAAATTTGTACAAAATTCATTTATTCTATATAGCAAGAGATTCCAAAAGTCAAAATCCCTTTAGTGACAAAAATTTGAAGGTAGGGTTTCATTCAATAAGATCTAAGGCTTTGTCGCTCCTAATGTTATAATTATCATAAACAAATTTACGCTAAATACCATAGGCATACACATACTCGTATGTATGCATGTAGATATACAATCACAAACATAGTACAAAATCAAACAAAGAGACACACACATGGCGTTGCTAATTAATTAAATCAATAATCATTCCGAGATATTATAAACAGAGAGCAAAAGCAAACGAAGGGACTGGAGATGGAAATGAATGGAATATAAGCGACAAACTCCTCTAAAAATGAAAACAGAAATAAATTTAAATTCATATGGACATAATCAAGCGAACATTTCAAGCTAAGCCTATGAAACAGCAAGCAAAATGGACAGACAAAAGATGAGCGATGTATTGGGAATGTGGCAACATGCTGTGAAAACAGGTAGAATTATCCAACGAATGAACAAACGAACGTACGAATGGAGGAGGCAAGAGACGAAGTACAATGACAGCAGCAAGCCACAGGTCATGACAGAGATGTAGAGAGACAAAATCCAATGAGACAACTACAACGTTGGGTGCCAAAGCAAATTAAGCCCTTTCAACTAAATAGCAGCAGAAGCAGCACCAGCAGGGTAAACTCAAGAGTTTTGGGTTTGGTTCGAGTTTATGGGATCAAACAAGCAAACGGGCAAGCGAGCGAGCAATGGTAGGGCATGACATAGTACAGCCTAGCATACAACTATGTATTAATGTGAGACTAAAACGGACTAATATGGTCTAATGTTGCGTGAGACATAATCCTGTTAGAAACGCGCACCATTGAACATTTATAGAGAGACGGAGACGAGCGCACAGCATGGTAGGATGGGATGGGATAGGATGGAATGGATGGATAGATGGTTAACAGGCATAGAGTTTTATTGGTTTGCTTGTTGTCAGCTTCATTAATGAAATGCAAGTCAGGCGAAACTTAAAAATAGCAGCGCAAAAAATAATAAAAATAAAATACCTACTACAACAAAAGATGATAGCAGGAGAAATGGGAAAAAAATGAAAAGAAAGAAAAGAAAATGAAATCCAGAAACCGCTGAAATCATGGTAGCGTGGTAAAAATATATTAAAAGTAAACCCCAAGTCAATAGTATAATACTATTGGTAGATAAATCTCATAATAAAACCATGTGACCGAGAAAGTGAGTGTGAGGTTATAATATGAAAGTACTTGAGTTGTGAGGATAAAGACTAAACCTTGTCTCATGTGACAACATAATTTGTATGTTGGCCTCTTTATTACTAATTTCGTTGTTTCTCCTCTTCCTTTTCATGCCTTTAATAGACTTACTACATAATTATTTATGTATATCTTTTTAAGGAGACAGGGAAGGAAAGAGATTTGGTTCATCAAGTCAGCGGCTTTGGAATGTTGCTTGCTTGTTTCCTTTGATTCACTATTATGTGGGCATAATATACAATTATGAAATGAATGAATTATATACACGTTATACTAGTTAGGAGGCTCCAAAGGTAAGTGTGTACATAGTTATAAACATAATCGACTTTGTTTGGTAAAAAAATAATTGAAGCGACAATAATCCATAATACAAAAAAAAAAAAAAAAAAAAACAGTCATTAAAATGGGAGTGAAATTCAGTTTCTGGTTGTCTGATATCTATTTTTAAGCAAGTGTACAATTTGGATGAATGTTTCTAGTTGAATGTACAGAAATCTTGATTAATGTAATGGAGATTTTCTTGATATAATTTAGTTATACGATTCTTTTTTCATATCGTATTCCAATGTACGCAAATTGTCTGTAACAGATCCAAAAATACAATTATCCCAAGAGGTAAAAGGAAGTCTGATAAAATCACAGTTAAGGATATCTACTCCTTCTATTATTGGGTGAGTGCAAAATTAAAAATTGATTTATTATATGAAGATCAAACATTTATTGATTATGTATTGGTCGTTTTGTTTGACCACTTTTGTCCATCTTTCAGGAAGTTTCAATCTTAGAATTTCTGATCGTTAAGCGCAAGAAATAGTGTCAAGAGTTTTTGGCGGTTTTATTGATGCGCCTAGTGATAAAATCTCTCCAATTAAATGAAGACAGTACAGATCTGAATTGATAGTTTGATTCCGTGGCAGCAGCTTAAAGTGAACAATACATGTTCAATTCCACCAAACGGACAGCATCATTTTCCTCTGATGAATATAGACCTTTGATGTGCTTAGAGTTATTGATAGATAGATTAGAGAGGAACAGGATCTTGTCGCCTTGTTACATAAACTATCCGCAATTTCTGTCCGTTCTAGGTAGTGAATACCTAAATACTGAAGTGTGGTCCATAAGAGATCTTTACAGTGGTATAAAAACAATAAATCCTTCTATGTACATATTGTATATTGTTTGCTTGCTTATGTCATCTTACTACGAGTACAATAGATCATAAAGGTTGTGACTTAATTTCTCTACATCTGTTTAAAGCCTTAATAGGCATCTTGACTCCATATGATTTTTAACGAACTAATTAGGCATATCATATTATTGTTTTATAGATAATTAACATTTTTTATAAAAAGCATTTCAAGCTTCAAGAATATTTGACATTTTATGACTATTTATAATGTCGTAACACTAAACAAAAAAACAACAAAGAACAACAATAAAATAAATGTATGACATTCAAAAGACAAACAAATAAATAAATAAATAAATGAATAAATTCTTAAATTAATTTTGTAGGCGGTTCTTCAAAGTCAAATTGAGTCTGAGTCGTAAAAATAATGTAAAAATTTGGAAACACCCAGTAGCAGTAGTCTTACTATTTCATGTGTTGAGGCTGGGATGATTCCGCTTTTGCTACTGATGATGATGATGATTTCATTACTGACGCCACCACCTCTATAGTGTCAAATGTCACACAAATGTCAACAACACTTAAAATGCCATAAAAACTGTAGAGAAAATCATTTTACAGTCTCAGACTTCGTTCGTGTTCGTCTTTATTGTTTTAGGTTTAACTTAACAAATAAAAAAAAAAAAATGTATAAAGGGGAAAAAATTGGATGCGATTGAAAAATAGAGTGAAGCCAACCAATTATGCCTCGATTTTCTTTATTTTTGGTTACAACACCCACACAAGAGTTTATAGTTCACATGCCATGCAGTGAGTGCATTGCATGGATGATGATGATGATGACTTAATGATCCAATTAGATACGATCAAGCAATATATTTTGGTTGGCATTTATGAAAAGCGTAGAAACAAACGAAAAACAATAAATTATAATCTCAAACTACTAGTGGGCGACGAGACGAGACTCTTGATTAAGCGATTTATATTGTTGCTGCTACAATAACATTTTAACACTAATCTTTGAATGTTTTAAGATAAAAAATTTGCATACAATTTAATGAAGATAAATGTAATCTTTCACTTGACCAATAAACTAAACACAACTATCCATTTTTTTTTTTTTTTTTTTTTTGTATTTTACAAAGATCCATTAACACTTTGCTGTGCAAACATACAATACACAACACAACAATTTCCGTCGTCACAACATTCATTTAAATGAATGTGCAAAACAACTAAATGATGACGATAGTGATGATAATGATGACTTGGGGCAACTTGAAATGTGCAATGATTCGCTTGTTCCCTTGCAAAATTACTTGCGTGCAATTGCCATTACCAACCGTCGTCTTGTGTAAGGAAAGAATTACAACAATGAGGGTCTAATAAAAGATGAAAATAGTATCAAGAATTGCGTCTGAGCTTAAACACGCAAATTTATTGCTGTTAAATGATTTGCCCGACAGTCATGTCACGAAAGAGGTTTTCTTTTCAAAGTTAGAGTTTGTTTGTTCCCTCTTCTTTGAAGTTACATTATTTCATGTTGCATTTACGCGTAAATTGCTGTTTAATTAGCAAGTGTTCAGTCCAACTATCGATTGTTATTGATTGTAGTAATCAATGACTATTGATTGGTGCCACCACATTAGTAGAGACACATACAACAATGACAATATGGTTGAGGAGAGATGGGAGAGAATTGTTCATACTTTATATATTGATTGATAAATTTAAAAGATCAGAGTTTTTACCAATAAATGTGAATTATGACTCTATTATGCAGTCTGATAAATGTAAAACATAGAACATATACATTGGAGACATCAAAAAATTGATAAATATTTAGTGCAGCCGTCCCGGCTTTGCACGGGAATTCGACTTTGATCGAAATAAACGCTATATGTTATTCACAGTAAAGCTTCTAATCTTTCAGTAATTCGATTTTGAATCCAATAAATGGCTTTTTTCGTGAGGTGCGCACAAACAAACCAACAGGCAGCCAAAGTCTACGATTTTACTAAGTTTACGCTGTTCGTCCGTCCGTCACAGAGCTCTATCTCATGAACCGTAGTAGATTCGAGATAGCCACAACTTGAACAGAATTCAAGGAGATTGATCTTTGTAATTTGTATAGATTCAACCAATAAGAGCAGGAACTTAAGATTTTACAAGGACTCTGGAAATGTCTATCAATCATACAAAATCAGAAATTGTGTATTTAAAACAATCAAACCAATGTTAGTATTTTTCTAGTTTTAACGTGCTATCAGTCAAAAGTAAAATAGGAACTATGATTGTGTGTCTGTTCCTTATGGACTCCGAAACCGCTGGACCGATTTTAATGATATTTTCAGGAAATCTCTAGCATAGTCTGGTTTCTGTAAAGTTTGGTGGGGATCAAACAACATTTACAAAATTTTTCAAAATCAAAGCATTGAACTGTGTAAACCACATAACCATATGTTAACCATATGACCAAGTTTTTGGTCATTTTAACATTTTTTTTTTGTCATCCATGACCATGGTAAAAATTAAAAGAATAAATCTCGGTATCTCTTTACTTACTCATAAAATTATTTCATAATATTGAAGTGAACTTACCTAGAAGAAAAAAAGAAGAAAATAAGCAAATTAGTAAAATTGTTTTTAAAATTCGAATCAATTATTATGAACACATTATATTACAAACTATGTATTTTCAATTCTAAAATATTAAAATGCAAGAATCTTTATACATTCATATATATTTAGCTTCTGGTAAAATTTGGAAAATAAAAATTTATTAGATACACAAAGTTCGAATGTCAAAAGCGTCATTAATAGTTTCATCATTTATGTATGACGCACAACCTTCGTCTGTAGGTAGTAAGAATAACAAACAAATCTTCTTTCAAAACGCAAAAAGTTCAATCGAATCACATAAATAATTTGATGATATGTGACCGAACAAATAAAATAAAATAAAATATAAAAAAAAAAACAGCAAAAAGATACATCTGGCGCGTGTATATATTTATGTGTTTCCACATCACACGAATAAAAAAAAAGAAGGGGAGAACAATTATATTAAAAATTCATTAAGAATTGATTGGACTAAAAGATGAGATAAGAAGAGAAGAAGATGACGATGAAAGAACGACGACGACGACGACGACAGTGACCAATCAACTCAACTCAACATTTTAACAAGATAAAGAAATGAGAAATAAATAAAGGGAAAATAATCATAATACTTAAAGTCTAATAAAGATTTATCTTAATTAAAAAGAAAAGAATGTCTAGAAATATACTTAGTCAAGTCAAGGAATCCAAAAGCAAATACACAAGCATAATGAGTAGCCATCATCTAGCGGCAACGAAAGCCATGTGAGGCCAGGCCATCACCATCGCCATCATCAGTTGGTCTTTCAAGTGGCAAAAGCCAGACTCTCTGCTAAGAGTCTACAAGTGCTGTAGATGATGTTGCTGCTGCTACTGCTGCTTCTGTGGCTAACTGACAACGATAAAGATAATGATGATGACGGCTATCATGATGAGTAGGCTAAAGATTTGCACACATAAGAAAAATAAACAATCTGCAGAAGCAACAGCCAAACATATTAAACTAAGAAAAATGTTAATTCCACTTTAAGATACTTTGATGCATACTTGCTTATATAAATTTATTTACATGTAAATGTGTCTGTTCCCACTCAATACTAATTGAGTGCGTAAATAAATAAATAAATACATTTCATAACGTAGTATGTAGCATGTATCTCTAAAGTATCTTCACATAATTGTAAAACTTTCAAGTATTGAACACCAAAATATGCAAAATAGAATTAATTTGCATGCGAGCCAAGCAAAACAATAATAAAAATGAAGTTTACTTAGTATGTCTCTCACTATTTGGTTATTTTGTAATCTCAACCAAAGTGAGTGGATTGAAATAAGTGGATTTCAATTGAATTTCTAAATAAGTGAATGAGTGTGCTTAATCAATTAACGACGACGACGGGCGAGTTGTTGACCATCAAAGATGGAGTATCTATGAATAAATTGTATCTACTCATATGAGAATAACACAAGCTGAGCATGCGTCAAAGATGTGACACGACAATGATGACAAGCTTCATTGGTTTGGCTAAAATGACATTCCAATGGGTTCTTCTACCAGAGGAGACGTAACACAATACAGGAAGTTATCATTAAAATAGCACAGCAGCATGCAATAGAAGTCAAAAAATAAAATAAAAAGGCAACAAACTGATACAACAACTTCAGACAACTTAAGATTTCTAGTAGCTTGCAGCAACAGGAGAAGAATTCACTCACTCATTCTATGTGGAATGTTGTTTTGTTGCAATAGCAGCAACAGTAGAAGCAACAACGACAACGAATGGCAATAACCAAAAATAGCATTGCAGCAAAAACAATAAAAAGCAGAGTAGACATAAAATTGCGAAGTCAGGCAGTAGTAACACAACTTACACAGAACACAAAAAATTCCAGAAGGCAAGATGTTGTTGTTGCCAGTCAGTCAGTCAGTCAGTTGCATTTGAGCAACAACGACGCATTGCATTTAAATACAACAACTTATGCTCTTATTGCTGTTGTTCTTGTTGTTGTTGTTGCATTCTGCTATTGGTATAGAATTTTATTGCCAGTTTGACCACCCTGAGCAACAAAATATGCAACACAACACACAACAGACAACGAACGTACAAAGAACACCAACGGCAGGTGAGCAACGGCAATATCAACTTAACGCGTTGCTCCATCCACATATATCCTCATGCAACAACAACAACAACAACAAGAACAGCAACATCAATAGTATCTACTGTTGTGGCATGCATTCATGCAACCAACCAACCAACCAACCAACAAATTTTGTTGAATTGAGTGAGTCTTTCTGAAAGTTGAGTTTGTTCGTGTTGCTTAAGTGTTGCTACGTGAATTTATGAATCGACGCGCAAGAAGCAACATTTGCTCAATGAAGTTGCAGCACGCCTATGCTTCAACTTCTATACCGAAATAAAAATAAATACAAAACATGAATTGCTGTGCTCTGGTTCATGATCCTCGATCCTAAGTTTGCTAGGGCGTAATATGCTTGTAATGGAAGTTGTAGTAGTATTGGTATTCTTGGTGGTGATACTGTTCTGTTGGTGGTGGTGGTCGTGGGCTAATTTACTATCTATGAACGACGACGACTATCATAGTCTGGAAAATAGTTTAGTTTCCCATTTTTTCTTTCTTTATCTTTGTAAGTGTTCGCATCACTTCTCTGACATTGCATTGGCATTGGTATCTTGTTGTTATTTAATTGACGTTTGTACGTTGCACGCATAAAAATTGGTTGCAATTTTAATGTTGTTCTCCTTCTATGTTTTTGTTGTTTTGTTGTTGTTATTGGGTGGTAATTATGGCGAGAAAAACATACAGAGGAGTTTAATATGGGCGTTACAACATGACAAACGTGTTCTTCTTTAAAGGTTCTTAGGCATCATAGGCATGCCAATATCCAATAGTATGTATTATTATAGATCGATAGTGTTGTAGTAGTTAATGATAGTTTTCTCTGTGTGTGGACATCATACATAGCTATAAATTTGAAAAAAAAAAAAAAAAATAAAGAAGAGTACAATGTGGATGTGGATATAATGTGTTGGATGCTGCAAGTAAAAGAAGTGGATTGGGTGGTTGGTGGTTGGTTGGTCGCTAACCAACATCATGTCCAGTGTATAAAAATACTTAAAATTCTTATCCAAATTTAATATAATACTTAGTTTATTTAAGTATCTAAATTAAGTGGTAGAAAAGTAGATTAGAATTGAAAGAGATTTTCATTTGGAATGCTTTTCAAACCGGAAGACAAGTTGTTACTTTATTTGATTTTTTTTTTTTTTTTTGAAATATTTTAAGCTTTATTGTGTTTGCAACAGGATGAAGCAGATCAGATTTTTATGTAATAACCAATGACTGCTCTTGTCTCAAATGATTTTTAAAGCCCCCAAAAATATTTTCATGAATGTTTGTTTTGTATCTTTTGATTTTGTTGGTCGATTTTGATGAAATACTCGCAATAAAGCTTCTAATCTTTCAGTAATTCGATTTTGAATTCAATGAGTGGATTCTACGTGATGCGTGCACAAAAAAAAAACAAACAGACAGACAAAGTGTACGATTTTATTATATGCATATAGATTTAATCTCCTAAAATATAAGTTAAGTTCAAGTCTAGTTACGTTTCTCTGTATGTTCTTAAAATAGTCTTTTAATTGAATATCTATCAATTGTTTAGTGTTCTTTTGGGATAAAAATCGTTCATAATCGCTTTGATTTGTCTTAAAACCGAAAGAGATTTTCAAGATTCTCTTGATCTTTAGCATTGATCTCGAACAGCGTTGGCTCCACAAAAAGGTAAATAATCACTTACCTACCAGAGAACTGCACGAATCCATTCATATTGCATTTGAAATACATTCATGTTGGCCAAATACGAATAATTTCTTACATTTAAATAGTGTTGAAAAATAAATAAATTAATCGGTTAATCGATGATTTGCAATTAATCGTTGACAAATTAACCGACTAATCGAATGGAAGTCTAAAGGCCAAATCGATTTAACCGATGTAGTCGATTAATAGAAAGAGAATTTTCGATTAATTTTAATCATATCCGTTATTTCTAACGTATTAACTGCACTTTTTTTTATTAATCGTGCTATCACTACATATGAATGGATATAAAATGGTAAATGCATAGATTTCTGTAATTCTCTATTAACTTCTTAATTCGCCAGTCTTTATAAAACAATATATGTACAACATTACCTTGTAATGCTTTTGGGAATGTCTTGGACCCACATAAAAGATACTTTGTTTTCTACTGCAAAGGGTGTTATGTTTCATATTCAATCGCAGATTAGCATAGATCTGACTGTGAGTGAGTTTTGCTTTGTGTTTCAATATATTAATTAGAAATTATAGAAAGAATAAAAGGTATTCAGTATTATTTGTTACATAAATACAAAATTTGTTTTGGAGGTTCAAATTGTCTTCCTTTGTTTATTAATAAAGTAATAAGAACTAAAAATGTAGAAAATGTATCAAAAAAACAAAAACCATTAATCAATTAGTCCTATCTCATATTTACCCTTTTCACAAGAAACAAAAATATTTGGAATTTCATTAAAATAACATAATTTCCCATTAAGTTCTATCAACAACAACAATAATAATTACAAACAAATAAAACAAATACCGGACGTGATTGGATGATATTAAATTTATCGAATAGTAAAAAGGGAGCAATCAAAAGTCTATTCATAAACTCAATAAATAGTAGTAGTATAGAAAAGAAGCAGCAAGTCAGATGAAATCAAATCTTATACGCTGCGGCATGTTCAAAAATTAAGTTGTAATAGTCAATCAGAGACAGACAAAAATGATCGGTGAAAAGAGACCAAAGCCACCAAACAACGACTAGCACATGATGCTAGTAGTTTTAAGCCTGAATTGTTGCCTCCAATAATCAGCATCATCATTGCCAAAGCCATCGTCATCACCAAGCATCGCCGCCACCACCACCACCACCATCATCATCATCCTCAGTATCATCACGATAAGCGTCATCACTAATAAGTCTTATAATGCTATTTTTATTAGTGTTGGTCGAGTCGGTTGGTCGATTGGTTGCTTTAGGATATGACTTGGCAAATTTGTGCATTATTAAACGAGTTAAAGATGGAAGATAGTGAGTGAGAAAGTTATAAAAGACAACGACAAAGGCGAGAATAATAAAGTTATACATTTTTAAATTGTTGATTTTTTCAATCCGATTAAAACCATTAACACTTTTTTATTATTGAAGAAGAAGAGTTTAACATTTATAAACGCTTTTACGTTTAGTATAATAAAAAAATAAAATAAAATGATTATAAAATATTTTTAAGTAATAAAAATTAAAATAAATTTTGTTTTTATATTTGCATTATAGTTTTTTCTTTTTTCTTTTTTTTTTTTGAAGTTTTGAATGAGAAAACAATAAATTTGTATATTTTTTGGTATTTAACAAACAAATGAATTGTTATTTATTTTGGGTGGTGGTGGAAAACATACTATTTGATTAGGTAAATAATTCATTAGCGCCTTTGAATAAAAATACAAAAAAGAAAAAGAGAAGAATTTCTAAGGTGTTGATAGTTTTATGTTCATTGATGTGTTGGAAATATATTCCACACCCGAAAATCGAAAAACAAGGTGCCACCATCACCTAAGCACACGCCTACTTTGATATGATTATTTATATGATTTTCTTTAAAATGACAACCAAATGATTAGGAATGGAATGGTTCCGAGAACAACCGAGGACTATAATAGTTGTCCAACACACATAGAAATCAAGCAAGCAACCGACCAAATCAACCAACCCACACACGTCTTTAATCACAACATACAATAAATAATGAACAAGTTAAAATAAATTGATAAATTGAACTATGAACAAGTAATTGGGGGATTCCATTGTATTATAGGAAAAGCATAAATACTTAACACACATTCGTCGCCTACTACATTCAACATTATCTAATTGTGCTACTTTTTCATTTTGATTGATTTGTTTAAACAATGAAATAGAAAAAATAATACATTATTACCAGTTTCACTGAAGTTTAAATACCTTTCCCAACAAATAAAATTATCAAAACAAATTATCAATCACAGTCTGTCTGTCTGTACGCGATGAACTCAAAAACTAGCTACCAGATTTTCATATGATTTTCACCAATGGACAGATTGATTCATGAAGAATGTTTAAGAAATAAAAAGAAAATTTGGAAAAAACAAACAAAGAGCTGAAAACAAAAAAAAATTGAGGAAAGGAGAGGCAGGAAAACGTGTGCCAGGGTATCTATATATATTTTATACTAATCTCATTCGGATTTTCATAAGAATTGTTTAATTAGTTTTAGTCATTTAAGTTTGTAATCCCAAGTTGAAGAATGTATAAGTTGTCCATACAAAAATTTACTTTTAAAGAATCTTATATTGATGAATTGGTCCGAGTCATATGAATTTGTTTTTTGAAAAGTTTCGTTTGGATTATTTAGAAAATAGAAAAATTTTATATTTAAAATGCCACAAGGTTGTATGTAAGACTCATTGGACCGATCCTCCTTCCATTTTGCATATCGATTGCCAATTTTTTTTTTTTTTTGATTTCTCCTACGATTATGAGTTGCATACATCATGATAAAGTGATAATACCTTATCAAATTATGTCTAAGAAATTACGCAAAAATAGGTTAGTAAATGAATGAAAACCTGAAGGAAGCCTCAAACAAAACTTTATCTTATCAAAAGTTAAATCAACTAACCTACGCATAGTTGTTGAACAGACACGAGACTCATAAAAAAAAAAAAAAAAAAACTTAAGATTTATGACTACAGCAAAACGATTAGATTAGACAAAAAAATGTACACATATTTCCTGTTAATAGATACATTATACATAGTAGATACTTTGACAATAGATATTTTGTTGTTTTGTTTGTTTTCTCTTGAAATTGATTTGATCTTTCAACTTTAGTGATTTTTGTTTTTTCAATTAGTTACGAGTTTTCCAACTCCAAACCAAAATGCATTCCTTAACAACTTAACATTAGTTACACACTCATTGTGACAAATGTTGAACATTTCAAAAGCATCTGGGCAAATCGTGTCAATGCGTTTTTATACTCTCCCACCCATTGTACACGTATTCAGCAGCATTGTTTCAGTGTTTCAATGAGTAGAGTACTAAGTAGAAGGAGTACCGCTTATAATTAGAGCATTTCAATTCATTCTTTCTCATTATGTACGCATTATCCTTATGGCTTCGTTAGTATTATTTGTTATTGTTTAAATGCACACATCACACTACATAAAGGTAAATTTACCACATTTTTCACTACTATAGACTATATTCGTTTACCTATGCCTAGGTGTATCTATGATTATGTGTTGCTATTATTACTATACAATAACTGAAAGGCAGTCAAGCTCGTTTCTATTGTGTTTGGTTGGGTTGCCTGATAGATTTAGTAACGCCTTCGCTTCCTGGTGATATTAAACAATACCAACAATGAATGTACACATACATAACTTTGATGTGTCTATAGAATAAAATACTCAATCCATGTATTGAGTGAGTGACTGAGTGAGGTATTTTGTTACAGATTTGAATCGTTCTTTGATTAGTTCGTGTGTGCAGACCTTTATTTCTTCTCATTTTTCCATCATAGGCCACCACCTTATATTGCGTGATAATCGGTAATAATGGTCTAGACCTTGAAAGGATTTTATGTTTTATACTGAAAAAAATCAGTTGGGAGGAGAGTTTCTCGTGAGTACGACGGAAGTTCTTTAATATTGAAATTCTGTGATTATGGTTTGTAATTATGATAGGTAAATTCTTATATTATTATAGGCGTAGAAGATTTCTTTTGAGAAGGAAGAAAGTAGGACGTACAGGAAACACAAATATTAGTGTTGAAAGTTACAACAACTGTACAAGTTTGGTATGAAGAATTGCAAAGGGAGTTTGATAGCAGAACCTAATTATGTGATTTATAAGAAATTCGCAAGGCATGAGAACAAAACTTTCCCATCAGAATTTTTTTCTTTTAAATTCTGGAACCTATACATATTATAAAGAAAAGTACCCTGTCGCCTCTGTCTGTTTGTTTCTTCGAGGTAAACTCAAGAATTACCAAATGGATTTTCATACGATTTTCATCAATGTATGGTGTGATTCATGAGGAAGGTTTATAAAAATTCGAAAAACCCTAACAAAATCGAGTCAACCAATCAGTTTCCACTAATTTTGGAGAAGGAAGGCAGGGCCGGGTATTTAGTTTATAATAAAGAAGGTATATTTTGCTTATTCTAAACTATTTGTTTGGATTTGATGTTAAATGGAATTGTATAGACTAATATTATGAGCGTTATTTAGGGGAGTGATGGAATTCACAAGGTATTTGATGAAAAACCTTTTCCAAAGTAAAATTTCTCATTGCAATTGGAATCTTTATCTTAGATTTAATTTTATATAAGAAAGTACTTCAATATTCAAATTGTGTGATTATGGTTTCTAAATATAATTGTATGCATTATTTAATCTCATATTGTCGGCTTAGAAATGGTGATTCTCTCCTGAGGTGGTTTCGAATTCTTCAGCCTTCAGTGAGATTTTGAATTATATATGTTGTACCTTGATTTCCTTTTAGCTTATTCTAATCCTTGAACCTTCTCTCATGTGCTTTATAACGGTATACAATCATGGCATTAAGAATTGGTAAAGGGTCTTGGCATCACTACTTTGGTATGGAATGGGATGGATCTAATGAGATTCTCAACATAATCCTGCAAACTATTTAAAATTTATCAAATGATAGGAAATTTCTCAGTGAAATTCTATGAAATCTTATAAAGTAATCAAGGTATGTTTAACTAAATTCTTTTATATCTATTTATTTTCTGAATTATCTATTAATATTATATTTTAGAAGTGTTGGAGATCATTTAGCTACAATGTATTAACTTTGAAGATTTGAATTTATCTACGATGCCATAAGTAATTGATATAAAAGTGTGTCTTAAATTAAATTTTTATTAAATAATCAACACTAATTAAAAAGATGTTTTTTCTAATTTTTTTTCTTAATTCTTTTTTTACCTTCGACAAGGCACAACACACTTGAACTTGAGTCAAATGCATTGCTTGCTTGCTGAGTCATGTCATGTTAGGTTTGTTATGCATAAAAATTCATCATGTTTCTCAAAGCAATTTAATACACAAACACATACAGACAGACAGATACGTCGTGTATAACTCAAGTTGAAATTCTCAAACACTCAACTGTGAAGAGTCAAGGCAAAGTGCTTAAAAAGACATAAATTAAGCTTACTTTTTCTGCTTCTGCTTCTGCTTCTACTTCTACAACTTCCCTTCTGTTTTTGTAAAAGTTTGTTGGAGTAGTCGTCGTCGGCATTAGCAAAAAAGAAGCTTTGATTATAGAAAAAAAAAAATTAAAGGATGGTGAGGAAAAGGAAAGAAGTAACATCATCATATATCCTGAAGCAAAAACAATTACAGAAAGAGCCCCGTGTGTGTTGAAGGAATGAATGAAAGAAAGAAAGTTGTAAAAGAAATTGCAAAAACAAAAAACGTAACATATGAAAAGTGGCAAAGAAAAATGAAGAATGAAAAAGATGAAATATCAACCTTTATATCAAATTTTACAATAATAATTATGTACGTACACAAGCTCACACACACAGAGATACAGATACATATGTACATAGATATAAACAGAAGCACACATGCAGTGAAGTTCTCTTGAGAGCTCAATATGAGCTTTGTCGCTTAAGGCAGCAGCTGCAGCAAAGCATTGGGCTGACTGACTGACATCTTTATAAAGGTAAATCTTGAATAGCTGAATACAAAAAAAAAAAGAAAAGAAAAAAAAACATATGCTCATAGATACTTTTTGATCTCTCTTTCTCTATCTATACTATGATTCTTTTTATGACTCTTTGTGTCTTTATGCTACCTGAAGTACAACAAATGTTGACAAATGTTCATCGTCGTTGTCGTCGGCAAAGTTACAAAAAGAATAAAAGTTTCAAAGAAATATAAAGTGGAAATAAAATAAAATGCGTTTTTAATTTGCAGATGCGCGAATGAACAGAATTGTAACTTTTTTTCTATAAAAGTTTGTGATAGCAGCACCTATGACCACCTGTCTCCCATTGCAAAATAAAAACGGAACAAAAAAGAAAGGATGAAAGAAGCGTGTTGAAACTGAGATAAAATGTTAGTGATTCCATTCAACGAGGCAAGGTGAATGCGTGCGTGCATGAAGCTCAAAAAGAGTTATGCACGCGTATTGCATGCTTCAAATGCCGATGAGTATCTACGCAACTACATGTATACATTTCTATGTGTGAGTATTTCATTGTGTATGGGTATCTGTGTGTTGTTGATAGATAGAGGGGAAGGAGACACATATAAAATATTGCCACGTTTCTTTTGGTACTCAAACATTTTTGCATTGCCATCAACGTCAATGCCAGTGGCGCATATATCCTGTGAATGTATCTGTGTATGAGTATCAGAGTGTGTAAGTGTGTGTGTGTGTGTGTGTGTGTGTGTGTGTGTGTGTGTGTGTGTGTGTGTGTGTGTGTGTGTGTGTGTGTGTGTCAACAGACTGAACTGGCGGCAAGCAGAAGTAAATGAAGTAAAAAGCGTCAACATTCGTTTGTTTGGTGGTAACAGCTGCTTGGCTTTGTTGCATGAATTCATGTTCTTACTGATGCTCCTGTTGTTGTTGTTGTTGTTGCTGCTGCTGCTGCAACTTAATGTAGTCAAAGCTTAAAAACCAACAATGAACGACGACAATGAAGCGCGCTAGCATTAACACTGACGTTGTCGACCAAAGCTACACTTTTGAATGCATGAATACATAGAAACATGTCTAGATACTATTCTTAGTAAAAAAAAATAAAATAAAGGGGAATATATTGTATAAAGAAAAGTAAAAAAAAAAAAGGAAGCAAGCTGTTTCACTGCTTGTGACATGGCTTAGAGTGCATACAAAAACATCAACAAGCAACAAGAAGAACAACAACAACGACGACGACAAGAACTTAACATTGCCGTTTGTTGCAAAAAAAAAAAAAAAGTATTCTATGTTCCTCGCCCAACTCACGTTAAAACACCTTTTGCCAACGCGTTTCCTCTTCCTCCTCTTCCTCCTTCTCCTCCTTCTTATCTACTTTCTTCATTGCAAATATAACTTCACCAAGTAAATTAAGTCGGGCAGGCAGGCAGGCAGGCAGACTATAACAGGCAACGATGGAGGGAAGTGGAGAGAAAGCAGGAAGGTAATGCAATGCAAGACAGGCTCTCTACATGCCTATTTATCAAATAAAAAGCAACGACAACGGCAACTGCTGCAGAGGAAGCTTCTTTACTATGCAAATACTTTTATGCAACGCGGCGTAACAACAACAACAACAACAACGAGGACGACATGTGATACCATTTTTCCACGCTTTTTTCGTGATGTTGTGTTTGTTGTTGCCAAGCAGCAGCAGCACAGCACAACACAAGAAGCAACGCTGTTTTGAACTCCATCAATTCATATTACGCGCTGCTTTGCTCTGCATTCCTACACAAAAGTATCTCAAAACAAAGAATGAAAAAGGAAAAAAAACACTACTCCTACTGCTGCAGAACCAAAACTCATTCACTCACTCACTCGCTCAGGTCGTTTGAGCCCATTTTTATTGCGCCGGCTAACCAAGTCAGCCAAGCCATTCAACCAAGTGTAGAGCAGAGCAGAGCAGAACAGAACATAGTATTGTATACCGTGAGAAAGCAAAAATATTGATTCCCAAGTTCAGTTCAGATATGCAAACGATAAAATTCTTGAAATACTTTTTTTCCCTTCTTTTTTTGTTACTTCATCTTCTACTACTACTTCCACCACCACCACCACTATTTCTCCGCTTTTCCCTTTTTCTCCTCTTAATTTCGTTTTATGTAGCCTCATTGTTGTCGTCGTTGTCGTCTTCGCTGATGCCAATGAATTTGGATTTTTCTTAAAAATCTCTTTAGCTTCTTTTACTGTGTTGTGTTGTGTTGTGATGATGTTTTGTTACTTAAACTTTAGTTGAGAAGTTCATTCGTCTGCATTTCGAATCATTTGTATATGTAGTTAGTTGTTTGCTTGACTGGCTGCTTGGATTGTTAGTTGGTTTGCTAGTTGGTTGATTGTGGTAGTCACCATCGTCGTCGTCGTTGGTTGTGGCAGCATCTTTAAACAACTTCCATAAACCGGCCTTGCGTGGCATTTTCTTTTTTTTTTTTTCAAGTTTTTTTTCGAACAAAGGTGCTAAATGAAGTTCTTAATTAAGTGCGAGCGGCAAACGACGACGAGTGAGTTTAGGTTGCGGCATCTAAAGCGGTAGTTAACCACTACTACTACTACATACTACCAATATCAACAATTCTACTGCTACTTCTACAGAAGTTTGTCGCAAGGTTTACACTTATTTGATGTTGACTTCTTCTTTCAATGCTGCGCCGTTAAATAAATTGCATAATTTGTTAATATAGTGAAAGGAAACAACGAAGAATGTTGACAGGTTAAAAATGCATTTGAATCTGGGTATCTTGTGTATTGTACATGTCTTAAAGATGTCGTTGTCATCTTTAAGGGCCTTTCATGTCTGTGTGTGTGTGTTTGTGTATTTGACAAATTGTTTCAATAATTGGTTTTGAAAGCGAGCTTACCAATTTATGAAGAATTGGCATTTGATTAAGGTTATTATAAATGAAGAGAGGGAGAGACGAATACTACACATTAATTGACAATTGAGTTTTGTATGCAGCAAATTAAGAATGAATGAATGAGATTAAGTTACTTATGGAAGAGGTGACATTGCATACAAATCCATTTATATCTTAGAATGGTTTGCTTAGGATGCACATGCCGCTAGCGATTTTATCTAGAAGCCTTACGGGCCTTTGTGATACCTGATTGTAGAAGGACTAGGAAGGAGCGTTGGTGTGGAAGAGGGGATGGTAGGATATACCTAGTTGTTACCAGTGTTCTCCATCAGCCTCTAAAACCAACTTGAAGAATCCCCAAATAGAGTCACGTTCCCTAGTAGCAATTTTGTTTAACTGTCTAGATCATCAATGAACGGTTTCTCAAGAAGACGGGTTTGTCTTTCAAGAAGAGCAGGGCAGTCACAAAGAAGGTATTGAATACTCTCTAATATTTCTTCGGCATCACAGGTACCAAAGATATCTTGATGTGGAGCGTGCATGTTAGGGCCATCAGCCCAATTGTGCAATGTCCCCTTAAGACTCCCATCATCAACCGAAAGTTAAAGTGTAGGACCGGTTGGTAGTAAGGCCAGAGTGGCCTAGCGACAGTACAGTCATCGCCCACTTCAAGTATGCTAGCTTCTTGGTTCTCACTTTCAGTACTGAAAGGCCTGTGAATATGAGCAGCTGCCAAAAAGCTAGGCAGTGCCCATCCCCTTCTAAAACACTCATCCGCCATTACGTTGCCTATTAAAATAAAATGGCAAGGTACCCAGATTAGCGTAATGAATGGCTGCCAAACTTGGTTAAGAGCCGCCACCGTGCTAGAGATACCTCAGGACAACCTGAAAACCAACATAGAAATTTAGACTGGAAAGGGCAGACTGTATGTCAGCTCTTTGGCAGACCATAACCCCCAGCAAGAGTAAATGAAGTTTAATATAAGTTTTAATAACACAAACAAACAATTGTTATAAATAATTGTCCAATATGTGCTATTGCTTCCCAACACTCTCACAAACTATTCCATATTGAGGCTTATTACAAAATAATCCATTTTGTGACATTTTAACAAGATCGAAAACACTGTGATATCTTCACATAAGTTATCAATTTGAAATAAAGGAAGGAATATAAACTACATACAATTTTTCACTAAATGTGCAACATTAATTTGTTGATCTAATAAAAAAAGTCACATAAAATCCTTTACAATTTATGTTCGTAGATAAAAGCAAAATTACAAACTGAATCTCATTAAGTAATTAAGCTACTCTGCCACTTAAACGATTAATGATGTCAATTTATGTTTGCAACAAAAATCTGCACTTCATGCCTCAATGACGCAACAACATCAGCCTTATCACAAGAACAGCAACAGCAACAGTAACAGCAACATAAGCACTTAACATAGAATACAAATAAAACTTTAATTACACAACATAATCCATTAATACAAACAAACACACAAACACATACCACATACTTATAAACTCTTTCATTACAAACGATGATGATGACTGGTCAAGAAATATACATACTACAATATAAATTTTACATTATCAGCGTCATAAATAATAAGTGTCAGCAGAGAAAGAATAAAAACAGAAAAAAAAAAAATAAAAAAAAATATTAAAGATTAAATAGCCTCCAACATGCATAATTAAGTGACATTTCATGCATGAAATGAAATACCAAACCAACCTCAACAACCTCAACCACGACAACGACAACGACAACAACAACAACAACATGCAACACATGCTATTAACTTAACATAATTTAAGACACCATTAGATGGTGTCGTTAGTGTCAAAGACATTGACAAAGGCAAAAATTTTGAATGTTGATGTAAAAATTAGAGAATCTTCAGAACATAAAAATATTTTATAATACTTACATACCTAGATATAATACAAAGTTACATGATGACTTCCTGCTATAACAGACTTGGAATAGCGTGTTGTTTATTATTTACAATGAGTGGAAAATTAATTTCAGAAAAAGCAGAAAATGAAAAAGGAAGTCAAAATACTAGAGTCGGATATGTTTAACTATTAAATACCTTATATCGCCACCATATTATCATCACATTAAAAAGTATGTATGTATTTGAAAAGGGAAGGAACTAAGCAATCTATTGCATTCAAAATTTACGTAAAATAAAAGAAAAGTCCTGCGTTTAGGAAGTCAAACAAAATATGAAGTTTTTAAGAATGCTTTTCGGATTAATGGGTGGAAGGACAATGAAGACCTAATCCTAAGAGGAACACCTAGAAAATTTTCAGTTAGACATCTCCAAAAATGTGGTTATTATAAGTAGATTTCTATTCTAAAGCTCTAAATGTAAAAGGTGACATTTGGAAAAAAAACACATTTCATAGAAGATCTTTATGTGTCGATTGATATATCAGTGGAGAAACTAATTAACTTATGATGAAGTTGGGAGTTACTTGAGTCAAAACTAACATTGTCTACATAGAATATTTTCCCATTCTGTAAATTTGTTTCGATTTATACAAAACTATTATCAAAGAGTTCACTGGATCCTGGATGTACTCTATAAATTCGATTACCAGGCTGCGACATATAAGTGAAAATATTCTGCGTCACCAACCACCAAGGCAGTTTGGTAGAAGTCTTACCAGACGCTTTTTCTGATATAACGTGTGGTCACCAACTCTGGAACTATTTGGAGTTCAAATTGATATTACCTTTGTGTATTAAGTCTCACCAGAGGCTGTGTTTGGTACCAAGGGTGGTCAAAAGCCCCGCCCTGTCTAAGGGTACAGCCCCTTTATGGGAGTATCGTATAATGAATGCTGTTAGAGTACTAAATCGGTGTGGAGTTGCGTTCTACAACTGGATATTGTGATCCTTAAAGCAGCGGAGGTTTTATGATAGACCTCAATTGCAGGAGAGGTGTGAGTTATATGACCATAATAAGTATGACTCGAATTTTGAACCTATGGAGATATATCCATGAGGACGTTGATTGATGTCTATCAACTGGTTCACTATCAGTAGTATGGATAGGAATCATTGCTGATCAGTATTACTTAGAAAGCATATTTTCCTTTTCAGTGTTACATATATTTTTCTTAAATCAATAAGCCCCTTTATCCATAAACGAATGCAGAGTATTCAGAAAACAAAGAAATGGTATAACCTAACAAGCAACAAAGTATCTAATATAGAAGCCACATTTGAACGCCCGCGCATGCGCACCTGTTTCTATGAGAATGAGTGTGTTTGAGTGTTGACTAAGCGAAAGCTGTCAAAAAATAAATTATATAAAATTAGTGTCTATTATGATGAGAGTTTATATGCATGCTGTCAGGCGTGAAGTGGAGGTCCATGTTTCATTTGCCTCATTTTTTGGTCATAAAATATAATAAAATAATTGAAGATACTTTATTATCTTGTGAACTCTTTTTCTTAACAATGTAAAGTGTTTTACATAAGATGTTAAAGTATTTCTTTCATTTGCACTTTACACTTCTGTTCTACACAATCTTAAGTTTCAACATTTAATTATTAGCATTAAAAATTTTTATTTTTTTTTATTATTAATATTATTTTTAATTATAAATGTATCTCAAGAGATTTATTTTAATTAGGAAAATTTTAATCTTACTTGCGTTACTTTTGTCTATTAAGCTTAAATAATTGCGTTCGCTTATTACACATTTGATTGAAAGATGTGCCTAATTGATAATGTTCTCTTTTGTTGTAGTTGTTGTTAGTTTTGTTAGTTTACGAGTATATTGTTGCAATAATAAATAAATCAAGTTCTTTAGATAAAATGATTTCCTCTAGTAGACCTACAAAAATGTAATGTGCGTGTTATTTGGTAATTTGTGTTCGTTATTTTCTTTTTTACATTAAGATTGCCTATTAAATCTTTAGATAGTCGTATACATATGAATGGAAGTATGTAGCATTAGTTGGTTTGTTTCATCTACAAAAGTATGTACGAATAATTGCCTTAAAGCGTTTTGATTTATTTACTTTGCTAATGAAAGGTTCTTTAGATTACTACTTGTATGCCTCATTCAATAGAAGTAGAATAGAATCATTAGGGAAGGTCGTCTTCTTTAAGCTACTGAATTTGGAATTCTAAATTCGGAAACTTTATGTTACCCAAATTTTAACTGGTTATTCAAGTTTCTTTAGGTTAATTGATTGATTTATAAATTGGGGTTTAGACAAAATGACATTTACTCTCAAATATCTCAAAAAATCTTTTTAAAAACCCTATACATTATTGTATTCTTTTGAATCCGAACAAATAGAAGTTTCCTAAAATTTATTCTATTAATAATAAGCAATCTCTCCTCTAGTTTAGTTACTAAGTAGAAACCTAGAACATACTGGGAGTGCAAAAAAGTTTCCTCCGTTTGACAAGTTATGGTAAAGATTTTCAAATGTAAATCGTCAAATGTTAAGGTTGGACATCTGAGAACACTATAACCTTGAAGTATTAGCGATTTTGTATCATCATCACAGGCTGAAAATGTTGAGTTTTGAGCGAAATAAGCGTCATTTGCGGAAACTTTTGATTTACTTACTTTAATTTGAAGTAATAAACAGCTGATGGAGATCGATTGCTGTGTGAAGCAAATGGGAAACATGTTACATCAATAAAAACCTGTTAGTACTGGTTCCGGCGTTTTTATAGTGTCGATTTTGACAACATATAACGCGAAGGGAGGCCAGTATAGTTTAAAGATACTGAGTTGAAGGTGTTATTGGACCAAGATCAATGCTAAACTCAAGAGGAGCTCGCTTGAGAATGACTCAAGAAACGATTTCAAACAGTCTCATGGTCATTGGTATGGTGCATAAACAAGGAAATTGGGCTCCGTATGAAACCAAGAGACGATGAACGTCTTTTTTTCACTTGCGAACAACTGCTCCAAAGGCAAAATCGGAAGAGACTTCTGCATTGCTTGGTGACGGGACACGAAAGTGGATCCACTACGACAAATCAAAGCTCAGAAAATCATGGGATAAGCCCGGCCATGCATCAACTTCAATGGTCAAACCGATTATTCATGGCAAAAAGCTATGCTGTGAATCTGATGGGATCAGTTTGGAGTGAAACCATCACTGGAGAGCGTTTATTAACAACAATTGATACAATTGTGCAGAGCATTGAGACTCAAACGCCCCAAGAATCCAAAATTGGGTTTTTGGATCATCCCAAAAGTCGAGAAATTTTTTTAATTCCAAATGAAAGAGATCCACTAAATTTTAGAAGATAAGAACATTGAAAATTAAAATATTTATCTGAAAGTTTAGTCAATAGGTAATTTTTTACCCTTCAAGTAAGAATACTTCTTCATCAACTTCAATTTTATTAACTGAAATTCCAATTGTTGAAAATCAATTATCAGATTCTATCACAACCAATTTTCGGTTTTTTATTTTCAAACTATTTTATACACCTTTCGGCTTTTGGGTTACAAGTGTTAGATAAACATTTGATTGACATTGGAGCACTTAAAATCTCATAATCTAAAAGTTCTTTAATCAACATTTAATGAAATGAAATCTGCTTTGACAGTTTTGACAGAATCTTTTTCAAATAAAGAACTCTTTATTTCCCTTGTTGGTTTTTTTATGCTTTTTCTTTCATTTTTCATATGAAATAATAAAAAAAAAAAATTTTTCTTATCCATAAAATCAAAAACTCTTAGAAAATCACATGCTGTGGCTTTTCATTCTAAGCGTTTGGGAATGGAAAGGAAAGGAGAAAAGTATCTATTAGAAGCGTTAAGAAAATCAAATCAAATAAATCTCATGTGTAAAATAACAAATAACCACAAAAGGTTAATACAACAGATACATGGATACTATAGATACACACACATATATATACACATAGTGTGGTGGTGGCGGCGGCGGCGCCTCAGAACTAATATTATGCACTCCTGTCGTTGTTGCTGGTGTTCAACCTGCTGCAGTTTGTAAAGGTTTGCGGCGACAATCATCACTACAGCAACGAGCGACGTTGGATGTAGACGATGATGATGATGAGCATACACAACACACCAAAAGGGACGACAAAACATATGAAACAAACCCTTTATTTTCTTTTTTTTTACCGGCATAAGAAGAATCATCATCATCGTCGTCGTCATCATCACCAGCATGAGTTTGTTGTGCAATAAAACAAAGAATAAATTGACTACTTTACCATACCATACCAGCAAAATCACAATCATGTGTGCATATGGAATACAACATACTGACTGCCAAGCATAACAGACAGCAGAGAGTAGATACATAAATGCAGCTACAGATACACTTATGTATGTATGTTGTATGAACAACAAGTATGTACATTCAAACATATTGCGACGAGTATGTCTATCTATCTGAATGTCTATGTCTACCTGTAGTAAGTAATTGTTGTTGCTTTTGTTGTGGATGGATGTGCTTTAATATAATGTGGGAAATTTAAATGACTACTAACAAACTACTACTGTATGTAGTACGTACTTATATTGACTAAACCTAACATACTACTACTATATGTACAAAGATTTATATCACGTTACACAGACAAATAGATAGACAAAAAAGGGTTAAAGTGCCGCTTACCGCCATAACCGGAAAGCAAAGTTGAAAGGGCAAAGTGGCAGAACAGAAACCACACACACACACACACACACACACACACACACACACACAAGACAAATCAAAGGAAATGTTTATGTTTATTTCCTTAAAATGTTGTTTTCATTTATGTATTATGTTAGTACAAGTACAGATTACAGATTTGTTTAAAGGAAATAATAAATAAATGCCTTTAAATTTTATTTGTTTTTATGAAAAATATGCAGTAAAACTTTCAATAAATTTCTGCTTTTTTACCTTCTTCACTTAAGTAGGCCATGCTTTTTCGAACCAAAAAACTTGAATTAAAAATGTAAACAGTTTACCGCCAATGAACCCCTTTAATCATCTTAATGTATACCATTTTCATGACCAATGCATGCCGCTTTCCCCCCACCGATGATCACCCAAAATCACCATCACCATCATCATCATCATCATCATCAATATCATGAGCAATGTCGGTCGGCGCTTGATTTCCTGGTTTAATGGAATCGTAATGTCTTTTCGAAAATGACTACAAAACACGCGTCTTGGTCGTCATCCACATTTATTCATATAACGGTATTACTACTGAAATAGTACATACAAATTTATATGCGCAGCCAAAAACTGAAAAATCAAGTTTAACTTGCCAAGCAAATAAAAAATCAGTTAAAAAAATAACAAATCAAAAAATACAAAAGAGAAGCAACAAGAGAAGAGTAGATGAGATACTATTGATTCACAAGTTACACTTAAAACTGATCTGATCACTTTTGCGTCATCATCATCATCACCATCATTGTCAGACCACAGGGAGAAGGAATGAACGAACGAACGTCTGAAGGAAGGATTCGTGAGCGTGCGCAGTTTACTTAAGCGTTTATTTAACCAGTTAAAATGTTGCAAAATTGCCTTGAGGTGCATCATGTGGAATGTTTTAACAGCTGCTACACACAGCCTCCGTCGTTTGCAGAAGTATTTCACAAGACAATGCAATTCCGTTTTCATTCTTTCATTTTGTTGTGATTTTTCTTTACTTCAAGAAACAAAATTGGAAATTCTTTTTTATATCATCATTGTATTGCAGTAGTATATCCTTGCCACATACTTACATATGTTAGCGTGTTTTATTGCAACAAAGTATGGACGAAAATTCCTTTCAAAATAAAGGTAATGACCATGAATGAACAACAAAGAAACTACCATCATCACCACCTTAACTTAAACAGTACTACACACGCAAAGAATGAAATGCATCATCTCACCTAACAAAAAAAAAAAAGAAAATATTAATTTACATAAAAAAAGATAAGAAAAAAATCACTTAAATCATTTAAATTTTGTTTTTGTATCTTGAAAATTTATGACCATGAAAATTTACTGAATGAATGAAATGAGAAACTGCTACAGCAAAAAAAAAAAAAAAAAAAAAAAAAAAATACAAAATACTGGACAAACAAAGGCAAAGGAATGTCAGAATGTTCTGCCAACTGGTCAGCATTCAGTAAGGTAATAAAGGGAATATCTTTCACATTCTCCCCACCATCTATCTGCTATCATTCTTTCTTTCTTTATATCATATATAGGAGTGTTTATGCACTCTCCATCTAAATAAAAAAGCAATATAACTTAACACTTGCGCTATACAGCGCATAAAGGAAAAAACTGGATACAAAAAATAAACAAAATGTAACAAAAGATCCATGGAATAAATGATACCAAATAAAAAGTATAGATACAAAAAAAAAAAAAACATGAAAGAACTAACCTAAGAACAAAGAAATATGTACAAAAAGGCAACCAGGATGATCCAGCAAAAAGTAAAGAAGAGAAGAAAAAAATAACAAAAATATGTATAAAATCTGAGCTAAAGAAAAAATAATGAAGTGCGCTCGTTCAACTGTAAAACAGGTAGATACAGATACAAAGAGAGGAGATACTACATGCTTCATACATACTACTTACTATTAGAATGCAGCAGAGCAGTTAAGCTATTGCATAAGGATATCTACATACTGCAGACAGTCACACAGACATACAGACATTCCATACAATGAAAGAGAAAAGATAACAGAACAGAACAAGAACAACAAAATAGCACAACCGGACTTCAACTGATTCCTGTCGTATATCATACAGATAGATACAGGAATTAACGTGTTTCTGAGCAAATGATAGCCTTTCTTTCTTTCTTTTATTTCATTTTTTTTTTGTGTTTCATCTTTCCTGCATTTTATCATATCTTTATCTTTTGTTTGCATGAGAGCGGTTGAGTACAAAAAACATTCTTCCCTTTCTCTATCATATTTTTTGTTCCTTTCAGTTTAGTTTCATTTTATTTTTTTTATTTTTTTTGTTAATTTCATTTTATTTTTTATTTGATTTCAATGAACATGTCGCTCTTTCTGTTGTCCTGTGTGTGTTTAAAAATATATTTAAACTGTGATATACTTTTTTATATTACAAGTTGTTACATCATGTTGCTTCAAGAACTTTTTCTCATTTGTCTGTCTGTCAGTCAATCAGTAGTAGTCTACATATAAATGAAACCATATATTGTACAAACATAAGTATGTTTCTTTCTATCTATCAATCTGTCTATGCCGACAAAAGGAAATAAAGATAGAAATCAAAAATGCGTACAAATTTGTCGGCAAATGTTTGTTTGTATTTGCCAATGTCAAGGATATTAGTGATGTCTATCTGAGATCTCATCTCATGTGATGTACGTACGACATCTTTGTATCACTCAAAAAAAAAAAAAAATAAATAAATAAAAACAAGAAAATTCAATAATGCATTTCGATACATAAAAGAACAACACACACACAATATGTTTTAGATTTAATGATAAACCAACCTTATACAATATACTTTTATCAAGATATAAGATACAAGTAACTCATCAAATGAAGCCACAAATAAAGAAATGTTGCGTCAGTTTGTCTGTGCGCGTCTCTGAGTTTGAGTTTTTCTTCATCACATAATTCGATTTAGTAAGGTTCTTCAAAAGAGTAAAAATAGAGACACACGTTTAGTATTGTAAAGCAAGTGAATCTATCTATCATCTATTTTTATTAGATTTTATTATTTGAACATTTTATCTGATGATTTTCACATTTTTCTTTGTTCATTTCCCATTGTTTGTATTGGTATTGGTTTTGCTTTTCCTTTTGCTTTAAAGGCAAACGAAAAGGATAGAGAGCTCATGTTCATGGCTATGACTATGAGTAAAAGGATATTTGTCGTCTAGCCAGGCAATTTCTCCTCAGCAGCACAACTACTACTAGAATATCTTTATCCTTGGACTATGTGTAATTCTAAACCATTTGTCAGCAATTTTCCTTAGCTAATTTTATTTGATTTTCTTGTTGTTTTTCTACTATTTTTTCTTTTCTTTTCTCTTGTTTTTTGTGTAATGTACCGGAAATGTCTTTATTTTATAAGAAAGTATTGTGTTATACTATATGCGACATTTATTGAGGGAACAACTGAAATTAATGGAGTTAAATATCGTTAAGGGAAACGGAAATGAAAAAGAAATACACATATAAAATGATTTTAAATTTTTATTGATTGAGTCATTGAAGTTTACTGATTTTACTAAAAAAAAAAAAAAATAAAAGAGATATATACTTTCTATATAGTCAACTTCATACAACAAAAGGAATACGATATTTTTTATTAGGGTAGTAATGTTTTTCCTAACAATAAAAAAGAATTTCATTTAAGGCATATTGTTAGATTATTGGAAAAGTCATGACAGTTAATTTTTTTTGTATCAACATTTAAAGAGATGAATTAAAGTGCGATGTGCCAAATTTGTATTTGTTCGTCCATTTCCATTAATAAAACAAACTAACTTTAAGATTAGCTATTACTGGATATTATTGGATAATAAAATCATTCAAATTTAATTGTCCGAAGATCGGAGAAACAGGTTACTGGCATTTGCATGGCCAAAAATGTAACAAAATGGACAAGAAAACAACGAGAAAAGTGGAGAGATCAGTTTAGCAGTTAGTCAGACAACAAGTTAGCAAAGAAGTAAAATAAAAAATAATCGGTTAATCGATTAATTACAATTAATCACTGATAAATTAATCGATTAATCGGTTAGTTGGAGATCGCAAAAAATGTCAATGAAAAAAAATTAGGTTCTCCGGTGATTAATCGAATGTGATTTTACTATTAATCCAACGAATTAACCGATTAATCGTACTATTCCGATTAATTATGCCATCACTACAGATGGCACAATAAACAACGAAAGACGCCCAGGAAAACCAACCAAGACATGGCATGAATTCTGGACTTCAAAATCAACTGACAACCCTCCCTAGAATAATCTTCGTCCTTACACAAATAGTTTCAGTAATAGCAATTACATCTGAACTTTGGTGTTAACTGAACAGGATCTAATCCTAATAAAAATCAGCCAAGTGTGAGTCGAACTCGTGCACGAAGAGTTCCGTACCATCGCACAAGATTTAACACAATGTATGCAAATTTGTACCTCTGTCTGAAGTTATGTAAAATTAATTTGCTTTTGTTTTTGTCCCAAAAGTGAAATATTCAACAGCCTAAAAGTATATTAAAAAACAACAAAAAATACCCAAATTAACGTTTCTTGTATGGGGACCCTTCTATTTTTTTAAACTTTATTTTATTTTTAGTATTTGTCACTCTACACACAATTGAATTACACACTTTGTGACAATTTCAACTCTCTACATATTACGGTTCATGAGATAGAGCCGGAGTCGGACGGACGGACGGCGGAAGCTTAGTAATAAGGACCCCTTAGCACCCTTTGGGTACGGAACCCTAATAAAAAAGAAGTAGACTCAATATTACTTATTATTTTTTACCTAAAATAATAGATGCGGATAGATTTATTACAATTAAATGAATAAATTGCATCATGTTTTGTCGATAGCCTAAAAATATCACAAAATTCATAATTTCATTTAAGGATTTGATATAATATTTTATCACTTTTTTTGGGTTGAATCAACATTAAATACTTACTTTCTAAAGTATCTGTTACAAACGTTCAATTCAATGATATTAGTCATACTTAAGTGTAAAAAAAGAAGGGAATAAAAAATTAAATGAAACATATCGTCTTTACATTTGAAGGTGATCGATCCCACAGCCCTCTTACCATCTCTCTCTATCCGTTACCATCTTCTCCAGTAAAACTAGACAAATCAGTGACATTTTCATTAATAATCCAAAATCATTTATTTATAGAAGACCAAAATAAAAACAAAAAACAAATTTGCATAATATAAAAATAAGAAATGTTAAAATGTTGACCAGTGGAAGACTGAATGAGTTAAGTATTAAGTATATTCTGCTGCAGCTGCTGTCGTGCAAGTGATGATGGCAAAAGCGCTATAAAATCAATTTTAAATTTTACAACCGCAACGAAGACGCCGCCGCACGATGGATGACTTCGTGAATGAATCGAAAAAGTTATTCTCTAAAAAACTTAAGTCAAGTTTAGTGAAAGAAAGAAAAAAAGCTACCGGAAATTTGAAACTTGTTGAGTAGACAAAAAGAAGAAAAGAAATCTAATAAAAATAAATAAAATATTATACGACAAAATGAGATAAGCCGATGATGTTGATGCTGTTTGCTGCGCAGATAAAAATTAATATTTTTTTCTCTTTTAAAATTGAAAGAAGTCAAATTAAAAGAAATAATAATAAAAACAAAAAAAAAAAAAAAAATAACCAATCGAAAAAGAGGCAATAAAACCAAATAAAAAGCAATATATAGATAAATTTAAAATGTTATTAAGTAGAGGATTGAACACCAACAACAACAGAAACAATAACTAAAGAAGGCAGCCCACACATGTCACGATTTTTTGTATGAATTATAGAAAGAAACCTGTTCAACTCCTCTGAGATATTTTGAGATCGTCTGCTTTTGCTCATACTATCAACTGATGATGGACTAAAGCTAACATAGTAGTAGTTATAAGACTTACCACATAAATAGATACTGTATACAACCTACATACGCTCACTGAACACACTCACACACGTTAATTTCACAATGTTATTTTCCAAAGGAAGCGCCAATCATAATCAAAATCAACAAAAGACAAACAGACAGAAACAAAGTATCTCTCTTAACTTGTATTTATATTTAACACTTGAATGGATAACAACAAAGATTTATGGCACAAAATCATAAAAAGATAGATTAAGTGGGTTGCTTGATGTTTTTTTAAATGTTACTGAAAATTGGCAAATATGTGATCTCAGGATTAACAGTTTTTTTGTTGTTGTTGTTATTTTTCTACATAGATTTGCACTTAGATATTGTCATATGAGTAGATTAAATATTATACTATAGAATGAAGTATGTAGTGGTGCCTACACATTTTTCTATATTTCAGCAGCTGCAGGTAAGGATTTGCAATTACAATGAAAAGATACTTTTATAGATACATTCACAAATACATAGAAGCATATTGGCATGTTAAGCTGTCTTACAAAACATATAATAATCAATGTCGACAGTTCGAGTATAAGACACTCGACTTGGCTTTTGTTTGCTAAAAGTAGCATAAACATAATTTGTAATTAAATATCATCATCATCATCAGAAGAAAGAGAAGAAGAAGAAGAAGAGAATTTCTTTCTTTTAAAACCTCTATACACAGCAGCCTGTTGAGGCAGGTAGGCAGCAAAAAGAAAATACTAAAATACTAAATAAAAGCGAAAAAGTTGGTTCATCTATCAGTATATAGATTTGCATTTAACTTAACTTAAGTACCTCATGTGTAGGCAATTATTGAGCACAAAATACAAAAAGAAAATATCATACTAAGGGTGACAGACAGACAATAACAAGCCAAATACATAACAAAAGCCATAGAAATAGTAGTGGCGACGTCAACTGTCTATGCTAATGTCCTTTCATTGCATGTCGTCGTCATCGTCGTTGTTGGTCGTAAAGAAAACGATAATCCTTATCTAGGATAATTTTGAATAGCAATTGAATTTTATTGTTATTGACTTAAGCCGAACGAAACGTACATTTCATTAAATCCCCATGGCTTTAATTCAATCCTAAGTAATTTCAAATTGTCGTCAATGCCAACGTTTGTTTGTCTCCTTTTAATGAGAACAAACGAATCTTTGGACCTTCTTGTTACACAATGTCAATGTATTGAGTAAAGGAAATAATTGAATATTTGAAAGTTTTTCTCAAGTATCTTGATAACTGTAAGCACTTTGTTTCAAAGCGGAAACAATTCTATTGAATTAAGCCGTGATCACATTACACAAACATTTGCCCAAAAACGGCAAAAATTTGTTGGCAGTGTGAACAGCGTAGAAATTGATGGGTCAAACATATTTGGCTTGGCTTGTTGGTAAATAATTATAAGGAAAAATACTTGTACTTGGAATACCCTTGTTCTCGCTGAATATAATTCACTTTTTGGCCGTGAGAGAAATAGCATGAACAACATCAGCAGCAATGATAATCCGATATCCATGTTAGTTGATAAAAAATTTCAGTGGAGTCATAAAAGCAATTGTGAATGGCCGGCAATACTTGTCACAGTACAAGTATTTTGCGCACACCACGGAAAATATTGTTCGGGCAAATATTTGCAAAGTGTGAACGTAGCTTTACAGTCAAAAATTTCCTATGTTTTTCCAAATGATCATGATGATCATGTATTTCAAACAAACAAAAATCCTTAAGTTTCGTTTACAATGACTGATGCAGCCTCAGTCTCAGTTTTAGTCTTCAATTTCATATTGTCTTCTTATCTCTGAGTTGTTTTCATTTAGTAACGCACGTCTTAGCCACGTTAATTACAACACATAAAATACCAAAAAAAAAAAAAATAAAACGAAAAAAATTACAAGAAAATACGCGTTTAATTAGTTTTGCAGACAAATATCTTAAAGCGTTACGCGATGCTTTGGAATGCGCACTTACACACACTCTCTATTTGTGCTTATCTCATGAAAAGTATCTATGTGTGAATGTCTGTAAGTGTGTAACTACAACAATTCATTGACTCTTATCTACAAATGGGCATCTTTCGAATACAAAAGGCTGAAGGTGGCAGCAATTGGCTTTTAACTCTCAGCAGAAGAAAAAAGAAATCATCTTACACATGACCCAATTAAATCAACACAAAATAAAACCCGTCGATACTTCAATATAATACTATAATATAATGTTAACGCCTCCCGTAAAGTAAAGGTCACATTAATGGCTCATCTTCTTTTGTACTTTTTGGGGAATCGATTGAGTGAGTATTGAGTGAATGAATGTTGAGATGACGCCGACGAGAAGCGTATTTAATGCATTTAATGCGCCCAACTATTTTTTGATAATTTAACATTCGTTATGGACTGCAGAGATAAAGAAAATAAGAAAATAATGAAAATTACACACACTTGCATCTGTAACCTGTACCAAAGATAGATTTGATGATCATGAGACTCTGACTACTACTAAGGAAGCGAAACCAAAAATGAAAACACTAAAAAAATAAGTCAAAAATATATGCGAGAGCGTGAGAACATGTCTGAGAACTATACGCACACGTTCACTTCAAGTTCTATGGTCTTTAAATTTATATAGAATATACTACAAGTATAGTTTAGTTAGGTTATGTTATGTTATGTTGTGTTGTTTGTAACTTCTCAGAAACCAAAAATTCAACATAACATGGCAAGGCACACACTCAATAATTAAACGCATTTTATGCGCATATCGCGCTCAACATACAAGAACCAACATTTCATCATCATCAACATCATCATCATCACCAGAAAGAAAAGAAAGAGAATTCATATTAAGAACAAGTGAATGACTGACTAAAGGGGAAACACTAATACAATAAAAACCAAGTTAAAGATTCCATCATCATCAACATCTCAGAGAAGAAAATTCAACTCAACTCAACTCAGCTCAGATCAACTCAAGAGGAGACCCAAGACAGTTCTCAATGTTTTTAGGTGTTAAAGCATACAAAATGGTATTTTTATGCGTGCCACAATGCTACAGCGTGATGACCAAAGAGTCGCAATCCAAAAGGAGCACGAACTACACTAACAAAGCAATGGAATGAAATGAAATGAAATGAAATCAAAACCCCCAAACCAACCAACACAACACACTGAATCTCAATGGCATCCAACTAACCAACCCAAGCAACCAAACAGTCAGTTTAACTAAGAATAAATCTGACCAACTATGGCGCATGTTTGGTATCTGTCTTTTGGCCATATACAGAGCAGTAGTGTATATTCTATAGATATGACTATCTGTGTTTATGGAAAGTTATGCGCCACCAAACCAAACTTTAGTTTGTCTGTCAGTCTGTCAGTCGTCAGACTTTAGAAGTGTAAAGAGATCTCTCTTCAGAAACAACAGACATTAAAATTATTTTATTTCTTTTCTTATTATACTCGTATTGCTGCCACAGACCACACAACGATCCTACCTGACAATAATGTTAATCATTATTATCATTTTCATGATGATGATGATGATGATGGTGATGATGATTCGTATGCTTTTACTTAAGACGGCGCTTTATCAACAAACGCCTAGACAAGGCAGACTCACACAGACAGACAAACATACAGAAGTGTTGCTTCTTGCCGCCACCATATGAATGTGAACCTTGTGCCCTTGTGCTCTTGTTGTTCAACTTTAAAGTGGCAATGTTTGACCTTTTTTTCTTTTCTTCATTCTTTCTTCACTTTTTTTCTTATTGTCTTGTTGCTGCTGTCTAAACTATTTTAGTTGTTTTCTTTTGTATTGTCTTTATCTTTAAAGTCGAACTCTGTAGGCAATAATGAATAGACAAAACACTTGAAAACATTCAACTAAATATATGAATAAACCTCTTTCTGCTTTATTCCCTCTCCATCTATCTAAATCTATATATTTCCCTCTATGTTGTATAGGTACATAGTCTGGTAAGACAGGATCTACAGCACACTGTAGATGTTGTACTTTTTTTTTTTTTTTGGATGTTTCCCTTTCTTCTTCAACTTTCTGTTCTGTGTTCTGTTCTGTTCTGGTCTGTGCAACAATTAAGTCGTTGTTGAATGCGTTAAAGAGACGCTTTAAGGTCGCTCAAACATTCGATCATTCAGTCAAACACATTTTCTATATGAAAAATGTGTCGAGGAGTTGAGGAGTTGAGTCAGACAAGTCAAGTCAAATGAATAACTGATGGCGTCTGATTTCGCACAGTATGATTCATTCTTAGAAAAGTCGGGCAAATATGAGAACACCAAAAATAAATTTCTTTATATCTTTATTTGTTTTTATTTTATTTTTAATGTTTGTCACTTTTTCTTTCTTAATTTTTTTTAGCGTGTTCATTATTGTGTTGGTGTTGGAAAATATGTATAAACATTCAATTCCAGTGAAAATTTATCACTCAATCTAATACATTTAAAAAAAGTTAACAATCTTTAATATTATCTAATCTCCTAATATATAAAAATTAGTGTTTTGTTTATCCGTGTGTTATGCGCTGCCATACCCTTAATTTAATTGCATTGAAATTTTGTGAATATGTATGCTTAGTTTCCAGCTTGAACATAGAATAGTTTTGGTCCCGATATGTGTTCCTGTTCCCGAAATCCGGGATATTAAAGCAAACAAACCAGTGCAAAGCCGGATCTGGTGCGCTGGTTTCATATAAAAAAAAACTCATGTCTAAATCATCAGTAGTTTACATGCACAAAGTTAATCTGATTATTCAAGATTAATCATATACAATGTACTTATTATTATACAGTACATATTGATCAAAATGTAAACATATCTTAAATTGTTTGTAGAAACTTAGTTATTGAGTCATATTGTTTAAATATTTTATTTATTTAGATATGATGTTGTTGATAAGCAAACAAGTGTTTTAAAGAAATATAACCACAAAACTGAACAGACAAAAAACTAGAGCACCTCAAGATATGATAGCAAAAATTTACTGTTAAAAAAATATTTTGGAGAAATAGGAAAATTAATGAGAGAAGGATTTCATGTGAAAAGTTTGTAGTAAGAACAATTTTAAAGGAAACCAATATCCTCGAATCAATATTCTATCATTATCATATTCATTTCTAAAGAGATTTCAATGTTTTGTGCAGATTAATCGTGACTCTCTTGTGTCGATGGCATTTAGGTCCATGTAATAGTTTTCTGTAAAGTTCAAACTTCCTACCTTCAGTAATGAAGATATTTGTGTTAATAAAAACGAATGAATATTATGATAAAGTTGTATGACCATATATGAGTATTGGCAACAAAGTGAACATATTTACTTCTATAATTATAGAAGAACTTTGACTTTAATGCATGTCATATATATGATAATGTCCTTTAGTTGTCTTAAACGGTGTAAGTATATAAGCCCATTGAACCCAATGCCAAGTATCTTGGCCTTACCATGGACAGATGTCTCAACTAGTCATGTAAAGTACGATCAAAGTACGATTTACTTTCGATTAAACTACTACATGGGGCGTTTGTTCGTTTTGTGCACCGATTAAACGATTCATTTCTCAAGGATTAATTAAAATGATTTGACTGTTTCGTCATGGGTCCCAGATCAGCTTGCGCAATAAAGTTCTATTGTACAAGACAATAATTGGATACATGGCATACAAATATGCGGAAAGACATAGAAATCATCCAAAGTTTCCAATCGAATCTTCTGAGAAAAGTATTGGTTAATTCTTTCTAAGTACGAAAGAGGCCTTCGGGTGGCACCCTAACTCGTTTGCTTTGGCCCGGCTCAACAATATGTGCCTTTGAAAACTACGACGAGAGCATCCGCTCGACCTCCACTTTCGTTTTCCTCTTAACTAAATACTGTAAGCTGATTTCTGTCTATCCCTCATATTCATATGTATCTTTGTTAACGTCAAGTAGTTTCATGTTATTTGTAGTTTTTTCTATATAAATAGATTTACTTATTGGCAACACATGGACATAAATATTTCAAAAATTCAAGTGTCAAATAAATATTTGTAAATTAATTCGTTTCGCGGTGCCTTCTACTATTTCTCTATTTATAATTTATTACAAATATGTACAATGATGTCTACTTTTAATGAGTTACAAGCATCATTGCAAAGTGATAAATGAATTATCTTTCAGATTAAATAAGTAAAAAGGGTAAACAAGACAAACAAATGTATTGAAATAGTTTATTTTGTGCGAAACATAACAGTATTTAATAAACAATTATCTCAGTACGTTTTACATCAATATCATGCGTCATTCGTCAATCTAATCTATAAAATTTATCTATCTATTAGTAATTTACTAGTTTATGTACCTCAGACTGTGTTATCTAACTTTTTTAAAACAAAATATTTCAGTATTTTATTTAAGTTCATTTCAAGTTCAATTTAGTTAAGTTTAAACCTTCCGCAACATGAAAAACTTTCAAAAATCACAAACCAAATGAATGAATATGAACGAGTATCATTTGGCGGCGGTTTCTTTATCATTCACTTTTAGATTGGTTCCACCCAAGATAGAGAAAAGGAAATTCAAATGTATCTCAACCTTACTTCATCAACATAATTATAATTAAATTTACTCACACGCTTATTGTAAAAAACAATTATGCGCATAAATAAAAATGAAAATATATTAACATAGATACACATAATTAAGTATGTATGTATGTATAAATAACTCTTCATATTTATAATAAGAGTGTAGTATGAGCAACATTTAACAAACTAAGTGAATAAGTGAATAATATCCATAAGAAAGAGGATGAATGAATGAATGAATAAACTACTACTATACAATATTTTCTACATAAACACGCCTAAAGTGAACTACATAATTAAGTAGTTAAGTTATTTGCCTTGTTAATGTTTTTCTTATTATTGCCAGTGAGCAAAAAACACAGATTGGAGAGGAGAAGGTCTAAGAGAGAAGCAAGGGCAGACAGACAGATAGACAAGTTATAAGCTAATCAGGGTAGAAATGCTTGAGTGTAATGAGTTAACAACAACAAGTCTTTCCTCCTTGCTAGTAGACTTGTAAAAGAAACGCACATGATGCCGCCGCCATTAAATCATACAAATAAACATGGTGATGAGAATAATAAAAAACAAAATGTTGCAACAACTAAAGATATTAAAAAAAAAAAGAAAAGCACAAAACTATGAGCCTTTTTCAAGAAAAAGATACAAAAAGAGAAACCCCAACATCTATTTTGTTTTTTTTTTTTTTTTTTTGTTTAGCACGTGAGGTGTTGTGAGTGGGTTAACCAGCAGAAACAGCATCAGCATCAGCAGCAGCAGAAGTAACAACAATGGCGGCGCTAACAAACATTTACATAATGAGAATATGTACTACACTCCAAGTTATAAGACTTTAAGATACATTTTACTATTATGCCTCATCCGTATCTCATTCCCCCATTCCGCCGCCTTCTGTTTATCTACAGAAAACAAAATAAACTCGAGTGCGAGATTAAGTGAAAATATGAACAAAGTGGAGAAAAATTGGAGGCGCAGACAACAAGAAACAACACTTGAATGCATCGTCACACGTTGGAATTTCATGCTCTAAAATAAAACTCTTAACCTAAGCATTAGTAAAGACTAAGTATCCTGCCGACGTCTGATTTTACAAGGCATCATGACTAAGTACAACAACAAGAAAATCAGTCAAATGAAGAAACAAAAAAAAAAAAAACAAAAAAAAAAAATAGAAAAATGCAAAAAAAAAAAAACAAAACAGAGAAAAGTTTGATGATGCCTGGAGAGAAGATGAGGTAAATAAGTAAGTAGTAAAGTAGAAGTTGAGCTGAGTTGAGACTTTAGAACCAGGATTTTTTCGTTTTCTTAATGGTGTCTTCATCGTGTGTCTTCTTTAACAATATGTGTGTGTGCCAACCCTTCTTCTTCTTCTTAATGATTCTACGTTGAGTGCAACAATAACAACAACAAAATGAAATAATAAAACAAAAACAAAAACCTAAAAGATGCTTTCGCTCACATTTTACCCAATGGACAATGGAGGACATGTTGAGTAGTCACCACATTGGGACAAGATAGCAAAGAGAGAGAGTAACATATGACGTTTCTTGCAACTTGACAACAAAACATACAAACCACATGAACTTGGCTTTAAAAATCTCGGTTCACTCATTTTTAGGTTTTACTTGCAACAGCAGCAGCAGCAGCAGATGAAGATGGAGAAAGAACATGAAAATGATTAATAGCCACCAATATAACTAGTGGCCAACAACAGCGCAACGAATATTGTATGTGGTATAAATGTTGTTGGTGTTGTTGAATGCCACAACAGCGCCATGGTCGTCGCCATCGCCACTGCTGTTTAAGTGGAGCACTGGCGTCGTCATCGCCATCACCATTACCATCACCATCATCGTCATCGTAGTAGTCTTCAGGCTTCATCGTCTGCTTTCATTCAGCTTTTCAACCTTAACCTGGCTATATTCCATATCCATTTAGTTGTTGTGGTTGCTGTTGATATTTGTTGGTAATGTTGTTGTTGGATTCTCATGACTGTGAGAATGTGCATTTTTCCAATTCGTCCAGGTCCAGTCGGGGCAGCCACTCAGATTGACTTTGGTGTGGAATTTTCTTTTTGTAACGATTTAATGTTTTGTGAACTTTAAATTGTGCAAACAATTTGAACATTAAGTGTTGGCTTTAACTGCTGCAGCCGTCGTTGATGATCAACCGGTCGTTCGGTTCGGTCATGCAACCATTCATTCATTCATTCGTTCGTTCGTTCATCCATCCACCTATCCAGAGAATAAACTATTGATCCAGCCATTAAGTTAAATAAAGCCGGGAAATGTTTTGCAAACAACAACTTTAATGAAGCGTTTAAATGTGATGATTTTTGTAAAGAATACAAAAATTGGGTAGGATGCTCATGATGAAAGTACGTAATTTCTTAGGGAAAGTTCGAAAGGAGATCACATTTGATTGGAAAGAATTTAAAATACAAAACTTTGATTGATATTTAAAATTTTAAGATTGAATATTGATAATATAATTTTTAATTTTAAAGAGGCCTATGTTTTTTCCTTGAACCTTAAAAGGTTCTCAAAATAGAGTAGAATCAAAGTGTAGGAGATCGCTCAAATTCCTCTTTGATCTAAGATTTGCATAAATTATTGATAATGATGGAAATAACATGGAGAAATATCTTAAAATGATTTAAAACTTTATCTACAGGTCTCTATTTTCATATGAGACTCAGTCATTTACTGAGACTTGGTTATGGCAAACAAATTATTTAATCGGTTAATCGATTTATTGAAACGATCGGTTATTAATTGCAATTAGTTTTTGACTAATTAATTGATTAATTTTAATCGTAAATTTTACAGCATTAACCGATAAATCGAGAAAGTGAAACAGCCTCAATTGAAAAAAAATAAAAATTGATGAATGCGTCTCTAAAAACACAAGATATGAGTATAAAAAGGTCCTCCGCAACCGCAGTACTCTTTCCAACTCATCCGATCGATTAATTACTTTTCCTTAAAAGCAACAATAGCAAAAAAAGAAGCGTCCAGTGAATTTTCAATTAACCGAATCGAATTACATGATGAAATCCATTAATCGAAAGGGTTTATTCGATTAATTTTAATCCGTGGTAGGTCAGAAACTAGGTCTTTTATCGCGACTTGATGATTCCAACGATCAGCGAGGAGATTTTTAGGTACAACAACAGACATGTCTTACTATTGTAGGACCATGACTATCAACCTGATAAACAATAGCAGTCACTACACACTTCGCCTGAAAAGGCAACATCCTTCCATTCCGTTTCCCGGACAAGTAATCAAGCGATAAATTAAAAATGCATAACATGTGATTTTTCAAATTTCATACAAAATTAACAAAGTAACTGTGTGCACCGGTGATAAGAGTGACTATACCTTCTAAGTGGAGGCGGCTACAATCAGGCCTCTAGAAGACCCACGAAGTCTTTGAAGGTGTTGTTTAAATGTTGTCGGACGAAGGAAGAATAAATATAATACATAAATAAGTGCTCCTAGAAAAACAATTAAAGCCTCGCTTTAATTCAATCAAATTCGCCTACTGTCGCCATTGACTGACAGATTGCAATTATAAAGAAGAGAAAACAAAAAATGATATAAGATTTATAGCAATTAATTATACACACATTTTTTTCATATAAAAATTGATTCAAATAAAATTCCTTTTACTCAATAAAAACCCTTTACTTAATTATTCAAATCTAAAATTACTTTAAAAAGACATTCTTTATTTTTTGTGTGTGTATAATGTGTAATAAATTGCAGCATAATTTTTATCTAACGCACCCAATATAACTAACCTACATATTTTCTCAACTAGAATCTTCAAATTATCTTACCTCATCATTTGTTTTTTTTTCTCATTTTTTTTTTTTTTGTTTTAAAATAAACCAACTTCAATTTCATTAAAAAAAACAAAAAAAAAATCTTAACTGCAACATTTTGTGAAGTTACTCGTTTGCTTATCAGCAGCAACAGGAAAAGATGAAGCAACAACAACAACATCAGCAGCAGTCCATAGCTGCCAACAACAATACTAATAACAACATTTTGGAACATTAAAATTTATGACTCATTTTAAAGGCCCATTTCAACATATGAACGAATGAAGAAGGAACAACGACGACGTTTGTTTGGTTCGTTATCAAACCAAACATTTTAAGCCAAAGACAACACAACAACTACGACAATATAAATATAAACTAACAAACCAAACCTTCTTCTTTTTAATTTTTTTTTTTGTTTTTTTTTTTGTAAAAAAGACCAAAAGGCAAATGCCGACAACTCAACTAACCAGCCAAGCAACCAAACCAAACCAATGACTTTTCCAAATAGACGGCGACGTTTCACGTTGTTTCGTCCTGCATAATTTAAACGATTTCAATGACACCTTGATTAATATCAACACACACACACACACACACACACACACACACACATATATATACATACATACATACACACACACACACACAGCATTAACAAAAACCAACCGAGAATCAACTCACAAGAATCTAAAAGAAAGAACGAAAGAAAACCCGGCCGACACAAAGGACAACAAACATAATAATGATGATGATGAAGTAAGGGCCAAAGAGAGTCGTGCCAGTAAATTTGAGAGAAAGAATGTTTTTTCATGAAATTATGAACGACGCGACGCCAATGGGACGACGATATTATATTTGTGTCTTGTTGTAGATATTTTGATATACATATAAGTATTTGTATGCTAGTTGAACTCAAGTTAGCTGCGCTTATTGCCAAAGATAAAAACCAATCATGCGGATATTGTATACACACACATACAAACATACGAGTATCTCTAGCACTCAATCTACCTTCTTGCCCTCCACACTCACTCACTAACTTAGTCTATCATTTATTCAGGCAAATAGTCATTCATTGGTGTTCAGTCGTCGTTCACTTGTGCTCAATGTTTATTTATTTGATTGTGTGTGATTGTGTATACCAATATCACAGGTACTATGTATCTACAGATGTGTGCGTGCAATGTTGATCGGGATCTCAAGCTTTTTTCCTTTATATTGTTGTTGGTCAAGTAAAGTCGGTGGAAACCAAAAATAAACAACAAAACGCAACACATTGCACCATGGTCTAAGATAAATACGAGGCGAGTACATTTTGAAGGAAGAACGAACAGCACCAGAAGCAATATCAGGTAAATCTATACATGTTAGAGAAGTACACACAGATACTTACTTAAATGATCACTAGAGTGAGTGAGAAAATCAAAGAATGAAAGGTGAGCAAGCGAGCGTAGGCAAAGCAAAGTAAAGTAAGCCAACGCATGGCAAATGGACATGAAAAATCAAAGAGGGCAGCGTGTCGCAACGGCAAGAAGATTACAAAAACTCAAATGGACATTGAGAAGCTGTTTAAGGCAGCAGCAACAACAACAACAACAACAACGACAGGCAGAAAAGACACATGAAGAGATAAAAGAGGGAAACGAAGTAAAAGATGAAGAACGACGGCAGAAGTAGCAGGCAAAGGTGCATGGAAATAAATCAAATAATGGTAAAATATACACACACAAAAATGCAGACGCAACTCAGTTTAAGCAACAAGTTCAGTTCTCTATTTTTGGTTTCCACCGATTTAACTTGACCAACAACAAGAGGAGCAAGCAAGCGAGCGAACGTAAGTGTTTGGGCTGATAGGCCTAAGAGGCGTTTGAAAGAGATAAGGTTGACATTGTGGGTGGCGGGGATTACTGAGAGAAAGAGAGACAGAGAGAACAAATCCACTTTATCTCTTTACTAACGCTAACACACTCTGTAACTCGCTCATTAACTTCCTCTGCCAGCACATGATATTATTATGCTTATTGTTAAAGAGAGCAATATTTTATGCTCTTTGCTTCCTTGCAATGGACCGTGGACCAAAGTGATCGACCACGACCGAATCAAACCGATAGTCGTCGGACGGACGACGACTAACGAAAAAACGTGGTAAGAAAAGCGGTGTGACAACATTTTTTTATTTTGTTGTTGCTTGCTACTTTTGATTTTTTAAGGAATTTCTTGGATTTCAACATTTTTCCTCTCTCCCCCAATACCCCTTCTTTACAACATAATATTTAATATTGTTCTTATTAAGAGAAAAGAAGTTCAACTGACTGACTGTTGTGGTGGCCATGCATGCATCCATGTGCATGCGCCAAAGGGTTTCTGTTGTTTTTTTTTATTATTTTCTCATCTCTTTTGGTAAATGCTTTGAGCTCAGTTCTTATTTTCTTATTTTCCTTTGTGTCTGCTGTTGTTAATCGAACGCCTTTTGGTTTATTCCTACCGCACTCACTTACTCACTGAATGACTGAACTTATTGAAAGCGAGTCATTGGTTTGGTTTGGTTTTGTTGTTGTTGGCAAAAAGTTATTTAGTTTAAGTTTTGATTTGCGTGGAATTTCAACACAAGTTTCTTTGTTTGCACATCTTGAGATACTTTTATATCTTTTTGTTTATTTGTCTGATTGTTTGTTTGTTTGTGTATATGTTGGAATGATTCATGCTGTTGTAGTCTTTCATATTTTTTTTTTTGCAACGAATGCAGATTCTTTATGGAGAGTTATTTAATTTTGATCTTGATATATGATACATAATTAAAGCCATGAGGATGATCAGCGTTTGTGTGGGATGATTAAAGAACTGAATTGATAACATGTCAAACATACTTAAATTAATGAAATAGATATACAGATACTTTTCTGTTCACTTACCATTACTTGGTTTTTGTGGTATTTCTGCTGGATCTATGCCGCGAGCTTGAAATATATGGGAAACAGCACTACAATTTGGACTGAATTGCTCGAGGATAGATGAACCCATGTTGGCGCCACCTGGTATTGGTCCTGGTGCTGCCAAAGCGGCTGCATATGGCAATGAAGCTGGTGGCACAGCAACAGCAACATCCTCGGCATATGTCAATGACAATAATTCACAAATGATAACAGTGACAAAGAGTGGTAAAAGAAACAATGAACAGTTTTTGTTGTTCTTTATTAAAAAAGGTTTTCTATACATGGTGGAGGGGTGAAGTAGGGTAGCGTCGACGGCGACACTTGATTTTTGCTTTTGTTGCTTGGTGCGTTGGACGGCAGCATTGACGCTTATATTGTCATCGGTAAACATTGTAAAAATACTTGTAAATATGAAACCTACTTTTACAAAGGGAGTTTGTTTGCTTTTGTTTTGCAATTTTTTTCTTTACTTTTTTTTTATATAAAAAAAGTTCTACGTAAACACAAAAGAATTTACGAATAAATAAAAATGGTTCACTCTCTCCCACTTTCTGTTATTTTTATTATTTTATTTTGTGTTTATTTTTTACGCGACGGCGACACACACAGGTGGAGAACAAACAATGCAATGCAATGCAATGCAACAACACAAAAGTACAAAAAGCAGCAAAGGAAAATCTACCGTTATTGTTTTATTGCCTTATTTGCCACTAACACCCACTCACGACTCTTTCTGCATACACAGAGCAAACACAATTCACAAATACACACACTCACGGACAGCAGAGCAAAGGGACGACACGATATCACTCTGCAGCACACACATTTACAATTAACTCTGCTCTACACATTCTTAAATTTGTACAAACAACTCAAAATGCCGGCAAAATATTTTTCTTAGTTACTTGTTCTTTTTGTTGTTGATGTTCGTTTGTTTGTTTGTTGCTTGTTGTTGCGAAATTGTCGCCTTTTTGTGTAGTTTGGTTAATTTTAAATTTGTTTTTGTTAATGCTGCACGTGCTTTATTTATTTATTTTTTTTTTATTATAATATAATTTATTTATTCTGAAGGCACTTTTTATATTAATGATGATGAATTTGTTGTTGTTTGTTCCATTTGTTTTTAATTACTACTCTGTACAAACACACTAGCACATCAACACAAATTACAGTTACAGACAGAGAATGAAATACAAAACATGAAAATCAAAAAAAAAGCCGGTAAATTTATTGTTGTTATCTTTGTATGTTTTTGTTATTTTCATTGATAATATGACACACTTTGTTGTTGATATTTTTCTTATTCATTTTTTGTTGTTTATTGAAAGCGACGAACGTAATTGAATGTCAATAAATGCAATATTGTTATTATATTTTATTTTAAATTATTAGCGGTTTTTGAAATAAAAATACGTAAATGATGCGTCGTCGAGCGAACCGAAAATAATAAGCATACGCGCGAAACACGTCTTTACCGCACCAAAAACAAGTACAAATTGAAATTGGGAAAAGTGGAAAAGATACTTCGCTCAGATACTCTGATACAATAAAAAAAAAAACATATACAAACAAGCAACAAAAAGTATCTCACAGATACAACAAAATCAGTTGAAAAGGTTTAAGTCTTCAATCTCTCTCTCTTGAATTTCTTTCTTTATGAATGAAATGCTCAACTGCGTTATGTCTACATAACAAACTATGAAACATACCCTGTTTTTATTCTTTTCTTTTATTGTGATTGTTGTGATTTTGCTATGGAAAAGATACTTCGCTCAGATACTCAAACACAATCAAACAATACACAATTTAAGCAAAGACAATGAATGGTTTAAGTCTGTGCTTTAATACACAAGATCCGGCCAAAAGGGTTTAAGTCAAGGGTGCATATGTGCATAACAGAAAAAAGTAAAATAGAAAAATTTTAACTATATTTCTGTCTCACTCAAGTGCAAGTGTTGAACAATCTTCTGTCTCACACAACATCAAGGTACATGTTAACTCAATGTTAATTAACATGTACCATGTTTTCTTGTGTGAGACAGAATGATTTTGTAGTAACATTGAATGGAGTAAGACAGATAGCTTAACAGAATTACGCTCTCTCACAGACACAAAATACAAAAGTACAATCGTACAGTTTTGTTTCCTTTGTGAAAATCCAATTGATAGTTAACATCAAACTGTGTACAACAACAAAATCGGTGAAAAGGTTTCAGTCTTGAATCTTTGGCTTATGTCAAGGGTTGCATAGCAGAGCAAAAAAGAGACAAAGTTAACTATATTTCTGTCATACTCCACTCAATTGTGCCTGCAAGTCATTCATTCATGTGATCAGATAACAGATGTTATATGAACCAGTACGAGGCAGAATATTAGTTGAGAATAACATTTTCATAACAGAGAAAAACAACCTGTTAAATTACGAGGGCTACATATTTAAACATCTGAGACGGTAGCCCTTTATTGTTTTCAGCTGTTGGTAAACAAACAAACCAAACAAATTAATTCAATTAAAACCAACTTGGCTCAACAAAATGAGTGGCAATAAAAAAACATATTTCAACCCACAAAAATCATGGACTCGCGAAAGAACTCTACAGATGTGTAAATTATTTCGAGAAAATCCAATACTCTGGGACACAGCCCACGGGAATTATGACAATCCCAAAGCACGAGAACGTATTGTGAATAATATTCTATTGGAATTGGAACCATGCATGCCAGGGTTAACTGTAAAGGATATACGTACCAAAATACACAATCTACGTTCTCAATATCGCAAACAATTGCTAAGTCACAGAATGCGCAAGCGGCAAGGCTACTCTCAAGAAAGCCATTCATGGTGCCTAAAGGAACTAGATTTCTTGCAACCGTTTTTCCTGAAGGATAGCAAGATTTCCAAGTTTAGCAATAAGAATCGACAGTGCGTTACAGATGATGTCGTAAGTAAATTGAATGATCAATGTGTGTGTGTGTGTAAGTAACAAAATAAAATATTTCAATTACAGAGTATTGCAGACTTTCAGTATTCAGTTGAAGATTTTCAGCCCGTTGATTATTCGGAAATAATAATCCAGGAAAATGTTTCATCAAATGCGGATGATGATGCTGATGATGAATTATTCACAAAACGATTTGCTTGGTTGGGTCAAGAAGTGGACAAAACTTTTAAGGAAATACAAAGTGAAAAACTTAAAAAGGCAGCTATGGTAGCCATACAAAAAGCATTGAAAAATGCCAGGACTCGTGATCAACAGAAACAGACAACAACATCCAGTGATGATAATCACAATATTTCTGCCACAGAGTGTGAAATTAATGATATAGATATGTTAGATGAGACTGATGATGAGCAAGAATCTAATGAAAATGATTCATTGGATAATAATGAGTTTAAAACAAAATCATATTTCGAATGGAATTATGATATGAGTATCTATAATGCTGATGAAATCAATGTGAAACTACGTCATAATAAAATAATTATAAGAGCTTGCCATGAGGAACACGAAGCCACTGGCATGGGAAATATAAAAAGGAATTTCAAAAGATTATTGGAATTGCCTACTGGTGTAAATCATAATGTTGAGGCTACACTTTCCTTAGATGGAGTACTAACAGTGCGCGCTGTTGAACGTACACTCATGGACTTTGTGGAAGAACGAAATGTGATAATACAAAGAGTATGATATGTTATAAATAAATTATGTTTAATATAAAAATAATAATACTTAAGACATCCATCACCTTAAATATTTAGATAAATACAATACATATAAGGAACCAATTAGATTAAATGCTACTTACTTAATGTGTATTATTGTGGAATAGATTTGATTTGTCACCATTTTTTATTGGTAAATTTATTTCATCTCTTTTATTACCAATTAACTTGGAAGCTTTCACCATAAGTAAACCATTTCGATATTGTGTTGCTTCCACCGAATCGACATCATAACCACTTGGTAGATCATAGTAGCGTCTGAATGGCTTACGATCTTGGTCAAATGCATTGTCAAGTTTACCTTCTATTACAATAGTCTGATTGATTACCCTTACAGAAACATCTTTGACATGAAGTTGATTCAAATCAAAACATACTTCAAAATTATTGAAGTCTGATAGAGTCGGACGCATGCGATTACATCGACGTTGTGGTACATTGCATTTCTTTGATTTTGTTGTCCGCTCTTTATCCAATTCGCGGATTCTTTGGAGAAGATTTTCTATTGTAATAACTGTGTCAAAGACAACATCTTCATTTTCCAACTCATTTAAGGTATTCACGACATGTGTGCCTATCCAATTATAGCGACCTTTAGAACTTGATACACTTTTTTTTGGTTCTTCAGTTGATTTTGAATTGCTTATACTTTCCAAGTCGTCGTCAGTGTTTAATTGGCTTAAATCATTCGAATCATAATCATCTAATTCCAATATAGAAACATCTTTCAATTCTTCTTCATCGGACTCCTAAAATGAAATGACAAAGAATTTGCTAAATCCATAATTTTGCAAAAGCATTTCCACTTACCTCAAGTGCTTCAATGCTATACATTGATTCACTGATGCTTACATCTATTAATTTCTCTATTTCAGTATTTTCATCAACTACTTCATTATCATAATCAACACCATCGTTATCATTATCATCATCAACTGCAACTGCAACAGCACCAACTGCAACATCATCATCTTGTTCTTGTTCCTGTGCATGGAATGGCCACAAAAAGCTTAGCAAATCAAAGCACCACAACTTTGGAAGTATTTCTATGCCTTCCTTTTTCTTTGCCTCCAGCCGACGTACTTGTTTACGGTATTGAAAACGTAACATGCGCCACTTTACATGTATATCAAATTCCGTAATATATGGTAGAAACAAAGACATTTCCTCTGCGATTTGCTTTGAAGCAGCCTTACGCTTTTTTAGATGATCTTTTGAAAAATACTTCGGATTCCAAAGAACTTCATGACTTTTATAAAGTTCTATAAGTTTTGTAGTTAAATTACGGGTCCATTTAATGCTTCTAATCCATTTTAAACAACAAAATGCATTAATCAGAAAATGTTTATCAATTCTTTACCAAATAAAATTTAGTTACCTGCAGATATTTGGTTCATTTGAATCTTCTTCTGGTTCCATTGCTGTAGAGGAGGAAATATATTCATTTTCTTGAATCTCATTATCATCTGTTTGACTTGCTAATTGTTCTTCATTAGTTTCAAATAGATTGTCCTAAAAAAATATAATATGTATTTTCTTGAATTAACAAACACATTTCTTTAATTTCATTTGTATAAAGTACACACCACCGAATCAAAACTGTCTTCTTTCGTTTCGGTTTCCTCGAAATCTGGCATATCAGAGTCCGGTGCAAATATTGGCCATAGAAAACTCATTTCACCGAATGACCACAAAGCCGGTTGTGCGACTTTTCCAAATCGTCGTTGTTTCTCTAGGATTTCTTTCACTTGCCGGGAATACTGCGAACGTAAAGTATGTATTTTCTTACGAATATCCGGAATTGTCACTACTATATTTAGTTTTTGCAAATCTAATGCAATATCACTGTAAGCCTGCATTCGCATAGAACTATTCCAATAGTCTACATGTCCTGGCAACCAAAGCAAAGGAGTTAATTTCAGTGATGCGATCAATTTTAGTGTACTTCGTCGTGTCCAAATCATAGATGATGATGATGAATTGCTATTGTTGTCCATTTTGTTCGATTTTTTAATTACATTAACTGTAATATATGGCAATTAGTTCAGATTAAATTTGCATGCAATCAAACGACGAGGGCTGCAAGAATCAAGAATTGCAGAGTTGCTTAGGAAAAAGTGCTGCCAGGTTCATTAAACAATAATGCCAAATTATTTAATTAGAGAAGTTTAATATAGCAGAAATATATTTTTAAAAAACTCTACAAACAAGAAATAATATCTACTTAGACCTAAACTTATGTACTCCTTACATAACTTATTCCTTTATTTATTTTTTAATTAAAATACTGTATTTTTTCCATTCTGCTTCTTTTTTAATTACAATTATATTGTGTATTGTGTATTTTATTAAAATCTATTGTCTTCTCATTTGACATAACTGCAATCGTAGAATCAATTCTCTTCATACAAATAGATTTGTGATGTTTTATTTGATTATCTTGAGTAATGTAAAAGTTTTTCATAGCAAAACTCATAAATTTATAGGGCAATTATGTATATTAAATATTAATTCAATAGTTCGAAATCTTTGCATATTGTCAAATACTCGACACAACAATCAATTAAGCAGATTATTTATGATACTCCAATCCAGTGTTTGACTCATTCCTTCTGCTACAAATGGTTTGAGTATGTCCAAAATTAAAAGATTATGTGCATAAATTTAGTTTTCTACATCAAAAACTGTTGGTTGGTTTCCTTTAATAGTGGTGGCTATGTGTTATAGTGATTGTAAAAAAAAAAAAAAAATATTTTAATAAATGATATAATATTGTATATAATATTGTATTAACTAATTACAAAATATTTAGCAACATCGGCAACTGTTACAATAAATTCCAGATTACGAAATATTTCATCTACATATTTCTTGCAACCATTGGTGGCATCATCTGAAAGAGCTAAAAGATGATCAAAAACTTAAATTCGTGATAAATTCATACAAATTGATTGTGCTTGTTTAAAAACTTACCTAATTTGCCAAGACAAACACGCTCTGTAAGAAGTTTAGCGAGAGTTTTAAAACTTTCCCTTGTCTGAATTTTTTTTTTATAGTAAGGATTTAATATGCTTACGACAACTTTGCTTATATTTGTCACATCAACAAGACGACGTGGTGTAGCGTTCTTTGATTGACGGTTATGCTGTTCTTTGTCATGATTTTCATGGGATTGGTGTTGTTGTTGTAGGCCACTAGATGATGGTTTATTATTATTATATTGTTGTTGTAGGCCACTAGATGATGGTTTATTATTATTATGTTGTTGTTGTAGGCCACTAGATGATGGTTTATTATTATTATGTTGTTGTTGTAGGCCACTAGATGATGGTTTATTATTATTATGTTGTTGTTGTAGGCCACTAGATGATGGTTTATTATTATAATGTTGTTGTTGTAGGCCACTAGATGATGGTTTATTATTATGTTGTTGTTGGTTATAATATTCTCGCCTCTTGCTGGTACTAGGCACATTAGAGTCGCTATGTCGTTGGTTTTCATATTCTTGTCGATTGCCGGAAGATTCTCTATGTGTGTGACTATGCCTTTCTTTTCCATGGCTATCACTTGATACACTTGAGTATTTATGGTGTTGATGGTGGTCCCCAGATACACTAGAGTGACTATGATATTCGTTTCGCCTGCTGGAAGATTCTCGATGTGGTGTCTTAATGTGAGTGTTCCGTTCTATTTCATGGTGATCACTAAATAGACTAGATTCCTTATATCGATGATTGTCAAATACTTGTCCCTTATTAAGAGAATCATGTTTTCTTTGGACTTCAGCATTACATGTGTGAAACTCGAAGCTTAAATATTGTTCATTGTGGTTTTCATGAGACGATTTGGTCTCTCTAAATTCTGTTGTCATCTCTTTACTCAGTTGTTTTTCAAATGGAGAGTTCTTTCTGAGTTGATGCGCATTTTGGGGAGAATCTTGGCGATCAGTTGCCATTCTATTTGTTGGATTGTTAACAGGGCTCGCATCTGATTCAGATTCATCAAATAAATAGGCACAACTGCTTTTCTTTGCAGGATTATTTGGTAACGTTCCTGATTCTTTATTACTTTCATTATTATTGTCATTATCATCAGACTTATTTGTATTATCCCCATGTGATTCATTTGATTTGACAAATGACAATTGACTGGAAGGACCAGCAATGTTGTCCTCGTGTTGCTGTTCTTTAGTTTGTTGCTTACCATATCTTTGTGTTTCTTGTTCACGTTCACTTCGACTTTTATGGGCAATACGAGGTTTCTTAAGTGACTGATTGTATTTCAAGCTTTTTGAAGCTTGTTTAAGTGCATTGATTGTATTTGTAGAATCATTTTCTATCTTTTGCTTCTCAGTTTTTTCATTTCTTTTAATCTCTAGCATACTAAAGCAACTACCATCCATTTGATCCAATGGTTCATTATTACTGGTTTCATTGTTAAGTATATCGTCATTTTCAGAAATTCTTTTATTTGGTTCTTCTTCAGTCGCGCTGCTGCTGCTGCTGCTGCTGCTAGATTTAGAATAATCTTCTGGACTCTTGGTTGATTCAAAATAATTTCCAATTTTCTTTTGTTTAATTCCATTGCTGTTTTTGTCTCTAACCGTATTAGTTTCGTTCTCATTTCCTTCTTTTTCTTTGCCGCTTTGAGTATTAAAGAAATTTCCTATAGTCGTCTGTTTACATGTATCCTGCTTATAGCTTTTACGCTCCCGTATAGCCTTAGGAACATCTTTGCTATGCATGCTGCTACCACTGGTGCCGCTGCTGCTGCCACTTGGTGAATTTGGTCTTGTAGCTTCGAGTTCCCTTAATTTCCGCTCAAAATATTCTACAGAGCCACCAGTCCAAACGCTTTTAGTACTTGTCTCTGGCTTGGGAACATAATCTTTTAATAAGGGTAACAATAATCCTTTGGTCGTTTGTTGTTTAATGGCTGAAAGCTAATTGAAATCATAATAAAAAAAATATAAAAATATAAAAAAGGACTAACTTTGGCTTGCCGAAGTTGTAATACTCTTCACATTCCAGCTAGTGGTTCGAAGGAATTGAAATATTCATGGTTCAGGGATATGGATCAGAATCTTATAATGCCCAAATTTCAAGACGATAGTACAAAAAACAAAAAAGTTTTTCTAATAAAAACTTTTATTTGGATCCTGGTTTGTATGGGGGGTATCACCCCTAGTGGTCCGAGGGTCTTGATGAATTTTCATGGTTCGTGAATATGGGTCAGAATCTTATAATGCCCAAATTTCAAGTCAATAGTACAAAAAAGAAAAAAGTTTTTCTAATAAGAATTTTCATTTGGATCCCGATTTGAATGGGGGGTATCGCTCCTAGTGGTCCGAGGGTCTCGAAATTTTCATGGTTCGTGGATATGGATCAGAATCTTATAATGCCCAAATTTCAAGTCGATAGTACAAAAAAGAAAAAAGTTTTTCTAATAAGAATTTTCATTTGGATCCCGGTTTGTATGGGGCGTACCCCCCTAGTGGTCCGATTCGGCTGACTCCGACAAATGTACTGCGTATGGTAAAAAGAAAGCTCCGTGCAGCTCTCTAGCTGAAAAACTGAGGGACTAGTTTGCCTACATATAGACGAACAGACGACGGACATGTCTAGATCAACTCGCCTCGTCGTGCTGATCAAGAATATAAGTATATACTTTATGGGGTCTCCGACGTCTCCTTCTGTGTGTTACAAACTTCATGACAAACTTATAATACTATTCACTGCGAGAAGAGTATAAAAAGGAAACAATATTATTTAAATTATGATGACTTACTTCCTTAGCCACTGAAAGTCTATACATGTTGATAACTTTATTCTTAGAAAAGTGTTCATACTCCATGCCAATTGCAATCATTTCATAATCACGATGTCTAAGTACACTTCTTGGTGGATCATCAGTACAAGTTGAGACATTCAACTTTAAGGCATCCACTATTGCTGTTAATAACTGTTCACGTGCTGCAAGTTTAAGGCCTGCGACTTTCTTTTCAGTTGATTCTGGGTATTTGACGCGTGTTATTTGTGCTTCAGATTCTTTATCAAGTATTTGTGCAGCTTTGATTTTTTTACGCAATTCAAATTGTTTCTTTATGAAGTCTTCAGTTTCTTTTTTAGCTTTTTTAGCGAGTTGCCTATGATCCGAGCCACTGTCACCATCACCGGAATCATCATCTGCATAGTTTTCTGCAAAACGCTTACTACCTTTGCGTCCACCTAACATAAAGGAAGGCAAAACACATTAATTGTAACTATTTTCTACTATGACCATCTTACCTTCATACAGATCTGAACAATCTTCCAGTGCTATATCTGATTTAAAAGCTGCATCCATGCATAGCTTTTGAAATGTTTCCAATGCTTTTGCTGCCTTCTTTGGATTCTTGCAGACATCACATTGTTTATTACAATTGGGTTTTGGATCACCAAAGTAATTGGAAAAAAGAATATGCCTACAGTTTTGCATTTCACAAAATGAAAGAATCTCATCGAAATTCTTCATGGCACGTTGAGCCAATTCCTGTTTGCCAGAACAAGATGAACTGCGTGAACGATTTATATCATTTTGTAGAAGAAACTTAATAGATTTCGCATCTTCACGTCCATAATAAAGACGACAATACGATTGCAAGCCATCGCGCCCGGCACGTCCTGATTCTTGATAATAGGCTGCTACATTTTGTGGCACTTCCCAATGCACAACAAATCGTACACTCGGTTTATCGACACCCATGCCAAAACTGTTTGTTGCACAAATAATTGGATATTCACCTCTCATCCATTTCTCTTGTACATCAGTACGTTCGGCTGTCTTAAGACCTCCATGATAGGCCAGAGCACCAATGCCTTGACGTGAAACTCCGGCAGCAACTCGCTCGGTACTTTCCCGTGTGCGACAATAGATTATGCCACAGCCTCGCTTTGGTGCCGGTGTCGCTTTAAATGCTGCCTCATCGCCAAAGCAATGATGAGCAAAATCAGCTAAATGTTGGAAATCATCTTCAATAGAATTCTTAAAAACAATATCATAATAGAGATTCTTGCGGAAACTGGGCGTTGTAAACTTGGCTACAGGCAACTGCAATTTCAAATGTTTATAGATATCATCACGAACGGCACGTGATGCAGTCGCTGTTAATGCCAACCAAACTATATTCATATATTTCGCACGCAAATCACCCAATTTAAGATAATCAGGTCGAAAATCATGACCCCACTGTGACACACAATGCGCCTCATCCACAGCAAAATAAGCTATTTTCTTATGCTTCACTAGAATGTGCAATAATTCCTGAAACGTCTTTGTGGCTGCTTGTTCCGGTGTTATATATAAAAACCGTATACTTGGCCTGATTGCTTTCAAATCTGTAATGACACGTTCTCGTTCTTTGCCTGTCATCTTCGAATTGAGTGAATCTGCTTGTATCTTATGTTTTGCCAAATGATCGATTTGATCTTTGATGAGAGCCAATAATGGCGAAAATACAATTGTTATTTGATTCTCACAAAGTAATCCAGGCAATTGAAAACACAAAGATTTACCTGAACCCGTCGGCATTGAAATATAAACATCTCGATCTCCTATAACAAATATCATATATTTATTTATTAGCAATTACTAATTGCTTAGATAATTACAAGAACTCACTTTTTACGGCGCATTTTATTGCATTGTATTGTAAATCAGATTTAAAAGTTTTGTGTCCGAAGTATTTCTCTAGCCCTTCATATAGTTTTGTATCCATTGTATTTGTAAGATTATTGTCCACCATTTTACCATTATTGAAGTTTATTTGAATGATATGATGATGTATTCACAAATTCATATAAATAAAATTGTAACAATTTCTAATGAATGAATACAGCGCGCGGGAAATACACAAATACACAGACACTCGGCATGCACGGCAAATCAATGCGATTATTGTTTTAGCAGATTGTCATCTCTCTGCTCAGCTGTTCGTGGGGGCTGTCAACCTGGGCATATTTGTTAAAGATTTGATAGAATTTTATTTAAAAGAAAATTAAAAAACAAAAAAACAAGTTCGTTATTTAAAATTATGTATCTGTATCTGCATTTATAATATCTTTCTATTTGGGAAATTGTATTTATTAAATTATAACGTCATTCAGGATATTAGAAGATAAAGTTATCAATTGGTTGGATTGCTTTAAATACATACATATTTAATACAATGGTATCGTATGTATTACATACTTATAGTAGAGTATATTTACACTCTTCAATAGTATTAAAAGATTTTCATAAAGTTTGTAACACACAGATCGAGATATCGAAGCAGGGGCAGCCTTAGCCTTTGCGAGAGAGACTCCGGGCGGGTAGATCTTTGCGAAGCCCTTGTCTTTATGGAATTAGTTTTAATGATGATACTTGACGAGAAATGCAAAGTTATTAATAAATAAATATAGAGTTTTAAAATTTTTTATTGTTATTTAACAATAGTTAATAAACACAAAGATAACAAGTTATTATTATATTATTTTTATTATTCAGAGATACAGAAATTATGTTTGCGGTTTTTTCCAAGACTAAAATCATTAATCAAATCATAATAATTTAATTTAATAATTTTAATTGAAATAATAGCAAGTGCTGAGAGCCGCTCTTGTGTCATATTATTCCACTGTAACAGGTGTCGTGGCTATAATATATTTCAGCACCGAAACAATGTCATCGTTTCTGTCATATACACGGATAAACATATTCAGTTCTTCATATATAATTTATGTCCATCAATATCAGATTTGTCTCGTACTGTTAGAGATAATTGTAAGTTGCTGCATTGATTTAAAAGTTCACATTCAGTCATTTCTTTTGACTTTTCTTTTGCTATGAAGCCAAATATGCTTTAATGATGCTTAAGTCCCTCAGACATAGGTTGGCAACCTGCGCGCACATTGATGACATAAAAAGACTGTATTTTGAAAATATCTTCGGAAGATAATGCAGGAGCTTCGTCTACACCATCGTAATCAAAATTTCTTTTCATACGTCTACATCTCACGACTTTTAACTTTGTATCAATATCATTCTCATCAGCCATTTCTCTCGCTGTTACCAAGGATGATGAAGGAAACCGATTTCACAATATTATCAAGCAATTGAATAAATGCGTCTAGGTCCAGGTGCATTTTTTCGCTCTGCCATATCTTACTTATGACATTTATCTTCGTAAGAATGTCATACCATACGACGAGAGAAATTATAAACTCGTATGCAGTTATTTCATTTTCTATAGAATGGCATTCACTAACCAACAGACAATCTGTCTTAGTTTATGCTAAATCCTTCAAAGCATCACATATATCGCTTAGTTAATATTTAACGGCCTTCACCGATTCTACCCTGCATTCCCACCTAGATTCGGAAAGTGGTTTTAGCGATAAAGATTTTACATGGGATTTTAAAATAGGCCACCTCTGACTCGAGCCAGCAAACAGAGTGTACAGCCTTTGTAGCAAACCAAAAAGGATTTTGCTTGAACACAAGACGATGCTGCGTCTCCTAGGATCAGATCCCAGCTGCGACTTCCACAGGGTAAAAAATAAGCAAGTGAATTAATTTCAAGTATACGTTTCTGGACACCACTTTTTGTTCCACGCATATTGGCTCCGTGAGTTATATAATATTTTTCTAATGTTCGCCACCCCCAAAGGCTGCTGCTGCATCGAAAACACCATAAAGTATAAATATTCTTGATCAGCAAACCTTGATCCAAATTTATGTTCTTATTAGAAAAACTTTTGTGGTCTTTGTATTATAGACTTAGACACTATAAGTGCCTAACCCATATCCAACAACCAAATAAATTTCAAGACCCTCGGACCACTAGGAAGGGCGTGAATAGTATTATAATTTCAGCATAGCCAAATTAGGTTTTTTTCTGGTTTTTTGTTGTTCGTTATAAGGCAATTAGAAGAAAAAAAGAAAGAAAAATTTTAGAAACTCCACCGGAAAAGTTGGATATTTTGACTTTTTGTTTTAAAAACTGAATAATCGTGCATTCGCCCTCTAAAAATGGAATTACCTTGATAGGTTAATGTGTTAAGAGCCGTCCCGTGATACAAATATGCAGAGAGTGTGAGTTCAACACGTCAGTCCCGGAGTTCCGATGTTTTTTTTAAATATTTTTTAAAATATATAGTTAATATTTTAATAAATATGATTCATGAAAAACGTTTTCATGTGTTTTCACTTTGAATTAGTTTGCAAATATCCCTCTTCACTTGGGCCGCATCTGGGTCGCATTAGAACAGACTCTTACTTGACTTGGTCCGCGGTTTAGATGGCCCTGGTCTTAATGGAAGATCCAACGGCTATTTACACAATAGTTGACCATAGAGATTTTTGTTATCCATCAAATTGATAGAGATAGAATTGGGGTGGTATTTTTTAAAAATTTTGTTTTTGTTTATTGAAATTTTTGGGCCTCTGTGGGTTATAGAGCTATGCACGTACCAACGGAATAGTTTATATTGAAATATTTAGACAATTTTTTTAATTCAAGTTGAAGTACTTATATGGTACACTAAATTTGAATGCCAACATTCTTTTTCGCTTCGCAATGGTTTTGCCTTGAAATGAATGAAAAACAAGTAACTACACCGCATAACTGGGGCTTTTTTACAGAGATGCCTGAAAATGAGCACAGTGCGCGACGAAATCCTCACAAGCTGCATTCATCACCAACAGAGGTTGCAAACTCATTTAAACAGTCTGGAGACGGAGACTTCACCTTAATGACCTCCCAATTAGAAGGTTACCATAAAAATAAACGTATACCTCAATAAAATTGCTTCCTAGTTAATTATCAATATAATTATAAGAATATTTTATGCTCTTTTGCAAAAATGTTAAACATTATTAAACGAAAAAAAAAAAAAAAAAATTGTCTAATAAAGTTATTAATCTTTCTTCCATGTTTCATAATAGAAGTAATAAATTAAATACGCATTTCTGTTTTTATTTGTATTTTAAGACACTTCTTTACTTTTGTTGTTGAACATTCAGATTACTTAAAATCTAAATTATTACAATATATTGTAAGATAAAATACAAAAAACAAAGAAAAAAAAAAACAAAAAAATTAAAATTTATTTCATAAAATTTTTAAATTTGTACATTTATTTTTGTCGAACAAGTTCATGGCAATTATTAAGTAATTAATTCATATTAAATTTATAATTAATAATATTTTATATAAAAACCATTTTATGATGTTGTTATGTGTGTGTGACAATGTGTGTTCATGTGTTTAATGAATGAATAAGAAGAAAAGAAATATTTGTTTGCACTTAAATTAAATTAATTTTTTAAAATGAAAAACATTTTCAATATTGCAAATTTGTATGGTCTGTAAATATTACAGTTATTAATAATAACTATTTTTTATTATTACTTAACGTCGTAAAAAACATGTTAAAAAATCCATTAAACATTCAATTTCTGATCATTCCAAATCACCATGAACACCAAAACGAACAGTCAATAGAATATCGATTAAAAAGATAATGGCAGTAACCAAAGAAACTGAAGCAGAGGCTAAAACCAAATCCAAACGTTGCATATTTGGATGCCAATAGTTGCGATCCTTTGTTGTAGACCAATCACGGAAGAGCAAAGCAGTTGTGGCCACAAATAAAACGAATGCAACCAAAGACCAAAGAGTAGCTGTACGCCAAGGAGTGCTACAAGATATTAAAAGAGAAATTGAGAACAATTCAATTATTATTATTATTATTTTATTAAGTATAAGAAACAGCAACTAATTGGAGTAACAACAACAATAACAACATCAACGCACATATCACCAAATAAGGCCATAATTAAATAAATTGCTGTATAGATGAGTAAAGCACCAAAGGTCACATAACAGAGCGCAATGACGCGAGGCGTTATGAAGATGCGCAGATGTGAGTGTGTCGACGGTTCATCGATCAATCCGATCAAGCATATTAACAGGCACTAAACAAGAAGATGGAGAACAGAATGAAAATGGAGATATAAAAAGACTCTTTAATTAATTAATTCTTTTTCCAGTTTCTTAATTAAATGTTTCCGTCGTCTACTTACCAATTCAATGAATTTAATTGCAATCAATGTGTAGGTGGCTTTACGCGAACTACTTGTGGTATACACACTTTCCTCCGCTGGCGACATTTCGACACGTGAGATTTCTAATATTTTTATTATTTTTTTTTTAATGAAAAATTACACAATTATATTATTTATATTTTTATAAAAAAGAAAACTTATTTTCACTTTTCCAGATTTTACTTAAACAAAAAAAAAAAGCTCTAAAAAAATAATATTTCTTATAATATTAAAACTCTACCTATAGAACTCATGTAGCTCATATTGAAAAGTTGTTTCTTGTGACCTTTTTACTGTTGTAATAAAATACCGTTAAGCAGCAGTGTTGCAAATTATTCTAAATTCTGTTTACACAAAACAAAAATATCTTTAAATAGACAACAAAAAAAACAGAATAGTTTTTCAATTTTTGATTGCGTTTTGATTTCATTACTCATTCAAGCATGGAAAACACAAAATTTTCACGCGTTTTAAATATGTCTAAACGTTATTGTAATGTTCTTTTTTTATTGTTATGTTTTATATGTCAAGGTATTTGTTTGTAATTTGTTTATATGGAAATATTATTTACAATATTTATTTGTTGTTAATATTGTATACCCTTTACTCAATTGGTTGGGTTAGTATACAATATTAATGATAATGTGTAAAACATTTAAGAGCGAAGAATTAGTGAAAGATCTCACAAAATGTTAATGGAATCGATTAGTACTATAAATCTATCAATGTTCGTTTTTCCAAAAAAAAATTATTAGACTAGCGTACACTGTTTTCTGCTGTCTACGATATTATGGACACTTTAGTCATATGGTTAACACTGTTCACTGTTTTGATTTTATAAAATGATGGAATTTTTTGGTTTGATACGCAACAAACATCACACAGAAACACTCTTCACACTATGCTAGAGTTTCCTTGAAAAATTCAACAAAATCGGTCTAGCGGTTTCGGAGGCAAAAGGGAACATGCATACAGACAGACAGACAGACAGACATAGATAAACTTTTCTACTGATTGGTTGACCTGATGATATGTTTGATAAAGATGACTTGTTTGATTTTAAAATAAGCTTAATATGCATCTCACTTGCATACTTTTTTTTGTTTTTGTTTAGATTTGGGTTAATCGAATTTTCTTTTTTCCTAAACCCTTCCTCATGAATCATGCCGTCTATTGGTGAAAACCGTATGAAAATCCGTTTGATAGTATTTGAGTTTATCGCGTTCGGACACGCTGACGCAGCGGCAGACTTTGTTTTATAATAGAAATAGATATAGAAATTTGAAATGTGATGTGCAGACTTACGTAGTTAAGTCCTATGCTACATGGGAATATATTTTATATTAATGCAAACTTTGGAAAAAAAATGTTGGTCCTAAATAGCTTAAACTGAAATATTTGGAGTATTTTTTAATTTGAAGTCGAAGCAGTGGCTTAAATTAAATTGTTTTGTTGGGTTTTATTGATCCTCGTTCATCTACAAGATTGATTTTCTTCAAACATCTCCCTCTCCCTAGAGCTCTATAGTAAAATACCACATATTTTTAAAGATATAACTTTGAAAGATATGTATAAGATTGAAAGTGAAATTATTTTGAATTTAAGAATATCGACTTCTGTTCAAAAAAAAAAAAAAAAAAAAAAACAAAAGTGATTTACTATTTTTCTTGGCCTTTATTTTCTATTTTTTGCTGATTATAAATGTATAAAGTACTTCAAATATTGACTATGGCATAAATGTTTATAAGTGGTACAAGCTTTTCACAGAAGTTTGAAAAGATGTTAATGGCGATGCCTGACATAGACATCTACAACCAATGAAAACGCTGAAGCAGTGAAAAAACTTGCTATCACAATCACGAATTACAATTATAATAGATATTTTGCTAAGGAGGACGATATATTGGTTGGCTCATGCCCCACTCACTGATGCAAATAATTGTTGCCAAATTAACCGAATTATCGGTGCCAAAAAAAATCTGAATCGAATTAACCGCTTAACAGTACTTTTTTCCATTAATCATACCATCACTTTGTTCCGAAATTGCTAGGCCTTGACCAAAAGAATAGACGCATGAGCATCGCTCAGGAGCTGTTGATTAAATTTAACAACGAACCAGATTTTGAGAAAAGGGTTAGATGTCGAAAAAAAAAAAAAATTGATTATAGATTCTTTGATCATTTTTTTTCCCCTAAAGTAATAAATCGAAAAGCATATCTAAAAATGCACAATGACTGATAATGTCATCATATGTACATATTTTGGGGATCGAATGTATGTAGCCTTTTTTTTTAAAAGACCTCGTACTATTCTTTCAATTATTTTTTAAATCTAAAACTAATAAATACAAAACAGGAACCAACAAAATATGATAAAATAATGTGTGTTTTGCACAAATTTTAAGACCATTTCTGAATGATTTTTGTCACTCTGTATTTCTTAAACAGTTCCCATATTTGGGAAATCCAATGGTCGTACCCAACCTTAGTTGTGTCTACTAAAAGTTTGTTAGAACAGCTGCTTCTTCCTGTTGGATGTCATACGAAGGTAAATACTTATGTACATAATTCATTTATTTTTAGATAAATGTTGTTGTTATTAAATATTTAAACAATTTAAACAATTAAAATGAATTAGCATTTCAAGTCATTAGTATTGTACTATGGAATTATGAGTCTGAATCTTTGTATTTTTTGTTATTTGTTAATTTTTTTTTGGTGTTTTATTTGTTTTTTAATTTTTTTGGTATTTAATGTTATTTTTAACAGTAATTACGAGTATTTTGACAAATTGTTTCACCAACAACAACAACAAATGATGTCATTTTTTTTATTTATTTTTCTGTAATGAACATTTTGGGGTGTGGAATAATCAAGAAATTATGAATAATTTGTTAAGAAAATGAAATTTTTACATGAACATTAAATCATATATTATACGTAATTAAGTCAGAAAGATTAATTCTAGTTGTAACAGAAAACCTGCTGTGCATTTATGAGTAATAGAGATTGAATTTTCTGATTAAGTAAAAGTAAAATTTAGTCACGATTTTTGTAATAAAAAGAAAAACAATATTAAAGATATGTGCAGTAGAAGGTTTTCAGGTATGACTTTGATCATACTATACTTAAGCTTAGATTGATACAAAGTATTCTATTCATGATGAGAATTTATTATTCGATTGTCTTACTGAAGAATGTCCCTTAGAATTAAAAGATCATTAATCGAAAAAACATTTCATTATTTTATTATCTTTAAGGGAATTGAGGTTTAATGTGGATTAATTGAATATACTTTAAACTAAAAGTTGTAATCAAAAAAAACTGACATGAAGTCAGTCACTACTTCAGTGTTTTAAAGGAATTTATGATTTTTTTCTTTTTTGCCTTAGACTGAAGATATGAAGACTTGAAAGAATTGCTTGGATTCCATTTTTCTCAGTATTTAGTTGATTTAGATAAGTAAAAATGTCATGAAATATATCAAATAAACTTCACATAAAACGCATTTTCTTATAATCAAAAAGATACTTATTTAGTACAAATCAGAAAATTCTATTTAATAGAAACTTTTACTATTGAACGTAACACACCCAACACATAAATTGATTAAAACTAATTGGTTTGAAACATGGGACTCACATGCGTATACACAACAATAATGACAACGAAATCTTTTATAAAAATGTAATTCTTTAAGAAGTTACACTCAAAATCTAACGACCCAAAAATCAACTGAATAAACAATTAAATTAAATTAAATGAATAGAAAGAAGGGAATGGATAAAGAGAAAAGAGAAAAAAATAAAGACAAAAAAAAAAAAAATCATCGCATATAACAATAAATACTTTTTGGGGAGCAAATAATAATAAAAAACAAACATAGTATAAAAGAAAAACCCTCTAAATTTTATTAAGTATACAAAAACGGAAACGTAATAGCAGCAGAACAAATCCACGAAATACAATGAACAAAGTCAGTTTTCTTCATGCAAACGCACTTAAAAGTAAAAAAAAAAAAATCCCAAATATACTTACTAACTTTAACTTTTTCAGTTTCAACGAAACTTAAATACCTTTCATACCGTAATTTCAATAATGCGGTCGGTTGTTCAGAATAAATGGAATATAAAAACGTAGTTTCTAATTTGTGATGGATTCGTACTCATTACTTTTTGTGCATTGCCAATATTCATATTCATGAACACTCACGACTCAAATTTATTCTCACTGCAGTTCTCTGTTTCGTATAAAGACTATAAGACTCATTCAGTATTTCAAAAATATCAGTTTAAACATTCTAACGATTTGCTATAGGCTAAGATTAATATGGTCGCTTGTAACCAGTATTGAAGGATAGTGATGGTATGACAATTGAGATTAATCGGTTATTTTCTTTTAAATTACGATTTAATTGTATTATAAATTCTCTTTAGATTAATCGACGGCATCGGTTAGTCCAATTCTGTTATTCACAAAATAATTGTAAAAAAAAAAATCATTCCCCAGATCCTTTAGTATTAGATAATAGGTATGTTTTATGAAACATAGCTGAAATTGCCCTTATAGACGACAACATTGGGAGTGGAAGTGGAAAGTATTCTAATGTGAAGCAGAATTTTATATATGGGCTCACCATAAGTCTTTGATCCACAAACGAAGGAGAAAGGTTAATGACTTCCCACTGTTTAAGATGATCTAAGCTACTTCCTTAATGCTTCAGTATTGGAGTTAAAATGCAATGTCTTTCACACCTGGGAAGATGACAACCGTCTACCCTAAGCTTAAAATGCTTTCCTCAAAACTATTGTTTCCTAATTGGAACTCATGTGTCCTCAGAGCGACTATTTTTCAAAGCGAGTGTAACCACTATGGAAAAATGTAACAAATTAATTACAAAATTCCAATCAAATATATTGTTTCTAAATTCAATTCTTAACAAATACAAGAATTTGCCAACCCTTTATGGGGATTCCGACATGCAGTTTAATGTGTTACAAACCTCATGGCCAAGTGCCAATACTATAATTTGAAAAGGCATACAAAATGTTAGTGAAACTTATATACGTGTAGGCGAGTAAAATTGTTGCATGTTTGATGGCTTTGGACGACAACAACAAACAGTTAAAGTGGTAAGAAAATATGTATAAAATTTGTTAGTAAAGCGTAGAAAACACGTGTGAAAAGAAAAGAAAAGAAAACTAACAACAAGAAATGTTAACTTAACTAACCCAACCTAACTGGAAAGTTTTAGTCTGCCTACCCTAGTACATAGTTGATGATTAAGAAAGGGAAAAATGTGAAGTGTGAAAAATACTAGTCATGATTATGGTGGATGAAAACAACTATATGGACATTTAGGGTAGGTAAAATCAGTCAGTTTTAAAAGGGACTATAATTTTCTTTTTTATTAAGCAAATTTAATACCAAGTGAAAGTACGAGTAGAAATCTTAGCCATGATTTCTTTCAGCACATAAATTTCAACTTCAAAGATGCACAATAAAAGCTTATAACTGTTAAATGTTTAAAATTGCATATGAAATTCTCGTAAAAAGGGCCCCATTGTGTTCACGCGTGGTTACAGTTTGCATGTTCCCGCTAATAAAACTGTCATGATTTTGTTTTAACAACAAACGGTTTAAGCCAAAAAACAAAAACAAACTACACAAACAAAATACGATGGAAGTGTGTGTGTGTGGAAAAAGTAAAGAGAAAGAGAAAACAAAAACAAAATGCGCCAGACATCAAAAAAATGTAAACAAACTTTTTGTGACCAAGCCAAAAACATGTTAAACATGTTTTACCATAAGTGAAATGGTCAAGAAGCATAAAACATAATCTCTGTACATCACTCTCTTTCTCTTTCTCTCTCCCTCTCTCTCTGCATTTCTTTGAGAGAAATATTTAAGAAAATATTATGGTACAAAGAGAAGAGAAGACAAATGAAAGCTTTATACTTCTACTACTATTACCACACCTGATTTTTCGAAAATACAAAAACAAAAACAAAAAATCACCCACTAAGACTGACTGATGTAATATTTTAGTCACGACTGTAACCTCTTTCTTTCATCATGTTGCTGGATACATTTTGCTTGCTTAAGTTTGTTATGCATGAAAGCAGCGTGGCAGCGCAACACTTGAGCATGTTTTCAATTATGTTGCGATTTGTCGATGTTGTTCGTTCTTCTGCTTTTCGAGTTTGTTGGGCTTATTTTTTAAGTCGAAGCCATATACTCGTACATTAGTATAAAGTATAAGAAGAAAAACAAAACCAGGGTCGATGACTTTATAAAAACAGAAACAGGCACAAAAACAAAAATTTGGATGAGGATGAAGTTGCCATTGCAATTGGATTTGGATTTTGTTGATTTGTTTTGATTCTTTTGAATTTGCAAGTTAAGACATTTGTTTGTTGTTCTTGAATCTTTGAACAAAATAAATAAATACAACTGATTTTGATCAAACTTAGATCTAAGTTTCTTTAAAAAATGTATCTTGATTTTTTATGTATTTGACATAAATAAAGATCTGAAGTTATGCAATTTGTTATTTTTTAGATGAATACATGCCAACAACATTCGAACATTCATTCATTCATAAAATTCCAAAAGACTCATTCAACAAGATGTCAATAATTTGTTGACCTCAAAGTCTGAAATTTTAATTTATGCTAATTTATCATTTCCTGAAAAGAACTCAACTGTTTAAAAAAAATAAAATGTACAAATACTCTAAGAAAACAATAAAATTATGATGTAGGATTGAGTATTTTTTATAGCACAAAACCAGTTTTTTCGATGCAACCAGCAATCCACGTTTCCCTCATAAAGTACCCTTCTGTTTATTTGTTATTGTCATGATTGATGCAATAAAAATACAATTCTTACTTTGGTTTCCAAAACAAATCAAGAATGAGATTGAAATTGAGATTGAGAGAGACTAAATGCCAAAAAAAAGAGAGTAGATTACATGTTCTGACCAAAAGAGAATTGCAGAAAAGTGCATTAGTATGCAGAACTGGTCTAAACTGGATTCACGTGTTAGGAATATTTAAACCAAAACAATAAGTTGATTATAAATACAATAAAAAAAAAGTTAGTATGGATTGCATTGCATGAACATATAAAGAAGTCATTTAATCCAAAATGGTTATTAGATACATTTTTAATAGGAAATATGATATGTATCTACAATTTTAAAAGAGCAGTAAGTGGACTTTTTAATAACCATATAAAAAAAATTGGTATGAGAAATTACACCTATAAGTCATCCACACTATGATAAAATCAAAAATTTTATAAAATATTCTAAGTATATTTTATAAGTACACAAGTAAGTGGATTCATCGACATACAATCAAACATCCAGAACTCGAACTTCTATAATTTGCATTTTCTACAACTCAAAACAAATCAACTTGTAGTACCGTTTAAAGCGAAAATTCTATACAATTTTTGATCATCCATAATTCGAACTTCCATAACGCGAATATTATTATAACTCGAACAATAAAATTGAAACGTTCAACATTAAGTCAAACCTTTTTTTTTGGAAAAATCCAAATTATTTAGAATATTATTTGTGTAATAACATGGTATATACAATAATATATTGGTGTCCTCGAAAACGGCACAGCTTTGCTCTGCTCTTTCCAAGGTATTACTACTAAAGCCTAATATACTCGTACTTAGTTGATCATTATTGAAAAAACACTGACATATCGTAAATATCAATGCTGAAGTCTCTAAACAGCATAATCTCTCAATATTCAGTCGTTCATCTGCGCTACCCCCTCTCTATGCATATCCACATCAACTCGTCAACTTTATCGTTTGATGATGTTATCTTGATTCTGTCAGATGTTTCGGGAAGCTGTTTGATACTTTTACCATTTGTTAAGTTCTGTTTGTTACTCTTCATTGTTCCATCACGGTGTTGCTATTGGTTTTGGTAATCAATGGTTATATTCGATGTTCAGTGATGCCACCTACCTTCCTGATTGACTGAATGACTATCTCCCTGTCTGACTGCCTTTGACAGTATTAATTTTTTTTTTTTTTTTTTTGGGAATATTTTGAATAAAATTAGATGAGTTCTACGGAAAAATAATGGACTTTTAAATGTTTGTAGTTCTTAAAGTCACGTCTTGTGTCAAAAACTTCAATAAACCGACATTCTTATAAAAGAACTTCTATAAAGAATATTTCTATGATTTTCTCTATATAATAATAAATTTATTACAATATGAACAAAGAAACTATTAATTGAAAAGACTTCCAAATTTTCCAAATAGAAAATTCTTTTCTTTCCAATTACCATTCAACAAGTTGACAGTTCCAATTATTTCAAAAAACTGTAAAATTAAACAAACAGTTAACACGCTTCTTTGTTGACTGTACCAAGTTTAATTGACTTAACTTAACTTTCCTTAAAAACACCACCACCATCCTCACGAACAAATTCAGTGACTAAGTCTAGTAAGAACAACAACATTGAACGAATGAATGCATGAAGCGTGTAACAATTAGAGAAATGGGGTAACCTACCCCCACCCAAGTGAGCGGCAGCATGGCATTGTTATAAATATTGTGTGGACATGCAAAATAAAATAACAAAAATTAAAAAAAAAAGGCCAATAAAAAAAAAAAAAAAACAAAGTAAGCTTTGTTGGTTATTGCCGCGTTTTTTGACCTAATTTTCATGCAAATATACATTCACACTCATCACAATAAACTACTTACTATTGTATTGTAGTAGTATCATTTTACAGTCGCGGCTAATAAATCAAGACAATGAACACCTGATTTACCTCAACTGAAGTAGTCAGTACACTTGATTTACCTTACTCAACTATACCACATACTTTACATGGTTAATGCCAAAGGCTTCTATTGTTATACTCTTCATGCAGTGAATAGTATTATAAGTTTGTTATGCGGTTTGTAACACAGAAGGAGACATCGGAGACCCCACCATCTCGACGAGACGAGTTGATCTAACCATGTCCGTCTGTCGCTCTGTCCGTCTGTCTGGTTGTATGTATGCAAACTAGTCCCTCGGCTTTTAAGCTAGAGAGCTGCACGGAGCCTTCTATTCACCATACGCAGTACATTTGTCGGAATGAGGCTAATCGGACCACAAGGGGAGGTACCCCCATACAAACCTGTTTAGAAAAAGCTATTTTGTTTTTGTACTTTCGACTTGAAACCCACACTCAGAAATCATATGAATTTCAAGATCCTCGGACCACTAGGAGGGGTGTGAAGAGTATTATAATTTTGGTATAGCCAAAGTTAGACTTCTTTTTACTCGAGAATGAATCTACGTCGTAGTGATATTTGCGGTTTGTTATTCTCAGTAGGTGGGTGGGTGATGATTGGTGGTGGCGTTTTGAATTGGTAATGCTTCATGTTTAATCAAGTGTAGTTTGTGCGATACATTATAATTGTTAATAAAATAATAATAGTTAACAATTTCTCAAGTTATTGTTGTTGTTATTATTGTTGTTGACCCAGTCAATGCCAATGAAATTTAGTATAGAAACCATGCATGTTCAATACAATTTTTCACCCCCCTTCAACATCATCATCATTATTCTTTGATTCAATTTAATAAATAAATAAATGGGCACAAAAGTGCACATAAACGGACTCTCAGTAGTCAAGTCCTCATCACGTGCTTTGGGAATTAAGCAATCGGTGTGCATGTGCAGTAGATACATGATTGCATGGATGATTCATAATTTATGAAACAAAAAACTCAACACATTTTATTATTCTTTAAAGAGAATAAATAATAAAAGAAATATGAATATAAAATATTAAAAGGCAAAAACAAAAAAAATTAAACACGCAATTTTCTCACAAGTTCTCCATGGATCCAAAGGAAATTACATACACCAATATCATCAAAAATGACTAACTTTTGTTGTTGCATGTAGTTTAACATTTTGGGGTGGGGCACATATACAAATAAACTTACTAACACACACACATACCCATACACATACACACGCACACACACATTCCGCCCATATTTGTTATTTTTTGAATGTGGCGCTCATCTTAGCTTTGCTGCTTGGCTTCGATGGCTTATGATAAGTGAGAGAGACTCCCAGCAAGCAAGCAGCAAGAGAATTACAAAAGAGACATGGTGACAGAGAGAGAGAGAGAGAGAGATAGGGAGTCTGTTTAAGAGAAGATCATTAACTGACACAGTGGCGCATGTTGTTTGTGTTTGTTATTTGTTTTTCTTTTTTGTTACTATTATTTTTGTATGTTGTTGCTGTAATACAAAGTTGTTGTTATTGCTAATATGGGGACAGGTTTCACTGTTTTTGTTGTTATTGCTGTAATATGACTTGTGTATTTGTTGTTGTTGTTTGTGTTAGAAGTGCATTTTTCTACTATTTTTTTTGAGCTTTCAGTAAGTAAAACTGGTTTTTGGAAAATATTTTTCATATTTTTTGTTTTTTATGTAAATTGCAAAATTAATTATTTAATTAAAATGTTAATTTATGCAGTAATTTATTTTTTTTTTGTTTTACTTGTGCATAAATTAATATTTTTTTATTTAAATTTTCTATTCTATTAATAATTAATTAGTTACGCACATTTATTAATTAGAATATTTTAAATACTTTTATTATTTAGAAAGTTACTCAACAAAGTGCAGGGAAATTGTTAAGAGTTTAGGTAAATTTTTTTTTAAAACACAAAATTATTCAAATTTACACATACGAAACGCGCACTTTTCTTATTCTTATGTATTTTGTATACGTTTTCAATTTTCCAAAATAATTTTGAAAAGTTTACTTTCAACCGCTCACGAACCGCAACCGACGAGAAGCATCTAACGAATGTTCGAATGTTTCATGCTTCACCATTTTTTTCTTTTGTATTGTTTACTATTTGTCAAGTACAGTACATTTCGCTTATAACGAAATTCAAGGATAAAATGGTTCGTTTTAAAAGAAGTTCGCTTTAAATGGAGACTTGAACAAAACAATTTATAAACGTATGTACTTATATGCACATGCATTTATTAACTTATTTGTTGATTTTTTAAAACAAATGTTGGATATTTTAACAAAAAAAAAAAAAAACTAGTTCTTAAAAAAATCAGTTATTTTAGTTTGCTTAATACCAATATTAGTTTCATTTATATGCACTTCCACTTGAGCCAAGTGGCTGCACATCGCCTTTAAACACACAAAAAAAGAGCGTACTTTTGAAATGGGTTCGATTTAGACGATAGTTCGTTTTAAATGGGTCTGTTATAGGCGAAAAGTACTGTATTTACTATTTATATATTTACATCATATTTACACTTTTACATTTTACCACAATTCACTTCACACATTCATATATCCCCCTTTTCCCTTTTCCCATTTCTTATTTGCAATTTTTCTTTATATTTTGTATTCTTTTTCATATCCTTCTACCAACTAAGTTGCATGGTTGCATTTTAAAATGTAAATAAAACAAACTCTAAACGGAACTAAGCCGAACTTTAATTATGATTATGTCTCTCAGAGATTATATGATTTGTGTTGATTACATGATGAAATAAATATCTTTTTTATTAATTTAAGCAAATACTTGAAATGGTTTAAGTCTATGGTTTAATATAAAATGTGTAGAACACCAAGATCGGTTTAAGTCTTGAGTCTTTGGTTTAAGTCAAGGGTGCATAGTTGCATAACAGAAAAAGGAAAATATTAAAATGTCAACTTTATTTCTGTTTCATTCAAGTTCAAGTGTCAAACAATCAATCTGTCTCACATAACTTCAAGCAACATGTTAAATTAACATTGAGTTCAATTTGTGTGAGACAGAATATTAGTTGTGTGAGAAAGAAAATATATATTCTCTTGGTTCTCTCGTAGAGTTGAAATTTGCTCCCAACAACAATATGAAAAAACTGCTTGTGTGTTGTACAACAAAACTATAAAGAGAGAGTAATGGTCATGTCTCGACATATAGAGACTATTATGTTAGGTGGCGCTGTGATAGCGAGCTGCCCTTGCCATATTGATCGACAGTCAATTTTTCGAGGGCACACGCTACTTTTCAAGGGTATTCGCTGCCACTGCTGCCACCTAATTTTAAAATGGTTAAAACTTTATATTATTTCTATTAATTTGTCAAGAGTAATACTTTTTCCTCGAGACTCAGTCCAGATTTAGAATTAATTAGCCAATGGTGACTTTGTATACTTAGTATTATGTATGTTTTTTTCCCTTCTATATGTTTATCCAGGTGAACGTCAAGATGAGTTACCTCCTGATTTTTAGAAATTGTAGCGACTTTTAAAATTTTTGGAGAACAAGTCCTACTATTCTGTGTAAGTGTAATGTGCTTACATTATTATAGATTTAATATCATTTTATTTTAGACAGTACTGTTTGTTGGTAAAGTGCTTTAGACAGCACACAGATGGCGCTAATGTTGTAAAGTAGAATCGTGGAATCGCTTAAAAAGTGATTACATGATTTCTTTATAGAAAACTAAATTTTCTCTTAATAAATTTAAAATTAAGGCAAAAAATATAAAATTATTATATGTATATCTCATGTTAATTACCTGGTTTATTGAGAAAAATCAAATAATCATCAAATTATTTATCTACAAATTAAGAAATTGATTCATTGTTTTGATGGAATTTTATTAAGAAAAACATGTGGAAAACCGCCCCACATTAAATAATAACAATAGATAGCTAATTATTTACAAATTTATATTTGAATATCTGTATAAGAGAACTTGGTCATTGATAATTGAAAAAAATTATAACACATTTCCTGTGATTTTTATTTACAATATAGATTTTTATGATTTATATGAACTCTATAAACATTTTACCAAAAATTTCAATTGTTGTGTGCCTCTTATTGTTACAAGAACAATTTCTATTTTCATTGTCATTGTTTTGTATTCTCTTAACCGTTAGGAACAATTGTCTAGTGATATTTAATCGTACTCCGTAAATAGAGACAAAGGTGATTCATTTTACTTGGGCTACACTCTTTATTTATTAATAGAAGAATTCATCCATTTCAGATTTCGTGAAAATTCAAAGAATTCAATTATTTTTGACATTCGCTGTCATCTATGGCGTATGATTAATAACACAAAATATTGTAACAGAGTTAAAGTAAAACATATTATATGATATAATGTACTTATCAATAAAAAAGTAAGAACCTTAAAATCTTATTTTTAAGAATCAACTTATTTCTTTTATTTCTATTTATTTGCGTTTTTAAAGAAAAATCATGAGAAAAATTTAAATTAATTGGTTAATCGATTAATGGAAACGAGTGATTATTAATTGCAATTAATTGGTGATTGTAAACGTCGATTAATTGTAAACGTAATTTCCAAGGAGTTAACTGATTAATCGTACTTTTTCGATTAATTGTGTCTTCACTACTCACAAGTGGTCGTACATAACAGCTGCCTCCCGGCTGGATTGAGCGGTTCTTGGCTGACTGTTGTTGTTGGGATAATGAAATGACATCAGATAAAAAACAAGGATGACATGACTTCACCAGAATATTGTTGTTTTAGGAGGCTGTCTTCCATTGTGGAGATTTCCTCATAGTAATCGGATCACCTTAGTTCAGTTATGGTTGGGTTGATCTGTTATCCTCTAGTGCTACAGGGAAACGTATGGGTCTCTGTCAATAATCGCTGTGTGCAGTGTGATGGTTTCGCTCACAATACAGTTTACACTTTTAAATGTCCTAATAAACCGACTCATTTGAGATTCCCAATGACTTATGGCTTTACCGATAGAGGTTGCTTTCTTTGAAGGGCTTCATGTATAGGCAGAGCTCTCCTTATTTTTCCCACTTAATTAACGTGACTTTAATATTATATAATTAATTTCTTTTGCTTTTTTTATTCCTCCCACCGCATACAAATCTCCGTTAAACCCACACCATTCCCATTTCATATTTATTGGCATGTGTAGCTCTATTTGCAGCCCCCTTGCTGTTACAACAACAACAAGTGGTCATTGGGTCTTGCAGCCACCAAACTGCGGGTATGTGTACAAATTAGGGAATCTAAATGACAAATGTCCATTTATTTTTAGAAGAATAAAAATGACAAATGGAAAGGGATGATCTTCTTATATGAAACTACACTTTAAAATAGGGTTGTCCAGTCCGCGGCCCAGGTAGGTCTAGAAATTTTCCATCTGAGGCCATGATTTTTTTATATAAATTTCAGTTTGTTTACAAATAAATTTTATTATTATAACAAAAATGCACAGCAAAAAAAATTTACTATTTACACAAAAAACACAATAAACAATAAATTAATTTATTTAATTAATTAATTAATAAAAAATCCAGTCTTTCGTTTACGCAATTGCCGCTACTTAAAATCAATTAAATTTTATATTTTTATTTTAATTATTGTATTTATTGAAGAAAGAAACTAAGAAAATTTGTAATCAATACAAAATTTCTTTATATCTTTTGATTTTGTTTTATTTTGTCCTCATCATCATCATCATTGTCAGCCTCAGTAAATGCGATCGCGCAAAATTAAGTTTTGTGGTTTTTTAGGCGCAAGCAAAAATTCAAATTCCGTTTCTAATGGTTCAACAAAACTTATATCAAAAGCAAGCACAAGCTAAAGGGTAAAAATAAAAAAAAAATTTTAAAATGTATTAAAAAAAAAAAAAAAAATTTAAATTAAATTTAAGAAATAGAAGATAAATTGAAAATAAATATAAAATTGAAATAAAGACCTTTGCTAAGAGCATCACAACTTCCATTTCGACAAAACGTTTACCCGGACATGTCCGCCTACCAACTCCAAAGGGTACCACAATGCCTGAGATTAGATGATTGATGATAAACTTTTATTTTCAATCAAATTTAAACAATCTAAATACCCGCATTCTCAATATTAACTGTAAAATTGCCTTGTGGATCGATCCAACGTTCCGGACGAAATGCTTTAGCATCCTTAAAGTTGCAATCATCATGACAGGCAACCATACTCTGGCACAGCACAAATGTCTAAATAGTTTAATGTTTGTAAAGAACCGGGTTTTGAACTTTAATTGATACTCACGCCTGACTTCAATGTATAACCGGACAATTCCATGTCCTCTTCCAGTATACGGGCAACACAGAAAGCTGTTGGTCGTAAACGATATGACTCTTGTATGCATGCTTTCGTATAGGTTGCTTGCGTCAGGGCATCCTGTAGAATATTTGTATCGCGATACTCACTGAACTCCTCAAGAATACGTGGTAAATATTGTGTATCACTTGTCACTGAACTTAATACAAAAAGCAGTGTATTCGCTAACTGCATTTCCGAAAGGAGTGGGAAACAGAAATTCAAGGTTTAAATAAGACAAAGAGAAGTGAGAAGACCAATGGGTGTAAGTGAAGTGCAAGTGCAAGTCAAATAGATCAATAATTGTTTTGGGCTATGATCAGATGATCAGATGATTTGTGATTTATGTGTGGGTATCATAATCAAATATATTGTATTTCACTTACCGTCTCAATGCCAGCTGCAATAAAATCTATAATTGCTGATTTCTTATCTCTTATATCAAGATCTTTTAAAGCAAGTATGCTTAGGAATATACTACGCAGACCAGCTGCATCATCATCCTCACATTCAGCAGCATTCTTGATCTCCTCAAGAGATTGTTCAATTATTTCCGATATAACACTTTATAAATATAAATCACATAGTAAACATTAGTAGAATATCAATAAAATTAAGGTAAATCCACTTACTCATATATTAAATCTTCAGCACGAACAAAATCATTATACATTTTTGATTTGAAATATTTCCAAAGGCCCCAACCATAATATGAATCACGTTGGGCTAAAAACAATTGCTTGACAGCAGCTGCCAATTGAGAGATTTTTTTCGGTTGCTCAGTATTTGTTGCCAAGAAACCCATGCGACGACCTAACATCAAGGTACAAACAGCCTCAAGACCCATTAAATTGGCAATATCTTCAAAATTGGTAACCACCAATGTTTGTGGATCACGTTTTGCACGCAACAATTCTATGAAATCATCACAAATTGAATTCAGGGCAGGCAAGAAATTCTGAAGTACACGTGGTGAGGTAATTTGATGTGTAAGAGATGTGCGGAGCTTATGCCAAACTTCACCTTGTCTAATTGAATAGAGAATAATAATTTATAGTTTATTAACATGCTATGATTTATTTATATGATGTTTCATATTATACAATATGATGAACAGATCTACTTTGTTAGAAGTTGAATGAAAAATGAAACAAATGAGATGCCATACATCTTTACTTTGAAATCTAAACATATCGTATAAATTTCCTTAAGATGCTGAAATACAAGCATAGAAAAATATGACATATAATATGATATGATATTTGTATCATATTTATTATATGATGAACTGTCCAAACATGTTTTGTTTACTATGACCAAAAATATGATTTGAGTTTTGTGTGACATAGAAATATAATATAGCCTTTTTATAATGTCCACACGAAGTCATATTATATGATGTATTTTTGGGATACATACGTATGTATAATGTAAAGTCAGATACAGAATAAAATTTATAAATAGTCACAATTACTGAGAAAACCACCTAAAATTACATTTAAATTTTTTTAATATTATTTATTTATATATTATTTAATACAAAATACCCGGGCTCACATTGTTCTACGTCTTCTTTCCAAAAAATTAGTGGCTATTGATTCGTTTACCTGATGAGATGTTTGACAAAGGCTACTTGATTAATTGTAAAATATGCTTTTTAAGCTTTATATGCATCTCACTTGTACACCTCATAATTTTTTATTTTTTTTTAGATTTTCCGGGTGCTCCTTTGGGGTTTTTCGGATTTTATTTTGTCCTAAACCTTCCTCATGAATCATTTCATCCATTAGGAAAAACCTTTTGAAAATCCTAACGATAGTTTTTGAGTTTATTGCGAACGGACAAACAGGTGCAGCGGGGGTCTTAATAGGTATAGATTTCAAATACAGTTTCACTTTCTTCTGATTGATTTTGTATTTATTATACAGCCTGCTATGACATCTACTTTCACCATATCATATTTTTATTTTCAGTCTCAGATGAATATATTTAAAAATTTTATTTATAGTGTTCACACTATCATAACAATGTATGCATAAAAATACATCATATATACGATATTAGGTCATATTTATATGACATATTTTATTTGTCAAATTTCGGATGGAATATAAAAATATGACATCATAACATCTTTATATATATGTCATAGAAATACATCATATATATGATATTCTGTCATATTTATATAACATATGTTTTGTCAACTGTCGTTTGGAATATTTAAAATATTCATCATCGTTTCTATGATGAAGGGTTCACTTTATCATATATAATGTGAAATAATTATATCATATATATGATATTCGTTCATATTTAAATGACATTTTTTTTTTTTTGTCAAATGCGTGTGAACAGTTTGATCATATTTAATTTTTTTTTTATCATATATGTGAGAACGTGTCATATTTTTATGATCGTGTATCAGCACTTTTAATTATTAAATATTTATAGCAGAATTATCAAATAAACTTACTCATTTACTATGCCCGCTGAACAATACCGATCCGGACGAGATCTTCGATATACAACAATAATCTCTGTAACTGGTCTAAAAGGATATTTACTTGGATATTTTAACACCTTATCAAGATCAGATTTATTAAATAAATGAACAATTGGAATATTTGTAGGCGTCACTTCTAAAACAATATCACCATATTTACGATGTAGATCTGGAAAAATCATATAAGTTGATTTTAAATTGTTATTCATATTTATTTTAGTCACTGAAAATATTCACCTGCATTGACCTCATGAAGTTTATTGAGTTTATATTTATAAAAGTACAACACATACATCCATTTTGTACCCATTAATGGTATCCGTGGTGGTCCTGGTATATCCCATATAGTTTTCAATGGTCTTATTTCAGTTGCATGATAACAATCATCTGTTGCTGTTGGTGTTATTGGTGATGATAATGTTGATGTCAAATTAAATTTATCGACATCTCTTGACTTGAGGAATTGCTTTAAATAGATCACCGTGAACTGCTTATGATTATTCAGGCCATAACAAGCAAGTAATAAGACCAAAATAAACAAAGTTATTACGATTAAAACCATTGGACGCTGCAATGAGATCAATAGAAATCAAATAAATCCTTCAATTAGTGAAATGAATTACAAAAAATAAATTTAAAAAATATCATATGACGACGAGTAAAACGTGTCTTTATAATTTGATTGAAATGTGCTTCAATACTCATACCATATGTATATAGTAGTCTAGTTTTGTAATTTATCTCTAAAAAGCTTTTCAGCCGCTTTTCAGACATTTTATGCAAATTAATTTTAAAAATAAAACAAAATCAAAATAAACAAAATTGTATGTGCAGTTTGCATTCAATGCAAATTTCTTGTGACATTTTAATAATGCTTATCACGAGGGTCAATCAACAAGTACTCGTGAAGATATAAGTAATTTCTTTTAAGGTCAATATACTTAGCCTCCTAAATATTTGTTTCTTAATAATAAGAGGGTACTCAATCCTTTTTGTAATATGTACTCTGTTATAATAAATCTGTTTCTTTCCACTTTTTATGTCATGTTTACAAATAGGAAATATTCACAAGGGATTAAGTTTTGGGAATACGTTAGACAGAAACTTTATTTATTCGTAAATTTCGCCAATCGTTTAAAAGCTTGTTTACCGTTATAATGGAAGCTTACTTTCTACATCAAACACGGGTGCTTGTATACCTCGTATACCTTTCACAAAGCAATACATTTGTAACTTATTTATTATATTTATTTTCTGCAAAGGATTTGTGTTTTGTATCTAGGAGAGATAAGCCGAAGGCCTCAGTATCAAGTGCCTTATCATTAAGTTAGTTTTATTTGTAAATGTAGGAGAGACACAAATTTTATAGTACTTGAATATTTCTAAAATTTAATTAAAAAGCTTAAATCAAAATCTTCAAAAAAAAAAAAATAATAAGAGTTGTTGAAATTCATACTTTAAAACATCATATATAGCAAATAGTATTGAATCGGTTCAATATTCTTTAAAGCAGTCACCTGAAAATGTTACTAAAAATGTGTAGGATACGAGTGGCTTTGAAACGAACGGTGAGTGGTGTTAAAGCAAGAGTTTATGGGGAAAGCCACATAAAAAAGTTTTTTTTGAAGAATGGGCCAAGAAAACTCAATTTTTCTGGACGAAATCCATGTCTAAAGAAGAAATCGAGTGTGCTACTGTTAAAAACCACATACATATATCACATTCTCTCTGATATGAGGGCTGCACTACAAGCACTCGACGCAATCGAGATCAAATCGAAGCTTGTTTTGAATTGATTAACATGATTTAAAAGACATAAATGCATACCTGTATACAGTTGGTATCTTGGGAAGGAAAAAGCAGATGAACTCGCCAGAAAAGGAGCTGCAAACACCACCTATAGGTCAGAAAAATTATGCGGACTATATTGCAGTTCCACTAAAGGAAAACTCAAACATTGGATTGTTGATAAAATATTAGAGAATCGAAAACATTCATGTCTTCTAAAACTCGCAAAAGAACATAAGAAATAATGGGTCTAACAAGGAAACGTATTCGTATCTTCTTAATAAGGATTTTTTTTTTTAAATTTTTTTTTCATAATTTTATTAATTTATTTTGTTTCTATTTTTATTACTTATGATTTTTGTATGTGTTTATTTTCTCGACAAATTAATTATTTTTAGTTACGCACTCGGAGAGTCGTCGTCACGTTGTCTTCATCGTAGGCAGTCAAGTCTCGTGGTAGGTAACCGGTACTTGGAAAATAAATTAATTTTTTTTGTTTTTCTTTTAAAGCCAATAATTTTTTAATATATTTATTTGTATTTTTATGGCTTTTCAAGCCTCCATAATTATAATAATCGCTTAACAACAAAATGAAATAAAAAGCAACAAAAAAAAAAAAAAAATATAAAAATGTTTGAACTTGTTTCTATTTTTTTTTAATGATATTTTTCGCAAATCATTTTTATTTATTTTTATTTTTTTTTTATACTTTGCAAAATTGTTGTTTGATTAGATTAAAATTTTATCTGATTTTTTTATTTGATTTAAAAACTTGAAAATTGTTCGTGTTTAATTTTTATGAATAAGCATTTATTATCTATCTGTTGGTTTTTTTACTTTATTTTTTGTTGTTTTTGTTGTTGTTATCTTGTTCATTAATATTTATATACTTATGTACTTCACACTTACTTTATTATTTATAAATTTATTGTATTTTTATCTTTTATTGTTCAAGTATTTTCAGACAATTTAAATATCAGTTAATGTGTTAAGATATTATAAAGTTAATCAAATGGAAGAAATGAAAGTAATTTCTGTTGTAATTACATAGTTTTTAAAGAGAATATTAAGCTAAATACTTATTTTTTCCTTTTAAGGGATCAATATACTTTAGTAAGAAATATAGATAGAATGTCTTTAAATAATTTTGTAATATTTTTCATTTCATTATATGAAGTCTTCTTAATCATATTAGAATTTTTAGCAAATGTAATTGTTGGTCTTACTAAATCTTACGGATGACATGGCAATCCTATTCAACTTTTGTTCACCGAACGAAGCGGCTGAGAATATGAGCAGCTACCTTGAAGATTCCATGTATGAGACAAGCGCTGGCAACATGGCCATCAACGACACCAAATCCACCAACTGTATGTTAACTCTAAGAAAAAGCATTTTTCAAGGTTTAACATTCAGCACTTGGATCATATCCGATATCTCGGACTGATCCTGTGGATGTGGCTCGCTGGACTTGCTCCTCCCTCCTTTTAACAAATTAGAGTTACATAATAAAATGTCAATATAAGTAGCAACTTGTAGCACTAGCAAGGCGTTATGCCATTCAATATGATGCACTACTGCTGCCTACAACAATACCAAACTCCATGCGTGCCGGAACAAGGCACTCCGAAGAATCATGGCCACCCCTTGTTCGTTGATATTATTATATCTGTTTTGGTTTCGCAAGTGATTTTATTAAAGAAAAAAGGAAAGTATGCACAGAAATTCAACTCTCAATTTCGAAAACTATTGAAACTAAGTAGTTCACGTCTCATGGCTTAGTTTATATGATAGTATTTAGTTAAATCCTGTAGTTTACGAATGATACAAGTGATTTGTCTGTCGTCAACAATATCATATAAAAATTCAACTCAGAATATGAATGATTGTTGTCTCGGTATTATGAATTGATGATTAAGCCAAAAACCTAACACCAAAAAACCTGTCGCATGCGCTTTCGCTTATCAAACAGAAAATGATCCCGGAATATATGAATATTAAAAAAAAGGCAGCCAAGTGCGAGTCGGGCTCGCACATGGAGTGTTTCGTACCATCGTCCAAGTTTTTTTGAAGCTTAAATAAAATATGTATTTAAATATTAGTGAATACATTATCCAGAAATAACATAACCAATAACCAACTGCTTTTAGTTACAAAGCATTGCTTGAAACATACGCTATTATAATTGTAATTAGTCCTTTATTTATTTTTTGTATGGGGACCCCATTTTATTTTTATTATTTGTCATTATAGCTGTTACACACTCTGTGGAAATTTTAACTTTCTATCTATTACATCTCATGAGCTAGAGCTCTGTGACGGACAGCGTAGGCTTAGTAATAGGGTCCCGTTTTCACTCTTTGGGTACCCTAAAAAGAATAAAATTAAAATAAATCTGTGTGATTTGTATACAATTTAATCATTAATTGTATAGCTTATGGATTAATAAGCAACATTTTTAAGTAAATTTTATACAAGTGGATCAAATTTATAGAAAAGTTAAGCTAATCGCATCCATTGTTGAATATAGACATCCTCTAGATTTTACGCAGAATCGCTTATATATAGTTGCTTGCTACTATTTTGATGTCAAAACTTCAACCTGTAAATGAACTATGAATTTCCTGTTTATCATCTTCTAATTTTCATCATCAGAAATCTTTTCGAATATATCTTTCACTTATCAATAATATTGTTATTTATTCGAGTATTCTGATTACTCCCAACGATTTGGTCTTTTAATTGCTTTTCGTGCTTCTCTCATGATGACGATGCTTGTGACGCCAATGTAAATGATACAAAATTCACGTCTTTTTATGAAGAAATATTATATTACATTTATCGAAATTCTCTAAGATTTTCTGTAAAGTTTTGAGAGTAGATTTATTTAAAAAAAATGTTTTATATTATTGTTGAAATTAATATCATTATTACATAGCTGTGAAGATGAGGAAGAATCAGAAAGTATTTAAGATCTCCTATGTGACAGCTTTGCTTTTATTGGAAGATAAACCCGTCTTCTCAGGAAAGCTTTCTTTGATAATATTGGTAATTTGGCAAATTTGCAATTGGGGGACTTGGCCCTGTTCGTGTATTCTTCGGGTCGGTTTAAGAGGCTTAGCTTAGAGTGATTAAGAACAAACTTATCCTTTTAAATTACCCAATACCCGTTCCCCTCCCTCACTATTTTTTGCTGTTATCAAACCTAATATCATTAAATTGTACAAAGCTATAATACGAAATTTTTTTTTGATTATGAAGAGATTCAACTAATAGATTACAAATGTAAGATTTTTTTCAAGGTCTTTTGAAATCTATAAATCCGGACAAAGAATAAAAAAAAAAAAACAAAAAAAACAAAAAATTGATAGAATGAAAAAAATATGATGAGATTCACAATAAAAATCATTTTTTCAAAAAATAGATTAAAAGCAAAGTTCTTAAGTGCTTCAGAATTTTTCAATGTCATTCAAATCAATATAAAATAATAAATTTATATACAATACTACTATACAATGTATAAAGATTGAGTCATTTATAAATTGGTTGATTTACAACTCTTTTGTCCGAATTCCCTACGGCGTCATTTTATTTTCACATGATTTTGATTTTGATTTCTGATAAACAATTTTAATGAATTCGCATTTCGTCGTTTGTTTCCTTTTCTTTCGAGAAATTCTTTAAATTTGTAAAATTTGTGAAATTATAAATGATATTGAAGAAAGAAAGAAATAAAGAAAGAAATGCTAATATAAATTGTATATAATAAAAGATATAAACAAAAACAAAATTTTATAATCACAAACCCAAACAAATACTTAACATATGAATATGAGTCCAAGATCACGTATTAAATAGCAAGTTTTATAAGAAATCTAGGGTTGGGGATAAATAGATGTAGAGAAGAGATGATTTGCATATTAGTATGTAAATAGAAATCTACATAGTAGTTTATGGAAAGACTAAAAATTCTTGTTTGCAAAAAAAAAAAAAAAATAACAAAAAACACATAAACACACTAAGAAGATTCTTATGAAATTAAAAAGCAAGTTTTATTTTTCTAACAACTTCTAAGCTTTGTCGATTTAACTTGATGAAGTTAAGTTGGTTTCTTGTTTGTTGTGAGACAACTATGAAACATCTTTGCTGACTAGGAAAGTGAATTAAATAGAAGAGGAAGCCCCGTACCAAGCCGAACCGATCCGATCCGATCCGACTTACCTAGTCACTTAGTCTGTTAACCAGTCAGTCAGGCAGGCAGGCAGCCAGGCAGGTACTCGGCACTCAGGCAGTCAGTCAAATGCCACGCGTTAAATGAGGAAGTGATTAAACAGAGATACTAACTCACATACTCATACAAACAAACACAAACACACACACACACACACACACACACACACACACACACACACACACACACACACACACACACACACACACACACACACACACACACACACACACACACACACACACACACACACACACACACACAGAGACACACAAACACAAACACATACACACAAATACTCGTACACATAAAAGAGAAGGAAGTCATTACTGGTTGGAATTTTTTCTTTTTTTTTTTTGTTAATTTTTGCAAAATCATAGAACAAAGTTTGAATACTGATTAATGATATAATGGTATAAAACAAGTTTGCTTTTTTTTTTTTTTGTTAAACACAGAATTATCAACTAAGTGTGTTTAAATTAAGCCTACAATAAAATTATGTAAATGGAAAAATATTGATATAGATAAATGTATCTTACTATCATTTTATTCGCACATATGTATTTTATGTGTCTGTGTGTTAAATACAATATGTAAATATGTATTTGCAGCACGTGGTAAGCAAGTGTGGTACAATGTAATACAATGTAATACAAATTTTCATTAACACACAGATAGATAGATAAGTTGGTTGCATTGTCTACTACGTCAGAAACTTTGTCTGCCTTCTCTGGATATTGTCTGATTGGCCTCTGGATTATTATACTTATTATTATATTATATTTCTGTATGAATATGCTTATCTTAATTTGTTTATTTATTTATTTATAAAACTTTATTTTTCCTTTTTTTTTTGTTTGTTGTAAGTGAGCGATATAATATTTTAATTTTTTGTTGTTGTTGTTTTACATTCCTCATATTTAATTTGTCATCTCAAAGTCATATATTCTTTTGGTGCAATTTTGTTGAAAGCTCAACTCATCATTACCCTTCAGCAATCTTCTACTCGTACAATGAATTCTGTTTTTATGAATGATTATCATTGTTAATGAAAATTTTCCAAAGAAATTTAGGAAAATTTTTGAAAATTCTTATGTGTAATGAATATTTTTTATAAGACTTTTCTACTTGTACCGATATATTTATAGTTTCATCTTTTATTATTTATTGCGTGGCATTTCACAATGAAAAGGAAGATTGCGAGTTGCAGTGTTTGAAGTTCAATTCTGTAATAAGAATTAAGTTAGAATTTAAAGTACATACGAGTATATTGTTAGTGTAAAAAATAAGGGGGCGTTCAAGTAAGGATATCTTCAATGATCGCAAAACCCAAATGATTATCATAAGAAAAACTTCGGCAGAAATGTTTTTGTTACAAGAAACACCGCTACCCTGTAAGCCTTGTGATTCCCTTCTTAACAAACAAAAATACCGAGATAGAGAGAGAGAGTTGTGTCGCAAAACCCATACGTGTAATTTGGGTCTTAGTCGTGTACCATTTTTGAAGTGATTTGTAACTGGCTAATTGACAACTACCAATTAATGCGGTTGAAACAAGCTAATGAAAAAAGAGAGCAGAATTGATCAATAGAAAACGTGTCGTGTCTTGCTTGCGTCTAATTGCCTTCAAGAGTGGCACGTGAATATCACTTGCCTCAGTTTTTTTGTGATAAGAAACCCCAGAATTTGCAGAAGGTGGTCGACCAAAATGGAGAATACATAATTTAATAAAATGTAATTTTACAATATGAATTTGTTTTAAAAAAGGTAGCGTCTTTTTCCTCAACCCAATACATATTTCGTTAGCGAAAACAATAAGAAGATTTATTGTATTGTCATTTTAAATCGATTTGTGATGTTTTCTTTAAATATTTTGGGGAATAAAAAAGTTTTACAATATATCAAAAATTGGTAGGAATAGTTAAATTTTCGAATATATTTTGTGTACATTTCTGTAACAAATTTTAGCTCGATAGTTCAAAAACTTAGAGACTAATTTGCCTATCGACTGTGATGGCTTAATTTGCATCAGACCCCGCTTTCTGGGAACCTAATGAAGTTCTAGATTTACCTCAAAAACAAAACCTTAGAATTCTCGATGAATAACAGAATCTTGAAGACACTGTTATGAGACGAATTAGATCCCGCCCTTCCATTAATCTATCTATCCCTAATCTTGTCCATCTCTTTGCCATGCTCATTAATATTATAGACAGTTCATGGGATCTCCGATGCATATTTCTAATTTGTTACAAAGATATAATAAAGATTATGTTACATGAAAACCATTTTGTTTTCAAAATAAGCATCAATAAATTAAATAAGAAGTTTTTAGTTAGGATGGAGGAATCCGATAGCCTCCTTATATGGAAATGATTGTTATTAATATTATTTTGTTTTAAAGGATTCATCCACCGGTACTCTACCATCAACCCAACGTGAGGAGAAATCTGTCTACCATCCAAACCTACGGACATGCAAAACTTTCATTCACCAGCGTATTGATCATACTCGGATCATGAATTAACACCTCCTCAAATGATCAGTTCGTCCACCATGCCAACTTTGCGGAGCAGAACTCACCACAGACCAACTTCTGGACTCCCATCTTTTAAAGACTGACCCATTGAGAAGGGAAGTGTTTTGAAGAAAATTAAATATTTTATTTTGTATTAAAAAATCCACTATATTAAAAATCATTTAAAAATCGAACGAAGCTAACATAAGATACAATAAATTAAGTAATTAAAAAATGGTATTTATCATAAAGAAAATGTACAAACATTCACCAGTAAAATAAAAACTGATAAATCAGCAATAAAAATGCAAAAGTGAATGAGTGAATGAATGCAAAAAGAGTATAAAATATTATAACCACTATGCGAAAGTGGTCATGTCGATTGATCAAACAGTTTTGGAAGAGTTGTATGTACATTAGATGGTAGTCGTCATAGCCAAACATAGACAAAAATACAAATAAAACAGAGCTCAGTTCTTTCACTTTTTTAAGCCATCATCATTGAACATGTCTCTAATACAGTTGGCCATATTTTGCTTATGTAGAGAACGAAGACCATCTCCATAGAAGACTTTCTTGTTAATACTCTTTTGGTTGTTTGTTTGTTTGTTAACTGCTGTTGATTGTTGATATGGTTGTTGTTATTGTTGTTAGTGTTGTTGATGTTATGTTGCAAAATTCTAATGCGAAAATTTCTATATTTTATTCAAAGAAGCGGAACAGGAATACGATAAATATTCTATGTACGAAACGTTCTTATAATGTTAGAAGATAGATAGAAGTTAGAGATACATAGATAGAAAACTTCATGATCACCCAGCAATAATAATAATAATAACAACAACAACAATAATAATTCTAACAACAACAACAACAATAATAATAATTCTAACAACAACAACAACATTAATAATAATAATAATAATAATAATAATAACAAAAACAACATGAGCTTCTAACAACTTCTTCACGCGCATATGAGGAACAACCGTACATTGAACTTGAAGAGCGGCCAAAAGCAAACAAATCTCTAAGTTTAAGTCTATGTATGTCTCGGTATGGTCGTTAGAAAAATCTTAGAAGCAATGGCGATTAGAACGACAAACAGACAGACAAATAAAAACGAAGAATATATGTTTGGTCAAACAGCTGAGCTGAGCTGAGCTGAGCTGAGGAAAGCCTAAGCAAGTCCAAGTGAATGTGCGCAAAATAAAAATTGCTGATAAATGCTCATCGTGGCCGTGACCATGGCTCACTCTACTCTAACGCAACATTCTTGGCCGTGAAGCAAAGCAAAACCAAACCAGTGACATAATCTTCTAATGGTTCTTAGTTTGCTTGGTTTTTTTTCTCTTTTTTTTTAATTGAATTTCTTGTTATTTTTGCTTATATTTTATTTTTAGCAAATGAATAAATTATTTTATTGGAAGAATAAAAATATTTTAAGTTTTTATTTTTTTTATTTTGAAATAAATAAAATTTAAATAATTAAATATACAAACAAATAAAAAATTTGCAAAAAAAAAAAAACCTAAAAATAATAATAAAAATATTACGTTTCATTTTAATCATAATTCTCTTTCAATTTCGGTTATAAGTTCATTTGGTTTATTTTGAGTTGTTAAGTTATTCAATATTTCAATTGATTGTTTTTCATCAACAACATCAGAAACAAGTGTGCAAAGATTATTAAAATAATTTTCAAAATACCAAAATAAAACAAAAAAAAAAAAACAAAAACATGAAAAATATAATTCTTAACAAAAAAAAAAAAAAAAAAAATAAGAAAAAAAAAAGAAAGAAAACAGATTAATTTAATAATATCCGAGAAGAGAACAAGCAAATTTACAAGAATTGAAAGCGAGCGTTTTTTTTTTATTTATATTTCAACGAAATGAGAATTTTTTTTTTTGTTTTTTTATTGGAGTTTTGTATGGCACAGTGGTTTGAAAGAGTATTAAGAAAATTGAAATGTGATAGAGCAGTGGTTATTAACTATGAGACAGAACTTTATAATGGTGGTATAATCTAGAATTTCATTCTTAGAAGAAATTTCCAACATTAAAATATAGTTTTTACTTAATAATTAATTCATTACTGTTAATAAAATTATATTATGGTTTGGTGAAAAGTATAAATTTATGACCATCAAACATAAACAAATACATTCGACAAGCATTTTGATAAAAGAGACTTCAGTGTGGTACCAATCAATTAATTCCAATAAATATAACATTGATGACTTAAATCATTGGAAACTCACAGAATATCCAAAACAGACCAAACGATACTAATTAGATTACGTCTTGGATACACAACGCTAACACACCAGCACATTTTCTTTTTAACTACTGACAACCAATGTAAATTTTGCAATCTCAACATAACAATCTCAATAGATCATTTTCTGAGCGAATGCACAAAATTCCAAAATCTACGAAACAATATCTCAATCCAAACCCCCTCCACACTATTATCCAATCCATCTCCTGAAAATCTCATAATGATAAACAAATTCGTTAAATCAGCCAAAATTAATCATTTTTTATAGATCTAATATTCAAATTTAACTCTTGTAAGATACTTATGCATATATCATATAAAATCTAATGTTTTTTTAAGAAGCTATGAAGATGAAATCATTGGACAATAATACCAAGGAAATTTTAATGATGGGGGATCATAGCAGTTATACACCAAGCCAGGACCTTTCCAATAAAACCAACTCTCTTGAATAGTACAATATTTTCACATCTTTAAATTATATATTTTTGAGCGACTTCAAAAAAAGTAACCCGAATGTATGTAAGTATCTTCGAATTTTCTATTGATCCGATTTGAATGGGGTTTTTACTGTTCGACTTCATATTTTTCTGGGACTAAAACATAGGAGTACTATGCCAGTGAAATTTTGTAATTGTGTTCGTGATAAATCGGTTCATTATTCTTAAAAAAGTTATTAACAAATCAATGAATTTTAATAAATAATTAACGGAGAAGAAATACTACCCCTTTTGATTACCCTGAGATTACGTCCAGGAATCACCCGATAACAGTCGGCTAAGGAACACACAGCGATGCTGCAATTGTAAATACTACCAGTCCTTTTGCAATTAAATCAATAAGTACATATTTTAGGCAAATAAACTTTACTTGCTTTCTAAACTGTCTTGAAGTGATTTAACGACTTAAAAAACAATTAACAAGTTTTTAACTTAAAGTTACAAATTTTTTCTTTCAAAATATCCACTAACAAATTTTGATTCTCTTTAATTTTTATGTCACTGTTGCTGTTCGTATCGTCATCGTCATGCGGTCAATGGACGTTTTAAAATTTTTTCATTTGCATTTTTATTTGTATGAGAAAATAAAGAAAAAAAGAAAACAATCAAAATCCAAAATCAAACATAAATAATAAAGCCCCATAAATTTTGAAAATTAAAGAACTTCACAGCGTAAATGCAAAAAAAAAAAACAAACAACAAAAACACGAAAATTTTGCAAATGAATTACGCAATGGCATCGAACACTCCTAGCTTCTCCACCGCTTTCTTCCCCACACCTCCCCATCCCATTAATCATTTGTCAATTGCTACGCCTCTGCGCCCATGCCTCGCTATTTGACTTTGCTTTACTCAGCGCGTCGTGCTCAGCTGATGGCGCTTGCTTTTTTTCTTTTTCTTTTTTTTTGTTTTGTTGCTGTTTAACGATGATAATGAACTTGAAGCATTAATTGATAACAAAAGAAAATAATAATAATCATCATTAAAACAAAATAAAAAACACAAGCAAGCAAACAATTTACTCATGCACTTGAAAAAAAATTGACTTATTTAACGAAAGAAAAAACAAAAAAAATGAAGATGTAAGAAAAAAAAATATTAAAAATTAAATAAATAAATAAAATCAAAATAAACTTAAATTGACGTGAAAAGAAACAGTAGGTAAGCTTGGCTAATTACAGTTTAATTTGATTGTTTACAATTGAAAGTAACTTTTTGTGTTTGTTTTTTTTTTGTTGCTGATATTTTATTTTGTAATTATTTACTTATTTATTTATTGTTTTTTGAAATTAACATGACATTTTTTTCATTCTCTTTCAGTAATAAATTTTAAAGTTGTGCACCGGACAATCACACACCTGATGGAATCTCGTAAATGTAAGTTTTGAATCTCTTATCCACACAGGAACAATGCTTTAAACCCACCCTTGTGAAATCCCAAACAAAAAATGTTCTTTCTGCACTCGTCTTCGAATTGATCACCCACACTTAATAGTGATATACACTCATCTTGTCATCTATCTGGAGCTATCTACGATGCCCTTTTGGACCAATGAACCCATCTTCAAATTATCAGATATGTCATTTTTGCTCTAATCAACATTTATTACATTCCGCTTAATAAATAAATAAAACCTCATAGATTTAATATAATATTAAAGTAGTAGTAGCTTAGAGTCGAAGGCCTAGTAGCTCGTTAATAATTTGGTGTAGTGGTAATATTTATATAGTAATTCTCACAAAATCTTAGTTGTAATGTTAACAAATCTAACTAATCTATCTATCTATCTTCTTCTTCTATACATATAAAAATGAATCGCTAAATGTGTTGCTAAGCGCAAAACTCGAGAAAGGCTGGATCAATTTTAATGATGTTTTTTTGTTGTACTTATGGGGTCAAGTGGATGGTTATTAGGATTTGGTAGTTTTAGTCTTTGTCAAACATCTCAGAAAATTATGTCAATATTATTAAAAATCTCTTTTTGAATTGAGAGTAATAACAAAATAAAATAAATATCATTCTATTAATCCCGTACAAAGCCACTTTTGATGAAATTTTGTCGGGGAGTAGCAACGCACTCCGGGTCTACTATACTCTATAAAAATGTAAATGCTTGTAAAGTGTAATAAGATTTTATTGGTTAACAAATAATAATAATATACACACTGACATATTTGTAAAAATTTTAATAAATATAAAAAAAAAAATTATAATAATTTAAAGTATCTTCGATTTATTGAAGTGAATCAACTTTAAAATATTATGAATAGTTTTTAAAATGCACAGTGGTTGAACAAGTGTTGACTTTAACTGGTCTGATATATTGTACATATTTTATTAGAGTGAATGCAAGTAAACAAATTATTTCCAAAAAAAAAAAAAGTTCATTTTAATAACCTTAATAATTGGTTTGGGTTATACTGTGTCACACCTTGATTATGGAGCTCCAGAAAAATATCCAGAGCAATTCAAAATAACCATTAAAAACGGAGCATACCAGCAGACCAAATATTTAATATAAATGAAATGCTTTATGGTGGAAACGAATGCCTGAAAGAATCTTTATATTCTTCGGGAGAATTCTTCTTAAAACTTATGGTGGTTTATAATTCACGTGCCAGGGTGTATTTGCCTGTTTTTTTTAAATAGCAACATAAAACCCTGGATAACACCAAATTCATTCAATCTTCAGTAAATGGTATAACAACTGCTTTGTGATCGAGATAAAATAGTAGATACAGACAATAACCATCTTTTCAAAAAAAAAAAAAAAAATTAAATAAATAATTTAGTGCTCAAATTATGATTTGTTAAAATTGATTTTCTTAATATTATAAATTAGTTTTTGATATTTTTTTTTTAAATTGCGTAAAATTAAGTCGATTTGTATGGACACTAAACCTCGTATTGCGCGGTTTGGGATAACGCGGAGTTTTCTAGGAAAGAATTGACGTTATAATGACATAGTTTAAATATATAACAAATTCTGTACTGAATTAAAAAACCTGAAAAGGAATGATCAGTTTTTATGGTGGCTGTTTTCCAATGATAGAATTTTTGCAACTAAAATAAAAACGAATGGGTATGGAACCGATTTCTATTTTCTAAAATGTCAAATATATACAAACGGGTAATATATTAAAAGAAAGTTTTGGTTTTTAAGTTCTGTATAATATTTCAAGTTAATGTCGACATTTTTGAAAGAAGCATTTTGGAAGACAGCATGGAAAATCTTTGGTAATAAACTGCTTCGTCATCAGCATAACTTTTAGATGATCGAACAGGTTATTAGATCCACTGAATTTGTCGAAAAATCCTAAAAAGGAGGTAATACAATGTTATGTATGAACGATAGAATAATTAGCCAAAATTTGTTTACAATCCAAAGAACTAATATTCAAATAACAAAATTAATTAAGGATATAAAACGAAATTAAATTATAAAATTTTTCATGCAATTGTTGATAAATTGTCTAAATATTATTGAGCAGAGATGATAAAGAAACACTTTGTATTATTGATCCTTTATATTTAACCAATTTGGGCAAAAAGAAAAGAAGAAGAAAATATAAGAAGTACCTATATTATATTATTTTAAATACATAAATAAAAAAATTATTCAAAATACCCTTTTTAATTGGTGATCATTCAAATGGAGAAAATATAATAAAAATGTTTTTTTTTGTTTTTTTTAATAAACTCAATAATTTTTTGTATTATTTTCAACTAAAGAAATTTCTCTTTGAGAATTTAATTGTATTTAATTTTAATTTTTATTTTGTAACGCATTAAAATTTATGATTTATTACGATACGATTACGATTTTTTTGTTGTTTATCTTTTAATAATGTGTATTAATTATTTATATTTAATTTTAATTTTTTTGTATTAATTAACACAAACAGAAATTATTAATTTACTCCTTGCGTGAGCAATAGAAAAATCACCGATCGCGACGATCACAGCAACAAAAACATCAACTACAACAATAATAATTATGTATTATAGTAGTGGTCTATGGATCCGTATTGACTGAGATGTGAGTGAATGAGTATTCTTAATGTTGCGCGATATTACAATATTAAGTAAAGTTCAGTCAGTTATTGTCTATAGTAAATGAGAAAAAAACAAATCTACTTTTCGCCGTCAATTGCTGCCCGTCACAGAACGCTGTTAGTCAAAGACTGAATGGGGCTCTGGCTTGCTATGGAGTGAGTAAGAGTAAGTAAGCGAATGAGTAAGTAAATGTGTGTGTGTGTTATGTGTAGTGTGGAGTCAGGCGTAGCAGCGGCGCTGCCGCTCAATAAATACATTTTTGTATGGCTAGGGGAGTGAATGGCGTCGTCGTCATCGGCGTCGTACGTCGTCCATCGTTGCTGCTTAGTATGGCGCGCACACATGCATACACGAGCACATATTAACTAGCAAACTAAACCAAACAACTTCGTGTGGCCGCCGCGCACATTTTTTCTGTGTGAGTATGACTTAATAAATAACAACAACAACAAGAAGATCGGGCAACAAGAACAAAACATCGATGAACGAGCGACTAGTGCACACGATCGGGATCGTATGTATGACGAAGAAAAACGAACTTGTCGTTCGTTGTTGATAATAGTAACGTGATGTTGTTAATGATAATGGTGATGATAGTAATAATGATGTCTAATCGGTTTTGGCTATCATTTGTTTATTTCTTTCTTTTTCTCTCTTGACCGACCAGCTGTTTAATTCAATCTTTTTTTTTTTAATTGATTTTTGTTTATATTTTTTTGTAATACACTTAGCATGTGTGCATGTGTGTGGGGTCTAGTTCCCGTGCCGTAAAGTCTTCTACTTCAAGCTTCTTTGCTTTTGTTGTTATTGTTGTTGGTGTATTTACTATTACGAGTAGTGGTAGTGGACTGAAGTGTGTTACGCTATCGTTCCTCACTCAATAAGCAGCAACATCATCAATGGAAGCCTTGAAAGAGTGAGTCAAATTGAATTGCATGAGAGCATGTGCAGTTATGTGAGAACAACGTATGTATGTATGGATGTAGATAACTGTGACTGCCTGTGTGTGTTAAGTGAAAGAGAATTGCTTTTAACTTCTCCTGATAAGAACTTGAATCAAGTGTAGTGGGGCGGCTGCATTCTTATTATTGTGTTGTTATTTTTGTAGCGGCTTTTTTATCTGATTTTTTCATTTCTCTTGCGTATGTATAATTGAAAATGAAAATGCATGATAGTTTTTGTTTTCTTGAGTTTATAGTTTTTTGTTTCTTTTTTGTTTTGTTATTTTCTTTGAGTTGTTTGTTTGTATTCAGTTTTTTAGTTGTTTGTGTTTAGAGAAAAAGAAGCTTGTCGTTCAGTGGGCTGCTGATGAACAGGTTTCCTCTTAGACATGCGCGCCGCCTCACGCATGCGCAACCCATTGTATCTGCGTAACTTTGATGCTCGATCATGCTTCGTCGGATCAGCTGTGTTTTGCATACAATGTTGTTGCTAATTTTACTAAGTTGTTGTGGTTGTTAGTATTTTTGCTAGACCACATACTGCATATGTACCTAAGAGCGAGCGTGTTTATTAATGAACATTGATCATCATCATTTGGTTTTGGCGTAAATCATCATTATTAAAGTTGCAAGCATATGTATAGTGTGAGCGTATCTGTGTGTATTTGTAAGAGTTTTGTTGTTGTTGTTGGATTTGTTGTTGCTGCACTATCGCGATTCAGATCGTGTTGCTGCTGCTTATGATAATGAATGAGTTGATATACTGTTTTTATTCGCTTTAATTACATATGTACCCTCTGCCCCGCAAGATGAGATTTTATATTGAATTGTTGTTTTTTTTCCGTATCTCATTTTAGACTTTTCTTGTTGTGTTGTGTGTTACCTTTTTACAAATTAAATGGTGTCTATCGACTTAGATCAGCTTTTGGATTCAGGATAAATGACAATTTAGACTAAAAAAAACTCTATATTAGAAATTAATCTTATCTTCTTAAGCAAGAATATTCATCGTTTGGTTGGATTAATATGGAATTACTAAATGAGATTGTTTACTCTATCGGGCAAATTTAAGTACCCTACACATGTTTTCTTTACTAGTCTAACCTTTTTAATTTTATTATTTGTTGGTATTAATGCTGCATTGATTTGTAAATCGCATCCTGACATGCCATGGATTTTATGTTAATACACAAATACATATGTACAAACGAGATATGGATTAAAAGAAAAAATAACGAGACTAAGGCTACATAACATTATTGGATAATCAAACCAAAGACTATGAAATACATTAAAATATTGGACACCTCTCTCTTACGAAAACGTGGTCTCTCACTGGAAACTGTCAAATTTATTGTTAGAATTCCGATATAGTGAGAGATCACAATTTCGGTTCCAGTTATCCTTTGTCCTCATCAATGTTAAATATTGATTTTCTCAATGTTATTATTTTGACTTTCAATAAAATTGAATCCGCTCATTGCATAATTTAACGATTATGTAACTAACATTCATCACTATATTCAAAGAGTTTAATTTGCCAGAGCAAAAATTATTTGATCTTCTAGGGTAAGTACGTAATCTCAATGTCAGATTGAATCAGATTACTGATTTTTTAAAAATATTTTTCAGTTTTTGACGCTGTTGCTTTATACTTCTCATTACGAAGTTTCGCTAACGAGTCATCTGGGTTCACTCAAGATATCCTGGATGGCTGTACAGAGCTGTCGACAGTGCATCACTGTAAGTTTGCGTTTAGGATAGACTCCTTTCTAACAAATTCACTGCATAACTCGGTCATATCTGAGGGGGGCTGAGCCTGCCAGAGGAAAGAACAGGAGTCTTACCTTTCACAAGCACAGTGTCAAAACTGCTGCATCCTGTCGCCAACAACTGCGGAATCTGAACTGGGTCATATGACGCAGGAATCAACTTAGCATAAGCAATAAAATAATTGATTGATTACGTGAGCAGACCATCCCTCAAACGAATGCATATAATAACCGGCTAAAGACTCATGTCAATAGAATAGCATCCACTGTGGAGGCTTAATCGCGTTCACCCTGATAACCTAACTGGGTGCAATGATGCCACAGAGAACAAAGGCTCCTTCTCTGAATATCAAATTTTTCCCTATAAGTCATTTGGTATTAATAGTGGTTTTATACAAAATATTTCCATCAAAATATGATTAAACTAATATGTTTTCAGAAGAAGTATCGATCTCTTTATTTAATATCCACACCTCGTACATAATTAATGTAAATGTGTGTGTCTATGTTTGTGTTTGTGTAGCAAAAGAACATTGTATTCAATGGGTTGAATTAATACTTAACATTGTTGCTGTGGTTGTTTGCTGTTGTTATTGCAATTCGCATAGAAGATACCACAATTAGAGATAGAACAACAACTTTGCAAGATACATATTCATTTATTCATTCATTCACTTAGTCAGTCACTCAGTCAGTAAGTGAACAACACGCATAGTCGTCAATCAGGCAATCGGTCAAGCTGCCAGGAGAGCATCCAGTACTCTTAGTACATATAAACTGACTGACACACAGATACACACAGATAAATACTTACTTAAGTATGTAAGTTATATTTACTATTTAAAAGAACAAAAAACAAAAAAAAAAAAAAAAAATCAATTAGATGCAAGGCTCAAATCAATCCAATGAACAGGTTTTTAATGCATTGCATTTTGCTATTTTTTTTTTCTTGTTACTTTGTAGTATGTCTATCCATGTTTATTAAAAGGTTTCTTTTTCTTTATTTTTAAACCTTCGACACAGTAAATTGTACACTATACTGTACTGTATGTATTATATTTGTAACAGTGTGAAGGAGAAGAGAGCTTTGAGACCTCATAAAGTAGGTTTATGTCTATATTATTGATCAACAATGTTATTTAAAAACCAGTAAAAAAAAGGCTAATTTTGGCTTTGCCGAAGTTGTAATACTCTTCACGCCCCTTTTAGTTGTTCGAGGTATATGGGTCAGACACTTATAAAGTCCAAATTTCAACTCGATAGTACAAAAAGTTTTTTTTTAATAAGAATTTTATTTTGTAAGGGGTGTACCCCCTAGTGATCCGATTCAGCTGATTCCGACAAATTTTATGGTGAAAAGAAAGCTTAGTGCAAAATTTCAGTTCTTTAGCTCAAAAACTGAGGGACCAGTTTGCATAGTCTCAAGAAGACGGACAGACAGTCAGACGTACGGACAGACACACAAACGGACAGATGAACATGGCTCAGCAAGAATGTCTCCTTCTGTGTGTTACAAACTTCATGACAAATTTATAATACTATTCACTATAACACTATTCACAGAGTGAAGAGTATAAAAAACGAGAAAAAGAAATGTCTAAATGAATTCTAGACACTTGAGGGTTTTTCATTTAAAAAAAAATTAAATATTTTTCGAAATAATCAAGATCTATTCTCTATTCAATCCTATAAACAGACATACTTAGTATAAAATTTTAACATCAGTTGCTGTCTACATCTTCTTGGTTTAATAAAAGATACCTACAGCCCTTAGCTTCATTTACATGACTCGCTAACCTAACCTACTAACCTATAAGCTATACCATATAATTCTAGCCTGGAATCAATATTTAGGGCTATACTATGGCACTGCCTTGAGTTGCAGATAGTTTTTTAACTTAATTAAATGGTTACATATACAAAATTCACATGTCTGGGCAAATCTAAACTTGTTTGTTGTTTGTTGGTTTTCCTTCTTTTTTTTTTTTGTTTAATTTAGTTAAAGTTACTCTTAGTAAACTCGCTTTTAGCGTCTTGCGTTTTTATTCTTTTTGTTGTCAATGTTTCGTTTTCACTAACATTTTGTATAGAATCTTTCACAATTCTTTTATTTTTCTTGAATCTGAAGTAGGTATAACATAGTTCTTTATAATATCTTCATAATTTTTTTATGCACATACTCGTATGTACAAATGTATTTACAATATAACTTGATGACTTGGACGACACAAAATTCTACATTTGGAGTATTTCTTGATATCGAAGGAGCATTCAACAATGTCTGGCAAAATGGGTTAGTTAGAGTATTTACTACCACAACACCTTTGTGACTTCATACAAAATTATGTTACAGGAAGATATGTTATTGTCAAAAATAAAGATTATCATACTTCAATAAGAAGAATTCGGGCTGGGATCTCCTATTAAAGTCATCAGTAATCGACACCATTATAATTAATGTAGAAAAATATATAGATCACAGACAACATAAAATACTTGACGAACTTTATGAACCAAGAAATGAAGTATTAAGATAAATGAGCAAAAAAATAGTGCATCAATTGGCAAATCGATTAACTCCATTAAACGAAAAGTTGTGAAAAATAAATTATATAAATTATAAATATTTAGATTGAATATATCGTTATTATTACTACAATTTTTACGAAGTTAATAAGAGTCAATAAAGTGTTTTGAAATTAAAATTTAATAAAATTCAAAAAGTGGAGTTACTCGATTTGGCAACTGAACCATTCATATCCAAATAGAAATAGGCAGTTATATATAGAGGGTGGGGCATTTATTGGTTCGATTTTGAACTTCCTGTTGTTAATGACGCTGACAATTTAAGCGCCATAAATTGTTGACAGTAATTAAATTTTAACCTTCCGTTGAATGAATATAAGTGCACGCATCACGTAAAAGTCACTCATTCAAATCAAAATCGAATTACTGAAAGCGTTTATTTAATCAAAATCGACATACAGAATCGGTCAAAATTGAGGGAACATATTATGCATATAAAGCCTAAGGACATACATTTTTTAAAATCAGTCAGAGTAGTCTTTGTCAAACATCAATTTTTGAATTGTGAGTTCTTTCTATCATTTCTGTGTAAAACCGATTTTGCAGAAATTTTGCCAGGGAGTAGCAAAGCACGCCGGGATAGCTAATATATAATACGTGATATGTAATTAGACAACTATAACCATGTACCACTAAAGAACTTTATCCTAAAGTCAATATTATCAGAACTCCTTAACCCAGCTGAGATTGCAATAACCAATTATTGGTCTCTAATAAGAAAATTATCAATAGAAATAAGTAATATATCAAATGCATATGACAATAATTTAAGCATTAATTTTATCTGTGTGTTCATTATTATTGTTCATTATGTCACGTTTTTGGACAATCTAATTGTTGGTAATATCTATTCCCCATCTTTAAAATGCAAGGAATTATTCGCCTATATTTGTTGGTATTTGTAAGACCACTTATTTGCATCATCCTATACTATGACTTGGTATCTAACTCTATTACTTCCGATCAGCTAAAATCTAATCTTTTAAATCACCTTTAAAATATAACATCATTCATAACACTTAACTTCAATTTTATTGCCCACTAAGTAGCCCCCAATACCTAAATGACTCGATATCGATCCATTTTTTTGATTTTTAATTGACCCCAGAATGCGAGGAATTTGAAAGGGGTGGCTTGGTGGTAGTTTGTGTAATTTTCTCATCAAGTATAGAAAAGTACTTAACAGTCATAATTTTAATATGAAGACTAAAATTTGGTTTTACAAATGCTACTTTTGTTCAATACTGTTCTATACCATGGAAACCTGGACTCCAAATGTAGACATCAACAAGCTTCAGTTATTTAAATTATAACTCTTTCGAAGAATCCTAAAAATACCATAGACAAATAAAGAAGTTGCAATGAAGAATGCGCTGTGATCGAGAACTATGAACAATTGAAACGAAAAGTAGTCTATTTAGGTCATGTTATAAGAAATCTCAAAACAAATCGCATATGACTACATGAAACATTCGAAAATAGTACGGAAACTATATTATGTTTGCAAACTTATAAATGTAGCTAGAAATAAAGAAGCAACAATACACAGAACTAATATATTTAGTAATTAATTTAATTATTGATTAATTTGTTTCTTAATGTAATTTTTACATTATATTGTAATATACTTACATTGTTTACTTGCTCTCTTACTCAGCGTTAAAATGATCTTGAATGATGATGCTGAGCTATAGGGTATTCAAACAGTTCGATCTGTATGATGTCTACGAGTATACTAAGTACAATAGTATTGTATATACTTTTTTAATTACACTTCAAGGTAAATTCATTTAAGTTTGACCAAGATAAAGCCAACACTTGGCTACAACATATCTCACTTTTCTGTTTTCTTTTCATTCTTTATTTCAAGAAGTGTGTTCTACATAAAAAATGTTACACTTTACCACCAGCCACCAGTAACTTAAAGACTGAAGAATGAATGACTACTGACTACTGAACTGACAGACTGAGTTATGAAATAAGTGAATGAATGATATAGTGATGTGTGGCATGCATGTGGAGACTTGGAGAACATCATTTGTGATGCTCTTAACAGGCTCAACTTAGTTCATGTTGAGTGTGCAGTGTTGAGTTGGTAATGTAGTATTGTGTATTGATTTAATGAGCATTAACAAGCTACACTTACATAAATTCGCACCAATTGATAATAACAACAACAACAACAACAGAATTTACTATCAACAATATGTATCTCTCTATCTTTCTATATTTCTCTTTCATTTTCATGTGTATACTCGTAGTACTCGTAGTACTATATAATAACAACCAATAATAATAAAAATTAATCTCGAGAACATTGAGAGATAATCATCATGAGCTAAAAGCAAAACATTTATAATACAATACAACACAATACACAATACAATATCAGTTGTTGTGACACTCGTTCACAACCCCCCTCCCCCCATTCATTCCTTTTTACATACATATACATGAAAAATATGTAATTCTGACCCATTGAACTACAATTGCTAAATTTATGCATTGTAAGTTTTTTTTTTATAGGTTAGAGGGGCGAGTGCAAATGATATTTTACTTATTATACTGACATATCAAAAAATCACTTGTCAGATCTGTGAAACTCTGCTGATGGATGATGTAAGCTTTGTCATTCAAATTATTGAAATACAAAATCTTATGTAAGGCAAATTCCATCAGAATTATTTTCTTAATAAAGTCATCTTACTTCATTCTAGAATAAAATGTACAATATTATTACATACTTTAATCAGAAAATATTGGCATGATCAGCTTTGGGAGGTGAATAAAATTAACCATATTCATTCCTGTTTCAGATTGTGACCTTGTTTTTGCTATAAACATACAATATTAAATCTTTCAGCCACCGTAATCAGATCATACTAGAAGACATATTGTTCTATTCTGATACTTGGAAAATGCAGCTATCAATAATAGCAACAAAAAAAAAAAAAAAAACCAGTAAAGAAAGACTAACTTTGTCTATGCCGAAGTTGTAATACTCTTCACGACTCTCCTAGTGGTCCAAGGTTCTGCAAACTTATTTATTTAGTGGATATGGATCAGACACTTATAGTGTTTATATTTCAAGTCAATAGTACAAAAAACAAAAAAAGATGTTGTAATAAGAACATGAATTTGAATTGCGGTTTGTATGGGAGGTCCCCCTTGATGTACGAGGGTCTAGAAAGATATTGGTCAGTAGTTACGTATATTGTCAAAATTTCAAGTCCAAAGTAAGAAAACAAGAAAGTTTTTCTAATAAGAACTTCAATTTGAATCCAGGTTTGTATGGGGGGTACCCCCTAGCTCAAAAACTGAGGAACAAGTTTTCATACATACAGACGGACAGATAGACAGACAGACAGACGGACAGCCGGACAGCCGGACATAGCTAGATCAACTCGTCTCGTCGGGCTGATAAAGAATATATATACTTTATGGGGTCTCCGATGTCTCCTTCTGTATGTTACAAACTTCATGACAAACTTATAATACTATTCACTGCGTGAAGAGTATAAAAAAAAACCAGTTGGGTAATATTTACGCAGCCGTTATTTACGTTGAGAAGTTATAAAATTGTGTTAATCACTTTCTTCTTCGTTCTTCGTTTTCAGCTGTATGTTACATCTTGGGTAAGAGCTGTCGTCTGTAAGTTTGGATGTAAACGAAATCCCTGTCTGCTGTGTAATGTGAGCATCACAATCGATCACTCACAAGACTTTTTAAATCATAACTTCTTAATAGATCATGCAAGATGATGTCCTCAGACCAGTGTTATATTGAGGAACTGAAACATGGACACTGAGTTGAAAAGACAAAGGAAAATGTAAATCGTTGAAAGTAAAATACTCAGAAATATTTTTAGAGGCAATTCATAGAATAGGCAGACCAAGATCAAGATGGTACGATGAATTGGACGATGATATGAAAAAGTTAAAGATTAAAAATTGGAGAGGATCATCAACGAAATGGGGCCTAATGAATTGTCTTAGAACCTTCATTTGGACAGATTAAACCTTCCTTATTTTATATGCGGAAGTGGTGCCCGTAAATTTGTAAAGCGTAGAGTTAAGTCAGGACTACTACTTGCCTGTAAATAAAACATGCTATGATGGATTTCACATATGCACGCCAGGTAAGGAAAGGTAAAAAATGTGTGAACTATGCGGTTATAAAGGTTGAGTATTATTATTTGATATTTGGTACTATTATAATTTTTCAGATTAGACATGTTTTAAAAAATCTTTTAATTTACCAAAATAACGTCAAGACATTTAGAGCCTCTGAAATACTATATCAATAAATATGCTTTTTTTTTTTTTAAGGATATAAATACAAAATAAGAATAAGCAGTATCATCATATACTGTATTGAATTATACAAATGACATAAATTGTGCCACATTGCCAAGTTCATCAAATTGATCAATATTATGAAATTCAAGAAGAATATTTGAGAATAAAATCAATCATACAAACAACAACAACAACAACAACAACAACAGCAAATACATAATAAATCAATTTAAGCAAATATACATATAACTGAAAGTACCGACAATAATAACAAAAATAATGGCGAATTATTGGACAACAACATACTACTTACGTTACTCATAGACGTCATGAATAACAATGTTGAACTTCTGACTGCATTTCCTGGTTGAATGAATTTGTTGTTACATTTTATTGCATTAGAAAATACATTACTCATCAAAATTTGTTCTATATTTTTACCCCTCATGATGATGAACTCAATACTAGTATTCTGTGTCTATCAGATATGGAATTGAAAGTTCGCGAATATAAAACTCAATCAATTGTTGTACTCTCGTCGTAGTTGTTGCTGCCGTCGAGCTTTGGTCATTTTCAGCAAAAAAACCGTGTGAGTAAATTCTAACACAATTCTATTCCGTTCGGCATAATCAACAACTATAATATACAATAAATGTGCATGTATGATAGACAATGATGATGACGATAAGCAATAATAAGAGCACAACTATGCCAGACGTAAATAAAAAAAATAGAAACGACAACATAAAATAAGTTCTAGACTAGGCCTAGGTTTTGACTTTGGCTTTGTTTGAGTTGAGTTGCGTTGTGTTTTGTCGTCACTATGTCATCATTACTATATTTATGAGAATTGTTGTCAATTGATGGGTGTGAAAGAAAATATGCAATACATTGCAATATTTTTGGTGTCGTTTTGTCTTCTATGAATTTCTTTCAAAACCATAATGAACAACAAGGCGAGACAAAATAAAACAACAAAAAAATATTTTTAGTGGCGCCAAATAAGCAGAAAATATTTGCATTCATTGATTTAAACTTATAAAAATATTATTAATATATATTTTGTGATCGATCATATTACGAATATCGAATGAGCTTTTGCAATTATTTATTATTTTTCTTTTATACCCTTCACTTTTTGTGCTATTAATGATAATTGCTATAATGTTTGTAACATTCACATGATGATATAAATTTTCTTGAGTCATCAATAATATATATTTATTGACTTGGAATTTCGTACAAAGATTTTGAGTTGAGTTTCAAAGAATAAATTTATTATATTCATCCATCAAGAAATTAATACTCATATATTTAGTTCTAATATAATCTGTAGCAAGAAATAAATTTTAGAAGGGGGCAACTAAACTTCTAAATACTTTAAATAAGAATACCAAGAGATATAACAAAAGACTGAAGATTCATCGGATGGAAGTAACAAAAGTTTCTTAGTATAGGAGGCAAGGATTACCAATATCCTCTTTTGGAGTAAGTTAAGTTAAGGAAAGTAAATAAATGAAAAAAAAAAAAAAAAAAAAACAATTTTGCCGTAAAGCCAAAAAATATATCAAGAAAATAGTTCAAGAAGAAAAGAAAATATAGATTGTTTTTAAGAAACATCAGGAACGTCTTAGAAATTTGGATGATACTTCCCCATCTGTGAGCCTCAACAATCTAATTTTATATTTATTTGTTAAACTAATACAAAAGTCATAAGGTTGTACAATCAATTTGCTTAATGTCGTTTACGATAGATCGCAAATAAAACAAATAAAAAAAAAAATATTTATTTGTCATAAAGAAAAAAAATCTAAAAAAAAAAGAAAAAATAATAATTATAATTTGTTTATATTTTAAAAACTTTTTATTTTAAGCCAAAGATCTCTAAAGGATTTCACTTCTAATATCTGTGACTTAAGATCACTTAAGGCATATTAAAGGGATTGTCAAATTTGCAACTAAATGGATCAATGAAAATTGCTTTATATGGGTAACATTTTCTATTTGCATTTTGTGAAAGGTAATTAATCTTCAGTAGAACCGAAATAATGTACTTGAATTTTTTTGTCTTACTGAATATAATCCATTCAGTAGTCTAGCCGGAGTTTTGTAATGTTTTAACCCTGGTATCATTTTAAAGCGATTTCTAGACCAAAATAGGTCAAAAACAGACTGCGCAATTTTTTTTCTGTCAATTCTTTTATTTGTTTTTATATTTAGAATTTACTCGATTGCAGTTGCCATCGAAAGCAATTTTTTATTTTTTTTATTAGTTTATGCTGATTACCCGCACGTGGTTTTATATAATCATATGAGTTTATTGAAAATGCAGTTTATTTATAATTTGTTTTTAATTGTTGATGATACCAAGTCATCCATCTGAAATACATATAACTGTAACTTACGTAATGGTTGAGTTAAGCAAATTAATATTCAGAGAATTGCTCAATTTAATTCATCAAAATTATGTTGGATTGATGGGGTTAACAATAAATACTTAATTATTCCAGGTGATTCATTTTTTGTATGCCTATTAAAATAATTTTTCTATTTTTATAAGATAAGTGATTAAAATTAGTTCTGAACACTAAAAAACTAAAACCCAACTACTAAAAAATCACGCTCTAAAAAGGATGAAACAAGAAAAAATTGAGATATCCGTGTGTGTGTCAGACATCTCTTTCAACCCAATGTTTCAACTCAATGTCAATTTTTGGTGTGCCAGAAGTCTCTTTAGATGGTTTTGAAAGTGATTAAGTAACTCTTCGGATAATATTGAGGTAACTTGTAAGAATTGTATATATCTGATTTTCTTAAATGCAACATTTTGGGCAAAATGTTAAAATTAGTCTTTAAATCAAGGAAACATTCTATGGATTAAAATTCACTGACATCTTTGCTGAATAATCAACTTTTGGTGAAGAACAAAAATTATAACCCACTACTGAAGTCTTAAGCCAAAAGTCAAATAAGGTTTACCGCAAAATGGAAGCTATATTTAGCAGCCACTAGGACAGTTCAGAGTTCTGCTGCTCAAGTGTTTGAGCAGGTTGATAGTTTGCAACTTTATTTATTAAAAAGACTTTTGCATCTATCCAGTGACATACTGTCGTACTGCATATACATACGTACTTAGAAACAAATATGGATAAGCTACCGTTCAATTTATCTAGGAAATTAAGAGAACGGCGATTTTCTGGTTCGATGAAGTACGAGTACAAGACCTTTTTATAGCAATCTAAATTCCAGGATTGAAACGATAATATTTAATAGAAACTCATGTATAGAGAATAGAATACGGGAGTAGTGTGAACGTAAGTATAAATAAAAATCATACAGAAATATGAACTGCACACTTTTCAATCGCAATGAAGTTGAAAATGTCATTTATTTCCTAAGAAAATGCCTAGCACTATAATAATAAGAATTAGCTACAAATATTTTGAAAAATATAATTTAAATGAAGACGAATATGAAACGGACACGGTTATTGTGGATGGAAAAATTTTAATTCGTTTATCACTGGTGATTTAGGTTAAAGGAAATTAAATTTAAGAAAAAAAGATCAATTTTGCTTAATTTTTATCTATTGTATTGTATATCAGTTATTGCTTTATCAATACCAGTTTTCTATACACACTGCTGATATTGCAATAGCTGAGGATGATGATTCAATGGTGTCAACCATTGCTGACGATACAGCGTTCCTAACAAGATGTAACTGCAATGTTCAAGCCTTGAATAATACACAAAACTATCTTGACAGCTTTCATGGATAGGCTAAGCGCTGGAATGTGGGACTTAAGTCAGCAAAGTCGCAACACTGCTGTTTCACGTTACATCGTAACAGGTACCTTACACTTAACATGGGTGGTGTTGACATTCCCTATGCTGATAATTTGAGATATCTCGGTATACAGTTGGATGGACGCTTGACATGGAGACACCACATCACTGGGGTTACTAAAACATGTATAACCAAGCTTCACAGGCTAAACTGATGGCTAAACCCCACGAGTACTTTAAGTTTATATGCTAAACTAACTGTACACAAAGCTATCATAAAGCCAACTTGGACATACAGCATCCAACTCTGGGGTTTGGCATCCTACTCACAAATCAAACGAGTACAAGTCACCCAGAAAAAAAACACTAGGGTTTAATCTTGCACTTAAGCTTTAATCTATGCAAGACTTAAAACAACCTCAATGTCATATTTGGCCAATGATTTTGATTATCTATTAAAATATACCATAAACTTCCTTAAAAGGTTTTACATGGGGTCGCCAACTTATACTTACTATACATAATAATATACAATAATAGTAAATGATTATTTTTTTTTGGAAACTTTTAGGGTTCAAAGTCTTATGAATCATACTATTTCAATGTGAATTTACGCTTTATTTTAATTTAATATTAAAAGGTGCTAACAAATTTTTGGTAACTGATAATGAATAATATATATGCAAAAGCTAATTTGCTTGTAATCAAATTGAAAATATCAACATAATAAAAGAATTTATTGTATCATTAAATAAGAAGAAGTAGAAGTAGAAGAAGTAGTGAAAGAAAGAAAAAATAAACACAATACACATTCATACACGCAATTTAATCACATAAAGTAAATAAACTTTAACGAAGCATTTTTCTTTTATTTATTTATCAATTTGTTGCTGTTTAAACCAACGCAACTTGTCCTTGAACTTGACCCAGCTTTCAGTGAGTGCCGACCGATTTGATCTGAACCAATCCAAAGTGTAGCCCTTACTATAATATAATTAGATAACCAGTTGAAGGCGGTACTTATCAGTCTCGTTTTCAATTTAATTCAGACACAATTTAGACCCAGTGAACTGATTGCTTTGAAAGGCATCGAGGAGAGTAAGCAAAAACGAAAAGCAAATAAATGAATGAAAAAGGCAAATAAAACGATCTTGATAATAATAATAATAATATGAATATTCAAAAAAAAAAAAAAAAAAAATACATAGTAGTATTAACTTTAATCATAAAAACATTAAATGTCGTGACTTTTTTTTTACACTCAAAATGTATAAATAAATTTCTGATAATTTTTGAAAGCAAATAAAATTTACATACGTATTAGTGTATGAATATTTGTTCTTGCACCTTAACAATAGATTTGTTTTTGATTGACAAAGGCAAATTTGCAATAAATAAAAGCGATAATTTGTATAAGAAAATGTATTGCGTTGTGAAGCAAATTTAATTGTGATATTTATAAATAAATTTCGAAAATTATTATTTTTATTATTATTATTATTATTATTATTATGCATTTGATAAGAATATCATATATATATATGAAATTACAATTGAGTGCTGTCAATGAAATTGAAAAGATATAAGATTAAATATACAAATACTTAAATGTTTGGCCTTGGTTGCTATAATAAAACATAAAGAACAGTTGTGCCACCCACCTCAGTCAACAGACCTTTACCCTATTGTACATCTAAGGGAAACGCTAGAGCGTCGAATCTTGAACCATAAAATAACATCAAAAAGTATGGTTCGAGAGCAACTTTTGGATGAATGGAGCTAAATTACTCTGGAGGACAATTCAAAAAGAGATGCTTGACAAAAACTACTTTATTGATTTTAAAATATGTCTTGAAATCTTATATGCAAAATAGGCTATGCTAGTGTTTCCCTGAGAATTTCATTAAAATCAGTTTCGGAGTCCATAAGGAATAGACATACAGATACACATGCTTATAGAGATATAAAAAGATAGATTAATTAATTAAAAATACTTTTGAGCCTGTTAAAAATGATTAAAAATAAAAATACTTTATAACTATAAATAAATATAAATATAATAATTTATAAATATAAATTGTTTCAATATCTCTTATATTTACTGCGTAAAGGACAGTCAAAGTTGAAAATATGATTTTTATTTGCCTGTACGCAGACATATACCACCCGCAGTGTTGCCAACATAGGGGGTTTCATATCAAATTTAGGTGCTAAATAAGTGTTATGGGATTTTTAGGGACTTCAATTTCAATGGACAGCTTTTAGCTGCTCACAGCCCTTATTAAAGATTTTTAGATGGAAGCTACATAAATTTATTCAATTTCGTTTCATTTCGATTCAGTAAGTAAAAATAAAACTCAAAGTATTCATCAATCAGTCGGTTAAACTACATAGTTCCACCTTTTGATCCGTTACTTCTTTGTAATATGAAAAATTTGAAGACTCTTGACATATAGCAAATTTATGCCCTTCACCAAAATCTGAAAATTGAGATGTCTTAATGTCATGTGCAAATTTTCGTAAACTAGAATGATGATAATAAGTACATATTTGAAATCCATTTTCTTTCAATATGTCGAAGTTTCTATTGGTTGAAGAGTCACAGCATTTCTTGAATGCTTTGTACCAATTCTTAGCTGGTGTGTGTTTATAATAAAACAAAACAGAATTAAAAGCCTTGTTCAACAGTTGCTATGACTCTGAAATAGGATAAAAAAAATTACTTAATATTAAGAGGACTATCTGCCATGTCTTTCAGCTCTTTACTTATTCGATTTGTTTGTTCATAGTTGTTCAATATTTTTCTTAATTATTAAAATTGTGACGCTATATTTGTATAATACTGATTGTCATTTAGTTCTAAATAATTAATGATAGCATTGTATTTTATTCAGATCTAATTCATATCTAGATATATGTCAGGATGGCCGAGCGGTCTAAGGCGCCAGACTCAAGTGTTACAACTTGCCTTTCGTAGAAAGGTGAATATGAGAGCATTCTGGTCCTCTCTGAGGGCGTGGGTTCGAATCCCACTTCTGACAACAATTTTAAATATAGTTTCTTTTTTTTTATATATAATTGAGGATACTGTGACATTTTCTTAATAATAGTCTTCTTAAGGCATTTACCAAATTTCAGCTCTGTTCGAATTTTTGCAAAGTTAAAAGCTATTTTTCATTATTAAATAAAAATTATATATACAATCCTAAAAGTATGCAATAGAAAGTCATGAAAATCCATGAAAATAGTCAAATCTTTACAGGGTGTTTCCAGTGTATTGCAAATCGGAAGTTAAAAAAGAAAAACCAATGAAAATGGCAACGCTTTTAATGCAACAATTAAAATAATAAAAATTGTATTAATTAATTGAATACATAATTTTAATCTGTAGCACTTAATTTTAATAAATAACAAACACCTCGAAAGTGCGACAAATACCAAAACAACAAGTAAACAAACAAACAAACAACAAATAAAAAAATTATGTGCGAGTATCTTAGGGAAGGGGACCGACCGTGAGTTAAATAACGACAAACAAAAATAATTATTACGCATAACCGCAACATAAACAGCTGCGACATTTTGTATTACCAACAAAAACAAGAATAAAAGCAACAAACAGCAACAATAATAATAATAATAATAATACTGTAAGTATGTACAGCAGCAGCAATAATAACAACATGCGCAATAATAATACTAAAAACAAAAAAAGCAACCAAACAAATTGCGCCATTGAAGTATCTGAATAGCAAAAGAGTTGACTGTTGTATGTAGATACAAAAAGGAGTGAAGTGTACAAGTGAAGTGAAGTCAGGCTGACGCCAAAGCTGCTATCAACAACGCGATGACGACGTTTAAACCACAAAATGCGTGTTTATTAATTAAGCGCATTTGTTTTCATTAAAACGATTTAATTGAGCATGAAACTTGGCGCCAAAACAGCAGCAACACCAACCACCAAACACCTAGCAATTATTTAACCCTTTACTTCCTACCTTCTGCCTGACATTGAGAAGTAGAAAGGAAAAAATTATATATAAATGAATTAATACATAATAATTAATTTTATTTATTTTATGGATTTATTTATAGAACCCAACCAACACACAACCCAACAGAGTCAAACAGTCTATGAAGGTACGTGAACATAGTTATGCTTATTTTTATAACATCATAATGAATGATTGATTAAAAGCTTAGCCTTCCTTTCTTTGTTGTCCTTTAAGGATAAATTAGTATATGAGAAAAAATGAAAGGTTTTTTTTTTCATAATTATTCCAAAAAATTATCCAGACTGTTATATTTTATCATAAACTCCTTTCATTTGCCAAATAAAATAAGAACAAAAAAATTAAAAAACTTTTTCATTTTTCACTGCTCCATTCATTCATTCATTTATACAATACATACTCGTATTTTCATTTTGACAATGATGGCGACGACGATGGCAATGATGTCTTGATGGCAAATGTTCAACATGGGAGCAATTAAAACGTGGCCTCGAAATTATTATGACGCCCATCCTTGGCTAAACCTCCCACAATATAGTAAGTATCTATCTATCAAATCATTCAAGGGTTTATATGAGTATTTCTACAATCGTTCATTCGTTCGTTCGTTCGTTTTTCATTGCCAAAAAGTTTAACCGTAGCACTTAGTGAACAACCATAGATATGCATAGATAGGTATATAGATACTTAGTATAACTGTGCCGTGGTCTTGGTTGTCGTCTGCAAAAGGACGAAACGCCACCACATCGTCTCACTCAGTTAGTTTACTCTTTTTGAAAAGCACTTTATTTTTGGCGTTTTATTATTTTTCATAAACTTGGCAAATGCTTTGGGAAATCCATTTACGCGTTAAAAGTAACTTCTTTTCCCACTTCTCACTTTTAGTCTATTTCTTTATACATAAGCAGCGGATAAGAGTTTGAGAAGACTATTGTATCTTAACTATTGCTTTTCATTGTCTTCTATTCAGTTTGTTGCGTTTTCGTTGCGTTTGATTTGTGTTCCTCAAAATGCTCATTTATGTGTAAGTTATGTTGCCTGCCATTAAATCGTGTATCTATGTTTGAGTATGTCTGTTTATGTGTATTTTATATATGATTTATATTATTAAGTGTTGCAATATTTATAAGTCAAGTTAGTAGTAAGTTTGTATATTTGTGTTTGACCTCAAACAAAAATATTAAAAACAAAAAAAAAAAAAAGAAATAAAACCTAAGAAAACTTATGAAATTAAGAAAGAAAAATACATTAATGAAGTCATTTCATAAAATCCATATAAAACTAGATACAGGATTAAGAAGGTTTCTTTCAATACCAAAATATTAAAGACTTCATGAGAAAATTTGGGAAATAATTGTGTATAGTATTATATGTTTTTTAATAGTCTTTCAAGAAGACTATGCAAAGACTTGGCTTTGATTCCTAAATTTAATAATGAAAAATTTGTCCGTAAACTATAATAGATCTTCAAAATCTATTTAGTATTTTATTGTTGAATTAATAAAATTATTGTATTGTAGATCCCCCACAAAAGATCAATGATGATTTTTTGCAATCATCTTTGAACATTGAAAAATCTACAACAATTAACATAGCTTAATTTTTCTTGTGCATAATCATTGCAAACAATATAATTCGCATACAAATCCAATCCATAATAGATCTTGACAACAAAAGTCAAATTCTGAACAGTTGAGTTCATTCAAACACTTTACTAATTTATAGATGATGTTCACACATATTCTTGTATTTTTTAAATTGTTATGAAAAAGAAAGCAATTGGTTCGGAAGCTTCTATGAATGAGTTGGGTCCTTAACCCGAAAACGGTCTGGAAATTCTATAGAATGTTCCAATCCACAATGCTGCGAAGGTTTGTATGTGTGCCGTGGTACTTCAGACACTCGGTCAAACAGCAAGACTTGAAGATTGCAACGATTAGGGAGGAGATCGTCAGGCTCAGCAACAGACACATACATCTCTAATTTGGATCACCATGGAAATTAATTAGCATTAAATCTACTGGACAACAGCAGACACAAGGGTCCACATCTCGGTCGACTGATCCATTGTATCATTGTTTTTGTATCTTTTCCTAAGAACTTATTGAACGACCTATGTACTTAGGTGTTTATGCAACAATGTAAAGTGTATTTGATCTAATCCCACACACACTATTTAGTAAAGATCTTTTAGTTCCAATTCAGGACAACCTCTTGGTAACAAATAAGAATAAAAACCTAAAAAAGTTAATTCATTGATTACTCAGATGGCTTAGAAAAGTATATTTAAGCTTCTATGATATGACATTCAGCTTTGAACTTCAAATATGAAAATGTTCCAAATCAAATCATACCTATGACTAGCAATACTCGGCACGCATTTCTACGCTCCGGAATTTATTGGATCATCGATGAAAATGTTCCATTTACTTATTAGGGGTCATCCACATATTACGTCACACGAATTTCCTCCCCACCCACACCCTGTCACAGATGGTCATATTTCTGAGACCACCCTCCCTGATGTGACGTCACATATTTTGCAGTGGAAACCAATAATATAGTGTTACTATAATTCCTTTTATCTTATAAATGTTTGACTCTCTTAGGGTTTCTATTAGGGCTCTATATACGTAGGTTATAAAGCCCCAAGATAGAGATGGTTATAATTTTTTGTTTAAAGATTTTTAATATTTTAGATTTTGACATGTGACGTCACAAAGCTTATGACCTCTCCCTATCAGAAGTGGTCACACTTCATTGAAATAGCGTTAACTTTTCTCGAATAATGTCGTAAAATAAAATAGGCCGATATTTGGGAAACATAAACGATCTTCACAAGTCATTGAATGCTTCACAGCACAAATATGAGTAAAAAACTTTCGATATGAAAAAATGTCATATAGATATTTTGGGAAGATATATTCAATTATTCTTTAAGTTTGAGCTAAATTTGATATTTCTTTTGTAGCATTTCATCAAAAGATTTCTAAACCATTTGAATATTAGAACTGCTACACCACATCAGCCACACTGCTTTCTTTTGTCTACAACGTTATTGACACTTTGGTTATGAGGATAACACAGTTGTTCACTGCTTTAATTTTGGAAAGGGATGGAAATGATAATCATATTTCAGCCAATATCAGCAAATACTTAATAAATTATACACCTATAACCTTCCTGATGAATCATTCTGTCCATTTGTAAAAACCGTATGAAAATCTATTGGGTACTTTTTGAGTTTATCGCGTTCAGACAGACAGAAACTGCAAAGGGACTTTGTTTTATAATATCTATTGATCAGTACGATATCCTTATACAATAGATGCTTAGAGTTAAGGTATTGGAATGGACCTCGAGTTAGGTTAATCATTTTCTAAGGCTAAGTACATACAGCTTATAGTTAACTATAAGGTTAATGTCAATGAAATCATCTACTCGATTTTACAATCTATTTTTGCATGGACTATACTACTTTCTATATACAGTTACAATGTATTGAGAATCAATAATTTAAGATAATCTTAATACATAAAAAAAATATTATTATTATTTACTTTATATACTAATAAAATCTTTCATTATTAATTAAATCCACAAAATTTATAGTTTTGCAATAAACCATAAAATATTATAAATGTATAATAATTCATTTAAAAATAATATTGTAATAAATAGTAGCAAATTTTTTACACTTACCCATTATTCTCTTTATTTTTTTTTTTTTTTTTTTTGATAAATGTTGCTTTTAACTTTGCCATTTGCTGTTCCACACATATTTACACTCACACACACATATAGATATAATACATATATAAAAATACAGTTACAAATATGCGGTGGAAATCCATTTAAAGTAATACAATGCCATTTATTGCGAAACAATGATTTAGGATATGCCAAAAAGGACTAACCACAGACCAACGCAAAAAAACATAGCAATTGGCAACCAATTGAAAAAATAGAAGACGCAAAACACGTGAAAATAACTGAAAATACAGAAAAAAAAGAGAAAAAAAAAATCAAAAAAGTTAATGCATATTTTAAGTTAATTTTTAATATTTTGTACATGACTTAAAGGACTAGTGGATATACGTATAAGAATAGGAATAAGGCAAAACTAATTTGATTTCGTTGCACGAAAAGCAAACAAATTTCAATTGACAGTCAAGCAACACTAACAACGATCAGAATAATGACAAGGACTCAACTAATGCCGCTACAATGACATTTTCAAATGGCTGCGATTCATATTCGATGTTACGTTACAATACTTGTCCTTGCTCCTTTTGCTGTATGTGAGAGCATTCATTGAGATTGCAAAGTAAAAGTCAAAAATGTTTGTGCTATAAGAATTACCATCATCGACGACAACGACAACGACGACGACGACGAATACGATAGCGACGACAATGGCAACGATTGAAAGGACAACAAAGCTTCGATTTCAATTTGTGAGCGGGGTAATAGTGTACTGTAAGTATAATGCAGGGGAGATTGGTAGCTTATATAGAGTTGCATAAGCGCTGAATTCCTTTGGCGAGGGAGAGGGTAAGTAAATGTCATAAAAATATGCGACATTTCGTTTTTATCGCTTTTAAAAACTTTATTTGACGCATTTTTTTTTTTCTATTCTTCGATATTTTTCTTCTTCACTTCTTTCACAATTTCTATTCCATTTCCATTTCTTTAGATTTCTTTTTCGTTAGTCGTTGTTCACTGTTGTTTAAATCGAAAGTAGCGAATTTTTATTTGCACCTCCTTGCCACGATTGGCAATTGGTTGAGTGCTGCTAGTGATTGTTCGTTCGCTTTGTTTCCTTTGTGTATTGAACTTGCACTGTGGTTGATAAAGTGATGACAAAATATAAAATTTTTTATTTAAAAATAAATCTTTCGTTAATTTATTTTTAAATTTAATTAATAAGCGAAGTATTGACGAATTGGAATATTTAGAATGAGTTGTGTTAATGAGTGAGAAAAGTTACTGATATCAAAATATTAATTGAGTACTCAATTACTCAGTTGACTTTGTTATAAGAACAACGTGATCTGATGTATGCTGATGATATCAAAATCTGTTTACCTTTTTATGATATCAATTCGCATATTTGATTTAAAGAGGACATAATCTCACTGCTTTCTTGGTGTTTACTTAATGTTTCAAGACTCATTTATTTTCTTACACGATTGACAACAACTCATTGATACACGTCTCTACTTTCAGAGATCTTGAAGTTATTTTTGACCATAAACTGAGTATCAACCATTTTTATTTTTGGTTTTATCTAAACAATTCAATGATTCCTTCATTACCAAGCTTCTTTCATCTCTCTAGTCTGGTCAGTACTCGAATACTGTTCGTGCGACTGGAGACCTCAATATAAAAACAATAAGATCGCATTGAGTCAATACAGAAGCTATTCCTTCTTTTTGCATTTCGTGGATTTTCTCTCATTGCGAAATTTGTCTTCATAATTGTTTTGAAGATTCTCCAAAGCTATCTAGTCAGTTAAGATTCTGTCCCTATTCGTACCACTAGAAATTACGTTCCCCTTGTTCGTTTCACACAATTCATTTCGTGTATTATTTGTCAATTATAATATTTTTTATCAAATTCTTTCTTCGTCTCCAATGCCTATTTACAACAGTTTATCTCCTCATCATGACAAAATCTGGAAGACTCAATTTGAATGTTCCAACAACTCACTCTCAGTCCACACATTGACCGTTAGTAGGGGCATAGCTTGTTCACACAAATAAAATTCCACCAACGGGTCCCAAATCAGCGACATCCAGTTCATCTAACCTGCAGTGGCAGATCATGAGTGCAGTAGGCAGCGAAGGACGATGGTATTAATCGAAAAGGGCGATATCTCAGGCGAGAGAACGTGATAGAAATTATTATATGACGTGCATAAAAATCGCAAAGCATCAAGTAGGATTAGTAATGCATCTATTCAAGGGTAATGGGATGAAATTTCTGGTAGGACGACTAGGGACACAAAAGTTTAACTGATTTAATAGCTCAGGAGAATCAATTTCCCCGACTATGAGATTATGAGCTTATGAAGAAAGTTAATCCCAACAGCAATCCTACAATGCACCAAAGATGGAAGACTGATAAGAAGGAGGATTAATAAGAAATCATTTTCTCAATTGTAGAAGCAGACATCATCTATTGAAAAACAATTTCAATGCATTTTCTTTTTGACAATTTCAGAAAATACTATTATTTTATACTTAGTTTATTAATTGTTTTTATATATTTTATTGATTTATTTGATTCAAAATAGAAAAAATGTTAATAATTAAACTATTCACAGAATTATTTTTTTAATTCCTCTAAAAATGTTTTTTTTTTTTTACTTTTTTATAAGTTCATCACACTGTAAGCAAACTAAACTAAGTTAGCATCATTTATTTCGATTGCCTGAAAACACTCGAGAGACGACGACTACAACGATTTGCTCATAAAAATTGGAAGTGGAAATCACAAAATGAAAAAGCGAAAGAAACAATTAAATGGCATGTGCTAGCCATGGCATCAACAACAACAGCAACAACAACGTCGAATAGCGACAACAATATGGTTGAAAAATAAACAAAAAAAATAACGAAAGAACTAAAGCAAAAGATGAAGGAGATGGTGGAGGAGAGAATGAGCCAAAACAGAAGTCAAAAAGTGTAGCAACTCAGTTTAATTGAAATCAAGTGCCAGCGAACAAAAAAGAAGAAAAAAAAAAAGTGTGGTGGGAAGTCGCAAGAAATAAAAAAATAAATTTTAGGAAGAATTTGGCGTCCAGTTCCAAGACATTGGTTGCTGCTGTCCAAGCCAATCGAAATGAAACGAATCGAATTCGAAAATCGACAGCAAACGTAATTGAAATTGCATGAGTTCAATGGTAGTACTACAATAGTATATCAGTTGAGAGGCAGGCGGAGAAGTCAGAAATCCTAGTTATATGGGAGTAAGGAAGCCATTTGTGTCACTGGCATTGTATTTGTTGTTTCTTCTACTGGTTGTTGCTTGTTAGAGTGCAGGCACATAAATTTTTAACAACAGCAAACGACAGCCAAATAAAAATACAAGAAGTTGGAGAAATTTGGAAGAAGAAAATAAGTGACCGAGGTAAGGTGTATGAAGTTTTTATGGCGGCGCAACTGTTGGTTGACATTTACTTGAGTGTGAGTAGGCGGCATATTCAAAGTTGTACAAGGATGAAGTCATCAGGTAATGAAAGAAGGAAGCAATGCTTTTTGTACAATAGTATTTATGAGGCATGTTATCAAAATGAGAAAAATACTCGTATTTAGTAGAGAGGCTTTCAATTCAATTCAATTGGAATGGTAACACATTTTTAACATATTTCTTTTTTTCTTTTGCATTTCATTATGATTTCGCAATTTTTATAATGAAAATGAATTTTGGCCCACACGACTATTTCGAATGCTAGTATACAGGTGGAGGTGGTGGTAAAATGAGATTAGAGAGAAAGATGTTGACACTTAATTAGCTGAATTTATAAATTATGAGCAACTGCAATGATTTCCATATAGAATACGGACTCATATTTCTTATAATTAAAATATTATTATTATATATGTATTTTCTTTCTTATTTCCCTTATTTCACAAAAATTCTAATTCAATTTCGTTTATTACTGCGGATTTCATTATGTAAAAGTTGGAAATTTTTTCCTTATTTTAATTAAGTTAATTGCTAAAAATTTCTTTCTTTCTTTACTAATTAATACAAATTTCCCAATTGAAGATTTGTCAATTTGTAATTTTATTTGCCAAAGTATTTTAGATTTGACATTTTGACAGACAATTTGCAAATTGATTTTGTTATCCAATTCCATGATTTCTCCATGACATCTTCGACAGCAAACATGTCAAAATCTTACAAAAACAACAATAAATAATCGAAAATAATTGCCAAATTGAATGATTGAAGAATGATTTATCGTAGGTATAAGGTGTGTGTGTGTTGAGATACTCTTTATTTTTGTCAGTCGTGACATGTCTGTAAGATTGTCAGATATACATAAATAGGACATCATGTGAGATTGGCTGGCTAATCTAATCTGATTTGATTGGTGTGTAAGGGATGAAGGAGAAAAGCTCTTTTTGGTTACCTCTTTGATAGAATAAAGCAGGGACAAAAGCCTCTTAAAACTCCTTTTCGTGCTACAACTGTTGCCCCTATTTGATGCGAAATATAGTAACAGCAACTGTATCCTTAGCATTGCAAAATGATATAAAAAACATTTATTGGAAAGATGGAAAGAGTAATCTATTGACATAAGAAATCATATGTTATACAAACACAATTCAATGATTTCTTTTGATTGAAGCCAAATCGAACAATAAACAATCGACATCTATTACCTTATCATTTAAAAGATAAATGATGATTAAACTTATCTTATTTGGTTGGTGATATTATCAGTTATAGTTAAGACTCTCTATCTCCTTTTGATTTCCATTTGAATTGGAATAAGCATTTTAAAAAGCCACATCTTGATAAAAGAACATGGATGAATGTGATATGTGGAATATTAGGAAAGTAACTTGGCTATTTCTGTAAGTATAACATTATGTCTTTGAGAAAATAGAATGAAGCTTGGGTATCATGGGACTAATCTACTGATCAAAGTATTCTTTTTGAACTTACATGTCTTTCATTCCTTTAAAGGAGATTTTAGTTAAGCATTTGCTTTTCTATTCAATATAAATACATAATTTAAGATTGCAATTTAATCATTTTAATACAACTTCGTTTCTTTCCCATGTCTTAAGAATAAAATTGTGTACATGCAAAAAAGTATGCAATGAAAATTTTTATTAGTTCGAATATGAATGAGGCTGAGAATAATAATATTTTTATAAGTAAAATATTAGGTTGGGTATTATTTTGTAGTTAGTTATGACGCGTAATGTAATGATCACATTAATTCATGTTTGGGCTTTAATTCTCCTCTAAAATAAAAGGCCTTCGGGAATTCGCAATTGGTAGGAGGTTGTTAGAAAAAGATTCTGTACATTTCACAAATTTTTTTTTTTTTGTTGAAGGCGAATATACAAGCAACGCGGCTGAAAATGTGAACAATGTTTGTAGCCCCAATACTGTGTCAGCCAATTATGGATTCGACGGCTTCGTTTCTATATAAAATCGTGGAAATAACTGAAGCAGATCGGCAGACGACCAAGAATGTTTTGCTGTGCATTTTGTCGGACTGGAAGAAAACCAGCCTTCATATGGCCGAACACTGAACTCAGACCTCGGGGGTTCACGATTTTCTTATTTTTGCTTAAAAAATTATTGAATGATTACTTACGCAATAGTTCTTGAACGACCCCGGCAGAAAGGATCATAGCTTCTATGAGAAGCCTTAAAAATGGTAACAAGTCATTGAACAAAATGGGATATATTTGAAATAAATCGGGCAACCCAAACCATACTTACAAAAAGTTTCAAATTATGGTACCAATTATGCATTTCTTTATTTCCAACTCAATATTAAAATAAAATTATTCAATTCAGATATTTTTATATTGTATAATCATTTTTAGCCTCCACAATTTGAATTTCTTTGTAAACAAAAATAAAGAAGAAAAAGTTCAATAAAAAATTTCGATTTCAACATTTAAATATCATTAAGAAAGAAGTCAAATATGAAAGAAATCCTTACATAATCGAAACCAATCAAATTGCATCAAATGTTATAGTGACCAGATGTGCCATGGCACACACACACACACACACACTACCAACGAAGTAAACAATATAATACAAAATTGAAGAATCTTTACACCTTTTCTATCTATTGAATTTCATATCTTTACCAATCATAGAAGTTATGGTAGTGACACGCATCGAACGGATTCAAGTCAAAACACATGCGGTCAGCAGAATCTCAACAGTTTTCCATTTTTCTATTGTTTGTTTTTTTTTTTTTTTTATGTTTCTTGAGCACATTTCAATTTGCATTTTCCTTAAGCGCCACACGATGTCAGTTTTGGTGTAGCTTTGATTTTGATTGTGGTATGTGGCTTGGCTTGGCTTTGGATGCCATGCCACATATCAAAAAAGTCGCCGCCATTGTCGACGGGGACTTGATCTATGTCAATGCTACGTGCACCCAATTTGTTAGTGTTTCAATCCGAGAGAGGCAGAGAGTGAGGGCAGTATACAGCCAAGAAGTCAAACCAATCCAAGGCAAGATATAAAATACGCTTTTATTTAAAAATAATAAATCTTAAAAACCCTTTTTTCTATTCTTCTTTTAGTCCATGCGGCGCTCTATTTTTATGTTAACATAAACCATCATCCTCCTCCCCATTAGTTCCACTGACAACAAGTCACCCCCACTCCTTTTGTTGTTGTTGTTGTTGTTTGTTTCTCACTACAACAAACAAATAAAAAAGGGTTAAAAATAAATAATAAAAAATTTGAAAACAAAACTCCCTTATCAACGTAAAAAATTGATTTCAGCTCGTTATGCGGTCATTGGGGTATACTTTTTTTTCTACTTTTATTGCTTTTGGGTTTATCATGGTCAATAATTTTATTCGAAGGCAATAGTATTGTACGACGTGTCTCTGTTAATAGTAAAACGTGCGTTACAAATTAAATGCTAAATGTTTGTTGAGGTTTTCAATGGTAGTTTGATAAAAAATACATGGAAAAAACCCTTTTATACTTCAACAGTAGTGACACAAGTGTTTTGTTTGCCTCAATTTTGAAATGCCAAATTATGTTGTGTTTATAACTTTAGACATGCTAAAAACAATCAATAAAATAATATTAAATGTTGTGTGGAACATGCACAATTGCCAACTTAAAAGGGTTTTACTTGAAATCTATAAAATCTATTTATAAAGAGATATTTTTGAATGAATTTCAGTAGAATTTGCTAAATGAGTGTTTTGGGAGTTTTATTTTAAAGGGTTATTTAAATAAATGTTTCTTTAATAGATACGAGTAAATGCAATAAATAGGAAGATTATTATACATTTAAAGAAGACATATTAGCTTATGTTTTATAGAAATAATCACAATACAAGTTTTCTTATAATAATCAATATTCCATCTATAAAAAAAAAAAAAGATTCTGAGGGAGTTTAATTAATGGATACTGATTGGTTGACCTTATGAGATGGTTGACAAAGACGACTCTCTAAGCCAGGGCTATCCAACTTACAGGCCAAGTGAAACCTGAATTAATTCCAAACGCGCTAGAAATGACAATAGGGGAGAAATTGAAATTTCTTTCCTTGGCCCGCATTCCAACGACTTTTTTCTATTTGCTCGTCACTTTGTGGTACTGGAGAAGGATTGTTTTTTTTTTTAACAAAAATATTTTCCATTCCACCTGCGGTCCAACTCACCGCAAATTCTTCCAATGTGGTCCCTGGATTGGACATCCCTGGTTTATATGCATCTCATTAGTGCACCTCACTTTTACCATTATTTTTTTTTCTTAAGAATTTTCGACATTTCCCTTGGGGTGTTTCGCATTTTCTTTTTTTGTAAACCTTCCTCATGAATCATTCCGTCCATTGGTGAAAACCGTAAGAAAATCCATTCGTTAATTTTTGAGTTTATTGTGTACAGACAAACAGATATACGCAGCGGAGTGACTTTCTTCTATAATACAATATGTTGCAAAAGTGATTATAAGAATAAGAAAGTTCAAAGAGTTTTATGTGAGTTCTCCAATTAATGGTTCAAAGTACCTGATTTATCAAATAATGGGAAATATATAAACTTTAGTATGAGTCCAACGTCAATATCAGAATAGAGAAATATATTGATAGATTCTATTAAAAAATGAATAGATACATATTTCATAGGTGCATCGTTATACTACATTTATGTCAAAGGAAGCGATAACTTGCTAACAATATAGTAACTATAATTCCTATTGATAAGAAAAGAACGTCGAAAATAAAATAAGTAACTATTGTTTCTGAACAAAACAAAACAAAACACAAAGCATGTTTATTTATGATATCTAAAAATGTTGAAATAAATCTCTCAAAATGAAAATGATTAGATAGACTATAAATATCAAAAAAGAAATTAACTTCATATACAGTTAAAGAGTCCACATAAAAGAAAAAAAAAGGAGGGAAGGTAGGGATAGAGAATAAGAGATCATTTACTCATTTTCAAAACAACTAAGAAATCAACTAACAGATTGTTGCTGTTGAGCTAATGAACTGTTAGACACAAAAAACAAACAAACAAACGAACTCACACTAATAAAAATACTACATTACATTTACAACTGGCAACTGGTCAGAGATGCTATTAGCCTTAGTTAGCTATTTGTGTGTTACTATTTGAGACTTAAATTAAATTTCACCATTTCATTCACATACGCTTCGTATAAAATATTCTTCAATTATTATATTATAATATTAGCTATAACACAAACCTGCAAAATTTTGTTTTTTTTCACTTTGAATGTTTTTATATAAAATCTATTGATCCACATTCCAAATATGAACTTCGTTTTGTTGTATCACGTCAAAATTGTTTTTTATTCATATTTGAAAATTTAAATATAACAGTAAAAGGATATGAATTTCAACAAAAGAAAAATACAGTTATATTTTCCCAATGCATTTCAAATAATTGCGGTAAAAAAATAACATAAAACAATTAGGAAGTTTGTATAAATAAGAAATGAAAAATGTATTTTTTTTTAATTTTTTTTTTTTTTTTTTTATAAAAAACTGAAGTTTTTCATTATTCACTTTATACAAACTTCCTATAATTTTGATGTAATTTTTTAATCTATAAATATTACAAATACGTTAAAAAATATAACTGCATTTTTCTTTTATTCAAATACATATCCATTTACCGTTATATTTAACTGTGAAAATGTCCTTTTTGACCAGTTTTCAATTTTGAAATGTGAATAAAAAAAAAAAAAAAATTGCGACGTGATACAGAAAAACGAAGGTCATATTTAGAATATGGAGGTTCTAATCTACAGATTCTGTAAAAAAATATTCAAAGGGGATTTCATTGCAGGACTGTGTAAACGGTTTCTAGACTTGATCTCATAATAAATTAATTAATTTATTTATGCAATCAAATTAGACTCAACCTACCAGCATTTGCGATGAATTGAAAAAAATAAAAATAATAAATAAATAATAATAATTATTATAAATAATCTATGTCGACAATATTATAGCTATAGTGAGCTGTGACAAATGATACTTGAAATTAGAAAAAAAATATCAAGTGCAAAATTTCAGGATTAAAAAGGCAGAAGAACTAAATTCGTGATAAGACAGTAATTTACTCAAAAAAAAAAAAAAAAAAAATAGATCCAAAGCCATTTCGATACTAATCAAGGTGCGAGTATAAACACTAATGGGCTATTTTTATCCTCTGTTACAAACATTACACTAATGGGACAATGCATTTCACACAAGTATGAAGTGTATACCTAAAAAGGTTTTAGTGCCATGTGAAATCATTCAGTAGGGTTATTGATTGCATACACACACAGAGACTCGCACATGAAAGCAAACAAATTGTTTATTAATTACACTTTTATATACAACAAGTATAGCAAGCAGGCTTACCAAATACATATGTGAATAGGGGAGGGTGGTGGCGGCAGCACACACTAAGTGAAGAATATTTTAAGCTGTTTTGAAATGCCCAATTTCTTAATTTCCAATGAACGAATCTTTTGTATTCAAGTTTTTTACAACATTCTCGTTTATTGTAGTTCATTGTCGTTCATAGCGACAGTGGCGACAGTAGAAAGAAGTTATGTTACTTGAAGTTGGGGTTCTTAGTTTGGTTTCTATTTTTTTTTTTAAAGAGATACAAATCTTCTTTTTAGATGCTGTTAAAAAAGAAACATACAAAAAACAAAAAAACTCTATAAGAATAGTGGTTTTATTTTGTCTTATCGTATTGTCTTCCCTGTTGCCCCTCTTCATTTTGGTATTTTTTTATTTTTGCGCAATAAAGCAATAAATCAATCTCAGTTGGCTTTAACTTCACATTGAGCATGCGTATCTTCTACCGCCTCTGATTTACAGACAACAACATACGTACATAAATAAAGTGTATGTATGTAAAGAAGCATATCTGCTTGAGTTTTATGACAAACTGAATTTCTTATAAATTTGAAAATGTTGGCATCTAATGAGATTTTATGAAGAGCAACAACAACAGCAACACACAGAGAAAAGCATAAATTGTAAATTATTTTCTAATCTATCAATGAAATCTCGACATTTGACATGTTTTCTATGAAGATTTTTGAATATATAAGAAAATACTTTTTAAGAAGGATACACAATTTGTAAATCTTGAGATGATAACTTGGATGTGAATACATTAAAAGAAAAAAAAATTAGATTGGTTAATTGGCACCAACAATAAAAAGACCAAGAATCAAAGTCAACCCACAATACTAAATGAAATCCCCCAAATTAAACAAGTTTAAAGATTAAAAATCCTCAATAAAATTCTTCAACAAAGGCTCTGATAGTCCTACTACTAGCTAAATATTTCGTTTATGACAAAAGGGTTTTGGAAAGTAATGGCAAAAAAAAAATGAATTAATCGGTTAATAGAATAATTGAAATATGCATTTATTAATTGCAATTAATCGTTGACAAAATGACCGATCAATGAAAGCGAGGCCAAATCGAATTTCGATTAATGTTAAACGTAATTTCCAATGATTTAAGTGTACTTTTCGATTAAACTTGTCATCAATACGTCGATTAATTGATTAATTGAAACGATTATTAATTGAAAATAATAATTGTTGGCAAATTATGTTATTAAGTATTAGTATTTTCGATTAATTTTTAATAGAATATAATTTCCGACTAATTAACCGCTTAATCCTACATTTCCTATTAATCTTGTCATAAAAACGCTTGTGTAGTCATGGTATAAAATAATGAATGAATCGATTAATAGATTAATTGAGACGAACGGTTATTATTGCAATTAAACGATATGATTAACCGATTAATCGAAGTGAAGATCGAAAATCCAAATTATGTTATTACAGTTTTAATCGTAATTTTCAATGAATTGAGCGATTAAACGTACTGTTCTGATTAATCGTGCCATTAATATGGTTATGTAATGAATTAATTGGTTAATCGATTAATTGAAACGAGCGATTGTCAATTTCAATTAATCATTGACCGATAAATCTAAGCGAAGATCGAAACACCGAATCGAATTAACCAATGTAGTGGATTTTAATCGTAATTTCCAATGAATTGAGCGATTAATTGTACCTTTTCGATTAATCGTATTATCACTAATTCGGGGTCACTACAGGGTATCGTTGCCTTTAGATTTGTGATCTTGTGATGAGGGATCCTGAAAATCTATTACTAGACATCCACAAATCAAAATGAGCAACCGAATGCTGCGGAAAGCAGAGTCAAAATTGTGTACTATAAAGAGATATATTAAATCAACTAGTATATTTAATTTACAATTTTTATTTACTATATAAAAAAATTATTTATTCAAAGTAAACTCAAATGATCATGAATTTTATTAAACGCACGAACAAAGGAAACAAACATAAATTGCGCTCTTCATCAAAAACGCGTACTTCGTGGTGAGTTTTTACAGGCCACAGTCACTCATTCACTCAATTCCCGAATGTCTTTTGAGTTTATTTCTTATGCTTGAATGATGATGGCCATGAAAAGTACCTGTGTGAGTGTGTATTTCAAACAAGTTTTTCCAAACTCATTGACAACAATGGCGGCAACACAAAATGAGTGCTCAAAAAAAAAGAGAGTAAGCGAAAGCGAGTGAGAGAGAGAGAGAGAGAGAGTTCTCTTTCATACAATACAAAAATGGGAGTGTCTTATTTCTAGATTTTGTTTCATTCTCATTTCATTCAAAATAAGTACAAACATAAAAGCATAAAATTGACATAAGCACACACACACAAACACATTCATTGTTGCATAGTCACATAGATACACACACACATATAAATATAGAATGGATTTCAATAAGATTATTGTTATTTTTTGTTATTGTTTCTGTTGTTTTTTTTATTTTTATTTCTGTTTTGTTGTTCGTTTTTATTTTTCTTTTTTTGCTGACGAGTAAATTAAAATTGTGTAGTTTATTATTAAATGAAGCGCTTCGTTTTTTATATAGAAGAAATGAGTTTTAAACTTATTAAAAAAAAGTTTTCAGAAAAAATAAAAAATAAATAAATGGAAATTATATAAATTGAAATGAATATGAAACATTTGAAAAAAAAAGAATAAATTATTCTAATAAGTATTCTATTTTATTTTTTAATGCTTAGTAATAAAATGGTATTTTATTTTATTAAAGTAGTTTCAGATTATTGAAAAGTAAAATGAATGCAAATGAAAGAAATTCATAAAATATTCAATATGTATTTCTTTTCTAATACATATTAGCAATTTAAATATATGTATATATGGAAATAAGTATATTTTACCATATAAATGATTTTTTTTTATCACTTTATTTTTAATTAGGCGTTAAGTCGCCTTTATAAATGTATAGATTTTTTACAATTTTATTGGACATTTTTTAACATATACTTATAGGGGAAGGTTGTCAAGGTTGGGAAGGTGCCTGTTGAGCTAGTAAACTTTGAATGCCATTTTTATGTCTATAAACGAAAGCGGGACATGTGTTCTATCCACAGTGTTTTAACATTGTTTAATAAAGTAATTTCCTTGGGTTAATTTTTGTGGCAAAAAGTGAACGCAAAACAAGGTAAGTTATGTGTGTGTGTGTGTTTTGTGATTGCAATTTATAATGTTCAAAGAAAAAAATTCAATTATTTAAAGTGTTTCATTGTGATGTGTTTCTATGAGGGACTAGTGAATGTTGGCAGGGTTGGGCAAATTTGGATACTTAGAAATGGAAAGAAAAAAGATACGCTTCCTATAGTGGATGTGGATATGTCGTAAAATCAATGTGTTCATATTTCATGGCTTGACATTTCTTCCGTTTTAACTTCTATAGGTTTTCTTCAGGCAGCTAAGCAAACAAAAAAAAAAAAATAATAAAATCATTTGGTTTAATCTAACTGCCGATTTAATATGCATTCTCGAAAAAGATAACATTATTTTAAATGATTCAGAGCTCGGTATATACTTATTGATGTTACTTCGGTTTAGAGGGAAAGTAATTTCGGTGTGCATAAATAGATATGTACTAGTTTATGGTTTTATATTGTTATATTATTGAACTATTGTATATTTTATGTCGATATTTATTAAATGCTTCTTGTTGAAGTTTTGATAGGATTGAAGAAGTCGTTGTTCAACATTATGTTTATATGTATAAATAATACTATACATAGGGGATGGCCGCAAGTCATCATAGTCATAGCTGAAAAAGCAGATTTCTGTTTTCTTTTATTCTTTGTGTTTGTCACTTGGGCCGCATTGGGCCGCATTTATATTTACCTCGTGTCCTGGTTACACAATCTTATGTTTTGCTTCGGAATATGAAAAACTATTGCATAGAATCATGATAAAGAATGATTTGTTTTTTATTTAAAGTGGAGCCTCGCATAATCAGCTTTATTCATTTCAGACTCGTTAAGCAAAATCACTTTCTTCATATAATTTGATGTAAAACATCATAAAGCATTCCAAGACGAAAAAAAAAAACGTCCACAACTATTTTATTTACATTTAAAATGTTGTACATATTTTGAAGCAACTTGATTCTTCTAGATCGTTTCTTTCAATAAGACAATCTGTTATAATAAAATCAAAAGAAGTATCGTTTTCAACATCACGGTGATCGTTACGAAGATACATATTCATGTCAATCCCTTTGAAGTATACCATATTTGTTTAATTTTGTCGTACCTTATACGATGTTTTTTCTGAAATTTATATGGTTGGTGGATATGGGTCAGGCACCTTTAGTGTCCATATTTCAAATCGATAGTATAAAAAAAAAAAAGGTTTTCTAATAAGAACATGAATTGGGATCCAGGTTTTTTTTTTTTAGGTAGCCTCCCTAGAGGTTCGAGGGTCTTGAAATTTATATGGTTGGTGAATATGGGTCAGATACTTATAGAGTCCAAATTTGAAGTTGATAGTATAAAAAACAAGAAAGTTTTTCTAATAAGAACATGAATTTTGATCCAGGTTTGTATGGTTGCTATCCCTCTAGTGGTCCGATTTTGATAAATGTACTGCGTATGTTGAAAAGAAAGCTCTGTGCATCTCTCTAGCTCAAAAACTGGGGGACATACAGATAGAAAGACGGACTGACGAAAATGGCTGCACCAACTCGTCTCATCACGCTGATCAAGAATATATATACTTTATGGGGTCTCCAATGCCTCCTTCTGTATGTTACAAACTTCATGACAAACTTATAATACTATTCACTGTGTGAAGAGTGTAAAAACATAAGCTTTACAACGATATTAATGACACGAGTCTTAAATACAGACTGACAAGTCTTACTCGAAATTCGGGATTTTTCATTATTTTTTGCTCGTTATGTGCAATGTCAATCGTTAATCGAATATTTTTTTAAATTGAAATTCTCATTCTCAATTGCGAGGATCCACTGTATATGTATATTATTATTTTTAATCTTAAAAAAATGAAATTGCGACCGAGAAATATGAATAAAGCTTAATATTCTTATCCTGGATTGGATTGATTAAATATTGCTGTTATACAATTTAAAATTACATACATCATATTTGAAGCCCATGGGAATGTAGACACATAAAATATATCTTCATGGTATCTATTGTTTCATAAGAACAAGATACATTATTTATTTCTAAAATCTCTCTATGCATTTAATTAAATTAATCTCCTTTATATTTACATTTAAATCAATTTAAATTTTAAAACTTAATTCAGTTTTTTTTTTTTTTTTTTTTTGTTGTTTTATTAACAAGTTATTATCAAATTATATTTCTTTTTATTACTTTTTGTTGTTGTTGTCGATGTTGGAGCTTCGTTTTTTTTTCGTTTTCTTTTGTTATGCCACACTCAATATTTATTGCATTTTAAACAAATAAACAGCAAAAGTAAGCAAGAGAGCCTTTCTCAATAAGCTCAGCATGACATGATGATGCCACCCACTTGAATGAATGCAAAAACAAAACAAACGACCAGCATCATTCTATAAAAACAGTTTCTCTCTCGTTCTCACAAGCACCACATAACCAACTAGTATATGAACATATCCTACTTTAATTCAAGAGCCTCCCAATAACCATTCACCTCTCTTGACATTTTACCACATCACAAAACAACACAAAAAAAAACAAAAAAAAAAACAAAACACAATCTGAAAAATCCAACAAACACCAAGTACAATAGTAAGTAGCAAGAGTATCCAACCCAACCATTTGTACATACATATATTTGTATTTGTATCTGTAGGTTTGTTTGTTCGTTCGTTCGTTCGTTCATCTCTCTGTGTCTGCTGTGTGCTGCTGCTCCAATCCGAAATAGTGTATTTTAATGATGTACATAATAAAATTCCCATTCGTTTTGTGCCAATTCCAAAAAATTCCATCCACTAACCTGACGAACGGCGAGTGAAGTCAAACAAACAAACAAATTGGAAGTTTGAGTTCCGAGGAGTTCGAGCATTGGTAATGAAATGAATGTTGCTTTTGTATAGGAGAGCTCTCGTATCTGTGTATGCTTGTGCTTGTTTACAGTGATTGTGGAACACACTGATTTTACTCACTGATTTACTAACTACATTACGCTACTACATACAATTGCCTGATGCCGCCCGCCTAACGATCATCATCGTAGTCATCATCATCTACGTTATTCGTATTATTGGAGATACTCTTAGTCGCTCTCGCTCTGACTTTACTTTACTCATTTACTCACTCAACTGGGATTAAGCCACATTTACTTCAGGGTGTGTGTGTGTGTGTGTGTGTGTGTGTGTGTGTGTTTGGATGAGCGAGGAAACGGAAACTCACATACAATAGATATATTTAGTGAAAAGAGTAACGCCTGTTAAAATTGTATTTGTATCTGTGTGTGCTACACTTTTGTTCTGCACATTTTTGGTTTTCTCGGTTCATTTGAAAAACTCCACAGATGACAGTCGTTGCCGTCGTCGGGTTACTTTTGAAAATCATTCTGTAGTCTTAGGCCTAAACAATCGGACGCAGTTTACGGATAAACGTTACTTTTCCATTAAAGTGAAATTGAAAAATGCGCGCGCGTTAAATGAAACTCAAATTAATGGAAAATGTATTTTTTATAAAGAAAAAAACAAGAAACTGTGAATTGTGCAAAAATATATAAAACAAAAATTGTAATAACAAAAATCAATTAAAAAAGAATTTTACAAAAAAATCTTATCTTAATTAATCAATATTTAGAAGAAAAGTGTACAGTGTTTATTTAGATACAAATACCAATAAGATTGGATATTAGTTGGAAATAATACAATCAATTGTTTGTTGTCAACCTGGGTAGTCCATATTTGTATACAACGCCACCGACGGTGGCCGCCGGCGCACCGATTCACAGTCCCAACAACATCATCAATACTAATAATATTGGCAAATTTCCGTCATTTCGCTTATCCGCGAATTCCGCATTTAATCTTGCAACAATTCGTGTACCAGCACAGGCTACACTACTACAACAAAGTCCCAGTAGCAGCGGAGCGTACTATCGTTTTCAATCAACAACGAATACATCCACTTCGGAGGAAAGTTGTGATTATTTATTTAATCCCGAACAACTACAACAACATCCAATACACATTGATAGTAGTAGCACTATGGATCTTATAAATCCTTATATGCGTCATCATAGTTTTGCGGCGGCTGCTGCTGCTAGTCAAGGTAGTCCACCGTCGGCAAATCGTTCACCACCATTGCATCCTCATCATCATTTAGCAAATGGTTTCATGGATGCAGCTCATCATGCTGCTGCGGATTATCAACAACAATTGGCAGCAGCGGCTGCTGGACGCGAACATCTCTTGGATTATCATAGTGCAGCAGCTGCGGCTGCTTATGCAGCTAATAATAATAATAGTCCATTGATGTTGTTAAAGGCGCCACCAAAGGCACATCACCATCACCTTCATCACTCATCACATCACCTGCATGCTTCATCATCACTGGATGGAAAGTCTGGACGCTCAACAGAAGATTCATCGACACCGCCACCTCAATTGCTTTCGCATGCAGATGCAGCACATGAGGCACGTTTGCATTCCGAATCGCCTGACATCTGTGGTAATTCCTTAAATAATCGTTCCCGTTATGATAACTCAAGTCCGGGCGTCGATAGTTCCAAATCGTATCCGGTTAGTCAACGTAGCAGCGAAGAGGCGGGTAATAATAGTGAATCAAGTCCACCACCACCGGATTATAGCCCCGAGAATTTGACTAGTCGGAAATATAGTCATCATAGTCAGGGTTTAATGTCAACGAGTGGTGGTGTCGGAGGTGGTGGCGGAAATAATCCTTTAGGCCTACACAACAACAACAATAATAACAATAACAATAACAACAATAACAATGGAAGCATAATGGATCACAAGTTGCCACTTAGTTTTCTTGGGCCACCATTGGCTGCACTACATTCAATGACAACAGAAATGAAGACTGCTCAGGCGGCTAATGGTGCCGCAGCTGCTGCTGCCGCCGCTGCTGCAGCTGGTTATGGCAATAGTCCTAATTCACATATGATTAGTGAACGTGGTGGTAGCGTTTCATCAGGTGCAAATTCTGGTACTACAACGACAACAACAACGCATACTCAGGGTGGAGCAGCAAATCCTCACGGAATTGATACGATTTTATCAAAACCACCGCCGGTAACATCAGCGGGTCTAAGTGCTTTAACGGGAGGTGAGTTTTTTACAAGTAAGCAATGAGATTTTTCTATTGTGTACATAGAGTATATATTTTCGAAATCCTTTCTTCTAAAATATTATACTAATTATTAGACTAAAATTCTCTAGGAATTCAAATTTCCTTAAACGAGTTTAAAATATTTTTTTTTTTTAAGGATCCACATAACATTTTGTTTAAATTATAAACAATTTTTTTGGAATCACATAATGGATCAAAGTTCTCAAAAGTTGTCTTCCAAAATATTATAGATTTGGGCTTTGTATGGGATTTATTTCATTCTGTTTAAAAAATGTTTGACAAAGACAACTTGATTGATTTTAAAATATCTCTCTAAGCTTTATATGCAAAATTTGATCCAACTATTTTGACCGATTCCGTAGGTTGATTTTGATGAAATAAATTCTATTTGTTAGTCACAATAAAGCTTCTTATCTTTAAGTTTGATTTGATTTTGAATTCAATGAGTGATTTTTACGTGATGCACGCACAAACAGACACACACAGACAAGGTTTAATACATATACATATAGAACTTACCTATAACGAATGGAAATTTTATCTGTATTCCTAATAAATTTCTTAGCATCACATACGAAACTGTCAAAATCATATACCAATTCTGATATTGCTAGAGGCCTAAATAACTCATATGTATTGTTTGTAGAATGATTTGAATTCTCAGAAAAATATCTAAATATTCAAAATTTGACATGAATCTGATCCTCAATAATTTCATAATGGGTAAATAGCCTAACAACTCATTCAAACAATGATCGAATAAGTGCAAAGTAATTAAAATTTGTGTCCCAAAAAGAAAAAAAAAAAGAAGAAATATTGTATTATATTACAATTTTTTGTTTTGTATATTGGACACCCATCTATAATATGAATATGTACTCCATTTTAATATAAAAGTTAATGATATATAAATAGATAATGTAATAATGTGACAACAATGAAAATGATTTTTGATGGCGCAATCCAATATAATGAGGAGCAAGATACAACTTTTAAGTGTTTTTTTTTTTTTTTCTTTTTTTTTTGGGGCAATTAGTTGTCAAATTGTTTGTAATTAAATTGTATTGATATCAATATTGAATAGATGGCATAGATACACATGCGTATATAGTAAGTGACGTCGCATATTTTGTTATGTTACGTTTAAGGTTATGTGATTTTGTATGAACACAATAATAACAAATGAATGACAGTTCAATACATACTACATAATCGTACATACTTCTCTTACCATATATTGTATGTCATATGTCTTAACATATGTAGATCAATTGTCAATATGAACTCAAAGTAAACAAGTTTTTGTTATACTATGTACATGTATATTCAGACAAATCGTCGTCAAGAAAGAACTTTTCTGATTTTGGATTGATTTACTTGTCTAAGTAATATAATAGTTAAATTTAGAGATATTGTATTGTCTAAGGGGTTGTTAAGGTAATGAAATACCTTCTTTTTTCTCATGTATATCTTAGAAAAAAGTACACTTACATACATCGAACACATTTTGTAATATAATAATAGCCTCGTAGACTTTGTCTGTCTGCTTGTATGTTTGTGCGCGCATCTTATAAAAGTCAATCATTGGATTTAAAATCGAATCTGAAAAATAAAAAAAACTTTATTGTGAATAACATTTACCGTTTATTTCATTAAAATCGACCAACAGAATCAGTCGAAATTGGTGGATCAAATTATGTATAGTATTTCTTTTGGAGGGAGAAACTAAATGTAGCTTCTAAACAAACTCTTGATGTTCTTGTACACAAATTACCAATTAGTTACTTCTTGACTTTTAGAGAGTCACTAGCGGGTCGAGGCTCGAGGCGGTAATGAGACCCCGGTGTGGCCAGAAATGATTGAACTTTATTACCATGAAACGAAATGAAAATGGAAAGAAGGATTTGTATTATTTCTTGAGTCGCACGGTAGTACTAAGAAATACATTTTCATTTATGGTTTGTTTGAACTTTTGAACCCTTTTTTGAGATTAAGAGGATTCCTTGTACCGGACTGATTGCCAAAATTTAGTCCTTTATTGTTTAGATTTCTAGTGGCAATAAAGTGATTCAGATTTCTTTGTATCTAATATTTAACAATAGATTTCAATTTTCAAGATATTGAAGTTAAGAAATGGAGAAAAACTAAAAAATAAATTCAAATAAAGACTATTTTTGAGTTTGATTTCAAGATATAAATGTCTTCGGATTTCGTGGATTATTAATATGGTCCAGCTTTAGACGAGTATGACAAATATAATTTATTTTATTTAGTTAATGACTCAGAATTCAAAAAGAGATGTTTGATACAGACTTCCTGAATGATGTCTCTTAGCTTTATATACAATATTTTATCTACCAATTCCGGTGATCCAATCCGCACTAACCTTTACAGAAACACTCTCCAGATTATTATAGAGTTTCGCTTAAAATTTCATTAAAATCGGTCCAGCGCTTTCAGAGTCCATAGGCAACAAACATAAATAGATGTAAATTTGATTTTTTCTTTAAACAACTTCTATTTATACTGAGTAAACCACCAATTTGATGTAAGCTAACAAAGCAAATTAAATATTAATTCCTTTCCTTTGTTGTCTTCTTCATTTCAGGTGGCCTACCACGTTTCTCAATTGCAGCCGCAGCAGCTGGTATGGCACAGTATCTATCACAAAGTCAAGGAGCGCCACTTAAAACGCACGCTGGTCATATAGTTGATCGAACGCATCTATATTGGCCTGGCCTACAAGGCTTAGTAGCGAATCCCATAGCGTGGCGTGAACGTTTATCGAATACAAGTAAGTGAAAAACAATGCAAATCAAAAAGTTGATTTTATTAATTTAATGAGAGACTTAAACAAAAGAAACAACACACCTTATTTCTTACTTATTTGGAAACACTGAATTGAGCACATTAATTTGTGTTGAGTCGGAACTGAATAACCAAAATCAATAAATAAACTGCGAATATGATACAATAAATAAATATGTATATACAATAAACAACTGCATTCAAAGGAATTGTTCAAAACTCTATAGATCAATTGTCTGATATTCATATAGTCAGTTAGTCAGTCTGATTGTCGGTTGTTTGTACAATATGTCTGCCTTTGCAGTCATTCAGCACAAAACCCGTTAACAATCCGCAACCAATGAATGAAAAGAAAAGCAAACACTAATGATCATGACTCAGAAGTTATGAGAGAAGAAATTGTTGGTATGATATACTTTTTATTGCTGTTCATTGCTTTTATTGTGATTATTATTATTATTATTATTTTTGTCATTATTTTTGTTGTTGCTTCCACTGATGAGCTATAACTGATCGGTCTGACTGCCTTCTTTCTTATAAGTCAAAATGCAACCGAATTCTAAAAAAATATTCATCTTATTGAACACAAAAATCATTGTCAAACTCATTAAAGGGCAACCAATGTATTCTTGCAACTGACTGCATTCAACGACAAGAAAGAAAAAAAAATCACTTTAACACGTTGTACACTTCACACTTTGTAATGATAATCATGATGGTGATGATGACACAGCAAAAATCAACATATGAAATATTAATTTACTTGCTCAACTAAAAAGACCACGCGATCTTTTGCTGTGTGTGCTTCAGTTCAGTTCAGTTCAGTCTTTCTTTATATGTTATTGATCTGTTTACTTCATTATTATATTTTCATAGTATGTACATATGATATATGTATGTTATTTTACATGCTAAGCTCATTAAGTAATCGTTGTTGGTCATTGATGATGCTGACTATGATGATTGATTCAGATTCACATTCAACATAACTTGTTGAGGTTCATTTATTAGATTATTTATTTAGACTGCTGAAGTTGTTGCCAGCATACAGACAGACAAACAGACAAACAGACAAACAGACAGACAGACAGACAGACAGATTTCAATTCATTTCTTATAAACTTGAAGTCTATTGATGATAGCTAACCTTCTTAAGATATATGTATGTATAGTAGTAAGATAAGGTAGTCTACCTTTAATTACATTTTATTTATAATACAATAACGAAGTGTTTATTGTTATTATTTCTACTGGCTGCTGCTGATTTACACAAATTCATTTATTTGATCAGATCAGATAGATCACTCTCAGAATAGTATAAGTAATTTTATCTCGATGTGACTTGCATTATACTACATACATACTTACTTATGATATGTGATTCCATTTTTCGTGTCGGAAATACCTAAATACAAATAAACATATAATTTAATTCTATTGGTTATTGTTGTTATTATAAGCAGCAGATCTTGTAAGAATGTTTAGTTAATGATTTCATTTTGATTTTTGGAGTATGTTGTTGATAAGCAGCGCACATTAATGAGCTACATGTTATTAATATATGTAGGTGGGTTAAGTGAGGAGAGCTTAAAAAACACTTTGCACTTTAATACATATTTTAAATATTTATTCACCTTTAAAAGTGTACGAGTATGTATATACATATGTCTATAGGTAATAAGAACAAACGAGTATATTGACTCACAGATATGGTATTATATTGATTTTTCTTCAGGTTGAGTGAGAGACTTGTATATGAATTTGCTCCACCTATCAATATTGATTGATGATTGACACATGTTTCCAGTTTTCGATATTTCAAACAAAAATGTTGCACAGAATCTTTTTTCTTTTTTAAATCAAATTTGCAGCTCTACTAGAGCGACTAAAAGTAATTCCTCTAAATCAGTGGTTCCCAACCAGTGGTCCTCAGGGCAACCTTCGAGAAATTAACTTTATTGGACTTTGTTTTTCTTTTTCTCATCACTTGTCAGAAAAGAAGATACGATTTTTAAAACAGCATGTATCTTATTGATTGAAACGTGGTCTCTGATAATAATAATTAAATCAAAAATGACCTCTGGTCGAAAAGAGTTTTGGAACCACTTATCTAAATGATAATTAATCTTTCAGGATGTAAAAACTTTTTTTTTTGTTTTGTTGTTATTTATTTATTAAGCGTCAATCAGCCATCATTATGCTCTATAATGCGCTTCTTTTCAAAGTAAAAAATGTCTCCAGGTTTATACCAAAAAACATTATAAAGCAAAGGATAAGATAGAAAGTGTCTAAGTGGTGGCTTAAGGCCTGGGGAGACTGGTCAGCCACCTGGTACACCTAATGCGTTGTCAATGTATCCTTTTGAGCCTCTGGATTGGGGTTTTAGTGGTAAGTGGTTTAACCAAATGATTAGTGGATACAATAATTTTCAAATACGAACGCTCAAGAACGCTCATTTATGAAAATGTTCATATATGAAGATTTCCTATTTTTGCTCCCGTTCATATATGAACGATTTGATAATTTCGTTCTTGCTTTTGCACATGTTTGCGAGCAAAAACAATTTTTGGTGGTGCTCGGATACGAGTGTGAACGTTATTTACTATTAACTAGATAACCGTCCCAAATGAACAGGATCTTTTAGTCAATAACAATCATATCATTTTCATGACAACAACGGATTTTCATTCATAATAAGTAATATAAAGCTGCACTTCTCTATAACGAATTTTTCCTCTATAACAAAGTCAATTTGAAGACATTGCATTTTGTTTAAATTTTGTCATATAATTGAACTTTTAATGTATACAGTCGGTTGCCTTTATAACGAATTTCCCCTCTATAACGAAGTCAATTTGAAGAGACTTCTGTTATTAGGCAAGACTAACACTCTCTTCAGTTGGGTTATAGCAGCAATTCCCCATATCTGAATGCTGTTTCTTCATACAAGGGCAATAATTTGGGCTTACACTGCCCACTTATTCCCTAGAGAGAGTAAGCTTCAAATTAAAACATCCAAAAATCAGTATTTGGTTGCTAAAGTTTACTGTATTTAAAATGTATCACCTATTTAGTCAATTTGAAGTATATAGTTCAGAGAAGAAGATTTGGATCAGTTTGAAGTCTATTATCTTCTCTGTATCTTTACACAAGTAACTATTATAGAATAAGTATCGAATTACGTGGAAGATTATCGAATGATATGGAGGATTAATCTTTGAATTATCAAGGGGACAATTTGATCAGCTTCTTCAAAGCTATTAAGTTGTGAAGTTACTTCTTAGGATTACAATAAATATATTTTTTTTTTTGAAAATGGTTTTTACATATTAAATACTTCTGGAATCTGAAATACTCGTATATGTAAATTCGTTAGAATCTAATAGTATTTCAAGCAGAAAAGAAATATAAATGGAAAATGGACTTATATATTGAAATTGATCAAAATAATAAGTGCGCAATTAATTATTTCAATGGTTTGACTATGACAAATGACTGTTCATTTTAAGAAAAAAATAATTACGACTTTATTCATCATTTAAAAAAAAAAAACATTAAAAATAAAAGACACTAACAATTAATTGTATTCAAATTAAAAAAATATATAAACATTAATTCACCTTATATTGGGTTTCCCCAATTTGAACAAAAGCCACTCGATGAAAACTTTCACTTTAATCTATAAACCCCTTAAAACTCAAACTAAAGTCTATTATATTGTATTGTAGTATTTACAACTGGATAAACTTTTATAGTTTCTTTTTGTTTTGCCTTATAGACACTTATTTTGTCCTTGATGAAATTGAATAATAACAATATCAAAAGAATAATGAAAATAAATATAAAAAAAGAGGAGAAACTCATAGTAAATAAACATAAAAGAATTTAATGAATATACAAATTAAATATTTTTATATTTATTTCTTACTAATATTAATTGAGGAAGGGAGAATGAGTAAATGTTTTAAATCATGCAATAATTACGATAATAAACAAGTGCAGCAACAATAACTACAACAATCAAAGTGAAAGAGATAATATCATAATGCCAATTATGCTATTTATAGCTTTTGTCAATAAAATTGATTTAATTAAAATGCAAAAAAAAAAAAAAAAAAAATAAATGAAAAAATTGCATTGCAATAATGGCAAACAACATGCAATGAGTTTCATTCATGACAATATAATAATGCAACATAAAAATGATAATATTCAGCAAGCAAGCGATAAAGTCTATATGATGATGATGATGATGATGATGATGAGGAATGCAAGGGTTGACATCATTTGATTGGATTTTATGATGGTCATAAGTGGTTGTTGAGATAGCAATGTGTATGCATATTACATACTTATGTATGTGAGTGAATGTAAATTGCATATATGTATAAGGCCGATTGCATTGGAAATTGTAAATATTGCAATAATAATAAACATTGGGGACACTATTAAATTTAATTAAATTTCCATGGGCATAATCAAAAAGTAAATAACAAATAAATTGTGGCTCATCTGTTTGTAAAGGGAAATATATATGATAATGATATGGTACAAACAAAAAGGAAAATAGTGGATGTGATAAAAAATAATTAAATAAAGTAAAAATAAAAAAAATAAAAAAATAAAATAAAAATAAATAAAATAATAAAATAAAAAAAAAAAAATCAACCAAGTGTGAGTCGGACTCGCACACGGAGGGTTCCGTACCATCATACAAGATTTTTTGCTTAAAATATTAAATTATATGCACATTTAACAACCTAAAAGTATACTACAACTAACAGCTTTAAAGTATACTACAAAAAACAAAAAGTTGTTAAACAAAAGGTTAAATTTTTAGTATGAGAAAATTTCAACTCTCTACCTTTAACGGTTCATGAGATAGACCAGGAGACGGACGGACGGACGCACTCCGTATGCTTAGTAATAGGGTCCCGTTAGCTCCGTATGGGTACGGAACCCTAAAAAAGAAATAAATCAAATATAATAGAGAAAAATAAATTAACAAATAAAAAGTAAATAAATTTACATCAATTAAAAAATATTAAATATAAATTAACATAAATACAAAAAAAAAAACATATAATACAACTTAATTATATATTAAATCATAAAATATATTGTAATAAAAGGTGAAATGAATGTTCATGGTCAATAAATTCAATAAAATTTTGTAAAATAAAATACAAAACAAAAAAATTAATTAAATAAAATTAAATGCAATAAAATAAAATAAATATTCAAATAGACATAAACGAGTATAATAAAATTTAAATAAAAATTCATAATATAAAAGTATAACAATTGTTTTGAGGAAGACACTGTTTTGTGTCACCTTTTTTTTAATACTGTTGGTCTCCATGTGCTTCAAGCATTGTAAACTAAAAACACTCCTCTCAGAATCATACTATCTGGGCATCAAGTCTTACCTTGACAAGAAAATTTTTTATATCACATGTGAGAGGCTATGGAGTTGAACATAAAACGAAATAGAGCTGTAGTGTCACAAGGCACTGTGTTTGAGCCAATTCTCAATACGCTTTACACTTTTTCTAAAGCTACTGCTTTATAGTCCTCTTCTGAGATTTTATCATATTATTCTTTACAAGACACTTAAGTTTTAAAGGGTATCCAATCATAAGATCGAGTTTCATATCATAATAATGGCTAAAGTCATAATATAGTCGATTTGGCTTGAGTCCGATTTTCACAGTGAAGTCTGGTTGAGTTGCGTCTGATCATTTCAGTGTATGTTTCACATTCAAAAGCTAACAGTTAACAGTGTCAATCGAAATTTTTGTTGCTGCGTTGATTGCTTGAAACCTTTGTTTTTGCTTTTGTTCTATGATCGATTTGTTGTTGTTACTGTTAAATTTATTGTTGTTTCTTCTTGTTACTTAATGATTTAAAACTTAGAATTGACTAAGCATTGTGACAGTCTTGCTCTCTACTAGACTTATAAATAAAAATTGTAAATAAACAAACAAATAAAATAAAATAAAATGAAAAAATATTAAAATATAAAATTATGATGAAATAATATGATAATATAGAATTTCTTCTTATTAATAAAGCATAAACAAAACAAAGTGTAGAATGTTGTGAAAAATAAGTGAGAAACAAAAAAAGTGTAGCATACATCAAAGCGCAAACAAAAGACACAATACAAATTAACATATGAAGGCACAGCAGCAACTTATTTGTGCTCCTCCATTTTATTTACATACATAAGCATGTGTTGTTTCTGCAAAAGTATGTGTGATGTATATCTATGTATAAAGCACGCCATTTTCCCGTACAAAACATGAGATGTTTATGCATACTTATATTTATAAAGTTTTATAAACCATCAAACAGATACCCACACACACACACACACGCACACAACTTACATATGCTTGATTTGTTTTATGTTGCTTGGTTACTGGTTTTAGTGAATTGTTAACATGACAGCACACACACAACAACAACAACAATAACAACAACTGCAAAAGGACAATAAGCGCCACAGTAATAATATTAGTAGCAAAACAACCAACCTTCGTTGGCGTTGTCTGCCATGTTTGAATAAAGAAAAAAAAAAAAACACAGATACTCGCACATAAAGAACAGCAACCCCAAATACTGTAAGTTCACTTCTAGCAAAGCTCACTTTTACGTAGTCCCTGCCTTTGCCTTTGACTTGCCTTGCGTTCTCTCTCTTTCTCTTTCTCTATCACTCTCCACCTTTGCTCACTTACGCTCACTATCTTTCTCATATGACATCGAAATAACATGTTTCCGGTTTTCGGCTATACAGATAATAATGTGGCAACATATTTTGTGCTCTTTCTCCATTGAGTCTGTCTGCTTGTCCGTTGTCTTTCTGTCCGCCAATTTGAGTGTCTTTAACTTGTTCCATCGCGCCAAGTTGTAGTCCTTGTCGCCATCCGCTTTTTCTACTACATCTTGACTGCGATTCCTTTATTTTGCTTGCTTCCTTGAGTTTTCGCTTGTCTCAAGTAAATATGTTGTCTGATGAAAAATGTGAAAATAAAGCAAAGCAAAAATAAAATAAAATAAAATACTTTTGCCATATTTGAGTTCGTTTACTTCATCTTGATTCTTCCTGCTCTTATTATATACGTATATAAATATGAGTGTGTGTGTGTGTGTTTGGAAAATGTTGCCAGACAATCGAAATATCGTCGACACCGTAACATTTGTTGCCGCACAGCTGCCGCCATCAGAGCTCGCCGCCGTCGCATTAGTTTGCATCCTTTGCGGTGGCAGCAGTAACAAAGGATATTTTTTATGTATTATTTTTTTTTTTTTTTTTTTTATAAATAACAAATAAATAGATACATGGAAATGGTAAATATTTATGTAAAACAGGCAACATAAAAAATACAGAAATGTTCAATGTATATAAAGTGAGATTATTATGAAAACGACAAAGAGACAGAGTTCGTTTTGAAAAAAATATAGGCCTTTGCCTGTTTTCGAAAGGAAGAATATAAAATTATGTGGAAACAATGAGCAACAACAATAATAATAATAAAATATGATTTTTGTCTGTTTATTTTGTAAACAATAGAAAAGAAAAATGAAAGAAAGAATAGACATACATAAATACACATAATCATATTCAACGACAAGATTGTCTATGGAAATCGTTTATTGATTTGCATATATTTTTATATTTTTATTGATAGTCAAAAATGATTGTATTGTATAAAAGATTTTGATAGTTTGTTCAATTTGAAGAGAAATATTAAGGAAGAATCTATTTAAATAATGTGCGAGGAATTCAATAAGAATGAAAGGTAAAGACTTTTGGGTAAAAATTTAAAGAAAATAAATGTTTTCTTTTTATTCTTTGGAATAAAGTTAGTTGAATATACTCGTACTTATATTGTAAGGAGTAGAACTGTAATCAAGCTTAGTCAATTGTAAGTAATGAACGAACACAAGATAATTGTCAGTTACAACAACAGAGCGATCATAAGCAATTTACGCAGCAATATCAATTATGATTTGCGATGCTGCTGTTTCCGTAGTGGGTTGGATAAATCTCACAACAAACAAAAGCTCATTACCTCGCTGGCAAATCAAACGCTAAACATGTTTCAGATACAAATCAACCCAACTTTAATCACCAGCGAATTGACTGCCGATGAGGGCGGACAGAAGTCATCTTCTCTTCCACTTGTTATGCTCTTTATATCATTTTTTATCTTACTGTACACTTAATAAAGTGCATGCTGTTTACCCCGAAAATTGGTGACACAAACCAGTGCCTTTCTTAATGCATCTATTGTTAAAAATATAATAAGTAGCCAGCTTTAAGCAAATTTGAATGATGATAGATACATACTTCAATTTAATATATTTAATATAAGCGAAAAATAATTAAAAACTTTACCGAACAGGTACAGAGAGCATAGAAATCATCAAATCTTTGTCCACATCACACTGTATGAGGATTCACTGGAAGTTTGTTTTGAAGGTTCTTAGTAATACCACATATGGAAGATTGTGTGAAGTTAGTGATCTGTACAGAAACTACAGGAGTTCATGAATATCAAGATTTAGGTTACTACGAGTTCCAGCAGTATAAACATTGGTATACTGACATTTTTTTATAATTTAGTTATTTATTTTTTTAGAATCTGTCAAGCAATATATAGACAGTAGCTAAATTTCATGAGGGATTCAGTTATTTTTTAGCTTTAACTATGTTGGATAGGGGAACAAATTGTTTTTATGTCACTGGTTGAAGCGGGAGGGAATATTCAAAGGATGATAGCTCATAAGTCTGCAGTGTTGCTGACTGTTGTCTAATAGTTGCACTGCTAGGACGTTAATTGGTTTTCAGTCAATGTTCCTTGCGGCGGCTATAATGAGATCACGATGAATGACGCCATTGCGAACATAGAAGGAGGCACCTACTATAGTGCGAAGAACTTTAGACTGAAACCTCTTAATATTGTTAACATTGGTGGACGCAGTGGAGCTCTATAGCTGGATGCCATCGGTATGGATTAACCTTAGAAGTGCCTTGTAGAGCAGCAGCTTATTGTGTAGTGAGAGCTGCGATCCTACACCTGAGTAACCAGTACAAAGCTGGGTCTTGTTGAGAAGGTAATTCCCTCAGTTGAGTAGTCTATCCAGAGAAAGTCCTAGGTATTTAACATTAGAGGGGGATTATTTAAACTTACGCTAAGTTAGTTTCGGGTCCTAAATGTTAATATGCCGGGAATCGATTTATCGGTGTTGATGGCAATGTTCCACTTTCTAAGCCAAAGTACTAAGGCAGATAATTTCAGCTGTAGTTTCCTGGATACTGGATATATAGCAGTCACCAAATGCCAGAAATGCTGTGTTATCTGCGTAAGTAGCGGTAAGGGTAAAAACGGGTGTTTGGAAATTTTTTTACAGGTTTCCAACAACAAAATCCCATGAAATTCTTGTTGGAATGTTGAGAATTTTGAGTTTTTAAGAGCGAAACAACAATTTTAAGGGATAAACACAATTTTAGTTATTTCTGTTAATTTATTATCCTCCCAAGGACAGACATTTTATCAAATAAGATCATATAAAACTATATCATATCTTCTATGCCTTAGATTATTACATGCACGAGTAAAGTGCAATATTTTTCTGACATATCAGGCATTTTCAATTTACATTCATCAAAATAAATATCGAGAATATCAAATGTATCACTTAGTCTTCTCATTATAACTAAACCAAGTTCTCATACAGATTCTGTCCATTGAAATTTAATATATGTACATACATATTTAAGTATTAATATTCTTCAAAATGGTTGCTTTGCTTTATCTTATAATTTAACTCCTCCATATATATCATAAATTCCCATTTTAACATCTGTCAAATATTGTAAATAGTAACTAAGTAGTTAAGAGAAGCAAAGTCAAATTGACATGCAACATAAACACGTTTATCCAATAAAATAATTGGCTGCAATTAGAAAACATTGCTTTGGTCTTTAAAATTAAAATGGGCCATAAAACCATGAGTAAAGCCACAAAACAAATTTGACACAATTCATTAAACTTAATGAAGCTGAGGCAGACAGAAAAGCAGCGTTGTGCACTACAAATAGTAGTAGAAAAAGACGTTAATGTTGACAGTATTTTGGTGTTGTGTAGTAGTAGGTACACACTCACGCTCTTGAGATTAATTAAAATTCAAGTAAAATTTTTTATGTTTTACAATTAAAATTGGGGAGCTGAGAGCAACCAAAGCGAAAGACATTTGAAGACTTACAACGCTTCAAGGCGACGGACGCTTCATTGGCGCATGCATATCTTTTGCTCCCCCAGGGAATCTTAAACTTATGAGAGACATAAAAACACCAACTCACATACAATATTTCTTAAATGTGTTGCTTTAGAGAAACATATTTTCAATTTTGTAAAATGATTAACGAAGATGCTATTACCATTTATGTATTCATTGTATTTAGTACCTTCTTTCTTCTGAGATTACAAATGAGTTTTTAATGCTTTCAAAAAAGTATTGACATGGCATATTTATTACTAAAAAATTACACGGATACGAATACGATGAAAATAAGGCGTGTTTCAATCATAAAAAAATAAATATAAATAAACACCCAACAAAACGCCTTTGCACCAAATGTGCACATTATTATTATTAATAACCAAGGAAATCGGAAGCAAATGCATAAAGGAAAAGTCTATAACCAATGTCGATTGTATTGACATCCTCCTGCTGATATTGCAAACATTCAATGTAACAACACAGTGAATTGTTAGAAATACGAAGGAAGTGCAAAAAAAAAAAAAAAAATAGAAAATAAATGAAAATGCAATACTGCGAACAGGGTGACTTATGCGATTATAGACAACTGGCAGCACCAGAGTCAGACCAGACCAGAGTCAGTTTAGGTCTTACATAGATTCACATTGACAAAGCCAAGTCTCTTTTCTATAGTATTTGGTGTGTGGATCATTTGTTCGCGCGACATGAGCAAATAAACGCTTCATATTTGTCGTTATTTATGAGGGTCCTTTGTCGACCGACTACATCGTCCTTTATCATCGTTGGTTCATTTTGTGCGCAATGTCAGCATTTAAAGCGCGCGCATCATTGGTGTCCTTTAACTGGGACTCAGCTGCACATCACACACAAAGACACTCACACAAACACTTCTGAGCATTAAAAAAATATGTATGTAGAAAGAACGCAGTATCACAAAAAAATTATCACTGTTACAATTTTTCTTGCTTTTAAGGGATTATCCTTGTTAGAATGCTTTATTCTATTGAAGGCCCTTTGAGGCCGCAATTGATGAAGCGCCATGTCGATAGGCGACTTAGCATCAAAATCTGTTGCAGCATTTGTGGCGCTTTAACAGACAGAGTGAGTTTATGCCAAGTCAGTGAGTGAGTGAGTGAGTGGGTGAGTGATTTGTGCATGTGTCAGTTCTATGCTTAAAAGCTGTCTACGCGTAAATAAATTTCATTTTAGAGATATTTATGAGAGTAATAAAATGCACTTTTTCCAGATGTCCTCATTTTCATTTTCATTTAAGAAAAATTACAATATTTATTTTATTAGAGAAATTGATAATAAAATAGAATACCAGTGATACTCGTAATGAAGCAAAAATGGAAGGTTAGGTAAGGTTACACAGGCCGCTCGCGAGTTTACACGAGTTCATGTAGAAGCCTTACGGATGATTATATTGGGCGTATGCAGAAGTCATGATGGTTTTAGTCTCAATTTTAATAAGTGATGCCCAAACATATAGGTGATATAGGTGTCATTTGAAAGGTTTAAGACTAAACTACAACCGATAACAAATTGATCGATATTCGATAAGATTTGTAGAACTCCCAGCTGATTAACCATGGAAAGTAAAAGTGAACATTTTCCAAATATTTTGCTTTTTTACTTCCGTAATGGGAAGAACGAAACTCAATCTAAAAAAAAAATTAGTGCGTGACGTATACGGGAAACATGCAATAAGTGCACGTCAATGTCAATTCTGCTTTACAAAGTTTCATTCCGGAGATATTGAGGTTGAAGATGGAGCATGCACTGACCAGCCTTTGGAGGCTTATAACGTCCAAATTAAGGCAATGATTGATGAAAACCGCTTACCAGATTGAAAATCCCTAGTTGGTCCCAGAGGTTTCCCTCAACCTCTAAAACCAACCTAAAGGATCCATGAACAGAGCCAGGTCCCCTAGTGACAATTTTGCCAAACTTCTCAGATCATCAAAGAAAGGTTTCTCGAGAAGACTGGTTTCTCTTTCAAGAAGGGGATGGCAGTCTCAAAGGAGGTCTGATTATTCTTCATCTTCACAGCTACGACAGAAATCTTCATGTGGAACGTGCTTGCTTTCAGTCATAAAATCAATTGTATAGTGCCCCGTTAAGACTTCTGTCAAAGAAACACATATCTTTACTATGTTATACTAATATTCCTGTTCATGCGCGAATTATTATACTAAGGTGTTGTTGCAGCCATCCCGATAATACTATGTACAGATAGAAAGAGCGCTTTCGCCACTAGCATTGACTTCACATCGATGTTTTTGCTTGTGAAGGAAACTTATTTTGTATCAGACTTGATTTACAAACGCTAATAAGAACTGTCGCAAGACAGCTGGATTGTTCTTCATGTCATATTGTTACTACCTATTTATTTGCTCATCAACCACATTACCATTTTAATTATTCTGTTTTCTTTCTTACTGACAATCAAAGATTCAGTATTTTAAAGAGTTGGCTCAGGGTTACCCCTAGCTATTCTTTACAATTCCATAGATTTTATTTCTATTTCAGAAATCATATTCACTCTTAATATTATTGAATATGAAGAACTAATTTTAGTTGAAGTTGAAAATTCTACCTTGACCCAGTTAAATGTTGCCTACGACAAAAAAGAATCACATGTTGCAATGTGAATATTTAAAAATAAATAAAAAACATTTACGCCAAAGTATCATAAAGGGACCTTAGCCTGATAAATTTGTAACATAAAAAATTAAATTAAAAACGCACATGAATAAAAAGAGCAAGTGGGTAAGGATTACATACAAAGTATAAATGTAGAGTCCCTTAAACAAAAACCTTATATAAAGTGCCTGACTGACTACATTGAAAATCTACCATGAAGAAGAACCCTCTTCTTTCCAAGAACCAAAATCGTAAACACTATGATAAAAAAGACCAAAAAAAAAAAAGGAAGCACACAAAGGGAAACTCACATACAAATATACACCAAGCATCGCAGCAAGGACTTTACCTTTTTTGTTGCTTTAAGCATCGAGTTGGGCATATTTAGTTAAATCATTTCACATAATTAGGGCTCATTTAATAATGGGGTGACATTAATTGGACGACAGAGAGTAAGGCAAAACTCATGTCACTTCACCCACCCATCTGATGAAACGCTTTGTTAGGTTCTTAAACAATGATTTCCGTTTTCCATTTAGGTCTTCAGTCAGCTAGTGCCCTTATGAACCACCACGACCATCACCACCACCATCACCATCATCACCGCAATCATCAGTGAGCTAGTTAACTGAGCACGACGACGAACAGTCGTCAAGTGTTTTATGTTCAACTTGGGGCATGCTTCTGTTTGTTGCCTGCCCTTTCATTAAATTGTTTCTTTCATTCCATTCCACATTCTATGTGGGCGTTTGTTGTTTTCTGCTTGTTTTTATTGGTTTATAACACACACACACACACACACACACACACACACACACACACACACACACACACAGTGGCGCATGAACAAATTTATAATACTTGAGTGAGCTCTCATCTATTGTACTATGTCTTTGTTCATGTCCAACTAATTGATTTCAACCTACTAAATGAAAAAGAATATCTATCTCCCTGACTGAATCTCTGGAGAAGTTTAAGTTGAAATTCCTTTGGTAAAAGCCAAATTTCGTTAATAAATTTCGTGGTCAATTTGTGTTTGTTAATTTATGCAACGTGACCAACAGCAGAAACAACAGCAATAAAATGATTTTGAGTTGAATGTAATAAGTACTTCTAGGAGTAACAGAACAATGGAAATGTCAACATTTTTTATTTTCTATGCGCAATTAGTGCGTAATTATTATGCATGCCGAACGTTTAATTGCTGTGGAATGTAACAAATAACAATAACAATTTATATTCTTGCTAATTTGTGTTACCAAAAAATTTATATTTGTAAATATTTATTGTGTTTTAACATCTTTGATTGAGTCAATTACATGAAAATATAAAAGTCAAAGGCGATCGGTCTTTGATCTGTGATAATTCATTAAAACAGTTGGAAAAGAAACCCAAATGTTTATGAATTGAGATTTTTTGAAATTTCTTATGAAAGAACTCATATGCCAGAGAAATGAGATTAATATATAATATCTTAAAAAGAGAAAGTTTAACTTCCCTTCACATAAGAAAATCAATCTGATTGATGCATTTATTTTATCAACTATGTATAAAACAAAGACTAAATAAAAAGACAATTGATTTTATGTGAAGTGTGTCACAGCATGTTGATCTCATAAGAATACAAAATTGAATTTGCATGCAGACAGTAAACTGCCACTCAATAGCAAATTGTTGATTTATAAGAAAGTAGTGGCCCCTGTCTGCCACTATAACATACAGTTATGTGGACTCACTACTACCTACAACATTCGTACGATCCAATCCTGTCAAAATAAAGCTCTTCGTAGCATATCTGGAGCTTCGTGGTATGTGAGAAACACAACACTGCCCCTTAGGAACACAAGAGATCCCCTTATGACCACAACTATCCCCCTTATGATCACAAGGGTCCTCTTAATTATTTTACAATCTACATACATACAATCGTATCTATGTATAATATATAAGTAAAAATGTAAATGTTCGTTTGTTCTTGACCTGTGAACTCATAAATTAATTTACCGATTGCTCTGAAATTTTGACACAATGTAGCATTCGACTATGGTCGTGTGTTTGCATACTTAGTTTAATTTGTAAACATTTACCGAAAAAGTCAGAATTGATGGATCAAATTTTGATTAGTACTTCTTAGAATCAATATTTCTTTGAGATTAGATAATTTTGCCAATATGAAAACAATTTTGTTGTATAAAATACTATATAAACATAGACTGAAGTAAGCATGAGAGGATATAATTTCGTGAGCGTGTCGTCCAGTCTATATGTTTAATAATCTTTGTCCAGACTGAGTCACAGCAACGCATGGGGGCAGAACTAATATTTAATTTAAATTGTTCGTATGTTACGGGCTGCTACACCGTTCATCTGATTGCATTGAAATTTTGTGAATATGTATGGTTAGTTCCCGGCTTGAACATAGGATAGTTTTGGTATCCCGATATGTGTTGCCGTTCCCAAGATAGGAATATTCAAACAACCCCAACCCCTAAAAGTACACTACAAAAATGTGTTCAATCACTGCGGTGAATTACTTTATAATTCTTGTGTATTACTCGTTTTAATAAGAAAAACTCATTGTGTGTGAATAATAAAAGTTTTTAGAGACAAGATTTTTATATATAAAATGCTGAATTAAGAAACAAATTCAACAAATGTTAACACAAAATGTTGTAACCTTTTCATTTTATACTTTGTACTAAACAATACTAGAAATTTAAATTTTTTATTTTATTTTTTTGGGGTTTTTCATTCGCGGCAAACCAAACTCATATGAATTACAATATGGCGACATGTGGCATTGTCAAACACGCGATTTGGAATTTTAGAACAAAAAATAAAAAAAAAAAAAAAAATATAATAGAAATAGAAAACCAGACAAAATTATTATAAATTTGTGTGTGATTTTGGCCAATTAGTTTTATTAGTGGTTTAAAATATTTTTTGGCTAATGACTGTTTAGGAAAAAGAAAACAACAAAAGCAAAACCTGAAATCTCTTTCCAAAACATTTACAGAACGCTTAAAAAGCCTAGTTTACCAATGTACGATGTATCTAGAAATATTCTCATTCATACCTTCATACAAACAAAAGCCCTCAACCTCTACAAAAATTAGCATCTGCATGCCAAATTGAGCCCGCAACCCGGCAACATTCATAAACAATTAATAAATGTCAGAAAACTTTCGAAATGAAATATAAATACAAAAATGGCAAATGGTAAGAGGTAAGAGGGGGAATTTGAATGCCCCTAAAATGTAGACTCAGATTTATATGAGAGTTTGATGGGGGCGAGAAATGAAGGAAGACTTGATTATGTAAATGATTGTTGTGAGTAGAGGGGAAGAAAGATGGCGTCACCGACACTTTAATAGATTTTATGACATCGCTTATTATTGCATAATTAAATGACGTCAAAGACAAAACTTTGTTCTGTGCTTTTATGGTTTAAAAAAAGGTTGTAAACATGCTTTTAAAACATTAAAAAACATTTCAAAGTTTTCTTTAAATTTATTTAAAATAAAGAGAGAGAGATTCATTTCACACCAATTCGAGTATTGATCTTATATTATAGTAGCTCACGATAATAATAGGAAGAATGATATTTTTTGTGTTATTTTGTTGATGAGCCACAATATTAAAAGTGATGTATAGAATATGTCGCAAAGTTTTATATGCAAAACATTGTCCACCTATTCCGATTCTCACCAAAATTCACAGGAACACCTTCTACACTTTGCAAGAGTTTTCATGATTATTTCATCAAAATCGGTTTATTGGTTTCGGGAACCATAGGGAACAGACATACTTACTTACATAGATCGAATTTTATATATATAGATAGAATAAAATTCAATTAGATCATTCTGATTTAAGTTGAATATTAATTATAATTCAAAGACAATATGAATATATTGAATTGACAAATTTTTTAATTTCTTATATTTTAGTGTCAGCGAATCTCTCTCAAACGCACCAACAACATCAGCTGAATGACAAAGATGGTAAAAAGAAACACACCCGCCCAACATTTAGTGGTCAACAGATATTTGCATTGGAGAAAACCTTCGAACAGACAAAATATCTGGCGGGACCAGAACGCGCGAAGCTTGCTTATGCCTTAGGAATGTCCGAATCACAAGTGAAGGTAAGTGTAAATAGAAGAGAGTTCCCTGAATTATGTAGTTACATTAATATTTAAATTAAAATCTCATAAAAAGTTGATTCAGTATCGAAAGATAAAGAGAATAAGCGCATAGGATTAATGAATGAACGAACAAACGAACTGATAAAGTCAATACACTTGCAATCTATGACAAACAGACAGAGAGATAGATAAATATAAACAGTCTGGGTTAAGGAAAGAATGGTAGAATTTAAGATGTTATGGTTGTGGTTGGTTGGTTGGTTGGTTGGTTGCTGTGTGTATGAAAATTTACATTTTTATTGAAACGCAAAGCCAGTGGATTTTTCTATACTTTTCTTTTTTGTGTACAATATTTTTCAGTAAAATGAGATATTTAAAAAAGAAATGAAAAACGAAATTCAACCCAACTTCATTGCTCTCTACCTTTTTTTCATAGCCTTTTTTTTTATCCATGTTTTGTTTACAGGATTACAAGCACAATGCCCTAAACCCATGCACATGTCTCTCTCTCTCTCTCTTTCTCTTTATATTGTACTTTCAACCATTTTTTTTTTTTTTTTTTTTTTGGTGTGGTTCCCTTTCCATGAAAGGAGTTTTTACGTGTTTTACAAGTAGAAGATCCTTATAGCGTAAATTTTAAAGTTAAACTTTTTATTTTTGTTCAATGTTATCAACAAATAAATCCTTTTGTCATCAAATTTGTATCCCAACATTGACAACACACGTTCTTTCTCCACCTTCCTTCTATTCTCGATGCTTATTACTCTTTTTGCTTCAGCACACGTGTCACCACCGTTCAATGAGTGAGCGTGTGTCCTTTTAATAATGGCAGCGGTGGCGGTTGGCTTTGTATCTCGACTATCATGTACTTGTAAAGCACGTTTTCAAAGGTTTACTTGCTTCATTTGTTGTTATTCATTTTAAATTAGAGCTTAGCTTTACAGTTAATTTAAAGTCAAATTTGTTTTTCGTGTTTACTGGATACTTGGTAATTTTTTTTTTTTTTTTTTTTTTAATGAAATACGTTTTTCAATCATTTTAATAAAACAAACAATAAAATATGGTCAAAGATCCTGGGAAATTGGGTTATGATCAAAGGCATATTATTATTATTATTAAATTTGACATATGTGGCAGAACTTCACAGAATGTTGAATGTTATGTGTCATAATATTCTTCGGACTATTAAACCCAATGTAGTGAAAATCATCAAGTATTCGGATGATAAAGCAATATGAGAATTGGGAGTCACATTATTGAATCAAGGGTGGTCTTGTGAATAACCGGTTATGCTTGAAGTATCACCTAAATGAGTCATCAAAAAAAAAAAAAAAGAAAGAAAACCGCTGCCATCACACAAAAATTGGTTAGGATTCTCCCAAACGTAAAGGGATCAAAAACACCAAACACGGGTTCTACTTGGGTCGATAAGTAATTCTGTACTGCTTTATGCTGCTCTGATCTAGGCTGATTCACTCGCACCCAAGCCTTACTATCTCGGTATAAAAAGTGCTTTCAAAGTTGCTAACCTGACGATTTGCACAGCCTATTGGATAGTTGGAGATAATGCGGCGGGTGTGCTTGCAGGTAGACTTCCAATAAATTTGGATTCCCGAGCATCTTCCCAGTATACATAGATTCTCCCTGTGTCATTTAAATACTTTTTAGTTTCTAGCTGGGCCAAAGAAACAGTTTACTTCGCTCTAGACTTCTTCAATAGTCATTTCATATCACTGCGTCAAAAATTTCACTCAATTGTCAATTTTAGCTGTTATGCTAAATAAAGTCTTAGAGTACTCAGATAGACGGCTTCTTTTTCAATATGTTGTGGACGGAATGGCCACTACCCTGGTCGCATGTTCCATTCCTTCGAATGCTTAAGTAACCATCATTCGATCATTTTAGACTCATTCTCTATTTTCTCAAACATTCTAATTAGTTAACAACCGATTAAAAATATAGATTTCATGTTAGCATTTTATCATCATATTTCACATTTACATATTTTCTTTTTACTAAACCTTCCTTATGATTCACTTCGTCAAGTGGTGAAAACCGTATAAAAATCCGTTCGGCAGCTTTTGAGTTTATCGAGAACAAACAGACACACATACGCGACAGGGAACTTTGTTGTATAATATGTAAAAATGAAAATATGTATCTTAAGAAATCACTAAATGTTAATTAATTTGAAATCGAATTAGAGTAAATTTTATTTCACCAAAAAGCATAAATATTCTCATTTATATACAAACAATTTATGATTTTATTACTCTCTGAACATAGAAGGGTTTTACATACATCCTCCTTTTTTGATGCAAATGAAATATGAAAAACAATAATAATTATGTAATTGCTCTAATGGCTATGAATGTACGATAAATTTAAATTATGAATCATCATTTGAAACGAGAAGTAAGTAATATGAGTGTACAGAGGAACTGAAATCGAGATGAAGTCATTAATAATACTACTAAATATGCGTAGACATACAATAATCTAATTGCAATGTAGTATGAGTATGACATCAATGGACAAAATGGCATGATGGCCATCATCCTTGTTGGATGGAAACTGTGTTCAAAAATGGTTTTAATTATGATAACAGCGCAATTATTCTTGTCAAGATCATTTCTCATACTCATACATACAGAGAGACAATGCATAGATAGTAGTGAGTGGGCGATGTTCAGTGTTAGCTTATGTCCTGTCCTGTCCTGTGCTACATAAGTACGAATATACATATCCTGATTTGCATTTTGTGTGCTGCCGTCTGTCATTTTTGCTTCATCTCTTCTGCTCGTTGTCTCTAATATTGTTGTTGTTGTCAATTTGCATACTATCATCATCATATCTGTTTTTCATCCACAACCACACACACACACACACACACACACACACACACACACACACTGATGAACACGCACTCATACTAATTGAATATGTATGAAGCTTTCAATTTAATTTACACTCACCCAAAAGTCATGCAGTCATTTTGCGTGTCTATCTCTCTTTTGTTATTGTTCTGAATGACCACATTTGCTTCATGTATTTATCTGTAAACTGTATCCAACGCATTCTGCTTTAGTGAGTGTGTATGAGTGTGTGTAGCTGTGTGTGTATGTCTGAAGACAAATGTTACAAAATTCTGTAACTGCAATCAAGTTGCTTTCAGTCATCAATCTCAACCATTAACTTTGTACAACAGCAACAAGGAAACAGAAAATGATGATGATAACGACGACGAAGACTTCCATAATGGTGATGATGATGAATATGATTCTAATGTTGTTGTTGTTGTTGTTGTTGTTGTTGCTGCTGCTGTTGTGACAACATTCACAAAAGGACTTTACGAATGAATCCTTGTCTCCAGTCACCTAAATGAGTTTTTTGTGTTTTTCTCTTGTTTCATATGCTTCAAACAACGTTCATCGGCCTCATTTTTTGGTAATTAATCATTTTGCTCATCATAAACCCATGTACACATTCATTCATTCATTCATTCATTTATCCATTCATTTCTTGTTGATTTCATAGTGTATTGTGCAACACTATAACACTATTTACAAGTGTATGTATGTCTTTATGCAATTTCAAATTAACTTGAGACTACAATATATATTCGTAATCCATTAACTTATTGATAATTATGAACAATTGTCTTTCAACATTTCCAAAGATCAATTAAACAACAAAATTGATTTCATCTGAATGTCGTCAATACATAATTACATTCAAGTAACCATATCAAACACATTATAAAGTTGAAGTTTTTAACAATTGCCAACTGTAACAAATGTCAAATGTGTTCACAGACTTAAGGTAGAAAAATGCTTTTATTTGATTTTTGATGGCCATCAATAAAGTTTAAAAATATTTATTGGATTTTTTTTTTTTTTTTATAATAAACCATCTGCAAACTGGTTTCTCAAAAGATTTCAATTCAATCAATTGTCATTAAAAATGTATAACAAGTATATTATGGAAATCGAAACTACAGTGAATACTTTAATTGGAATAAATCTATTGACCATGAAGTAGATTTATGTAGATTTTTGATTTAATTAACAAGAAATTAGATTAATTGTATTGAGCATGAGATTATTCTTATACTAGTACATCTTATTACCTCTTAGCCTCACTGTAATGCTTACTAGATTTCAAATATCTCGAGTAATATATTTTTAATTTGAAGTCTCTTATATTGACAGGAAAGGAGTGTTTAGCAATTTATTTTTTTTATTTTTTTGTGACTAGTTTCTGTACTAAAAGAACTAGCGAGCAATTTGCAATGGACTTTACATAATACAAATAAAAAGTGCTGTACCTAGTATTGTATCTTATTGTAGACAATACTACACTAAGTTTTTAATGGATTAGGTCTTGTGGTTTTTTGTGTTTAAGCCTTCTTACCCACTGAGTCGAATCCGAGAGGGTAGAGGCTTCATTATTTTCATGGTTGATCAGTCTCTCTTGGTGGGAGGGGCACCAACAGCACATCTCTTCACTTTGTTTTAAAACCTTTGGATTTGATGAGCATTGCTTAAGCTGCAACAAGCCCATATCTGAGAATTGTAAGTCAACACAGGTTTTAAAATCTGCATTTATAGAAGTTTCTTATTATCAATGGATAAAGACGACTGTTTACCCATAAGCAAATACATATTTCTATATTTGCATTCCATTTCTTCTCTCTATTTCTTGAGTGTGTGAAATCCACTTGAGCTTAGCATCTAAAGTCATGCATAAATACTTTGTAGTATTTGAATACAGAATTTGTATAGCGTTAATATAAAGTGGAAGATATCACGCTTTATTGTACGTGAAGTTAATATGCACAGACTTCGTTTCATTTAGTTTAATATGCCACTTTATCGTCCAGTCAAGTTTCGCAATTGACAAAGAAATAATCATTTATATAAGCAAAATGACACAAAATACAATTTTGGATATGACATTGTCCATACTAAGGACAGATTGACTTGTTTTCCGGACTTAAATAACATTTAGAATGTGTGGGATATATTAGTAGAATGGAATGAAAATATTTGCCATTATATGAACACTGAAAAGCCTAGGATTGCAAATACTGCTAAATTGGCTAAAGTTGATTTCCCCGTTTTAATAAAGTTATCTACTTAAATCAATGAAAAATAAATGGTCTTATCATACATTGCTGAAGTCATTGGAGCTTCTATTGACTACTAAAAAGTCCTAAAAAAAATCTCAAACGATTTATTTTAAAACAAAAAGTTTCATCGAAAGTACATAATAAGGGATTATTATGAGAAACTGGAAAATGCGTTTTTAATTAATTTTTTTTTTTTTTGTCTATACTAATGTTATAAAGAGGAAATATCTGCTTTTTTTTTTGTATGTTTGTAATAGATAAACTTAAAAACTACTTGATTGATTTTAAAAATTCGTTCATCTATAGAAAGCTACATTATCAGCGAGTATCATAGTTTTATTTTAATTTAAAAAAAATTAGAGTGCGCTACGAAAATTACAATAATGCAACCCAAAGAATCAAAATTTTGCGTTTAAAAGTCATTATTTGGCATGCGCTGCAAAAACTATTGATGATACAACCAACAAATCCGCAAGACTATACTATGTCTAACTATTATAGTCAAATCACAATAACCATTTTTTGTTTAACTAGCACAGTCTGGATTAAGTTTGATGTGGATAGGACCACCGGAATAGTCGCAATTGGTGGAATAAATTTTGCGTATAAAGCATATTTTCAAATCAATCAAGTAGTCTTTGTCAAACATCTTTTTTTTTTTTGACTTAATTTCATTTATTTATTTTCATTTATTTTACTTTTGAATCTGATAAGCATGAAAAAAAAAATATTTAAAAAAAAAAAAAAACTTGCTCCACTCACGAAGGCAATTAAAACAATATTCATGCAAGCATGGGTGCGCAAAAATATTTGTTATTGAGAAGAAGCTCAAAGCAAAGAGGACATTCCGGCGACGGTGGATCGATTGCACCGTTAATCGGCCCAGCGGTGTTATTATCCATCTTGGTGGCACTGATTTTCTATCGTTAGCGCTTGCTCCGCTCCTTGGACCAGCGTTGCATGTGCTTTCGATGATGTTGGCGCTTTGTTGCAAATGGTTAGAATGTCGTTGGTTAGCAGTTGCTCCGCTACGTAGCCCAACCGTGTCTACTTCTGCACCATGCTGATGACCTAGGAAATCTGAGACATTACCCGCAATTTTCAATTCATTTTCAAGACGTTGTAAAGTAGGATCAACCTTATCGCTCATATTTACTTTGTTATGTAATAATTGTATCATAAATTAGTATGATATTTTAAATTATATTTTTTATCATTAAAAACAAAAAATTGTTTACTTGTATGTCTTATGATGATAAGAAGCACAAAATTAAAACCAAACTTTAAATATTCCAAGTAATGCAGATTACAAATTTATTATTCTTTATAAGTGACTATAAAGAATAATAACCAGGCATTCATTACAGATCTCGATTTGCATTATAACATAATGCGGATGTATTCTTAAAGACATAGACTTAGAATAGAAAAGAAGATCCAAGTTTTGGCCTTGAACTTAGTCTTATTGCTTATCAATCCAAACTATTATCTTATCGACTTTTTTTTATTTTTATATTAAATATTTTATTTTGTGTGAGATAAGCAGGAATCCTTTGGGACCAATTGTCACTACTCCGGAACTGTTTTATGTATGTGTATTACTTCAGAGTAAGCGTCCAAGGCTTCCCTCTTAAGATTAAGATTCTTCCATTGCATTAAGAGGTCAATCTTCTATTCACCTACGTCTAAGTTCACCACATTTGTAGCTAGTACCATGTTATAGGCTCGTCTTTTCCAACATAGAATAATTCTACTTCACTATTGCGTGACATTATTTCTTTATCATCTGATGCATTTTTTACCTGCACGATATGCTGTGGACAGTCGACATGCGCCGCGACTCAGGGAAGGCGGGGTCGTCAGACCCGTGACTCTTGCCAGGAGTCCCCCTGCCCCAATCATCATATTGATTGACCATTGGAATGTTGAAATAATCTTCTTCTGATTAATTTTTGAGAATATTGTTACTTCTTGACTGATTTAATATTATGAGTTCCTCTTAAGTCTCGTTTTGAAAACGACAACTAAATATAATAATTTTTTAACACTCCCTTTTTTAACCCATCAATTTGTTCTCGCTTCTCTTTAGAATCTGAATTTTGAGTATAAAACCATCTTTTAAACTAACAATTAGTCAACAAAACCATTTTTACAACCAAATAAGGATATAACTTTGAATATCAATAAATCACAAAACCTCATAAATCTCCAAAACATAAACTCACAGATCGAAAAACACTTAAATTAAAGTTTATTACAAAAAATTGATTTAAACTCCAACTCAGCTTCAAATAAAATTAAATTAAAAATGGAGAAAAGAAAAAAAAAACTTAAAAATGGAAGGAAAAAAAATTCAACAATAATAAAATAAAATTCCTTTCTGAAATGCTAAAAGTAAAGAAACCTTCCCCAACAATACTAGTACAACAAATTACCAACAACAATAAGGACAACAATAGCATGTTGGAAAATTCATGCCTCACAAATAAATAAAAAATAAAATAAAAATGAAACAAAATACCAAATATATAAACGCTGCCATTGAAACCACATGAGGCCTCTTTTTCGTATCGTATTCGGTCACGATATGGTCAAAGTCATATATTTTATCTATAAAACAAGCAAGTATGCGAGGTAAAAAAAAAAAGAACACAGAGACTATAAAACATTTGACTTCCAATGAATTTACATATGCGCTTGTCTCACTTCTTAGTTACCCACCTACTACTACTACTACTACTACACAATACCTTTCCAACAAACAAGGGACTGACCTGAAAGTATCATCACCATCTCCGGTACAGACACCTGACGCCGCGCATTCGTCTCGCCTAACATGTTTGTGGTGCCAAAAAGTAACCGTCGCTTAAGCCAACATCTCCTCCTTCTTCTCTTTGCTCAACCCTACAGGTATTTTAACTGTTTTTAGGCCCTATTTTGTCTTATTTTTATTGATGTTGCCTCTGTTGCAATAAATAAACACAAAAAAACTTCAGCGTGTCAAATTGATTGCCTCAATATTTGATTGACTTTGATATGTTGCTGTCATAAATTCTATAGTTTCGATTTTGTCTGTCTTTTATTTTTGTATCATTTTTTCTTTCTGACTGAGTCTCACTTTGTTTGTCTGAGAAGTTGTGTGGGTCTTTGGTCTAATGCATTTCTCGACATGTGACATGTGTGTGGTCATAAAAGTGTCGCATAGGATTTGTAAAAAAAAAGAGGTTTAATATATTCTATAGAAGGTTTCTCTTAAAGGTTTATTAAGGGTTTCATTAAAATCGGTTAATTAAAGAAATTGAATTTTACTTGAATTTATTTGAAGGAGAATCAAAAACTTTAAACTCAGATGAGTAATAGAAGATAGATTTGGATAATAAAGATTCAATTTTACTTTAAGTGTGTGGATTCTCTGCATTACTGGTTTCTGCTGTCTTGTACATTATGGACAATTTGGTCATGTGATTGACACAGTTCACCGCTTTGATTTTGTGAAAATGATGGAATCGATTGTTAATGAATTAATGAACCTAAACCTTTCTCATGACTCTATCCATCCATTGGTGAAAACCGTATGAAAATCCATTCAGTTGTTTTTGAGTTTATCGCGTCCAAACAGACCAACAGACGCGGCTGGACACTTTGTTTTATGGTATGTTGCCATAAATGTTAGCCATGACTTGACTAGGTTCTGGAATGAAAGTGTATATTGTAATTGGAATACATTGGATTCTATTAATATAATAATAATTCTAATATTTATATGAATCTTATTTTTATTTTCTTCACATTTTGTAATTCTGAAAACTCAATCATTGAATCTCAGTGGCATTGTCGTCGTCGTCGTCATTACCATCATCATCATCATCAACAAGACAATTTTAGTGGGTGATACATGCGCCGATTACACGCATTTATTATCTGTACGCAGTAAGAAAGGACACTCGCAGCAATTGTGTTTGGATTATAGTCATACAACTGAGAAATGCTGAGCTGAAATCATGTTAGAGTAATGGGCAAAGAAGGAGCTCATGTACAAAGTGTATCCTTGGACACAGCTGTTGCCAAAAAATAATGACCATGAAAAGCAGCCTTAATGATGCCAACTAATGTTCAAGAAAGCTATGTACAATACAATAGTAGTAGTAAGGAAGAGTGTATAGGGAAAACAAAAGATACACAGTTTAATACTACATAGTAGTCCCGGCACGTTCATTGTGGCTGTTGCTACTCTTCTTTTTATACTATGTCAGTTGGCTTTGGTTGTGACTTGGTCTGGTCTGGTCTGGTCTGGTATGGTGTGGCCTGGCATGGCATGGCCAGGTTTGTCTGTTGTTGGTTAGTCTTTTAGCTTTGGCTTTTGGATGTGAACACATGTAAAAATATTAATTGTATTTTTATTTCGCATAATGTTACAAATGATAATTACACAAATGTGCAAATGAAGTTGTAAATTATTGTAAAGGATGCGTACAAGAAATTAACTTGGCTTTAATGCAATAAAAGAAGCTGCAAAGTAAGGAATTTCATACAATAGAATTTATCTATGATTGATGATGTTGAATCAAAGAATATCTATAACTACCTAACTACTTCAAAATGTGTTAATGACAATATGTTGGAATGATTACCATCACAAAGTGAACTAAGATTGGATGAAAAAGAAGAGAAAAGAAAAAACGCGCTATCATGACATAAATGAACAAATTATTCCGATTTTAAAGAGCATGATAAAGCTTTAAATGTGCTTAGCAGCAATTGCTAATGTTTGTGTTAGCATTGAAGGAGCAAATCACGCCAACAATCTCAGTTACACTACACAGAATACACAGAAGCTTGAGTAAAAGTCCAGGCCAAGTGAAACGAGGCTGGCTGCATGACTGACTGACTGACTGAGCAGAGCAGAGCTGAGCTGATCTGACTTTGGATGGCAACATATGTTACACTAAAGCGCAACCAAAGACGTTAGTCATGGTTTTACACATTTCTCCCGTTTTGTTGTTTTTATTTTCAGTAGCCCAAGCCCAACCAACAAAGCCTGTCACGACATATTGTGTGTAGGCTGGCTAGCTGACTTGATTCAACTCGAGTCGAGTCGAGTCGAGTCAGCAGTCAACGGCAGTCAGTGCATGGCTTAATATTGTCTTAATTGAGGGTTAACCGGCGTTGATGATGCTGCTTATGCGCTGAAGAACATAACTGGAGACGGGGAAATTGTGTAAGAGTGGGCGCGTGCTCATTTCATCATCCGGCAACCCAGTAAGTAAGGGACATGGGAATCTTCGTGGGTTTGAAATTGAATGAGTTTGGTGGTATGGTATAGGATGGGATATTTGCTTCTCTGTGGTCACACACTTGTGCTATTCTTTTGGTTTATGGTTTAGTTAGCATATCTCACACTTGGCACGAGCCAGCGAGCACTTAATGACTTTGAAGGCAACATTGACGATGAGTTTTATAAACATGAACAGCAACCAACAGATATATACACACATACTCATAGGACATATATATACTAATTACAGTTATTTTCAAAGTTTTAAAACTTGTTTAAAATTTTGTTCCCTCTGTCTGATTCCAATTCTGTGTGTGTTTATGTACTTTAGAAACTTTAATTTCCTTGAATGTTTTTCTTTGTTCTTCTCTATGGAAATTTTATTATTAAATTGTATGAAGCCTTTTCTATAACAATATAAATTTTCTTTAATTTTTATTCTTTATATTTTAGGTTTGGTTTCAAAATCGTCGCACCAAATGGCGTAAACGTCATGCAGCGGAAATGGCAACAGCCAAACGGAAACAGGACGACATGGGCGGTGATAATGATGGCGACGATTGTAGTGAAACTATGGACAGTGACAATGAAAGTCTTGATATGGGTGAGAATCCAGCACAAAGTAAACGTTGTCGCATGCCGGATAATTATCGTCATTAAAACGAATTTATTAAGTAATTAAATGAAATGAAATGGAGGAAGAAAAAAGAATGGGATGGTGAATAGAAAGACAACTTAAGTAAGTAGCTGTAGCCGCGCAAAATGAAAATGCAGATATAATATTATAATTATTATAAATAATAATAAAAACTATAACTAAACACTAATTAAATTCAATTACTTGATGCTCTTAATTAGTGTATATTTTTGGTTTATTGCGCAAACAAATTTATAGAAAAACAAAATAAAGAAAAACAAATAAAAATAAAATAATTACATAATATAAAATAAATTTAGAAACGTTTTCCAACTTTACCGTCTTCTGAAGACATTTTAAGCTAATAATTTTGCATTAAATTTGAATTAAAATAAATCAATAATATTATTTTGTTAAAAATAATAAAACTCTAAACAGTCAAAGCGAACAAAACTTGTAAATATTTTATTTAGAATTTTAAGTTTTATTGTAAAATTAATTAATTAATTAATTAATTAAATGGGTATTAAATAAATTAAGTAAGCATTGATAATTTTTAATTAAAAATATATTATTATTATTGAATAATAAATTTAAAAAAACAACTACAAAACTTATGAATGAATCTCTAAAATAATTTTTATTTAGCTTATTAAGTAAAATAAACTGAAGAATTTATTATTATTCTTTAGTTCAGAGTTCTTAGTTTCTACTAAGTATTGTACGATTTATATAGTTAAAACACCAGCAAATTTTATTTTATTTGTAAAAAAGTTAATGAAAAAGAAAACATTTATTTAAAAATAAATAAATAAAAAAAAAAATATATATAAAATGGAAGAATGGTAGCAAGGTATCCCAAGGTATACAAAACACACTCATGCTTAAATATACCAATAAAGAATGACAAAAGAAAAAGTAATGTATGTAATTAAATTGTAATTCTAATTATTTCAAATTCATACAAATAAAATATAAATTTAAAAACAAATAAAATTCCTTTATTTAAATTCTTAAATCATAAGATTTCCCTTTTAAAAGATAATTAATTAAATATCAAAGGATATTGTTAATGGGATGTGTCAAAGAATTGGAGCAACATAATCGAGAAAAATGTAATGAAATGGAATTGATACCATTGCGACTGGGTAAATTGGCCGATAAATCAAATGTTAACAAAGACAATCATATAGGAACATTAACATAAATACAACACAATATATGCAAGAGGGACAGATACATTATTTGCAGACAAACGAATGCGAACGAATGTGTTCGCTAGGGAGGCGGAACATTACTGCACCATGGTACAATAATACCGTGTACAGGTTCATAACAACCGTTTGGTCAGACCTCTAACAAATGGTACCCCAATCCGGAGGTTTAAAAAACTACATTTTGGTTCCTTACTGCAATGGAGAAGACAACAACTCAGAGGCACCAGGCAGCTACCCGTCCTCCCCAGGACATAAGCAATCGCCTATAGTCTGTTGTTTTTCTCTATGTAAAAAACCTAGAGATATTTTAAAATAGAAACTAAGCGCATTATAGAGCTTTTTGAGCCCAGTTTGACACTTTTTAACTTAACTAAAAAAAAAAATAATACAAGGTTGCGCCAATTTGGTCAGTTAGGCTCTCGAAAATCTCTCAATTTTGACGACACAATTATATCAGCGTATTATCATAAAAGCAAATAGCATGATTTCACAAGTATATATTTTTGAGAACAACACTTAACTGTAAAAAATTTGCGACACCTTTATTTCTTACACCATGTCACCACACAAACCCAAACGCAGGAAACACACGTAAAGAACGCATTCTTTCGTTGTAATGTGGACAACTAACAAACATTCACTCTTCTGCGTTTACGTTTTTTCGCTTAGTGTATAGCTTAAGATGTAGTAAAGCAACTTATGATGAAATTGTTGTTGGATTGATAATAACACCGACATTGGTTATTATTAAATTTGCACTTTCAAACTTTCAGAGCGTTTCTATGTTTGGGTGATGTCGTAGATGTCTGTTACAATAGTCTGATGCTCGACGTTGTTCCTTCAAGATCCTCAAAGGGGGCAGAATGTTAGGCTAGTGATTGTGTTTTTTGGACGAATTACATTTAAAAGAACAATGAGTGAGAGAACCAAATTTGATTGAACTTCAAAGATGACAAAGAAAAGCAATGTAATGCATTAGCTACAGCAAAACAGAAACAGAAAGAACAACAACAACATCAGCAATGATAATCTTCTAAGTATTAATTTTCTATGTCAGTTGGTTTGTTGTTTTTATTGTTCTTAGTTTCTACTTTTTGTTGTATTATGATTTTTGCTTACTCTGCTTTGTACATTTTAAGTTTATAGGCGTATGAAATATCAGAAGTAAAGAATTGTTTTTTTTTTTTGTTTGTTATGTCAATGAAAAAATAAGAGTTAAAATTTTGATAAAATTATATATTATTTAAAACAAAAATCCGGCTGCAATTTGTGTTTAAATCGGAAAATGGGAAAAAAACGATCTTCATTGCCATTTGCGTTGGATTAAGTGAACCCTAGCTCACATGTTAGGAACAAACGATTTTTTCATGAGTTATGTAACTGAGATTTTCATAACTGCCACAAGCTTCGTCTGTTTTCTTGACAAAAACAAATATTCATTTTGCACTTATATTGTGAAATATTTTGCATTACTAGATCCTAAAATATATCCTAAGGACTTCAAGTCTTTTGAATCCACACTTGCACCCAGTATTATCAATAGTAAAGTACTTAAATTCATAGCTTTTCAATACTCTAAATTTTCTTTAAAGTATCTTATTATTCTCCATTGTGATCTTTCAAAACCAAACAAAAATTCTAAACAAAAAGTATATTCAATTTATGTGTTACTCATCATAATAAATAATATCGTTTAGTAGATCTAATTAATTGTATATATATTATTATTTAACAATGATTGTCACAATCTTATGGTTGTCATTAAAGTTTTGACTTAACTAGTGTTTAATGCATGGCAATGTGAATGATTAATAACTGTTTCAAAAGGATTATTGCTCCCTATGCTTAATGATATAAATCACAAAAGTCGTCATGGACTTCTTAAGATCTTAAATTAAATACTTTCTTGCCAACTCAATAGTTTGCCAGAGTCTCTAAATGATTTCAAAAACAAATTTCAAACTCCATCGTAACAAATCTTTGAATTTGAAATGCAATAAGATGAAGTTTGAATTTCCTATACTTTCCAAATATTATTTTACAGAACCACCCACAATTAAAGAACAAAACAAGTATTGTACTTACACCGGAAATGTGCTTCTTGTTAATACTTCTTGCCTATGTAAGTAATATTGTATTTAGAGAAAGGAACTCAAATCAAAAGGATTAAAATCAAACAAGTTGCAAAGAAAGACACAATTTGAAAAACCAAAGAAAAATACCAAAAGACAAAAGGAAAAGATATGAATGAATGAAAAAGAGGGAAAAATCATGAATTTTGTATGAATGAATGAATGAATGGGTGAAAAGAAAAGAAATGTGTCAAAAGAATTCATCAAAAAAAAAAAAAAAAAGAAGTAATACTCTCAAAAGAGTAGAGGATATTGTACAAAGATTGATTAACTGTCAATCAAAAAACACACTGAACTGACTGAGTCTGAAGAAAAATTGTAAGAAATGAATGTATGAATAAATGTATGAATGAATGGTTGAATGAAAGGAAGCATGGTGTGAACAATCAACATTGGCAATAATAAATACAATCATCATCAAATTAATAATGCTTCAACTTAATGACGAAGAAGATAGACAGAGTATGAAGACTTTAAAGCTGACTTGAGTTGAGAAATTAGTGAAGAAGTCTGAAATGAAGAAAAAAAAAAAATTAAGTAACAACAACAACTACAATATTTTCCAAGAGAGTTGACAGTCAAAAGATTGTTGGCTACTGCTGCTTCTTGGAGGAGCATTTTTTTTTTTTTTTTAACAATTTTTACCATTTTATTGTATTGTTTGGAAAGACTGTTAGCCTATTAATGAGTGATGTTGGTCGTCGAAGTTGGTCTGTGTTCATGGTTATATGAATTTTCGGACCATTTTACCTGTTACCTTTGTTTAACTTCACTTCATTCACTCGCTCGCTCGCTATTCATGGATTTGATGGACATTAATCATACTTTAGTTGAGTTGAGTTGAGCTTGAATTACGTATGATTTGAGCATGAACATGAATATGGATATGATGGAGATGCGAAGGCGTGTTATGCAAACAATGATAATAACTTCGAAATGAATTGAAAAGAAAAGGAAAGATAATTTGAAGAGAAGCCAAGCCAAGTCGAGTCTATTGATTTGATGTCTGTAAAAGTATGATGGTATTTACATTAAATTCACACTACTACTAATACTACTACTACATACGGCAAAACTTTATTTCACTTTGATTTCCTATAGTAATGCGGTAGATCTCGTCTTAAGTTTGTATTCATCATCATCATCATTGTCGATTGAATATTCAAATACCATTAGCAAGTGAATGGTAATTGCTTAAACAGCGCGCTATTAGCATACGTATAGCGATTGAAGTAGCAACTGTATTACTCATAGACAAACACACACACACACACACACTCACACACACACACACAAACAATTTGATTTCATATTATTACATGATTTTAGACTCCTTAAAACAAAACGTGCAATTTGAAAAAGATATTGCTCTAGAAATGTCCTTTCTGTCCAAGTATTTCCTGTACCAATTTTATGAGAACACAGCAGGATAAAGGTAGAAACATTCCTTTATTCATTCATTCTTTCGTTCATTCATTCATTGAAACATTTCAACATTTTTTTGGCAACTAACAAACAATACAGAAATAAAAGTAACCAAAAACAAATGTAGTACGCGCCTAAGCCATAGGCTCTGCAATTGACAGACGAGTGTGAATTACTTTTGAATGCATTTTTGACTAAAATGAACTACGATTCTCTATTCATATATTTACTCTTCTATTGATCACCAGCTGCTCAAGCGTGCGTGCTTCTCTTGGGATTTATGTTATTCTATATAGTAAAATCTTTAGTTTGACTAAAGTCAAAAAGTCATCAATGCTACTATTATATTACCATCAGGTAAGTGTTTATTTACCTGTCTAAATAGTACTATACATGGATGAATTCGATCGATGCTCTTTCAGTTTTACTGCTGGGATTTGTTTTTGCAAATTCGCATTTAATCCGATTATTGGTTTTTGAAAAAGTTAATAGCATTTTTCATAAATTCATACCTAAGTATGTACTACGTGTCTCCCTTGGGTCTAATCGTATATTCTTTTTGTTATTTTTACCGAGCATAAAATATGCAATTTTTTTGCTATGAAATTTGTTTCATTGTTTGTTTGGGTTTCTTTTATTTTTTTTGCCTTTTTAATTGATTAATTGCTTTATTGTTTGCAGTTTTTATTGTTTGTTATAAGGAAATTACGCAAAAATTTGAGTTTAAGGATTAGCAACACTTAATTTTAAGCAGATTTTCGTGTAAGAAGGAAGTATTTTGGTATAATTTTTGTGTGTATAAAAGCAATGATTTCACATGGAAAACGGAAATATTATTGAAGTTGAGTTCATCAAATATTCAGTGATTAAGTGTTTCTAACGATTCACAACAAATGTGATTCACAAAAATTTTCCATTTTAATACTTTTACTCATTTGAACACCCAGGTAGAAACCTTACATCAACGTCGATTTGCTTTGTAAAAATCCCAAGTGGTGAGTGACCTCAAATTCGGAACAAGTAGGATAAAATCAATCAGCTAATTTTGGAAACAGTGAAAGTCTTTCGAAATTTTATATTTAACATGTAAATTTTATTAAAAATCAAATAACTAAATAGACTTTTTTAAATTGAAAAACATTCTATAAACACAAATCAAACTATTATTACAAACTAAAAACCCGGGCAGACGTTGTACAGCTTCTCCTTCCTAAAATATTAGTGGTACTGATTCGAAGGCTTCATTTCATGTTTGACAAAGACGATTTGGTTGATTTTAAAATATGTATTTTAACTTTATATGTACCTCACTTTAATACCTCACTTTTTCATTTTTCCTAAACCTTCCTCATGAATCGCTCTGCACATTGGCGATAGCCGTATGAAAATCCGTTCGGTGGTTTTTGAGTTTATCGTGAACAGACAGACAGACCCGGCAATGTAATTTGTTTTATAATGTGTATATATGAGATTTAAATTGTGACAAATAAGCGAATGTAGAAATAATAGAACAGGTCGAGGAAAAAAAAAAAGAAATTTATTATTTTTAAGTAAGTCAAATTTAATATGTCATAACGTGTAAAGTAATAGTCCCACTAATTCACGTTTGAGCGTATTGGAATGTAGTGAAAACAATCCTGGCCAAGCGCAGTGAAGCAGCTCAAACGTTGTCCAATCCAGGACTAAAGACCAGGAAGGTTTTGCTATGTATTTCATGGGACTGGAAGAGAATCATCTACTGAAATCGACCACTACCGAAACAGACCGATTGATGCTAGTGATTGCCCAAAAGCAACAAGAATTGGATAATAGAAGAGACGTTATGTTTCACCAGGTGAACACCAGATCACACACATCGATAGTGATTCACCAGAAGCTGCCACCTGCTTATACTTATGGAGAATAATTTTGCTGGTGATAAATTTGACTCAAGAGAACCTTATGAAAATCAATTGACCCAGCTATTTGCCAATATCGACGAGGGTTTCTATGAGAGAAGACTAATGAAATTACTTATAAAATGGCAACAAGTCATTGAAAAAATCGGGACATATTTCATCGGAGAATCAACCCAAACCATATTAAATAATGATTCAATTTAGGGCACAAATAATGGATTTATTTTTCCCAACCCAATACTCAGATGTTAAGCGGAGTAGTCAAAGACACTTGATCACTCTAAGTTTAGTGAAGGTATAGGAAAAAGGCTTATAAGATAAGTCCAAAGATAATTTGTTGTTTTAACTAAACTAATCTAAAAGAGAAATTAAACTATGAAAGTTTAATATCAATTGACATTTCTTAAAATGAACGTGAGTTTTTATAAATCCATTCAAGAAAAATCAATTCTAAACAGAAATAAAATCCACTTAATAAGTATGTAAATTCTTAGAAACTTCTTAAAGAAATACATATATCCAATCTTACAGTATTATCTTTAAAAATTGCATAAAATTGATTCATTCACAGTCATCTAAAGAATGAAATACTACAACAAAACAAAATAATACACAATAAGAAAAGAAATGCTACAAAAATATAAACCTTAATATTTATATAATGACATGTTTGCCATATTAAATCGAAATGAATGTAAATAACAGTAAATATGCGTATGTATATAAACAAGGAAATATACAATATACAAGACATCATGTTTATGGTATATGAATCGTTTAGTATATTGTAAAAAAAAAAAAAAATCGATAAAAACAATGCGAAAAACAAGGACATAAAAATGAGAACAACTTGAATAAAATGTTAAAGGGAAAAAATGTAATAATAAGAAAGGATAACCGCCAAATGTTTGTATGAATATAATATACGATATATGTATGTAGAGTATGCGTATGTGTATAAGGGTTTGCGTAAAGTTTTACGAACAAAAATATCGTAACAAATAAATAGTCATAGTAGTTCCCTATCCTAGTAAAGTAAATGCAGAACGAGAGACCAAATAAAATTTACTTCACTTTCGAAGCGATTGAGCAGAATTTATCTGACAATGACAATTTTACACACACTGATATATACTGTGATATGAATCCAAACGAAACGAAAAATGGCTGCCACCACCCACACCATTGTGAACTTTTAACAAAATATCTTCCACAGACATTCCAAACTATGCATGTTCTTGTATATGAAATAACGAGCAGTCAGTGTTACAGCTCAACATAGATATATTCTTACACTCATTCATATAGACAGGAGAGGCGCAGGACACAATCAAAAGGATGGAGTAAAGGACTTTCATATGCATTATTTGTCTCTAAATTGTCCCTCGACACAAATTCGAAATCGATAAATGATAAAAATCAACAAAACTTCATGATGATGGCAGTTCTCTTCATCTATCTGTTTGTCCGTCTGTCCTTCAATGCGACTGTCTGTCTGTATGTCTGTCTATAGGTCTGTCCCTTTAAACATTCGTTCATCCATCCATTCATCTGTCTAACTCAGTTTTTTTTTTTTTTTTTTTTTTGTTGTGTTTCATGAAGCTTTTATTGTCTGTCTGTGTCTATTTTCTAAGCTTTTCAGGACATACATAAACTCATTCAGTAGTTTGTCGTTCACTCGACTGCACTCCTCCGCCTTTCTCTTTATTATCTGTTGTTTTTTTTTTGGTTTTTTTTCTGTGGGTTATAGTATGTGCAAGTCCTTCAGTTTGCTATCCTTTCACTTTACCATCATCTCTCTCATCCACCAAAACCAACCGGATTAGACGCCATTTTCTGTGGAGCACAGCAAATTTTCGAAAACTTACCAAATTGTTTTCGTTGTAAGGTTTTCTGGGTGGATTCAATTCTGATATACGAGCATTGAGTCTGTCGACTGGGGAAGCATTAGTCTCTGTCTATATAGTAGAGTTAGCCAGCCAAAGAGAGCTAAAACTGGCTTTTCTTCTGTCTGTTCGATGTTAACTTTTTCCTAGTATTCTTGTTGTTTTTAGCGCATGAATTGATTATGCCCAAGTTTTGGTTCTTCTTTTGCTTTTTATCCATGAAACATTCGACTACATGAACCACAACAACAAAAAATAAACAAAAACTTTCTATGTTAGATTAATTTGAATTATTGGTCATGATTATAGGAAAACAATTTCTTATTTGAAAATAATCACATTACTTATATATATACACACCCACACACACACACACACACATAGACGCACATAAAGAAGATTTTGAGTCTAAATTAATAGGATAAGTTATGCATATGGACATCATCAAAAATAATCAATAAAAAATAAAATACAATGATGAATAATTTTATGTGAAAATAAGTACAATGTAATACCAAACTAGAAAAAAAAAACTGGTTTAAATTGGATATAAGTCAGAATAATAGGCTCGGTTCACCGAAATACAGTTTTGCCACCCCAATGTTCGTTTAGTATTTATATTGAGTTAATTTGAAAACAAATGATTTTAATTGAGCGGCTTTAATTTTAAATTTTATAAGGGGACTTTCTCTTTTAGTTAGATGAACTGGATTTTCCAGTTGCATTTGATGGTGAAATACTAGAAATTTTAACTTGTGTTCTTCGAAAACTGAGATCATAACAGAGTTAAACGATTCTAATCTGACAAGTTGATAATTTTCTTATCTATACATATAAAATTATAAAACAAAGTCCTTCGCCGCATCTGTTTGTCTGTCTGTACGCAATAAACTGAAAAACTATTGAACGGATTTTCATACAGTTTTCGCTTATTGACAGAGTGATTCATGAGGAAGGTTTAGGAAAACAGAAAAATTCGTAGAACTCCAAAGGAACAGCCGAAAAATCTGAAAAAAATTGACAAAAGTAAGTTATGCATATAAATCATAGAGATATATTTTAAAATCAATCAAGTCATGTTTGTCAAATATCTTATCAGGTCAAGCAATCAGTTCTACTCTACATATATACGTTGTGGGGTCTCAAGACAAAGTTACTTCTTCATATTAATGCGAAAGCTATAATAATTGATTAAAACAAGAAAATGTATTGAAAACATTATGTAATATTCTATTAATTTCAGGATTTTAAAATTAATCTAAAAATTAACAAAAGGATTGATTAACTAAACCAATTAAAGCAATACTTATATCTTAATCTGCTTATTAAAAGCTTGATTATCTGGTCAACTTTACCACAGCGGTAAATAAAATTGTCCTGTCAAAAGAAATAATAATAGAATAATCAAGATTTCTACTAAGCCCCCCCCAAGAGTGTATTTTCTTTTTTATAAAACTACAAATAGAGTAGTAAATAATATAGAGAGAATGAAAGAACACACATCATAATTACCATTGAGAGAATATAAATGAACTGAGTAAATTTGAACAAAAATAAGCTTGAGATACAATCGAATTGAAGACTAAATTCACCTTGATGAAGTCACCACATTTTATTCTACAACACAAACTCTAGAAAACTACTCATTCTCTTTCACAATTTTCACTCAAATTCTGAGATGTAACCACGCCTTTGAGGTCAGAAACTGCGCAGTCTATGGAAGTGGAAGTAAAATGGTTACAATGGCTCAGTTTTTTATTTGAACCATTTTCTACTACTACCATACTTATGTTTCATTACCAAAATGTTTCAACACCACATGCGCATTGAGAGTGGATTTAAGTTGCATTCAGAGATTTGAATAAAATGATGATGACTATGATGATGATGGGGGGTCGTATGAGAAGAGTCTGCGATAGAGAGTACGGTGAAGTGAGATGAGACGCCTGACACTCGACATGAAAATGAGCATGAAACGTGCGACAAGCGATGGAGTCCATTTTGAGTTTATTGTTTGATGATTTGAACATTTTATACGTTATATGAGTTTGTATGTGCGTGTGTGTGTGTGTGTGTGTGTGTGAGTGTAAGTGTATATGCTTGTGTGTGTGTATCTATCTATGTGTTCACTGTTGTTGTCTACTATATGCTTATTGGTGTTTCTGTTGTTGTTGCCTAATAATGTTACTACTGCTCCACCAATTTATTTGATGCTGAGGGTTTTCATCTACTTACTTACTCTATTTTATTTTGGTTGGCTTAGATACTTGTAGTACAATGACCATTTTCAAAAACCAATACTTGTTCACATGTGTATAAGTAAAAAATTATTTTCTAAAATTACATATAGTAATATTTGAAGTTTTACTCAATTCTTGTAAATTTCTTTTGCTTCTACTTAATAAAAATAGATTACTTGTTTTTTCGTTATAATGTAGAAGTCACTTAAACTAATTTATTTTTTATAAATTTTATCTTGCTTACTTTACCAATACCAAATAATATCATTCTATCAGATTTTTTGCTTTCTTTTCCTATTCAATATTTTTGTATTTTTAGTTAGATTCAAATGTTCCCATCACATCCATTTAATGATATTTTCTTTCTATACCAAATTTATTGCATTTTGATTGACAATTTGTTGCTGCAATTATTTTGCCATAAAACGTATTCGTTCCGGTCTCATCAGCATCATCACCATCATCACCATCATCAGCATCATCTCCATCACCATTATTTTCTATTGTTTCGAAATTTGTCACCTAAACTGAGTTTATTAATTGTTCATTCATTCATTCATTCATTTCTTTTTTGATATTTGATGTTTAAGTTATAATAAGCATAGAATTTTATTGGATCTAGAACGAATTGATTTGGTATCATATTGAGAGAACCAATGAATCAAGGATTATTAAACATGAAGTTAAAGAAAGGAAATTTGTTACTTTAAAGATTTTATATATAAAGATATTATATTCTAATTTATATTCAAATATGTATTTTGAATTTATCTAATCAAATTCATCTTAGATATGCAAAGTGTCTGGCAATGCAGACAGTAAGTAATTTTGAATCTCTTAAGAACCAGCAAAACTCAGACTAAATACAATTACTAGAGACAACATTTACTTGTCTACCACCACCAATTAAAAACCAAAGAATGATGACAAATGACCATAGAAACGTAATTACTTAATACTTCTACCAACCAACCAAAAACACACTGAAAAGGTCAATTAAGACGAAAACCCCAAAAAAAGAAAAATATAATACTTTCAGACAACTAAAACCACAAGTAAAAAATGAAGATGAAAATCCCAAGAACCAAGAAAACTATGATATATGAAAAGAAGAGAAACTAAAGCAAACTAATGCATAAAAGCAACAAATTGTCGCTTATTTTAACAAAAGCAAAAGGCAGGCAACCCAATAAACAAAATCGTCATCTCTCTACTCTCGACTCCATGCCATGCACTCACTATCCAAAAGAACAGAAGTCCGAAATATCTTTAAATGACATTAAAACCATATAATTTATGGGCTTTTAATTTAATGGGTTGGGTAGACTGAATTGAACTGAACACTGAAGTTGCTAAATAGAGAAAGTATAAGAAAGAGAAAGAGAAAGAGTACAAAATGAACTCATACACAAGGGGTGTGTTAACGTATGTACATACGAGTATATGCAGTCAATGATGATATGCTTAATGCTAAAGTTAAAAGTCGATGAGCAATCAAAAAACCCAAAAAAAAATAAAAGGGAAGCAGCAATACACTTCATATGAATGTGTTGTATATGAGAACATGGCATGCAATTTAAATGATTGCAATGACAAAATTACTTCTTTGCCAAGTTTATTATGTAACTCTACTCATCATCATCATCATCATCATCAACTACACAATAATATTTTAGGGTAGGTTTATTGTAAGTATCTACAAAAACAAAAACTAAATGAAATCAAAAAAAATATAAGTAAATTTTCTGTATGATTTCTATGAATTTTATTGCCTTTTATTTGTGTGTTATGTGTTATGCTTTTGCGTACAAAATTTTTAATCTATAAATGTCGATAAAAATCAATTATGTGTAAGCAAGCAAGCAAGCAAGCGTTTGCGTTCGATACAGATACATTTTAAGTAGTAGTAGTAGTAGTTCATGTCACATATGATTATCCTTTGTCACTTAGTGTTCTGATGTGACAAATGTGATATGATGCTCTTTTGTATTTTGTATTTTCGATATCATAAAGAAGAAAGTCATGCATAAAAATTGGATTAATTGCAGCTGTTAGGATTTTTCTAGTATATTCAAGATTCATTTTGTGGCATCCAATTGATATTTTAGAAATATATTTTCTTGAATTTGTGTAAGAAAAATAAATAAATTTATTGGCATTTTTTTCCAGACAATTTGTTTTTATTTTTCATCTCGTTTTTTTTTTTTTTTTAATAAATATGTATTTCCAAGCAGTTAGAACATAACTCAACCATAAATAAATGAAACAAGTACGAGAAATGAACATAAAATACATCAAATGAATGGTGGCAGATTCCCTATCCTTCAGGAAACATGAGAGGTGGGTCCAGGGGTGCTTCAAGAAGGAATACTTATTTCCTGATGAATATGGCAATTTCGGCTTTAATCCATGCACATGAGTCTTCGGAAAAGCATTGATTGCAGTATCTCAATGTTAGAGTGCGAAGCAGAGCCCCACAGCTCTATTCCATATTTCCATTGCACTGAGACAGTTTTGAATTGTGCTTAAGAAGCCAAGTCATTTTTCTCGTTTCAAAAGTCAACTGATGGCGCTTATGTTTGATGTGAGCCTTCCATTTTGACTGTCCATCCAGAGTAAGCCCCAGGTATTTGGCGGTGAAATCTGAGGGAATGCTCTCGTTGTTCAGAGAGACAGGAGAACAACTACGACGCCTAAGCGTGAATTTAATATGCGTTGATTTTTGGACGTTAACCATAATGTTGGAAAGCTTTATCCAATGTACAATTAGTATAAGCTGACGCTGCAGTAGTGTGGATGCATCCAGAGGATCGTCTGCTGTGACTAAAAGTGCAGTGTCATCCGTATATGTAACAACCAGCAGGTTTTTATTCCTTACTAGCGTACCCGACCCTGCTTCGTTCCGGTTGTTTCTTTTCTTAGCATCACTACATTCTCTCTGTTACTCTTTGAGTATCGATAAAGAACACAGTTTGAGTTTCAGAAGATTAAAGTGATATTTTAGTTAATTTTTTTGTAGTATACTTTTTTTGGGTTGTTTGAATCTCCCAGATCTCGGGAACGGGGACACATATGGGGACCAACTCTATCATATGTTCAAGCCGGGAATTACCCTTACACATTCACAAAATTTCAATGCAATCGTATGAACGGTATGGGAGAGCTTAGCATACAAACAATTTAAAACATTAATTTACATATATAAGATAAGATAATTGACAAGTCTGATGTATATATAGAGTATAGGATTGGTACCAGTATCATAGCCTGGGGAACTACGGATCTTATGAATTGAGTAACTCGGTGACACTGTGCAGTGGTGTCATGATATCTCTGGAAATCGAATTGATGTTCCGAGATCAGTCGTTTATCTTGTGAACATGATTTCAAATGAGAAAACTTATAATCAAAGTTAACAAACAAAAATAACAAAACCAGCTGCATAGAAAAATATTGTAAAAAATTCACAGCAAAACAATAATCATCATCAACATTACCAAAATCATTATCAAAGATCAATCTATTAAGAATACAAATTACTCATCACAAATACAAATAAGTCTTGCATTCATTTTGATAGAAAAAGAGAAGAAAAAAATTATAACCTTCGTCTATCATCTGACTTTAACTGAAAATTAATAATGATCATCATTTGTCTAATGTTTTCGTTTTAAAAACTCATTCATCACACTTTAAGTTATTCTATAAATACGAGAAGAGTAGATCCCTGGTAGCAACAATTAAACAATGAACAATTCAATACCAAAAAAAAAAAAGAGAAAAGGTTCATAATTCGCTTAGAATTGTTACAATTCTAAGGAGTCATTGAGGTGCGAAATTAGCAAGGATAATGGTAGCGGTAACAACAGTCTCATCGTTAGGGTCGTGCCAATGTCATCAACCATCATCAGCACCAACAACGATGCAATGCAGTATCATCTGCGTTCTGCTTCCGTTTTTTCCAAAAATGACTAAGGGGAGTTTGATGGTGACAAACAAAATTGAAAGAGTCAAAATGCACATTCGCACAAAGTCAATAGAAATCTGGTTCAACCGGAAATAGGATCACATATACAATTATGAGCAAGTAAACAGGGCAAAACAGCACAAAATATACTTTTGTCAAAACTTACTATTGATATTGACTTTTTAACTGGATTTGATGACACAAACTCACTGACACTGATAATGTGTACTCGTATAAACGTGGAAAAGTAGCGTGTTCTGCGTGTGTGTAAGTGTGTGTCATTAGTTTGGACGATTTGATTGATCACCAACACCCAATTAGTGTAAATGCGATTAAGCATAGAAAATGTAAATCATAAAGAAAGTAAGTGAATGATCGTAATATTTTTTTGTTGAAAGAATAAGGACAATTGCAGTAGTACACTGTAAAAAACTGTAATAGGAGTAGAAGCATGAAAACTAATAGCTTTTCTAATAATTTTTAATAGAACTTAAGGCACATATTTTATTATTGAACTATGAATTGGAAAGATTTATTATATTTAGTACAAAATTTTATGCACAAGTTTATTTCCTTTATGTTAAATACCAAGAAGTTGGTAATCTTCGAAAGAGCCTTATAGTCTGAGCTATGAGAATGTGACACGAATTTCTTGAATTTTTGATCACCATGTTTTTGGCATAGGTGGACCCCTCTGGTGTGACCTCACATATTTTGCAGTAGAAACCAATAATATTATGTTAATTCTCTTATCTTGTATTGTACGCCTGTTAGGGATGCTGTTAGAGCTCTAGATAGGTCACAGAGCCACAAGATAGAGTTGGTAATATTTTTAAGGATTTCGTTTGCAGTTAAAGTTTCTCGTTTTAATACTTCTAATTTTGACATGTGACGTCACGAAGCTTATGACAACTCTCACCCCTTGTTACATAATGTCACACTTCATGACACTTCGCTCCCCTCCTCATAATGTGTGACGTTATTTATGGATGACCTATACTAGTGGCTCAATATTTTTTGTATTCAATATTCACTATACAATGGGCAATGAATAAAAAATACGGAAGAGTACTGCTTTCTGTTCACGGCCCAAGTCAATTATTAATGCGGCCTAGTGTGGCTCAATTGACAAGCACAAAGGAGAAAAGAAAACAGAAATCTCGCTCGTTTTTTGTTCTCCACTTATTTATTCACCTATTCTAATATACTTGAGTCCCAAATCACCAAGTATTCTTTGGGACAGAAAAAGGTTGAACTCTTGCTCTAAATAGTATTAATTTCCATACTAAATGAATCAGTTCTCTAGTACGTACCTATCTACCACCTGGATGCATTAATAATACCTGGCAATACCGAGAACTGCATCATCAATTTGCAAATGGTACGAATATGTTCGCTTTAGAAGATCCAACAAAGGATAAAGGAAGATTTAATTTGTCAACTGAAAATCTCAAAATTAGTTCCCGGCCTCACTGACCCATTTAGTTCATGAGACTTTATATATATCAATTTGTAGATAATTTGCACATTAAAAGTTCCAACTTTAAAAAAAAAGTATGTAGCAAAAAGAGGACTGAACTCACTCTACTCTGAAAATCAGATTTAATGATTTAATTTGTCAACTGAAAATCTCAAAATTAGTTCCCGGCCTCACTGACCCATTTAGTTCATGAGACTTTATATATATCAATTTGTAGATAATTTGCACATTAAAAGTTCCAACTTTAAAAAAAAAAGTATGTAGCAAAAAGAGGACTGAACTCACTCTACTCTGAAAATCAGATCAATGAGAAATTGAATAAAATTTGAAGTGTTTAAGAAAATGTTCCAGAAATTCTTTAATATTTTCTCCAGTGTAAACGATTCCCTTTCTCTCACAAAATAAAAAGGACATATACACATATTAGTGCACAAATTACTTTTCACTCTACCACTGTCAATCCCTCATCAAAAACCCGTATAAAATACAATACCAAACAAAGAAGCAACAATAGGATTTTTGCTAAATTAATTTTCCAATTGACTTCAGTCATAAGTATCACCTAACGGAGAAAGAAAAAAAAGTAGATAGACAGGGAATAATAGGATATTATAGGGAGAGAAGGAAACTGCCCGCTTTTATTCATTTTGTGGCAATATTCTCCTGATGATGTTGTTGTTCTTGTTGTTGTTGTTGTTGTTGTTGCTGTTTATCATTAACTGATCACAAGCGGATCAGACATATTGAAAAAACTAATTAGGGGTTGACGCATTCAAAAAAAAAAAAAAAAAAAACACCCCATATTATTATAAAGATGAGTGAGTGAGTGAGTGTTTTGTCATTGAATATTATGCGAGTTTTTAATTTTGTGTGAAATTTAATTTAAATGCGCAAAATCTCAATTCCGTGTAAGTGTGTTAAAGAGATGAACTATACAATCCACAAAATGGAAAGAAAGGATTAAATTAAATAGTTAGGTTTATGGGTTGACAGATTTATTGGCTATTCATAGATATTCCAATCAATTAGAAACTTAAGCTAATTTGCTAATTAACTGTGCCAAATTTGTATGACATCAAAGTTTTCTATTGGCAGCATCTCGAGAATCAGAGATAGGGAAATAGAATAGAGATCAGATCAGAGCACAGCACATCACATTATACAAATAACATTTAAATTGTAATTAAATTTCATATGTGCCAAGCCTAAGACAAACAACATTGACGCCATATGAAATTGAAGTCGTTTCAATGAATATAAAAGAAAATATGCATCTTCTAATTAAAACTCATGGCCAAAAAGAATAAGCAAACTCAAAAATCTTCTTAAGGTATGAGAAGTAATTAGCGAAATCCGCTTAGATAAACATATATGTATATGTATATAGAATATAACCATCATCATAATCATCATATGCTTTGCTGTTATGAAATTGCAAAAATATGTTGAATGCCAAAGTATCTAGATATAAGTAAGCACTTACTCGCACATACATAAATAAAATAGAAGGGTGGAGGTGGTTACCCGAACCATTGTCAACCCAATGAGAGTCGTAAAAACATTTAAACAAATTAGCTACAAATGCAAATGTAAAAATGACTACCAGTAACATTTCACTGACACCAACAACAACAACAACAACAACAACAATAACAACAATACACATAGAAGCACCAAACCAAATTCAATTCAACTCAACTCAACCCATATGTTGTCGTCTCTCGCGTGCTCCATTCGAAACCATCTTGAGAAATAATTAAGATCTATGTAAATGGCAAAATGCTAAAATTGTTAAAAGCATAATATTTCTTTTGTGTATGTCGTTAGTCGTTACTCCAACCAACTTCATACAATCCCAGGCAAACTTAATCCCAAAACCTCAACCCCAATCCAAGCCCAATGAAATCTGGCACATGTGCCGTCGTTTGCTATTCGAACCTCATTCCAATCCTTACACTTACTACTAGTATGTATCTTCTTTTTTTCTCAATTGGCGTCGTATATGGAAAAAGTTATGACTTGGTTTTGTTGTGTAGGATAAAACGACAACGACGACGATGACGACGCCATTGTTGCCATATTCTAATTCAATTATCACTTGACAACTTGGCCTGGCGAACAAAAGCATACGTAAAAGTGGTGGCCCGACATTATCATTGTAGAGACACTATGACACTAAAAGCATTGTCAAAGCGACAGTTCGATGTGAGCATGATAAAAAGATATATTACTTTACTTAAAATCTAGTGGTCATTGATTTAGTATCTTGAGTTGAACATTTCAAATAATCTCTCGTTCATAAAAATTCATTGAGTTGAAAGATGCACATATTTGTATTTTTTGTAAATAAAGTATTGATGAAGTGGGTGTAAATCTGATATAAGTAGTATAAGGATTTGGAGTTTGATCTTTTATATAATCCTATATCGAATTTTTTTATTCCATTTTATAAGAAAATTTTACACATCTCTATAACTGACAGAATTGAAAAACATCTACAGACTACACTATATCACCAAGTACTTAGTATCCATCCAAATGAGTAAACAACTGATTTTTCTCCAAAAAAGACTAACTTTTTACCACAAAAATCAACAATAAACTTTTCTCACATATTTCACCTTCCACAATTAGTAACTGATTTAGTTAATTTGTTTACATTGTGGTATTTTGTCTTCTTTATTTGTAAAAAGGTTTAGTTGACACTTGGCAGAAGAGGACTTCAAGATTTATCTATGAATACTGTCCTCCTTGGTGAAACTTTTGACATTTGTGGTTTATGGAAAATAAAGCCAAAAATACAATAATTTTAGTGTCAAACAATAAAGTTATAGTACATAAATGAAAAACCTTTTAACAATGGACAAATAAATAGACGCTTGAGGAAAATAAGTAAGAAAATTTTAATATCAGATATGAGTTCTATGCTTGTCTTATAAGTAATATAAAGTAAGAATGCAGATAGATAAATTGAGGAATCTAATTACCCAGAAAAGGATTGCCGGAGATAAAACGTCCAACATTCGCAGTCACCGCCAATTCCTTGCAACAAGAAGTACTTGCGCAGGATAATCATAGACATCTTGCAATCAGGCTTTTCAACACAACACTCTCCCACACGTGGAGAATCCTTTCTACCCGATAAGCTGTTCCAAAAAAACACACGGGCATAGCTTCATCACCCGCATACATCTTCTAAATAGAGAAATGAGCCATTCCTGCGACAGAGTTAAATATTTATTCTTCCTAAAAACTTGTCAGCTCTCAGATTTAATATATGTAACTATTTTTTAAGAAGAGTCGAAGGCCCTAGCAGCTAATGTACAAAGCTATAACATTATTTTTTCGAGTCGATGGCCTAGTAGTAGCTAGTGCCTTATTGCTAATTATTAGTTATTATATTATAATTTTTTTTTTATGTATTATAATTAATTTTATTAAATAAATAAAATAAAATGAAGTCATATGGATAAATAAAATACTTATGCAAAGAAAACACTTACCTTTTATTCCTATAGCATTTGGAAATTAGTTCCTGAAAGAATTGAAAAGAAAACAGTCAAAATTTATGATTTAGTTAGAAAAAATTACATTAGATGAGGGGTGTAAAGGCTTCTATTTGTTTTAATGTATTTTGGTGATATCCAAACTCAATCAAATATCTCGGTTACACAAAAAGATAATATTGACAAATAAAATACTTGTACAAAACAAACACTTAGATATGAAAGATATATTGGTTGAGGAAAAATAAATGCAAAATTTTGAATTTAGTTGTATTTAGTACTAGCTGTCCCCGAGCGGTTTGCTACTCCCTGGTAAAATTTTATCAAAAATTCGGTTCATTTAATTATTATTATTATTTTTTTATAAAGTCGAAAATGTAAGCAAGACTGTCTTGCAATATTGGTTTCGATAGTTCCGTTCTGGAATTTTCGACGTGAAAGAAACATTGCGATAAAATCGAGGAAATGACTGAAGCAGACCGCAATATTAACCACAAATCAGTGGCAATATCTTTAAGGGAAGACTGTACAAATTGTTTGACCGAGTTTTCAGCAGAAAAGATTAGAGCTTCTATAAGAGAAGAATCATGACATAAATCGGACAACCCAAAGCATATTAAATAAAGATTCAAATTAGCGTACAAACAATGAATTTCTTTGTCACCAACCTGAGCTGCTCACTAAGGAAAAAATCAAAAACTTAGTCATGGAATTACAAATTCATACATACTAACGACAAATTGGACCTACGGAATATGGAACTGCATAAAAATAATTAAAATAATACTTGGTAAGTCCTTCAAAACAATACTCGTATATTGTACACAGAATCATACATAGACTAAAACTCATTGAAGAAGTATCACAGAAACCTATCATGTAAGGCCTTCAAAGACGCAATATTTATAATACACTTTATAAATATGAATTTTAAACTAAGCAGCCTTAAATAATTAATGGATAGATTTATCAAATTCTTCGATGATTCCTTTTAAGTTTCATATTAATTAGTTTTCTTTAGTATTGTACTTATAAAGATCCTTATTAATGACCAAATAGTAAACTATAATCGAAGAGCATAAAGTTATCAATATAAATAAATGTTGAGTAAATAAAACTTTGTAGAAAAATATGCACATATCAATTTTATTGTACAAAAAGTATATTGTATCTTTTTGTTAGGTTTTTGTTTTTTTTTTTTTTTAGAAAAGTGTGTTTAATTTTCTGCTTATTGATATAAATTTGGCTTTAACTTGAGCAATAATTAAGCATATGTAAGTAAGTACATATATTTGGGTTATATGTGGATGAATGAATGAGTTTTGTGGATAGAAAGTGTTAGTGTATAATTCATTAAATTAATAAACGCATACGTCTACATAAAATCAAATTAGAAATAATAATCATAAATGTTTCTCTATATGTGAGCAATGTAATCGTACACTTGTCATACTGTGTGCGTATGTTGGTAGCAACAGAATATTAAATCACAGATTGAAAGATTTCAAATTTGCGATTGAGCAAATACTTACTTACTTACAACTAGTATTGTATACGAATAATATGTAAGTTCATAATCCATTTGCCAACAAGTAAGGAAATGTTGTTGTCGTTGTCGTTGTTGGACAGAAAATTAATATTCAGATTTATGTATTAATAACATTTTCGTAGTTATAATTTGGTCACGCTAGACACGCAACATTGGTTTGAGGGACAATGAAATAATTTGATTTGGGTTCAGATTTTGGGGTTTAATTTTCTTATTTACTTGGGTCAATTGTGTTTATCGTCTAATTAAAGACCCGATGTATGAGCACAAATGAATGGTGGTTCACATGTGCTGATGGCATTAATAGCCAGTAGAACTCATAATGTTTCATATCCATATGTACAATACAATACTAAGTATTATGAGTCATAAAATTAAGCTGCTTAGCAAGCAAATGAAGCTAAGTAGTAAGTATAACCAAACTGGGACATGATTGGTAGCTAAGATTTTGAATTTGGCAAATATGTATGATGTATGAAGTATGTGTGATTGGTTTAGTTTTACGTTTAGATTCTTTTGGAATCAAATCAGAGATTTAAGTAATTTTTATTTTATTACATAACCACCCACGAATTGGCCAACAGTTTTAGATTAGAAGCTCTCAACATACGAATATGTATGATTCCAATTACAACATTAAACTGATAAAGAAATTAACAAAAGACTAAATATCATAGCAAGCTGACATCATAATAATATTGTATTAGCAAAATTTGCTTTTTGAAATTGATTAATTAGTTAACAGCAACAACAACAACAACATATGCAAGCTGTCCTTATATCTTTGTATCTATGTATGTATCTTCTTCTACCAAATCAACAATACACACACACAAGAAAATGAAGCCATGTTGCATATGTTATGTGTTGTTGATGTTGCTGTTGTTGCATCAAATTAGACACAATTAATCAAATTAATGCATATGTCCATACAATAATCATAAGCAACTAAGTTCTCGTATCTACTACAATACAACAATATGTACTGAAATTCAAGACAAGAAATCTAACATAAGAAATCAAATCAAATTTGTACAATAACAACAACAATAATAATAATAACAATGTGTAACAAATTTATACCTCTAAATATACCCTATGTTCACCCATAGATGCTACTACTACTACTACTACTACTACTGTTGCTCCTGTTGTATGTCAATTGCAGCTGACACCGCCGTCAAAATCGCTTTGCATAATATTCAAAAGGGCAACACTCAATCAGATTTTGAATTTGTCATTATACAATATCATCATCAAAATTGCGGGCGTCAATATCTGAGCTTGCTGTGTGCTGTGCTGTGCTGTGCTGTGTGTGTTTGATATTCGTGCGCATTTTAGTTGATTTTGGTGAATGCAAAAATTTTCTATTATGCAAATCGAATGAGTTCGTTCCCAATAATCAGTTTGAGAGGACTATAGTAGAGCTAATACGAGAACTATATAACTGACTATGACTATGGGTGGCAATCACATTGAAAAGGATATTCGCAAAACCGAAAATATTGCAATTTCATGGTAAATATGGCGCACTCCCATTTGTTTTTAATATTTGATAGACGACGTGCTTCGCTTCGTTGGTAGACGTTTAATGATGGTGGTGGATTTGGTATGCAAAAAAAAAAAAAAAACAAAAAATATAATACAAAATTGTGTTAATAAAAAATGAGACAAATGCAGACGAAGTAACATTATGTTCTAACATCGCATACAATGATTTTAAGTCATTTGATTGTTTTTGGAACGGTTTTCATATTTCACATTTAGAATTTAAGGGTTGGAGTAATGGTATAAGAAGATTACTATAATATTTTAATAGTATTTAGAAATCGTATAAACCGAGTTAGTTTTATAAATATATAAGTTGTACGAGATTTAAGATAGTAGATTTAACTCTAAATAATTCTTAAGTAAATTGACATTTAAAGCAAACGACAAGCTGCCATTATTATAGGTAAAATCTGATGTGCATAGTGTAAACGGCTGCCATTTATTTAGTCATTCATTAATTAGGAGCAATCAACATGATTGACATCTATGAATGGTAAAATGAAGGAGACCGTGGTTGTTGTTTTAACTGCAAGGGGGCTGTAGCATGTACAACTGATGCCTCGCTGCAGGAATGATTGGTACTTAGCCAGGGTATGAATGACAAGTTGTCGTTTGGCTTATGTAAGTAATGCTGAAATGATATACTACTGTGTCCATACTATAAATTATACAGAAAGACCGTCTAAATCAACACCAGAAATAGAATGGAGAGTATACAAACACTTGAAACTAAATAAATATAAACAGCAGAATCAAAATCATTTTTAAATAGTGTAAAACAGAATTTGTTCCTCAGCTTACTTCTTCTAAGCCACGGAAAGGATTTTGATACTGATTTCACTGTCATTTAGAGAATTTTTAAAGAAGGTCAGTATGTACAATACATTCTAATTAGAGAAGCTGACAAGATCAGACATAAGACAACGGGAAATGTACCACAAATCGATAGAACGCTACTTTCTCACATTCTTACATGAGAATTACGTGATTATCGACATCTTTGACAGCGGCTTTACTTTACTCGACAAACTTACAAGTTGAATGTTGTAACAAGCACTGCTAGATCCTACTGACTACCTCTAAGTAGTAGTAAGCGCTACTAGCTCCTACCCAATAGACTTGTTATTATATCACTACTTTACTTTACAAACTTGCAAGTGGGACGTTCTATAAGCCTGGTTTTCATAGCAAGCGCTCCTCTTCTGCGCTTAATGTTCTTAAATCGCCCATCAATGATTTTTAAAGAATGTTGCTTGGGTTATCCCAGGCAAATCTTTACCTGGGAAAAAATTTTAGAAAATTGGTCCGACCCAAATATCACAGGAACACTCTTCATAAAAAGCTAGAGTTTCCCTGAAAATTTCATCAAAATCCGTCCAGCAGTTTCGGAGTACATAGGGAACAGACACACACATATACAAAGATATAAGTATGAGAGTTTTGAATACTATACATAAATGCTTAAAGATCCCATCCAACATATCATATCTATTCAAATTATAACAGATTAATCATACATTAACAGTGAATTAAACTCAATGTTTTTAAGAAATGGTCAAAGGAAAAAAATCCAATTTCGAATCAATAAAATATTATAGAGAAATACTTTTTGTAAAACGTTTAATATATATAAATTATAAGATTCTATTTGAAATATTCAATGAAATTTGTAACGAAGAATAGTGAACTCCATCGTAAGTCAGTCATTTACATTTTGAAGATATACATAAATATCTATGGATGCTTTAAATAATTGAATAGAAGTTATTTAACATTTTGGCTCGATTGCCCAAAGATGTTAAAACATTTAAAAAAACAAAAGGCAACACTAAATCGTTTCAGTGCAACGAATTGATTTCTATAAATTCAATTTTTAGAAATAAATTTTTATAGTTTTTTGTTCAGATCTATTTATTGAACAAAAAAATATTAAAAGAATGAATGAATTATTCCATTTGATCTGTTAAAATTGCATAAAATCTTTCTGTTTTTTTTTTTTTTTACTTACTATGGGGTCATGTGGCTAGTACAAGCGCATCTACAGATGTGCTGTGCATTAGATTTTTGTAGATTTTTTCATGATTTTATTTTCTGAAGTTTAGACTTTTTGTTATCGTTTTTGATTTGCGTTTTATGCGATTTATGCGATTTATTGTTCGCGATATTTTTCGCTTGTATTTTTCTTCTATTTCTTTTTCTTTTTCATTTTCTCTTTTCTTTTTTTTTTTTTGTATGTGTGTCCAGAATACGCCGCGGCGATATTGAAAAAGAATCACCTGAATGAATCTAAATAGCATCATAAATCAGACACCGGCAGTTTGCCACGCTCGCTCGATGGGCTGCTGGACGTTTGTTTCACTAGAGAGAAAGCTAGAGATGATGACGACGATGATATATGAAGCGAAGGCAATCATTTCAAATTCTCTTTTTTTTTTTTTTTGCTTTTTGTCCTTAGTATATGAATTGAATCCGCGGAATGGAAAGAAATTCAGCGAATTTTGGATATGTACACGTCTATGAAAATCGAAATCGTTCGGCAATTTGTATGCCAAAATCGCGCCATGTCTTCTTTTCTTTTTTTTATTTATTTTTAATTTTTATTATGGTTCTATCTCCCAAAGGGATATCGTGTATAAGCTATCTTTGCATGATATGATTGGGCTGAACTGGGTAGATCTCTGTTTGGATTGGCATGGCTTGGCTACAATTGTAAGTATGCAAATATTAGCCGCCCCTTTTTCAATTGTTTGCTTGATGGCTTGGCTCGTCTATGACATGTTTTCTTTTTTTTTTTTTCTTTTGGCTTGCTTTACGCAACGCATAAATATCCGTGTAGAAATGAAATAGTTTTCTTTCAATGGCCTTGGAGACCAACCAACCGGAAATAAATCGAACCGACAGAACAGAGATGGACCACACCGATGGAGCTTAGCATATTTATTATAGTAAGTGTCAAGAATCTACATACAATAGTACGAGTATGTGTAGTACGAATTGAAAGGCATATAGTAATGACCATCCAAATAGAAATGTTATAAATTGTTTACAGATATCTAATACAGAAAAAATGGAATAATACTCTAAGAAATAATCATTCAAAACCAACTAATCTATCCTCGCAGTTCTGATTGGTTTGATATACTAGAGAAAATTTAAAGATTATTTGTGGCATCTCTCTTTAATTGTTAAGTACTGTTTCTGACTGAATTACTATATACGATTTCATCAACGCTTTGAAAGACATGATTTATCGATTGCCAACGATAGCTTTAGATAGAAAAAAAAAAAAAAAAATATAACAAAAAAAATATACAATAAAAGCATACGCGAATTCAAAGCCAAGACATGATGCTTGTCCTTGTACTAGTAGTATACGAATAAAATAGTTAGTGTACACAACCGAAACTCCTCTATCACATTATCTGTTTGTATCTTGTGTAGGAAAATGTAAATGTAAATTTCCGTCATGATTTGCTATGAATTATAGCCCATATGAATAAGTTTTAGAATAATATCTACAAAACATTATATATGCATGCATAAAGTACTAACTTAAAAGTAATAAATCATAAATAAATGTATGTACGAGTATAAATAAAATATTTACTAATAAAGAAGATATCAAAATAAAAGCTTAAAAAAACCTAATAATTTTAAAGAATAATAAAAAGGAAAACAAGTTTAACAAACAAAACAATGGAAAATCATAACCACTCTTAAGGTTATCTAACTCTGGAAAATAAAAGTCATTGAGCAGAAATGTAAGCACTTTATTACACCGTTTATGTGACAGCTTAGTTCGCTCTTACTTAGTTCGAATTGTGTAAAAACGTATGCATAAACACTTTTACAATGCGATTTTAACACACAAAGTGATTAAACAAAGTTTGTATTTTTAATTTTTATTCAATGGCAATCAACTTCCTCGAAAAAACCATCACTGCTACTTAGGTACACACTTAGATAAAATAATGACATGGGCTAACCTTGTAAGAAGGATCCACTATAAGTGCTCTCATAAAATAGAGAAACTCCACTACATAGATGCTAAAAGTAATGAGCAAATTGAGTCTTAATAACAAATAATTGATTTACAAAACTGTTACTCCTCCTACACACAACAAACAATAATTTTTAATACAAACCTGTTATAACTTCTACACACGACTTGCAATTATGGGACACTGTAGCTTCTCATATACGAAAAATCTAAAATAAAAAAATAAATTATCACAGATACAATCATAGATTGGCTATTCACTCACTTGCTAGGGCCTTAGCAGCCCACAGACCGCGGAAGAGACTTAAAATGCTGCATCCTTGTGAGCTTAAAACACATTCCATGTAACCCCGTCATATATATTGTTGTATCGGAATTGTCAGAGTTCGGATTGATTCAATCCGCATGTACTATATAAACGATTTTTTAATACTCATTGAACACACGAAGGTATAAAGGTATGAAAATCATCACAATATTTTATTTAAATCAATTTAATTAAAAACAATAAGAAATTTTTCTAAACAGTGACGTAATTTTTTTAGTTCAATTTATATTTTCTTAAACCATTACTCACTCCATAAAAAAGTCTATAAGCGTAGAAATAGTGTCCACTTACATAAAAGCTAACGTAAATTATCATAAACAAATTAAAAAACTTCGTGATGTGTCATTTTTACACAATGGTTTGTTCATGGGGATACAAATATACTTATGTACTTCTTCTTATGGAACCAAAAACAACAATAGAAAAATGCTAAAAAGGGACAAATGTTGATGAATGAAAGTTTAATGTTTTTTTCAAAAGTAATATCAAAAGCCTAGTGGGAGGTCTCAGAACAAAGTTAAACCTAAGTCAAACCAACCAATGTAGAATATGGAAAGAAAATCATGACAAGACACCAAAGCGCTAAAAATGCTCAAGTGTTAAAATAAAACTCCCACTGGGAGAAACCGAACGCAACACCAGGACTGTAAATATAATTTATTTAGGCCGCCGGGTCGGTTGGGAATGATTTGCCTTAAGTTCGTTGCTGGGTTGGGTGGTTGCATGAATGCATGGATAGATGGATTGGAATGTTTGTTTACAGACAAGCGGCAAAAGGGGTTGCCGTCCGGATGTGAATCACAGTATCAGGTTAAGTCTGCTGCCATTGTATGCGTCTTTGGGGAATCGTGAACGTACTTTCTCTCCCATCATAATAATGATGAGAAAAAAAGCAATCTGTCAAGATGTTAGAGTCAGTTAGACAGCCACTTGCTTGCATTAAATATTCTAGGTTATTAAATTTATAATTTCATTATATTTATCCATAATTACTTTGAATTGTTCACATATTTTGTTGGACTTACAACAAGATACATTGTTGTTTGTGGGTTTGTGCCTATCGAGAACACGTGACCAGACACGTGGCTTGGTGGCGTAACACACACTCTCCCACTCATGTACTCATGATGATTTTGCATCATTGGATGGCGCTAAAGCGCGTAAACTGCATGTAATCACAACAAATAACAACAACGAGAACAAATGAGCGACGAACAAGGTCTCATGGACTCATCCGGTATGGATGCATGGAGAAGAAGTGTTGGTGGTGGTGGTGGAGGTTTATCTAATAAAATTACCATTAAGCGTTTAATAGTTGCTTGTTGGCAAGTTGGGTTTACACACACCATCATCATCATCGATGTGAGGGTGTTCTTTCTGTGGTTTCGGTTACATTGCGGTGACAACAGTGACTGTGTAAAGGAGATGGTGACGCGTGCCGACTCCTCATCACTCATTTTGAATGAACAACAACAACACCAATGACACAATATGCAATACAAGGCAAAGACAAGCAAGATCAACTTCCATCAGCCAGCTACCAGCTGAATAGAACATGTTTCCCAGTACAACTCACTCTCGCATATTGTCCTCTCCTCCTTCTTCGCTTGATATTGTAAATTATGCGCACATTTTAAATCGATTCCCAGTCTGATAACACTTTCACTCTATACACTTTGGTCTGATGTGTTGTTGTTATTATTTGAAAAGTCATTTTAAAATTAAGGGATTTGTTGGGAGATTTGTTTACACGCATGCAAAAAAAAATAACAAACAAAACAAAATTGTTGATGGGTGTCATGTTGCTTAGGTAGACCTTGAAAGTCTATTGAATCTTTATAAGCCTGGAAATCATTTTATAATATTACAAAATTACAAGTACAGACTAACCCACTTAGAATTTTTAAGAACCTAAATATAATCAATACAAGGATTGCCTAAATTATCTAAAAAAAAAAAATTTAAAAAAATTGCACATAAAGAAAATATAATAAGAAGAAAATAGATTAAAAAAAATATAATCTATTTATACATATTACGTATTACTCGTATTAAACAAAGTCCCCCGATGCGTCTGTCTGCCTGAACCCATTCAACTCAAACACTATTGAACGGATTTTCCTAAGGTTTTCACAATGGACGGAGTGATTCATGAGGAATGTTTAGGAAAGAAGAAAATTCGAAAAAACACAAATGAATACCCGCAAAATCGTATGACATCGAAAAAAGTGAGATGTGCAAGTGAGATGCATATAAACCTTAGTGAAATTTTTTAAAATCAATCAAGTAGTCTTTGTCAAATATCTCATCACTTCAACCACCAATCAGTATCCACTAATTTTTTTTGGACGAAGAGGCGGGACAACGTCTTGAAAGGTATCTAGTTTGAAAGAAAAGTAGGTTTAATCTGGAGGTTCTAACCTATAGATTCTATATAAAACCTTTCACAAAGCTTTTTCATCGCAGCCCTGTGCAATAAGTAGTATTGAAATATATGTATTTATTTTTATTATATAATCGTAATCCTTCTATAATTTTGGAGAGTTTCTATTAAAATATAGTAAAATATTAAATTTTTTGGCATAAAGTGTTTAAATTGCATACAATTCCTGTATCTTTCATAAATATTAAGTTCAATATCTCTTATACATTTGATAGTTTTTTCATCTAAAAACTTATGAAAAACCATGCAAATATAGTGAATACATAAATTTAAACAAAAACTAATGTGTCAAAACCATTTAGCGACGCTATTAAACAATTCAATTATTATATAAAGCGTCACTAAAAAGTGTGAGATTTTAGTTTAAATAATATTTTTACAATTACAAAATATAATTAACATTGCTTTAATTCTTTGTTTAGTTACGCATTCTCAAAAGAACCGCAGTTGATTGAGTTAAAAATGACATTGTGACAAGGTCATCAGATCTTGCACAAACTACAATTTGAAATGGGCTCAATGTATATAGTATATATTGTATATTTAAAGTTGTAAGTACATAATGATATAGAGCGAGAGTGACTTCGACGATTATTTTTATTTGTATTAAAAGTATTCAAGCTGTTTCAATCCCTGGATATATCCCTCTGGACGGTGATATTTCGACCAATGGAAGAATTCTAGTAAAATATAAACCGTCTAATAGTAATCATAGAGTCGTAGGGCTTAGTAGCTAGAACTCTAATAACATTAGGCACTTTTTTCATCTAATATCTTATACAATATATAAAAATTAGTCTTTTGAATTGTTTGTATGATATGTGCTGCTATACGGTTCATCTGATTGCATTGAAATTTTGTGAATGTATATGGTAGGTTCCCGGCTTGAACATAGGGTAGTTTTAGTGCAGATTTATGTCTACATTCGCGAGATCTCGGATATTCAAACAACCCCTAAAAGTATATTACAAAAAAATTAACCAAAATAGCACTTTAATAATGTGATACTGAAATTTTGTCCTTTGTTGATAGACGAAGTGTAATAGAGAGAATACAGTGATGCTAAGAAAGGAAACATTTCGGTTGAAAGCAACCCGTGCGAAGTAGAAATAAATATATATAAATTTAAAAATGCCTATGTTTCGCATAAAATAAAAAGAAAAAGTATTATAAATCCTATTTACAATACTACTATTTTTAGCGTTCTGCTTCTTCTTTCAATTGCTTGGATTTACATTTGTTAGCCTTCAGGATATTTATGCAGTAGTTAGTGCCTCATCATACATCATCATCATCATCATCCTATTAAGAAGACATGTATTTTGTGTCGCATTAAGTTTTTTCGTTTCCTGGCAATTTGGATTCTTTTACCACCAGATGGTATTTTATTTATTAAATGGTTTTATTTACAAATTGATCTAGTATTTTCTATGAAAATCTAATACTGTAAGAGTCAATAAAATTATTTCTAGATTCAATCACTCTACCACTATGGAAATTGAATAAAAGAAAGAAGAGATTCAAATGAAAATATCGAATCCTAATGACATTTATGCTACAAAAGTATTTCAAAGCAAAACATAAGATTTTTCACAGAAATAAAAACGTAAAATAGTAATAAATATTTAAAGACATAATATTTTGATACCTTTTTTTTTTTTGTTGTTAATGTTGCGGCTGCAAAACATTCTACAACACATGTAAAGATGATAAAAATAAAATTTTATTGGTGGCCAAAAAAGGCGAAATACGCAGAAACAAACACATGCACACACTACTCACAGATACAAAAAAAAGAAAAAAACAGAAAATCTTATAGGAAAATAATTTTAAAATCAAAAATGACGATTATGCAAAAAACACCTTTACGACGAGGGTCGACGGTTGGCCATATTGAGACTGAATGACAGACATACATACACAAACTGGCAGCTTTTTCCACTTTCATCCTTTACATTACAACAAATAGAAATCTTGATTTGGGTTGGCTAAGCTTTGCATTCATTTTTGTGTATTTTACTGTTGTTGTTTTGCTTTTCACATACCATAATAACATGACTTTTATGCCTAAATATGACATTTTGTTTTATGTTTATTTATATGTGGTAAACACACGTTGTGCGATGCCTTTTAGGCCTCACTCTTCAAAAAAGGCATCATAAACTGCATGGAGTTCTATATCTTTTCTTTACTATATAAAAAGAACAACAGCAACAGCAATCGTCGTGGGCATAAACTTAAATATGCAAGATTGAAAAAAAAGAACAACAAATGTAAAAAAATCTATAATTTTTTATTACCCATAACGAGTAATGATAGATTTTATGCCTCGAGGTGTGTGTGTTGTTTGTTCCCTTACCAACCACATTCAGCAGCAATAGGCTAATTTTCAACAAGGGAAGAATACTCCTTAGATCCTTATTATTGTGGTTTTGAGTCAAAAGATTTGCATTGTTGTTATTGTGCTTTTTTTTTTTTGTAAGTCGCTCAATTTGCTGCGGATTTTCGCATTGCGAATTTTTACGATATAAATTTGTATAGATGAATTAGATTTTTATAGTTTTACAAGATGTTGGATATTGGCGCTATTAAAATTTCATTTTGAAATTGAGTCATTGTGGTTTTAAATATGAACTTTGATTTGAAATGGAAGTGCAAAACTGAATTTATTGAAATTTATTTAAATCGAATCACCAAAACTTTGAACTTTCATATGAATCCTCCACCTCGCTTCCTCTGGAGTAGGAATATTCATTTATGAAAAACTCACCAGCCAGCAATGTCGGAAATGTAGAATACATAAACCACAGGCTACTCCACATACAAAAAAAAAAATACATACCAACAACCGTAAGGCATCACATAAATAGTTGACCGTCTATCACCAACTTCAGAACACCTTACACACCAACCCGAACCAGGAAGAAGGTTTGGTACTCGAAGACTTTAACTTGCGTGTTGGGAATGATGTAATACCTAGAATAAAATGTCATTATAACGAAGAATCGATCAACAACAAGAACAACATCTTAACTAACTTCTGCATACTAAACGAATTAAGAATACACAACTTATACTTCAGTTCAACTAACAAGGGGACAGACCACCACCTAGTCCTGACAAGAATTCTAATACACCTCTCAACACTAATCACTAGATCATGACTGTCAATAATAAGAGAACTGGATCCACTATAGAACTTTATATAAATTTAACTTGATTACCTTGAATTTAGTATGTCCTTCATTATTTCTTTCTTTTGGTGCATATCTTGATTATTCTTCTTTACTCAGCCATACAACGAAGTAGGCTTATTAAGTATTGGGCTTAGTAAGTTAAGTATTATGATAAACCAGTGATGCCAGATAGGACTCTAACTTTTCTTGATTGAACCACCCTGAGAACTTACAACGAGATTGTTATAACCTAGTTAATATAAAGTCTCAATACCTTCTATGAACAAGGAGCCTCAGATGTTGGATGGTTTCTTGATCCTCCCTATGCATACACCTGCATTAGAAATCAAGCGATTTGAGGCTTAACTGTCTTGCATAATAACTTACTATGTAATGCTCAGTGATGCTTCCTATCAGTAGTCAACTAAGACTGATAAATTCAACCATTGTCATCTACTGACTAATGTGAACCTTGTGCCGCACATGAAATGGAATGATAATTTTAATACAAGAATTCAAGGGAGGGATGATTGGATGCAGGGTAACGCCACCAGGCAAGACGTGCTTTCAATGTATTCTGATGGTTCCAAGACAGAAGAGGGTACTGCCCAACTATCTACCAGACCCCTAGAAGCATATTGGTTTATGCTATCAAGGTTCTGTCAAGCTCAGCATTACTTATTATGGGTGCCTTGTCATTCTGGATGGAGGATGAGTGTGTTAAAAAGGGATCGGCACTTGGCTGTTTCTCTAGCAGCTGCTGATATTCACAGTTTTGAAAGCAAAAACCAAGTAGCTAAATGGCATGCAGTGGTCAAATTGTATTGTCCCTAGACATTCTTGCTACCAACTGAAACGGACTTCCGAGGACTTTAACAATAAAAGGATTCAGATGATAATTGGAGTCCTAATTGGATCGATGACCCAAAGGATGCATGTTCCACATCATGAATTCTGTCGCGGCTGTAAAACTGAGGAAGAATCAGACCTTTGTTCATGGACTTCAAGGGTTGGTTTCAGAGGCTGAGGGAGACCTCTGAAAGCGACCAGAGATACCCTAATCTTTTAAATTTCCCTTATCGTCTCCCACTTTTTCCTATAATCAAGTAAGACTTGAAAATCATATATTTCATTATCTCAAACCATCTATAAGTTTCAGTAATGATTTAATTTAACTGATATGTTCATTTAAGGCAAAGTTTTCATTAAAACCAAAATCATTTCAATCAAATTAAGAATCGACACCTTTAATGAACAAATATGTATTATCATGTGTACCTAGAGTCTCATCTCTCAATAAGGTAAACATGCAATGTGAAATAATCTAAGTACGTGTATCAAGGTAAATATGTGATCAAAACGATTATTCGGCAAATAAGCCAAAGCAACAAATACAGACACACACAGATACAGAGAATTGTGTTTACACAATATATATACAATGTACATACATAAAGGATATAGCGACAATATTGGCTATGACTAGTGTCAAAATCATGTAAACAACAAAAGCACACGCCACACAAATAATGCGATACTATTTTATGAAATGATGCTATCGCAAATACAATACTACAATAGTGAAATAGCAGCAAAACAAGGAAGAACCTTCATCCCACACACACTCACAAAATACTCGTAAGTATAACGTGTACAACAAAGGCTATAATGACGACGACAAGTTACTTGACACGCATATCTTTATATCTGTGTAAAAGTAGAGATTGCGCATCTTATGTCATATAGAGGATATAGTACAGCGATGCGGTTGTAACTGCTTATGACAAAGCACTAAACTTAAAAACGTATGGCATTTAACCAATTCAACGCCTCTGACTGGCTGACTGACTGACTGACTCACTGACTAACGAAAGTCTCAACTGAAGCTGTTACCTTATTGTGACGCCATGGGTGGCTGTCGCTGCCACTGTCATTTGAGGCTGAGTGGGTGGTATTGGGCCACCACTAGTCAGACAAGTGGTTGTCGATTTCAACGCACAACAATGACATTTGTTTGTTAAACTAGAATGGATATAAATATCCATGTTGTTACAACACAAACACCCCCCTGTTTTTTGTTGTTTATACTCAACTCATGACAACTCTTAGCTTGAGATAGTTGATTGTCTTGCCTTTCCCTTTGCCTTTTTTTGTATCTAAATTGGGGTGTTATACTAGTGTCGCTTCCGTTACGGAGTTCTAGGCATTTATTACGTCCTTGCGATGATGTTCTTGGGGTTTCGCGCTAAATTGTCCAACACTTTTTGACTTTTTCTTTTCAATTTAACTTGTATACTGAGCTAAAAATATTTTGTGGGTTATGCACCCTATTCCTGGTACGTGTATCATTGTATCATACTCATACTCATACTTTATCTTCTTAAGGGTAATAATGAAATAAACGTTTTGCTAAATGATTTCGTATTTTACAGTTTGTTGTCATTTTTGTTAAATTCTTTGAGTTTTTCAAGGGGAAATTATTTAATGTATGTAGCATGCAAGGGTGGCCTGTTGTAAGTAATCAGATAGAAAAAATATCATAGAATTGATAGTCAGATTGATGGGAAAATACTTAGGTTAAATAAAGTGAAGCATAAAAGGATGTTCAGAGTAAAAAATAGTTTCAATATTCAGTATATAGAGTCCTCCTAAGCTTTTAAGAAATTCTTATGTATGCTCATACAATAAAATACATAGCACATCACTTCATTCTTGATTTCGGAATCATTCAAAATCATCAATTGACCAAGGACCAAGGCTGCTCGTGTTACTGCTCTTACAACATCAACCTTAATGTTGTTGACAAACTTCCATTAACATCACAATATAAATCGATTATACGAGTGTACATATAATAAAATCATAGACTGAAAGTGTTTGTGCGTGCATCACGTAAAAATTACTCATTGAATTCAAAATCAAATAACTGAAAGATAAAAAGCTTTATTATGAGTATCATATAGCGCTTATTTAATCAAAATCGCAATACAGAATTGGTCGAAATTGGTGAATCAAATTTTCCATATTAATCATAGATATAAAGAAAAATTAGCTTAATACCTAGTTGTCATAGCTATAAACACGGTTTATATTCTATTTTAATAGTTTATAAGCGTTTAATAAATAAATAAATAAATAAAGAGAAATTTTGCAGGGGAGTAGCAAAGCGCGCTAGGACAGCTAATATAAAATATATTTCATAAAGTATTGCATTGAAATGATACAAAGGATAATATTTATTTTAATTTGTTGATGACTAATAATTCAAGAAATAGATATTTGACAAAGACTGTTTGATTGATTTTAAAACCATGTTTTATAAGCAAAATTTGGTCCACCAATTCCTTTCTTATTCCGTATTCCGATCAGCACCAAACATAGGAACACACTCTAGACTATGTAAGAGTTTCCATGAAAATGTCATCATAGTCGGTCCAGTGCTTTCGGAGTGTATAGGCAACAAACATACATACATACATAGTTCCAATTTTTATATATAGGTTAGGCAACTAACCAAAATTCTATGGCACGAAGAAAACTTTGGATTTTCTGTATAAGAATATTGTTACAACTTAATTCAAATTCTTGATTTTCTATAACAAATAATAATATTATATTTGTCATTAATTTTTGACCAATTTATGAACTTTCATCCGTCTCTAGCCATAAACTCATCAAACTAATCTATTTCAAGAATAACATAAAAAATAAACCAGTAAAAAGAATATTAACTTTGGCTATGCCGAAGTTGTAAAACTCTTCACGCCCCTCCTAGTGGTCCGAGGGTCTTGAAATGGTTGGTAGATATGCGTCAGATAGTTATACTGTCGAAATTTTAAGACGATAGCACAAAAACAAAAAGTTTTTTCTAATAAGAATATGAATTTGGATCTGGGTTTGTAAGGGACTAGTTTGCATACATACAGACGGACAGAAGGACAGATGGACAAACGGACAAGGCTAGCTCAACTCGTCCCGTCACGTTGATCAAGAATATATACACTTCATGGGGTATCGGATATCTCCTTCTATGTATTACAAACTTCATGACAAACTTATAATACTGTTCACTGCGTGAAGAGTATAAAAATTCCACAAAACCATAACTAAAAAGTGTAAAATCTTAAATTAAATAACATTTTTATAATTATGATGTTAAATGGCATATAAAATTTAATTAACGCTGGTAATCGAAAGATTTACATAAAAAACAATCACCTTGAATTTGTACTGAAATCGAAAAAAATTGAATTCGATGTTTAGTAACGCATTAACAAATACTGTGACAAATGAACCGAAGTCAATAGAGTTAAAAATGACACTTTGCCATCCTCTAAACAGACTACGAAACCGATAGCCATCGATCCTAGTGCTCCACACCTTATTACCATGAAATTTTAATTATAATTCAACAATAAATAAAATGTGAAGAATGAGTCTATCCATATGCATTCGAAAACAATCTGCCAGTAATGTATATTCTTCAACATTTGTCAGTCACATTTAAGAAGAGTATCTATTGAATCAATGGAGAAATTAAAGACTTATCCTTTCCAAGCCATGAAAGGATTGAGAAAAGGATTCTGTTCGAAGCAAGGATTTTTGGTCCGGTGCAGTGCGGACGTATAGTATTAATCAAAAGTCAAAAAATATAACTTCATACACTTCAGGTTGTAAGAGAACTAACTTTATTGAAAGCAAAGCACAAAGGATAGATTTAAAAACAAAAATGTAAGGTTAAGAAAAGATAAACAGTTTGTATGTACAAATAAATAAATAAAAAATTAAGTAGCTGTTGTGTTATGTCCAACTAAATAGTGGTTGTGTTTTGCTCCAACACATTCTATATTTTAATCTTCTAAAAATAAAACAAAATTTTTTTATATTCAAAATATATTTTAAAATGTATTATAAGACTCTCAACTATTTAAGGCAACGTTATGTTGTAAAAATAAAATAAATAAATAATTTTTTTTTTTTTTTTAAATCATTTGTTTTTTTCAAAATTAACAAAAAATAAATTCATAAATTTTGTTATGAAAAATACAATATATGACTTTATAAAAAAATATTGCAAGCCATTTTGGACATATGGTATTCAGCTCTCTCTCAAGTTCAAAGCATTCAAATCTCGCAGAATAAAGCTCTACGAAAAATAACTGACGCGCCATGGTTCATCAAAAATAAGACAATTCACAATGATTTACAGATGCCTTAATTTTGGGATGAATTCAACACATACAACGATCGGTTGATCTCTCACAAAAACCCACTTGCTTCTGAATTGATTAACCATAATTGTCGAAGACGTCTGAAGAGACTTCACCCAGCTGATCTCCGCCGAGGGCATAACTGTTACAATATTTGACTTAGCTTGCTCCTATCGTTTGGAAAAATCTTGGAAAGATGTCTATTTAGGAAGATTCTGAGCTGTCCAAGGTTTAGTAACGCTATTAGAAAATTCCAATTTGGCTTCCGAAAGAAATACGGCACTCCGGAGTAGTTGAACAGGCTTGGTTCTGAAAACGTTTGAGGCAAAGGAATTTACAGACTCTATCTTCGTGGGTGTCAAACAAGCTTTTTACACAGTTTCATACGAGGGATTATTTGCCAAAGCAGTAAAGCTTCTCCCTCCGCATTTGTTTGTTCATCGTCGCGAACTGTCAATGCTGGAGTACCCAAAGGGAGTTGCCTATTTCCAACTCTGTACTCTCTTTTTACCAATGATACCCACATTATGCAATGTAAGAAACTCAGAGACTTTATGATTGCAAAATATGCGGATGACACAGCTATGCTATGGAAGGATTCCTGTGAGTCGAGTGCGACAAATGCCAAGCAGACTTATCCACACCAGTTCGATGAATGGACTAGTAAGTGGAACATTGCGTTAAATTCACCCTTAGGAAAGACGTTTGCCAAGGATTAACTCTTAGTGGTCAATCCCTAGAACATCATACGGGATATAGATACCTGGATGTATACTTGGACAAACATCTTACTTTTAGATCACATGTTGTAGGAGTTGTGGCTTCGCTTAAGGCTAAGGTGGTTAAGGTGAGTTGGTTACTGCATTCACGAAATAAGATGTCCCTTCGGAACAAGGTGCTCATATATAAATGAATTCATGCCTTCAGTTAGAGATATAGAATACAGATTTATGGCATTGTGGCAAAGTCGAATAATAATAATAATTTTATTCATAACACTTTTTCTGAAAACCTTAAAAAAGCGACGATATGCTATTTTTGGCTCCTCATAGTTATGCGAATATTGAGAGTAAAATAAAATAAAAATACGTAAAAAATCCGTTGGTTTATCGAATATTGAAAAATCTCCCACTGTGCGATGATCGAAACAAGTTAAAAGTATTTGTTTCAGTTTAATTCGTAAATGTACTGAATTTGGTTTCGGTTCCCGTTCTATTTTCAGTCGCAACTACATACTGGATTCAGTTTATATTTCGGCTAAATGTAACAACAATGTTTCAGTATTTCATACTAACTTTTAATAAACTATCCACAGAAAAATCTATAAACGATACAATAGCCAAATCGGAATTGATTGAGTTCGGATTGTCTCAATCTGCATGTGTAAGGGTTTTTTTCAAAACGAATTGAACACACAAATCGAGTTCAACAAGCTCGCATTGAAAATCCGACGTTATTTTTGTAATGCGCATTGTAATTGAATGTAAATTTTGTTTATATACTGGAAAAGTATTCTAAAACGTTATTAAAAATGAAGAAATATTCTATACAAATATTTTTGCATTGTGATTTTATAAAATAACACATTTTGATGGATAAGCCACATTATATTTTATGCATATGGCAACTCTGCATTACAAAAAACCATAAAATCGGTCTCAATTAGAACGCAATGAATTTGTCTGAATCAATCCGAACTCAGTCAATTTCGATTTGGCTCTAAAACTCCTTGTTTCATTCTTCTCGTCATTAAGACTCTTTAATTTACTAATGGCCAACGAATGAAAAATATCATAAATAAAAACCAAACAACTTGATTTACTTGATTGCGCATTAAATACAATATCATAATGTGCAACAATTGTCCTGCTATAGATAAAATTACGCAATAGATACAATGGCAACAGGAAAAATAACCAGTTAGAATGAGAATGAAAGATCCAAATAGAAGCAAAAACTCACATCATAAACATCACTTAGCAAGGCAGTCAAGCGTAAGGATACGCATGAAGATACACAAAATTTTGGGCGAAAAACATAATTATATTGGGGCGACAATAGTACAAGATACAAATCGTAGTACAAAAATCAAGGATATAAGTGAGTAAGAATGTTTGTATTCCTTGGTTTGGTGGCTTGTGAGTTAAATTAATTAATGACTTTGTGTGCTAATGAATTGAAATTAAACCAACAAGAGAAAGTGAAAATTTTAGAAAATTGAAATTTTGAAATGGAAAATGTCCTTAGGAAACTCTTCCTGAACAAACTCATATGTACATACATAACATGCTTATGAGACCTGCAATAATATCTCATTAAAGAAACATTTGCCACAAAATGGCAATTAAAATCTTATTTTCGCTTATTACTTTTGTGGTACCAAGAACAACAACGACGATAAGAACCATCGTCATAGCATAGTCCTGCACACAGAGAACCCAGCTGCATGCTAAGCCAAGTCTGTAATAAACACTTTTCGAACAATTTACCGGGGCAGCAGTAAGTAATCAACATTTGTAAAAGATTTTATTAAATGCGTAAATTTGTCGCCAAGACTCCACCTCATCTCCACCACCCCCAGAAAAAGGCCAAATCATTTTAGGACATGAAAACAAAAAATTGTCACCGCTTTTGAACTCAGTTAACAAATGTTGTGTTCGCGCGCTTTTCATTCGTTGCTGCCCTATTCTCTGCTACCAAGCTATAATTTTCCACCTGTTTTCCAATGCTCATGCTCCTTATTCATTTCTACTCCTATGACTTTTTCTCATTTCTTCATTCATTCACTCATTCATTCGTTTGTTCACTTACTCACTCGCTTGTTTGCTTCGCGTAATTGAATCATTTTAGCGCAATTTATTTTGCCGCTTATTGTTTGTACGTTTGCTTCATTCGTCGCCATAGACGTGGTGGATGGCATGCAACATTTTTTTTTTTTTTGCTGAGATTTGGGAAGGAGGCAGGATGTTGACTTACCAACTCACCCATTCCTTTTCCTGCAAAGCTGCGCCGTGCGTTGAAATCATAGCCATAAACATATAAATGCGTAAATTTATGTTTTGATTAATGTTTGTAGTCAATCTTTCTATGTGTAAATGAATGAACGAATGAATGAATGAATGTTTTTGCTATGTTCATGTTGCCTTGGGTCTACTCCTCATCTATTTCCTCTTATTATTTCGGTGTATCAGGTGTTTTAGAGAGTTCATATGAAATGTGTTTTTTTTTCTCTCTGCTTTTGACAAAGTTTAGATACTTTTTATGATAGCTTTAGCTCGTTAACAGTTTTGAATTCAATTTAATGGTGCATTTTGCTTTTTTTTTACAATCATTTTAGGTACTCAACTATGAATGAAATTACTGTTAAAAATCATTGGAATTTGGGGAGGAAGTGATCAAAACTTAAATTGTCATCCAAATCCTAAGTCAGATTTCTTAACAGTCTAACTTAAGGAATGTTTAATGTGTAAACTTTAAAGATTGACACTTCTCTTGTAATTCAATCCTTCAATTTCTATTTCTCGTGCCATTGATGTGACGCCTGCTAATGATTCGCCATCATTGGAATACGCTGTTGTTTTTCTGAGTGACTTCATGATCTTCGCTTTCTTTAAAGCTGGTCGCCAATGGCAGAGTCTAACATTTTGACTATTCACTTTATCTCAGGAATATAGATATGAATCCATACTTTGTCCATAAAGGAGCAGTTCATCTGCATTTCATTAAAAACTATATAAAATATTGCTTTGGATTCATAAGGCAGCCCCATAACGATATTTATCAATAACTGGATACCCAGGTTAGAGATCTGCAACTCTCCACTTAAACTAACCGGCACTCGAGATAGTAATGATACTCAACAACTTGTATAAATCATACAACAACTGTTTTTTTTTTCTGGGTAAGTGGAAATTTTATCAGTTGTGCGAGCATTCAACCAAAAGGAGTAAATTCGATTAAGTGATTTGTTAATACTACAACAAAAATAAACATTCAAATAAATTTGAGTTAATCGGATAACTCAGATGTTTGCCCAGTGGCAGAATTTCGTTTTGCAAATACAAATGAACGCACGAGAGCGAGCGCATTATTCAAAATAGAGTTTCGAGCTATCTTGTGCGCCCCATAGCATCCATTCAATTCGTTTGGTTATGTTTGCTGCAAGTATGAGTATGCTTATAATCGGTGACAAAAACCCCTCACTCATTCTAACGTGAGTTGCTCACATACCGTTTTGAGTGCAGTCATGCAACTCTCTAACCCAGGTGGTAGACGTTGTCCTGCCTCTCCTTCATAAAATTGAAAATATGATTGACAAAGATGACTGAATATGAATATGTCTCTAAGCTTCATATGCATGTTACTCTTTTATATGTTATAAAATTTTACGGCTATTCCTGTAGGGGTTTTCCGAATTTTCTTTTTTCCTAAACCTTCTTCATGAATCACTCCATTTATTGGTGAAAACCGTACGAAAATCCGTTCTATAGTTTTTGAGTTAATGGCGAACAGACAGACAATCAGACGCAGCGGGGGACTTTGTTTTATAATATATAGTGAAAGTGATTATAAGAATAAGAAAGTCCAAAAAGTTTCATGTGAGTTGATCAATTAATGGGTCACAGTACCTGATTTATCAAATAAGGGGAAATATATAAACTATATTATGAATCAATATTTGATTTCTTTTGTTTGAAAACAAGCATTTATGTATATAATGATTGATATCAAATGTTGTCATTTCAATGAAATTTAGAATAATGTCTTGTGATAGATTTGATAAGTAGTACACGCAACTAGGTACCATAAATAATTTTAATCAACATATTTCCTCAACTTAATTTTGGGTTTTCCATTATCAATTTCATCATATAAAAACAAATTTACGTCTTTATGCTTTGCGATTTTTCAGATCAATAGAAGATAATTTTGCTAAGGACTACCAATTAAATTTCTAGTTTAACTTTATTCATAATTCAATTCATTTTCCAAAGACTAAGTAAAAGAAATATGTAAGTAAATAGAATTTTTTTTTCTATTTTTCATTAATAAATCAAAAAAAAAAAAACACTTTAAGGGGGAAAATACTTGAAAATCTTCAACGTCTTCATTGTCGAATGCTGCAATGTCAAATGTCAGCAACATGTGACCAAAAAATGATGCCAAATAAAAAAAGAAAATATCTGGAAAATATATAGAAGGAAATACTGGAGTTTGTTGTGTTTTTTTTTTTAGTTTTTTTGACATGGTCAAGAACACCAACAACAACAACTGATGAAAATATTTAATTGAAGCGCGAGTCGTCGAGTGACATTTTTGTGGCACACCAGATGCTGCCACCTGCATTTTCCACGCCAGGCGTTTCTTCTAATTAGTAAAAGAAAAATTTTCAAAAAAAAAATAAACTTTTTGCATTTTTTAATTGAAAATTTTTTCATTATCTTTTCTCATTTTTATTTAAAAAAAAAATGTTTCCAATGATAATTTTAATAACTCAAAGGTACGTTGTGCATTCAAATTTAATTGCCAACAAAAGGCCAAAGATAATAGTAGAATAGAAGTCTTGTTTTTTTGGTGTCTTTTATTAACAAATTCAACTTGATTTTCACCGCTCATGATATCTAATAATGGTGCATGATGCAAGACAGCAGAATTTAAGGTTTTACGGTAATAAAAACAAAAAAGGAGTTAATTAAATTTGTTACACTCTACAATACAATGGAACCTGTATTTTGGGGTGGTAAAAAGAGTTTAGTAGAATTAAAACCTCAAAAAAAGGGTTAATTTTTGATGTTTTTGTCATTGAAAATTTCTCTCACAAGAACAAAAATGTTAATAGAAATTACATGCCCCATAAAGATTTCATTTGATAAACTTAAAGAGATAAAAACAGTATACAAATTTATACAAGAATTCAATTTAGAAAAAATTAAACTAAAATAGAAACGAATGCAACACAAAAATTCTTTACAACAAAAACGATAAATGTGTTTATGGAAACTACAAATTAGGAAGTTCGCCATATATGTTTCATATAGTGAATCTGTATACTTATATGTATTTTGCAAGAAAAATGACTTGGTATCTTACATTATTTCTAAAAAAAAGTATATCTAGATCAATCCGAGTGAAAATCTGGGTCCATTGGGGAAGGAAAGTCTTCACAAAATCCAATAAAGCGCCCACTTTGGAAGATTTACTTTGAAGTACAAATGGAATGATATCCCCAGTACCCATGATCACAAATTGGTAGAAAATATTCCCCAGAAACAAAATTTAAAAAAAAAAAAATTTAGCTCTTGAGCATAACGTGCATATTGGAGTACATTCAGGAAGGCTGATTATTATTAAACGACTAAAAGTTTTTTTTCTTTATGAATTGAAAATATTTTCACTGCATTCAAAAGTTTTGTAATTCAGCGTATTTCTAACTGAGCCACAGCAACGCGTGGCCGGGCAAGCTAGTAATAATACATGATATACAAGGGTTGCTATTTATATTTCTGGATTTGGCAACAGTAAGTGTTACTAGGCGATCGCTGACGTTTCTGAACGATAATTTGATATTTTTAATCATAAATTCTTTAAAACATTTTTTCATTTCAGCGTGATTTGTTTTGTTTACAGTAAATTTAAAAATTTATCTAGTCGTCTTTGACAAACATCTCATCAGGTCAGCCAATCAGTATCCATTTTTAGGGTTCCGTATTCATAGGCAGCTTACGAGATCCTATTACTAACACTGTCCATCCGTCCGTCCGTCTCCTGCTCTATCTCATGAACCGTAATAGGTAGAGAGTTGAAATTTTCACAGAGTGTGTAATTCACTTATGTGTAGAACGACAAATACTAAAAATACACATTTTTAGAAACATTGTTCTTTAATTTAACCTTTTGTTTAATTTTGTTTTTTTGTTTTTTGTAGTATACTTTTAAGCTGTAATTGTAGTATACTTTTAGGATGTTAAATATGCACATAATTTAATATTTTAAGCAAAAAATCTTGTACGACGGTACGGAACCCTCCGTGTGCGAGTCCGACTCACACTTGGCTGATTTTTTTTTTTTTTTTTGGAAGAAGAGGCAGGACAAATCCTGCCAGGGTATCTAATATTTTTATAAATCCAAGTTGAAATATGTTATTGCATCATCGTATGCAACTGGAGAAATGAATTTAAATGAGAAGAAAATATGAAAAAAACTAACTTTGGCTATGCCGAAGTTATAATCCTCTTAACGCACCTCCTAGTGGTCCGAGGGTCTTGAAATTTGTAAGGTTGGTAAATATGGGTCAGAAACTTACTAATGTCAAAATTTCGATAGTTGTTAGTTCAAAAAACATAAATGTTTTTTCTAATAAGAACATGAATTTGGATACAGGTTTGTATGGGGTACCCACCCTAGTAATTCGATGGTCTTAAAATTTTCATGGTTTGTGGATACGAGTCGGAAACTTATAGTTCCCAAAACGATAGTAAAAAACAAAAAAGTTTTTCTAATAAGAACATTAATTTGGATCCAGGTTTGTATGGGGGGTACCTCCCTAGTGGTTCGATTCGGCTAATTCCGACAAATGTACTGCGTATGATGAAAAGAAGCTCTGTGCAAAATTTCAGCTCACTACCTCAACTCGTCTCATCGCGCTGATCAAGAATACATATACTTTCAGGGGCATCCGATGTTACAAACTTCATGACAAACTTATAATACTATTCACTGTGTGAAGAGTTTAAATATGTAAACATTTGTAATGCACCCTAATCAAAATATCTATCCACTTGAGGTTGTAATGTCAGAAATACTCAAACCCACAAATAAATCTAAAGGCAAATGGGTTGAAGTTCTTGCTAACATCTGTGACCAAAGACAACAACCAACCATGCAACAAAATCTTTTTGTGGCAGCCCTGGTCAATCTTCTCGAGGGCATGCCTACTTTCAAGGGTAGACGGTATTAAAATAAGCAAAACATTGGGATTGAATAACAAAATAAATAATAACTTATTTAAACAATTAATGAAAAATGGAAGATCTTTTAAGCATAATGAAAATAGATTCTTAATTTACAAATATTGAAAAAATTTGAATCGAAATTTCCTTATATCCAAGACTCATTCACCCAAAATTTCCTTTAAGGGCATGTGCTTGGTTGTAGGATTAAATATGTTTAACTCTTTTTCAATAAAAAAAACGAATATTTGAGTTTTATGCAGCGACTTTTGGAGGTCTAGGACAGGATTTCTGAAACAGCAGTAAGCTGTTGAGCTCCTGTGACAATGCCTTTTTGAATTGTGGTATTTTAATTACTCCATGGCGCAAAAGGAACCCAATATATTGTATAACGTTGTAATTCTTGCTCGGTTTATTTGAATTCACTTCTGGAATGCGAATTTATTTATTTGTATCATGAGTGATTTGATCGATGGCATTTTCATCGAAGAAATCTTTAAAATATTCAAATTTTGTTTATTGTGTTCGGAGTTTCAAATTGGTGTGATCTTCACTTGAGAGATTTTTGGTAAATTTTATACAAATAGTTTTTCACCGTATTTTCAAGAATATCACTCTATATTTTGTCCACTTTTACTTTAAGTCATCCAAATTGTAATCTAATATGTTTGAAATATTATTCAATTCACAATCACTTTCCTCCATCTGTGGACTCAATCCAATCAAACTCTATTTTCTATTTCTCTATTTCCTGCTTTGATAAGCCCCTATCTTAATGTTCCAGTTTTAGAAATATGTATGTAATTTATATATAAATAGACAAAAATAAAACAATTCAACCTCATTTTCTCCTCTGTTTGTTCTTTTTTCTTTTTTTGTTTGGTAGATATTGACGAGGTGTTTAGTGTTCAAGTAAAATTCAATGCCTGGAAATATCCTCTGGGACAGTCGAATTTCGATCAATGGACGAACACTAATACTTTAAAATGCATATTGCTAACTACAAATTACAAATTCAAGTTGAATGGCCATTAAATGAATTTTAATAACAAAGTATTCTAAAATAGTTTTTCCAAACTTCATAGTTATATTATTCCAACCATAGTTTCTATTGTCTTAATACTTCTTCATATGGGAGTATTTTAGAATTTAAAACAATTTATTTAGTATTTTATTTAATCACATTTGATTCTTCATTTTTATTATCATCCAAAATGCTATACTTCTCCATAATACTAAGCGCCAACTTCAGTTCCTCTCTGAGTGCCTTCATATTGGCACGATCAATATTGACAATGTGTGTTGTATCTTCCGGCAAACCATCAACTAATTCCTGTTTAATTTTCAATTCAAATTTTGCACAATTCTTTGCAACATCATCGTCACCATGATTGGATAAAAACTGAACACTTGACAGTTCATTTACTGAAAACCATGTTAAAAAATCATATACTTTCTCTTCTTAAAATTTCTATTGTGTTTACACCTACTATTAAATGATTTATCAATGAGTTGTTGACGTATGGGAATAGCATTGTCACTTAGCACATGGCATATAACAGCAGCATGTTCCTTAGGTAGACCAAGTTGTTGAATTTCCTCACCAAAAACGGTGTCACTGACATTATGTCTTGCGGCATTTATGAGTAGAAAATGTATACAGGCAACAGCAGTTTTACCATCATTGGAGAGTTCAGTAGTTAGTGACTTTATGGCATCTTCCTGGTTACGATTGAAGTTGTTTTTTATTTTTGTTTTTTGTTAAATTATTAAATATAAATGAGGTCAATGAATAAAAAATAAAGACGAAATCAAATGACAAACTCAGGAGACTTCAATGATTTGTTGTATGTATGTGTTTATCAACTCACCTCAAATGGTTTACCAATAATACGTTTAGCTACTAACGTGGCTAATTGTTCAAGATTCTTGGAATTTAATACAGACAAAGTTGATATAATTTCAGCTAAAACCCAATCGGGACAATCTCCATCTCCACAAAAGCGAAATTTCTACTAAGAAAAAATGCAAAAAAAAAAAAAAAAAAACCTTAATTAATCACATTCACAGTACTCAACAACATTCATTCATTCATTCGTGGAAGTAAAGGATCTGAATAAGTATATATGAATGTATGTTTGTTGATTTTTCTTTTTAATAAAATATTTGCTTATTATTTTAATATGCTTGACGAAGCAAGAAACCAACCAAGCCAAACCAAGCCTGATCAGCCAACAGTGGGCGTTTGAAACGTTTAATGGACCCAAAGTGTGTGCCGTTCATCTTAAGTAATATTTTTTTTTTTTTTTTTTAAATTAATACATGTGCCTTTTCAAAGGAATGCTCCTCACGTACACATACACATTAATTGAAAAAAGTGAGTGAGGAAAACAAATGACATACTTTCTGTATGTATAAAATTCCATATAAGATAAAAGCAAACAAAGAGTAAATGAACATTTCATAGAAGAAAAAACCCATCAACTTTGACAACTAAAAAGCGTTAAACATAAGTTAACTTTAAATTTATGACACTTGTTGCATATGATAATTTCGCGGGTAAGTTGTCTTTATACGAGTAGCAAAGTTGATGATGACAAGCAACGAGTGACATATAGAAAACCTAACCAACCCCACCCCACCCCACCCACTCTAAACAAGAACCTCTGAACCTTAGCAATAGCAATAGCAACAGCTGGTATAGAAGCAGCTCAAAACTCATACCCTTTAATTTGCACACCAACGTACCAAGCGTCCAAAAAAAAAAAAATTAAAATAAAGGATAGCACACCAACCAGTGACGTTGAGCTTATTATTAATCTTGAAGTGATGATAGGAATTGAATTGGATGGAGTGAAGAAATGTGTTCTGTTCTGTTGTGTTGTGTTGTGTGAAACGGTTTAGAAACAAATTGCGCGTTGCCGTTTGTCGTTTTATAATTATTTTATTACTGCAATATTCCTTCCATCCATGCGCATGAAAGGCGGTGGCATGATGGCAATATTATACTCGTAGTATGCGAGGCCCAGGATAGAATGGATGTCATAGTATAAAAAGCTTGTTAGATGACACAAATGTAGACAGTTCGCTGAAAGCGTTTGATCGACAAACGACAAGTGCACTAGAAATAATAATAATAAAGTGAAAGTGGTGAAAATATAGAGTAAATCAAGACAAGCAAGGAATTAAGACAAGCAAAGGATTAACAAAATGTTTGCCATACGCATTGCTCTAATAACCATCTTCATTTCTATATTTTTTATTGATGGTTTCACGGCATTGCCACAGCAATTACGTTCTGGTAGTACTGATGAATTACTCACTTGTGCCCAACAATTATCGAAATATCGGAAATTTATGCTTCAAGCCATTCTAAGTTTTGAAGATGTCTGTGATGCTTATAATACGGACAACAGTAGGCAAATTTCAGATCAAAGTGAAACTATTTTTCCATTCCATAATCGTTATCAACCAACACAACAACAACAACAACAGATTTGGGCTTTCTTTAAATTATTAATGGCTCAATTCAATGATGTCGAGTATACGGGAGTCATACGCGATGCAGTCATTGAACGTTGTCAATTGAAATCACAACTGCAACGAGATGAGAAACGTAATCCCAGTGGTTTGGTTTTGGGTAAAAAGCAACGTTTTCATTCGTGGGGTGGCAAACGTTCTCAAGGCAATGCTGCTGCTCCAGCATCTGGGTCATCACCTTCAATGAATCTACTGGAGGCGGTATCAATGTCGGATTATTAAAGTGAATTGAGATTAAAGTAGTGTTTCTTGTGAACTCAATGTAAATGTATCTATGTATGTACGTATAAGAAGCCATCCACGAATTGAATTTGTATGAATGAAATCAATCATAAACAACTTGAATAAATTATCTGCACTGCAAATTACTTTAAAGTAACAATTATTGAATTTTTTTATTATTGAATTGGATTGAAATGATTTTGAGATAATTTAATGTTTACTTGCCATTTTTGAGTGATTTTGTTTTCCTCCTCCTTAGACCAACGATTAGTTTAATATTAAAATATTAGAAATTTTTATTTGTTTGTTTACTACAAGAACCGAAGAATCACAAACAAAATTCATTGCCTTACCAACTACTTTAGTTATCCATTTGTTGGCAGCATTGATTCATCAGCTGATGATGTATGCATGACCACTTTGTATTTCAATAGTTTGGTCATGTTTCATTGAGTCATGAGAATGGTTATTAATTTTCAATGCAATATAACGAATATTTGAATTATTATTTAAACCAAATGTTAAATCGGCCGACAACAATCGCTTATTTAGTAGATGAGAAGAACGAAGAGAATGTTGAAACGTGACTGACGGAATTTGTTTGCAAACAACAAACAGCAAGAAAATAGCAACAAAAAATCAATGGTCATGAGGCTCCTGGTAGGCAAAAAAAGAATTGGTCAATTCATTCTAGGTCATCACAGGTTTAGGTGCTGATTAAATGAAGAATTATAATATCAGGTGTCCTGATTTCAAGAAAGTCATCAGTTTTGTGTGTTTCGGGAAATATTTAAATCTTAGCAAAATATGATTTTCTTTCATGTTTTGTTTTGTCCTACTAACATATGACATTTGACAACACCAGGTTTCACCTTGTTCTGATATTCCAGAAACATGGGCCAAATATATTTAACTTTATTATATGAACCAAATTACATAGTCTGTTAAAAGGTAGAAGTTGGATCTTCTATTCTTGAAAAGTTTAATAGATTTTGAGTTCCAAGATAAACCGAAGAAAGGCAGTAGAAACTATAAAACTTCTTATATTTGGAAAACATTACTTCACTGTACAAATCTTATTGCCAATGGCAGATTAAGCACATCTTGAGCCCATCGCACCAATACTAAATGACATGCTTAGAAATGCACGAACTTTTTAATTCTTAGGGGTCATCTAAATATTATGTATGTCACACGAATTTCATGATTTTTAAAACCTTCCCACCTCTCCCCCTGTAAAGATGGTCACAGAAACACCAAGCCCCCGTGTGACGTTAACTATTTTGCAGATGAAACCGTTTTACTTTAATTATCTTTAAATGTTTGACTCTTAGGGTTTCTATTGGGGCTCTATATAGGTCACAAATCCTAAAGATAGAGTTAGTAATAATTTTTCGTTAAAGATTTAAAATTTTTTAGACTTTGAAATGTGACGTCACAAAGCTTATGTCCCCTTACTCTTCTCTGTCACAGGTGCTCACTTCCTTGACACGTTTTACGTAATATGTCACTGGCCCCTTATAAACTGAAATGCATATGAAACATGATAATGTTAATTAAAATATGTGATGTTGACTTTAAAGACTCCCCTTATTGAGATTTGTGGGTTTTTTTTTTAGAGTTCTGAAGTCCTCTTCTTATGATTCGCGGTTCCTTCAGACTTGATGCCCATTTCCTGAGGTTTTGGGGTCCAAAAGTGAAGTGCCAGACCTATCCCCTCATAATGATAATTGCATCAGGATAACCTATTCACCAAATGATTAGAGGAAGCACTCCTGTTCTCTGTCTTCGAATTCGATGTTGTTACTTTATGTAAGTATGTCATATGTCATTTGAGTGAGCATAAGGAGCATGCAACATTAGATTCGAAAAGGTATCTCTTAAATCGTTTGAAAGAACAAATAAGAGCATACATTCATGTCAAATGTTACGCGGAATATTCTATAAGACATTAAGTTAGATTAGGTGTCGTACGTCGAATGAAAAGTTAATAATGCGAGACATTTTATCCAACATATGTTAGACCAAAACTGTCCAACCCGCGTTCCTAGTCAAGTATAAGTACGACCCTGATGCGGCCGAGTGGTACACACGCTACACTTTTCTTTGCTAATCATTTTTCAAAAGTTTTTTATACTTGCGACCACATCTTCTTCCAATGCGGCCCAGAGAACCTAAATGGTTGAACACCCCTGCGTTAGATTATGTTATGTATCTCTTAAGTCGTTTGAGTTAACAATAAAATTGAGCATACAATTACAATGTTATATGTGGATAAACCAGCACTGAAAGCTTATCTTTTCAAAGGATAAATCCATGAAAGATTCTTTAAAAACCAGGGATTGGCGATATTTGAAGATAGGAAAGAGAAGCGGAATGCTTGTTATGAAAGCAATGTGCTACAAGGTCCAACATAGAGGTAATCAGTAGAAGCTAGGAGCGCTTACTATGAGAACAAGATCTTCCAGATTGGTGAGATCCATCTCCCCAAAGTGCTGATTACATCAGGATAACCTATCCACCAAACATAAAAAATACTCTCAATAAAAAAAATCTCTTATCGTAAAATCATTCAAATTTTGATTTAAAAATAATAATATTAAAATTCTATACGATTTTTAATACAAAAAAAGTATTAATCAGATGAGGTCAAATAGTTTGTTGTTTGATTAAAAATTTGGTAAAAAAAAAAAAAACGAAAATGCAGCCATTTCTATGTAGCAAAGCTGATAATAATAAGAATAATAATTCATATGTAGTATTCGTTTAATAATAATAATGATCATCATAATAAAAAATAAACTTTATAACTATCACTACTACTACATTGTAGAAGAAGCATATTGCATTTTAAGAGGTCTTTTTTTATGTGGATCTTTCACCCTAACTAAGTTCAGAGATTGTTAAGATCGATGATTTTAAAAATCTATTTGTTAACCACCATTAAAAAACAAATCACACTTGTACTAAATATTATCAATATGATTTCAAATCGAACCTCGTTCGGACACGCTCAAAACAAATGTTAGCTAATTCCAAGTACACAATTAGTCCAAATACAAAAAACAATCTATTTTCAGTCTAGAAAAAGTATTAAACTAAATGTGATAGTGGACATTGATTATTTATAATCAACCCCCACTAATCTATGAATATATTTGTGTTTGTATACCCAATTCCAATAAGTTTAAATATGTATATAGAACCCACAACTAACAAAGGCAACGAGTGCGCTTTTGTTTTGGCTTCAAATACTGGCGCAGTCAAGATGCTTGGCGCCATCGGTGGGATCCACGATTTGTTGAATTCGAGTCCGGTTTAGTTGTTAGTAATTAGTAATTAGTTGTAGTTGTAACAGATGATATAATTTATAATTTCTAGGCCTACTACACTATTCTTTATACTAGAATTTCCGACCGTTTAAAAACATTTTATATTTAACATATTTTATTCGTTTGTTGTGGCTTTTAGCGGGGTTAGTCAATAGTCACCAATGTCACAACCAATTAAAATCATGATTGCAATTAAAAAAGAAGATGAACAAAATTATATTGCGACGAAATTTCTAATAATAATTTTGTGTAAGTGGATTAATATAATATAATAATAACAATAAATTACAAGTCACGTTGTAGCTAAAAATAAATTGATTGTAATTTGATTAATTATCGCTCTGCTTTTGGAAAATTCCTTAATGTTAATTTTTACTGATAATACTAAGTATACTCGTATACGTGTAGTAAATAATAAATCCCAATCCCAAATGTAATCATTTGAACCAGACGGAAGGTGTTCGTTCTATAATCATTTAAAATTTAAACACATACTAATATTTTATGTACTAGGAAATCACATAATAATGTGTAGTGGGTATGTACGAGTATTTTAGAAATTTGGTTTTCAAAGAGTTCAAGATCATTGAGATTGTCTGAAACAGTGAATAGTGGGGATTTTAAGTAGAATTGTAAAATAAATTGACTGGAACTCACAAATAATATATTTATAAAGACTTTAATAATTACTTATCGGTAAATGGTATCGTATTTATTAATTAATTTAAAGGAATAGGATATCCAACTAAAAACATCAAAATTCAAAGTCTAAAATGAAAAAAAAAAATACATAAAAAGTATACTTATACATAATTGAATATTCGTAAATTGAAGAATTGATACCTTAAAAAAAATATTAGACAACATTTATGATCCTTTTCTCCTTTACAAAAACTTAATACTCATATTAAGTCACACACCACCCCCCCTCCTTCTGTCACAGGCGGTCACATTTGTCGGACCAGCAACATAACCCCCACCCCCCTACCCCCCTTGTGTGATGTCGCATATTTTGGAGACCAATAATATAGTGTTTCTTAAATTTTTCTTATCTATAAATGCTTGTCTCTTAGGGCTCTATATAGGTTACAAAACCTAAAGATAGAGTTGGAAATCATTTTTCGTTTAATACTTTCGATTTTGGCATGTGACGTCACAAAGCTTATGACAAAACCACAGGAAAGGCCCTGTCACAGGTGATCACTCTTCGTTGACACCCTCCCACCCCATAACGTGTCACGTAATATGTGGATGACCCCTTATCGTTAAATCCTCTTAGTGATGTCTTTTGATTGTTATTACACTCAGCGACAGTCGCCAAGCAACTATTTTGTCATTTTTTACTCTATTTCAAGTCAGAAGACAAAGGAAAATATCGTTAGGCACATCCGACACTGCTACCCAATAAACCTCGTGCTACCCTTTGCAACAAACAAAAATCGCAATAGCTCTCCCGCAGAACCACTACGTGTAAAACACAACTTAGCACAACCACATCCCCTTCCTAAACTACAGAAAATTTTCCCATATTGGCTCTAAATCATTGAAATAACTTAATGTTAAAGAAATTTTATTTCTAACAAACTAACAAGAGATCAGAAAAATTTCCCAAAATGAAAAAATTTAAAAAAAAAAAAAACAAATTAAATTTGGAAAAATTTAGTCAATTGTATAAGAATTCAATGTGAAAGTAGACGAACTAAAATTTCCCAAAATTTCTCATAAGCTTACATTTAGTATATACACAAAAAAGAAAAAAAAGAAAATAAAAAAATTAATTGAAATGCAGTTCAAGTAAACATTTGAAAATCAAGCGACAATAAAGCACGATGACTTGTGAATACAAGATGTTGTCCGAACATTTGGGGTTCGAATCTTCTACTATATAACACATAAATCATGATCAAAGACCACAAACATTGAATCATGACTCTTTTCTTTTTATTAAGCTTATTTTTTTTATATAATCATCATAATGCTATTGTATTGTTTTGTACTTAAGGTATTGATGATAAGAAGCACCAACGTCATTTCAAATACATTTCTTTATATAATTAAAGAAAAATATTGTACATTTAAATATATACAATAGTATATAATATAATAGATAGATCCATTGTCAAAGTGTATCTCTGTTGAGTTTAAGAAGATATTTTCTTTTTATTTCATTTACTTTTTTTTTTTTGAATGTTTATTGAAATCTGAGCTCATCACATGTGTTTTAAATATTATACTACTACCTATAGAATTCAGATAATTTGTAATCAATTTCAATTTATTTTGATGTTTTTATTTATTAATTTGGTTTAATTGTGATGATGATGTGAATACAAATCAAGACAGACTCGCAGCTCGCGAAAATACTGAAACCATATTTTTTTTTTTTTATTAAAAAAACTAGGACAACCTTTATAAACATACACTATGTATACTGTACATACATACATACATAATTGTATCTGTATCATTCACTGATAAGCTCATACAATATATTTATGTTAAACATATGGAAATTGGCACAACCAAAAAAAATAATAATTAAAATAAATAAAAAAATACAAAGAATAATAGACATAGAAACATTTAACAACACTAAAATCTGTTTTAATGAAGATTTTATGTTTTCTACGAATTACTATATGAGTATAAACCAAAAATTGTAGGAATGAATTAAAAGAAGAGACCCCTTCTTTGCTCCTGTTCAGCGTTCTGAAGAAGTATGTAAGTTTAGCGCACTTACTTCTTAGGGGCCATTCACATATTATGTCACACGTTATGGGGGGTAGGGGTGTCAACGAAATGTGACCACCTGTGGTAGGGGAGGGGGCATGAGGTGGGGAGGGAGGTGGGTGAAAAAATCGTGTTACATAATATGTCGATGATCCCTTAACTTAACTTGAGGACTTCAAAGTTTTGGACGTCAGATGTTTTATAAGAAACGTAATAATTATATTATAAAGTGCCAAATTGAGCTGGTTTTTATCACTTGTTACTACTTTTAAGCTGTGGTTCATAACTATAAACACACCCAATTTAGTCAGTCTAGGAAAGGAATAAAAAAAAAATTTGAGTATAGGAAATGAAATAGAGTTAAAACAAAGGTCAATACAATAATTTACTGTTATATGTAAAACTATAACCGCACATGGTTATTACTTGGCCTATTGTCAGAGTAAGTTGTATACAATACAAATTTTTTGTTACACAACAAAAAGTGCTCCTAGAGATCTCCCTCAGTTTCTAAAACCAACCTGAAAAAAACACGAACAGAGCCAGGTCTCCTAGTGGCACAGAAAGAATGGTTTCTCAAGAATAAGTGTACGTCTTCCAAGAAAACCAAATAGTCACAGAGGAAATGTTGAATACTCTCTGAGTCTTGATATGGAACGCGCATCCTTTGGGCCATCAACCCAATTGCGCAGTGTCCTGTTAAGATTCCAGTCATCATTCGAATCCTTTTCTTATGAAAGAGTAGTAGCTTGGAGATCCATTTAGGTTGATAACAAGGCCATAGTGTCCTAGCAACAGTACAACCAGTCTCATTCGCCCACATACTGTCGTCTAGCTCTAACTATCTTCCAGTCTCGAAAGGATGTATTGTATCCGTCTAGGAAGCATAAATACCTAAGGTCATATTAAAATCAATTACCCTTACGATGTAAATTATGTCTCTAAGATCAGGTCTTCCTCAGTACTTTTAGCTTTGGGAGAAACTTAAAATACTTCACAGTTTTGTAAAACCGCCTTAACTTTTAAAATAAGTAGTAAATGAACTTAATACTTATACAAATAACGAAGCATTAACCCAAGTGCAAAGTTTTATTTTAAATTATGTATTTTACGCAATTAAAGTCCGCTTAGAAGAAGGAGGCTTACACCATGGAAAACCTATTAAGAAATTAATTGGGGAAAAGTATACAATATTGCTAAGGTCTTCCAACAATACTATTTGTTTGGAATCTTATCATGTCAAGTGAAGGCATTTCTAATGCTAAATTGAGTGTACAGCAAAACAATTTGTGTGCAATGAGTAGAATAAGTAAGCGAATGAATGAATGAAGTAATGAATTTGACGTCAGGCAGGCAATAGATGCAAGCAAGCGAAAGATACAAATGTATCTATAATCATTTGAATGCCATTTATTGTTAGACGATGAACGCCAACGCAACCTGTTTATCTGTCTCTCAGTCTCTCTGTCTCACTAGTTGAATGTCTCCCTGTCTGTCTGCATGCCAAAGTTAAGCTATGTGCCGGTCGAATTTGTTGTAATATTTCAAATGTGGGTGGCTGATTTGTAGACAAAGCTAAAGCCGACGTTGTTGTTATAGGAGTTTTTTTCTTTTACCTTCATTCGACATGGCAACTCCTGCCAATTTGGCTACAAAAGAAAATTTATAATATTTTTCCGGCTGCACGTTGCTGCCTTGGTTGGTTGATTGGTGGGTTGTTGGTGAAAATACTATGCTTTGAGGCCAACGCAGCAATCCAAACTGAAGTTTGCACCAAAATATTGTTGTAAATTGCTTTTTTAGAGGAAAGGTAGGCGTTAAAATCAATTTTTATTGTACTTTTAGGCTTACAGACATAATAAATTAAATGTTTCTGTTTCTTTCACGTGTCTCGAAAAATCTATAAAATGCAAACATTTTACGAATTTCTAATATTTTAAAGTTTTTGTTTTACTGAAAATGTAAATATTGAATTCGCCAAAGATAATAAAATTTATAAAAATATAAGTCATACAACTGTGTGTGTATATGAAGAATTCAGAAAAAGTCTATAAACAAAAAGCAAAGAATGTGGTCAAATTTTCATGTTTACAATTGGCAGTAACAAAATATTGTAATAAATAGAAATACATATCTAAAATGTAAGAAACTACCTTAGTTGTGTCCTTTTAAAAGACAAATCCTGGTACTATATACGTTTATGTTTATGTTGCTCAAATCAGTTGTAATATCAGTTGATGTATCCTTTAAATGATCAACTAAATAATTGTCAAATGGATATGTAACCTTCTAATGACAATAAACTTCAATATACTTGTATTTTCATTTGACTGATATCAGAGAATGACATTTAACACAAGTTTGATTGTTTAATCGCAAGGCACATTTTTTAGGATATTGATTATGTATGATCGTTATTTCAATCATCCGTTGCCATTCTCTTGAAATACCAAAATTAAGATTCTCTTAACATTGATCTAATGCTACATTCACTAGAAAAATATACATATATAGTACATAAATATGTATTACAATATACATCTTAACTACAAATAAATTGATAAATTGACTTTTGATAGAGGGAAAACACTAAGAATGTGAACTATTACAATGTGAGTAGAATGAAAGGGCTTTGCATCATCATCTATATAAATTCAAAATAATACAATCGTAACGAGAAACAGATCTATGTATGCAGAGGAACACGCCCATAGGTGGTAGCCCTGGACGGTTTAGGTCAAAGCAGAACATTAAGAAAAAAATGCGACCGAATCAATCGAAATGAACGGAGAAGAACAAGAGAAGCACGGTAATCAAATCAGCATCAGCGAAAGAAGTTATTGTGTTATAGTTTTCTTCATTAAGACATTTCACGTTGATTTAAATTAATCCTTATTTTTACATACTAATTACCTCATTGAATTATAATAGTGATACCATTCTTACAATAAACAATAAATATTTACCCTACAAATATGTTTTTGAAAATATTGTTTTCGTGAAGCAATCACTTTGTATAATACTGCGCGATTTTGATTGAATAATTTCGGATAAATTTTATACTTATAATGATTTTTTAACTCAGTTATGGTCTTGATTTAAACTGATCTAATTTACTTAATTATTTTTGTGAATATAAGTGAATGATTGAATATATGAATAGAAAACCATCAACTCTGAATAACTGCTAGAAAAAATTGTTGCCAAAAGTTATTAAACAAAATAGTGTTCCGGAGACAATTGAAGATCAAAGAGCCATCTATCTATTTATCGATGGAGAAGGATTTGACGATATGTAGTAGCATGATAGCAATGAACTATTTGAAAATGAACAATTAAGTGAAAATAATATGTTGCAAATTTTAACAGATACTGAGTTAGTAAAAGTTTTATATTCGTCTATTGAAATATGTACTTAGCTCTCCCGACATTTATAGTATATCAATTTTCTATTAGAGAACCTTCAACAATGCCTTGCCTGTGGGATGATTTTAGATGAAGTCACTTGTAAAGAAAGATGTCTTAAATTTAAAAATAATATCTTAATATAATATAATACTACTAAATATTTTTCTTAGGGATGACTTTGGATACTAAGCTGAACGAAGAAAAAAAGGAAGAACTTGAACATGCATTGGTTCATAGGCAAGCGGACTGTGCTATAGACCTACAAAAAAATGCTCGTGTACAACAACAAATTTAAAATATGTATAGACTTATGGTATCCAATTATGGTTCTGTTCGTGTTCTAGCTACATAATGCAAATACAAGTTCAAAGGTTTCAGAACAAAATGCTGAGATGTTCTGTGAATGCACCCTGGTACTTCCGTAGCAATTGAAAGTCGGTATTACAATACAGAGATATGTGTAGTCTCATATGGAACGACTAATTGAACACATTAATAATGGGGAACTTCAAACCATATGGACCCAAGTGGTTGGAAAAAGGCTTAAATGCAAAAAGCCGCAACAACTTTTACAGTAAATAATACATCAGTTATCACTCACTCGGTAATAATTCACACAACATTTTTAACTAGTTGGAACAGAAAATTTATAATAATAAGAACAAGATTCAATCACAGCTAATAGACTAATTAAAAAGAAAAAAAAACTTAAGTTTTATATATCTTTTCAAAAATTATATCACACGCATGACTGTTCTTTACAGTATACAAAAAAACACATGTTTTGTATGACATCAAAACTACTCTTTGATGGAATGGTTTGTCCCTCAATCAACTTGTTCTCTTGAATTAATTAGTATTTATAGGCAATAATGCACATGTTTTCGAAATATACAATTTCGATATTAAGTAACCATGAGATAAAATAAATATTTTTATGTTTTTTAAACACAGAAATACACAAAAACATGATCAATAATAAAATAAATAAAACAATTTTTACGTGAGATTGTTGATCATTCATCACCAGTTCGTCTCCATTGTCTTTTGTTTAGCCTTGAGCTACTTACTTTACTCTTCTCTACACGACACGTGTCAAAAATGCAAAAAATAATAACATTACATATTATTAATATTAATAATATTTCAATTATCAGCATTTTTGCTGGCGCCTCTTCCCTTGTTATTATTTTCAGTCCAGTTTTAATGCACTCTAACCTTGGTTGTGTTTTAAATTTTATTATATTTAAAGTAAAAAGATTTTGCCTTGCATGCATCAATAATAAACAATAAAATAAAGTAAAATATCTTAAAATGTCAATCATTAAGTTTGAAAGATTCGCACAAGGATTTCCAAAGACACTTGTAGGAGGTGTAGAAAATACTATGTGAGTATTGCTTTGACGTCACATGTTTACTACAATACACCAACCAATGTTTAATTTGTAAATGTAACCTTTAATCCTTGTGGTAATCTATTAATCAATGCATCTACTACACTTAATCCTGAGAGGCGGGAGTTTGTATTTATTATTATTATATTTGTTATTTTTATTATTTTTTGTGTTGTGGAAAGTTTTTCTATTTCCGTTTCAAATGCTAATTGGTATTTTGTAATCAGATTAATAACCTATAGACATTAAATAACCACATAGATTAAGACTGATATACTTGAGGGAGGCATGCAAAATATAAATAATAAGGTGATTGCGATGCGCATTATTTTTAATATTTTAGTTTATTTATTTTTTTATTTTTTTAATTTTATTTTGTAGTAAAACTTACGAGATTTTTTATAAAGATTAAAAACGACAGACTGACTGATTGCTTACATGCAGATACAATATTTTCTGCTCGTTGTTCTGTGAACTTTTTCATAACATTGATTAATGAGTTTAATTTAATTTTGTCATTAGCCTGAAACTAAACAATTCCCATGTCAATGTCAAGGTCATGTATGCACACATTCCATACATACGCATGTAAGTAAATATTGTAAAATATCAGACACAACTTAACCTGTGAACTTGTAAAAAATGATCAAATATTTATATCAAGGATTTGTAAAAGAATGCCTTACTGAAAATTAATGTCTTTCTTTCAATCAAAATATTGAACTTTGGATTCTGAAATTCTAAATCTTATATCTTATATATAAAAATTAGTGTTTTCTATTGTTTGTATGTTTTGCGCTGTCATACCGTCCATCTGATTGCATTGAAATTTTCTGAATGTGTGTGGTAGGATCCCGGCTTGAACATAGGATAGTTTTGATCCCGATTTTTGTCCCCATTCCCGATATTTGGCGTATTCAAGCAACCCCAGATACTCAAACTGTATTCTTTGTTGATACACAAAATGTAACAAAGAGTATATAGTGTTGCTGAGAAACGAAACAACACGTGCAAAGCAGGGTCGGATACGCTAGTTATAAATAAACTATATACTGGGATGTTTGACAAAAAAACGACTTGATTGATTTTAAAATATGTATCTAAGCTTTAAATGATTCTCATTTGTTCCTTTGCGTTATTTTTCAGTTTTCTTTTTCCCTAAACCTTCCTGATGAATCACTCCGTCCATTGGTGAAAACTGTATGAAAATCCGTTTAGTGGTTTTGGAGTTTATCGCGAACATGCGGACATACATTCGCGACTAGAGATTTTGTTTTATAATACGATTAGATTTTGATGAACTTCACAGTAAGAAATTACACCGGGTAGAACGTTAACAAAAAATTGATGCATTACTATACATCCGACATGACAAAGAAGCTTTGAAAAAGAGGTATAGGCAACGAAGTATAGTCGAAATGGTGGTTGCCACAGTTACGACATACATCATATTGAATAATTCACATCGATTACCTTCTGGTAAAGAAGAAAAAACAAAAACTACACAGAGTTTTCAGTTGATATAATATGAAATACCTCTTAGTTTGATTATGATCAATTTCATAAAATATTTTAATAAATTAAATTTGGGATCGCAGATTACACATACACAAATCTATTCCACATATATTCAAATAATGGAGTCCTTGATATTTTATTTTGATATTTTATTTTGATTGCAAAACCATAAATGATCATTATCATTATTTAAATAATATAAAACAAAGTCACTATTCGCGTCTGTTTCTCCCCTTACTTCTTCTAAACTACTCAACGGATTTTGTTACGGTTTTCAGTGTCATTTAGGGAATTTTGTACGGAAGGTTAATATATACAATACATTCTAATAAAGTTTTTGTATAACAGAGAAAGTTGGTTATTTTTTACATTCAATCAAATTTTCTTGGTCAAACATCGTTAGGATATGTTGTATGTAACATAAATATTGTGGTAAAATACCTATAAAATTAAAAATTGTAGGATCGCCTATATTCGGAATCAAATTGGCAAATAAAGAAGTGATCAGCAGTCTACAAAGATGCTGGCAGAATCAAGAACAATATGTCTCATTCATCTTTGCATAAATAAAAATGAAACTTTGCAGCTTTTGGTTATCTATTTTTTAAATACAACTTTATTTGAACATTGAAATGCTTGAGCTAAATAACATTTTCGTGTACCAAATATTTGTACACAGACAAACTAGATAAATATGTAGATAAAAAACAAAAATGTATAGGTATTTATTTTGAAGTGAGCTTTGACTTTGCTTTGCTAAAAAGCCTTTTTGGCAAATGGTTTTTTGGTTGGCTAAAAGTAAATACTATAGAAAATTTTAATTTCTTAAACATTTTTCCGCCTTCTTTTTTTAGTTTTTTATTAGCCATGAAAAAATCGAGTGAGCGAGCGAGCGAGCGAACACATATCTGTCAAAATCAAAAACAAATAACAAACTACGCACATAGTACAACAACTTGGTTGACTAACCGTAAAGAAATAAGCAACAGTCAGACAACGACAACATGATTTATTCCGGTTCCGGTTATGTTTTAATGTTAATGCCAAAATGAACATCAACAATATTAAATACACTAACTGCAACAGCAACAGCAACAATAACGTGAACGTCAACATAGTGAAAGGGAGCCAAAGTAGATACAAATGCAAAAGAAAAATACAAATTAAATGAATCAAATAAATGATGAACATCATTTCAATGTTAGTTGCGTTCAATGCACTTACACACACTCAAATCTTACATTGCATTACAACGCATTGCAAAGTATCTAAATACTTTTTTGCATAGTATAAATATAGATAGAAAGAAGAAGTACACAGATGCATTCGCTGCGATAAATGAGGCGACTAAAACACAACGCCGCCATTAGTTCTACGACTGCGCTATGAATCATTATACGGTATAAAGCATACAACATACCACAGTACAACTCTACTATCTATATAAGTATGTACTATGTGTCTACATAGTTGTAGTAGATGTTCAGATACTAGAAGAAAACATGTAAAGCAAAAACTTGCATAGATTTTTCTTGTTGCAATAAACTTGTTAAGCAGCTGTGTGTCCAGTACAGCAAACCAAATTATTTTTTGGAAGCTTGGCATTCAATTTTACTGAATGCAGTTTCAGAGAAATACTTATACATACTTATTACGTGTATGTGAGTAGGTACTATGTAGTATTGGGATCTTTGTTTGTTCATCATCAAAATACGATTTTTCGCATAAATTGAAATAACCTCAAACGAGGTCATGAAGCTATCGACAAATAACGATCATATCATAAGAGAAGACTGAGGTGCCTGGCAGACATGACGACAAATTTTCATGGTGCTTGTATCTTTTGTATTTATGTTACTTGTATCTATAGATAACAAACATTTTGGCAATTTCTTATGTTGTTTTATTTGTTTATCATTTTATTAAATTATTATTGTACAGCAATAAGTTGAAGTACCCTTCCATCGTTTAATGTGAAAGGTATTAATACTTTGATGTGAGACAAGTCAAAAATATATTTAATAATTCTCTGCTTTTAAGATACCAAACCAAAATTTTAGAAAACAAATATCAGATTGAAATTTCTTAAATATTAAAACACTTTCATAAATAAATCCATTAAAATATATATCAATTATATCTATAAAATTATCAAAGAAACAAAAAAAAAAAATAATTGTCTTTAAGCTACAGCAGAGGGGATTTGTCAATTTTGCACAAATAAGCTTAACTAACTCAAACTAACTTCTAAAATAATATCCAAGTAACTTTTAGAATCAAAGGACCTAGAAACTAATAGTCTTAGTTAGAAGTGACATTGTTATTTTTTTTAGTATTATAATTCCATCCTAATAAAGTCTTACTCGACCTGAGAAATTTCTGAGTCACTTCAGGATTTCTTGCTAAGATTCCACGCCTAGGCTAAGCATTGGAGTAATGGAATAAACATGGAGAAGTCGGCAAACTGAGTGTTCACACTGAGGCGAGGTACTTGTCTAGCTGTCAATTAAGGCTCCCGGAAACATTCCGCTAGTGGGCCAAGTCTGCTACCTCAGCCTGATTCTATAGACAATCGCCAAACTCCATTGCATGCTGTCATGCAAAGCTGCGTAGACTTTAGTAGTTACTACGGCCGTCCAGTAAATTGTTGTTAAACAATAAGAATAAAATCCACAGATAACTAGTGACCCCTGTGTGCCATTAGGCGATACAAACATGGGGATCCGCTGCTCCCAGCAACTTGCAGAGATTTCAGCATACCAAAACGAGGCACTGTGTGCGGCAAAATTCTCCAAAGCTACAAACTCAACTAAACGGTCAAGCGACAGCTCTTATCCATGATGTACGGCTACATCGACTTAGGAGGCTCCACCCTAATAATCTTGTAAGCAGGATGTTATCTTCTAGATAAATGTACACTACCATATATTCGCCCCCCACGTCACTATTAATAATCATAAAAATATATGGTGCTACATATTTTGCGAGAATGTTTTAATTTAACAAAAAATAAAAATAAGGTTAAATTTGGTTATTGTTACAATTTATACTATTTTGAGTAAAGCAACAATCATATTTTCAATTAGGATGATCAATTAATAAATAAATTTGTAATATAAAAATTTGTACTTGAAAAACAAGTTATTGCATGAAATATGAAGCACTTTTTTGTTTATTAAGTAAGCATTGATCACATCATCATATGCACGACCATTCATGAAAGCAATAGGCCAAGACTGGTGTGCCACAATGCAGTATTGTATACACTATTTTCTACAGACATATCAACATTGATACGTGACGCCTTCCTAGCAACTTATGCAGATGACTCATGCATGCTGTACAACTCTGCCTCTCCCACAGAAGCTATGATTTAGCATATAATTTTTCGGCTCTAAGAAAAATTCAATGGTTTGCCGCAACTCTACTTTACATAGAAATCTAAAGATGCCTACAGTACTTGAGAAAGTCACTTTATACAGCAGTCGTTACAATCAAATTACACTTATATGTAAAGCACCGCGACTGATCGTCGATTCTGTGGTGTCGGTTTCACACTAACTACGATCACTACGACTGCGAGACCGTCGCACTTCCCTTCTCAATAAACGAAAGAGTTCTGCTATTCAGACCGCTAATGTAATAGCCGACATAGACATCCAAATTTAAAGAGAACAGCTCTCACCCAATTGAGAGAAAAACCTGAAAAGTTTCTACCCAAACGAATTGATTTAATCATTTTTTATAGTTTCTCTGCGCAAGTAACTCTCAAGTAATTATTACCCAATCAGAAACATTAATCGCACTAATGTTTAATCATATTTCTTTAACAAAAAAAATTAAACAAACAGCAAAACAAATTGTTCAAATTTATTTTCTCATTAATAAATAGCTTAATTAATTAAACTATTTTTCAGTAGTTAAGTAGTAAAATTTATAAACTAAACTCTATAAAAAATTAAATTAAATGTTGTGTGTATTTATATAAATTTTTGGTTAAATAAATAACAAAAAAAAAAGCAAACAGGGTTATTCAAATTTGATGCTGTAAGTTTTTCATAATCTTTTGCCCATAAAAAAAGGTAGAAATTAAGTTGATTAAAATTTCTTTAGATTTTTTTTTTTTTTTTTCGTATTATGGTTTCTTATCATTTGTAGTTATCAAAACAAAACAAAACAAAAATAAAAAAAAAAATATTTAAACAATTTTTTGGCTATTATTTATGTATTTAGAAACATTCAACTTGTATCAGGTGAGGCATGTTTGGTGAGTGACAAATATTAAAGTACTGCATGCCAACAGCAGGCGTGCATACCTTTCTAATACTTGAACTAATGCCAATGAACTGAATCAAATAAAATTCGAGAGATTTGTCAAAAATTTATTAATGCAATATAAATAATTGTTTCGGTTTAAAAATAGTTCACAAACAAATGATAATTAATTATTTTTAAGCCTGAAAATGACAAATGCATCATCGTTTTTGATATTTTATTGTAGTATATGCGACTGCGAATGAAATGAAATTCATGGAAATTTACAAAAATTTATAAACTTTACTATTATTCAAGAAGAATGTTTTCAGTTGAAATAAAATCAATGAAACGTGATTATCAATTGTCAGTAATTTTTATCCAAAACGTCAATATATTGGATTTTAAACAATTAACTGAGTAATATAAAAGCAATAATAATTGAATGTTCATTCTGAATTATCCCTGAATATCATTTCAATGATATGATTCTGTCAAATAACATTGAATAATAATTGAAATTAGGTTGATATATTTTACAAAAAAAAATAATGAATAATTTATTACTTTTTCTATAACCTTGATTTTGAATAAAAATATAACAGAAGAGTAAACAGCAGAACAGAACATAACACAAAAGAATGCGAAACACCTCACGCCCAGACAGAATGCGCAGAACATGGCTAAGAATCAGACACTTTTTTATGGAATCTCCCAAAGTGTGTGAAAAAATTTTCACAACTAAATTTGCAAAAAAATAGAAAATTCAAGAAATTTTCGGTTATAATGAAACTGTTAGACACTTCATGAAACATTTAGCAAATTATTTTTAAACTTTATGAAAAAGTTTTGGTCTAGAGAAGCAAAAATGTACTTTTCATTGTTTAAAAATTATTATATTTACAAAATTATAGAAAAAGAGAGAGGGATGTGGGAAGGAGGTAGATGTGTCAAAATATTTGCTTTTCGTCTGTGTCTTAGTGTAAACACAAACAAGAATCACCAAATAAAAATCAAAGATAAGTGTCGCAAGAGAGTCGCTAGGTGTAAAACGGGTCTAAGAATTTTCAATCATTTTCATTAGAACATCATCAAACTTCGAAAAATGAAATCGCCAAAAATCCAGACACACCTACGGATTTTTTGGGAAAATTTGAAACCAACCGATCTAAAAACCGTTGGAGATTTCTGGCACGCAACTATATGCATACTTATTTAAATTTCGAAAGCAATTCATTCAATTACTTAAAAATTTTAAAAGCCTTCTTCCAGGCATCAAATTTATTTTCTTTATTTTTCTTGTTTATCTGTTTCTAAAATACATACAGATAGATAGATTAAGGGAAGAGCGGGATCACCTCGTCACTGCGGCATCGAGTTGGCCATTTCTGACAAACCCCTTAATTACATTTGCTTCCATTTATTGGTTACACAGATGCCGGAATCTGTTCAAAATTAAGCCCTCTCAGTGGAATAGGTATAGTAAATGCTATGCTGTCTCCTCTTTTTCATTATATAGTCTACATTGGATTGGTTATTTCGACTAATCCGCACATTATGTAGAAGTTTCATGTCTCTGTAACGTACTGTTAAGAAGCCTGGGACCTCACAAAAACAAATTTATTAGATGCAATTTAAAAATATTCTTTATTTGTACATATCTATGTATAAAAAATGGATCAATGTCTATATGTCTGTGTGACTGTTACTTGTGGAATGCGAAACCACTTAACCGATTTCAATAAAAATTTCAAGAAAACTCTATCATATTCTGGAGAGTGTTTAAGCAAAGTTTGGTTGGAATCGGACCATTTCTATCATTTTCCAAAATCAAATCAGTGAACTATGTTAACCAAATGAAAAAATCTTAACCACATGATCAAAGTTACCTATATGATGAAAATGTCGCCCTCTTTTGGATTATGGGCTTAGTAACGCGTGCCAAGACAACTAGAATTTCAGTAAAAATAATCAGTTTGTTTAAAGGAAGACCACATGAGGTGGTCTTAACTTTAATATTCTGCTAAGCAATCAGTAAGTTTTATGCAAACAATTGACATTAGGGTTTTCTTCAAATAATATTATATAAAAAATGCTAGTTTAATTTCCCAAGAAATCTAAATTTTACTTTAAAGAAAAGTCTTAGCTAGTAAAGAAACATAAGTATTTTCTATGAAATTTATTAATCACATTTCCTATTTAAAATATACCATATTAATGATCATGTTAGTGATCTGTGATCTCTGTAGGGCGCAATCGTAAAACCTAACTAGCTAACTTATCCCAATACAAAACAAAAAACAACTGACTGCTGATGAAATAAGCCAAGTGCTGATATCAGCGCAAACAAGACCAGGCGCCACCAAAAGAAGTGCAAATAAAAAAACATACAAACAGAAATAAAAAAGAAACTGATGTGGCATATCAACGATCAGATGATTGTGTTAATAAAAATTATATATGTTGACGATTTATTTATAAACTTAAATATATTTTCTTAATATGCAAAATAAAAGAAAGCAAAAAAAAATTATTAATGAATTTTTAAATTTAGCGAAACCCATGTGGGGGTGATACGATGCAAGCGACTGTGAATTTATGGCGTAGTGTATGCAGCATTAAACTGCGCAGCATAAAATTAATTAAATCAAAATCTAAGTTTTTATACGTGTTAAGAAATTATTAAATTTTAAACCATTAGACTATTTTAACATTTTATTTTCCGTTTGAAGACCTTAAGGACAAATTTATCAAACTGAAGATACTACATGGGACATAGAGGCGCCGTCACACTTTGAAACACGCCGTAACTGACCTAGAACACCTGATCAAAGCGTGATCAGCATTAAAATAAGATATACTAAATATATAAAACTAAAAAATTGTTATCTGCGACTATATAAAAATAATACAAACTAAAGCAATACAACTTGGCAAAGATCTTGAAGCACTTCCGTTTTTATTTTTCATGATTTTGATTCTGCCACATGTGTGTTTCTGCTGATGTTGCGTCTTTTGTTATTGTTGTCATGCTTTTGGGTTGTAACTGCCGCCTCAGCACAATGTTTGGCTGCGTTTGCTGAGGTGTGCCAAAAAAATCCAATACAAAATGTATTCATTTATAATTGTTAAGATATTATATAATGTGTCTGTTTGACTGTCTGTCTACGTCTACCATCGATCAAGAATGCGAGAAACGCAATTAAAATTAGCTAAATTTAGATAGAATTAAAAGCGAAATGTAAAACAATTCAATAAAAACTATTTGAATTTATTATCTTAGAATTATTGTTTAGTTTAGGATTACAATCTCTTACAGAGAAAGTGACCTTCTGTTTTAGAGGTAAGTCTACAGAATTTTCTATAGACTGAACCAGATTTTAAATATTGCCATTTATTTCTACCACAGACGAATTCTTGACCGCATTCTGTCAATCTTCTCCAAGGGATGCCATGCGACTGTTTTTCTGGCACAATATTTCATGGAGCAGAAAGAGTGATCAACGATATATGATACAAAAATTAACAGCTTTTAAAACACATATTAAATAAATAAAAATAAAAAAAAAGCGTGACAGCTGTAAAAGCAGGAGTTCCCTGGTAAGAGTTTCGGGTCTTATTGCTTATGTGGCGAACATAGACGTAGGTGAATTAATGATTGACCTCTAAGTCGGATAGATGCCTTGGGCACCTACTCCGAATTAATGCAGAAAGCGGTTCCGGAGTAGATGTAATATACAATATAGGAGAAGAGGAAAAGGGTTAATGAAAAAAAATGTGTCAATTAAACTAGAAATTCTAAAAGTCTGCCATACGATCTATTAAGTTGTATCGTATTATTGTATTGGAAGGTGACCAAATCAGACCCATTGAAGCCTACTCTACTTTCAATCGAAGAGCAATTTAAGAACCATTACTACTGGAACTCAACCGAAACTGTTGACATAACTTGAGACACCTGCAAGCGATACTATGGAAATGTTGCGCATAAAACTTTACTTTCTTATATAACTAATAGGAACAGAATTCTATAATTTTAAGCTTTATTACTTTATACAAAGGTTTCTCAAGTTGACGAACATCGTCGACAAACATAAGCATAATATGTATTACAACTCAACCTGTAAAAATAAGGAATGGAAGCTATAAAATGAAATATGAGAGGTTAACATTAAAATTAAGAAATTGTCCCTTGTAATGGGTGCCACCGACATAACAATGTGTCATTTTTATTATGTTTCCTAACATTAATGCTATCCAATTTTACATCAATTGGTTCTTTGATGGCCTGAAATCTAGCCAAGTCTCCTCTTAATCCTCTAATGAATGTATCTTAAGATTTTCCTCTATAACTACGTGTCATTAAGGATGCCTATATCCATGGTTCTTACCTTATTCTGCAATAGTGTCAAATGTTGATATACTTTCTGATAAAAGTCTTGAACAAACTTACTACCTTGATTAAGACATGACATTTGATATTCTAAAATTGAATATATAAAACAATGTGAGGCATTTGGAAATACTTAGCTTTCCAATCAAGGGGTGCAAGTACAACATCAACATCCCCTTCTATCTTTCCTCTTAGCATGCTCACAACCTGTCATCTGTCCACAGTGATTCAATTTTAAGGATAACGATAACGATTCAGTATATTAGTTTCTTAAAGATTAATCAATTTAATGTTGTTTTCTTAATATGAAGAAAATATCATTAGCATGTCCGAGCCACTCTATCTATTCTATGTAAATTCCCTTCCATTCATCTAGTATATATTATATATAATAGTGGACGAAAAAAATAAGATATATATGTGAAATTTAATACAAAATTTCTTTTAAAACACGTAAAATATTTGCTTGAATGATCAATTGATGCATGTGAAATCCGAGCCCTGCCTCACAACATGAAAAAGCCACTATATCTATTTATAACAACCTAAAGTACTTTTGATTTTTAAGATATAGAAGTGAAATTTATTTTAAAAAATCTTTTATAATCAAATCAGATAAAATACTATATGAACAGAGATCGAAACTAAGTAAAAATTGTTTTGATAAAAGAAAACCCTTCTTCTTTTATTCTAAATTATAATTAGTACTTTCTAGAAAGAATTTATATACGTTTTTTTTTTAATACTTCTTCTTCTTTATATTTGCAATAACAGTAGGTGAATTTAAATAAAATAAAAAGCCAAGAAGCCAAATTTACTGAAGAGGTCTAAATCTTCCTGCTTTAACAGTATTAATGCATGTGCAATCCGCGCTCTGCCTTACAAGATTCTCTACCAATTAACGGTGATCTTCAATGGTATCTTGCCACTTCCCCGCTCAATGGAAGTGCGCTAAGATAACCATGAATGAAAAATTGAGTCATGCTTCTACTGTCCAATTAAAGATTGAAACTTGCTAAAAATTATTTCAGTTCAAGAAAAGTTTTGAAAAAAGAAACCTTTATAGTTTTATTCCAAATTATAATTATGTAGTAAGTATTTCTAGAAAGAAAACAAATCGATTTGTCCTTCAATGATAATAGATCTTCCAAATTATGTACGAATATGTTGTACTTCTATACGAGTATATGACAGATAGATTTATTTATAAGCAATTAATGAAATCACATTAACTACTACATTGACTTGTCACCTATTCATCAATGTAACAATAAAATTCTATTTAAATAAAATATAAAATATTTTATTTTATTTATAAAAATTCATATAATATTTGCACAAATTGCAGTCGCGTTGTAATTTTCCATTGCGTTGTGTTTTCAATGTAAATTAACGCATCACTACGCATCATGACTTTGTTATATTTTTGTATATAAAATAAAATAGATTATTATACTATTCCATTTTATTCAACTTTAGTCAACTTTGCTCAACTTTGAGATCAGAACAGAACAGAACAGAACAGAACAGATCAGATGAGCTCAGTTTAAATAAATATTAATCGCAAACATAAAAATTTAATTATGCGAATTATTATACGCAAAATCTTTGACAAGACCAACAGAGAAAAATATAGGCGAGGGATGATGCTTGATCTCTTACTTAGTAAATATTGTATATTGTATAATAAAACAAACAAGAATCTGATCACGTTTTGTTCTTGTGCTTGAAAGTATAAGAAAAGAACTTCATAATGATGATTATACGAGTATATATACCATATACACTGATAATGATGCATATACACATTGAATATGTATGTATTTATGTCATTTACGCATAAAGCTTACAAGTTCCATTGACACCAGACTGCGGTTATTATCAATTAGGGTTTTGAATGACCTACAAGCTTTAAATCTATAGCAGTACATTTTATTTCGATCTTACGGGAAAAGAGTGAGTAACTAATATTGTTTTTGTTAGAAATCTAACCGATGATTTCTGGTTTGACTAAAATTTTATGTATTTTTCATGGTCAATATAATCATCGCCATAAATAGGGTTCGCCGGAGATAATATTGTACTAAGCAACTATATCAAAAGTCCGTAATTAAAATTAAATGTTTTGTTTATTCGACTGGGGTTTGTTTATTGTTAAGAGGGTGGCACGTGTAAAGAAGAAATGCCAAATGTTCTATCAAATAAAAATAATAAAATAACTAATAGATTAAGTCAATTAATCAACCGGATACAGACAAAATATGTTGATTACTGGAGATTCCTAAGTTCAATTAATAGTCAGACAAACAGAGACTGAGAAAACAGACAGTCTAATAAATGTTTTTCTGAAATCTATAACTTGATCATAGAAAATTTGGACTGCACCTGCAAATTTTGTAATTAAACAGAGGAAACCCTAAAGTAAGGATATTCAACTTTTTTGGTTTCCTTTGCTGGGTCTTATTGAAAAACCCGTGATGATTTAGGCCGCAAGTAGATAAATATGTATAGCTAAAAAAAAATGAAGCTTTAAAAACAAATCGAGTAATTCGTTGGAAATTCTATTTAAATTAATCGAAATTTTCCTTTCAAATAGTTCGATTCGTTTTATTTCACCGATTAATCGATTAATGTGACAAAAATTAATTGCAATTAATAACCGATCGTTTCTAGTAATTGATTAAACGATTAATTCATTTTTTGACAACACTATATGTGCCTAGTGATGGCACGATTAATCGAAAAAACACGATTTTACCGGTTAAATGGTAGGGAATTACTATTAAAATTAATCTAATATCCCCTACCGACTATAAGGGATTCGTTTTTTTATATCCTAAGTATCTTAAAAGATCAGAAATTGATGCTTTCATCTCACAATAATATCAACTATTATACCAAATAAGAAACATTAAGGTTTATATTCTTATTCTTTTTAAATCGATTACAATGAATTGTTCATGTTTGAGCAGAATCTCTTTACTTCATATTATGATGATATTTCTTTTTTTTTTTTTTGTAAAAGTGATATAAATTGAGTTTTAATAAACGGGAACTTTCTTTCATATTACCATAGTCTGCATTTAATCGACCGACCACCAGTGAGTGTGCAATTCAGAGATCGACCCAATCCCACTCACTTCCGTTAAGCAGAAAAAATATTATAAAACACCTTTCATCTTTGTCATGTTCAGTAGTATATAATTACAATTATATCCAAAATGGACTACTCTTTTTTCATTTAATACTAGTAAATTCATATACAGAGCAGAGCAAGGCAGAGTACCCACTCGACGACTTTCATAAACTATGAAACGCCTAATTGCGAACGACATCCGCCGTTGACGACTTCGCGGTCTTCATCATGTACAATGTTTTTTTTTTTTTTTTTCTTTTTGCTTTTTCATTTAAGGAAAATCAAACTGAAAATAAACAATTTTTTTCACAATTAAGAAAAAATATGCACAAAATTTACTTTTATCCACTGAAAATAAAAAACTTGCACTTATTCAGCGCAATAAATGCATAAATCTCTATGAGGTAGCAGAAACATCATATCTCAAAGCCAAGAGCAATCTTCAATTGAGTCGACAATAAAGGGCGCTACAAATTCACTAAGTATTTACTTATAGAATACAATGTATATGCACTCCATTAAGTGCTCTACAAGATCAACTAACCTATGCATTTATAATGTCAATGAAAACAATAACGACAACAGCAACAGCAACAAAAGATTACTCAAAATAATCAAGTTACTAAAACTACTTTTACATCAGATGGTCGGTCGGTCGGTCGCTCTCACAATACTAGTAGTACACATAGAAATGAGTTACTACTTTTATGTAGATAGTATATGAGTCAAGTATAGGTATGAGTCGAGTATAGATATGAGTCGCATAAACATACGAGACTCATAGTACTTAACTTCAGAGACCGGCAAAAAAAAACTATACATGCGGCATGTCAAAAAAAAAAAAAAAAAAAAAGAGAAAATACAAGAAAAATCTCTGCTTTAGAGATGTGAACTGTGTCCATTGCAAGCAAACCGGCTCCGGTGATTGTGGGGAAGTCACTCACTCACTCACTCACTCACTCACTCACTCACTCACTCACTCACTGACTAGACCTGCTGCGTTAGTGATAAGTGCATACTCATTCGTTGGCTGGATGGGTGACTTGGCGATGTTTGCACACACAAGACGATGAGATGATGCTCAAAAACTAAAGCAAACATTAAGCAAACAGGCAATGTTGGATGGATGGAGGTCTGAACAATACAATAGTAGTATGACTATATGGCAATGAGAAGACTTAGGAGTGGAGGTAAAGCTGAAGCTGAAACTGAAGCAGCATAAGCTATCACAGTCGTTTCAGGGTCAGTTTGTGGTACAGTGGGCGGAAGAGAAAGAGAGTCAGTAAATAAATGACTGGCAGCATGGTCATTGTTCACTTCATTCGCTTAATGACACTTGTGCAGCGCGTGCACAAAAGCGTTTATGCAAAAATCGAGCACATAAACCCAGACAGACACAGACTATGCCATCAAAGCTAAGCCAGACACAGACACAGTAACAGAAACAGAAACAGAAACAGTAAAATAATGTTAGGTTTATTACTACTATATAGTATAGAGAAACAAGTGTTTCTTGCATCTTGTGATTGAGTGTGAACTTTAAGTTGATAAGTTTTGATGATGATTTATTGCGGAAAATCATTACACATTCTGTTTGAGAATGTATTTGATAGTTAAAAGTCCTTTGATGAAAATACTCATATCAGAAATTTATTATAAAATTCTTAGAAATACACTTACAATAGAAGACACTAGATCGATCACCAAGACTGGCCTTGAATTTAAATATTATAAATAATCTGAATACACGATACATACACGAGATGTTTATTTCATCATTCACAATCATTTACTTTTGTAAAGTGAAAGCTTTTAAACTAATGGGACTCTACTTTATACACAAGGGTCTATGGAAGTATTGGTTTTGTGTAAGTCCTTGAGACTATTTGAAATTACTACTGAAGTACTCGTATACTTTAAAATCAGCTTCACATGCACGAGTTCCACCAAAAATAGATTGAATACTTCAGAAAAATACTTAAATGCAATGATAACGTAAGCAAGCAAGAAAAGAAAGTATATACTCGTACATAGTACGTGATCTATGAACAAGTAAGCATATGTAAATACTTAGTTATTTAAGTAAAAATGTTCGTCATTGCTATCAAAAACCGATAGCAAATAAATAAAAACATTATAAAGTAATAAAATGAAGATATGAAGATAAAAACAATAAATGAACCACAAGCCTGTGAATCGTCATGAGCGTTGTTAGGGTTGGGTTCATTCATAATATTATATTACGTAAAAATTCCGTTAAAATAAATCACACCCTTATCCCCATTATTATTGAAAATGTTAGAGATCTTTTAATCTTTAGTTTCTTCATACATATTATATATTAAATACTATATACGCCTATGTCTCTTTCTTGAACCATAAATACTTTCTGCTTTCTTTTTCTCTAAAAGAAACACGAGCATTTTAACTGATGCCAACGAAACATAAATACTTTTTTTTTTTTTTTATTTATTTCATTATAAAACGGAAACCATACCAGTTTTTCATATGTAGTCAGTAAGTATGTTGATCATGCAAGATGTGGGTACAAAACACCACACCACACCACACACCATAGAAGAGTAAGCACATGGCTGGCTGGCAAGCAATCAAGATAAGTACGTAGTCACATTTAAACTCGCTCAACTCAAATGGACATGGAGGAAAGAAAAAGTATGTGGGTTTGTTTGAGAAATAAGTTGCAGTTGCAAGTATCTCGCACAATCAAAGCAATCACAACATCAACAACAAAAGCATACACCCAGAGAAATATACACACAGATAGATAGACAGATAGATAGACAGACTTCTAGCTAGGCATACACAGATACACAGATAGATATGACAGAGGACAGACAGTAGATAAATAGACAAAAATCAATTTTCAACACTCTTTCTTTTTGTCGCCTAGCAGTGGGTAACAAAAACCAAAAACCAAAACTGAAAACCATATAAATTTATATATAAATCGTGGCAAAGACTCTTGATTGTCTTCATTAAAAATGAAAAATGTTGTTTTGAATTGTTTGACGAGGCGATGCAGGTAAATTGTTTAAAATTAAACAATTGTCACGTCTGTTGACTTAGATGACATTCATTTCTCATTTCTTCACTCACTTGGAGTTTATTTGGAGGCAAAAGATAATACAAAAATGTTTCCATTTTTCTTTTTATCTTTTGTTTGAATGAATCTTTTACCAATGAATGAATGAATGAATGGTATTTCACTTGTTTGGAATGGAATGCAGTAAGTAACTTAAATAAATGAATGGTAGTTTTTAATGAAACATTTTTTTAAATGTTGAGGTTAATTAAGAAAGAAAGAAACAAACCTTCAGTTTGAATCCATGATCAAAAATAAAAAAAATAGTTCAGTTTTAATTGTGAAAATTAATTAATGTCCTTTATATTCTATTCTCTGGAGCTCTGCCTTATGAATCATAAATAGATTTTTTGGATTTTTTTTTTCATTTTCAAGTCAAAATGTCCAAATATTGGGTTATAGAATTTCTGGGGTTTCTCATAAAAAAACTGCGACAAGTGATTTTCACATGCCTCTCCTGAAGACAATTTCACGCAAGCAAGAAAGTGTTGCAGAGATTGGAACAAATGATAATCTGTCGGTGCAATGTTAGGATTATACGGTGGATGCATAAAAACTTCTCAATGAAGGTGTTTTATTTTTTGCCATGCCGTCAAAATATAATAATGTATCACGTCACCTTTTCTGTTGATCAATTCCGGACTTTTTTTCAATTGATTACTTTAACCAAATTCAAATTCAATCGCTTTCCCAGACGGTAGTACCTCATGACGGCTGATACCATTCTGACCCCACCAAACCCACATCAGTTGCAATGAAACGTTTAAAAGTTATAACTCTTCAAAGTCAACTGAACATAAAAAGGCTGGTTATTTTTTCCTCAACCCAATATATAAGTGACTTGTTTTAAAGAGAAGAGAAAGACTGCACCTAATGTGGAAAAAGTGCTCACCTGATATGCTAATATGTAAATACATAAGTGTATATGTGGTATAGTAGGCATGGTAATTAGCATGCACTCGCAAATATCTAGTATGCTACATTTTTTGGAATGTAAAGTAATAATTTTAGTTGCAGTTACAATAATTAAGAAAGTTGCTTAAGTCAAATACAATTCGAATATGCTAGAAACTTATGAAAATATACAGTGTGCTCTAGAAGTTTCTGGTCTTTTCTTATAAGTGGAGAAAACCTCAAATTTATTCCAATCTCGTTTCAATTTATTCAAAATTGTTCATTGCCTTTCGAGTCGATACAACATTTTGCATGATTTATTAACGATTCAAAGCACTTCTGGATGTGCTTCATAGGGATTGAGCCGGCATTCCTGTCATCGTAACGCGTTCCTTTCATGTTTGTTCCGAGTTTGGGAAATAGAAAATTATCACACTAAACCAAATCTTGTAGAATAGCGCTGTGGTTAATGATTACTGTATTTGACGAAAAGGAAAGGATCGGTGACAAGGCACATTGTCGTGCATAAGTGACTAGTTCCCAGCTTCGCGATATTCCGGTCCCACACGGAATATACTTTGCCCCAAACACTTTAAAATGACTCAATTCACATGGCCATTGCTTGTAGTGTCATACGAAATGAATTCTTTGTTGATAATTCCTTTGTAATTAAAGAAACAAACCAACATGATCTTCACTCTCGATTTTTCCAAGTGCCTTTTTTGTTATCTCATTTCCTCTCCTCTAGCAGCTTCCATTCGACACTTTGACGCTTAGTTTCGGGATCGTATTGAAAACATTACGTTTCATATGACTATATTTACTCAGTTACAAGTAGAGAGAAAATTAAAACAAATTACAAGTCATAAATCTTCACTTTGTAGTCTAAAAGAGTAAGGAAAGTTATACCATATTTTTTTTTAAGATTTCACCTTATTGCTTTTATCATAACTATTATTAGAAATTGTTGTCAAAAGCAGAAATCTGCATTTATCAATTGAATACTAAATATATGCACTTTGATTAATTTTGATGTTACACTTGTTGTTCTATATTATCTTCTCTAATCTTTCTTTTATTTGTTCGTATGTTATGCGCTCCCATACTGTTCATCTGATTGCATTGATATTTTGTTAATCTGTATGGTTGATTCTCAGCTTGAACATAGGATAGTTTTGATCCCGATATGTGTCTCCATTCCTGAAATCTGGGATATTCAAACAACCCCATATTGCAAAAAATAACTAAATTACACCTTATTTTTCTGATGACAAACTACTTTTTATTGTAATAATTGCACGAGTATTTTCACAGATTTTAAATAACAAATAATAATTATTATTATTAAAATTATAATAAAAATTATTTATTTTTATAAATATCATCAAAATTTGCTTGGTACGGAAATGATAGAATGTTCAATTCATTCCTTTTCCGGTAGTCAAACATTCCCCAGATTGTGCTAGATATTCCCTGAAAATTTCATCAAATGTACAAAGTAAATAATTAATTTTAATAAATAAATAAAATCATTATTTGTCTACATACAATATTTTGACTCTAACAAATTTTATTCTGTTCTTCTTCTCTAATAACATACAAGTTTAAAAAACTTATCAACTAAATAAATGTTCTAAAATTACCGGTTTATAACTTCAATGTCGTCGCACTTGATTTTGATAAGCAACTTCTAATAAAAAAAAAAAACAAATGAACGACTCTATCGATAGTGGTGGTGGTGGAAAAGGTAGGTCAACGAGGTAATAAAATCGATTACTTTTTGTCTTACAACACATAATATTGTATATGTTATAGTATGTATTTTTTGTAACCCAAATATTAATAAAAAAAAAACTGATTATTATTAATAAATATTTAATTAAAAACAGATCGCACACGCGCCAATCAACAATCATGACTGTCGAGCCTGACAAGAGGCTCTGATTGCGGGCTCTTTCTCAACTATGGATCGAAGTGATGATATTTAGTACTATGAAATTTACGTATCAATTTCAATAATAATAAAACATACACATAAATATATATGTACTTATGTAAAGTGTAAAAGGTCTCTGGCAGAGAAGTAGAAATGAAATGAAAAAAAAATATCAGAAAGAAAAGGGCTCGAGAAAATACATAACTGAGATAATAATAAATGCAAGAAATGCAACGTTGCTCACTCACTCATATATACTTGCACAAATTGTTCAGTTCAGAGATATGGGGACACAATTCTCTTCTCATTTAATATCTGGTTCTCTTTTATTCTCTTGGCGCAGTCGCTTTTCATATCTCATGTCATCGTGTTCGCCGTGTGTGTTATGTCTAGAAATCAACGATTGAGCGAGAAATACCCATATAGAAACGACACGAAACGAAATGAGCTCCTCAACTCTGTTCAGTTTTAATGGCAAGTTGCTTGCATGGCAAGATCATTCCTCTGTTTAGTGCCGAAGTGAGCGAACATACGCGTTCGAGGATCGGTTGTGGAATAAATTAAAACAAGAAATTTATTCTTTCATCTAAAAAAAAATTCAAATTCATCTTAAACACATGTTTTTTAACTAAATTTAAACAACAAAATTAAAAAATAATTCAAAAATTTTAAACAAATTATCCAGCAGCCATTAAAATAAATCAGCAGCTGTTCGTGTTCTATTTAACTTTGTCGTTGTCCATCATCATTTCACATCCCGAGTGTTCTTTACTGAAAAGTAAATACAAAATTTTGTATGTTTTTATTTTTGTGTGTTTTAAAAATAAAGAAAATTCAAATAACAAAAAAAAAGAGAAAAAATATTTTTGAAAAATATAAATAAATAAATAAATAAATTTATTCGGCACCGCGTGTGTATACAGAAAAAACAGACCAACCAACAAATCACACAATAAAAAAGTGTCCAAAACGAATACAAAGTGTTAAAAAGCAACAACAACTAACAATCCGGAACACATCGGAGACATAATAAAACTTTATCAACAACTCAGACCAGACAGAATCGGCCAAGGTAATCGAACCGGCATCGGCAACCCAATTAGCCCTTTGACGAACAAACTAACAACAAATATTGGATTGGTTATCATCATCTTCTTCTATCCAAAATCAAATCATCCGAGAGATCAATCTTTACACGAATCATCACTTGAATCACCACGACCAACATCACTCATAGTCGCGTGTCTTCTTTTGATCATCGTTGTCGCTGTCGTTGTCTTTGACCTCTTCATTTTCGTCTATCATACTTTTCCTCGTATGTTTCTATTTGAATTCGATTTTTGGTTGTTATCATCGACATACAAACAGCAGTAAAAACAACACCAATAACAACAACAAACAACAGTTAACGGTTAGTTTATCAGTTATAAACAAAAAAATTTGTAATACTAAAAAAAATCATAAAGATTAAGAAAAAACAAAAAATATAGAAAATAGAAAAGAAAACAAATTACAAAATAATTTAAGTGACTCAAATCAAATGCATAAATTCCATATTAATTTGATTTATAAAGAAAAAATATTCCTAAACTTCTTCGCCTTACAAATAATATTCTATTAAATAAATTCCAATTGGGAAAAGAAACAAAATTCTTATTTATTAATGCCGCTTCTTTTTCTTGAAATTTATTTTTATTTATTTATATATTTTTTATATTATACATTTTATAAGTTGTTGTTTGTCTTCTTTTTATTTCATACATTGCTTTTTGAATTTTCCTGCTTTTGCTTTTGCCTTCTTTCTATTCTATTCTATTCTATTCAATCTTATTCCGTCATTAAATCTAAAATTGTATTTTTCTTTCTCTCTTAATTACAGTGTTTTTTTAAATAATAATAATAATAATAATATTAAAAAAGATCAAACAAATAAGTTCCTTGTTTTTCCAAAAAAGAAAAAAAAATAATAATACGACAAAATAATAATTAAAGCTGAGTACGCCAAGTGCAACAACTACTACTACAACAACAACAACAACATCAACAAAAGCAAAGCAAAAAAAAAAAAATATTTAAAAATGATTTCACACAGTCCACCCATATTCAGTCACAGTCCACCAGTTAGTTTCCTATCGGACTATATGAACAGCAGTCATCGTCAATCATTGAAGTAAGTTTTTTGTTTTTCTTTTCACAATTTTCTTATTAATATATTAAATCTTCGAATATACAATAGTTCAACTAATCTTTAATATAGTAAAACTATTTGTAAGTAACTTAGTAATGATTAATCCTAAATATCATCATCCAGTAGTTGAATCTCCTAATAGAGAAATTTATTAAGTGTTTTTGAGCATTCTGCCAATAGACAACATAAATCTTTGTTCAGTATTCAAAAGAAGACAGCTCACTAAATCAATAGCTTTATAAATATTGGATCGGTTAATATAAAATCTGATGTTGTCAATATTGTCAACTCTAACAGCAGATTAATTTTGAATTATTATGTTGAAAAATGGATTCAATATGATCGTAAACGTTCAGCAAAGTGTTTGGATAAGAATGAAATACCAAAACACATCTCAAAGTCTAATATTGGTGGTCTGTAGAGGTGTGTGTTCCATGACTCCTATCTTACTGCACGATAGCACCAGACATGAACATCCTCCATATTTATCAAACTTAGACCCCACGGTTTACCATTTGTTCCGCAATTTGTACATTTTTTTGTTAGGAAAACAATTTAATTCCGACAATTCTGTAAAACTTGCCTTCCAGGAACTCATTGACTCCTGCCCGTCAGGGTTTTCATACAACAGCCCTAAATATTTTTCCGCTTAAATGGCAAAAGTGTATAGATAATATGGGTGCATAATTTCATTTGCTTACATTTCTGCAAATTTCATGTTTCCAGATATGAGGATTTTTAAACAATAAATTCCCAGTACTTTTCCAACTATTTATTTACTCGTAACTATCATCAATATTAAAATATTGATTAATTAATAATATTAAAATATTATCAATATTTTATTTGATTAAATATTTATAATTCTATTTAATAATACAATCGTCAGATAAAGTATTTTGACAAAGAAAAAAATTATGCAGTCAAAAGCCTTTGATAGGACATTTCTCCACAAATCCTTCAATATTTGGTTAAATTAATATCAAGATGAATGCAGAAAGTTATCTTAGCCAAAGGAGAGTTTATTTTTTATACACTTATGCCTTCATATTTGTAAATTTTTTTCTTCTGATCAACAATACTTTGTTAAAATAATTTTTTACCCATGCATTGAAATAGTATATAATTTTTAATTTCAAAACTATAATATTGAATTGAATTGAGAATTGTTTTTTTTTTGTGAGCTCATTATAATACATACTATTATACCGTGTTTTTAGATTGTTTTTTTTTTTCTTTTTTTTTTCTATCAATAATACGAGTATAGACAAAGATGCTCAATTTTTTCTTTGTAATAAAACCTTTTTCCGACGATTGTATTTTTTACAAATCCGGACATGCCTTTTCCTTTAACAATATAAATTTAGAGCAGATCCTCTGTTCAAATTAGCAAATTAGGAGATGCTAAATAGATTCCCTTGTATTCAAACATTATAAAGAACAATGCTTCAATCAATCTCTCATAATAATTGTCTCAATATGAATCAATGAATCAATCAACTCAGTCATGTCTTTAAATGGCGAATGCCCGGTACTTTTGTGAATAAGTGTATATATTCCTGTCTCTTTTAATAATAAACAAACATTCAAGATCAAGGCAAAGTAAAGCAAAGCAAAACAGCATCAACATATTGTAGTATTCATACGCTAAGTAAAATTCAAATACAAATATAAAGAAGGAGAAGGAGAAGGAGAAAGAAAGATGCTTAGATTGAAATATGAAATGTATGACAAATAAATATTGTTGAATTGATATACGTATATAAGTATTATAGTTTACTTATGTATGTATGAACAACAAACATATTATGAATGACAATTTCTTACTTAGCGCGTGCTTCATGAAAACATTCAGGGTCAAGTCTTTAAATAATTAACAAAAATTAAAACATGAAACATTTTATGAGTTCCACCACCACCAATCTGTTTTTTTGACGAAAAATTGACGCAAATGTTTATACTTAATATTGTAGAAATGAGAAATGAAATAAATGAATGTACTACAAAATGACGAATGACATTAACCCAAGTATTGGAAGAGATTTAATTTGGTTTAGAAAATTTCTTATTTTTTTTTTTTTTTTTTCCCATTCGATGAAATACAATTTTTGTTATGACGTACATACTACTACTACTACATACATTGATTTATCTTTTGAAAATAATAAAAATGAATTCTATTAAGCAAACAGCCGTCCATTGATGTGAAACTTTTGTCAAAAATCTAAACAAAAATGAGTCTGAACATATAGAAAGAAATGAATCACAATGTTCAAAAACAGAACATTTTCATCATAATAATATTTAATAATAACAAAAGAAACTTTTTTTTAATACTACAATATGAGAAGCGTATGATTCTATAAACTATATTTATATACTATAGATGCATCATCATATAGTAACTATTAGTACAATGAAAACAATCTCTAAACAAATGAAAATGAACTTGTTTGTTTCTGTGCATCTTATCAAACAGAAATTTCACTTTTATTTAAAAAGACAAAAAAAAATCTTTAAATATTTACTAAAGACAATAGAATATGGAATAATCTACATTCATAGTACTTACTTGTGGACAAGAAGACTTAACTTAATTACTTCTAAAGTAATATGTAATCAGTAGTCTTTTGTATGAAGAAACGAAAACAAAACAAAATGCACTCAAGTCTTATCAGGAAACATTGATAAAACACTTAAGAAATACAAAAGACAAGAAACAAAAAAGAAAGTTAACCTACTGATACGAGTGTGTACATGGTCTTGAGTATTGTTTTTATATTAAGGTCACTTATGAATCTATTTTAAATTTGTTTGCATTCACTATTAAATAAATTCGAGCTACTGACTCATTGATTAAACAAGTTACAATGATAAACTTATCACTGAAGAAGCATCTATTGAAATCTTTTTAACAAGAATTTTAAGAAATTTATACTCTCAGATAATTAGACAGAGTCAGATGAAAAAATTCTTGTCATACTAAGAAACTAAACAGATTTCAACATAAGTATGTAGTTAAATACTCCTTGGCGGCAATACTCCTCGTTTCGTTAGTAATTCACTAGCCTCGTTTTTGTTTGACTGGTGGCTAGGGAATTCAATAGTCGTAGATAATAAAATCAGCAATTTAGAAATAACTGGTGACACGATTGGTGAACGGTAATGCAAGTGGTGACAACAACTGGTGAAATGACTGGTAAAATGTAATGTCAATTGACCTCTTCCAAAGACATCGCCATGTTAAATTTACCAGTTGAATACATTTAAAAGGGAATAGAGTTCGAACTAGTGCTGATTCTAAAAGGACTAGCAATGAACCAGTTTTCGATCAGTGATTCATACTGCTAGAAGACTAAGGATGCATGGAACATTTTCAGTGTTGGTGCATCATCTACACTCGGAATCCACTCTCTTAACTAACATTAAATGAGTTACGAATCTCAAGGTGTTTCAGACATGATTCATTAGATTACAAAGAATCTTTGGTGGGCCTATTATACACATATCAGGTTCTTCATTTCATTCTGTGAGCATTTTAATCACTTTAAGAATGATTTTTGATGACTTACATACAAAGAAGAAAAAAAAGGTTAAGAAGTGTGGAGAATCTAAAGGAAATTACTGGAAGATAAATATTCCAATCATTGAATCTTTCAGATCTACTAGTATGCATATAGAAAAAATATTTTATATATACAGTAAAGTTAGATTCTTTAATACAAAAACAAAACTGAATAGAATCGTATAAAATTGTGCCAAATGCGCAAAATAAAAAAATCAAATAATTTTATGAACCCAAAAAAAAAAGAACTTAAGAGACAATTTTTAAATAAGAGGTAGTGGTCAGTTGGTTGTTCCCATGTTACATAAAATTTAAACATTTCACAATCGGCACAATCACATTTTTGTTTTGAATGTGAATTGAATTGAAATTGGCTTTCAATTAATTTGTTGTTTTTTTTTTTTTTTTGTTTATAACCAACCACTTGCAGTTATAATGACGAACACAATAGAACTGCACGATATTGTCGACCACAAGTGATAACACTCGCCTCAAAAGCCATGGTCAATAATGCAACAAATGCGGCAGCAGTAGCAGGTCTACAGCAGCAGCAGCAACAGCAACAACAAATGCAATTCAAGCAGTTCCAACAGCAACAACAACAGCAACAGCAACTAAATGGTGGCAGTCGCAGTGGACGTAGTTATTTAGAGCGCATGGTCTCAGCTCCATTGCTTAATACTCAACCCAAATCATGTCTCAGTCGAAAATCCTGCCTTCAACACAACAACAACAACAGCAACAGCAATAACTCTTTTAAAACCAATTCATCATCATCAAGTGATAGTGATTCGTCTGCAGATACAGTGCACAATTGTGAGCAAAGGTAAGCAAATGACTTTTATATTTTTATATATCGTATTTTCAATAAAATAATATATTGGGATTAGGTGGGTGGGTAGATGGGTTAATAGGCTCACACACTACTGTATACTACTACTGTACTATACTTAGTACTTGCATAAACTTATGAAATTTAATATCAAATTAAGTTAAACACCGCAATACTTATGCATAATAGTAGTTCAATCACATTGAACAGGGCAGGGGTAGTAATCAAGTCGATTGCATGTGCAATACTTTGAGTGATGATTGCAATAATTACCACAAAATGAACTAAAAAATCGCAAATGCATAAACAGATTTTACTTTGATGATGAATATACTAAATACAATAAATGAATGAATGAACGAATATGGAAGATGTTTGATTTGGCGACGTTTCAAAATCCAATAAAATAAATAGTAATACACTGAAAATAAGAAATTTTCATCTTTTGCCTGAAGGTTATTATCGTTTTTTTTTTTACATCCACACGCAGCACGAAATCAATTGACATTTACAGAACAGGAAATAATCCATACCAAGGAATAAGTCACCATTTCTATAAGACAAATTGATCATTTATCAAAAATATCGTCAGAAAATATTTAAAATATTTGTTTAAGAAATTATTAATAATGAATAAAATCTTTATATTATTAAAGAAAATTTATAAAATATTGGCGCCACTAAAACTTTTGCGTCTTTCAGTAAATCAATTTTTTAAAGATTTCATTTTTTATTTGTACTGAAAAATTTACTAAAATTATAATGAATGAATGAAAAAGTTTTGTTTAAACTAAAATATTTTTATAAAATTTTATTTTGCTTTTTTTGACTTTGTAAAATGCACTTGAATGCCGAATGAGACAATTTTTCCCCATTTGACATTTTAAAACTATAAATAAATGTGGGAAAAGACATACTATTTGTAGTATACAGAGAACAGAAGAGAATGAATGACACACACTATTTTTGGTTAGATAATGTCTAGACAAGTTTTCGATAAGCCTGGGAGACAAAGCATATGCTCACTCATCTATCTGAGAAATTGTCTGTCCATTGTACCATTCTGTGTCGGATGATATTGCTTTCTTACAATAAACAGAAATTTGGAAATACTCGAGAATCTATATTTATATAAAAATAAAAATAAAAAAACATTTTAAACGATTCCATTATGAATAATCAATCTAGAGTATTAAATAACAGTCGTGTGTGCATTGTACGAGAGATAATATACTTATGTACAAGTATTTACAATATTTATGGTTTATACACTGCAAATAATATAGTTCAGGACAATAATAATAATAATTGTTGTACACTAAAGATTACCAAACGTATTTCGACCATCGCCCAATTTGAGCTTTACAAAAATTATACCATTATCTTTATTTTTAATTAGAATTGGATTGCCGTTGTCCCTCTTGAATGCCTTAGCATCCACCAATTTTCTATGAACTTTCTGCTGCCCCCATCCAAGCCCCCGGGGCCACATAAGATGGCGCTATCACCCACTTTGGGAACATATATTGTACACAAATCACTTGTCACAAAACCAAAGTTCCTTGATTACAAGAAGAAGTAGTTCTTGTATTTTGATTTCTCTAAATTTAAGCAAGACTTTTGTGACTTGATAAAATGGTTTGATATGTGCAGTTAACACAAAATATATACAAAAAAAAATTGGAATAATCAATCTAAAAATTATTGTAGTTGGCAAATCACCTGCCAAAACAAATATTCACTACATAATACAAAACAATGTCATCCGTCGCATCTGTTTGTCTGTTTGTTCTCGATAAAATCAAAAACCACTGAACGGATTTCATACGGGTTTAACCAATGAATGGTGTGATTCATGAGGAAGGTTTAGGAAAAATGCAAAATTTGGAAAACCCCCAAAGGAACAACCGAAAATTTGAAAGATGTGAAGTATGCAAGAGACATATTTCTAAATCAATTAAGATGAATTTGTCAAACATCTTATCAGATCAACTTATTAGTATCCACTAATTTTTAGAGTAGGAGCGACAGAACAAAATCGGGTATCTGTTATTTCTATATAAATATTTCTATATTAACAAGTTTATCAGTTACCTTGTGAATCGAAGTTATTGCTATCTAGTTTTATACAAAATTTTTGTAGTCTCAATTTCGTAAGTAAATCAAACTATTTCTTGTAAATATCAATTGATTTTGGGGATTTTTGGGGGAACACAACAGATATTTTATCAAAAAAAAAAAAAAAAATTATAATTATTTAAACCAATACAAGGTCTTAATTTTTTTGATCTACAATTTTTTTACAAGTATAAATACAAGCGCCATCAACCAAGGCTAGTATGTACTCGTCTACAAATGCCAACGTTGACATTTCTCACTTTTTTTTTTTTTTTTGTGTTCTATTCTGTTCTGTTCAGTTCAGTTCTATACAATTAATTTGTATTTTTGGCTTCAATCGTCGTTTTTCCTAGTGTAACATACAATAAAAATATATAAATATATACGAAAAGCATACAAATAAGACCTCATTTTTTTACATGCGGCATTCACGTGAAAAGATCGTGAGGAAATCATCTATGCTCGTTGTGTTTTCTGATCATCATCATAATATACTTTGTGCAATCAAATATACCATATACATATGATAATTATGATGATGGTGATGATGAAAATTTCATAATGATCAAATATTGTATATATAGAAATGTGTTTGTATATAAATTTACATGATTATAGATATTTATTTTATATATTTTTTGGAGGCTTACAATTTAAATAAATTTTAGTTTATATTTGAGAAAAAAAAGTTTTGTTCTTTTGGAATCTAAAAATTAAATTTCTTTTTGATGTAAAACGCCCACTTGGGGACTTTGAAAAAACTATAAACAATTCGGTTTTATTCGTTAAACCACCTTGATTTATAAAAAGGAATAATTTCATTAAAACAAATTGATGATAGTCAATAAAAAAGACCAATCTCTCTTGAATAGAAATGAGAATGAAAACCTTCTTATTTTGAATGAATTGAATGATTTTTCATGTTAGATCAAGGGTCACAGGTTATTATGTAAACAATTACCAATCAATCCATTAACCCTTGAAAAGAACAGCAACATAAATTTCACTACATAATATAAAAACAAAGTCACCGCAGCGTCTGTCAGTTTGTCTGAACGCGATAAACTCAAAAACTAACGAATGGATTTTCAAACTGCTTTCACCAATGGATGAAGTGAGGCATGAGAAAGGTTTAGATGTATATTTCTTTTAGGTTTTGCGAAAATTGGCTCAACTATAACTATCATTTCCACCATTTTCCAAAATCAAACCAGTGAACTGTGTCAACCACATGAACAAAGTGTCAATAATATCGTAGACAACAGAAAGCAGTGTACATGACAATGCAGTGTGATTTTTGGGGGTATATAACAAGTAAATTGAACATTTTCACCGATGATCCAGTCAATGCCGGGGAGTAGCAACGCGCACCGGGTAACGTTAGTTCAATTATATTTTGGTAGAAAACGAATTACATTCAGATGCAGTGCTAGTTCAACATTAAATAGAGACACCAAACAATACCAAGTTCAATGGGGAAGATGACACATCTTGTTCATCCAATGAGGGATCATCATCACAATGAATGAACCACAGTCATTGAATTCTTTTGGTATTCAATTTCAATGTGGTAGTAGATTCTAAGAAATCCGACACAAACTCAATTAAACAATGAACTCTTCAAAATCCAGTGATTGAAAAGGAGCTATTTAAAATAGAACTTTTATTTGGTCCCAGCAATGAATTCTTTGAAAGAATAATAGTTGATAAATTGAATTTATACTTATACATTGTTAGATATTTTAATAAGACAACTCTCTTCCTCCCTCTCTCTCTCTCTCTCTCTCTCTCTCTCTCTCTCTCTCTCTCTCTCTCTCTCTCTCTCTCTCTTAGATAAAAATGAGTATGAGAATTCTGAATAAACCTTGTTATTATGTATTCCAAATAAAATGGTTTTTATATTATAATCAGTTCGAGTTATGTGGTTTTAAAGCGGTTTCCATTGATATGCAGAAGACTGTAATTTTATTGACTTTATTCCAAAATCTTTATTTATTAATATTTTATGCTTCACACCCAAGAAAATCGAGTTCCCAAATTTTATTGTATGTTGTAAAATTAAATGCATTTATATGAAAAAAAAAAAAATGAAAAAGAAAAAGATCAGATAAAAATCATCATATAAAAACTGAAACCTGTTTTGAAAATTAACGTCTTTGAAATGCTTCCTAAATGCGATCAAACGAACATTTACATTGACAACACCTTTAAAATGTATCTACACTGTAGTTAAATGTGTGTATGAGTTTGTAACTCATTAATAAAATCCTCATAAAAAAGCCAAGTTGACAACAAACCACTTTACATTGCATTTCATTTCATTCGATTGCTTTCAGTTTTGAGTCTTTTAAAATCATCAAAAAATAAGACCCTGAATATATATATATTTTTTTTTTATATATAAGTTCAATAATTTAAAGAAAAATCAACAATTGAATACAATTGTATGTTTGCAAGTAAAACAGAAAAATAAAAACAGAAAAAAAGGTAAACATTATTAACAAAATAATGATAAAGTTAATAAAGAAAACGAAACTTGTCGCTGTATTATGTATGCCGAAATGAACCTATAAATAGTATATAGATATGGTAAAAACACACACAATTGTATTTTATGTAAACCACAACAGTCACCGATACGAAACGATTCGAATCGATATCGAACCAAACCAAACCGAACCGAAATAAAAACGACAGCAACAACATGCTTTTTGATGCTTCTGTTGCTGTTTGCTGTTTGCTGATGCTTTGGTGGTGCCTGGTATCACTAAAAAGCTGCGAACCGAACGCCGGTACCATGCCAAACAAAGCCATCCAGAGCAGGCAACCTGACTAACTAACTGACTGACTGACTCTACCTGACTGCCTCCCTTCCTCCCTGAACATGATCAAGCAGTAGTAGTAGTAGTAAAAGAGTCATTGAGAAGAGTGACAGAGGTAGGAACCTGTTGCGTGGAAAATGTGCAACATGCGTTCGTAGCGTGATCGTTTTTGTTTTGTGTTTCGTTGCCGTCATCTACTATAGGCTAGGAATAAGATCGCGCGTTCTACATAGTACTCTATATACATCTATCTATCTATCGATTGATTGTATTGCATACATACATGTATGTTCAGTTCAAGCCAAGTAATTGAAAGAGAGAGATAGCCATTAATTATACTATAATAATAATGAAATGTATCTATACAAACACACGTGTGTTTACATACTTTTATGGGACAAACATTAAACACTTTACATATTCTTCTTATACACAATACACACTTACAATATTATTTGTTTGTCATTTAAAATAAAAACCAACTACCACAAAGCACTTCTTGCTCGTTGACTACTTGTTTGGGCGTCAGTAAGCCAACACAATTATAGCAAAAACCATTAACAAGTTTTGGTAATTAAAGTATCACAAAAAGGCAAATATGCAGATACTATATTCAATATTTATTATGTATTTGAATCATTTTTTTTTTTTTTTTGTTTTAAATTGGTTAAATTTGAAACTGCTTTCTCTGGTTCATTAAAATTTCAAGTCTTTTCGAAAAATAAAAAAAAAAAATTATAAAATAAACAAAAAAAATATATTAAAAATTATACATAAAATCTGCATATTAATAAAATGATTTTGTATCTCATCTTATGAGATAAGAGCTCAATAGTTGAGTTTATATTCATAAGTAGTAAGTAGCTACAATATTATCTTGTTGAACTTGTTGTTTGATAAAAATAAAGATTAAATTCAAAATAACAAAAAAACATGTCTTGGGTTTTCTAAAGATTTTATCAAAAATGTATCATCTTCTTCTTCTCATTCTTTGTCATAGCCTTGTGCTATTTCGGGTCAATTATCCTAGTACGATATCTCCATGTTGTTTCATTTAACAAGGAGTTTTATTTTTGTGGGTTAAGGTTGACATACATATGCCGTTGACCATGCAAATTGGTTCATCCGCCTTTGATATAATAGAAATTTTCTCCCATTATCATGGTTCATTAATTTCATCAAATATTATCTGTTCAGAGGCATATCATGAATTTCCGATTTTTCAGAAGGTGTGGCCACCAACCAAAATAAGAAAAAAGTCAAAAAAAAAAAAATTACGAAAATTCTTACAGCCAAAAGAAGAAAAAGGAAATAAGAAATAAGTAAAGGAAATTCTCAAAAATAGCACAAATATAAGCAAATGAAAATTCTGTTGTTTTGCGTATATCATCGAATGATCTTTGACGTGGGTAGATGTATGAGTTTTTTTTTAGCCAACATACATTTCAAATTTATTTTTTTTTTTTTTATTTTCTGCCTTAAGAGAAACAGACATTGAATGAAGGCAATTTAGCACTGACATCCATCTACGACTGAAAGAAATATTTTTATTATTATGTATTTTTATTATTCATTTGCGACAGACTAAGGAGAAATTGTTGCCCTGTACTAGTATATAGAAGAAGGCTTTCAACACTTGACGTAGCATAGCCACTCTTAACAACCAACCAACTGTGTTTTTTCAATATCCAAAAATGAAAAGAAAAAGAAATAATTATTTTAATCTGATATACTTAGTATATAAAATTCTATGTATAATAGAACGAACATCTTATCTTGCCAACAGATGCAAGATTCCGTCAAGTTAAATGTCAATAGAAGCAGAAATACACAAAAAATTCTTATACTATGTAGATTAAAAATCTCATATTGTGATTTCTCTAATCTATTTTCGAAAACTTGAGGATTCTAAATTAATCTAAAATAACATAAAAGACAAGACAAGAAAAACAAAAACAAAACCATAAACTTTAACATAATGCAATAAAAAACAAAACAAAATATACTACAATACAATATTTTGTTTGTATTATAAAAAGTCAACGACCAATTGATGGTACATTTTTTGTGCAGTTTCTACTTTTGAATTTGATTTTTAGAAAAAAAAAACAGATGAGATACTAATACAGATTTATACACATTAAGAGAGAGGGAGATAATGACACCTGCAAACAACATGAAAGGAACTACCGCAAAAAGTGCAAATTGTTCTTAAACATTAATGAAGAATGATAAGCAATGACTTTATGCATAGGTGTGAGGAGAACATAGTACATTGGATACATTATATGTAGTACAGCTAGAGATGAATTTACCTTAGGATCATGAGGAAAAGGCTTCTCGAAATAACTTAATTAACTTAAGATCTGCTTGGCCAACATTTCAGTGATTGGAAGCAGTCATTCAGTCTTCAGAAGATTTCAAGTTCATGAAGGAACTAATTACAAAAGTTTCTCATTATGTTTTGAAAAAGAAAAAGTGAACTCAAATGGAAACCAGAATTAACCCCAAATTATTTGAACAATTAGCATGAAATGAAAAAAAAAATAGTAACGCAGTGTTGTGAGTTGTGTCTGTAAAATCTCTAGCAAAGCATGGTGTTTCGCTCCATGGCAAAACAGATCAATTTTGTTGTACAAATCATGTACATTTTGCAATGCATTTAAAAGCATTTTCCTAATTTGATTCGTTTCTGGTAAAAGACTTTTTTGAAACAATTCACAACGAGTCATGTACAATAGTTTAAGGGCATTTAACTTTTGTATTAAACAACATGCCAAATACCAGGACCATTTCAGCTCCCGCCATTTCTAATCGAAGCATAATCAACCCAAATGAAGAAGAATCTTATAATACACTAAAGATTCGCGTTTTAACACTTTAGGTTTTGATATGTGACGTCACGAAGCTTGTGACTTCTCCTACCCCTTGTCACACAATGTCACACTTTTTTACCCTCTCCCTCGCCCTTTTATGTGAGTGGCCCCTTAGTTATGATATCTGTAGTGCCATGTAGTGGCGAATAATAGTCAAATGGATAGTGTGAGAATATTTTCCGTGTTCAAATACCTATGTATACCGATTTTCATGTTGATCGGTTCAACGGTGTAGGAGGTGATCTTTGCAGCGCCATCTAGTGATGAGTTATAGTAAAATGGATAATGTAAAAACTTTCTTCAAGAAAAAATACATATCAGTGTCAACTTTGATGATAATTGGTCAAACGGTATCGGATTTTATCGATCTCATACATACAATTATATTCGGATATTCATTTTTATATCCATAGATGAAATCACTAGAGACACTGATGAAATTTCAAATCAAAATAATGTTTATTCTTTCATCGAGGTCTTGCTTTATTCAAAGGTTTTTCAGGACTTGCATACCTTATAGACTCAAGTAATCAAATCTAAGAAAAATGCGCCTCTAAATACAACAGAAGATAATACAAATAGCTACAAAGTAATAACAAAATGGCGCAGAATGCAATAGATACTTTTGAAGAAAAACGAAAACAAAACACATTTATTTTTTATTTTATTAATTAAATAATAACAAAACACAAAAGAAAGAATATACTACTTAATATGTATAATGTATAATAAATTTTAGTCAAGGTTAGCTTCATCATCATCATCAGTCAATGTCTTTGCTTTCAAGGCCAACACACAATAAATGCACATCTACATAGTATTGTACTTACAATGCAATCAAAATAATATACTCGTATAATACAATTTTAATAATCAAAATATAATATTAATTCATTTGTTTTTGTGTTGTTGTCATTACAGTCGAACACGTAAAAAGCTTATATTTGCCGATGATAAAGGTCTCTCTCTCACTGAGGTACGCGTTATGTCGGAACCATCAAATGTCCCACCATATTGGAGCATAAAGTTCTTGGAACAAATTACACAAGGACTTGTTAGTCCACATCCACCAGATCAATGGACTGTGGACTTTAAACAACCCGCCTCAGATTATCTATCATTTAGGTAAATATTATAAATAATTTAAAATAAGCAAATTCCGATTAATCTCTATACATTTTTTTTTTTTTTATAGACAAAAGATCGAACGATCATTTGTCTCACTAGAAAATGTCATTGTCAAAGATGAGGAATCCATAGTTGTTGGCACTGTCAAAGTCAAGAATATTGATTTCCAAAAAGAAGTTGTTGTTCGTGTCACTTGGGATGACTGGAAGAGTCAACAGGATATTTTTTGCACTTTTGCAAGGGTTAGTAGTAGATTTAGTATATTTCAGAATAAAAAAAAATTAAAGTAATTTTCTTAAATTATAGGCCTATGGACCAGTAACATGCGCGCATGTTGTCTTCGACACATTCTCATTCAAAATCACATTACCACCATCCTCAAAACGTTTGGAATTCTGCATCTGTTATCGTGCCAACGAACAGGAACATTGGGATAATAATGATGTAAGTACTACTAACACATAAATTATTATGATGAATTCTTATTAAGAAATTTCTAATTCTATAAATTTTTAGGGTAAAAATTATACTATCAGTAAACGTTCCCCATTTTATTACAATGCCTTATCGCCTTATGAAAAAGGTAATAATCGTAATTCTTGCCAATCAAATCATCTCCGTTCTACACTTTCCGAGGCCTTAGCCAATGTTCAGGATCAACAGAATAACTGGACCCAAGAACCCAGTATACCTTATTGGTAAATCTTATGAAAAGAAAAACAATGGAAAGAGTGCCTTGCCTCTTGTCCTCTTTCTCTTTAGCTCAAGAGAAGGCAACTATATTTTTTTTTACTTACTTATAAGAAAAGCTTAAATAAATCTTAAAGGAAATTTATATTTAATAACTGAACTCAATAGAGGAGTTTCCAGTTCAGTTAAAAGATCTTAAAGAAGAATTTAAAAACTGACAAATCAGACTATAATACTAAACTATCCAGACACAACCAATCAATTAATCAACCACATGAGACTAAACTATCCAGAAGAAATAAAAGAAAAATAATGACATCCAACAACTTTGACCTAATATGATTTTATAGTAGAATGGATGTCATTATTAGAAAAGATTTTTATTTAGTACAATCAACTAACTAGAAACTACTTAAAACTATGAAAGAAATTATTAAGATTTTTTTTATTTTATTTTATGTTTATTTTTTTTTTTTTTTTTAATAAATCAAACAGTGAAAATTGACTTTTAGGAAGAAATGATGATGATGATGAATATTTTATAGATATATTTTTTTATTTTTTATTTGACTTTTTTTATAATCAAAATTTGTTTACTTTATGTTTGATTTTGTCCTGTGATTGTATAAACTGTGTAATGATGAAATGTGTGTGAATCCCCTCCTGACCATTAAATCAAAATTTGTAATAAAAAAAAAAAAATATAAAATGAAATGGTAAAATAGAAGAAAAGATCGAATATTTTATTACATAATATAGAATGCCATATAAACAACTATTAATTTGTAAGACGACAACAGAAGATGAATTTGATCATCATCATGAGGTGAAAAAATTTATTTTAATTTAATTTGGAAAACAAAAAAACTGCACTGCGCGAAATTATTTTTATTTACAAAAATAAATAATTTCCTTTTGTTATTTGAAACTTTAAGACTGAAATGGTTGTCAAGGAGGTGGAAACACAGTTAAAAAAAAAAACAAAAAATTATTTAACCATCACAACAAGGAAAATGTAAAAATAAAAAAAATTTTTTTTTTTTTAGAACACAATTTTTTATTATTTTTTAGTTTTGTGCTCGTGTTTTTAATGTCAATTAATTAATGTCTAATTATTATAATAAGAAATAAATATAATAAGTTAATTTTGATAATAATAAAGAAGATGATAATAAACAGGATAAAGATATGATGATAATAAGGATAATGATATGATATAATGATAATAAGAGCAATTATGAAATTAAATTAATAATAAATAATAATAACAAAAAGAAAGCGAATTGTAAATATTTAATTTGTTAATTACTTTTGTATATATAAAAAAAAAACAAAAAATAAGAAAAAAAAAAGTGAAAGAAAAACAAAAAAAAAAAACACTATTTAGAATATAATTACTATATTTAAAGAGTGTAAAGAACTTTTTAGAATTTAGTTTTAAATAGAAGTTATTTAGTATTTTAAGGACAAAGAAAAACGATTTAAAATGATTTTTGTACTTTTTAGTACAAATTTTTAGTTTTAATACAAAAACTGATAAATGATCATGCATCGCATCATCTAGATAATAAATGTTATTCCATTTGATATATGGACAACATATTATACTACATACATTATATTTAATACAAAAATTAAAGAAAAATGTTTAAAAATAAAAAAAAAATTGAATTTTTCTTTTTTAAATTATAAAAAAAAATACTTACCATTTGTCTTAGCGCCGCCTTTCACTTCACATTGTATTCTTCTTTTCAACTCATCTTACTTATATTAAATTTAATTATTTACAAAAAAAAAAAAAATGGGGTTATTTTCATTTTTTACTTATTCACTTTATAGATTATGATGTACTTTGATTGAATTTTAAGCACTTTATTATAATTTTAATTGAATATTTTTTTATCAATCGTAAAAAAATTTAAAACGATTTTTTGGGAAATAAAAAAAAAAAATACACTTTTCACTAATTCACTTAAAAGAAATACTTATTATGACCTTTAATTAAATTTTTACACTATTATAATATTTATTGAATATTTTTTTAAATTTTGTTTTAATTTAAAAAAAAAAAGTAAATAAAAAATTATGGACTTAGACTTGCATTGAGGATAATAAAAGAAAATTTGGAAAATTCTTTATTATTCTTTATTGAAATTTTACGCACTTTGATTTAATTCTAACACTTTATTTTAATTTTATTTAAATGTTTTTTTTTAAATTATTTTTTTAACAAAAAAAATTTTTTTGGTATAAAAAAAAAATAATTTTCCACTAACCACTTTATTATTAAAGTTCTATGAACTCTATTTTTTTTTTTTTTTTTTTTTAAATTCTATTTCAATATTTTGTATTATTTTATTATTATCACTCGTGAATTATTTTAATTAAAAAAAGATAAAATAATATTGACTATGTGCTTAGGATAGCTAATTCTTCTCTTTTACAAAACCAACTTTTGATATGTTTTTTGATATGTTACAAAAACAACTTTATGCAATTTTTATGTAGAAAAAAATACCTTTTTCTTTGCTTAAAAAACTTATTTTTATGCGCTAAGAAATTACATTCAGGCTTTTGGTGGTGAGTTGATCACATACATGCGTGGTGAAGACGAAAACAAGTGTGAGTGTGTCACACACTGTGCTGTTGCTAAGTAATTGATGCCGCTGGTATGTTATGAATTAGAAGCTGTGGTGGAGATGTTAATAATAAAGTGATCATGCTGCACTGTGTTTGTAAATGCAAATTTTTTCTTTCTCTTAAAACATGGTAAATCCAATATGTCCTTTCGGAAAAACTATTTTATAATAATATTCACTTGTTAATTTGTTGTTTTTCACATTTATTAAAGTTTTCTAAAAAGTTTTTTGGATGCACAAAGATTTGCATTACGCAAAGTGAAGCGCCGTGGTTAAAAACTAAGACAATACTGAGGTGAAGTTTGAAGCAAGTGTCACTTCCTGCCATTCCCTTATTCATTTCCCATAAGCATACATACAAACATACATATATATGTATATGCTTTCTATGCTTTGGCTTAGAATTGCATTAATGCTTATGGTAGGTCCCGGTATGGTGAAGATGAAAACAAGTGAATGTGTGTGTGTGTGTATGTGACACTTGTTGTTGTAATATCATTGATGCATGCTGTCGGTAAGTTAAGAATTAGTTGCTGTGGTGAAGATGTAAACAAGCAAGTGATCACGTGATCATGCTGCGGCGATGTATGTAAATTCAAATTTTTACGTTTTCTTAAAACATGGTAAAACGGTGATGAGCTTTCGGAAAAACAATTTTATAATAATATTCACTTGTTAATTTATTGTTTTTCACATTTTCTAAAGTTTTTTTAAAGTTTTCTAAACTGATTTTTGGAAGCACAAAGATTTACGTTTTGCATGAGTGAAGCGCCGTGGTTAAATACTAAGACAATACTGAGGTGAAGTTTGAAACAAGTGTCACTTCCTGTCATTCCCTTATTTTTCTCCCATAACCATACATACATACATGCGCATGTAAATGTTTACTATGCTTTGGCTTAGAATTGCATTAATGCTTATAGTGGGTTCCGGTGTGGTGAAGATGGAAACAAGTGTGTGTGAGCCACTTGTTGTTGCTAAGTCATTGATGCCACAGGTAAGTTATGAATTAGAAGCTTGGTGATCATGATGCAGATGCGTATGTGAGGCAAATATTTCTAAAGATAAATATTTTTGAGATTTTCTCAAAAAAAAAAAATGGTTTAATACTTGATATTGCAAAGCTGACAAAAATGTTTATTTATTTAGTTTTCTATGAAAGAACACTTAGTTTGGGATGCTTTTATGATTATGTGAATCTTAAATATATCAATTTCAATATTTTCCAATTGTTTCAATATTCATATTGCCAAGTCAATGTTTGTAATATCACTTGCAAAATGTTTTTTTGATATAAAGATTCCAGTTAATAATGTTTATAGTGTGCTTAGATTTGCATTGACGCCGCTTCAAAGTTGCTAATTAGAAGCGTGGTGAAGATGTTAACAAAACAAAATGGCAATTGTTGTCGTTGTATTATTTCTGCAATTTCCTTTCAAAAATATGATAAACTCTGATTTCCAAACATTCAAACAGTTTATAAACAATCTTCACTTGTTAATTTATTGTTTTTCACACTATTTAAAGTTTTTTAGTTTTCTAAACTGATTTTCGGAAGCACAATGAATCTCGTTATGCAGCTTGAACCGCCGTGGTTGAAAATTAAAACATAAGTGAGGTGAAATTGGAGCTGGTGGCAGAGTCTGCAATTTTCTGAATACATTGATCAAGGTGAAGGTGTAAAGAAGTGTCATTTACTATAGTTGGCGATCCATTCTACTATTAAATGTATGATTTTAAATTTTACAGGTGTATACAATCCACGCAGGTGACAAACTGATAAAAGATTCATTTATCTTGCAGCAGGTAAATATCTCATGTCATACGAGTAATATCAATAATCAATACATAGTATTTCTGTGGACGGACATTTCCCGTAACCGTAGAATTTTATTGGAGTCAAGCATATCAACAACAGTAGTTGCACAGTACACAAGCACAGTATTTTCATTTTCCATCCAATAGAATGGAATTGAAATGGAAAAGTTTGCAAGAATAGAGTCTTTCAAGATTCAAGTAACGATTGATACTTATAAATAAATTGTTGCATTTTAATTCAATTGAGCTATAGGACCAAATCCTTATTTTTGCCTCAGAACATATCCCGCAGATTAGGTTCCTTAATTGTACTCTAATTCTGCAGCTAACAGGACATTGATAAAATTGGAACCAAAGGCGTTTTAAGATTTTAAGATACCATAATTTGAAATAGTATTTAATTTTTTTTTTTCAGTCATTAACAATTTAACAATTTCTATTCAATTTTTTTGCTCCCTTCCAACAGTCATCTCCAAGAACCAATACCTAATCTTCCCCGTTATCATACAATATATCCAATTAATTTTGTCAATCATAACCATTATAATCTTAACAAATATAGGGTGTATTCCCTTTCAATTTGAAAAATAACAGCCAACACAGTAAAACAGTATAGAATGAAAAGAAGAAAAGATGAAACGAGTAACATTATGTTCAAATTCTTCAACTCACTGTTCGAATTCTGTTAGACCCTTGAAGTTTGTATGAGACAGAAATAGCGATAACATTTTGTTGCAATTCTGTTAAACCCTTGAAATTGTATGAGATAGACGACTGTAAAACCCTTGAAATGTGTGAAATAAAAAGTAATAAGATTGAGATTCTAATTTATTAAATATTAAATTTAATTTTCTCTTTTCTGAGTGAATTTGATTAACGTGAATGTGTTAAAAAGAATACTTTACAATAATCGGTATAATTGTATGAATTTTGAAATTTACGAGTGTATGCAATCCTCTCAGCTGACAAACTGATAAATGAATCATTTCAAAACAACGCAAATCAAAACAAAGCAAGTCATAGATTCATAAAGAAGAAAAAAATTATTCATTTGTGAAAATCGCACATACAAACATATCACATAGGCCGCCTCAAGTAATATGGATAGCGTAGATAGCATTACTGCAGGAGGTGGTGCAATTGCTCATAGTGGTGCAAATGCATTGCATGGCGATGAAGAAGAACTACTCGAGGCAGTTTTGAGTTCAAACCGTGACACTGGATTTAAACCTCTTAAAACAATACCAGCATTTAGCGTGCACTTGCTCATCTCAACAATAATCTCTATAACCGGAATCACATTTGCTGCCGCTTGGCCGAAAGAAAAACGCTGTGAAGCTTACTTTATTATGCTTTATTTGCGTTTCTCTTTCTGGATTATCACATTTCTTTTCGATCATTTTGTAAAGAAACAACATGACAATCTTCGAATGAATGGCTATCATGATTTCCATCGTGCGACAAACATGGAAAAAGGCATACCACTGAATATAGTTTCGTTGTGGAACTCGGTGCTATTGGCTGTGCAAGCTCTCATCCACCATTATTATGGAGATCAGTTTTGGACACATTGCGCAGAGGGCTGGTTATCGCCAGTAACTTATGTAACAGCTTTCAATATGGCGGAAACTGCTGTGTTGACAGCAACGCATTCATTTTATATAGATAAAGTACGCAAATTCAATAGAGCCCAACCAGCTCCAGATGCTTTACGTGGTGTCAATATCGCTAGTGGGTCACTCGGTCTTATGCAACCCGGTGGAAACACAGCGGAATTGCTAGAAAAACAAGCCGATCTCATCACATATTTGAAGGACCATGCGAAAAAACTAAACCAAAAACTACACCAGATGCAATTAAATCAGCGACCAGTGCGTGTTCCTCAAATTCCTTAAATCTCTTATCTCTTATTGACATATATTTAATTTTTTTAATAAATAATAAAAACATAATAAAATAAACATTTTTAATTTCCAAAAAGACCGCAGCACAGTACTTTTTGTTTTCAAAGCACGAAATTATTTTAATTACAATTCGGAATTCCATAGAACTCAAGGCAGCTCGCATAAAGGCTCTGATTCAATGAGGACGTTTGCAGCTGCTTTCCTGGCGAGTTCATCCACCTTTTCGTTCACAAGATACCCACTATACCTAGGTGTCAAGATGAGATTTACAAAAGAATTTCATGCAAGTATTTTGAGTGAATTCAAGAAATCGCAGACAATCTTCATCTTCTGATGTTCAGGGAGAAGTTTTCATTAGTCGAGAACTGATAAAACTCTTCGGAGAAATACTCTCAAGTATTTTCGAAAGTGAGACAATATGACGTGATTTCGTGCACAAGCTTACAGGACTTAAAAATCAAAGTGATTTTTATCGCACTTTCAATGTAATGGGTAGTTTATCATCAGACAGAATAGAATTAAAGAAGATACCATTATTAAGCCCATTGCTTTCTTCAAAAGGTAAATGTTTGCGAGCGTTTTGTTGTTGAAAATTTTAGAATTTAAACAAAAATTCCTTCCAAAATTGATCAGTCTTCTCTGAAATGCTTCCAAAGTGCAGAACGATTTATGTATTCCGATGTTTATTCAGATCAGCTAAAAAAATTAATTAAATCAAGAATGCTCAATCATTGGCTTGAATTGGCGTTTTATTCCCTCTCGTTCGCATCATTTTAGTGGATTATGGGTAATCATTCAAATTACTTTTTATCGCGTTGTTGACAAATCAGTTTTGTCATTTATCGGACTCAGCACTGTCCTTTGCGAAACCTAGATGGCTTGGAGTACACACACCTGGCCATTTCCTCATTGGTTAGTCATAGATCGTCTAAGTTGCTGGCAATGTGTGTGTGTGTGTGTGTGTGTGTGCATCAAATACAGCAGATGTTTTGGAGGAAGTAGAGCATTAGCTATCTCTCGTTGCTTCAAGAACATGCTAAATGGCGTTCATCGGCACTCAACATGCAACCAGGTTTCATAGTATTTGTCAAAGAAGACAATTTGCCTCCTAAGAATGTGATGAGATTTACCAAGCCGATGAGAACTGCTTTTGATGAATTCAGATGTTTAATCTGATCACTTTCTATACAAATTAAGTGAATTAAGGGATCGCACAGAAAAGTTCATAGGTGATTAAGATTTACCAAGGCATTGAGAAAGAATATGCAAGTTTTTTTAGTCAGATCTACATCAAATCCAATACAACCTGCAAATCTATTTCAATAATAGAATGTTTTTTCCTGAATACCTCTTCACACAGCATGACTGAGGGATGTCAGAAGCACATCGAATAATACATTCATTATATTATTTATGTACGTATGACACCTGCTCTGTTGGTGAGCGACCTCAGCTCTCTTGCAAGACCAACTGGGCCTCATGGTGCCTCTGCTAAAAAGGTAGAACATCTGCTTCAATGCAGAGAAATCTATGCATATTACCTTCACCCTGTTTGGTGGCCAGCTCTAGGAAAGGGCTATATAGTGCACAAACTAAGCAGTACACAGAGGACGGCCTGTGTAGGAATCACGTGTCCCACGGCATCGGTTGAAAGAGACTGGTTGCTGGTCAGAACGACCCTATGGACATAGTATAATACTAGGAGCGGTTAAAAATCCTATGTTCAAGAAAACAACTGACTACATAGTGGCACATAACAGCTTTGAGAGAAACTTCAAGGTAAACCTTCCTACCAGGATGAAGTTGAAAGAAAATAGTTTTCAGAGTGATTTTGACTTTCCAATCTTTACGGATGGTTCAAAGATGGAATGTGGTGTAGGTGTGTACTCACTACAATTAAACTTAGACCACTCCTTTCGCTTACCTAACGTTGTATCCACCGTTGTGAAGTCTAAGCTCGTAAGGGAATTAAGCGAGCTAAGTCGTAGAGCGGATGTCACTCTCTTATGGGTTCCCGGCCATAGGAACATTAAGGGAAATGAGAAGGCTAACGAATTAGCTCGTTTTGCTGCATCTCTTGATTTATCGCTAGGGGAACAAGTCCCGCATCCACTGGCGGTTGTCAAGAGGAGCAACTTCCTGCATTTCCTTCAGCAGGCTAATAACGAAAATAGGTCTTTTAGACTAATCAATAGAAGACGCAAAAATACCGCAAGACTCACAGCGGTTTTTACTGGTCACTGTTGTGTTGGGACTCACGCGGAGAGACTGGGTATACCCTACAGGAGCCTTTGTAGGAGTTGTGGTGACGTGGAGGAAAAAGAATCACTCATATTGAATTAAACTCAATAATTTTGAAAATGATAATACTTACTAATCCCAAAGTATATCTCTTTTTTATCAGTTTATAATAAATCTAATCAATGGATTTCATAGTTACTAAACTAAGTTATATAAATACTCCTTTATTTTTAAAACTGTAATGTAGGTCCGTAGGGTGGAGCCTTTTTACCCTTCTCGGGCAAATCTTTAATAGTAAGGACCTTAGCAAGAGGATTGGTATGTACATGTAGAGCATCATTATAACGACTAGTGTGGCGGTTAATTTGCTCTTTGATTAATGGGATACCAATTTCACGGTGTATTAAAACTCGATTAACATACCAAGAAGAACCCGTAATGTGATTTATTCTGCATTGCCTGTTGTAGACTAAGCAGCTAGTTCCCATAGATGAATGTCATTTTTGTATGAAGGTATTATTATGACCTTGGCAGCGTGATTGAGAGTAGTACCGGGTCAAATAAGCTATACAATTTTTTGTATCTTAGCAGTAACAAGTTCATGGTCAAGTATTTTACTGAAGAATTTTGAGGGATTTTAATGCCATTTAGAGTAATTGGTAGACAGTTTATAGCGCAGCGAAAAGCAACACTGCTACGACTTTGTACTGTTAATACAGATACTCATCACTCCATTGTCAAAATATTTCAAAATTGTCTCGTTTCAATTTCTCTATTAAAAAAAATGATGATGATAGATAGAAAAATGATGTAAAATAAAACTAATTTAAATTTTTTTTTTTTTTTATTTTTTTTTATAATTTATTTATTTGCGTACACGCTGGATCTAGGGGAATTTATCATTATGGTTGATATTTTTCATTTAATTCACATACATATATTTAATAACATAATAATAATATCTTTTCTTTTTGTTTTTTTTTTTTTTTTTTTAAATAATATCGCACATTCCTCTGTTCTTGTTTTCTAAAAATAAAGTTCTTGTGAGACACTACAACAAAACATATGTTTTACATGAAAAAAAATAAAGTATTTTTTTTTTTGTTATATAAAAAATAAGGAATAGACTTAAGTGGAAAATACTTTTGAAATTAATATATACATACATAAAAGTATATATAGTAGAATGTAAGAAGAAGGAATAGATTTATATTTTTTATCTATTACAGTTTATATGTGGAAATGCAAACAGTAATAAAAATATTATAAAAATAGTAGAAAAAATTAAAGTAAAAGTATTTTGCAAAAAGTGACTCCTACAAATTTCTTGATTGGATTTGATTATAGATGGAGTCACTGGAATGCCATGTGATAAATGACCATAACTTTGTTTGTTTGTGTTATTAGTTAAGTTAGTTCTTTCCTACAGAGAGAGAAGAGAGAGAGAGAGAGAGAGAATGGGAGAATGTAAATACAATATGTTAGTTTCATATCAATGATCTCTATAAAAACAAGTAAAATAATGACAAATCGCATTAAATCAAATCGATCTATCATCAGCAATCAATTGTCTAAAGATCTTAATTCTTAAATGTTTCTTGATGTTCCCCGTCGAACACTAACTAAATATCAATTAATTATAAATTGTATAAGGTATTTTGCATGTTTGGTTGTTGTTACTATAGGTGTTCTTGTTGTTGTTGTTGTTGAAGCTGCTGATGCTGTTTTTGTTTATTGTATTGTAACTAAACTAACCTTGTTTAGCTTTTAAAGATGCAGGCATCTCTGGTGGTGGTGGTCGTGGAATACTTAAAGCAACCTTGACACCATCATAAATGAACCATTGCAAACCAGTAAGTGTACCAATCATAATAATACGTGGCACCAAGCCATTCCACATGCCCATGAAGCCAAGAGATTTAGCAACTTGCATTGCACTGGCACCCTTAGCCTGATTCAATTTGGATACAACAACATCAGCTGGATGTGATACAATGGCGCAGAAGACACCAGCAATATAACCGGCAGTAAATGTAACAACCAATTGTTCGGCCTTGGTGCATTCCGAGCGTGGTTTAGGTACAGCGTATCTATATAGACAAACAAACAACAACAACTTATTGACATTCCATTCCATTGACATTTAATATAAACAGTTTACTTACTTGTACAACAGTTCAACTGTTCGCTCGAAACAGGCGAATTTCATCATGGTATATGGTATTTGTCTCATCCACAATGGCACAAGACCCTTGTAGAAGGCGCCCATACCCTCATCCTTAATCATCTTAGGAAGAGCCTCACGGAGAGTGCTTGCAAAGCCAGGCATAGTTTGGATTTTAACCTTGGCCGCTTCCATTGGTGCCAGGGCAATATCAGCAAAGAATTCAGCCGAAGCTGAGGCAGCCAAGTATAAGCCAGTTCTGTACAAATAGGCATTCTCTTCACTTAACATATTAGCATATTGTACTTTAAAGACTTCATAGAGACCGAACTTGCAGAGACCCTAAAACACCACATCATCATTATAACATTAAAAAAAAAAAAAAAATAATAATTAATTTAATAATATGTATGTATGTATGTACATGTTAATTAAACATTGAATGTATGTAATCACGTGCAAGCGAAAGTCTTGTCTCACACGCTCACATAAACTATGTAATTAGCGATAAGCGTATTAGCGCAGACGCCTGCCTGCCTACCAATGACGGCAGCCATTGGCACTTGCATAATCATCATTTTCATTTACCTGTGCTGAATAACCAAGGAAAGTTGGAGCCCAACCCTTTGCAAGACCGCGTGCGCCTTCCTCAGCAATGGTTACCTTAACACCATGAATTAAATTCTTGTATTTAGCTTGATCGACTTGCAAACGGCATTTGACCAAATCCAATGGTACAACAAAGGTATGAGTTGTACCGCATGATAAAATACCACCAAGACCACAAAGGGCAAAGTATTTCGCGGAACCGAATTCGCAAGAATCCGGACCACTACCGGCAACTGGCTTAATTTCAGTGCCTGGTTCTATTGTTGGAGAAGAAGGAGCTTGTGCTTCGCATTGCACGCGTGAAAAAGGCGTACGGAATGGCGAATTTTTGGCAGTATCAAAGAAGGATGAGAACACCATTTTTATTTTATAGTTTCGTTTATAGTTTATTCAATGCCAAACAAATAAAACCACCGCTAGAAAAACAAAGAGAGAGAGAAATAAATTATATATAGAAAAGAAATTATATAGAAAAAATATAGATTTATTTATATATTTTTTTTCTCTCTGTATAATAAAATCAGCTGCTGCTGCTGGCCACAACATCATATCATCATCAGCAGCAGCAGCAGTAGTAGTATTCAGTGAGATTGCCAAGGTTCGCTTGGGCTTTTTATATGATCAATTTTTCTTAGGTTACATAATGGCGTGCAAAACTTTCAACCAAAAAAAATCACTTCAAAAATTTCTTGACATGTTTATCAAAGATTTTAACATATTCTAATGTTTTTAATAAAAACTAAAGCACATGTCGTTTTTTATATGTCATTTGTCTATATTTAATTGACATATTATGCAATTAATTAGATTTTTTCTAAACTTACACACAAATATTTGCACCAAGCACCAAGTTTCCAACGAGAAAGAAGAAGATTGGTAGATTCAATAGTGATGGTACGTACTATCGATGGTTTTTTGTTTCTAACAAGACTATCGATGGTTTGTAATCTCTATATTTCTATCTCACAAGCTAATCTTCTGTCTCACACAATTTCAAGGTACATGTTAAATTAACATTGAGTTAACATGTATCTTGTAGTTGTGTGAAACAGAATGATCTGTAGACACAATTGAATGGAGTAAGACAGAAAATATAGTTAACATTTTCTCTTTTTGTTTCTGTTATGCAACCCTTGACTTATGCCCGATTCAGACTGAGCATAAGCAACATTTTTTTTTGTAAGCAGCTCAAAACGTTGCTAACTTTTTACAACAACAAAAAGGCAAAAGACCGAATTTCAGGGCTGATTTGGGTACTTTGAGTAACATTTTTTCTGCTGCAAAAATGAAAGCAATAATTGCAGCAGCCGCAAACTTTAAGTAGTACTGCAAAGTTTTTGGGCATGTCTGCCTTTTTTGATCATTCTCGACAGCCAATCACAGGGGCGCACGCAGAAAAATTTTTCGGGGGAGTTTTAGTGATCAAGCCTCTACCTAGTGCGGTTCATGAGATATAGAATCGAAAAAAGTGACGATTTTTATTTTTTCACCCAAAATTTTACTCTAATTTTTTGCCTTAAAAAAATCTTGCAATTGGTATTCACATTTTTTTTTTGGGGGGGGGGGGTGTTAATGGGTTGAACTCCCCAAAAAACCCTCCCCTGCGCACGCCCCTGGCTGATCATTACACAAAATAATTTGGAGAAAATTTTAAATTGTAATTTTTTTCCAAGTAGCAGGAATGAAAAAGATAGCTGCAAGAATTATTTGCATACACTGCGAATTGTTCTTAATCATGTATTTCCCACAATAGCCCATTTTAATTATCACAACGTTCCATTTGTATGTACAGCTGTTTTTTCAAGCGAAACCTCTGTGTGAACGTTCGCTGAAAAGGCAACAATATTCAAGCAGTGCGAATCGGGCATAAAACTAAAGATTCAAGGCTACACACAACGGGAATGAAAGAGTTCGAGGCCAATTAATACTAGAAAACGGCGGCGTCAATGCTTTTTTTATCATATGATATGATGAGTTTGCATCTCTGAAAATTACGAAGCGTGTGAAGAAAAGAAACTTTGATGAATGTCAATGTAAACAAAAAGACAAAAAAGCGGTCGCCTTGCGAAAAAATCTATAAATTGCTGCATTTTATAAATAAAAATATAAGACATTAATTAAATTAAGTGAGAGAGTAAGAAAATTGAATAATAATGGCTGATGCCGCTGCACGTCAATTGCAGTATGAATACAAAGCGGTAAGTTGTGAATGGAAATTAATACTACATGCGGCATATTTATGTCGTGTGTCTGTAAACGTTTACAAATTCCAATGAAATTAAAATTCCCCTTCTTTTTCAGAATTCAAATCTTGTACTGCAAGCAGATGTACGTTTAATTGAACGTCCACGTCGTGATGAAGCCACTGGTGAAGTTTGTTCTTTGGTGGGCAAACTCGAAGGAACACGCATGGGCGATCGATATCAACGCACAAAACCCGAAAAGACCGAAGAACGTAAAGTGAAGCGTCAGAAACGTGATGAGGCCCAATATGATTTTGAACGCATGAAGGGAGCCACTTTATTGTCGGAGGGTATTGATGAAATGGTTGGTATTGTCTATCGACCCAAAACACAGGAAACACGTCAAACCTATGAGGTTCTATTAAGTTTCATACAAGAGGCTTTGGGTGATCAACCGCGTGATATTCTGTGTGGTGCTGCCGATGAAATTTTGGCTGTGCTGAAGAATGATAAACTAAAGGATCGTGAACGTAAACGGGATATTGATAGTTTATTGGGTTCAGTGACAGATGAACGTTTTGCTTTGCTGGTAAATCTTGGCAAGAAGATTACAGATTTTGGTTCGGATGCTGTAACAGCATTGAGTGCAACAAATAATGAAGAACAAATTGATGAAACTTATGGCATTAATGTTCAATTTGAAGAATCGGAAGAGGAAAGTGATAATGATATGTATGGAGAGATTAGAGATGACGATGGTCAGGATGAGGGTGAAGAGGCGCGTATTGATCATACATTGCATGCGGAAAATGTAAGTACCTAGAATTGTTGGTTGGTTGGTGTGTTTTTTTTTTGAAAAATCTCTTATAAAATGTTTTCAAATTTTCAGCTTGCAAACGAAGAGAAAGCCAATGTTAAGAAAGAACGTGGCTTACATCCACTTGACATAGATGCCTATTGGCTACAACGTTGTCTTAGCAAATACTACAAAGATGCCATGGTCTCTCAGAGCAAGGCTACTGATGTTTTGAAAATCTTAAAAGATGCTGCAGATGAACGCGATTGTGAAAACCAATTGGTTCTGCTTTTGGGCTACGATTGCTTTGATTTTATTAAGCAACTGAAGCTCAATCGTCAAATGATTTTGTTCTGCACAATGTTAGCTTCTGCTCAGACAGACAGCGAACGTCATCGCATACGCGAGAAGATGCGCAATGACACGCATCTATCGAAGATCCTCCGTCAATTGGAGACTGGCAAGAGTGAAGTGGACGAAGATGGTGCAACACGTTCAAGTAAACGTGGCAAAGAAGATGATGATGATGGTGGTCAGGGTATGTCGGGACAGGTTCCTGGTGTACGTCAAGTACTCGAACTCGATGAATTGGCTTTCACACAAGGCTCACACTTTATGGCCAATAAACGTTGTCAACTGCCAGATGGATCATTCCGTAAGCAACGCAAAGGCTACGAAGAGGTACATGTCCCCGCTCTAAAGCCAGTTCCATTCGAAAACCAGGAAGAGTTGCAACCTGTAGATAAATTGCCCAAATATGTGCAACCGGTATTTGAAGGCTTTAAGACCCTTAATCGTATACAGAGTCGTTTGTGGAAAGCCGCCTTGGATAGTGATGAAAATATGTTGTTATGTGCTCCCACTGGTGCGGGTAAAACTAATGTTGCTCTGTTAACCATGATGCGTGAAATTGGTAAGCACATTAACGAGGATGGCACCATAAATGCCCAAGATTTCAAGATAATTTATGTTGCGCCCATGAAATCACTTGTACAGGAAATGGTTGGCAATTTTGGACGTCGCTTGGCTTGCTATAATCTCACCGTATCCGAGTTAACCGGTGATCATCAACTGACACGTGAACAAATTGCTGCCACTCAAATAATTGTATGTACTCCAGAGAAATGGGATATCATTACGCGGAAGGGTGGAGAGAAAACTTTCGTAAATTTAGTGAGATTGGTAATTATTGATGAAATTCATTTGTTACACGATGAACGTGGTCCCGTGTTGGAAGCTCTTGTTGCACGTACCATAAGGAATATTGAAACAACACAGGAAGATGTGCGCTTAGTTGGTTTGTCTGCCACTTTGCCCAATTATCAAGATGTTGCAGCATTTTTGCGTGTTAAACCGGATAAGGGACTTTTCTATTTCGACAACAGTTTTCGTCCAGTATCCTTAGAGCAGCAATACATTGGTGTGACAGAGAAAAAGGCTCTGAAACGATTCCAAGTCATGAATGAGATTGTGTATGAGAAAACCATGGAACATGCAGGTCGCAATCAAGTTCTAGTCTTTGTTCATTCACGCAAGGAGACTGGCAAAACTGCACGTGCTGTACGTGACATGTGCTTGGAACAGGATACCCTTGGTAGTTTCTTACGTGAAGGTTCAGCTAGCATGGAAGTGTTGCGTACCGAGGCGGAGCAAGTAAAGAATTTAGAACTTAAGGAATTGCTACCGTATGGCTTTGCTATACATCATGCTGGCATGACACGCGTTGATCGTACACTCGTTGAAGATCTCTTTGCTGATCGTCATATTCAAGTGCTTGTCTCTACAGCCACTTTAGCCTGGGGTGTGAATTTGCCTGCCCATACAGTCATCATAAAAGGTACACAGGTCTATAACCCAGAAAAGGGACGCTGGGTTGAATTGAGTGCTTTGGATGTCCTTCAAATGTTGGGTCGTGCTGGTCGTCCTCAATATGATACCAAAGGTGAGGGTATATTGATTACAAATCACAGTGAATTGCAGTTCTATTTGTCTCTTTTGAATCAACAATTGCCCATTGAGTCACAATTGGTTTCGAAGTTGCCGGATATGTTAAATGCTGAAATTGTGCTGGGCACAGTGCAACATATGCAAGATGCTGTCACCTGGTTGGGTTACACTTATCTCTATATTCGCATGCTGCGCAATCCCACTCTGTATGGTGTCTCGCATGATGCCATCAAAAATGATTCTATGTTGGAACAACATCGTGCTGATTTACTGCACACAGCAGCCATACAACTTGAGCGCAGTGGTCTCATTAAATATGAGCGCAAGAGTGGACACTTCCAAGTGACTGATTTGGGACGCATTGCTTCACATTATTACTGTACCCATGAGACAATGCTCACATACAATCAACTACTCAAGCAGACACTCAGCGAGATTGAGTTATTCCGTGTCTTCTCACTTTCATCGGAATTCAAACACATTGCTGTGCGTGAGGAGGAGAAATTGGAGTTGCAAAAGTTAATGGAACGTGTTCCAATACCCATTAAGGAATCAATTGAAGAGCACAGTGCCAAGGTTAATGTATTGCTGCAGGCTTACATCTCTCAGCTGAAATTAGAAGGCTTTGCCCTAATGTCGGACATGGTGTTCATTACACAATCTGCTTCGCGTTTAATGCGTGCCATTTTTGAGATTGTTTTGAATCGTGGTTGGGCCCAATTGGCCGATAAAACATTGACTCTATGCAAGATGATTGATCGCCGTATGTGGCAATCGATGACACCATTGCGTCAATTTAAAAAAATGCCCGATGAAATTGCTAAAAAATTGGAGAAGAAACATTTCCCATGGGAGCGTCTCTATGATTTGGAACCCCATGAAATCGGTGAACTTATACGTGTTCCGAAATTGGGTAAAACTATACATAAATTTGTACATCAGTTTCCCAAATTGGAGTTGTCTACACACATTCAACCCATCACTCGAGCCACTTTGCGTGTGGAGTTGACAGTGACACCTGATTTTCAATGGGATGAAAAAGTCCATGGTCAATCGGAAGGCTTTTGGGTACTCATCGAAGATGTTGACTCTGAGATTATATTGCATCATGAGTTCTTCCTGTTGAAGCAAAAATATGCTTTGGATGAGCATCAATTGAAGTTCTTTGTACCAGTTTTTGAACCACTTCCTCCACAGTATTTCTTGCGTATAGTTTCGGATCGTTGGATTGGAGCTGAAACACAATTGCCCGTATCATTCAGACATCTTATTTTACCCGAGAAGAATATGCCACCAACGGAGTTATTGGATCTGCAACCCTTACCCATAACCGCTTTGCGTAAACCAAAATTCGAGAAGTTTTATATGGAAAGGTTCCCACAATTTAATCCCATACAAACGCAGGTCTTTAATGCTGTCTATAATAGTGATGATAATGTATTTGTTGGTGCCCCAACTGGTTCCGGAAAAATGACCATTGCCGAGTTTGCCATAATGCGTCTATTTTCACAGAATCCCGAAGGTAGATGTGTGTATCTTGTCTCAAAGGAGGCACTCTCCGATCTCGTCTTTCTCGATTGGCATAATAAATTTGGTAGTCTGGCATTGAAAGTGGTGAAGCTTACGGGTGAGACTGGTACTGATTTGAAGTTAATTGCCAAAGGTCAAATCATCATAACAACAGCTGATAAATGGGATGTCCTCTCCAGACGTTGGAAACAACGCAAGAATGTACAAAATATTAATCTTTTCATAGTCGATGAATTGCAATTGGCCGGAGGAGAAGATGGTCCTGTACTAGAAATTGTGTGTTCGCGTATGCGTTACATTTCCTCACAAATCGAAAAGCAGATTCGCATTGTTGCTTTATCTTCATCCTTGACGGATGCTCGAGATGTTGCACAATGGTTGGGTTGCAATCCAAATGCTACCTTCAATTTTCATCCAAGCGTACGTCCAATTCCTCTGGAACTACACATACAAGGCTTCAATATAACGCATAATGCAACGCGTATTGCTGCCATGTCAAAGCCTGTGTACAATGCCATTCTGAAGTACAGTCCTCATAAGCCAGTCATCATCTTTGTGTCATCACGGAAGCAGGCACGTCTCACTGCAATCGATATATTGACTTATACTGCATCAGATTTGCAACCGAATCGTTTCTTCCATGCCGAGGAAGAGGATATAAAACCTTTCTTAGATCGTATGTCGGATAAGACCCTGAAGGAGACTCTGTCACAGGGTGTAGCTTATTTACATGAGGGTTTAACCCCATCAGATTATCGCCTGGTCGAACAACTCTTCGATTCTGGTGCTATACAAATTGCAGTTGTGGCACGTGACCTTAGTTGGGGCATGAGTATCTCTGGTCATTTGGTCATTGTCATGGATACTCAATTCTATAATGGTAAAAATCATTCGTACGAAGATTATCCCATTACTGATGTTTTGCAAATGATTGGACGAGCTAATCGACCCATTGAGGATGCTGATGCCAAGTGTGTGCTCATGTGTCAAAGTTCGAAAAAGGATTTTTTCAAGAAGTTCGTAAATGAACCTTTGCCCATTGAAAGTCATTTGGATCACCGCTTACATGATCATTTTAATGCTGAAGTTGTTACAAAAACCATTGAAAACAAACAGGATGCCGTGGATTATTTGACTTGGACTTTCCTCTATAGACGATTGACCCAAAATCCCAATTACTATAATCTTCAAGGTGTTACCCATCGTCATTTGTCTGATCACTTATCGGAATTGGTTGAGAATACACTATCTGATTTGGAACAATCGAAATGTATAAGTGTGGAAGATGAAATGGATACATTGCCATTGAATTTGGGCATGATTGCTGCTTATTATTATATTAATTATACAACAATTGGTAAGTTTCAGTTAAAGAGAAGATTTCTCAAGATCCTGATTATTTACTTACGTGTTACCTTTCCTTTCATTTCATTCTTTTAGAACTTTTCAGTTTGTCACTGAATAGCAAGACAAAGGTACGTGGTCTATTGGAAATCATATCATCTGCTGCAGAATATGAGGATATAGTTGTGCGTCATCATGAGGAGAGTATATTGCGTACACTATCCCAGCGTTTGCCTAACAAACTCACTGGTCCAAATGATGCGGCACCCAAGTAAGAAAGACGTCCATTTCCATAAACAGATCCCTTTTTAATTGTTTTTCTTTTGCTGTCTAGATTCAATGATCCTCACATTAAGACCAATCTGTTGCTTCAAGCTCATCTCTCACGGTTACAATTGGGTCCAGAATTACAAGGAGATACTGAACAAATCCTTAGTAAGGCAGTACGCCTTATTCAGGCTTGCGTTGATGTGCTTAGTTCAAATGGTTGGCTATCGCCGGCTGTGGCTGCCATGGAATTGGCTCAAATGGTAACACAGGCTATGTGGAGCAAGGAATCTTATTTGCGTCAATTGCCACACTTCAATGCGGATATCGTTAAACGCTGTGCAGAGAAGGTTTGTACAACATTTTTCCACTCAAGAAAACAGTTTTGATACTCTTCACGCAGTAAATAGTATTATAAGTTTGTCATGAAGTTTGTAACACACAGAAGGAGACATCGGAGACCCCATAAAGTATATATATTCTAGATTAGCGCGACGAGACGAGTTGATCTAGCCATGTCCGTCTGTTTGTATGCAAACTTGTCCCTCAGATTTTGGACACGGAGCTTTCTTTTTACCATAAGCAGTTCATTTGTCGGAATCAACCGAATCGGACAACTAGGGGTATCCCCCATACAAACCGGGATCCAAATGAAAGTTCTTATTAGAAAAACTCTTTTGTTTTTTGTACTACGGAACTGATAATTTGGACAATATAAGTGCCTGATCTATACCCATCAACCTTATAAATTTCAAGACCCTCGCACTACTAGCAGAGGCGTGAAGAGTATTACAACTTCGGCATAGCCAAAGTTAGTTTTTTTTTTATATTTTTTTTAATTTAATTTTGTTTTCTACAAATAGAAAATTGAAACCGTTTTCGACATTATGGAACTGGAAGATGATGATCGCTCACGTCTTTTACAATTAACCGATGCTCAGATGGCAGATGTGGCACGTTTCTGTAATCGTTATCCAAATATTGAAATGAATTATGAAGTTGTTGACAAGGATCGCATCAATTCAGGATCAACAGTAAATGTAGTTGTTCAATTGGAACGTGAAGATGAAGTCACTGGACCAGTTATAGCACCATTCTTCCCACAAAAACGTGAAGAAGGCTGGTGGGTGGTTATTGGGGATCCAAAAACAAACTCTTTATTATCAATCAAGCGTCTAACATTGCAACAAAAGGCCAAGGTTAAATTGGACTTTGTGGCTCCCAGTCCTGGTAGACATGATTATACACTTTACTATATGAGTGACTCGTATTTGGGTTGCGATCAAGAGTATACATTCTCTATTGATGTCGGAGATTTCCAATCGGAAAGTGAAAGTGAATCAGATTAGGAATAAGTTTTTTCGCATAATAAGATAAAAAGTTGATGAACAAAAAAGATTAGAATGATGATTAATGATGATGATGATGATTATGATTGTGTAATATGAGTAAATAAAAACAAAATTTTATTGTCATTTCATTGTGTGTATATTTGACCACTCACTACTCCACCTTAACGGCGTCCTGAAACAGACACAGCTCCACCACGACTATTGGCATTGTTGCCCAATGGACCATTGGCAAAACTATTTGTTGAGGCAAAATTTATAGTTTGCCCATTGGGTAATTTAAATACTTGACTATGTGAGGCACCTACTGCATTTTGTACACCACCAAAACGATTACCCTGAGTATTTTGTGCTACTGTTCCCGCTGAGGAAGCACCAAAATTACCGGCTGCTCCTTGAGATTCAAAAGCTTGCGCTTGAGCATTGGAAGCACCAGAACCAAAATTGAAACCATCATTAAATTGACCATTTGCAGCAGCATTTGATTGTGCCTGCGATTGACCATGTTCTCCTGCATCTTCAATATTAAAATTAGCATCGGCGCCAGCTGTTGCACCCTTGTTGCCAAAGCCAGCATTAGTACCTGCTTGTGAGCCAGAGCCGCTACCAAAACCAACGCCAGCATTTGTCCCAGCAGAAATGTCATTGAAGCCACCATTATAGCCGCCATTGAAACCACCATTATAGCCGCCATTGAATCCACCATTATAGCCGCCATTGATACCAGTATTAAAACCATGTTGTGGTCTGCGTTGGAATTGCCTTTTAACACGTTTATGCTCCACAAAAGCATTGACTAGACTCTGGGGTAGTATACTGCGTACGCGTCTAACATTTGTACGTCCTTTCGGCTTAATATACAAAGAAGATTCCACAACTACTTCTTCAATGGCGGCACCATGGTAAGCTGATGATGAAAATCATAAAAATAATTGTTTTTCCTCTATAGATGGAAGAGAGAGAGAGAGAGAGAAAGATTACTTACGCAATTCAGGTGGATTATTTGATTTCTCATTGCGCTGAGATGATAACGTTGAAGGTGATGAACTCAGTTGTGTCCCGCCAACGGCATAAACCGATAGACAGAAGCATTTAATAAGAAATAGGAGAATTACAATATTCATTTTGACTCACAGAAGAATTTCTAACAAAGCACGACTGAGTCCAGCTGGCTTCTATGATGCTTCTGAAGAGACTCTTACTTTTCAAAACGTTGAATGTCTAAAATAAGAAACTTGCGTTTTTTCTGTTTTTGGATTTGCCGCTTTGTCTGTGCTTTGTGTTTAGTTGTTTATATGTAATCGTAGTATAAAAAACCAAAAGCATCGCAGTATTTTAATCTTGTTTTGTAAACTAAATTTGGACACAAGCAAACACACAGACGCATGCATGCGCCCAACTATATAGAAGAGTTGAGTGTTCACTTCCTCTACACTTTCTTGTCCACCTTATCAGCAACTTAAGTCTCCCAAACTTATGTATGTATGTATGTACTGCTGTGCCTAGAGAGGAGGCAGGCAAACAAAAAAACAAAAAGCTTTAGCGCTATAAAAACTAAACAAACGGGTTTCGCCAGAGCTAAGCCGACATGCCGGTGACGTTAGAAACAACAACGCTACAGACTACACTTAGTTCGTCCAGACAAGGAAACTAGTTTATGTCGTTGTATTATGGCTTTAATTTTTTTGTATTGTTTTGTTGTTTCCTTTATAGAAACAAAACAACATTGTTGTCATTTGTGTATTTTCCCACAGCATAAGCAACAGAACAGATGTTTGAGCTTCCCGTCTCATCAGATATCATCATCATGTGTGAGAGAGCTTCATCTTCATTTGACCTCTCTCTCTCTCTCTCTCTCTATTACTATTATCTCTTATCTAACTTTAAACGGCAGCTTAACAAAAACTCATGAGATTTTCTCTCATATATTCCCATCAGCATGTGTGAGAAGAGAGCTTCATTTCATCGCATCTCTCATATTAATGTTTGAGCTTCTTTTCTCTGAAATCCCATCAGCATGTTTGAGAACAGAGCTTCGTTTCATCATCTCTCTAGTGGCTCTCTTCGATAGCATTAATGACTTTTATCATAATTCTAGATAAACACTCATAACATTTCTTCTCATATTAAAGTATGAGCTTCTCTTTTATGATATTTCATCAGCAGCGCCGTCCCTAACGCATGATCTTTCGGCATCTTTTGGTCGACATTTTCACTTCAAGTAAATTCTAGTTCGGCGCTTTTAACTGGAAATTGTTTTTCGAATTTGGTCTTTTTGGCGCTCCTTGCCATCTAGCGCTTAGAGCGACCACTCCATTCGCTCTACCCAAGGGCCGGCGCTGCTCATCAGCATGTGAAAGAAGATAGCTAGCTTTGTTTCATCATATCTCTCATATTAATATTTGTGCTTCTTCTCTGATATCTCATAAGCATGTGAGCATGTGTGAGCAAAGAACTTTCTCTATTCTCTCTTTGCTAGCATTAATAGCTTTTATCTACATATATAAACACTGATGAGATTTCTTCTCATATTAATATTTGAGCATCTCTTCCCTAGTATCTCATCAACATGTATGAGAAGAGAGAACTTTGTTTCACTATCTCTCTAGTATCTCTTGACTAACATTAATGGATTTTATTATAATTCTATACAAGAAAAAAAAAACCTCATGATTTCTTCTCACATATTGAATTTAATATTTATTTATAATAAAGACAAAAAAATATATATGTGTATATTTAAATTTTCAAGTTAGTTGCGCTTTTGCTTTTTGATGCCTTGCGCTGGATAACAAAACCAAAAATGATTTGATCGAATCATTAATGAGAGAGAGAGATCGCGCTTAACTATAATTAAATGTAAAATGAAAATTCGTCAAATGATAAACATACATGGAAACAAAAAAAAAAAAAAAAAAACAGAAATGTATGGCGAGAAGTAGATATAGAAATATTAAGGCATTAATTCAATGGGATAACAATACACATAAATTTTACTTAAAAATTACATACAAATATACTAAAGATAGACATTGGAGATTGAGGTGAGTTGTTGAGTTGTTTTGAGGGTAAACAGCTCAAGTTTTAAAAGCTAAGCTAATAAGAAACATAAGTTTTATGTAATATGAATGTGTAATACGTGCTCTTAGCCACAATGGTCAATGGTGCTGGTCACTGTAACAGTATCATTGTGTTGTAGTACAATAGTTGCAGATCATGATGATGACATAGTGTTGTTGTTGTTGTTGATGATGATAGTGTTGACACACATAGTAAGAAGAACACTTACTCGATGCCATGCGCAAAGATCATAACAAGACCTGGTTCGACCATAACATCTTCGGACATATGTGCATTATCGCAGCTAAGTACAAGAACAGCTTGTTTGCCTGAAAATATGATTAGAAAGGAAAGATTAGCAAAGATTCTAATTCAAAGATTCTGATAATTGTTGTACCTGGTATGCGTCGACAAATGTAATTATCATAAATACGACGATTATTTTGACGTGTCTCCAGTGAACTTAAACCACGAGGCCAACGACGTTCATGACAATTTTCCATTAGATTATCCAGAATGTGTGGAGGACAGCCGGATTCAGACAGTGCACGTTTAATCATCATCTATACAATATACACAATGGTAATGGTAATGGTACATTAAAATATTTTAACGCTAAGGGAAGAATGAATTGTACCTGAAGTGCATCATCAGGTGTTGAGATCATACCACCCCAACGTGTTACACGTGCACGTGCTAAGCCACTACTCCAACGTATCACTTCGTCACGTTCCATTTGATCAGCTATGGCGCGCATCGCTGGATTCGAGACACGCATCGCTCGCATAAAATCCTTAAATAATTGCAATTCACGCTTTAGCTCATTTATTGTTATATTCTGATCAGTAATTTCCGATTTGAGTTCGACAATTTTCTGCGTTTGCTTAACAATCATTGTACGTAATTCACGTACACAATTATGATCCTTAAGTTCATCCTTGGGAATATCGAAGCCACAGCCTTTTTCACACGGGAATGGTCGTTTAGGATTATGTATGCATTCCTCTAAATGAGAGTTGTAAGCATCCAATTTCAGTACAAGTGTGCAGCCATAAGGAGCATTGTCACAGGTTATGGAAAGTCTAAAAAGAAAATAAAAAAAAAAAAACAAAAATTAAATATGTGTTTATATTTATGAATCTGATTAACGTTGGCTATTATATACCTCGATAAAAGATTGCGCAATATGCGTGGAACTGCTCGTAAATTTGCCGTGGTCAATGCATTACGATCAACTGGACATGTTGGCTGACGCGATAACCATTCAGTAATACAACCACGACAAAATGCATGCTCACACATCGCTGCTTGTAGTGGATCCTCTAAGACGCCTGAACATATTGGGCATGTCAACTCCTCATCAACATCGCCTTGAAAACGATTTATATCGTAGCCCATGGCGTCGTCGTTTTATGTTCTGATGATATTTCTCAATTTTCCTTAATATAAATAATAAATTGCGAGTGACAACATACACAAAGTGTTCTAATCTTTAATGCAATAATTGCATTTGTTTTGTATTTTTTTTTTTTTTTTTTGTTTGCAAATATTTAAATTACAACAAATTTATTTTTTTTCACGTTAATAATTTTGCAATTCAACAGGAACAACAACACACAATTTTACGAGGAGCGAAGATCACTAAAGACGAAGACAACGAAAACCGCGGCGACGACAACGATGCTGTTGAACATTAGAAACTGGAACTTTGTACTTTTTAGAACGGTTAAATCTTTGATTTCTATGTTTTTCCAATGCCAAATTATATTTGATGGAAAAAGTTTGATTACTTTTTATCGATTAAGTTTTCATTTAAGTTGAATTTTGTTTTTGTTGATAACAAATAAGATAAATTTTTTTGTAATTTTGTCTCTTCCTCCTTGTCCAAATGTCAATCACTTGAAAATGTTAACATATGCTTTGAATATGATTTTTCAAGGGTACTCGTTACTTTTCAAGGGAATTTTCAAATTTTTTAAGGGAAATAAACAGGGCTGCATAACTCACAATTGACATTTGGCGCGTTAATTTTGATTTGATGATTTTTATTAAATGTAAAAATACAATTATTGAAATATATTTACTGATTTGAAACTTGAAAGGGCCTCCACACACCTAAATCTGGCCCTGTTAGGAGTGAAGAGTGATGTGTCATTTTTGTTCTTGTTTATGTCGATTCACGTAGTCTAATGTTTCTCTAATTTATTGATCCATTCTAATTAATAAGATTTGCCAAGATCCTTAAAATATGATAAATCTTATTGAACACATTCTAATTAACTGCCATGCACTTCTCGGGAGACCTTTCTTCGAAAACCTGAATAGTCTTGCAAATTTGCTATTGGGATACCTGGCACTGTTTGGACGCGATAAACTCAAACACTACCAATTGGATTTTCATACGGTTTTCACCAATGGACGATGTGATCATGAGGAAGGTTCCTCGAAAGATAATTTATCTGATATTATTTCTTGCAGGAGTACCTAAAGGAAGTGTATTTGGCTCTATCCTCCAGCAATAATCGTATTGAATGAAGACAGTTTGATGCACAACACCTGCAAAATCAACTTTTCATGGTCGAAAAATGTCTAAAGCATTTGAAAATATTGGTTAACACACAAAATTCAGTACAAACAACATTCACCTTAAAGCGGGGAAGCTGTCCTCCAGTATTATTGAACGGTTCCACTATTCCACAAAGCGACCTCGGAGTGCATCTGGACCGGAGACTAACCTGGATGGTTCACATTAAAGCGAAACAAATGCAGTTAAAAATAAAAAGCAGAAAAATTTACAGGTTCCTTGGACCACAGAAAACAAAGTTCAACTCTATAAAGCTGAAACCGCTATGGGCTAATGCAATGCAGATGTTGAGTAATAACAAGTGCTCCTTGGTATGTGACCAGTTTCCGCATACATAAAGACCTCAAAGTACCATTTGTTATGGATGAAATAAGAAAAATATCGGAAGATCTTCCATATAGATTATAGGTTATAATAGACTTTACTTATTTGACTAGTCTTATATTGGCTCAGATCTCTCGCCTAACCAATCCTGTGATGTAGTGCTTTGTTATTTAAAAAAATTGTTGACTGTCTACTTTTAAAGATTGAGTGCTATGCCGAAGTTGTAATACTCTTCAAGCACCTTTTATATCTTCTGATTATTGTTCTAAGTTCATGTTCTGTATGGGAGGTCTTAAAATTAACATAGTTAGTGGATATGGATCAATAAATACATACAGTGTCCATAGTACAAAAAACAAAGAATTTTTTCTATTAAGAAAATGAATTTGAATCGGGTTTTGTATTGAATGTACCCCTTCTAGTAGTCCGAGGGTTTTTACATGATTGGTGAATATCGGTCAGAAACTTATAGTTTTTAAATTTCAAGTCGATAGTTTAAAAAACAAAATACTAGTAGTTTTTTCTAATTAGAATATGATTTTGGATCTGCGTTCGTATGGGACGGACAGACGGACATGGCTAGATCAACTCGTCTCGTCGCGCTGATCAAGAATATATGTATATATTTTATGGGGTCTCCGATATCTCTCTCTTTTGTATGTTACAAACTTCATGACAAACTTATAATATTATTCACTGCGTGAAGAGTATAATTTTATTTAAAAAAAAAAAAAAAAAAAACAAAATTATTTCTTTTGATTTGTTTTTAGCATATTTTATTTTCTCAATTTATAAAAATACATTTTATTTATTTAATATACACAATTATTCAAAAAATAGTTATAACATAAAAGCCATCTTTTTTTTATTTTTTATTTTAGAAATTAACTGGTTTTTTTTTTATTATTTTTTTTTTTTTTGGTAAGTCTTATAAAACAAGAGGCCACGACGATTTGATTCGATTGATGACAAATTAATTAATTATACAAAAGAAAATACAAACAAACAAACACTTTATACTTGAATATCATTACTACAAAAATAGATGTTATCAATCGAAGGTGAAACAATGATGAAAGGAAGTTGAGGTGGCGGCATGTGCATATGTTGTCTTAACTGCGTACATTGGCATATGTGACAAATGTGTGTGTGTGTGTGTGTGTGTTTGTTTGTGGTACTTATAACACGGAGAATTGGTGGCGTGTATTTTGTAAAAAATGGTGCGTTCATAAGTAAGTTTGTCCTTCCTTTCTCTTCTACTACTTTTTAGTACATACTACTACACTCTATTACTCAACTAAATGACTACTATTTATTTTTTAAGCTCATTGCACGTTTTGTGGCACGTCCCAGGAATATGCCCATTAGGAAGACCATGCCTGTCGCAGTCATAAGGATCACAAGGAAGAATTTGCGCGCTGGCGATGTAACAACTTGTTGAACAAGTTGTTGCATATCCTCTGGCGGTAAGGCCAACACTGTATCGGCATTACGGAACATTTCGATGCGGCGTTGAAGCTTAAGGCGGCAATCGGGTTCCAAAGAATTGGCAGAGTCATGTAGCAAACGCTCAAGGCACTTAAGCTCTACGAATTATGATAATAATAAAAATAATAATTATAATACATAATAGTTTTTGTAAAACAAAATACTCACTTCGTCCATTACCACTTTGGACTTTTGAGCAATAGCGCAAAAGATCCACAGTACAGGCCTCCTCCAATATTGGATCAACATGTATATCCGCTTTGGCCTCAGCTATGAGTGTCGCCACTTCTATGCGACACTCACGATTAATGATCTTTTGATTGATAAACGCTGTCTTAAGACATTCCTCTACCAAGCCATGTTCCTCTGTTGTTCCCAAATGTTGTTTACAAAGAACTTCTATCTCGGATTTGCAGAAATTTTGCAGAAGTGGATTTAATTTATAATTGAGTGCTTGTTCCTGTAAAATCTTAATCATTTCTTCGGCGCATGTCTTATCCAAACGATTTTCACGGAATTTATCTTTCAAACATTGCACGACCTTAAAAATTAAAAATAAAAATATTGTAATAGAAAATAAAAATATAAAAAAAGACTAACTTTGGCTATGCCGAAGTTTTAATACTCTTCACGCCCCAGCTAGTAGTCCGAGGGTCTTGAAATTTTTATGGTTTGTGGATATAGTGTCCAAATTTCAGTTCAATATGTAAAAAAAAAAACTTTTTCTAATAAGAACTTTAATTTAAAAGAGGGTTTGTATGGGAGGTACCCCTCCTGGTAACCCTAGGATCATTTAAATAGTTGGTGGATATGGACCAGAAACTTATAGTGTCCAATTTTCAGTTCGATACGTCAAAAAATAAAAAACTTTCTAATAAGAACATTAATTTAAAACAGGGGGTTTGTATGGGAGGTACCCCTAGTGGTCCGATTTCGACTGATTCCTGAACTTGATCGGTGTTTGGTACAAAGAAACCTATGTATTATATTTCAGCTCTCTAGCTTAAAAACTGAAGGACTAGGACAGACGGGCATGGCTAAATCAACTCGTCTCATCGAGCTGATCACAAATATATATACTTTATGTGGTCTGCGATGTCTCCTTCTGTGTGTTACAAACTTCATGACAAACTTATAATACTATTTACTCCCGTGAAGAGTATAAAGAGATACAATAAAAGAGAACAAACAACGGCATGGGGGCCCAATAAAGTTGATTAGACAACTAGTAAACAAATGAGTGAATGAATGATAAGAGAGAACTTTACCTCGTCTACGACATGTGTTTTGTTTGTAAGAAATATGAAATCCAATTAAGTAATCTGTGTAATATGAGTCTAAAAACTATTAAAAATTTCGGTGTGTAAGTGAATTTAAATTAATCAATTAATCATCAGTAATATTACAAATCTTTGGGTTTCATAACTTTCAAGAGTTGAACAATCGATTAGTTTCTCTCATGAGACCGCTGGGTGCATACATAACACTAACGATGTTGACAAGTAGCGTCGCTCTTGTCGCATTAGCGTTCTGCATATTTGTGATCATAAAAACCGGTAGCACCTTGCACACGGTCAGTGTTGATATACCAGGTCAAGGTGTTGTCATTGGCAATTTTAATCAAACTGAATGGTCCAAGCAAACATATATGCAGTTTCGGGGTATACCCTATGCTGAATCGCCAAGCGGAAATCGAAGATTCATGGTGTGTATGAGTGAGTGGGCAAAGTACAAATCATTATAATCTAAATCTAATTAAAACTAGTGTTTGTTTGTGAATACTAATTACAATTGTAATTGATTTTCTCGCTTTATTGATTAGCCACCAGTAGCACGTTTACCATGGCATGATGTATTATCGGTTACCGATTATGGACGTCGTTGTCCTGTTTTGACTACAATTTCAAAATTAACAACAGCGGAGCTTCAAGAGGATCTAGAGGATTGTCTTAATCTATGTGTCTATACGAAGAATGTGAATATACAAAAAAACCTTAACAAGATGTCATCCACATATTACGTCACACGAAATTAAAGATTTCTTAAACCCCACCACCCCCCCCCCCTCCCCCCATGTCAAAGGTGATTACATTTGTGACAAGGTGGTGTGACATCACATATTCTGCAGTGGAAACCGATAATATAGTGTTACTTTAATTTCCCTTACCTTTCAATGTTTGTCTCTTAGGGTTTCTATTAGGGCTCTATATAGATCTCAAAGCCTAAAGATAGAGTTGGTAATATTTGTTTATACTCTTCACGCAGTAAATAGTATTCAAAGTTTGTTATGAAGTTTGTAACACACAGAAGGAGACATCGGAGACTCCATAAAGTATATATATTCTTGATAAGCGCGACGAGATGAGTTGATCTAGCCATGTCCGTCTGTCTGTGTGTATGTATGCAAACTAGTTTTCTTAGTTTGTGCTAGAGAGCTGAAATTTTACACGGAGCTTTCTTTTTACCATACGCAGTACATTTGTCGGAATCAGCCGAATCGGACCACTAGGAGGGGTACCCTCCATACAAACCGGAATCCAAATGAAAGTTTTTATTAGACAAACTTTTTTGTTTTTTGTACTATGCAACTAGAATTTGGACAATATAAGTTTCTGACTGATATCCACCAACCATTTAAATTTCAAGACCCTCGGACCATTAGGGGGGTATCCTCCATACAAACCAGGATCGAAATGAAAAATGTTTTTGTTTTTTGTACTATGGAACTAAAATTTGGGCAATATAATTGCCTGATCTATATTCACCAACCTATAAGTTTCAAGACCCTCGGACTACTAGTAGGGGCGTGAAGGGTATTACAACTTCGGCATAGACAAAGTTAGTGTTTTTGTACATTTTGTTTAAAGATTTGCATTTTAATACATTAGATTTTGAAATGTGACGTCACAAAGCTTATGTACCCCCCTTCCCTCCTCGTTACAGGTGGTCACACTTCGTTTACCGCCAAAACCCCCATTAGGTGTGACGTAATATGTGGATAAGCTCTAAAATAATTTTCCAAATTTCTATAATTTAAATTCTTTTTCAGCTCAAAGCAAAACAACCTGTGATGTTTTATATTTATGGTGGTGCATATGCCAATGGTTCTGCCTCAGATCATCCTCCAAAATATTTACTAGAACAAAATATAGTCTTAGTAGTACCACATTATAGAATTGGTGCCTTGGGTTGGCTGACAACCTTTACTGAACAAATGCCTGGTAATGCTCCAATTTCAGATATTTTGCTTGCTTTACAGTGGGTGCAACAATATATACACAATTTTGGGGGCGATCCCGAGCAAGTGACAATTTTTGGCCAAAGTGCTGGATCAAGTGTTGCTAGTGCAATCCTGCTTAGTCCTAGAACACCAAATGGTAGCATTCAACGTGCCATAGTACAATCTGGTTCCATATTTGCAAATTGGGCTAATAAACGTGAACCTCGAGCTCAAGTCGTGCGTATTTGTGAAGCGTTAGGTTGTACTCTATGTCAGGAAGAGGCTAATCTACAAAATTGTTTGTTGAATGCTAATGTTAAACGGTTACTAGAGGTCACAAAATTAGAGACTTTTGCGCCTGTTGTGGGTGATTTGCAAAATATCTTGCCATCACATCCAAATGAGCTTATTAAACAATATAAACGTGGAATACCATTGATGACTGGTTTTACAAAACATGATGGCTCCTTTGTTATAGCAACCTATTATGATGAACTCAAAGCTTTACAACGAGATTTAAACCAAATTACTGTGCGTGAGTTCACCAAAGGCATAATGAGTATTAATAATGATACAAATGGTTTATCGGATCAGTTATTGTTCCGCATGTTGTTTACACCGAAATTATTGGATAGCCGGGATCATAAAGCTGCTTTACCCAGTTATTTTGATGTGAGTATTTTACAATTTTAGAGATTTTGATATCCTAAATAATATTGAATCGTCTGTCTTTCAGTTAACCAATAACATCTTTATGAAATCGCCAGTCATAAGTTTGGCGAGTAAAATGTTTGCCACAAAAACTGCTCCCGTTTATGTTTATAGCTTTGATTATGATGGTGAAAAAACACGCTTTGGTTATGAAATGGGAAATATGCATTATCCCTTTAATGGTGGCATACATCATTCCAATGACAATATTTATCTCTTTTCGACGCATAAACTAAATGAAAAGGATACTAAAATGGCTCAAAAAATGGTTGCCATATGGACTTCATTTGCTATAACAGGTGTCCCTAGTTCTGGTGATTTTCTTGAGGATGAAACCATAAAACCTATGACAAATGAAGTGGGTCCTTATTTTCATATCAATGAACAAATTTCTATGAATGAGGATTTACTACAAGAACTAACCGAAACATTGGATGATCCAATGCATAATAAGCTAGATAGACCTGATATTAAATTTTAAATAAAATTCTATATAAATTTGTATTTTTCAATATATAAATTAAACAATTGTTTCCTTAAATATCTGATCTGATCTATCTGTATAACAAATTTGGAATTTATAAATATTTGAATAGTCGAGTATTACACGAGTGAACATAACAGCAGAACTTTCTCTCTCTATCTCAATTTGCGTTTGTAGGAAAGGGAAGTGTGCGGGTCGCTCAGTCCCTATGATCGGTGTTAGTGTGAAATCGATACCAAAGAAGAATAGACGCAGTGGCGGCGTAGCATGAGTTGGCATTCGGGGTGGTTTTCTATTGAGCACCCCTAACATAAGGGAACGTATCCAAACTACGTGACCCATTTATGGTTACACTTTTTTCCCCCCTCGGTGATCCGTAGTATATGTAAGCAGAGTTTTATGTTGAACAACACCAAATGTTTTGAGTATGTCATCTATTGCCCTGTATCGATGGTCTAGTTCTCCGTAAAATCTGTCAAGATATCCTAACATAGATCTGTGCATATCTTTTGACAATGTTAGTTTAGCATCTTAAGCTTTTTCTTCTGAAGTCACAAAAGGTTGATAAGAGTTTGGATGCTGCTTCTTTTGTATCGTCATTTTCTCTAATGCTACTGGGATCACACAAGTCTTCGATTGTTGATACAATTTTCTTAAAATCATTCTTCAGTAGTTTAACAGCATTCTGATGAGGACTCCATCGTGTCTCTATTAATTTTCCACCTCTTTCCCCAAAAAGTTTTTGAACTCATTTTGTATATCTTTCGACATATGTTTAAGAATCCATCCGATTCCTTTTTGTACGGGCGATTGCATTTTTCAATTTTCAGCATAAACATTGGGTCATATTTCGACAATAGATTAAACCCCCTCTCTTTGTTCTCTAAGTTTTATAAAATTTTTATTTTGTAATTGTTCGGGCAGAATGGTTGGCTATAAAGCGAATGAGTTGTCACCACCCTTGATGCTTTGCACCCGGGCCGGACCATGAAAATTGCTGCTCACTAATGACATCACTATATCGTTTTTCATCTATTTGTCCTGTACTATTCTATCTCTTGCCGATATGCCCGTTTATTTTATTCTACCTATAGAAGTCTTTAATTCCCTATAGTATTGTGAAAAATGTATTATGTTAACTTATAAAGAATATTTACCTTGCCATTGAGTTCCTCATTGGGTTGTGCGGTGGCCACAATATTCGAGCAATAGCGATCAATATTCTTACCGCAAGCTAATTGTAGTGTTGGATTAAAACGGAAATCAGTATTTTGTTCAATCATACGATTCACAACAACCAAATGGCAACGCGGATCGAAGAGTGGATCATCCTTATAGGTCTTGAGACAATCCAAAAGATTGACGGAATCAGCTTTAGCACAGAATTTATAAGTCATTTCTTTGCATGTATTGACTAAAGTGTAATCTGTTGCACTGTCACCAAGTTCAGATTTTTTCACCATAAAAATAGCATGATGACAAGATTTGCCCAAGCGCGGTGTATTCTGTACAAGACATTCGATGGCCTGTGGAAACAAAACAAATAGGTATAAGGTATTTTATAACTTGAACAATAAGAATATGGTAAATATATAGTACACATAGTAGAGTAGAATATAATTAGATATGGTTGAGTTGGGAGTGTTAAGTGTGATGGCTGCTGGATGGAAACTTGCATTTTTATTCACCTGTCCGGGACCCTTTTCCATAGTACAAAATTGTTCCAGTTCTTTTTTGCAGGCATTTGCTAATTTCGGATCTAATGCGATACTTTCACGCTGTTGATAGAGTTGTGATTTGACTTGTTGACGACACTCTTTGGGTATCGTATGTCGTTGACCACGTATGGTCTCGTTACGCATGACTTCACTCAAGCAAGCGACCACTTCATTCTTCGTAGTGCTTGCAGTACAGTAACGTGCAACGTATGGACGGCAAGCTTCTTTGAATTTGTAAGTAAAATGATAATTTTTCAAAGAAATAATCTGAAAGTGTTCGATGGCAGCACGACATTTCAGATCTTGACGCAGATCAGCATCATTTTTATGAGAAATCAGACAATCCATCATTTCACCTAATAGAAAAAAAAAAACAAGAAGTGAATTCATTCATTATACATGATTATCTGAAAAGACTCCAACTTACCTTTGTCTTTGCCACCTTTAAATATATGTTCACAATGCTTTTGCATTGCTTCCGAGCAAACAGACATTATAACCGGATTAAGTTCAATATTGGCTGCTTCCTCTTCTGTATACTTCGATACTGCTGCCTTACAATCATCTTCCAGATTATCTAAATTGTTTTGTAAACATTCCATTTCTGCTCCCTTTTCCGTGCGATCAAAACAATGCAATGCCAAATCCGGTAAACAAACATCTTCCACTTCTGGTATGAGATCCACTGAAACCGCACGTTGACGCATTACGCGTTTAACCTCTTTAAAGCAATCTTTGCGTAACGAAATCTTTTCATCATCGCTGTAGGCAATGCGATGAAGACATGGCAGTATCATGGGACCACGTTCAGGATCCATTTGTGCATCGGTAACATCATCCCAAGAACGCTTGGCTCGACAATATTTAATGGCATCATCACGACAATGTTTATACAATTGTGGATCCAATTTAAAATCACGTGCCACAAAATATTGAATGATAAGCAGGGCATCTTCACATTCTGGCAACATTACTGGGGTATCTAAACGTTCCATTAAACATGACATAACACGTGCCTCACCGCCATCAGTGTCTTTACAAGCGACATCTACCACAGGTTTACAGGCTCTCCTTAAAACTGGATCCACACGCCAATCTTCGCCTGCATCTGTAATCTTTACAAGCGTTTCAAGGGCACGTTGACATTGTGATGTTACACGATGATTACGATTACGTTTGCGTGCATGCTCCATAAGGCAATGAATGATTTCACCACCATTTCCCAAACCCGCTACCAATTGGATTTTATTTTGTTCTGCACAGAATTTCGGTATATCATCAGAGCAATCGCTTAGTATCTCCGGTGATAGTTGATAGTCTTGCATAAGCATACGTCTATGATCATTTATCTCTGCACGGCATTCGGGCACAATTTTGGTACCATTCTTTGAAACAGATTCCAAGCACAAAAGTATCTGGGCAAGTCGTACATGTTTGTCTTCGGAAACGCCACGTCGACAATGATATTGTTTGATGTCATCTTTGCAGGCCTTGGCCAAGCCATGCGAAACTTTATAGTCTTTAGCGATTTGATTGTCACGTTGTGAAATGTGATTACCACACTGACCACTCATGGCAGGATCATTTTTGTGCTTGACAAGACATTTGAAGGCTCCAGCAGTCAAGGGTTTTTCCTGAAAAGCAAACAATTTTTAGTATAAGAAATACATCATTTCGAATGACAATTTAATATTCGACAAACCTGTGGACAAAGACTTGCCAGATCACCAGCGCAAATCTCAAAGAATACCAATTCACTACGTTGTTGTTCCACATTTGTAATGACCAACTTGCATGCCTGACCCAAGACACCCGCTCCCGTTTCTTGTAAGCATTGCACAGTTTCCAATTGTGAGATACGTCGATGCTCAATGTTAAGACGCCCACACTGCAATTGTTCCACTTCAGTGCCGCATGCATCATAGAATTCTCCCACAGCAGGGTGATCTGGTACTAAAACATTATAAGCTCGTCGCAAATAACTACGACATGCACTATTATGTGGCAGCTTATCCACATGCTCTTCAAGGCAACTCCACAAATCGACTGCATTAATACAAATCTGAAGTTTTTCATTTTCATTGGCACATTTCGTGGGCAGTAATTTATGTTGAACATTGTCGGTGCTCTGTAATTGACGTTGCTGATGCCAGATTGCATGTTGACACAGGTCAGGCAATGCCTCCAGTTGACTAGATGTAAAGCTATTCACACATTCCAATACAGAAAGATTGTCGGTTTGTTTAATGTGAGTGCACAATTTCCTTAGATCTTGGCACTCATTATTGTCTATCAAACTATGTTCATCTTTGTTATTTTGTATTGTCGATGGATTTACGGCAGAACGATGTATTCTCTTATTGTTATTGTCCTCTGATGGGGCTAATAATGAAATCTTTAATTCTGATGCTGCTGCAGCAGCTGCGTCTGTTGGATAGATGCCGGTTGTCGTCGTTATCGTGAAAAGAACAAGAAAATAGTGCATTAATTGCTCCCATCTCATTTTGTTATTGTTGTTGCTGTTGTGTGTTTGATTAAGTGGCTTGGTGCCTTGCACATTTAAACGTTTTGTTTTGTTTGTCTCTAGAAATTCTGCTTGCGTAAGCAAATCCAAACTAATCGCGTATTTTAAAAGAATCTATTCGTGGTGTCTGTCGTGTGTTTAGCAAAACGAAACGATAAATCGTAGTCTTGTCTTTGCCTCAGCTTATTATTACAACGATAACATACTGTGTATGAACATGACCAATGCCACCCGTGTTATCGATAAGTGCATTCAGCATTCATTTGAAGTAATGTTGATGTTTTTAAGTTATCGATTATAATTTGTTTTTAAAATTAAATGAAGAAATTAAGTTAATAGTAATTAATAGACAATTATAATAAATTTATTTTAAATTTTTTTTTTATATTATTGGTATTTATTTATCTGGCAGGTCGGAGAACCTTGTTGAGTCTTATAGACCAATAAGTTTGTTTCCGACATTCTTTAAGATATTTCAAAGAATTTATTATCTTTGATTAGTTTGTTCGTAGTACAAAGCGTTAAGTTGAGCGAGCATATGAAATCATCAATTTGCTATTGAGGCTTAGCATGGCATGCAAGCGGAGAAACTTAATCGAGCAAATTGCTCCTCTTTTCCTTTTTGGTGTTCTGCGATCTTAAGTAAGCCTTTGACTGGGTATCACCAAGTCCTATTAGTTATCACACCGTTTACTTTGGTAATGAACCTTTGGGTGAATGACATGAGTCGCAACGTCGTAGTGCTAGGCTCCAAGAACGTGATCGGTCACATGTCACTTTTGTGGAATTGCCGGGCGGCAGTGATGGCTCTGCTGTTGCCATCGCCGCCAATAATAATGGTGACTTCGGATCGGTTGACAACATGGGAGCTTCGGTGCTAAGTGTTGTGAGCAGTGGTGTCAAGGGTTTGTTCTAGTGAAAGTGGAAAAACAACAACATATTTCCAGGAAAACAAATTTTATTGCTTAAAAAATATTTTTTAAGTCAAAACCTCCACGTGAGACTTATGTACATATATCGATCAAAGTGACAGGGCAGGGCTGTTGTGATGATACAAGGCAGTAGTGAACTAAAACTAGTGTTGTCTACACTACAGTCACCTCTATAATGAAGTCGTTGGGACTAGTGTATCACTTCGCTATAGAGACGCCTCTCTAAGAATGAGTTCGTTATAGAGGAGTCCGACTGTATTTACTGCAGACATGCTGACCTTCAATGATCCTAACGCCTAACATATGCAGATGACACTTGTAAACTGTTCAACTCTGGCTTGTCCACAGCGATTCCAGAATTGAATTCAATTCAAGCAAATCATCAAATTATAATTTCACGTTAAGGCGCGGTATTTGTCCAGAAATCGATCGCATTCGGCTTAGAGATCATTCCTAAGGAAAACCAAGTCCCGGTACCCGTACAACATAAGGAAAGTTTGGGTTTTCCAAAACAAGGCTGTAAGAAAAATGACGGCAGCCCATGGTTTGCATGCAAGACAACTCTATGATAGGGTCTTCAAGATGCCTACAGTGCTTGAGGAAGTAAGCATCCTTTGCAATCAGCGGCTGTATAGACATCCAAATAATACATATAATGCGATGCTGTTTCTCACCCAAATTTTGAAATGACGAAGGTGGAAAAAACTCCACCAAACGACCATCTACACATTTAAATAATTTTTCTGTGTAAAAATTTCCAGAATAATTTATTTGTACGGGTCAAAAACGAAATTGGAAAAAATTTACAATTTGAAAAGAACAACAATTTGTATGAAGGAAACATGATCGAAGCATCGAATGTCTTTGGATACATGACCATTTTGTGGAACAAAATAGGTTTTAAACCGGAAATGATGAATAAGTGTAACTTCTTTTAAATATTTAACCGTTGCGGACTGAATTTTAATTTTGAGATTAAGTCCTGGTTTTCTATAAAAAAATGTCACTAGACTCGATTTATAAATCGAACAAAGGTCAGATGTATTTTAAATGTGAAGTTTAACAAGGCAATGTCATTGGAAGGGATCAATTGCTATCGCCTGCATTAATATTCACCGGTTGCTTCATCAGTTACTGCCACCTTCTGCATTACCGATCACCAGTCGGTCGCCAGTTGTTACCACCACATACTGGTTCATCTCTGCATTACTTTTGACTGGTAAATTCATTACCAACCATTAATACGACAAGGGGTTACTGACTTACTATGGAAACGCGCACTTACTGGTTCGCATATGCATAATCTACAACTAATTCACTAACCACCAGGTTATAAGAAAAGGAATTACTATCTAAATGGAGACTATTGCCATACTGCAGGTTTATACTTCATATTGGATGGGTGAAATTTTCCATTTTGGTTTTAAAGTGCCTACTGTCATTCCTAAAAATGAATATAAATAGGAATAGGCACGTGGTTATTGCATTGTATATGAGAAAAGTGCAACAGAATTGTATCGTTAAATGTCAAAAATTTATGGTAACCAATAAATGGCAACTTTTGGAATTCACTTGAACGTCAAATGATTTTTTTAATGCCTTAGGGGCTATCCACATAATATGTCACACGTTTTTGAAATGGGGGGATGTTAGAAGGAAATGTGACCACCTGTTACAGGGAGAGGGTAGTGGTATCAGAAGCTTATATAGAACCCTAAGAGAGGCAAACATTTAAAGATACGAGTAACAATATATTTTCGGTTTCTACTGCAAAATAAGTGACGTCACACCAGAAGGGGGGAGGGGATCTCAGAAATGAGACCAAGGGGAAGGGGGTGCAAGAAAACATGAAATTCGTGTGACGTAATATGTGGATGACCTCTTAAATGTGAAAAAATCAACAGATGTTAAGCGTTTGCAAGCGACGGCTTTGGAATGTTTCAGGGTAACAGAACTTAGTATTGCTATTCTCAATATTTATTAGATCAACAGATTAAAAACATAAATCATTATGAATTTTTGAAGCTGACAAATATGTTAAAAATATAGTTAACAAATATAATTATACATATTTAATATTCTTCTACTCCTTCAAAATGTTGTAGTTGGGAGTTTTGAGGCAAATTTATTAAATCGTTTTGGGTAAGTTTTATTAATGAGTGACGCAGCACAGCCATTTTGTGATTATCTTTGACTGTTCAATATCATTTTATTTCATTGGGTTCATGCACCTTAGTTTTATTTATTTAAATGCAACTCATATAAATAACTCCAGAAAAAGGACAACAAATTTATAAAGAAAAAGGACACAACAAACTCAAATGAACAAACCAAATTACTGTGACAAGTTAACTTTTTCCACCTGTAGCCTGCAACTAACTGTAGATTGCAATATGCAGTTATAAGCAACGGTGGCGGTAAAATATAAAATAAGAATAATAAAACAAAAAATAAATAAATAAAATGAAGCATCACAAGGGTCCCTGAACCCTTCGAATGCACACCAAAACAAATACATACATACAACAGAATGTCCTCCTGAGCGTTAACTTAGAAAAAAGGTCATTGTCACAACAAAATTGCATCAACAGTTCAACAAACTGTTGCCAAAATAACATACGAGAACAAACAATTTCAAACAAACAAATTTTCTCAACTCTAAAGAATAAGAAAACCATAAATTTACAGCTAAATAAACTAATGCATCTTAAATTAAAATGAATAAAAATAGAGAAAAAAAAAAAAATTATGGATAAATGAGCAAAACAATGAAACAAATGTTAAATCCTTAAAGTAGATAAGCCCACAAAGCGGCACTCACTAACAAGTTTTGTTGCTCCGATCACTTGATCATCAACATCAACAATATCATCCTCTTCATCACCATCACCACCATCATCATCATCATCATCACCACCATCATCATCATCATCTTCATCTGACTCTTCTCGTTCTACTTTTTTTCCTTTGTGTGTGTGTGTTTTTTTGTTTTGAACTCAACCTGTGCGGCATGTGCCGCAAACGAGCAAACGAATTCGACAGGCGACGCAAGCTCTTACTTACTCGTACGTACTACAATCCTTTTTGCGGTATCCTTTTTGTGCTTTGTTTTGCGGTCTGGTTCAGCTTGGTCTTTTTAGTTTTGGTCTCTTTTGGTTCGATTGTGGCTCGTGTCATCATCTGTTGAATTATAAATTATGGCAAGGAATTAATTTTGCTTCTCCCCAATGTTGGTTGCATTGCATTTGGTTTTGCCGAGTGTTCCATTTAAGACAACGCGCGCAACTCATCGAATCTGGTACACAAGTATTGCAACAGTAACAGCAGCAGCCCCAAAGTTTTGTTATAAGGACACAATTTAAGCTTTGCTGCAGTTTGCTAAAGGCAGCATACGAAGGAGAGAATGATGATGACTGCGAGACTCGGTCTAGTTCAGTTCAGTTCAGTCCCAATACCAATATTAAGGATATTGCATATTGCATTTTCGTATATGCTCCTTTTCTTTTTGATTTTTCTGTTTTTCTCTTCTTTGGTTATCTGTGTTGAGCACCTGTCGCTCATCCTTAGAGTCCTGCGCATCACCATCATCACCATCATCTTCATCTCTAACATCGGTGCTCGATTCGACATAAGAAGAACCTAAAAGGTGCGCTTAAATTCTTATAATGACTTTTGGCTTGCAGTCAGTTGCTTTGTTTCCTTTTGCTTGGATCACAATTTGTAGCATGATTTTCTCTTTATTGTTCTTCAATCACTGAATGATCCTCAAATCTTTTTATAATCTCTACAAAATAAAATTTCTTTGTTTCCTTCTTCCTTTCTAACCTTTACTTTCCTTTCCTTTTCTTCATCCTTCTTTTGGTTCGTTTTTGTTTGAAAATCTCTTTTTCTAATTGGTAAATGCATTCGTTGTTATCCAATAGTTTTAGATTTACTACTTCTTTATTGGCATTTCACAGGTTTCTTGGCTCTCTTTATGTGCCCCTCAACTCAACTATAACACTTAACAATATTATTCGATATGTCAAATCCAAGTTTCTTCTCTCGTTCCGCTGTGTTTTTCATTGCTTTTTGTTTAGATTTTGCCATTTTAATTGTTGCTTGCACCTTTTTCATTGATTTTTTGCTGCTGTTGTTGTTGATTTCTTTTTGCTTTAGTATTTATTTGTTTTTTGCACACGTCGTCTTTCCATCCGTCCGTCCGTCTGTCCGTCCATCTGACTGACTAAATAACTAACCAACTAAGTGACTGACGACTGGCCATTTTGTTGGGTTTTTATACCTTGTCTGCTTATTTGTTGTTATTGTTATTGTTGTTGTTGCCAATTAAGCTGTTTAAATAGATTTGCTAATGTTTGCTTTCTTGACTGTTACCCGATGTCTCGTTTAGGGGTTTTTGTTTTTTGTTTTTTTTTTTGTTAAGCACGTTACTTGACTTGGATTGGATTGGATTTGTCATGGTGACGCAGCAGTGACGACGGCGGTCATTGCATTTGGTTTACATACGTTTTAAATCGAAACGACTTAAGATTTTCTTTTCAACCTCTCAAGCCAAGACACATAAGCCACACACAAACACAAACACATGAGGAGGAAATGAAAGCTTAATCTGTAAAACTTTTTTGGTTTCTGATTTATTGAGAACTTGTCGCATATTGATTTTTTTACCCCTAAATTAGTGACACTGGGAATTGAAGAGTTAAGTAAATCAAACTCAAATTGTAACATCTCTTAATTTTACTTTTTGCTCAGCAAAATAAGCAATCTGGCAATACTGGTCACAGCCTCACATATTGTCTCGTTCTCTAGGTGGCTTCGCAACAGCAGAAATAAACTAACGCTGAGCAACAAGTGTACAGTGTACTAGCGCCCTTCTGGTTATGTGGTATAAGATATGCCTGGAGTAAAGCTACAAATGCAAACCGCAAACGGGCTCAGACCCTGTAAAACAAAGCCTTTCGCCTCCTCACTGGCTGCGAATAATTTCTTCGCAACTTAACACTACATCCTGACCTCAACCTGGCTACTGTTGAAGAGCAGATCGGTTTTTTATTCGAGCAGATACAAAATCGATTGATGGCATACAAAAACATATTAGTCAGACCTCTGGTCAATGCGTCCCTATAAGAAGGCTGAATCATCAACACATCAGAGTCCTTATCCCTTTAATATAACTTTTGAAAAAAAAACATAGTCTTTACTTCAATCAAGAAATTTAGGACAATTCAAAAGAATTGATGAGTTCAGTGAAAATTTTATCAACACATCACTGGAGCTACACTAATTTCTATGTATCACATAAAGCAGTGTTTTTCAAAGTGTGAGGAGAGGTCGAAAAGCCTCAGTAAAAAAAAACAAAGCTCAAAAAGACATTTTTGTTAAAGAAATTAATTATTAACTAAATAATAAAAAAAAAAAAAAAATACCCACGAGTCACATTTATAATTGGCAGTCACTCTGACAGTCAAGTGATTGGCTGTGAATCCTTTATTAATAACTGTGACTGGTAAAATTAAGGAGTTTTTAATTGCCATTGTGTACATCTTGTCAGTCAATTAGAGAACACCATGACTGTCACGGTGCCTATTCGATGAAATGCAGCTTAAATTATGTATTTAATCAATACCTAACTATGGATTTGATATTCATAATATTGTATAATAAAATAGACTGTAAAGGCAAGGAGCAGCGGGGGGAATGGGGTCGAAAAATATTTTTACACACTAAGGGGATCGCGACATGAAGCAGATTGCCAAAATATTGCCATAAAGAATTTGAAACCTTTTAGCTTATTGCCTATAAGACAAGTCGGATATAAAAATATGTATATACATACGTGTAAAAAATTTTAAGAAGTTTAAATAAAAATATAATGAATATAATAAAAAATAAATTGTATAAATTAATTAATTTTTAAAAATATTTTAAATTTCCAAAACATAAAAATTTGTTAATAGAAAGAAATATATACAATACAATCTAATTTGTATTTTTAACAATATGGCAACACTTTTTATTATGTTCAGTTGCTCATCTTCTAACTGAGATTTACAGTTATTTTCATTTCAGCAAACTCGCAAAGTTTCTTAGTGATTGTGCTCCGTGAAAAATATAAATTTTATTAAATTTAACCAAACAAAATAAATAAAAAATTGTACAAACCGTGTTTAAGCATGTGCAAAGTGTTATTATTCATTTATTGCGTGTTAAACTTTGTTTGTTATTCGAAATTCTGATGTATTATTTTATTGTGTGTGTGTGTGCTTTTGTGTAAGTGGTGATCTTTTGGTGCAAAATTTCCATAAGAATTTTGAATTAAATTCAGGTGTAAATTAATAAAAAAATGTGAATTATTGAAATATATATAAATTATGTGTGTTTTTTAGTTTCAATTTCTTATGCAAATCATTATTTTGTTGTGTTTTTTCTGATTTATTAATTGCAAAGTGAAGCAGAGAAGAAGATCGCAAAAAGTGCGTCGGCAGCGCAGTCGCAGCATCGTTATCGTTTTGGTGCGCTCTCGCTTTGATTAAGCACAAAGAGTAAACAATGTAAAGCAGAGTTGCATTTCAAGGTGAGCGAACTAGAGAATTATGTTCTTTCAATTTGAATATGTATTATTATTTTGTGACATTTATTACTTTCGTTTGAAAAAAAATTAATTGTTTTGAAAATTTATTATTATTTTATTTTTATTGATGATTTAAAATAGATTTAATAATGAAAATTATGCTATATGTATATTAATATGAATGGAATTCTTTCTTTTAATTTTAATTTCATTTCAAAATAATTCAATTAAATAACGAACACATTACTCTGACTTCAGTTGTGATATTAATTAAAACTCCAGAAAAAACATAAAAATAAAAAAAGATGAAGTTTGAAATTCCTTTCTTTATTTAAATTATTATTTTTCAAAAAACGTGTATTGTTTAGGCCAGTTTGCCTAATCAGAAAAAATCATAAATTTTGCAAACGGTTGCTATGAACCTGCAGACGAAAATTATATCGGCTTGTGTGAAAGGCGATCTGGTCCTCAATTACTTCCAAGTTCCTGTACTTATGCAAGGTTGAGTTCCTCACGTACCATGGGCGCAAAGACTTATTCTGCAAGACTTGCACCCTTTTCCGTTGGGATTTAGCAGCAGAACCCCAAATCTGGATGCCATTTCTCCAAACAGGGACAATGATTTGGGCATAAACTGTGCGATTATTCCGGAGAGAGAGTGAGCTTCTCCTTAATTTCGCTTCTGATAAATTTGTATTTTATAGTGTTTTTACTGTGAAATGTTACTTAAAACATAAATTTTCTCCTCTTTGTGGTATGGGACTATGTAACATACTGTTATGATTCTTGCACATATGTATGGTGTATTCTTTAAATCCGTTAATCTGTGATTTTTTTAATGCTGCGCTGCTTCCGGCTACACTTGTGGCAGAAATTCTGACAAGATTACCCCTAAGACATGCCAAATTTACTGTATTTTTGACTTTATTCAGACATAATTGGACTCCATATTCTCACTATCCTACTTGAAAAATATACTTACGACATTGAATGCGAATTATAAATTCGATTTTATTGGATGTTACCTTAAGCCAACATGATATTTCTCACATTTAGAATATGATTAAAAAATCATCTTTCCTTCCTTTTTAGGGTTCCGTACCCATAGAGAGCTAACGGGACCCTATTACTAAGCTTACGCTGTCCGTCCGTCCGTCTCCTGCTCTATCTCATGAACCGTAATAGGTTAGAGAGTTGAAATTTTCACAAAGTGTGTAATTCACTTGTGTGTAGAACGACAGATACTAAAAATACACATTTTGAGAAGCATTCTTCTTTAATTTAACCTTTTGTTCAACAATTTTGTTTTATTTTTTTTGTTTTCCGACTCACACTTGGCTGATTTTTTTTCTTTTTGTTTTCCTTCTGATTCTACAAGTTGACTTGTTTTACAAATATTTTCTGATATTCTGTATTGCTATTAATTTCTAACTTGATAGATTACAGTTCTCTCTTTCACTTTTGGTTCTTATTTTAGAAAATCGCACATCTGTGGTATATTTAAAGAATATTGCTTGGGTTGGCCCTTGCCAATGTTTATTTATATCTATAAAAAATTCTTCTTAACATGGTTTATTCCCCTAAAAAATATAGACTTTCTAACCCGATTAGGTTAGGTTAGCGGGCAACTCATATTTGGTCTTTAGTTAAACAAAAATCCAAATTATATTATATATGAATGTATTAAGTAAGTTTCATTACATTCATGCCTAAAGGGTAGTGTTTAAACATGGATCATTTTTAGTCTACTTATTTCTATAATATTCTCAAGCAGATTTATAGCCAATTTCTAATTTGAACTTTACAAAATACTCAATCCAATTAGGATTAGATATGATATTCAGAATCTTTGATTGGAATCTCTAACAACTTGCTTTGACCCAGAACTGTAAGCAATATAAGGTTTCTACATTACATTACTATAAATTTTAAACTGAGTTTTGAGTTTTCCAATTAATCAAAACAGTATCCTTTTTAGTATTTTATTCTAAATTCTCAGCTTTTATATAAGATTTTCAAATCAATCGATGACCATTGGTGAGGGCTGTAAAAAACTGGTCTATTAAATCGCTTGAGGGATAATAAAATGAAACAAATTTATCACTTTTCTATTTTACCTTTATGAAAATAAAGATAGTCCTTTTGCTGTTATTGTTTTTCTGTTTTTTGTATTTTTTAAGAAACAGGTGACATTTTTCGTTGACTCATTCAAAAATAATAAAATTCTAAATCACTTACAATCCTAACTCACTTCTCATTTCATAAGTAAGTATTAATAACTTATCAATTTGAACGGATTATAACACAACAAAAAAATGGTTTAAATGAAACAAAAATAAAAACCCGAAAATCAAGACAAAGGCAAAGAATAAAGAAACAAAGAAAGATCAGTAGAAGAACAGTACATAAATGTTGTCAGAGAAACGAAGGAAGGCAATTGAATCTAAGTTGTACTACATTTGTTGTTTTTGTTTCCATTGGTTTGAAATTAGGTCATTGCATTATAATCGCATGTCTGAATAATGTGTATATGTATGAGTGTGTTGTATCTGTGTGAGTATGTGAGTACCTGACTTTGTGTTTGTGAATGTTACGACAGGTGCTGGCGCATCAAGTACCTTTAGATACTTGAAAGTACTGCATGCAATATTGGTCAAAAAGGACACAACTATAAAAATCGTAAAACACAAAAAACACAAAAAGTGCGTCAGCTTGCTTTTGGCTTGAGTCAATTTCAAAAAACTCGTACTATGTCAGTAAGTATGAGTATATCTAAGGACGAGGTACTACGTCAACTCCCCTTGGTGCCTTGCATACCCTCCTTGCTGTTATTATTATATAAAGATTAGAAGGAGATTAATACAAGTGGCGGTTTACACTTGTCGTTGTTCATTTTCTTATGTTTTCTTTTTGCTTGATGTGTATTTGTTCTCCTTTTTTGTTTTTGTTTTTGTTGCCAGTCAGTTGTTCAGTTGTGGTTTTACGAATCTGATTTTATGACTTTTGACGTGTTGCCAGTAATTATTTTTGCGTATATCTTACAGGAGGATTTCCTTTTTTATTGCCATTGCTCTGCCTTTCTGCCTGCAAGGTGCACGTGTGTCTGTTCAACACACAGACATACAAACTATAATACCTACTTATACACAGATACATCAGCAATCTGAAGATGATGCTGTAATTTTATGCTATGTTGCTACTTTGAGACTTCTCTCCTCGTCTTAATTTTTTTTTTTTTTTTTTGATTTTGTATAATATAAAGCGCAGCATATGTTTTGGTTAAAACCAACTAAACCAAACCAAAAACCAAACCGGCTTGGAACCTAGAGCGATTGCTGTGCGCGCACGCTCCAACAAGTTTATTTTTTGAGCGCGCATTGAGTCAGACTCAATAAGTTTTGCGCCTGCTGACGACGATTACGACGATGATGATGATGATGATGATGACGACGACGACGACAGGTTTCAGGATTCAAACAGCAGCAGGTGCCCCCAAAAACAATATAAAAAGGAATCACTACGAACAGCCTAGAGTGAGCCAACAACGACACACAAACTATAGTCAGTCATTCCGTCATTTTGTCATTCAGTCAGTTTGTAATGCATTCAATCGTAAGGACATAAACATAAATGAGTATATGTAGTTGTAAAATTGAAAAGTTCAGACTGACGACGATCGACGTCTCCTTCGTTGTCTTCTTGTATGTACATGCCAGCTACTCGGTATTACAACAGATACAAGCAAACATAAAGTGAGCCGCTGTCGTAGTATCATCTTCGATGTTACAGGTGCCTTCTGGCATGAATCCTGTGCTACATATCATCATTATCATCATCTCCTTTACAACAAATGAAGCAGCAGAAGCAACAGCAACACGGCAGCTCAAAAATTCCTTATTGCTCTTTCGGTTCATTCGGGTTTCTTTTTTTAATTGTTTGGCATAGTCTACGTCGTATTCATCTTCGTTTTTCTTTGGTTGGATTTCTGTTTTTTCCTTTTTTTTTTTTTGGGTTATTACCCAGTTGCGCGCCCTTAGTTCTAGTTCAATTCGGATTCACCTGCAGCAGCAACATTTTTTAATTTTATTGAACACGCGTTCGCTCCGCTGAGTAGTGCAGTGAGTATCCCCGAGTATCCTGACTGTTCTGTCCTGACCTAAGACATCTTTTTTTTCGATAGCGTAGTTCTTCTTTATATTGTTGTAGTACAATATTTTCAAGAGTGAGAGAATAAAAAGGACGATAGCCTTTACCACCGTTTTGACTTTTCATGTTCTTGGATCTGCTGCTGCTGTTGTTGTTATTGTTGTTGTTGTTGTTGTATAAACTATTATTTTTATTAATAGCCAAAGTCAGAAAGTCACCTGCGCATGCATGCATACCAAAGCACCTTTACTTCGTACCTTTCTACACTTTACTCCCCTCCTCATCATCCAAAATGAAAATGTTTCCTTCTTCATCATAACTACAATAAATGTGCGCCCTTATTTCTAGATCCTTTGCGGATATGTAGGCGCGTTAAAACCTCTATAATCTAATGTTTTATTTCCTATTACACTTATGTAGATGTATTCCCTCTTTGTCCACCTTTATCCTTATTAGAGTTCTTTTGTGTTGAGCTCGCTTTTGAGTGCAATAACCGACCTGGTCCGGTACGATCCGATGCCTATACAAAGTTACACATGTGGGTGCACAAATGTCTCTCCCCATCTCCCTTCATCTCTCTGTTTTTTCTTTACTCATCCATCCATCCATTTTATTTGTTTAATTTTGTTAAAAAGTATTCTATTTTGTATAAAGAAAAAGCGCAAGATAATACAAAAAAAAAAAAAAAAAAAATGTATATAAAAGAAAAACATTTAAATTCAAACGACTTTTGGTAAAACTTGACAAATCATGTGGGCTCAGGTGTTCAGAATTGTTCTTGTTTACTACTCACAATACAAAAGGTCTATCGAAGTGCTTATACACAATATATGTATGTACATAAGTATAATGAGAAGGGTTGAAGAGATAGGTAGATCTGGGTTAATAACCTAGAAACGCGTGAATGAATGTATTTTTTCGAGAACAAGATTTCAATTAAAGTAAATATTTAATATAACTTCAAATCTAATATATGTACAATAAGTACAATAATCAATTGTTCTGTTCTTTCTATAAGAAATGAAATTACATTACTATATTAGTTTATTTTAGTAAGTCATTATTATTTGAATATTCAAATTTCATTATTTATTATTAAAACTATAGAGACATTTCTTTGATTTTTAGTAATACATAGGAACTAACAATAAAATCAAGTAATTGGACCCAGGGTTGGGCCATGACATTGTGTAGCCTTGGGCTAATACTACTTTGGGGGCCTGCCTAATTATTCAAATAATTGTTATTTTGTCATAAAAATGTTTTCGATAATGAAGTACTAGGAAAAATAGGAAAAAAAAAGTACAATACTAGCGATACCCGGCGTGCGTTACTACGCCCCTACTTGTTATTATAACTGATCTCTGACTTAGGGTTTGTCCTTTATATATAAGGATAAAAGATAGATTTTAAAATTTTTTTCTTTTCTAGCATCTCAACAAACCATTTCAGTATTAGAACTACTTCACCGCATCATACTGCATTATCAGCAACACTGCTTTCTGCTGTCTACGACACTAGCGACACTTTGGTCTTGTGGTTAGCAAAGTTCACGGCTTTAATTTTCTGAAATGATGGAAATAATCTTCATACTTTAGTCACATTTCGCAAAACCATAATGAAACAAAAACATTTCTCATGACTCTTTCCGTCCATTGGTGAAAACCTTATGAAAATCCTTTAGATTTCTTTTGGGTTTATCGCGCTCGAACTGACAGATAGTCGTGGCGGAAGACTTTGTTTTATAATATATAGTGATGAGACATACAAATATCAACTGTAAGACATTATATATTGCAAAAGAAATCAACAGTTTATGTATGGTTAGTTGTATATAATTCATAAAGCAACCATTCTTCATTTTTATGCTGCAAATTCCTGTATTTGCTCATCATATTGTAAGTACTTCGTTAAATCACAATTTATGGAAAGAAATGATAAATGATTTTGTGGAAAGTTTGACATTGTTGTATTATATTTGTTTGTATATTAATACGACATTCTGGAGAAACAGCGCCCTGCCTTACAGCTAGTGATTGATAACCTTAAAAAATCTTTAAGTTAATATAGCAATTTGGTAAAACATCAACAGGTGTCTTATCATAAATTGGTATACAAATTGCATTGCAAGAAGTGGAAGATTCTGGCTTAGACTGAATGCACTCATTCACTAAATGTTAGTCTACGTCATCTGAATAATAATCAATAATATTACGTACACTTTCGAGATCTAAGTTTTTCATATTTTATTTTGCAAATCCATTAAAAATTTGAATTTTTTACTGTCTATTTCATAGACTTGGCTACTTGTATTTAAATCAGGGCTGTCCGCGTGCTTCATGCGAAGTGAAGCCTCAAATTGATAACTGAGGAGTAACAGAAATTTCTTTCTTTAGTTAGAAATCGTTGACAGACTGGTTATTTGTAAAGCAGGGGTGACTCGCGCACATGGTATAGTTAAATTCAGGGTTGCCAACCTTTTTTATATCTAAATTTTATTTTTTTTTTATTTATAATATTGTCCATTGTCTTCAATGGGTTCTGTGGCCCTTTATATCCACTGGGCCCTGGGCTGAAGCCCATAAAGCCATTAGATAGATCCACCCCAGATTGTGGCGAATTCTATTCAAAAAACTGAAAAGTGTATTTTTATATGTGAGTATTTTGTTATTTTAACAATGTGTTAGATTAAAATTAAAAAATTTGTTAAAGTCAACATAAAATTCAATCATTCTGTATTTATTTTAATTTTATCAATATGTTATGTTAGTAATTTAAAAAATAACAATATTAGCTTTTAAGATTTCTAACTTTTAGAATGTTTTCATTGTTTCTAAGATAAATAAGAATTATAGAATCCACTAGGGGACCCGGTGTGTGTGCCGACATAATGTTAGTGCGTGATTTTTGTAGTCATTGTTGTTGTCATAATTGTAATTTGGATCTTTCTGATATGAAACTTTGTCGTAAAATATGTAAAAATGAAATGATTAATCATATTTTTTCTTCTATTAGAAAAGTACATATATCATTATCATTTCAACGGTGTAGAAAGTGATATCTTCAGTGTCATCTAGTGGCGAGTTATAGTAAAATGGATAGTGTGAGAATATTTTCTTGGTCCGAATACCTACATATGTATACTTATTTTCATGGCGATTGGTTTAACGGTATAGAAGGTCAGCTGCATCTAGTAATGAATTACCAAATGGATAGCATAAAAACCTTCTCCATGAAAAAACACATATATGTACCAACTTTCATGCTGATCGTTCCAATGGTATCGGATTGTATCGATCTTGGACATCCATTTTTATGTATTCGAGGATCGCTCAGTGCCCAAAATTTGACCACCTCGCCAGAAGAAAAACAAAAAAATATTTAATCGGAAGTGGTTTGCGTAGTGTATATTCTAATGAGAAGCGTGTGTGAGATTTTCATATAGTATATCCTTATGTCATATAGATTTGTGAATATCTACAAATGAATGTCTATCGAATGGTTTCTTTTTTAACAAAATCGATTAGATAGTTTAGGCATAAAATGGATGACAAAAGAACTGTTCCCGTATTTATATGATAGATTAAGAATTTAAAACTCTGCCTCTGTCTATTTAGCCTGTTTTACACATTAGGTGAGTGCTGCTGTTGCCAAAGGTTGATGTGTACATTGATGTGCTTTCATATTCATTTCATCAAGTAATGTTGTGGAGAAATCATGGGGCCCCCGTGATTTGTATTGAACTTAGTCAATCTTCAGAATGATCTCTAAGACGTATGTGATAACTGGATAAGCTTTAAGACTCTCTCTCCATGAACATTTTGGTTTGAATGAGTTTTGAAATTGAATATATTCTATTGTATCCTTTGTTTTGAATTGCGACCTTTATGTGGTGAGAGAACTTAGTAAGTGATAGTGATGCTGGTTAAAGTCAAGATTATCTATAAGTCGAACACTAATACTGAGGCTAAACGCAATCTAAACTAGATATTTGAATGGACTTTAAGGATTTTGGTTGAACTCGCCCCTATGACGAGCAGCATTGTCTATTCTATCATATGGTAAGAATGCTGCTTAAAATACTTTTCAAAATTCTAGGACTTTTCATTTAAAAATAAATATTATGAATTTTAAATAAAAAAATGTTGTGTATCCCCTCCTTAACTACACATTTTAATCCCATACTCATTGTCAAGTTCAAGAGCTCTACTTAGTATTTAATTCTTAAATACTCGTACAATGAATAAGTAAATTGTCTTTCTATTTGACCTTAAATAAATGTTTTAAATTCTATAACAAATTATTTTACTATCCTTTCGGGAACAAATTGGAACAACAGAAATTGTTTCAAACCTGATTTTATTAAAATATTTACACGTGAATAAAAGATGTTGAACTATTTTACTTACATACATTGCGGTCCACAAACGGGCGGTTCTTTTGTGTAGCGCCAAAATTAATGTAGGATCAATATTTAAGTAAAAGAAAGGAAGAGGGTAGATAAAAATTTAACACGGCAATGCTTTGATCTGAAACCTATTGAAATGTGAAAAATGCACTTTGTAAAAAGCCGCATTACAACAGCAAAAGCGCCAAAATCGATAAAGAAAAACACAAAGTAAAAATCAATAAGACTTGAAACTAATTGCACTTCACTCTCACAACATACTACATACAATATACTTACAATTTAAAGATCCCAAAAATACAATGACATTTCTGGATCAAAAGAGAGAAGTACGTAGAAGTTTACAAATCACGTATAAAACCTCTGCCGTTTTTTTTGTTTTGTTTTTTGGTTTGCCACAATATAATTATCATGGTAGAAACGAAAAACATTGACAGCTGGAGCAACAACATTCAAAGATCGATTGTCGAATCATTCGATTAATTGTAAAAAATCAGGTGCACAATCACAATCTTACAATAACAAAAACGACTTAAAAAAAAAAGTACTAAATGAGATAAAAAAAAAAAAAATGCACTTAATTTTGGTAAATCTCACAATCTGAAATCATTAAACTCAGTTAACTGCAAAAAAAGCGGCAATTTTGTCACATAAATCGATCATAAAAGGATTTCACCACACCACAACTTTGTGGCATTCAACAAATTGATCAAAAATTGAAGAAGAACTTAAAGGAGTTAAGAAAAAATCAACGATCAACTAAATAAACAACAACAACAACAACAACAACAAGAAAAAGTGATCGAAGGTATTCAGTTCAATTGCACTTGCATACCAAAATACTACTCAAGGACTTTTATGAGTGAGCGAAATGAATGAAATTGTATTGAGTTGAATGGTAGATAAATCGATGGATCAATTGGTTACTTGGTTACTTGGATGTGTCGCCTTTATGCCGACAAAGTCGTCAGTCATCAGTCGTTGGTCGATGGGTCGGCAAGCGTTTAATAGCATTATCGGAATTATCACAGGCGCACGTGATATTATGACAGTACGAAACATTTTCATGAACTAAAGACACTTGAGGAACCTGTTTTTTTTTTGGGAAAAATACCATTTATGTAGTCGGCTATATGTACTTGAAAAAATAAAGATTAGTTATTGAAACTCTTTTTCGTGAAAGAAATTTATAAATTTATAAGAATCAATTCAAATTGGAATAAGATTTTTATTATTGTAGGCGGGAGTTTAATTTCTTTATTTTAAAGAAATAAGTATTTAAGTGTTTTGTAAGACTCTAAGATGTTATTTTAATCTAATACGCGTGTTTATATTCAGAACATTAGTTCAATTCTTCTGAAGAAAATGAATTATAAACTTGTATTGTTTGTCTGATAACAGAGTTAAGAAAGCATGTACTAACTTTTTCAAAATGGTTAGGGAATGATTTGTAAAAAACTAAGCTTTGAAGCTATCAACAAAATCAAAGTATGTACTAATTATTATACTTAAAATAAAAACTCAAAACAGTTGAACAAAAGTTCCAAGCAAACAACGTACTAGCAATTTAAGAAAATAAAGTTTTGTAAAGCATAAAAGGAATCGGGCAGACACAGGGTCTTATTTTAATAATGGAATCAAAAATTTCACATTATTGTCAAGAAGGCAGCTACTACTAAGTATGTAAACTATTCCCACAATTTTTCAGATGAGGAGATAATTTGAATTCAATTGTCTGACCAACGAACTCAAAGCCGCAACATAATTTATTTCCACTAATCAAAGTCAATTGTACTTTTTTGAGCTTGGAATTTTTAAATCTAAGGTATAGTTGCTGATGGAAATTTGTAAATAAAGTGATGTTTAAAATCAACAAGGTACTTAAAAATCCCTTTTTATTGTTTTTATTTTTTATATTAACCTTTAATCTGGGCACCATGATGTGCTTTGATTTTGCTTAGCCTCATACGGTGACAGCTTCATTGCAGTACAGAGCCAAAATGTAGCCTTTTTATACCTCGGAATTGCGGTTGCAACGGTTAGTGCTATGACCAAACGATTATTGAGTGATATAACAGACGGTCGATATATCGGCTAGTTTGAAAAGCGATCTGAAGAGTTGAGTTAAAAATATACCATTAGGGCAATTTCGTATTTTGCAAGACTTGCATTCTCTTGCATTGGAATTTAGAAGCTGTGCTTCATATCTGGATTCCATATCTATATACAGGGGTAATGATTAAGGTGTAGACTATCCGCTGCTTCCGTTGAGCAGCCAATGAAGCCTGTTTAATTTGTCTTAGCTGCTAAGTAAAACCGCAGTGATAAGCTGACAGAATGACTTTCTTATTCTAATTACGAGTATAAAAAGTGAAATGCCAAATTAAACCTTCGTGAAAGTTATAAAATCTTCAGTTCAGCCAAAGTTCGATTATTAAGAATAGTTTTGTATGTAAGCCTAAGCACAGCAATAGACTAATTTCAACACAAAATATCTATGCACAATTATATACCCATTGACCACCAAACGAAGTACATTTGTCGATATCACCATACAAACTTTGATCCAAATTCACGTTCTTATTAGAAAAACGTTTTTGATTTTTATACTATTGACTTGAAATATGGACACTCATATCCACCAACCATATAAATTTCAACCCTCAGACCTTTAAGAATTTATGACACTTTGTTGATAAAAAAAAGGACCTTCATTCCCGGGTTTTGAGTTCTATGTTATTTTTTCAATTTTTATTTTTGAAATCAAAATGAAAAGAGAAATTATGTTTGTTTTGTTTTTTCAAAAAACTTTATTTTAAAAAATTTTATAAATCATAAAATTATAAACTTAAAATATTTTAACTAATAATGAAATTAAAATTAAAGTATAAATTAATATATTTATTTTTTATTGAAATTAATTTAAAAAAATCATATAAAAAAATTAAATTAATTAATGGAGAAAAATTAATAGTGTGGTGTATAGACAAAAAATTTCGACAACAAAAAATGTGTTTTATTTTCTTGGGATGTGCAATATTAAATTCAAATAAATCTTTGGTACGCTTAGCTGTTGATTTGTTTTTTGTTTGTTTTGATGAACTCGTTGTTATGTTGTTAATTAAGGCCAATAATTATTGTTGTTCATTTTACTAATTTAAATTAACAAAATTAGGAAATGATTTAAGAAAGTATTAATTAATGAATTAAATAAAAAATAAATTAAATTAAAATAAAATAAATTTTTTTGATGGCATCACTTAGAATTAGAAAAAGTCTTCCATTTTGTTTTGATATATACAAAGTTTGTTTGTTTGTTTTTGCTTAATTAATAAAATTAAATAGTACAATTACAAAATTATTTAAAATTATTTAAATTTATTTAATTTATTAAATTAAACTTAATAACTAAAAAAAATCATTGTCTTCCATTCTTATAATTATTATTATTCTAATAAACTTACAATTACAAAATTGTCTTCCATATGTCAATACTAATGTAAAACAACAAAATGCCTAAAAAAAGAACTTTGGCTTCATAGCGACTTAGCATTTTCAGGCCAACTGGGTTATGTTTGTCTTTCTATTTATTTTCTTAATTAAATAATTTCTAAATTCTATATAAATTAATATTATGTAATTGAAAATAAGCTATGGAATTAAGAATTATTGAATACATAAAAATTGAGCTCTCAGCAACTGCTACTACTCACTTCCATTTTAACAAGTGAACTGAGATTCTCCTCATGGCGAGTCTCACGATGCCGACGCAGGTCGACTTTACGTTGGAAACTCTGATCGCAGAGCCCACACCCGAAGGGCTTATAGCCGGTATGTTTACGCATGTGTGTGATCAAATTTGAGCTTTGGCTAAAGGCTTTCAGGCATACGGTGCACTTGTGTGGCTTTTCACCTGCAATGGGAAAGAGAAAAGAAAATAAAATCAATAAATTACTATTAAAGTAATTGAAAAAGGTGTAACAATTAAAAATATTAATTGTTTTGTGTGTAATATGTCGTCGTGGTTGTCATCAAAATGTTAATGGGAAGAAATTGTACAATTAGGAAAATTAAATCAGATAAACAAAATAAAACAAAAAAAAAAACAAATTTCGCGCGCATGTAACAGTATAAAGTTTGTGATTTTTAGTTAAATTGGAAGGGTTGAAGTCAGTCGAGAGGAACATTGTACACTTATAACTAAAATAGAGTATAATTTGTGTACCTTTATGTATTTATGACCCTTTTCTGCTAACTTTAGAATATATAAACAGATGTAATAACTAAAGATAGGGGAAAGATAAGCTTTATAAAGTGGAAACAAATTGCATTATGCTATCCAACCAATACACAAATATACCAGTGAGAGTTTCAGAATGTCATTCAAATATAGGTTTCGGACAAGTTTCCTATTTAAATATTTAATCATCATTTGCATCTACTATTGTATGCACTTGTTTTTGGTTTAGAAAGTTAACTGTCTAACTAAGAATATACTTATAAATTTGTAAAGAATTTTTTGTGAATTTAGCAATCTAATAAAAGTACATATAGATTTCATTTGAAATATATTATATTCTGTGTCAATAAGTCATAGTAGCTTATGTCGAAAATCTGTGTTTTGAGATATTGTCCAATTTGTGTCAAGTAATTTCTATTTGGTTTCATTTCATATTTATAATTTGCTACACAAAAAAAATTATAAAAAATAAAATACATGCTAAATAAATTTTGAAAATATTTTTATAAAAGTAGATTTCACAACCTTTCTAACAAGTATAAATTTTATTTAGTTTATTTATTCCAATAATTGTTTAAAATAGTTTGAAAATTGGATTTGTGAAAAAATCATAGGTGTACGAATTTCTAGTGGTCAGGATAAATTATAAGTACGTGTACTGAAGCGGTTAATAGTAATACCGTTCAAACTCAATTCACTCAATTTTCGACATAAGCTACTATGACTTATTGCCACAGATATATCATGTGTGACTTATTGAGACAAATATATCACATGTATTCGAAAAATAGAGGAATCCTTATTTTATTAATTAACAACTTTGTTTGAAAAAGGATCCATTATATGTGATAAAGCCCTAGAAATAAACAAGTTACTAAGAGTTTAAAAATGATATTCGAAAATATACTGCTAATCAAAAGTCATTCGCATCTTGTTGTTCTTGGATTAGAGCTCTGAATATACTTAAAAATTTGTATTATTATTGAGCTCTATTCTATTTGGAATATTAATTTAGATTTCATTTTTGGAAGGTGCATATTTTGGAAATGGGTTGAGAGTAGTGATGGCAAAAAAAAAAGAGTCGCTTAATCGATTAATTGAAATTAATTTCCATTATTCGTTGACAAATTAATCGATTAATTGAAAAGAGCAAAGGGTCCTCCGCCTTCCAATTCTCAATCTCATATGACATTGTAACATAATAAAACTCAATGTGTTTCTTGAATTAAATATTATCGTACTTACCCGTATGTATATAAGTATGTTTCTTCATATCGGATTTCTGATGAAAACGTTTGCCACAATATTGACAAGGATATGGACGAGTATCGCTGTGTATTAGCAAATGTGTGGATAGCGTTGAGGAACGTTTAAAAGTTTTGCCACATTGTTGACACTAAAAAAAGAGAAAAATAAAAAGAAATTTTAATTCAAATTCTTCATATTACTATTTGCATATATCGTACATAAATCATTCGCCCATATATATTTAGTCTATATACATACTTAGTAAATATAAAATATCATTTATTTAAACAGGTTTTTTTTATTGGTTGAATTGAAAGCGTAATAAAATTCCTGCAAATGCAAATAAAATCACAAAATAAGGTGCTAATGATCAATATTTGTTTGTGTACCAAAATTTGAAATATTATCGATTTAATACTCCACCATTTTTTTTTTATTTATTCATTTGCTTTTTTTCAGCTTTTTTGGTTTTCTGGAAAATCCCATCATCTATCAAAATATTGTACATACTCGTATTTACATATCTGTATATTTAAGATGAGCAAATATCTTTTGCAAATCAAATATTTTATTTATATTTGTACTACAAATTCTCCGTTTAGTAAGACAAGGAGTAGTATAAAGTTCATTTATATTAGAAATATCTACTTCATACTTGCTGAACTAAGAAAAACAGCTTTGTTAAATAAGTATATCAATATCAATTTGTTTTTCAAAGTGTTAATTCAATGCGAAATCTTAAGTTTTTTTTTATTTTTGCAATCACCCATATTTACTATATTTCTTTCTTTTATTTCTGATGATGACGACAGTGATGATGTTGATGTTGTCATATGGTTTTGAAAAAAATATACATACTATAAAATAAAATGCAACGTAAATATATTTTTGAAAAAAAAAAAAAGAATTTTTTCTTAATTAAACACAGGTGCACTTTGCTTACTTTCTTACACTGTTCATATTCATTTACGCATATAGTATCTTTGGTATATGTGTATAAATATTATTATCCTCATCATTAATAAATTGATATTAGTAAGTAGTGCATCATTGGTAGCATCAGTAAATATCATTGGCTTCATTAGTTTACACTTGGTATATTCATTTATGTAAATATTATATTGTATGTTGATATAAGTATTCTTAGTTCCATTATCAACATATCATCATGTTGATCATAATCAAGGGTCGATCAACAAACGCCCGTATTATGCTTGTACACTTTTAATATCCGTTTGCTGCTTATCCCGATGAGGAACAATCATCATCAAATGAAGTCACATTTATTTAAAATCATCACAGACTCAACTCAAGTCAACTCAACTCAACTCAACTAAGTGCCCACAATGAGACATATTACTGTTCGATATTAGTGCCAGTAAGTCGTTAGCAATGCTTAGCTCTGTTTTAGGAAAGACTATGCATATCGCTTACAAAAATTCAAAGAAATTGAATTGAATTAGTATTGTGTACAACAGGATTCGAGAGTAAAACGATTTCTTGAGCTATTTATCTAATTTATTCAAGTTCAAAATCTCTGGCCTTAGTCTCAATCTTCAGTCTATTCATAGTCTCTGGTTCTAGCTATCATTATCATAAACACGGATTTTTATCAATATTGTATTTAATTTTTGTTTTAAATCAATTAGATGTTATTATCAATGGTTTCTAAACTTCCGAGGACATTTACTTATTATCTTAAAACATTCGCTAATCTCATAGACAAATGCTGTTAAATCTCCATAGATCTATGAGCTTCTCACAAAAAAAAAAATTTGTTTATTGATCCTTTGGTATGGTGTCATTTTCATTTGATAGATGTCAGTGCGTGACGGTCGCCTTTCCATAGTAACGCTACAATTTTTCAAACCCCGTGTCCTTTTGATCAATCGACCCTCGTTATTATTATACAATTTGTTTGATTTCTCTTGCCAACATAGTTTGATTTGTTTTTGTTTCTTTAAGCTCTCGCTTTCACACTCTTTGTATCAATTTAGCTCCCGAATATTTACACAGTTTGTATTGCTACAACATTTCTTTGTATACATGCATCATGTATGTATATGTATCTATGTGATATGTCAATCACACATTTATGTAGTATGTGACACAACTGACAGATAGACAGACAGACAGACGGAGACATTTTTTATTAAACAAAAAAGTAAAAATATATATATAAAAACAAAAAAAAACAAATTTTATGTAAATTTACACAAGTGTTGATGGGAGTAAACCTCGTTTAGGATTTGTCTTTTATTTAAACATTACATATTTATTTAATAATATTTTTTGTACGTATGTATCTCACTCATTCAGCTCTACTTCTATGTATTTGTATTTATTGGTATAGGTTTGGTAAGTAAGTTATTAACTATAATATGATGATGGATCTTTTTATTACATGTGTATTCTTTAGATCTACTTTCATAGTTACTTAGTCAACCATCATCAATATTGACTTCATGATAGATCTTTCATTTGGTACTCGTATCTCTTTAAGATATATGGTTCTGTCTCTCTCTCTCTCTCTCTCTCTGTACATCATTCTGTGTGTTTCTTTTGTATCTCAATGTTTATTCGTTCTATACGTGTGCTCAATGCTAGATAATTAGTAGCAATTGTTTGATTTTGTATGGACACTTGAGTTAGTATTGTTCCCAGGTAAATATTATTTTTTTTTTTTTGAGACAAACGACAAAACGGAAGTAGGTTGTTGTTCACTGTGTAAAACATTATAAGGGAAATCCAATTTCTAGGCGTTGCCTTGGTCATGAATCATAAAAGTTTCAAGATGTGATTAATTCATTTATATTTTGTATCTTTAAACTAAATACCAATTTTTGTTTTAAAAAACCTAACAATGATTAATCCATTGCCTATATATTTTTTCTTAAGACCAACTGTTTCACATATTGTAAGTAATTTTCTATCCTGCAAAGCAGCAGACCACCCACCACAGTATAAGTATTTTGTCATTCTGGTTACAAAAAAAATTGACTGAAAAAGAAAAACTTATGGATACTTTTTTAAACAATTATTGCCAAATTTTTATATGAAAAGAACTTGCGCCTGCTTGCTGACTTTCTGTTCGATTTGGACCATATGACCATGTGTGTATCGTAAAGGAACAACAGCGAGTTGGAAACCCTTTAAGCATATCACATTACATGTGGTAGGCGGGTAAGAAAGAAATTTCAACAACGTGTGATGTTGAAAATACTTATTTTGATATAAATTTAAATTGACATATGAGGCAAGCTTGAATGCAGGCAGTCACTCAGTTAGTCAGTGTGTCTGTCCATCTGTCAACCATTCTACCATTGAGTTACAGCTGAACTGGCGTGTGCCTGCTTTCCTGTAACCTACCTTCCTCAAATGATATTTTGGTCTTATTGGCTAATGTGGCGACAAATTTGTGACTAAGGGTTGAAACACTTGAAGTATTTCGTTTTAAATACAATATTTATTAATATTGTATATGATTTTTCACTCTTGTAACTCATTAGTTCTTATAGCATATTTTATTTACTGGCTTTTCACCTAAAGTATTTGATTAACTAATTGCGTGATTTCGATCACTTTTAATTGAATTTCCATAAATTAAACAGAAAAACCAACAAAAACAATACAATTAAGTAAGAAATTATTACCACTTTTCGAAATTGAATTACGTTGGATAAGAGTTGATTGAGCAAGAGTTCAGTTGTGTTTCGATATTAAACCTTTAATAGATTTTTCCTTCTAGTAGTGTAATAATTAAAAAGGAAAGGACATCACCACATAAAAATATAGTATGAAACAATTAACAATGTTAGCTATGCAAAGCACGCAATTTATATTTATTTTATAAAAGAACTCCGAGTGTCTCTATATTATCACGACTTCTGCAATTAATTAATCGAGTATATATAGCTTTGGTTGGGTGGTGGGTCTATGTAAAATAGGTGTGAGGTGTCCTTCTTCGACCCAAATACAATAAATCGAACGATCACGAAATTAAACAATTAAGTTAGTTAAATGAGATTTTATTTATTTTTTTTGTTTTTTTGGTTCAAATGTAGATGTCACTTGATTTACTATCAATATTGGCGATTATTATTTATTGTTTGTTTGTAGTTTTATATGGAAAATAATACTTATGGGGTTAATTTTGGTAATGGGGGTTCAGTAATTGCAGAAAGATAATACATACAGTAATATTGTATTGCGTGTCTATATGGATTTGTGTCATGGAAAAGCATTTGCAATTTTTACAATAGAATTTTTTATATTTTTATAAATTATTAATCCTGAATAGTTTGAGTTTAATTACAAGGAAATTATTGTAGATAAATCGGTGGCCTATGATGTAAAGACAATCGCAAAAGATCTGCAATTTATTTTAGTATTTTTTTTACATCTCAGCATATTACTACATATTTTTCTCATTAGTTTGAGCTTAAGCACAGGAAAATACAATTGTTAAACCAAAGAACTTCGATATGAAGCCAATCTCAGAAGATCTTAAGTTTCTAGACATTAAGTACTGAATAGTATATTTATATAGCTCCAAGGAACTTAAAAGCTTACTGAATAGGCGCAGTTTAACCACCGACAGATGAGATGGCTTTGTGGGACATTCATTCGCCTCGCATTGGACATACACGAAATACCCATCAACACGTTCTCAACGGACCATTCCGTCCACTATTTCCTCTCTGTGGAGTCAACCTCAATGTAGACTATTTTCTGGACTCCTACCAACACTTGGGGAACATTACTCTCTCTCAATGTCCCCAATCATTTCAAAAGTTTATAAATACACTAGATATACGGAAAGACGTTGTCCTGCCTCTCCTTCAAAAAAAAAAAAAAAAAAATAATAATAATGGGTACTGATTGACCGATTAGATGAAATGTTTGACAATCAAGTGACATCATACTTGCACACCTTACTCTCTTTGATTTTTTTAGATTTTTTGGTTTTTACTTCGTAAACCTTCCTCATAAATCACTCCGTGTATTGGTGAAAACCGTATGAAAATCCGTACGGTAGTTTTTGAGTTTATCGCGTTCAGACAGACAGATAGACGCGGCGTGGGACTTTGTTTTATAATATCTATAGTTTATGAATTCCAATTTAAAAAGTTTAGACTACAAATGTTATTAAATCGCGTGTCGAATGCCCTAGCAGCTACACAATAGTTATCCTTACTAGTTTGAGCAAAAACACTTAGAAATCAATGATAACCTACATGAAGTCAAGGAGTTTCCAATTAATGAAATACATATTTTAAAAATATATAGATCAGTATCAGTATTTCCAATCTCTTTTATACCAATAAGTTTGAGCTTATAATCGGAAATCTATGAAGCTCATTAATCTTTTTAGGATACTGAACTTTAAAAATTATTATTAAATCTTCACACAAATTCTTTTTAGGTTAAGAAAATGTTTTGAAATTCATGGTTTTTAAAATAAATAAGGTAATGATCCCAAATACTTAGTTTGAGTTTAAATCTTTCCTAATAAATTTACTGTATTGTTCAAATTTAAAAATCAAAATCTTCTAGTAAAAGAATTTTTAATATTTTTATTTAATTTCTAATATCAAACTAAAAATTCCTCGAATTCATTTATGGAATTTTCTAAAAAAGACTTTCTAACCAAATAAAAAAAAAAATCACTAATTTGATAATTTTTTTTTTTTTTTTTGATTATTCAACATACCTGAAAATTCCTTGCGCTTCTTCCTTGTTTCTCTTCACCTTCCAGATATGTAGAGGTTGTCGTTGTTGTTGTTGCTGCTGATGCTGATGACGATGAGCGACGAACATCTGTGCCACTACTGATGACGATCGATGATGACGATGAATCAGGATGTTGATGCGGCTGTTGCGGTAATGATGCTGCCAATGCATATTGTTGCTGCAATTGAAGTTGGTGTTGATGTTGATGATGATGATGATGTGGAAATGTTGTTGCCTGCTGTTGCAGTTGTTCATGTGTCTGTTGTTGTTTGCGTATATAAGCAAATTCAAGCGCATCATCATATTCATGTTTAACATTTTCACAATCCTTAAGATGCTTTTGATGCTGTTGGTGTTGATGCTGTTGCAATATGAAATCCTTGTGCTTTTGACGCAACATCTCAAAATCGCGTTGTGTCGTTACTTTTAAATGTTGCGTTAACAACTCTAAATTGTTGCCTGTCAGACCCGCCATAAAGGCATTACGATGTGCATACAGCTGTTGTTGGGCCGTATCGAAGTCCATAGCTGCTGCATCACTAGCATTTTTGATTGGTTCGCCACGCGACATTGGCGTCAAGGGAGCCGCCGCCACCAACGAGGATAATGGTGATTGAAGGACATTATCAGAACTAGGCATGCTAGCATTGGCATTGCGTGCATAAGCATAAGAATGACGACGTTCATATTTAAATTTACGTACTATTGGATCTACAGCATATGTGGCAATGGTGGCTTCATCTTCTACTGGTGATTTCTCACACATACTTGCCGGTGACCAGATTAGTGAACTTTGTGAATGGCGTTTAACCATTGGCGCAGTGGTATTTTCTTCATCATCATCTTCATCATCAATATCGTTATCATTGTCATGGTCATCATCATGAAGAAGTTTACTAGTTGCATGCTTCTTGCTAACCGTTTTAAGATTCACAGCACGTAAGGGTGGTGGTGTAGTCATTGATAATGCAATCATATTCGTTGGTCCATCTTCACTACTATCGGTTTCCGTTTCCGAACTGATACTTGTGCTACACTTAACAGATGTGCGTCGTTTTAAAGAAAGATTTAATGGCATATCCTCATTTTCGGCAGCAACAACATCGCTCTGCATCGTTGTGGTTCTTGTTGTTGTGAGTTCCTCCTTTTCTGGTGTTAAAGCATAATCACGATTATAGGCCACTGAGGCAGGCGATTTGGGTGTCATAGGCGTTATTGGTGTACCCAATGCCGAGGCAGAAGATAGAAGAAATTGTGGCCATAAAAGGGCACTTGAGTATAACAGCGGATTGTAGAGAAAAGGTGATAAATCTGTTTAGGATGGATGAGGTTGAAGGTTGAATTAGGGGAGATTCTTTAATTGTTGAGTTTGTTTTTTTGAAAAATGTATTAAATTGAAATTAGATATTTAACTACTTATATTTTTATCTTTACAGGTAAGTCCGTGATTTATTTCTTCTTCTTTAGACGGCAAAGTAAGTTAAGAATTTTGTTAAAAAATTTTTATTTCTAAAAACATAATTTTAAAAGTTTCCTTTAATGAAAATCAAGAATTTAGATTTCATTTGAGTTGAGGTTCTCCTTAGGTGACTGTTGATTTATATTCACTCATAGTATTTAATATTTAGATTTTCCTATGAAAACTTACCACGATTGTTGTTAAGCTTTTGCGCAGCAGCCGAAGCTATAACTGTATTAAAAGCTGAAGCTCGCTGTATCCAGTTTTTCGAATTGGTTATATTCATATCCAGGGCGGGATTACCAAACGCAGCCAATTGGCTAGGCTGTGAGTGTGGCGACGGTGGTGGTGATAAATGATTCATTTTGAATTTATTTCTAATGTGTGTATTTTCCTTATTTGGTTTTTATATTTTTTCAACATAAACTTTATTCAATTGTTTTACTTTTGTGTGTAAACTAAACTTCACTTTTTCTTAGGTTAAAGGATTATTTTTTTTTTTCACAATTTTCATAATATTTTTCTACAATTTTATTATTTTCTATATATTAATAAGTAAATTTGATATTTTTTTACTATAAAATTAATATCCACTTTTTAAGTTACTTTGTTTTTATTAAAATTTTTTTTTTATTGTATTTGTATTTAGTTTCGAGATTATTTTGAAATCTTTTTCTTTTAAAGAATAATGAATGCAAAGCAAAGTAAAACGTTAACTTGGCTCAGAGACACACGTCCGTATCGCTCGGTGCTTCGCACCTGACTGAATCTTTAGCCGATTGCGATGTTCTGAGTTGAGTTGAGTTGAGTTAAGTTAAGTTGAGTACGTTGTGAAGTGAAGTTAAGTCAGTAGCTTGGCCCGAATGAAGTGAATAAAAAAAAAAAAAAAAAAAATCGAGGCTAAACATAACCAGCAGCAGCAGCAGCAGCAGCAGCAACAGCAGCAGATACTTGCAACAACAACAGCAGAATCATATAAACGAACGGATGAACGACGAACGAACGAGCAAAACGAACGAAACGAATCAAAACGGCTCAAACGGCTGCCTTTTGAGCCTTGTCCGTCTGTCCCTCAGTCTCTCGTTTGTCTGTCTATCTGTCTGTTGATTTGATACTCTGCCTTATGTTGTTGGTAACATTTGTTGTCGTAGTCTCCCTTTGCTGGATGTAATGTCGTACGCTCTCTTTATTTGTATCTGTTTGTATTTATATCTAACTCTGGTTTTTCACCTTTTGATTGCAGCGTTGCTTGCTCTTTTCTCGTCCTCTTGCCTACTTCTTCTTCTGTTGTTGTTGAAGTGTCCTTTCTTAACATACATACATACATACATACATATGTACATTGTATATTGTAAGCAATGAACGTGAGTAAGGGTCAACACAGATACACGCATACTCAGAGATATATAAACACAGTTAGCTAAGCTCGGTGGCAGCAGGAGCGATGACGACGACGATGACGGTGGCGGTGGCGGCGGCACACATGCCTATCAGATACTTTGATCGTATTAGCGCTGTTCAAGTTGTTTTTGTTGCTGTTGCTTTTGTTGTTGTTGTTGTTGGTAGCACGCGTTCCCTACTAATTGGTATTCAGTTATAAATGAAGTAAACGAAAAGTGAAGCGAAGTGAATTGAATTGAAGTGAAGTTTGGCGGGTGTTTGTTTGCTGTTCTCATTGGGTCTTGATGTGTACTCGTAGTAGTTCTCTTAGTTGTTTGCTCACTTTACATTCGTCGTTGACTTGACATTTGGTGGTACCGTTCTTTGTAACTGTTATTGTTATTATTGTTGTTATTGTAACAATCACACAACTGACACTTTTTTTCATGCAATCAAATATTTCTCATTCATTTTGCTGTTTTCATTCTCTTTATTTCTCGTTATTCACCCGTTGTGTGTGTGTGTGTGTGTGTTGGTTTTCTATTGCATTACGCATGCGCCACGTTAGCCTTTAGGTTTTTTTTTTTTTGAAATATTTTGATTTTAGTTTCTGCTGAGTCACTGAATACATTCTGGATCCTTTTTTTTTAGTTGTATAAAGGAGTTATGAAATCTGTAGAAAAATTATAGATTTTTGTATTCTTTTATTCAAATGAATTTAACTAGAATTTTTGAAAGAACTCAATTTATGGTTATTTAGAAGGGTTTATTATGATTTGTTTTGTATAGGGAATCGTGATGAGGAGGCCCAGAAGACAACGCATTCAGAAGATATTGCAATGGAGGTAGTGAAGGAAGGCCACTCAAAACCTGGTCTCATACGATAAAATCAGACCTACGCAGCAAAAACTATCAACCGAGACGACGCATTACCGTGCAACCTGGAAACATCACACAAGGATGGCCGACCCGAAATAGGACAAGGCTAGGACAAAGAAGATGTTTTGTATACTATGAAAACTAAATTTCATTAGAAATTTTAATGAAATAATTTTGACTTTTCTGTTACATTTTCATACATACAATATTTTATTTATTGACGCATTTCCTTTGATGCTGATCAAATTTTGTAAGGATCACGTAACATTGAATGGTGTTTAGGATTTATACACAGCAAAGTCATTTTATTTGGGATATCCTTTCATATTGTCTGGTGATTTTAAGGAGTTTATTTTGATTTGGATTTTCTACAATTTAAGAAATCATGAATATACTTCCATAATTTCTATTTAATTTTCCTTTTCAAACGTTTACTGTAGTATGTCAGTCAATTCAACGATTCTATACTCTTGAATGCTTTTCAAATTACAATAAAACTGTTTGGATCTTTACAAAGCAATTTATAAAAGTCCTTTCATATTGTCTGGTGATTTTAAGGTGTTTATTTTGATTTGGATTTTATACAATTTAAGAGATCATGAATATACTTTCATCATTTCTATTCAATTTTCCTTTTCAAACGATTACTGTCAGTCATTTCAATGATTCTATAATCCTTTAATAAGGAATTGCCTTTCATATTGCAATTTATAAAAGTCCTTTCATATTGTCAATTGATTTAAAGAAGTTTATTTTAATTTGGATATACGAGTAATTCATTTCAATATTCAATATTCCTTTGCAATGATGACTGATACACTCTTCTTTAATTCCATCCAATTAATGATTCTATACCATCGCATGAATGCCTTTCAAATTACAATAAGGCAATTTATAAAAGTCTTTAAATTTGGAATTTCTCATTCATATTATCTACATTTCTCTTAATCTGGATCTCTCTTCATTTCATCATTTACTTATACTATTTTTTCTTACTTTTTTTATCTAAACACAAAAAAAAAAAATGCACCTGCCACTTTTCCAAGCTCCATAAAAAAAAAACCCACGAACCCGTATAAAAAAGTATCCCTTTTGAAAATGATTCCTGCCAACATATTTTTAACGGACTATTTTTCTAAATAACTCACGCTACGCTCTTCTTTTAAGTCATTTTGGCGCGATTTCATAGAACTTCTTCTCAAGATCATTTACAATAATATCCTTAAGGACATGTGTCCATAAGAAAAACTCCCTATTTTTGTGTATTTGCCAAGAAGAACGAACACATATGTCATTAAAAACATTGCAGCAAATAACAGCCAACAGGAGGACAAAAGTAAAACCAACACTATAGTAAACTACTAACTATGGCTATGGCTATGGCACCTTATCAAAAATTCCAGGGCATGTTGCTTGACACGAGCCAGAAGCATGAAGTCAGTCAATGCCGCCAGAGTCATCCATCCGTCTCAAGTCATGTAAAATGAACGATTGGGGGAAATCAACAACATTATCATCATTATGATCATTGAGTGCTAGAAACTCATTCGTACATAGATGAGGGTTTACTTCGTTCGGCACGCTTTCTTGGCTTGTGTACTATATTTTACATTGTCGACTGACATTTTTTTTTTTTTTTCTTTTTGGTTGTGTACGAATCTTCTTCGCTGAAGAAGAATCGCCCTCGTTATGCATCGATGGTGTACTGCACGCCGCAAGAGGGTAGAAATAGTACCATAAATGTAGAAAAGCGGGAAAATTTTTATATGAATAATATAAATTGTGCTTGTAACGGATTCACCTTATGCCATACGCGCGAGCGCGCGTTTATTTATCTCTCTTTATTTTTGTGCTTGCTCTTTGATGCCGGCACACTTCAGGCACATCATTCAAAAGTCAGCCCTAAACCATATCTAACAGGTAAAAGCCAGAAAAACCAAAAAGAGAAAGGGACCATTGTGGTATGGAAACCACTTTAATTTCATCTATTATCGAAAGACTTACGGCGCAATCGCTTTAAGAGGCACCCTCATTTTGTTGTGCAATTTCCAATTTCTTTCCCACCCCACCAAATACACAATTGTTTGTTTATTACGAGTATGTATAATATATACAATAGTTTTGTTGTTATCACACTGTGTTGTTGTTGTCATTGCGATGTGGTGAAAAATAAATACCTTCACATGCGCTCTATTTTCTTTGTTGTTAATACAATATTTTGCTTGTCGTTTATTGGTTGAAAATGAAGCAAAGGCGTTCCTTTTGTATCTTGTATCTGTTCGTATTACAAACGAGTTTTTATACCCACGAACGCAATAGTACAACTATAATATCTGAGTATGTTCGTGTGAGTTGTGATAAGTAAATGAGTGAGTGAGTGTCTGCGTGGTGTATTTAAGTGAGGTGAATATGCATTATTTGGATTTTTCATAGATATAAAATTGATTTATTATGAAGTGATTAAAAAATTTTGATTTTTTAAAAGATTTATTATTATACAGAAATTATGAAGACTAAAAATTGAAATTTTTCTTAAAAATTGGAAAAATGTTCGATACAATCAAGATAGAAATTTTCAACATAGAACCCTTGCTTTCCTTTCCCTTCTATCTATACTTTTAATAAAATCATATACTTGGTCTGCCTATTTGTTTGATTGTGCGCACATCACGTAAAAGCTACTCATTGGATACAAAATCGGATAACTGAATGACAAGAAGCTTCATGATAAATAACATATAGCGTTTATTTCATCAAAATCGATCTACAGTGGTGGATCAAATTTTGCTTATAAATCTTAAAGACATATGTATTTTAAAATCAATCAAATAGTCTTTGTCAGTCATCTAATAAAGGACATATCATTCATCCTATCATTCCCGTTCAAAGCAGGACCAAGTGCGCTAGTCTTAAATAAAAATGCGAATTATAATTTCATTATTTTATTTAATCATAATTTTAGAATCCTTGTTACCTACTAAAATAATTATAATTGTTATTTTCTTAATCAATATGAAGTGACGCATAGAATGACTCTTGATCAGATTAGAGAAGGGAAGTAAAGTCACCTCATCACTGCGGCTAAGTGATCAAGAGTCATTCTATGCGTCACTTCTTGGTACGTCATTCTACATATATAAGGGGCCATCCACATATTACGTCACACGAAATTTATGATTTTTTAACCCGCATTTGCCTAAAACTACCCCCCTCCCTTCCTCCCTGGCACAGGTAATCACATTTTTGAGACCTCCCCCATCTGGTGTGACGTCACATATTTTACAGTGGAAACCGGTAATATAGTGTTACTTTATTTTCTCTGATCTTTAAATGTTCGCCTCTTAGGATTTCTATTTGGGTTTTATATAAATAGGTCACGAAGCCTAGCGATAAAGTAACATTTTTAAGTTTTTCGTTTACAGTTATAGTTTCGCTTTTTAATACTTTAGATTTTACAATTTATAAAGATTGTCACCCCCTTCCCCTCCCTGTCACACTTCGTTGACACCCCCATAACGTGTAATGTAATATATAGATGGCTCCTAATATGTGCTTAAATGATAAAAAACGAGGAAGGGTTATACAGTTACTAGATTGATGCTTTCATAAAAGAACTAAACATGTCGTACCTTTTCGAAAAAGTATCGATCTATATAATTATTATAGTATAATATACTGGGTCTAACACGGAAAGGAATTCCTGTAGTCTCAGGTTTATTAATGGGACATTGCAGAGTCATGAAGCACCTACATAATATGCAGATTAGTTGCGATGGCCAAAGCAGGTTAAGTAATAAAGAGAAGGAGACATCAGAGCATTTACTTTGCCACAATGTGTGCCCACTTGGACCAGACTCCGCTATATGGGTAGCAATTATTTGAATCCAAATAAAGTTGTATTCTTATCTCCAAAGAAAGTCTTGGAATTCTTGTTGAATACCTGAGTCTCGAATGAACTGTAATTTTATTGAGGTTGTCTCTATAAGCCCATTCATGGCAGCAGTGACAAGGTGTAGTAGTTCCCTCCCATGTTCCAGTTTAATCGAACTAATATCTGAGATCTGGACAAGTAGTTGGATATACCATCTAAATTTCTTATCATTTGAAGTCCTTTTTATCTTTAATTGTATCTCAATCAATTCTCGATCTTGATAGAAATGAAAATTCCAAACTTATCATAAATATTCCATTGGAATTTTTTGTCTTCTATTTATTCTTTGATTTATCACAAAATTTTTGCTTGAAACCTTTAACCACAAACTATAAACGCCCAATTTAAGTGTTGTAAATTTGTCTCACAGTTGGAGATCGATCCCACAGTGCTCTTTGCTTAGGTTGTTACGTATTTTGTTTTGTTTTTGCAGATGTAGATTCTAAGCAGAGCTACCGACCGTCGTTTGATTGTCGACAAGTCTGGTTGTTGGCGCATGCAAATTCCAAAACCTCCTAACCTACAACAAATCAGACAGAAATCTGTAATAAATTTATTATTATTTAACCAAAACGGCTACTGGTTATGAGCAAAAGACAAGAGAGTCAAGCCACGTTTTTAATGTAGGCAATTTAAGCATCCAGCAAACCAACAAAAGGAAGAAAGCCAACAAGAAAGCTAGCAAGGAAGACTGCGTTGCAATTGTTAAAGAAAAAAAAAATAATAAGTAAAAAAATAGAAAACAAAGACAACAACAACAGCAACAGTAAGAGGCAAGTCGCATTTCAAACGCTCATATCGTGAAGATTGCTGGCAATTATTAAAATGATAATTGCACAAATCTGGCTATCAATTGACGACCATCGAAGACCTTAGACCAACCAACCAGCTAACCGACCAACCGTCCAACTGAGTAGACAAGCAAACCAACCAAACGAACCAAAGATACAACTAACGAATGAACGGGGAACAGTTAAAACGCAGTTTCAACGAATATTCATTGTACAAAAGAAGAAACGCGCCAGAGTTGTTTGTTGTTGGTTGTTGGTCACAATTTGGCCTGGAAGCCACAATACAACAAGGGCACTCACTCACTCACTGAGCCACACTGTGTCTTAGTTTCTCAGTCCAAGTCCCAGTCTTAGTCTCAGTGCTAAAGCTAACCGCCGCATGGAACCTTATCAAGCATTGTGGTAACCGCTGTGAACCAGCGCAAAACTGCGCAGTCGTCTTTTCTCTAACGTTGACAATTTGGTATTAATTTAAGACAACAGCGAACAGCTAACAACAGTTGAAAGCAACAACAAACAACAAAATACTGTCAGGAAGCCAACAGAAGCCAGCTTTATACTATCCTATGTGTATACCCCACTACAACTGGCCAGTTGGGTGCGCGCATGCGCGATGAGTTTAAACAATGAATCTGCGTATAGAGTTAGCTCAGTTCCTATGTTTGTATGTATTGTAGTTAAAGCCACCCCACCCCCACCAGCTTGTGTTTTGTGTCTGCCTGCGCACAATTATAAACGAAAATTGATAAAATTATTGTTGTTGCAAATGCGTCGACGATTAGACTTAACCTAACCAACCCCCTTGTGGTACTAAGGTCTTGGTAGCCTCGGTCGTCTCGGTAACCAATGACCAAGACAAGAGCTACTGTGGCCGAAAAGCAACATCATCACTGCTCCATGTGGTCGTTTCTATTCGAAACGCATGATTGAAATCAGCGTTCTTTTGCGCAGATATTTTTTGCTTTTATTTTTTTGTGGATTTTCTTTTCAAGAAGGAATTAAAGAATGTGGAAGGAGAGAGAATCAAATATCTTCAAAATGTTACACAGTGAAATGCATTGGTATTAAGTAGGTTATTTTGGAAATCATAAATTACTAACAAAAATAATTTTTAGCAATAAGTTTTTACGGTTTATAAATTTTTATTTCCAATCAATATCTCAAGTTTGGAAAACTTGTGAAGACATCAATTGTAGTATGAATGAATGAAAGTATGAGTATTGTCGACAATTCTGCTTTATTTTATTTATGAACATCCTGAAAAACGCTTATATGGAAAACTTTTTAAAGATGGGGTCCAATATAAGGTGCTCGGATTTAATTAGATTCTGGAGCTAAGCATTGTCCAATTTGGTCCAGTCCAGAAGAATAGCTTCCTATAAGTTTTTTAATAATTTAATAGTCATTAAATTATTTTCTATTTGCATAAACTCAATGAGATAGGTTGACTCATAGGTTTTCAACAGGATTAAGGACTGGACTTCTTGCCGGCCATTTGTGATTTTGAATTATGAATGGGAGCATTATCCTGCTGGAAGAACCATCTGTCCTCAAAATTATCTTCTCTAAATTGTATTAAAACATTTTCAAAGAGATCTAGATAGGTTCCAGCAATCATTCTAAATAAGAGTTATAAAACACTAAATACCCAGGTAGACCTTGACCTGCCTCATCTTCAAAAAAAAAAATAGTGGACATTGATTGGTTGACCAGGAGAGATGTTTGACAAAGACGACTTCATTATTATTAAAATATGTTTCTAAGCTTCATATGCATATTACTTGCACTCATCACTTCCTTTGATTTTTTGGCTGTTCTTTTGGGGTTTTCGAATTTCCTAAACCTTCCTCATAATTCACTCCACCCCTTGGTGAAAACCATATGAAAATGGGTGCGGTAGTTTTTGAGTTTATAGCGTTCAGACAGGCAGACAAACAGACGCGGCAGAGTACGCGGTTTTATAATATGTATAGGTATTGGAGACTTTTCATTACAGTCGAATGCAGAAATCAAATCCAAATCATAAGGGACCCATCGTGGAAGTTTCTCGACACGTGGACTTATATCGAGATAATAAATACGATAGCCATTTGATCCATTCAAATTAAACTTTTTCTAATAACATACAGTTGCTTAACATTTATTTTTGAAATCTTTATTAAAAGGTAGAAACTGTTCAAGAATAGTATACAAATTAAATATTCAGGTTTAAAGATATCGTGAGAGAATTTATTGGTAATATCAACATCAGAGAGTCTAGCAGTATAAATAAAGGAATTTGTTGTCGACAATCCTACATAAATATTTTATTTTTAATATAGAAATACCTTTCTCTATCCTGGCAGATGTGCTATATTGTATTATCCCGGACCGGCTTTGCACGGGGATGATTAAACCATATTTATTTTATTTTATTTGATCCACCAATTCAAAATTGTTGGTCGAATAAAATAAACTCAATATGTTACTCACAATAAAGCTTCAGTAATCTTTCATTAATTGGATTTTAAATCCAATGAGTCGAGATTAGGTGATGCGTGAACAAACAAACAAAGTAACATAATTAGGGTACTTGATGTATTTTTTTTCTGTGTAACTCCCTCACACAAACAACACAAATCAGTTGTAATACCAACACAAATTCAAAGGTAATCGCAATAATTTGCATTTCAAACCAAAATTTATTTCAATTTTATTTGATATTAATTGCGTATTAGAGTTTTTAAGATTGAATTTTTTTATTTTTTTTTTATTGTATTGTATTTACCAAAAAAGAAGAAACCAAATCGAAATGAAATGAATTGAATCAGAAAACTTGTTGTTGTCAACTGCAGCATCTCGAAGCTTCACTTAGTTGTGAATACACAATGGTATGGTGAGTAGGTAAGCTTCTTCAATGTGTTGCTATACGAGTAACTTGCAAATAAGTATTTCTATGGGATTCAACTGATTCAAGTTGGGCATTGCGTTTCACATTGAGTCTGGTATGTTGTACAACGCGGCAAAGTATGTTCAATGAATGTTCAATTTGGATGTCCGACCAAATCTGTCCGTATGTAGGTATTCGTACGAGTACGTAAGTATGTCTGATTGTCCGAGTGTGTCTGATTGTCTTGGTTGAGTTGCTCTTTAGTGCTTGTTTGCTTGTTGTTAACTTACATTTGCAACAATTGCACTTTGATTGTTGTAGCAAGAGTTGTTTGTTGTTGTTGTTGTTGTTGGTAGAACGAAGTGGCTTATTGGTGGCGCCCCTAAACATGCAACAATCAATTTGCTTACAAATAAGGCACCGGAATCATTGTCTTTCTTACTTGTTGCTGTTGCTGTTATTGTCATTTGTTTGTTGGTTGGTTCCTTGGTTTGTTTGTTGTTGTTGTTGTTGTTGGTTAGTTGTGACAAATCTGGTTGCGTGTTATGTCACATTTGCTTAATTTTCGCTACAATTTTCGTTTTGTATCTACAATTAATTGTAATAGTTTAAACTATTTACCTTTTATGGTGTTAACTACATTGTTTTGCAAATCTAATTTTAATTAAACATGAAATGAGATTTGTTGTGGTTCTTTGTAAATAGAAAAATATGTTATAGGAAAAAGATTCTATTTTACTTAGTTAGACAGTTGCGCGGTGTATATTTTCTTTTCTCCTTGTCTTTCGATTAGAAATCCTTTCGCTGTCACATAGACTGACACAATGAACCCACAACGCTGTCGCTTGATAGTAGATAAGCCATTTATTAACTTTTCAAATTTACCGATTTCGAAAACTGTCTGACTATCTGTCCGTCTGTCCGTCCGGCTGTCTGTCTGTCTGACTGTCTGCCTATTTGACCAGTGAGACAACCAAACCAAATGCTATAATCAGCGCAAAAGCAGCACTCCAGCGTAATAGAGTAAAAGATATAGATACTCTTAGATGTAAGTTTGTTGCATATGCAGATGTAAAGATAGATACTACAGAGATGAACCAAAAGGAATGGAACAATCACACAAAAGCCGAAATAGGCTCGTAAAGTTTAGAAAGACTCTGCTGTGACCAGCTCTTCCAAGCAATAGTAGCAACTTGAACATTGATCTGGACCTCCGGGACGATGGTGCAACTATTCTGTTGACAACATCAAGCACAATTGAACTGCAATAAAACAATTTACCCAAATAGTCCACAAAGTAATCGCGTTACTAAGCACACACACACACACACACACACACAGCAAAGATGTTGAACAGATGAGGTAGATGATAGAGAGGGAGGAAAAGAGAGTGGTAGAGAGCGACTCATGGCTCATGGACATTTATCATTGAAATGTTGCGTCCAAATTACAGTTTACTACGATAACTACAAGCAGTGGCGCATTTAAACTGGTTAGGGGTCTTAGACTGAGGAGAGTTTAGGAGCTTTTAACATTTGGAAAACATCTGTACCTATATTTAGAGTGCGGATATTTAAAGCTCATAAGAACCCAAGGCACTCAATGAGATTCTCAATCTGCTGATATATTCTGTGATGATGGTGATCCCATTATTTCTTTACACGAGACTTGAGAAAGAACTTGCATAATGGGAAAGCGCAACAAATATAGATTTTGAAAACCCCTTTTGCTCGAAGTCCCTGTTATTTGCCGAACGAAAATGAGCCTATGGCTGGAAACAAGGAGATTGTAGTGCGCCACAGGAGTTACTACTACTATTTCAAGCAACAATAACAACAAATAAGCCCACGACAAACCTACAAATCGTCAGTTAGCCACATTCAATGCTCCTGTGCGCTGTGTGCGTTTCCTTCAAGTACGCAAATAAGCGGTAGCCCTTTGTGGTGCCAAATTGAGCTTTGACCAAGCGTTAGCCAAGTTAATACTACAAGGTAAATGGAGCAGAGCGACAATACTTTGCCAAGGGCAAATTGCTGTGTCTTTTCAAGTAAATTTCAGATACTTTTTATAATTTTATTTAACAAAAGTAACTAGCATTTTGACTTTGGATTTTGCTTTCATATACTCGTACAAAACAATACAGAAAGATAAACTATAGTAGTCAATGTTGACCTAAAGCAAACGTAACTCTTTCTTTCTTTTTTTCCTTTTCTATGCTGAAATACATATATTGAAAAATCTGTAGTCTGTTCACGATAAATGTTTGTCTCAATATATTTCCGCTGTTGCTTTTTGTTATTGTTATTGTTCTTTATCGGAAGTTGTCTAAGCGGTAGACACTGATTTCTTTTGTGTCCACGATCAAAAAAGAGAGAAAGAAAGGGAGTGGGAGGAAAACGAAAGCTTTTACAATTGTATCTACTACACATGCGAGTTATAGTTTAAAGTAATTTGCATTTGACTTGCTTTTTTTGTTGTTGTTATTGTACGATGGCTTGTTTATTTCATCTTCATAGTCATAATAATCTCGCTGTAAGACGACAAAAGGCTTCATAATTGCATGATTTAAGTTGCTATTCATGTCGCATTCTGTTGTTGGCGCCGCCGCCAATGAACCAAAGACGCATCTTTTAGGCGTCTCATACTTTGAACAGTAAATGTTGGATATAGAAGAAGATGATGATGCTGTTATTTGTTGTGTTAGGTTGTTGTTTGTTGGTGTGTAAATTGCACTAATGACCGGTAGCCAAGTTTTCTTTGTACTACTAACACTATGTAAAGTGAAGTATTTGGTTTGCTAAAGGAAGTTGTGCGTGCGGGTGTCACGCAACAACATGTCTCAGGTAATTTTTCCAAGCAATTCATAAATGTCAACGCAAGTGTAAGTTAACTTGCGACAAGAGATTTATTAAGTTTATGTAGTTGTAAGAACATTGTACTCAAAGAAAAAAATACAGAAAATAAAGTTTCAGCGTCAGATTGAGTCACTTGACAGAAAATTGTTAGTCATTTCCGAATATACATAATTTATGTAGTTTATTTTTTGAATATTTTGTAGTGTTTACATATTGTTTGCTCATCTAAACGATTCAAATAAACTTTTCTGATTCTCATTGGAAATTATCTAAAGCTATGCAGAATACTATTTTGGGGAGCTCACATGAGATTACTGCAAATGAATAGAATATTCAGTTGCTAATCTCAGATAAATACAGCAATCAAAATTGGTGTGCAACCTGCACCTTGAATTATGAATTATTCCAAAGTTTATCTTAAATTATTTAAAACAACAATTAAAGGTCCACCGAATATTCTCACAATCAGTCACACAATCAGGGAAAATGTGAAACAAAACATATTACTCACTTTTTGGTTAGAAATCTTACACATTAACTTAAATCAGACAAATTGTTGGGAAGGACCATGATCAGCATAAGAACAAACTTAGCCTGTTCTCTTATAGTCCATTCAAATAAGGTAAATAACTTCGGAATGAAAGGTAATAAGCTGAAAATTGGTAAAAACCTTTGTTTTGACATTTTATACTTTTCTGTCAAAATTCTGGTGTAAGTGTCGTAATATATTCAAGGTCCTATTTAGATCAGAGATTAGAGCATACAATTTTCTACAGTTTTGGTCTCTTACATTTTTTTATACAATTAAACGTTCTTGAGATAGAGTGCGAAGAATGGAAAGCATAATGAGTCAATGATTGTTACTATTACACATTTTGGTATGTAGGAGGCTGATTAGAAAAATAAGAAAAAAAAAAAAAAATCCAGGTATTCCAAAGATCCCTAATTGTAGTAAAAAACCAGTAAAAAGAAGACTACCTTTGGCTATGTCGAAGTTGTAATACTCTTCACTCCCCACCTAGCGGTCCGAGGGTCTTGAAATTTACATGGATATGGTGGATATGCGTTAAAAACTTATAGTGTCCAAAATTTCAAATCGATAGGACAAAAAACAAAAACAAAATATATAATAAGAGCTTTAACTAGGATTCAGAACCCTAATGGTCCGATTCGGCTGATTCCGATAAATGTACAGCTCCGTGCAAAATTTCAGCTCTCCCAGTTGAGCGACTAGTTTGCATACATAGAGACAAACAACTCATCTTGTCGCGCTGATCAAGAATATACAATATATACTTTATGGGACTTCCGATGTCTCCTCCTGTGTGTTACAAACTTCATGACAAACTATTGCGTGAAAAGTATAATACAATAGGTGAAATAATAAAAAAAAAAACCAGGACTACATGAGCATCAATATTTCTTTAAAATTTGATCCCAAATTCCATGCATTTTTTATCAGGCAGATTTTTTACAAATTTTCGAACATGGGTACTGGGAATATTGTTCCATTTATGCTGCACCCTACCCCAAAAATGTCTATCCGACATTATTTTCTTATGACATCCTATATTTTATCTATTGGAACAACTCTTTGGCAGGTAAAGTCATTGTATAAATGTATGAAAAGGTTGCCACCAATTTTCAGATAATTAACTTTTATTCCGAGATTACCCCTTTTCACCTTATTTGACTAGAATATTACTTGATTTTAATAAATGTGTTTATATTATTTACTTATTGTCCTCTTTGTAGAGAATGTAAACAGAAAGGGTAAAATTAATTGACTGAAAAGGATTGAATTGTGTATCTGTTCTCTTGATTAGAACAATTCACTTCTTCTATTTAATAAGTTTTAATATCTTCTTAGAATGACCTCTCTCTCTCTCTTTCTCTCTGCTATAAGCCTTTTTCCTAAAATAAAATATCAATCTGTGTTGTAGTGACCACAATATCTACATGTTATTCTGTATACTTAATATAATATGTTATGCAAGAAATACAAATGATACAATATATGGAAAAAACTATGAATCTTTTGAAAAAAGAAATCGAGTAAAAAATTATTTTAAGAAGCGTCATATGTTATACTAAGAGTCAATGACAGGATTGAAAGGCAAAAGAAATACAATAAAATACAAAAAAAAAAAAAATACAACAAAAACCGTCAATAAGAACAGGCGGATGAAAGCGCATACACTCACACACAAAACAAAAACAAAAACCCAGGCACAGATACATGTTATAGATACATTCGTATATTTTGTAATGCATGCATGCATGCATGAGATACAATGAAAAGAGCAACGACGACAGCAGGCACGCGCCCAGCCAGGTACAATATAACTGAGCAAGCCATGTGAAGCCAAGCCAGACAGGAGATTTAAAAGGACAACGACAATGAAGACAATGAAGGAAAAAAAAAAATATTGAGAATAGTAGTAGAAGAGAAGAGAAGAAAGCAAAAAAAGATCAAAAATTGTGTGTGCAACTGTTGTCGAATGTATTCTACGCATAAACGTTGATGATGATGACGATGATGATGAAGCCAAGGCATGTAGTATAGTTCGAAAGGTGAATAACCAAAAGAAATTATGCTTTTTTTTTTTTTTGATTTTGTTTGAGAATCTTTAAGCTGACGAAAAATCAAGCTGCCTTAAAGCGCCTTCAGAAGACAATAAAGGAAGCTGCTAGCTGATAGTATCTAATAAGCATGAGATTGATCAAATTACAGTTCCGGTACTCTCTCTGTCTCCTCCGCCTTTGCTGTCTGAGTGTCTGTCTGTCTGTCTGTCTGTGTTTGGATGTCCGGTATAATAATATATACTCACACAACTCACACAGTAAATAAGAATGAATTCTTGCTTGCTTAACTGTAAAGTTTAATTCCATTAATTTCTTATGTCTGTATGGTCTTTTTTTTCCATATGTATTGAATCCTTCTTGAGCTGCTAAGTCTGAGGTAACTTGGTTTAAGCAAATATAGTCGTACACAAAGTGCAACATATGTTATGAAAAGTATCTGAAGATTGCTTACTGTAGTAGCAGTAGTAGTAGAATGTGCACAACTGACGCGCGCAGGATACGCATTTGTTTGTGGCATGCTGCTGTTGCTGTTGCTGTTATTGTTGAATGTAGAATGTTGGCTTCATTTCTCTTATGATAAGAATACATTTAAGTAGTTGCATTTCATTGTATCTAAGGAAGAAAAAATTCGTGTTTTTTTTTGTTTGGTTTTTCGCTGCTGAATGCGATCAATCAAAATGCAACCACAGAGGGCTAAAACTGCATTCAATAACTAACTGTTGTAGTTGTGTGTTTTGGGTTGCTCGTGGCTGATACAATAAGAGGGTGCTACTTTGCTACAAAGTTAACCGGAATGTACGAAACGCAATACAGTTTTGTGCATTTAGATACAAGTATTTCTTTCGTATATCAGATCAGATCATTTTTCTGAACGACCTCACTTGACTTGCAAAAATTAAATGAACAAAAAAAAAAAAAAACAGAAAAAAAAACACTGAAGAAATATAAATAAATATACAGAGATACTTTTATTTATTGTTGTAGCCTTTGCTTGCATTTTGCTTAAAAAGAAAAAGAAAATAAAAACAAAATATTGTTATTTGTTGTTTTTTTGCATTGAGTTGCTTGGCTTTTTTTTTCTTTATCAATTTGGTCCTTTGTATTATACTTTAGTCGAAGTCAAAGTAGTAGCACCTGCTCTTATGCTACGTCCACGACGACGAGGCTCGCGTCTTTTGACCGCAATCGCCTATTAAAAACCTTTTGAAGCGAATGCACAGCTTACAGCACAAGCAGCAGAAAAAGTATCTTCTAGCCAAGGCATGAAGAAACTGTTGTTAACTGTTTACGTTTTTCATGTAGTAACCAAATTGTTTAAGAAGCTCAGTCTACCCTGGTTTACTTTGTCTTGGCCTGGCCTGGCCTGGCCTGGCTTGGCCAGCCCCTAAGGAACAAGCACAGTGATCCTGCAGATTTTTTACTTCCAATATTTTGTACTTGTTGCAAAAGCGTGCCACAACAACAGCAACTACAATTACAATGAGACAATCATCATACCAACCGCACACTTTACAAATCCGTTTTATTATTACTCTTTTTTTTATTTGGTTTCATTCCCTTGGTTGTACTGAATACCGCAAAGATACCTTTGTATCTGTGGCACGGTGTGGTGTGTGTATGAAAACCACTTTCGTTTATTTTAATTTGCTTTACGTGCTTTTGCTTTATTGCAATCTCTGTTTCATATCAATATGTACTTGCAACCACTACTACTACTCACTCTCGTCACGCTGTCGGGGTCGAGTAACGTTTAATAACTGTTTTTGTAGCAACAACCAGAAGCAAAAGAAGTTACTTGTATTGTAGATACTTGGGTATCTTTTTTTTTTAATATTTAAAACCAGTACAATAATATAATAAGAACAACAAAATCTCTTAGTAGCACGCGCATCGATTGCTATGCTGAACCACGTGCCAAAAGGTGTTTTGCTTCTACTCCTTTGAGAGTGAGTGGCTCAACTTCGCATAAAATTGAATCGCACCTTGCCACAATTTGCCGATAACGTCATTTGTTGTTGTTGCTGTTGTTGTTGGTGGCTCTACCAATATTGTTGTTATTGTTGTTGCTAAAGCGATTCAACGTTAATTAATTTTTATTTATGAAAAGGATGAATACTTCTTTAAAACAGGTATTCAATTCTTCCTCCAAGAGGACAACGACAATGACAACAACAACAACAACAACAACGACGACTGCTCAGTTTATTTACTTGCTAACTTGGTGGATCGTCAATGGGGCGCATGCGTGAAATTTTATGAGTTTCGTCGCATTTTTGATCTCACAGACACTTTGCTTTTGCTGCGATTTTTATGAGTTCAGGAGCACAAAATATGCAGGTTTCATTAAAATGAAAGCGAAAGCTGCTGCTTCCACTGCTGCTCCTATTAAATGAACTAATTTCATGAGAAGAATTTGTTTGTAAGAACTCATCAAAGCTTCCAGTTTACAATACATACAAATGTATAAGAAAAACCAAGAAATTGAAAGGAATGTCAATGTCAATGTCGATAATGTGGTGGATTAGTAATGAATGACTTGATGATAGGAAGATGTTTGTTTGAAGAAACCAATGAAGATGGTTAATAAAATACTTTCATTAAAAACAAAATAGGGGTAGATATTCAAGAATTTAATTAAGTGTATTCAATTAAGATACATTTATTTAAGATATCTTAAATTCTTCGCAGTAATATTGATTTATTTAAAGTTTATTAGAAACTTCCCTTTATCCTTGACTTCGTTCAGGATTTTTGTTTGTATTTTTAGTAATTTATAGTGTTTCATTCTTAAATTTGCAGTCTATTTTAGATGAATGATCTTTTCCCGAATAAAATGTTTTAATTGCAATAAAATTATGAATACAAAATAAAAAGTTTGAGTATTTGAATATAAACTAAAAACAAAATCAATACACAACCAAAAATAATTCACTTTAAATGTAAAAGGGTAAATTTTAAAGTTTTTCTTTAAAAACGTGATTATCAATTTGAGCTTGTATGGGAGTTACCCTTCCTAGATGAGAGATATTTGCTCTATTCTTCCTTTATAGCCTTCTTTAAGTCTTCCTTACTTAAAATCTTTCTCTGTTTGATCTTCCTGGCAAGGTTGTCCCACAAATATTCAATGGGATTAAGTTCTGGAGATTGCGGCGGATAATCAAGTATCTTAGAAGTCCTGTACAGTAGTCTTACCTTCATAATTGTTGCTGTATCGTTTCCCTCTTGGAATTCCAATTGCCTGACAGGGCTAATTTCTCCACACTGGCTGCGACTTTTTCCTTAAAAATTGTCAAGTAATCCATCCTGTTCATTTCATTCAATGAAAATAAGATTACCAACTCCTGATGCCGCCCAAACTATAACTGAGCGTCCAGTGCGCTTAACTGTATTGGTTAGATAATTTCCTTTAAGGGTTCATTGGCTTACGCCATATTTTCGATGTGCTCTTCGCACCCAAAATCTCAAATTTTCTCTCATCAGTGAAGAGAATGTTTTCCCAAAATGTTGTAGCTTCATTAATGCATTCATTTATTTAAAATACTTAATACCAGCGAAGTATTCGAATGAACTAATATTGTGATTATTGCAAGAAGGAACATTTGAAAAAATAGAAAAATAATTATGAAGGAATCACAAATGACTCGACCATTTTATCTCTTTACGATTAGGGTCATTTACCTCAAAATAATGTTTGTTCTTTTAGGTTCATCGGTTTGATCTTGCAATTGATTTTACACACCCACAAATATAACAGTAATCATTACTATTTAATTTATTATAAATATAAATTTAGTAATTTAAAAAATTAATTATTAACAATATTTACATTTATAAATAGAAAATAGAAGTTCATAGGTCTTACATTATTCACAGTTGATGTTGATTATTTAAACTGATCAAAAACTTGACGCAACATTTGATTACACAATGCAGCAAAGGGATTTATTTCAACCAACTAAATGAAAAAGAATATTCAACAATAAGTAATAATAATAATAATTAAGTAAAAGTAATCATTAATCGTTACCTGTTCTCTAGCAAACTTACTGCCTAATTTGGCAGCCATTTCAAAGTCCGACCGAGCTGCATCCAAATTATCAATTTTGCGATAAAGTACACCACGTTGGCAATATGCATGACATTTAGTTTTCAGTAGAGTTTCAGTAGCAAGTTCAATGGCTTTGTTTAGATCATTGAGAGCAGCTAAACAAGTGAAAATAAAATTACAAAAAACAGTTAAGCGACTTTTTAATATTATACCCGGAAACGAGAAGAGACAATACATTTCCTGTGTACTTAGTTTTTCACATGAAAGATGTCGCTACTTTTAACCAACCGCTAGAGAGCGACGCGACTCTTTATATGTATGTACAAAAATAACGCCAGATAGCGCTTAGCTGCTAACCGGTTTCCGGTTAACAGTAGTCAGTTTTTACTGTAGTTAAACTCTCATTTGACCACCAAACCAGTAAAGTACCAACGTAAAATACTCAACTCTGAATGATACACAATCATTTATTCATCAAAAGTATTCAATGAATTGAGAGATTTTATCTTACTGATAGATTGTCTTCTGCAATCTTGTAATGACTTACCTTCATCTTGACCTGCCAATCGTAAGGTCTGAGCTCGATTATTATACACAGATGCTCGTTTGGGTGCTACCTTTAAAGCTTCCTCAAATTGTTGTAATGCTTCCTCCAATTTTCCTTGCTCCGCCAATTGCACAGCTAATATTTCTATTACCTTTGACTGTTTCACTTCATCTATATCCTCTTCCAAATCCAATACTTCTGAGCTTGTCTCTGGGTCTATGGGTACAGTAACACTGGAAGTTAATTCCAATGGATTGAAGATTGATTCGAGCACCTGTTGATCATGTTGGCTTAAGCAATTTCGTAGATTTTGTTGTGGCATTTTATTGAAACTAAGACTAAGACTAAACTGTCGATATCGTGTTATCTGTGTAAAAGTTAAGCGTAAACTAAATCGTATCTATTCTAGTACATACAATATTCTTTAGATGACTTTAAACATTTGTTTTGCTTACCTATGCAAATAAGGCAGTTTAACTAGTTTAGTTTTTCGATTAAATTTAAATATTCAGATCAAAACAATGTGACGCCACATATTTTGTAATTATTTTTTCTACACTGAAATATATTTTTATTATTTTTTAAACATTAATTTTTTTCTTCCTTTAAACAAAGTTTCTGGTAAATATATGTAATTTTTCAGTCGACAGACTTTTTTCGTTTTATCATGATAATCGAATATTCTAGTTGACTCTACTGAGTAAATCCCATTGACTTGAAGAGAAAAATCAGCTTCATTCTTAGCCCACAGAATTCAATTTTGATATTAATCAAAAAAGAAAATTTAGTCGAATAGGCAACCAGACTTAGAGGTTTTGGTTTAAGGTATACTATTTTTTGCATACCTTGTGTCTTCTCTTTTTCTCTATATATATCAAGTAGACGCAATGACTACAAGCCACTTTATATTGAGAGTATTTCTTGTACGATAATTATCTTTATATTTAACTATAAATAAGATCGTTCAAAAGAATCAAAAGAGCTATCGATCTAAAAATTTCAGTAGGCTCAGTTTAGGTTTTTCTTTTAGGTTTTCTATTTTGGATTTGGAAGATGGCCCAGAGGTGAATTTTTTGGGTTTTTTCCAGGTCAGCTAGTGTACATTTGTATATATTTGTCTGACGTTGATTCATAATACTCAATGATGACGAGGTCATCCTCCTGGATAGAATGTTTACTGATAGGATGCGAGGTTCCGTTGGTAATGTAACAACATATTGGTTGAATATCGATTAATAATGATATCGGCTTAGATGGCTTGAAAAGAATAGTTGGGGGGTGCAAGTAGCCTCTAAAACATTGAAATTTGTTAACTGGAATAAGTAGTCCGTATCATTTGTATACAAATCAATTTTATATTGTCAATATATAACCACCGCAAAAAATATTGTATATATGAAATGCCATTTTAAATGTATTTTTTTAAAAACAATTTTTTATTTATTTTCTTTTATTTTTTTTTTTTTTCATTTATGTATATGTAAATCCAAGATCAATATCATTTCTTTTTATATATTTTTTTTTGTTTTGTTTTTTGTTTCTTGCATTAATTTAATTAATAATAATGTAATAATATTAAATCAGCGCTTGTTTTTTTTTTTTTTTTTTTTAATAATAATTTCATTTTATATTTTATTTCCATTGCTATGCTAATGCATTTTTGTTTTTTGTTTTTTATTTTTAATACATATTACTTTGTTTTCATTATTTCCATTTGTGATAAATACAATTATAATTAATTAAATAAATTTTTTACTTTTATATATATATTTTGTTGTTGTTGTTTAATTATGTTTAACTTTATATATTTAATTTTTTATATTTATTTAACTTCTTTACAATTTACACAACTGAAGTTTTATTAATTTTATTTTTACTATGCACTATTTTTTAGCTCGCTTTCAATTTATTTTTGTTTATATATATATATTTTTTATCTATAAATGCATTCATTAAAAAAACGCAAAATGTTTCATTTATCAAAAATCAATCAACCTTTGTCTCACATAAGTCGCTAGTTATCTTTTAGACCTGTTTTTTCATGTTTTTCTCTTTTTTTTTTTTAATTATAATTAGCAAAGCATCTTCTATGAAAGTAATATATATATATAAGATATAAGGATAGCTGCAATCTAAATTAAGCTTAGATATCAAAGAATTTTTTATTCGAGCATCAAATATACAATCAAATTTAAATGTGTTTATTTTTATTTCATAAGAAAAATGATTAAATTTGTAGTTTGATTGAATTGGTTGAAAATTTGTATAAATCTGATCATTTGTTAAAGTAAATTGAAATTCGAATGAAAATTTTCAATTCGAATTTGAATTAATGTGACAGTATTTAAATTATGCAAAATACTCAAATACTATAATATTTAGTTATTTATATACATAATATATATAAATGATTAAATTTGATGCTTAATTGAGTTAGAACAAATAAAGTGAACTTCGAATGAAAATATTCAATTTCGAATTGAAACTTCCAATTAATTTGACAGCATTGAAGATACTCAAACATTATAAAATTTAGTTATTTATTTACATAAATGATTAAATTGAAAGTTTGATTGGAATGCGATTGAAATGATTGAAGAGAACTAAGTTTTATAAATCTGATTATTTTTATTTGAACTTCGAATGAAAATTTTGAATTCGAATTTCTGATTATATTGACAGCAATAGTAGATACTCAAACATTATAAAATTTTGTTATTTATTTACATTAAATCTTTTACTACGATAGTTTATCATGAAATTGTATTTTAATACATTTTTTTTTTTTTTTTTTTAAGTTTTGAATTCAGTGGCTTATCAAAGTTTGTTTTTTTCGGTGCATTCTGGTTTCTGGTTTTTGTTTGTTGTTGTTTATTAAGATGTAAAAAACAAAGATATTTTTTCTTTTCTTTTTGATGATTTTGTTTTTGTTTCAGAAAAATATTGATTTATTTAAATTTTATTGCAAAAAAATATACATAACTGCAGTTTCTCTTTTTTTTTTTTAATCTAATTTACAATTATCAGTTGTAGTTTTTTTGTAATTGATTTCTTTAGTTTTCTTTATATACTTTAATTCTAGGTGGCACACATATTTCTTTTTGTTTTGAATGATTCAAGTTGTTGTATTGTAGTATGTTTAATAATAAAATATCTAAGCTATTGAAATATTATTGAATATTGAAAAGAAATTACATTAAATTAGCGAGACTTGTGAGCAAGGTTTCGATAATAGAATAATAATAGATACATATGTATAAACTTACATACTTATGGGTAAGTATGATATTTTTGAATTTGCACAAATTCTATTTAATTTTATTAGATATTTTTTTTCATTTTTTTTCTTGTAATAAGCCAGAATTGTTTAGAATTTTTTTATCTTCTTTTTTTTTTTTTCTTTATGCAGTTTTAGATGATGACCCTGATCTAATAGTTGTTTTCATTTTTACATGTATCTACAGATGTTTAAATTTATCTTAAATCTTTTTTATATTACAACTCTCACTTGTGATGGTTACTATGAACTTTTAATACAATATAATATATGTGGACTATATTGTATATACTTTCTATAATATTTAATTTTAATCTATGGTATTTATAAGCTTCTTTCGGTATGTGTGTGTATGTTTGTTGAGTTTAGTATGTGTTTTTGTCATAATGTGATTAAATGCCATTTACCCTTTATTTATATGTATTTATTACTTTAAATATAAGTTTTGTATGCAAAATCTTTTTCTTGATATTTCAATATGTTGTTGTTGTTTGAGATTGCTTGCTTGACCATGTTTATTATATTTAGGTTTAACTATACTTTTTTTTAAATAATTAATTTATATATTATGTATAAGCGATTGCATTCAATTTACACAAGTTTTAAAGTTCTTTATTTCAATAAATTGAATATTCTATGTATAGAAAAGTATAATGGTTTTATGTTAGTTTTAAGTAAATATTTCAAGCATTTAGTTTATTTTACATTTATATTTTAAAATTTTTTTTTTATACCAATCACTTGTCATTTGATAATTGTTACGCCTATCAGATGATTTTAATCATTTTTATTCTTTAGTTATAATGTTCTTTATAAATCAAAAAAGTTTTCATTTTACCTACGGCTCAATTCATTGCGGATTCTTCTAATGTGGCCCAGGGAACTAAAAAGGTTGGACAGCATCTTTATACTGTTCTATGTGATTCGGTTGAAAGCCTAGACTTAGGTAATCGACAGGAGAGGGCTTAGCCTTAATTTAATTTCAAATAGTCGAAATAAGAAATCCTCATTTGAACACCAAATATTTTTTATTATAAGTTTCAACAAGAATGAAATCATAATATTTGTTAAAATCAGAGTGTTCATCAGATTACCAAAGCATATAGCTCTCCTCCATTCATGTTGGATTATAATAAGTATATTAATAGCATAACTTTTATTCTATGCGAAAGGTATAAAATCTTCGATGAAACCGAAGCTAAAAAGTTTCCTGATTTTTTAATTTTTTCACAATTTTCAACCCGAAAAAAATGTAAGCTTTGTTCCTAAAGATTTAAGTTAGCTTAAAGTTTGTTTTGCTTTTTCAACCAATTTTTATTTTTTTGTTTTAATTTGTTAAATATTTAATACAATAGTTAATTTTTTTTGTATAGCAACATTTAAGTAATAAATTTTAATTAATTAATTTTTTTTTGTGTTAATATTTTTATTCTTTTTATTAGAATAATTTTTCTTTTTTCATCACTAATATATGAATTAACTAACAGAGTTTTTTATTTGACAACTTTTGTTGTAATTTTAATAATTTATTTTCATTTAGTTTAGCTAAAAATTTACATAACTAATTATTTTAAATAATTATATAATTAATATACAATTAAGCCGTATGAATAGTCAACAAAAATTTGTTACCTAAAAAAATGTCGGTCAATTGTTTATCGCTTTTTTATATGAATTGGTATTTCTTTTAATTATTAGTCAATAATGTTATTTAATATAAGGTAATAATAATTTAAGATTAATAATTTTTAAAAATTTTAAAAATTTATATTAAGTTGAAGAAATTAATTAATAAGTTTTTTTTTATAATTAAATTAAATAAACACAAAAATATGCTTTGCAATTAATTAATTAATTAATTATTAAAATAACAAATAAATAATTAATTAATGTATTAAATATTTCTTATTTAATTATTAAGACTATCACAAACACACTCAGTTTATAACAAAATCAACAATAAATATTTTTCATGTTTAATTAATGATTTTTGTTTTTAGTTTTATATATTTAATTTTTTGTTTTCAAAAATGTTTTATGATTTGTTAATGTTTTCGTGTTTTGCTTGATAAATAATAATAATAATAATAATTTTGACAAAAATTTTCCTTTATTAAATATAATTTTATTTTTCCTTTTTACTGAAGAGCAAAAGATTTTTTTTTTTTAATTTTAGAATAAATTTCTTAAGTTTTTAGTTAAGTAAATATAATTTTACCTTTCCTTTGCTTTTTGTAGTTGCATTATAAGTAGAAAAACTTAGATTTTTTATTAATATTATTGATATTGAAATTTTTCCTGCTCCATTTAAAACAATTTACAAATTTTATATAGAAATTATATTCTTAAATAATCAATATTCTAAGATCAAAACATTAAAGAAAGAAAGTACTTTCAAAGATGATTAAGATACGCAAAGTAATGGACTTTTGCAATTTATCGTATAAGCAATTTTCAGTGGAGCTTATCAAACATTTTGTAAAAAATACATGATTTACAACTATTTGCAGTGTATGCAAACAGTTCTTCCAACTCCCTTTATCATTTCTGCTAAGTATTTTATTAAAAATTTAAGAAAATGTTTACAATTTCAAATTTACTTAAAATTGTTTTGTGCCACCATTAGCGAAAAAAGAAGAGGACGACTGTCAAGAATGACCAAAACTGCAAACATGACCAAATAAATGGCAAGACCATGCAGAGTGACTATCAGACAAAATGCCACATCAGCTTATTGTAAATTGAATTAACTGCATATGTGGAAATACATACCCAATAATTGAATTAGTATATTGACTAGACAGATTATTTTATATAAAGAAACAAATTATTAGGAATGTCATAAACTCATATTTCTAGCTGCAGCATTCACTCAGTTAGTATCAAAAATAATTTGAATTTCGCATCGAAATTCTTAATTCGAACTCGAACTTTTGAAAAATTTGACAACGTTAGAGATATTCAAACACTATGAAATTTAGTTATAATATTTAATAACATTAATGATTAAATTAATTAAGTTTGATTGAATTGGAATGGAACTAGTAAGAAATTGGAGATTCGAATTTAAAGTTTTAAAAAATTTGAAAGCAACTTTTAATTATCATTTAATGTTCAAAACAGAAATATTGTTGTGTTCGCATTTTCTGGATCATTTGATGATTGAAGAAATAGATTGATTAAAGCCCAGTGCAATACCAATCTAGACTGATTGTAAATACAAAAAAAAAAAAAAATAATAATAATATAAGGTAAATTAATTTCTTATAAAAAAAAAAATAGATTTAAATTAAGAATTTCAATCACCAAGTAAATCTACTTATAATGCAAAATCTACAAACATTTTTTTTGAACAGATTAATTATGAATGATGAGTGTGAACTTGTTCTGTTGCACCTCGTATAAATTCATATACAGTATATATTTTTACACATTTGCTTGTTTACTTTTCTTTGCGTTTTCTTATCTTTTGTTTTATTATTTTTTTTTTTTCTTGTTAATTTTTATAATATATAGTTTTTTGTTGTTGTTGTTAAATATTTAATATAAATAGTTTTGTTGTTTTTGCGTGAAATCGCGCCCTGTCGGCTTTGCTTGGATCTTATTAGCTTTTTTGCGTTTAACGTACTTTATCATTTTGTGTTGCTCTTAATGCCAATCAACCTTAATTTGTTTCAAGCGTTTTTTTTTAAAACTTTTGTTTTTATGTTTTTATGCTACCACATTTTTCAAATTAGTTTTTCTACATAATTTTTTGTTTCATGCAATTTTTTTTGGTTTTTGTTTTTTGTTTTTTTTTCTTTATAATTCGTTTACCATTTTTAGATTTTGTTTTATAGTTTGTTGTTGTTGTTGTTGTTGTTGTGAAGAGAATATTTTGCAAATATTTTTAAAATATATTTAAAGTGCCGTGTGCAGTGCAGTTATAATTGTACTAATTTTGCCATGGTTTTTTTTTTAAATTTAATTTAATTTAGTTTAATTAATTTTTGTAATTTGTTTTTCTAGTGCTTCTTTCTTGTCATACTTATTCTTTGAACGCGCCCTTGCTTTAGCACAGTGTTGTTGGTTGTTTGTTTTATGTTGAATTTAATATAATTTAATTTAATTTATTTAATTAATTTTTGGTTTTGGTTGTTTATGTGATTAAATTTGTATTTTGTTTTTAAAAATACTTTGTTAATGTTATTAATTCATATTTTTTTTTTATTTTTCAGGTGGGTTTATGTAATTTGTTGTTGTTGTTGTTGTAGCTGCTTGGTTACTAATTTGTTTTATTAAATATATTTTTACATTGATTTTTTTTACAAATATTTTTGATGATTATTTTGTTAAGTAAATGATTGATAATTGTGATAAGCAATAAAAAAAGTTTTAGATATTTTTTACTGTACTGTCCATTTATTTTAACAGTGTCTGTGTGTACTCTTCTATTCTCTTTTGCGCATATTTCTCTGACATTTTTATACTGTTCATAGATCCTGTGATTTTCCTTTCTTCATTCCATTTCTTTAAATTATTCATTCCTATTTAATTTTATAACATTTTTTTGTTTCTGTTTTAAGCTCTTGTTTACTTCTTATTTACTTTTAATATTAGGTATTTATCATACTTGTGTGGAGGGGGGGGGGGGGTATTATGTATTTAAGTGTGTTCGTCTGCTTCCTGGAGGGGGGAGGAGTTTGGGTTTATTATACATTTGGGGGTGTGAAAATTATTTTTGTTTTTTTTTTGTTTTCAATTAAGACTAACATTTAAATTCTACGAATAAAATACAGAGATACATAGTACATAATTTTACATACAACTGTAGACTACAACAATATAACTAGTCACATAGAGTGGGGGAGATACATAAATATATGTAAGTAGTAAGTAATAGTATTAGTTTTTGACTTCAATACCAAGTCGTCCTAAGTTCTTTATTTAAGTTTCATTTTTTTATTGCCAATTTTTTGGCTTCGGATTTTTCTAGGATATAAGGTTAGGTAAGGTAAGGTAAGGTAAGGTAAAGCGTAAAAATGTTGTGACTTTTGTTGGTAACTTACTTTTTGCTGAGTACAAATAAAAATTATATTGATTAAAAGAAGATACCCCGATTTTTACATATGTTATGGATACTATTTTCCTTTTATGCAATTTATTGGCAGTGATTTTTTTATTTGATATTTAGTTTTTGCTAAGAAAAAAAAAAAAAAAAAAAAACAGTAAAAAAATTATGGTTTCTGTTTTTTTTTTTTTTTTTGAAGAATGAATCTTGTCTTCGAATTCATAATTTAGTGTATATGTTATTAATTAATTTAAAAAGGAATTTTCTTTGAAATTACATATCACAAAATTATTTTTAAAACACTTTTATTATAAATAAACAACTTTTCTGCTTGATTTCAATATTTTTTTATTCACATAGAAATTTATTATTTAATTCAATTTACTTGTTTTAAATAAAAAAGATAAATAATAAAACAGTTCGAAAAAGTTGTCTCCAATAAGAAATTATTGTTTTTAAAAATTTATATCTGTTTCTTTATTTTATTTATTTAAAAAAATTTTAGTGTTTGTCCGTTTTTTATATTTTTTGATTGAATGTAAAATAAGGTAATTTATTTATTTTTTGATGCTTGAATTTTTTAGAAACGTATTTTGTTTTTGAAAAGAAAATTATTAATTAATTTTTTTTACTCTTTCTTGCTTTCTTGTTTGATTTGATTTTCTTGGAATATATTTTGTGTTTGAGTAGAAAATTATTATTTAATATATTATGATTTTTTTTTTTCATAGAAAAAGTCTTACATTTTGTTTTAATATTTTAACTGACGCATAAAAAAAATAATAATAATAATAAAAATACTATCGAACTTTCATAACTCTAGAGATTCGGGTTATTGCTTAAAAAAAGTTCGACCAATGGAAACTTTGAATTATAAAATTATTCATTAAAAGTAGAGAAATAGCCAAAATATTGGAAAATTATTGAATTACTCAGATTATTAATTACGATACTGCAACGCGATTTGATTCGAGTCATAGAAAATTTGAGTAATAGAAGTTGCAAGTTGCAAGGAATGTGACTGTATTTAATTTAGCGATTTTTGAGAAACGGGGCTTTGAATTTAGAATTTTGTTTTAATGTAAAAAACATTTTTAAAAAGTATTTTTTAACAAGTTTCAAAAGGCAGCGTTAAGAGTCAATTACGAAAACTAAATTTTATTTTAATTAAATTGTCTGTCTTATTTTTAATTTAATTAATTTTTATTTGTTTAGAGGATCTCCTAAAAATCAATATATTTTTTATTTAAACAGCATTTTCAGGATTTTTAAAAGACGAGCTAAGATTTTATGGCGGATGGGGAGAGAGAGAGAGAGAGAGAGAAAGGAAGGAAGGAAAAGCTTTTACAACAACATTCGTTTATGAAGAAACTTAAAGAGTTTTGTGACAATTATAATTATTATGCTGATTATATATTTTTCTCAGAGTATAGTATTTTTGACGGTACATTGAAAGCATTAAGCACTAAGCTTTTTTTGCTGGCTTCATTTTGTGCTCATATTTGCGGCTGTGTCTGCTGCTGATGCATTTGTTGTTGCTGCTATTGTGCTGCTGCTGAATGCTTTTACTGCTGCTTCTGGTGATGCTGTTGCTGCTGCATTGTTAGCGTGTTCTGTATTTTCGTTTTTTGTTTTCTTTCATTTCTTTGTTTGTTTTTTTTTTTTTTTTTGTGTAGAAGTGCGTTAGTAGAGAGCAACTATTGTTGTTGTTTTTGTTGTTTTTTGTTGTTGTTGTTGTTGTAGACAGTAGCACAATTAAACTGTTTTGCTGTTGAATTTTTCTTGCAGTTAAAATTTTGACGAATAAACATTTAGAAAATAGGAAAATGTTCATATTTCTTTTTTGATTATCCTTTGCTTTATTTGAAATAAAAAACGTTTAAGTCGAACGTTTTATTGTTGTTGCTGTTGTTTACTGGTAAACGGAATTATAATGAGTTTTGTTGCTGCTGCTTGTTGTTGTTGCTGTTGTTGATGATGTTGTTGTGTAACGATTGCGTTGTTGTTGTTGTTGTGATGATGATGAATGATGATGCTGGTGTTGGTGTTGGTTATCGTGTTGGTGTTCGCGGTCTTCACGTTGTTCGCGTTCACGTTGCTCTCGTTGTTCGCGAAACTGTTGTTGACGATTTTGATGTTGTTGATGAGATTGTTCTCGGTGTTGTTGCTGAGAATATTCTCGATGTTCTCGCTGTTGTTGTTGAGTGTGTTCGCGTTGTTGTTGTTGGTGTTGTTGTTGTGTTTGTTGACGTGTTGGTGTATTGTATTGTTGTTGATGTTGTTCAACACGTTCACGTGTTGGTGTGTGACGTTGTTCTCGTGTTGGTGTATTGTGTTGGTGATGTTGTTCACGTGTTGGTGTCTGACGTTGTTCACGTGTTGGTGTCTGACGTTGTTCACGTGTTGGTGTCTGACGTTGTTCACGTGTTGGAGTTTGACGTTGTTCACGTGTTGGTGTTTGACGTTGTTCACGTGTTGGTGTATTGTGTTGGTGATGTTGTTCGCGATGTTCGCGTTGTGAATCACGCTGATGGTGATATTGGTGTTGATCACGTTGGTGATGGTGTTCATCATGTTGGTGTTCACGTTGGTGATGGTGTTCATCACGTTGGTGATGGTGTTCATCACGTTGGTGATGGTGTTCATCACGTTGGTGTTCACGTTGTTGATTACGTTGGTGTTCACGTTGTTGATAGTGTTGGTGTTGATGTTGTTTTGTTGGAGTTTGTTCTTGTTGGTGTTTTTGTTTTTGTGTGTTTGTGTATTGTTTTTGGTGTTGTTGTTCTTGTTGATGTGGAGATTGTTGTTGATGTTGTTGTTGTGTGTTTGTGTATTGTTGTTGATGTTGTTGTTGTTGTGTGTTTGCATATTGTGGTTGTTGATGATATGTATGTGAATGATGATTGTTATGTGTTATAGCTCGTGGCAGTGGCGGTGGATTTTTAGCTTTCGTTAGCGGTATTGGTGTTGGCATTGGTTTTGGCGTTTCCGTTAAATCGATACCCCATTCATAAAGGAACTCGAGTTTTTGTCGTTCCAATGGGTCACTAGCCGGCAGGGCAAGCAAATGTTAGGCTTCTAAGAATATTAACGCTGTTGGTTTCGGTTCCAAATTTGATTTTTTTGCTTCAACAACTAAAAAGGTTATATCAGCCTTTTCACGATTAGCAAAGCATTCGGCTATCAGACGTGCAACCTCCTAAATACAAATAATTGAGCAATAAAATCAAAATCTAAATAAGGATAAGAAACAATAAATACCTGATGATGTAGACCTTCAACTTTATTACCGTCTACTTCCAGTATTAGTTGTCCGACCTGTAGACCTCCTGCTTCAAATGCTGCACCATTTTCCTGTACAGAAAAACATATAAACGTTAAACATGGTTAAGAGAGAGTTAATCGGTTTTGAATTGAAATAACTGGGTTTCACTTACATGGATATTGATTATCCTAGGGAGAGGGTGTTTTGTATTAGCACCACCTTCGATAGCAATACCTAAAATTGGTTTAGTTTTCTTAACAGTAATATGTAAGTTGCCTCTATGATCAGGTACGACGTTTGGATTGTGTTCATGTGTTTGTTCAGTCGTTGAACCATTTTGCTCTGCTGACAGACGTTGCATAGACTGTAAAATTTTGATAAATATAATAATCATTCATTTAAAACTCCTAACGATTTATTAATAAAATTCTTAAAAAAGAATTTCATTTTGCTGCAATTTAGATATTGGGTGTCTCAATAAAAGTGCACTATTTAAATTTGATATCAATTCTTTTTTTTCCGTGCAAGTGACAACTTTGAAAGTTGACTGCTGTCACATAAGATTGTTCCGATTATTAAAATTGGAGCTCTGGACAAAAGAAGAATGCGTTATCATTGTGAAAAACCATTACAAAAATGGTGAAGAGTGGTCAAAAAATTTGAAGAAACTTGTCGATAATAGATACGGGTCGGTTTCTTGAAAACATGCTGCTGTAAACTAGAGTGTCGCCGAAAACCCCAAACATCAATTCGTACTCAACAACTTAAAATTTCACGAAGCACTACGCAGCGAATTTAGGCGAAACAAGATTCAGCTTACTTAGGAGCTCAAACCAGCAGCACAATATCCAATGCGCCGACTGCGGTGTTGCGGGTTTTGGTCATTCGCCTTCATTAGGCTATTTTTGAATGGTTTGTAATACATAGAAGGATACATCGGAGACCCCATAAAGTATATATATTCTAGATCAGCACGACGAGACTAGTTGATTTAGCCATGTCCGTCTTTTTGTCTGTATATATGCATTCCTCAGTTTTTGAGCTAGAGACCTTTCTTTCCACCATACGCAATACATTTGTCGGAATCATCCGAATTGGACCAATGGGGATACCTCCCATATAAACCCAGTTCCAAAATTTATGTTCTTATTAAAAATTTATTTGGTTTTTGTACTATCGAAATTAGGACACAATATGTGTCTGACCCATATCCACCAATCTTGTAAATTTCTAGACCCTCGGACCACCAGGAGGAGTAACTCCCATACTATCCCATATTCAAATTCATCTTCTTATTAGAAAAACTTTTTTATTTCATATACTATGGATCTTAAATTTGAAATCTATAAAAATCTGGCCCATATCCACCAAGTATTTAAATTTCAAGACCATCAGACTACTAAGAGGGGTACCTGCCATACAAAATTTGAACCTTAGAACAATAATCACAAGATATAGAAATAGAAGATGCCTGAAGAGTATTACAATTTCGGCATAAAAAAAGTTAATCTTCTTTTTACTAGTTTTGTTTTTAAAACGAAACTGGAAGTTCAGTGACTGTGAACGGCATTCGTTACAGGAACAAGATAACGGAGTTCTTGTGGCCTTAACTGGATGGCGTGGATCTGGATGACATGTGGTTTCAGCAGGACGATGCCACCTGTCACGACGCGCATGAAACAATCGATTTATTGCAGCAACGAATTCCAGACCAAATCATTTTACGAAATTTTGATGTAAACTGTTCATCAAGATCATGTGATTTAATGGCGTACGATTTCTTTCATTGGGGGTTTTGTGAAATCTCGAGCTTATGCAAATAAACCAGAAACAATTCCTGAACACATGGCCAAGATCCAACGCATCATCGGTAAGATGCAGTCACGAAAAGAACAGTGGCCTGTCATCAGAGCCATTTGTTAGATATTTTATTCCAAACTTAATCGGAACAAGTCTACACACACAATAAGTGTTTTTAATTTTAAATAAAACAGTTCACTCTTATTGAGATACCCTATACAGTTTCTTTTTTTTTTTTAACATTTACAAACATTTTGTATATTAAAGGATCATTTTCCTTAAAAAAAAAAAAAAAAAAAAATTATATTTAAAATGTTATTATATAATAAAGAGCGAAGAATAGTTTTGGTTGGTTGTTTATAGTAAGTAGTAGTAGGTGTAAATAGAAGCAAGCAAAGTTCCAAACAAAATATAAAAAGTAGTATGTTTTTTTTTTTAAGTTTTTTGTTTTTAGCAAAGAAGTAATTCTAATAAAAATATTTCAAAAAGGAATAGTATAGCAAATTTCAAGCTAAGGCCAATTACAATATGAATTTACATTGATGTTATTGATGATTAGATACAAATGAATTGTATCTGTTGTAGTTAAGTGTTCAAATGATTTGAGTTGAATTGTGTTCAATTGTTTGGTGTAACTGTGTGTGTGCACTTATAAAGATTCTTTGATGAATTTGATCAATGAAAATAATTTGGAAAAAATGTCTAAAATTCATTTTCTGCATTTATCAATATATTTAATTCTGCATATATTGTTGTTGTTGTTGTTACATCTGTTCTGTTATTTGTTCGCATGAGAAGGAAAGGAAAAAAAAAAATAGAGAAATGAAAACTCACCTGATGCCTTCTTACACCTTTATCGCCTAGCAAAGTGCCGCCTTCTTCCTTCATATCGAAACTTCTTGAGAGTTTTGTGGCCAACTCCTAATCATTTTTGTTTATTTATATGATATCATATATATTTTTGTTTGCATTTATAATTTATTTTATTGGCAAATTGTTGGTGGTGATGGTGGTAGAGAGATTAAGAAATTTTTTTTTGTACATAAAAAAATATGTAAAAATAAATAAAATAGTAGAAAATTGCATAAGAATTCATATTTGTTGTGTTTGATTGATTAAATTTTATTTTTATCTACAGAATTAAGAATATTTTTGCATATAAGAATTTTGCTTGTGTTTTTCTGTCGGTCGGTCTTTCTTTCTGTTTAAATTGATGTTGTAATTTTTGTTGTTAATTTTGAGTTTTTTGTCTTTTGTAATTTTGTGAATATTGTCTTTTTTATTTAATCAATTAATTATTTACTTGTAAAGAATTTAAAATTATCAATGAATTTCATTTGATTATATTGGGAATTTTTGCTGTGTTCAATTGATTTTACTATTTAATGAATAAGATAAAAAAAGGAATTTATTTCTTTTGATTTTAAAGTTGTGTTTTTTTGCATTACAACAGTTAAAATTGAATTGAATGAGGATAGAGAAATAGTATATGCAGACAGAGAACAAAAGAACAGTGAGTGACATAAAAATTTATGCATATTTTGAAGAAAAAAGAATAAATGTATTTGTAAGCCATTAATTTCGTGCTTTGAAGTGATAAAAATTTGAAATTGAATTTGTTTGTTGATTTTATAAATGTTTTTTGGGTTTATTGAAACCTAAAGGATTTACAATTGTTGCCCTAAAGATTAAATCGATACACTTAATACAAAGTATCCTATATTATACCAACGAAGATAAAGATTTGTTATACAATATTTTAAATACTTGAATGACAATTGAAGTGAAATATTATTTCTTATTCCATACTCATTTTCCTGATCTTTTCATCAAGAGTAAAGTAATTGTACTAAGTAAAGTAAGTGAAAAGTCTATAAAAAGAATATAACACTTATGATTAGTTGTAGTAGTTAGAGATGTCTAGATTATTTGCTAAAATCTATTTAAAGTTTTTCTAAGATGAAAGTATTTTTTCTAAATAATGAATCAAGTAATTAATAGGATTCTAAATACACTTAATGAGTATAACAATATACATACAATGGAATTGACAAGAAATACTTGAATTTTCTCTTATAGTCTCGTATAGTATGGCGCCATTTTCCATATGTAGTCTAGTTAGACTTCCTTAACACATACGTACGATGATTTAGTACCTTGTACAGCAGGATTATAATTTAGAAAACAAATAAACTTTGTCTATATTGGGATCAGATATTTATTGAACGCTCCTTGTTTGTGTTAAGAAATAATAACTGATTCCCCTGATTTGATTGTTGCATTTAAATGAATCATAACGGAGAATTTATTGATTGAACATAAGTTTGTCATAAAACATTCAACAGAGATACGCTAAAGTTCTACCAAATCAACTTGTCTCTAAGTCATGAAGACTGTACATTGTCTGGTTGTTGGGAAGAGTTACATCTGCCATCTCAGCTACTAATGGTGACGTAAAATTGGTGGATGTCACCAAAAACAAAAAGCCCAATCCATTTAGGCCAATCTAGAAGATAGCTCCACTTCCAAGTGAGAATAAGTTGAAAGCAGCTTAGTCCTTTCAACTGGCGGAGGATGTTCGATTTGAAATCTTTTTAGTTTATTTTCTTTGCATATTGTTATAGTATTTTAAATTAAATTACAAGTTTGTAAGTGAATATTTTTATTTAACCATCTTCTTATATATAAAAATTATTGTTTTCAATTTGTGAATGTGTATGGTAGGTTCCCGGCTTGAACATAGTTTTAGACCCGATTCTTAACCCCTAATAGTACACTACAAAAAATTAACTAAAATCACACTTTAATTTTCTGATACTCAAACTGTGTTCTTTGTTGATACTCAAAGTGTAACAGAGAGAATATAGTGATGCTAAGAAAAGAAGCAACCCGTGCGAAGCTAGTTTTGTTATAAGTATTATTGCTATATTTATCTTTAAGTCGGCTTTTGACTGACTGGTTATGCTGTACGGGGCAGTTGAGCCCAGCGTAAGCTGGTTAACCTTCTCATTTCCTTATTGCATATAAGGTTAACTGTAGGAATTCATTCTAATACATATTTTGTGTTTTTATATAGGAATTGTGCAAAGACACAGTTTATATATTTACGTATTTTTAAGTTATTAGGTATTTCAAAAAGTTTTATTATTTGTCAGTTGATCTTAAAAAATACCAAAATAACTATAATTTCTGTTTAAAACTACTTACGAATTTCTTTTACAATTAGTTCAATAAGTTAAACAATAATTGAGTAAGCTTTTAATTGACAGTTGAACTAAATAACTTTTTCTATTTTTCATTGAAATTTTGTGGTTTCATTACATTTTTTTTCTACCATGAAATTTGTCATCAAAAGAATATAAGTATGACAAGGTTAAGAACATCGTTTCATACACGAAATATTGTTACTATAATACTATGAATATAAAAAAAATTGAAAGAAACTTTACAAGGACATCGTACAACATTTTTTCCTTTGAAATTGAGCTTCGCCCTAATAAAATCTTTTCAAACTAATTTTTTTTTAATATGAATGAACCTTATAAGTAAGAATAAGAATATATTTTGATGGCGGTCGTTCTAATTGCAGTTTATGATGTGTTTGTATAGTATGCTAGTGTTATTGTTGTTGTTGTTGCTGTTGTTGCTGTTATTGATGATTTTCTTTGGTGGATAGCGGGTGTAGATACTTGTTAATTTGCGTGCATGTGGTTATGTGTTTTTATTACATACGAATATGAAAGACATGTATCTGTGTAATATTTGAAGTATTTGTGTATTAGATTGTATTGCACTAAGATGCTTGTATGTTGTGATAACTAATACAAAACATTGATTGATTGATTGATTGATAGATTGATTGATGTCGTTCTTGTAGTTGTTATTAGTATTTATGGTTGTTGATATTATTTTTTACGAAAGTTACATTACCACATAACTAATCGAATAGAGAGAAGAAAAGCGCTAACTAAAACTCGAATCTTATATATTTTTTATACAATCTAAGAAAAACAAAACTACTAAAATTTGTGAGATTGTGTTGGGCAGCATCTAAAAAATATAATAAAAATAATAATAATAATTTAATAGAAACGAAAAAACATGAACTTCGGTCTGACCGAGGATTACACACATTCCTTTCACACAAATGCAATACAATTTAGAAAAGATGGTTATCCATTTTATTCATTTTTTGGGAGATATAAATTATAGTTATTTTTCGATGTAAAAATTTTATAAAGTTCCCCATAATCAATTTCAAAAAATTCTTTGAATATCAACTGCATAAAAATGTGCAGAAACGGAATAATTTAGGACGAAATATTAAATTCCCCAGGAAATTTGTGATTAATTTACATTGTGCATTGAAGCTACATATATGATGGTATTTAGTATTGATCTGTTTCAGATTATTACAAGGCAAAGCTTAATGTTAAGTTTATGTTGTATTATGCTAAGAAATGCTAATTTTCTCTTAGTAATCTTGTCCAAAGTTATATTTATCTGATATCTAACCGATTTTCGTGTAAAGCCGGGCCAAGTGTGCCAATTATTTATATATATTTTTTTTAAATATGTATATCGTATGAAAATCTTAGTTTTTATGAAGATTTCAGGGTATATATTGCATATTATTATGCTTTACTTTAAATGCATATGTAAAAATTTCTCATAAGATCAATTTTTAGTTGTTCCTTTGGGGGTTTTTCGAAAACCTTCCCCATGAATTACTCTACCCATTGGTGAAAACCGTATGAAAATCTGTTTAGTAAATTTTAAATTTTATCGCGTATAGACAAACAGATGCATTGGGGTACTTTAATAATATATATAGAAAATAATTTGAAAAATCATGACAACACGAATTCATGTCGAATTGCTGTTCCATATATCACAAAGTATAGTACATTTTCTAATGCATTGCATCCATCATTCAAATTAAACTGAATGTGTTTGTAAAAGAAATAAAAAAGAAAAACAAAAATCAAATAAAATCAATTAATTTCTCACTGAATATAATCATTAATGATGAGGAAGAATAATAATAGATTTTGTAACTAATTAGGAAATAAAAATTGTGTGCAATAATTAGTAGTACAATAGAGAGTCAGGTTATTTGCCTAAAGAAAAAAAAAAAAAAAACAGAGGAACAGAGAAACAGAAAAACATCATAAAGTAATAATAAGAAATATAATAAAAGAAAATTATATAAAAAAGAAAAATGAAAGAAAAACACATTAATTAAATTGCAAGTTAGAGTTTTTGTATGTAAACGTGATGAAAAATCAGGTTGACTCATGCGTAAATGTGCAAATGTATTTTTCAAGCCTTTTTTTTTTAGATTTGTTTAAATATCTTTTTGTTTGTTTCTTGCTGTTGTTTTTGTTTGTTGTTATTTTTTTTTTTTTTTGTTATTTATTAATATTTATTGCTTTGATTTCTTTGAATGCGGAAAATGTTTATAACAATTTTAAATTTATTTTGTTTTATTATTTTATTTTTGCTATTTAGAGAAAAAAAAAATCAAACAACTTTAATACTTACATTGACAATTACTTTACAAGACTAATAGGACTAACACATTATTAATGAACAAAAATAAAATGATATTAATTTATAATATTGTAACAAAAAAATATTAACTTTGGTTTTGCCAAAGATTTCTCTACCTTTCACAAGCAAAAAGTATAGTATACCTTGGTACTACATATTAAAATATATTAATAAATGTTTTTTCGACTAAATAAAAATAAAAAAAAATAATAAGAAAAATTGCTTTTTATGAACATCGTCTGTTCGCAATGGATTTAAATTATCAAGTGCTTGTTGTTCTTTTTACATTCTCTTTTTCTTCTTACTTCTTCTCTGACAATGTTCTTGGGAGTCTAAGAATTTCATAAATCCAATATTAATCTAATTTAATAATAATTTTCCAAAAACTTTTAGTGCTTTTATTTTATGCAAGATGATCTTTTCGCTTACATGGAAGCTTTGTACTACAGTGAAGTCAAAACTCTGACAAAGCTTCTATATATAATAACATTTGTCAAGTTTTTGTGTTCCCAGAACAAGAATGTGAAATTTTCCAATATAAAAATAGAAGATTGAAACTCAATATTTCTGATGTACTCTAATTAAACATACTTTATACAATATTAAGAGATTTATTGTTAATTTGTGTAATTATTATGTGTTCCTATTATTCAAATATCAAAATGTTTCATTCTATTTAATTTTACGTTTCAATCTTACAAAATCAATGTTGTTTACAAATATTGAAAAATTAAAACACAAAATAAAAAAAAAAATATGGTTGTTGTTTCCATTTCAGATCTCTGCTTTGGAGAATTGTTTTGAGGATGGCACAGTTTTGTGTCACTTTTCAATTGATCATAAGATCGAGTATCATTTTATAAGAATGTGGTGAAGTCATAATATAGTCGAGATGATTTGCGTCTTTCTGACTTGTAGGTTTTCTTATTGCAAATGGAAGTCTAGTTGATCATGTCAGTAAGTGAGGTAACAGGCTTTTATGTGCTTCTGATTTTTATCTAACTCGCCACTAATACTATAATGTTATGCTATTCGCAAGCAGAATAGCAATAGCGCTAATCGAAATTGTTGTTACTGCGTTTATTGCTTGAAACCTTTGTTATTCCTTTTGTCAACTATTATATGATTCAACACTTAGAAGTGACTAAGCTCGATTAAAATCCTGCTCTCAAAAATAACTGTATAAATTAACTAAATTAAATTAATTGTTTCCTTAGAAAAATTTGGAGTTACAATTATTTAAATTAGTTTTTAAAGTCATAAACTTACAACAGCACTATGTGCTTTTATGAGTCTCAAATTAAGATTAATTATTTATTATATTACTTAGCTCACGAAATCAAAATCAATAGAACACCTTTGATGTTCGATGAGCAGTTATGAATAGCGGCTACTCATTTATTACTAAACCCGTATACCGTTACATCCGTTAACCTATGACAGGTGTTATTGCCATACAGCATTTTGGAATGTTATATTAACTTATATTATACCCCGTTTATACGATAGCCGACTCGGTGTTGAGTCAGCTCGGGTCGACTAAGCACGCATGTATAAACGACTTTTCAACTCGAGTTAAGCACACGAACCGAGCTGACGAAATGCACGTTTCAAATGCGAACTTCATTTAATAATTCAAGTTAAAGTGTCGTATAAACGCTTAGTGGATCGAAATTCATTTGGTGGAGTTGCCGTATGGTACAATTATTTTGGTTTATTTTAATTTTTTAGGGTTCCGTACCCATAGGGAGATAACGGGACCCTATTACTAAGCTTACGATGTCCGTCCGTCCGTCTCCTGCTCTATCTTATGAACCGTAATAGGAAGAGAGTTGAAAATTTCACAGAGTGTGTAATTCACTTGTGTGTAGAACGACAAATACTAAAAAAGAAGTATTGTTCTTTTATTTAACTTTTTGTTTAACAATTTTGTTTTTTTTTTGTATTATACTTTTAAGCTGTTAATTATAGTATACTTTTAGGCTGTTAAATATGCACATAATATAATATTTTAAGCAAAAAATCTTGTACGATGGTACGGAACCCTCCGTGTGTGAGTCCGACTCACACTTGGCTGATTTTTTTAATGTATTTGTATTTTATATACTGAAAAATCATTGTAAAACATTATTAATGAACAAGATAAGCTGTATACATTTATATTTTATTATATTTTTGTGGTTTTAAAAAGAAAAATATTTTGATGGCTTAACCACATTATATTATTTATGCATATGACAACACTGCACCAATAAACAAACAAACTCTAATACAATAAACTCGCTTTCCCTATTCACGTATAAACACTTCAAAACGAAGTGGGCTTAGTCGACCCGAGCTGACTCAACACCGAGTTGGTTATCGTATAAACGGGGTATTAGTCTTCTTCTAATATTGTAATATATATTTAACGACATATTTGTTTTTAATATTTTTAATGCAACACAAACAAATTAATTTATTAAATTAATATTCAATAGAATCCTCTATGGCCTATCGAACTTGAAATATCCTCTTCTTCATCGAGTTAAATATATTATTAAAGACATTCGTCTTTCATTTATTCCACTCCCCTTGAAAGCGTAAGCTCGTCTAGCCAGTACATCCCAAACGTTTTCAATTTGGTCCAAGCCAATTGATTGCTGACCACTTTAGAGATCTTTCCCTATTTTCATCTAAGTCTACTTTCCAATATATTCTAATGTTTGTTTCTTAATTTTTTCCAGTATCTATTTTTTACGAAAACAAGTATTGAGAATGACACACATTAAATATCCAATGAAAAGACATCAGTCCACATCAAACAGGACTTTTTTTACGTTTTACATTATGTTCTTTCATTTTGTGTTTTAATTTTTCTTTAAAATCAAATTCTTATTAAAGTAAAGTAAATAAAGAATTCTATGGTTTCATATTATTTTGACAAGCACTAGTAGTATGTATGATATAAAGCTTCTCTAAATATTTATGCGTAATTTTTTTATTCTTAGATAAAGAAATGTGGATGTTCTCTGCATAGAAAGTATATGTTTAAAATCTTTTTTATAACTTATTTATTTCTATCTCATGTCGAAAATTCAATATCTTATGAGACCCAATTGGTTGAAAATTTCATCTGTGCGATCCAAGATTAGGCAGGCAGATAGATGCAATTTCTGCCCCTGAGGTTTTCTTATATGAACGGACGCAGAACAGGTGGGAAATCTATATTTGAAGCTTTAAATTTTGGTAGAATTTAATATTCCTATTTAGAAAAATATAGTTTTCAATAAAAACTCAACAAGTTGTCTGCCTCTGATACTAGAACATCAAAAACTGAGTGGCCTAGGACGCACAACACAGACAATAAAACTAAAATATATATAAACTAATTAGCACTTTTGCAATCTGTGAAGGGTACACAAAAAAACTAAATTAACTACAATAATTTATTAAATGAATGAAAATAAAGTGCGTTACATTAATTGACTTGGACTACATGAAAATATTAGTAAGAAAAAAAAAAATAATTATTGAAATAATAAACATAAATAATAATAAAAAAAAAAAAAAAAAAATGGAAATGGAAATTCCACAAATGGAATTTGAACTTTGTTTTTGTAGTAATATAAGTCTTGGGTATAGATAATAGTGTGTGTTTATGTATTTCGTGGGTAGGCGGAGGTGGTTGTTTTGGGTGGTTGGTGGGTGGTTTGGTGGTTATTTTGCATGTGTTTTCTTGCAAGCATTGAGAAAAATCATGAAGATTTCGAAGAAGTAGGAAACTAATTAATAAAGGAGAAGAAAAATTTAATTGAAAGAAAAATATTGTAAGTACACTAAATAAACAAAAAGGAAGATACAAAATATACTAAGTAAATATGTAGGTAGTATGTAATTGCAATCTTTGTAGAAAGTTTAGTTTAGTTTAGTTCAAGTGCTCTAATAATGACAAAGAATCTGCACGACAAAGAAAACAAAAAAAAAAAAAAAAAAAAATAGGGGAAAAAAAGGAAAGAGTAAGGAAGACTAAAAATGATAAAAACTATAAAGAAATTTTTAACTAAAATAATGAAACTATTGTATGCAATTCTATATGCAGTTTTAGTTGAGAAGAAGAAGAAGAACACACTGCGTTCTAATTTAATATTTAAAATGAATTTATTTAAAAAAACACAATTATTTATTTTAAGTTTAAGTTTAGTTTTAAATTTTATGTATTTTTCTAGGTAAATTGATTTTAATGTTATTTATTTTTGCTAAGTTGTTGCTGTTGTTATTGTTTTTGTTGTTGCAAATTTGTTAATTTTTTTATTGTTTTTATTGTTTGTGGATTTTTTTGGTTTTTTGTTTTGTATTTTGTTTAACGAAAAATACAATTGCACTTACAAGAGGTCGTCCCCAATACCATGATTTGACACGTTGTGTTAAACCACCCAAATGTGAACGCAGTCCATCTAAGTAGCCTCCCTGAAATGCACACAATGAATAAAGAAAAAACACAAGAGAAAAGAAAAGAAAAAAAAAACAATACCAAGAAAAATCCAAAGAAAAGAAAAGAAAATATATTTTGGGTGGGAATTCATTTCATTTCAATTTCATTTGGTTTTTTATTTATTTAATTGTTATTATTAATTTTTTTTTTTTAGCAGAAAATTAAGAGAACAGAAAATAAAGAAAGAAATTATGATGACGGAAATTAAAAAAAAAAAAAAATAAAAATTTGTATGAGAGAAATTAAACAAATTAATACAATTTTGTTATTAAGAAAAATTATAAAGTAAAGTTTTACAGAGAAGAAAGTCACTAGTAGTAATAGTAGTTGTAGTAGAGAGAGAGAGAGAGAGAGAGTGGGAGATTTACTCAAGAGAGTAACATAATTGAGCTAAATATAAGTAGATAGAGAGTAGTAGTAGTAGTAGTAGTTTTTATAGTGAAAATCATGAAAGTCTAACTAATTAAACTATGTATAACTAATCTTGAATTGGTTATAAGAAAGATTAGTTATAAGAAATATTGGTTATAAGAGACACAGAAGAGATAGATAATAAGGTAATGGAAAGAAAACTACTTAAGATCTATGATGAATTCTTACTTAAAACTACAACGATATTAGCATAAATTACTATATATTATTATATTGTATATAACTACATTGTATAGTTATTGGGATTATATTTTTCCAAAAGAGAGACTAAGAATTATAAATGTATCTCATATGATTTTCTTTAGCTTCACTTCTTGATATTAAAGAGCCAAAAGATATATGTATGTACCTTTGAATGGATACTTTTCTAATAAAAGCAGGGAAACTATTGATGTATATTATTATATAATTTATAACTATGGGTCCTCTTGGTCTAGCTAGCAATCTACAATTTGTTTGTATTTATATCTTTCAATCTATCTATTCTAAAATGTAACTCTATACAATGTATGTATATAAAAGTTGATTATAAATTGTATTTGTATTGTTAAATAATAAAAATATTACTACATCAATTGAATGAATTATCATTAACCTCAATTCAATATACTTATGTATAACCTTAAAGAATCCTGAAGTTATTTAAAAAAATAATCCTCTTGCGTTCGTTTGTCCTTATATTCTTATCACAATAAGAACTCAAAGCAACAGCTAAACTTAATAAAGATTCAATTGAAGAGAAAGCTGAGAGAAATATATAGAATTTTATAAAAGAAAAGGCGGCCGCTTTAACTTATATACAATTTACAAATGCCAAATTACGCTTATGTAAGCTATCTTTTTTTTATATATGTAATTTCAGAGATTTTTTTTTTTTTTCTTATATTTTTCTTATGTCATAAAAAATATCAAAGAGATCAAAGAAAGACGCTTAAAAATATAGTAGTATCGTATAGTATAGTAGTAAGTATAAATCATAAGAATTATTGTGATTGGCGCTTACCTGTTCCTGTTTTAGATTACATTTTTTATATGTAATGAAATCAGCATGAAATGAAATTGAAGAAAGAAAGAAGAAATAAATAAAATAAATTTTAAATAACAATTTATTGCAATTCATTAATTGACATAATGATGTATTATTCAATATTCATTTTAATTAGTTAAAACCCTCTTTGTGTTTTGTCATTAAAAGTTTAAGGCCTAAAGGTAGTATAGCATTATTACATAATACTCTCGTATGTATATACATACTATATGTGGTAGGTATTAGTAAATACACTGAGCGAAATTCGTAAATAATTGTAAATGGATTTTAAGTTTTGTGTTAAGTTTAAATTTATGCTAAATTTATCTGTACTTGTACTACTTAAGAAATTATAATTAAGGTAATTCCCTAATCGATACATATAAGGGGCTATCCGTAAATTACATTACAAGTTATTTTGGTGATAGGAAGTCAACGAAGTGTGACCATCTATGACAGGGAGGGGGAGAGGTCATAAGCTTTATGACGTCACATGTCAAAATTTTAAGTATTAAAAATCGATACTTTATTTGTAAATGAAAAATGAAAAAATATTATCAACTTTATGGAGCCCTAATAGAAATCCTAAGAGACAAACATTTAAAGATCAGAGAATATAAAAAAATATCCTTTTTATCGGTTTTCATTGCAAATAATGTGACGTCACTCCAGAGGAATGTGTTCTCACAAATGTGATCGCCAGTGACAGATTACTGAAACATAAGAAGCTTTACTGTGATTTACAGAATCCGTCGAATTTGGTGGATACAATTTTGCTAGGGACTAGCAAAGCGCGCCGGGCAAGCTGGTGTGACATTAATCGAGGAAAAAATAATAGAGATTAGTCCACCCATTCGTTCATAAGTTATTTTCTATGCATACAAATCTTACAGTTTTTAAGCTACCAAGCTGAAATGGATTAAAAATTTATCATAGAATACTGGAAAATGTTATGCCCATATATGTGAACAAAAAACATTTACAAATAATAATTAATTGTTGCGCCAATTGCGGAGCTCTAATCTGCGAAACATGAGATGCGACATGCGGATCAATTGGTCGACCGCAGACGGCAATGAAACTCTTTTCCCAGGGATTAATATGTGCAAAAGTAACACTCGGTTAGTTTTTCTTGAATGTTGATTATCAAGATGATAAAGTACATCAAACTTTTTACTTAATTAGACAAATAATTGATGTTGTTTTCATTTAGGTTTATGATAGAAATAATAAATATAACTTCAATATGGTAATTGAACATAAATGAACATCAGTTTGCAATGTTTCGATTTCATTTAATAAAGAAAATTATTATCAATTTAACCAGGGCTGCCAACTTAGGAGTTTTCCCTCCACATTTATTTCATCTTGAATTTATCAATTTAGCTTTAAGGGTAAATATTTTTGGGAGTTGGCAGCATTGAACTTAACACGTTTTAAGAATGAATAATAACTTATTCTCCGTTGTGATCATTTTGTAAACAAAAACTTTAATTTTTCATGCTATTTTTCGTTCAGTGTATCATCTACTACATAAATAATCTTTTACATATGCGTATATATAATGCTTTCGTTATACTATTATCGAATCAATGATATAAATAAAACAAAAAAAAAAAAAAAACACAAAAACAAAAGGCCCTCTTAACAGTTTATTGTATATTCGAATTTTCTAATTCAATATCAAAGTTTACGGTTATGTACCTTTGACCATCAATCTGAAGAGTGAATAATAAAAAAAAAAAAAAAAAATGATATAAAAAAATAAATAAAACATAAAAGCAACATTCAACATCAACAAAATAAAGCCAAAATTGTTTACGTCATGCAAATGTCTGCTTAAGATGGCAAAAACAAAAACAACAAAAAAAAAAAAACAAAAGCTAAACACAACACACAACAAAGCACAATAGTAGTAACAGCAGTTACTGATGTACTATCTGCTGTTGTAACTGCTGCTGCAACAAACGACCAGCAGTAACAACAAAACCAACTTCAATATAAAATCTAAAACCAAAAGCATGTAACGTAAGCGAAAGAAGTGAGTATCAAAGAACTAAACAAAACAAAACCAAACGAAACCAAACCAAACCAAAAGAAAAACAACCTCAAAAACAGGCTGCAAAAGTGTCCAAAAGAAGATATTGCACTATTGCACACACACACACACACACACACACATTCACATGTATTTGTATGTGTGTATGTAAGCCAGCCCAGCAGTCGCTCACATGCGGATACAAGATACAAATGAGATAAATGTTTCTATATATTCTTTGTTGTTGTTGTTGTTCTGCTTTGTGTTGTTGCATTGCGTAAATTTCACATGCAGCAAATGGTGGCAGCAATTTTGTTGAATGTTATTGCTTTTCTTTGTTTCTTTTATTGTATTTTTAGTAATAATTATTATTGTCATCATTTGTTTATTTTTTTTTTTATCTCTTGTCTTTTGTGTTTTTGTTTTGTGTTATCATATAAATATTATTTATCGAATGAGTAATTTTCTTTTATATAAAACAGATTTCCTATAATGTATTTTCCTCATAGATAGATAAGTTATACAATAAAACATTTGCGCACAGTTGTGTTAAGTCTATTGACAACTTAAAACTATAAATCTGTTTCTGATTTTATTTGTATTTTTTTATTTTTTATTTCTCAGTTGATTTTGTTGTAACATTTTATAATAGTTTAAAGTAATCAACACCCAGTATGGGATACTCTACATATCTATTACTTTTTTAGTAAAGATTCACAATGCCATATCCATAGAAATAATAGAGAGAAATGTATTTGACAGAATGTGTACTATTGAAGCATACAAGTGAATTTAAGTAAAAATTATAGAAAATTGTTATATAAGACTGTGGAATATGAAGAAATATGGAAGTAAAGAAAGTAAATCAATGTACACATTTGTATGTAGTATGATCTGATTATGATATTATAGTCTAGTAGTCGCTCACATGCGGATATAAGAAAAAGAGTCCAGCATGAAATCCAACAAATATGTTGCATTGAAAATGATTGCTGGAAATTATTAGATATTTAAGATATAAATGGACAAATTTTGCTTAAAATATTTTTTATTAATACATAATATTTTCATCATAGTGCATCTTGGTTTAATTAGGCCCTACATACCTTAACTATACGTATAAGGACGTGTGAAATTTAAGGGGAATTCATATAAAGTTGCGAACTATAATTTCAGAAACTCTTTGATATAAGTTGAGTATGAGCGCCAACAAATTTTTGTCATTTAAAAAAGTTTATGAAGCTATAATCTTTAAATATAAATATGTTTGTGATCTATGTAGACATTTTGAAAGAATAAACTAATATGAGATGTTTGAGTTTTCCATTTATTTTTTCACTAGCTTACCTGCCTTGGCTTTGATCGGGATTGAAATGATATGTTGATGACTCACAATTAAAAAAAAATGTTTGACAAAGATTTGATGGATTTCAAAATATGTTTCTAAGCTTTATATGCAAAATTTTATCCACCAATTTCGACCGATTCTGTTGGTCGATTTTCATGAAATAAACTCTAAATGTTACTCACAATTAAGCTTCTTATCTTTCAGTAATTCGATTTTCAATCCAAAGAGTGGATTGAATGTGATGCGCGCACGTTACAAAAAAAAAAAAACAAACAAACAAACAGGCAGACAGACAAATATTACGCTTTTATTTTATGTATAGAGTTACAATCTGAATTCTGAAGAACAAATAATCAATAATATTGTAAGAAATGAATTGAATTGAATTGATTGGTATTAAAGTTCAGATTAAACAACCTTAAAATCAGGAAATATGAATGATAGATATATAGAGTGAATTCTCTTGACTCTAGCATAGAAGAAGATTTCGACGAATGGTCTATAAGTTCTTATGATCAGAGGATGAAGCGGGGCCTCACAACAATGTCCCACATGTCCATATATAACATATATTTATTACGCAGTTTTTAAGAAATAGTGCCAATACTAAGACTTTTTTAATGAATACTACTCATATTCTATACAATATATTATGAGCAAAAAGGCAACAAACTTTTGGTTTCTAAAATAAAATTAATAAATCTTAAAAAATTATGAAAAATTCCTTGAACTTTTTTATTGCTCAACTCTTAAATTTACACTTAGAATGCTTAATAGATTGAAGGTTATAAAATGATCATTAAAACCGAATGCTCTTAAATCGCAATTGAATTGTTGTTTGTGGTTTTGGTGTTGTAATTTATTTTACTGAAAAGAGCTGAAAAAAAATAAAAACTCTTGCCTAAATCTCAAGTGGCATAGACTGAGGTAAACTAAGCTACTGACGACAGACAGAGAGACAGACAGACAGACAACTTACAGATAGTAGATGGGCCAACAACTAACAAGAAAGATATGCATGCAAACCGATCAATTGTCGATTCGTCTTATCCAACTGACTATCTGTCTGTCTGTCTATCTAAACTAACTCAAATGAAGACAAATCGACGATGGTCTGCAAACCAATGCCACATAAAGCAAAGTAACAGCAGCACAGAAGAAGTAAGAAAAACAACAAAAGCAAAAACAGTAAGTTGCAGTCAATAGTAATAAGTTGGCTCAAAAGAAAGAAAACCGAAAAACAACATAAAACTTCAATAAAAAATCGCAGAAGAAGCAGACAAACAAAAAGACATAGACAGATAGACAGACAGACATAGAGAATGAGAATGAGAGAAAAATAAAGTATCTGTGTACGCTTGGCGGTGCTTTTGGCAGTCCAACTACAACTAATACAAGAGACTCAGTTGCTGCGACCAAATCAACTTAAACCAACTCAGCAGCAGCCGCCTCATTTGACTTGAAACGCACAAAGCGTCAGTCAGTTGTTCGGTGTTGATTATAGCGTGAGGTTGACGGCAACGGCAGTGGCTTACTGCAAGTTTTGTTTTAACAATAAACTACTACAAAAGATACTACAGATACTTTTGATTTTATTTTTTTGACTAAATACTGCGACTTAGACTTGGCGTTTGTTTTGGTTTCTTTTTGGCAATTTGTGTCAAAAAAATAAATAACCAAAAAGTGTCTTTTTGCAAAAATCAAAACAAAAACGAATTAATATTGTAAGCTTCTTTTGTATATGAAACAAAAAAAAAAAAAAAATCAAATCGTTTTGCAAAGCCAAGTTGTAAATATATCAAAGTGTGTATTGTGTGTACGTGGGTTTCAAACATCTTTTGTAATTGTTTGGGATATTTGGTTAATTTTATTTCTAGTATTTTATAAAATATTGTCTACAGTTTATTTAACGCATTGACAAAGTCTTTGGTGTCGCTCTGTTTACTGCAAATTGGCGCAGTTTTCTATTGTAAAAACCAAATTAAGTTGTTTGTACCGTTTGAGGTTGTTTTACCTTGATGATGGCGATGATGATGATGATGATGATGATGATGATGATGATGATGGAGTTCGTTTGTTATATCATAATCTGCACTATTACATACTCTTAAAGAAAAAATCTACTAGTATTGTATCGGTCTTTCATCACATACTCATTGTGAGAAGTGATTTTTTTATTGCATTTATGTGTTTCATCATTATCGCAAAATCTGCTTTGTATAGTTTTTGTGTTTTTTTTTTTTTGCTATTCACATAAGTTTTATTGTAGTTACAATAGATGGTGGTATACAGTGGCATAGGTACCATTTAGTTTAGTTTAAGTAGCAACTATCAATAGCAATAAAAATAACATCATCATCATAATCATTAATATGTGATGTTCATCATAACTATCATCATCATCATCATCATTATTATCAACATCAAAATGATCAGAGCAACATTTGCCGCTTCGATGATTTGCTGAATGCTACTAAAATCAAACCGATCAAAACCCATTGACTTCCGTGCGTTGTTTCTTTATGTTTTTCTGTTTTTCTGTTTATTTCTTTTTTGTATTTTAATTAACTTCTTTTACAATGCTGTGTAGAGTATTTCAAACTCATATGCGATTTTGAAATCATTTTTTATACTATTCACACCACACATAAAGTGAATAGGTAACATCATCATCATTTTCGTGAGAAGTTTGTTACACACAGAAGATGTTATAGAAAATCCAATATATTCGTTCGTTTCTATCTAAATTAGTATATTATTATTTGAAATTATTTGATGTTAGCATCATACATCATTTGTTTCAGTGTTTCATACAAAACTTGGTTCAAAGTTTCTCGATCTTCTCACAATTCCAGCGACAAATTGCATAAAATATCTTAAAATTTAAAAGATCTTTATGAGTTGATGGTTGTTCTTTTAATGGGAAAGTTTTTCATTTCCTCAGCTATCGAAAACCCAATATATTGTAAACTTAAGAAGTGTTTAAGTAGTGAGTACAATTTTATATAAATTAGACTTTCAGCATTTGAAATATCAATGTGAACATACAGGATTCGCATAATTTTTTCCCGAAGTAGTCTCCAAACAAAACTTGGTTCGAAGCTTCTCGAACTTTTCAAAATTACAGCGACAATTTACATAAAATGTCTCAAAATTTAAAAGATCCATTATAAGTTGATTGGGATACTTCTTAATTTTTTCAACTTTAGGTTATCCAAACTCTACTGTATTTTATTGCGTAAACGAGACTGATTTGGTGGTCATATTTTTTTAAAATCAATCAAGAAATCCCTTTTTCTGAATTGTTAGTCATCAACAAAATAAATTAAATATCATTCTTTCTATTATTCCCTTGCGATGCCGAGCCGGGTGCGCTTAGTAACTTATACTAGTCATTAGAATTTTTGTTTTAGTATGAAAAATTTTTCATTTTCTAAACTTCTCTTATAATTTGTATAAACTAAGTATATTTGTGAAAGGTATGGAAGCTTCGGTGGAACCAAAGTGAATGGGTTTCGTTTTGTTTTATTATTTTTTCTTCCCATTATTAATATTTTTATTTTGTTGTAATTGTTTTTTTTTTTACTTTATATTTAGTTTTTATTTTATTTTATTTTATTTTATTGTATTTATTTTTTGTCCGAGTAAATCACAAGACGTGCCAAACGTGAGTTTTTATTTGATTTGTTTTTGTTTGTTTGCTTTCAAAAGTGCTAGATAAAAACGTATTTTTGTATTTATATACATATGTTCATATAGTAATATGTCTTGCTCTTGATGCTTCATCAATCTTTGCTGTTAATGTGCTAATTTTTGCTGTTTTAATTTAATTATATTTTCATGTTTAATTTTTTTTTTTTTTTTTTTATTATCATTTTTTTGTTTCTTTGTTTATTTTTTGTGTTAAACAATTTTTTTTTTATCTCATTTATTATTTAATTTGTTTCTCTTCTTTTGGTTATTCCTTTTAATTGTTCTTCTTTTCCTTCTTACCACTAGTGGTCTTTACTCTATAAACTTAATTAATTTTACTCTTAGTAGAAGATTCTTCAAGGGTAGAAAAGTATGAGAATAGTTTGTGATAGAATTTAATCTCTGAGAGAACACTTTAATAAACTTTTAATTGTTAAGGTTACCAAAGATAAATATCAGTTTTTAATTAATTTTTTATGTTTTTTTGTTTTTCTTTTGTTCGTTTAGACAATTTGTTTTCGAGAGAATATAAGTATTAATTGTTGCTTTTCGTTTTGATAATCTTCTGTTGAACTTTAGCGTGTTAATTGGTTATGACTTATCGAATTTATTGAATTATTCTTTCTTATTAGTGACCCTTTCAGTCACTTTAAAAACCTTTTTGAACCAATTAACTTGATCAAGCTGTGATAATTAAACTTGCTTTCTAACTAAGTATTGTGCTATGCATCTTTACTCTAATTTTTGAGTTAATAATTATACACAATTTGTTTTGCTTTCTGTTTATCTCTCTAAATTCTTCAATTTATGTTAACCTTTAGTAAACTTAAAGAATTTCAGTTGAGGAGATGCTTTCAAAATTTCTATTCATTTTGATTTTTCTATACTTCACTTTAGTGTGATTATTATTATTATCTCATTATTCTCATGTATGTTATTTGTGAATGGGTAGTTTTGTGATAGGAATCAATCTTAACATGACCGTTTTTTCATCAAGTCGGGAATAATCTCCTTTAGTATGTGAGATATTGACAAGAAAGGTTATGCAAAGTTTTTTTAGATTTGACCTTAGGTAGACATATCCATGACAGGACCATCCTTTCATCAATTAAGTCGGAAATAAACTACATTAGTATTTGAGATTTTTAAAAAAGATAAGTTATACAAATTATTCTAGAATTGACCTTTAGAATCAATTTTTTTTTTATTTTCAATGTAAAGAGGTAATATGCATTTGCTCAACTTTATTTGCTTCAGTCAAGATTAGTGTTGACACGACTAACCGAAAAAATATGATTAATCGGTAAATTCCTTCACTTTCAATTAATCGACTACATCAGATAATTCGATTCGGTTGTCGCTATTTACAATTAAAGATTTTTTTTTTTTTTTTTTTGGTACCAAAAGTACTTATTTGTAACCAACTCCATCTCACCAAGTAAGTATTGCAAACAAATACCGAGTACAAAAGTAGAATGAAAAGTAATTAGTACCATCATGTAATATCTTGAATCGGAACATCCGTAGTCACATTCCAAGAAAAAAAAGTGCGACTAATTGTCAATTCAATGGAAATTAATAGAAAAATTAATCGAGAATTTCTTTTTGGATTAATCGACTACATAGGTTTTGTTTTATTCGTGTTTTGCTCTGATTAATTGATTATTTTCTCAACAATTAATTGTAATTAATAACCGCTCGTTTCAATTAATCGATTAACAGATTAAATCATTTTTTTTTGCCTTCACTAGTCAAGATAAAATGGCTATTGGAACATACAAAGACCCATTAAATACTTTTGTATCAACATTTAATATTAGAACCTTGCAGAAGTTTCAAGATTAGTCCTACGTTAGTCATAAAGATGGCCCATGAAAGTTTTCCATCAAGATTTCTGTAGTAGCTGTGAAGAATAATTAGAGGGTAACTGTCTTCTAGGGAAACCATTCCTTGATATTTGGCAAAATTGCCACTAGGGAATTTGCTTTTGTTTGCGGATTCTTCAGGTTTGTTTCAGAGGATGAGGGAGACGTTTACCATGTGATTACCTCAATCCCCTTTCTCACACCAATTCCTTCGGTCCTCCTTTTCCTCTTCCTTCTAGAATAATTATGTATTATCTAACAATGGGTCGCAATGCTTCTGATTGAACTTGCGAGCACCTGTATTACTTAAACTGCCTAGAAATGCAAACTCAATAGTTTTTTTTTACAAGAAGTTATGGATTTATGTGAAATCAGCTCAGAAAGAAAGCTTTTGATTTGACCAATGTTAGCACAGTTTCTCATTTCCAAAATTCAAATTCATCAAAAGTTACAATAGTTTCAAGTCTTTTAAAATTCTTAATTCACTTTCAAAAGTATCCTCTAACAATGCTGTGAATTAAACTATTTATGATCAAAAATTAACATTTTATGAATGGAAATACAATACAAATACAACTTTTGAAACACTGAAGGTCTTAATTATGTTTACACCTACTGTAAACTTTCTCTGATGACTTCAGAACATAAATACATATAAGTATATTTGTTTTAAAAGATTTAGATATTGTATCTTTTATTTTGTGTGTTTAGCATATAAAATTACTTTGTTGGCATTATAACGAAATTCGAATTTCTTAACTTAAATGGAAAATTAAATCTCAGCAGATTTTCCAATAAACATATACGCACTTTTCTTACAGTATTGTAATATAAAAAAAAAACCGTAACTAATCCGCTTAGGAAAAAAGATAAAGAAATAAAACTCATAATAAGAAAAGACCGAAATCAATCAAAAATGTGACTTTGCAAAAGTATCTTGTAAATATAATAAAATAAAATAAAAAAAAAAATTATGAAAAAGGTTTCAACGTATTGAAACTAAATCCACACAATGTCATTGACCTGATTGTGCTGTGCTTATGGGTATATACTCGTATGTATTATTGTTGTTGTTGTTCGTTGTTTTAATAAGATATACTATTGTTTGTATCTTTTATATTTATGAACATGAACATAATATGCACGTTCACAGACTTGTTTGTCTCTCAGTCTGTGTTTTATCTAAGTAGTATGTGTCATGGTAGCAGAGTTAATACATGAAATTAGATACGCAAATTGCGCTCATATTAACATTTGTCAAGCAAAACGCTTGACTGATTGTCAATTGGTGGACACAGAAGCATATTCAGTCAGTCAGAGAGACAATTGAATAGACGATGGTTTATGTGACAAGTGAATGACAAAACAATGACAATCAAATTTATTGCATTTCTCATCTTTAAACTTTTGAATTTGAAATGTTTTTTTAGTTTTTGATTTAAAAGTAGAATATTTTTTCAATAACAAACAACAACCAGTCTTTTGGATTTTTAGGTCAAATCCGTTTGATAATTTCATAAGAACGAATGTCTTCAATTTGTATTATCTATCAATCTTAAGAACTTTCTTTTAATCTCAAATAAACTATTGAATTTTCATTAGAGCCTCATCAAGTTCCGACTGTGCTAATTGCACAAACGTAAACATTTATTTTTTATATATTTTGTAAAGTTTATTTTAATGCTTTTTTTTCTATGTTTGTATCTTTTTTTTGTTTTGTTGCCTCATCATGTTGTTTTTTTAACTGCTGCTGGTGCTGCTTAGCAATAACAAGAAATTTTTGTCTTTAATTATTTTTATTTTTGTTTGTTTATCTTTTGAGTTGTTTTGCTCTGCTTTTATGCCTCCTTTTATACTTGGTATGTTGTTGCGCATGCGTTGTTGCTGCTTACCATCTCGTCAATTATTTGAACAAATGAGTAAGTGTTTGAGTAAACGAGCAACCGGCAACGCATCAAAATGATTTATTTATTTATTTACATTTACAATGTTGAACTAGCAACAAAAATACAAACAAGAACCACTTTAAAAGCGACAACAACTACACTGTACAACAAACTACATTTACTTTCCATTTGTTGGTGGTGGTTGTTTGTTTGTTGGTTGGTTTGCTGGTTTTGTCTGTTTGTCAGTTTGTCAGTTTGTTGTATCTCGTACTCCGTACCTTATTTAGTACGTTTCTCTAATGACCCACTTTAGATTTGAGTCGCGTTGTCGGCAAAAACAGACAAACGGAGACAGAGAAAAAATAAAGACTTGTATATTGTAGTAAGAAAAATTGGTCGTCAAGACCTGGTTGTAATTTTAAAAAGTGAGTGTAATAAGTGGTATATAAATTGTATGCAGTAGATACATTTTGTTGTTGATTCATCAGTGGCAACAGCAGCTGAGGCAGCAACTTGCCCACAGTCCGTCCATTTGTCAAAGCACATTGAACACTAGAAGATTAAAGAGAGCAACAAAACTTTTCTTATGAAAAAAAAAAAGAAGAAAATAACTCCCTTCAGAAAGAAATAAGTACGTGTATCTTCTACCAAGTGTTCATATACTTTTCTATAAACTGGTTAGTTACTTTGGCCAAATGGTGTCAGTTTGTGTCAGTTGGTTTTGTAAATGGAACTAGTAGGAAACAGGGACTATTGCTGCAAGATCTCGTTGTAATGTCTCTGGTTGCTGTCTTTCTTGGCTTCTTGTTGGTCAAAGATGTTCAATAGATACAAGATACTCAAACACAGTTGTTGCATAGCTAGTTGTTTCAAGACATTTGTATATGACTGCGTCGCATTTTTTTTTTTTTAATGACAAACGTTAAAAATTGGTAATTAAACTTAAGTCATAAATATGCTTTAACCTAAGGAAAATCTCTATTTTTTTTTTTTTTTTTGTATTTTTGACCCCGAATGTATTTGCAGTTTAAGTGTTAACCGCCTATGGGTGGGAAACATCTAAAATAAAACTTACAAATGTCATAAAAAATATATAATACCTGTAATTATTAGAGTTTTTACAATTTAATTGAAATCTGAATGGCTTCGCTCAGTTCTTAGAAAATATGTGTTTATTTCATACGAAAATTACTACTATTTTTATTATATTTAAGTGGTAACAGAATTTTTTAGTAACCAATTAAAAATGTGAGTAAGAATCCTCATTGGCAGATAACATAGGATTAGAGAAGACCGGGGGTACTAGTCACCTAGTCATTGTGGAAAAAATCATAAAATTCATGTGACTACACTTTGATCTTAGCCATGAGGCCGAAAAGCGATAACTAGAAACACCAAAGTCTAATCGATACGTTTAACGAAGAACTCTATGTAGTTACGCTAGTCAACAAATAAAAAGTGCAATTGGCATGGTTATAGATGTATCGTTATCTTTGAAGGTTCATAAATTTGAATTAGAATGAAAGACTCAATGACGTAAAGATTTCGAGTTACATTAAAATAAGGTTACATGTAATAAACACACTTTTTGGTAGTTCTCAGCATAAGCTGTATATAAAACTTAATTTAATCCACCAATTTCGAAAGATTCTGTAGGTCGATTTTGATTAAATAAACGCTATATGTTACTTACTGTAAAGCTTCTTATCTTTTCTTAATTCAATTTTATATCCAATGATTGGCTTTTACACTATGCGCGCACAAACATATAAACAAATAGACAAAGCTAAAAAAAATCCATCACGTGGAGATTTCGAGTTACATCAAAATGAAGTTACATTAAAGAAATCAATTTTCGGTAGTTTTTCATTAATAGCATTATATGAAAAATTTAATACACATATTTCGAAAGATTCTGTGTGTCGATTTCCATGAAATAAACGCTATGTGTTACTCACAATAAAACTTCTTATCTTTCAGTAGTTTGATTTTGAATCCAATTAGTGGTTTTTACGTTATGCCCGCACAAACAAACAAACAGTCATAGTTTATCTCAAAAATTGATATTTAGTACACATAAAGCCACACAGAATAAGGCGATACTGTTGGCAATTCAAATATAATTGTTCTCGATCTGAATTTTGGCTTACTTTTATTCTTTATTCAAATACTAGCTGTCAAGAAAGACACTCAAGAATGACCAATAAAATCGAAAAAGACCAAGACCTTGAAGTTCACTTTGGTTATATGGCTAACATTTGAGCACAGTTCACTGCTTTGATTTTGGATAATTAGGGAAATGATGGAAACTTAATTTAAACACTCTCCAGACTATGCTAGAGTTTCCCTGAAATTTTCATCATCATGGGTCCAGCGGTTTCGGAGTCGACAAGGAATGGACACACAGATATACAGACATAATATCACTTCTATATATAAATTGTGTGTCTTATGAACATTGTTTCTAGTTGATTCAAGTTTAATTGGTCTAGTATTTGGAATTAATTAAAAAGTATACTTATTTCAAGAACATTAAGACCAATTACAATCTAATTTTGTGTGTTCTTGATTTAAGTTCAATCAAAGCTGATCTCAGAATGGCTTTTTTTCTCTCTATAGTAAACTGACAATCTTCATTTTTACTAATTAAATGAGCCTTAAACGCAAATGTCATTCACAATCAATCAATTAGTTCCTATTGGGAAAACTTCTTTTTTTTCTACTTTTCACCATGAGTTTGCTTATATTCTTTACTATTCAATTGTCTGTTTAAAGTCAACAAATTATATAAGTTTAATTAAAATAGATGCAATTTGAAAACTTATTTACAAGTTTCCTAATTAAATCATCAACACTCGACATGCCTTGACCTTTCTAAAATCTTTTTATCCATTGAAATCATGTCAAAGGTATAATAAAAACAAAAACTATCAAGTTGCTTTATTTGATTTTAATTTCTTTACATTCAGTACACCTAACATTGAACTTGTGTTGTGTGTCAAAAGCAACAAACCAACAAATAAATCAAATCAAAGAAGAAAAGGTAAAAGACTCACTTTCGAAATGCCAAAAAATAAAACATCATTGAATCAGTCAACACAGGCATTGTACCATAAAATAGTGTCCTAATGAAACAGGAAAACTGGAAAATTTGTACAGCTTTTTCACAGTTGACGCTGCCGTGAAGTCAATTCTATTGCATAGTTGATGATGTTGATATGACTACGGAAATTACTGCAATTTTCTTGTCTTGCCGAGTGTATGTACACACCCAATCATCAAAAAAAAAAAAAAAATAGACAAACAGACAATCAGACCGACATACAGATAGATAGATAGATACTTATTTAGATATACATAAATGAAACAAGGCTGAAGCACAGACCACAAGCAACTCCTCCTCCTCCTCTTTATATCTCACATTCAATAAATTTTCAATTTTTTACAAGTTTTATTTGAATTGAAAAAATCATGTGTATATTTAATGGTTTTCCTCTCGCCTTTTATTGTTGCAGTTAGAGTAGAGTAGAGTTGAGTAAAGTTGACTGTCAGTTTTCCAATGTGTGCAACATATAAGAAAATTGACTTTCACTTTTCATTTCCAACTTATTTCTTCTTTCTATTTGGTGCTGCTGCTGGTGTTGTCTCTTGATGGTTGTTATTGTTATTGTTTTTGTTTTTGTTAGTATTATTATAGCTTGTTGCTGTGGCTTGGCTTGGTTTGGTTTGACTTGACTTGTATCTTTTTCTTATTGCAAACTCTTCTATGTATAATATGTACTTCATGTTGCAACGATTTTACCAAAGTGCTTTTGTGGCTTGATGTAAATTGGACTTATGTGTATCATGTTAACATATTGTTTTTTGCAATTGTTGTGTGCATTGTTAGCTTATATCATCATTATCATTATCTTCATTATTACCATTATTATCATCATTTGTTTATTTAACCACAACAACTGGCAGTTAAGACAAACATCTAACAATCGATCCCCCACACAGGAGACACACACATATTTACTAAACAACTTGGTTAACAAAATCAAAATGAAAATGAATGAAATTGTAAAACAAAAAAAAAAAACAAAAAAAAGTATTTAAATCTAAAAAAAATCTCTTTAATATGTTTAGAGACTCTTTCAACAAATCAACAAAATCTTAACGACGACAACGTCCACACAGAGATATAAATAGATACTTGTAAATTATAAATTGCAAAATGGAAACATATTTAACTGAGATTAAACAATTGCGCATACCACGCCCGAAATTTGAACCTAATAGCAATACAAACAGTGCTGGCCATCATTACCAACATTGGCGACACTTTGTGCGTCCGTTCACGCCGCCTCGGGACTATCATATAGCGGTGTCGTCTGGTACAAATGAGACAGCAGCTAGTGTGACAGTCAGTAGCAATGCAAGCAATAGTAATTGTAGTGGTGGAGCACGACCGCGTACTACCTTTCAAACGACAGCAGCAGCTACTACAACAGGTTCAGAGGAACTACTACGGTCATCATCATCGTAAACTATGAATTAAGTGTCTTTGTACAAAGTGTTTGTAATTACATACAATAAATAAATAGGGACGCGTGAATGTGGTGGGCGATTTGCCATTGTAGTAACAACAACAACAACATCATCGTGGGCGTATCACTCAACTACATATAGTATATATTTACATACCAATATACATACTCATATTGAAATATAAAATGTATCTAGATACACAGGATGTGGGTTATCTATCATTTTTGTTTTAGCTTTAAAGTGTTGCTGCTTTCACATAAACAAAATATATAAAAAATATATTATATACAATATTTTTATCTATTATTATTAATTTTAATGTTATATACGATTATTTTTAATGACATTTAATAAAGTTTATTGAGAAAATTGTTGAAAAGTGTTTTATTGTTTTTATATTGTTGTGTCTTGATTTCAATGCAATTGAAAGTGAAATGAAAGTGAAATTATTGAAAATGAAATTGATATTGTATTATGAATGATTAAAGAAAGGTGAATGCTATTGAATGAGTCTATGGCAAGCAATTGATTGCTTGAAGAAAACTAAGACAACTAACCATAAAGCTTTTATGTTTTGCAGCCATTATTTATTTCTATAAATTATTGTCTTTATGGTCTTTGAGGTATCTTTTCGATCAAAAAGCATTTATGTTCTTCATTATTTTTGTATATTAGAATATAATATAACTTGTATAAATCGAACAATTGTTGGAAGCTAAATGCTTCTTACTTCTTACTCTACTATAGAGTATCCTAAAAGTATACTATAATATATTGTAGGATACTTTAAAATTGATATGAGAAGTATGCTAAATATATACGGATGCAATGATTCTCATACCGATATATTAACGATATCAAACAGTTGCAAAAGGAACAACTTGTGTCGCCATTAACTTATTTTGATGAAACCATAGAATCTATAAGTAAAGAGTCTTATATGTTTAAATTAAATTAACAGTTTTCAAGAATCAACAAATTTTAACAAGCTACAAATTCGCTTTTTGGCGAAAAGAAACACCTATCTGAAGTAGTGCTGTACCTCCGTCTCCGGATCTGCAGAACATCCGCTTCTACCTCTGAATGTTTTGAACGAAGTTTTAATGGAGCTCTATTTGCGTTTTGCAATTGCGTTCGACGTTAATCGTGCATCTCTGCCGAGTTTATCCGTCTAACTTATCTGCCAAAAGCATCAAAGAAAGCGACCAACAGACGGAATGGATCGGTGTTTCAAGGGAGCAACTGTTAAGTGAAGCTGATTTAATTTACCAAACCTTGAGAAAGCGCTTAGAAGGTGACAAAGCAGCAAAATTATTGTTTGTTATACGCAATTTGAATCTTATTAATTTTAATTACCAATAATTAATATAATTTGGTTAAAGAAATCCAAGACCAATACTCATCCTGAGCAATAAAATGTGAATTCTTATTTAAGTTGTCCAAACATTCTAAGAAACTCAGATCAACAGAACTATTGGACTAATGAAGAGGTATTCCCAAACTTAAAAAAAGCTTGCGCAAAAAGAAAATACAAGAGTTTTATCAACTAAGCTTAGGGTTCAAAGATAGTGCACGCTGAGCCGAAGCCGAAGCCGAAGCGAAAGCGAAAGCTGAATCTGAATTGCTTGCGTTGCAAGCAAGCGGTGAGTCAGCAAGGCGTTCAAAAAGAGAATTGGAAAAAAAACAACAAAGTTTGTAACTGTTAAAAATATACATAATTTACAATGTAAATACATATGTATGTATATCATATACTAATTAAGTTGCTCACAAACATGTGTTCGTTCTCAAAATATTTATTGACTTTGTCTAACGCAAAGAAACACACGAAATAATTTAAAAAAAAAAAAAACAACAACAACTGAACAAAAACAGTACCACACAGTTTGAATCTAACAGCTTGCTTTTCGGTTTCGCGTGCACTATGAGCACGCGTATTCATAAGTTTATTTGTACACGCTTTTTCGGCTTCAGCTTCGGGTTGCACTATGTTTGTACCCTTAGTCGCCTCAGAAGAATTTTTTAACCACAACCCTTCTTACAAGAAGATTTACGTAACATACACATTTTACTGGACATAATTTAAAATATGTTTGAAAGTGAACTAACAATAATTGATTTATTATTTTGTGAAATAATAATTTCAAAAAAAAAAAAAAACATTAACTTGCAAGGTAAATATTATTTGATTTATTATTTAAAAAGCTATAGATATCAATATTGTTATCTACAGATATTTTCTCCAATAATCGGAATCCCTACTAAAAACCATTTTTTTTTTTCTTCCAATAAAATTTTAAATTACTTCAAATTTTGTATGATATCAAGCTTTTCAAATAATCTATGAAGTGAGTTCTTATAAAATTCCATAAAATCATTTCAAGTGACAAAGACTTTTCTATAAATTTCAAAATCCCCATAAAAAGTAAAGAAAGAATATAAATCGATCTATTATCTTTTACTCACCGTATCTTGTTCATATTCCGGCAATTGAGTTTCGCTGCCCCTTCGCGACCTATGGTCATCACAGCCGTATTCCTTGTATATGCCAATGCCAACAAACACGAACGAATATCGATTCATAGACATAATTAAAAGTAAATTTGAAAAGAAAAGCAAAATGGTGTATTTCATTTAATTTTGAATAAATACAAATCACTAAAAAATAACCAATTTAATTATTAATTAATTAATTAATTAATTTTATTTGATTTGTATATTATTTTTGTTTTGAGTAAAGTAGTTTTACAACAATTAGAAAGAAGCCAATTTTTACATTAAGAAAATATAATAAAATTATATAAATAGACACACAAAAACACACATTTAAATAATTAATAAGAATTTTTTTTTAACAAATTTAATTAATAATAAAATTTAAGAAAATTTCAAGTTTTGTAGTAGTACATAAAAGACACACCATAATGTTTTTAATTTTTACCTAAAAAACTTTTCATTAGATTTATTTACTAAATTAGAAAAAAATCAACCTAAACAAAATCCTATTATTTTTGTATATTTTTTATGTTTGATTCAATTGATCGAACGAAGCTTTTCGAATGTCAATTTTTTTTTTTAAACTTAAAAAACTAATTAATTTTATTAATTATTTAACTTAAAAAAATAGGAAAAAGTGCATTGAATTTTGCGCATTTGAAATGGTGAAGAGTGAAAGACCCGGAGAAATAAAATATATGGCATAGAGAGGAGATCTTGATTATGGTACGAAGAAGTTGTAGTTGTAGAAAGATAGATAAATTAGAGAAACAAGAAGAACAAGGAAGTAAGGTGACAAAGAAAGTTGGAAGATAGAGAGCAAATTGTAGATATTTTGATTTTTGAAAAATGAAAGTGAAAGTGAAAATTAGAAAGATAGTGATAGTAGTAGTAGTAGTAGTAGTAGTATTAGTGCAGCAGTAGAGAAGCACTAAATTGGGTTACTTTTGAAATTTGTTATGTTCTTTTTTAATTTTCCCAATTTTCTTTTGATTTGATAATTTTATGTTGCTCTTCACCTGATGCTGATTGTCTAATTGTTTGTTGTTGGCTTCAGTGGTGGTGTTGTCATGCAGTTTGCTTTGATTCGTTGTTGTTGATATTGTTGCTGTTGTGGATAATGTTCTTGGTCCCATAAGATTATGACGTCCAACGCCGTGTCCACCACCCAAATGACGCAATGATGAATGATGTGGATGTGGATAATGTGGATGTGATGGCGTTGAATGATGATAATGTTGTTGTTGCTTTAGTTGTTGTGATCGATGAAGTATTGGTCCCGCCGACATTGGTCGATAGGGCAATTGATTAGCGGGTCTAAACGTTTAATTTATGGCAAATTTGTTTTGTTTGTTTTCAATACACGAAACATTTTTAACATGAATTAGAAAAGAAAAAAAAAATATTTTTTTGTTTTAACTTAAAAAGTGAATTCAAATTTGTTTTTAAAATAAATTTCGCTGGTACCGATTTTTCATATCCGAAACTGTCATTCCCAGCCCTGAATCCGAAGAGGGACTTCGCCCGGTTGCAGCACTTATTTCCATATCGACATCGGTAACCTGTGTAGATATTTATCACACTCAGATTTCAGTTTTCTTGTTGATCTTGAATTTTTTTTTTGATTTATTTTGATTTTGATTTTGAAAATCATTTGATTTCTACAAAAATTATTTTGATTTTTCTTTATATTTGGTAGGATAGAAAGGAGACATCTTTGCTGTTATTGTTGTTGTTGTTGTTGTTTTTGTTGTTATAGGTACAATAGTAAAGTTGTAATAGTTGTTGTAATGGTGATTGAAAATTTATAGTTCATAATGACAATAAGAGTGCAAGGCGTGATATTTTAAATAGTAAGTTAATCTTTATATATTTAATATTTGATTTATTGATAATTGATTTGAGTAGAGCAAGAGTAGTACTATATTAGGTCATATACATAGATATTTATTTAAAAGTATATGGTATTTAGTGATAGTATTTAGTAGAGTATTTAAAGTGCGCAAAGTATCGTTATTTATTGTATATTTGTATTTGCTTTGTCTAGTAAATTATTGTGTTTTTAAGTGCAGATTTCTTGCGTGGTTATTATGTTTTTTAGATTTGTTGTTTCTTAATAGTTTTTCAAATATTTCTTAGATTTGACATTATTTTAATTGGTATAGTTTAAGCTTTTTTTTATTATTTAAAGTGAATCTCAAAGAAAAATATCTTAATTAAATTTCGAAAATAATAATTTCTAGTAGTTGTCGTAGATCTTAGTATTTAGTACTCTAATAACAATAGGTACCTTTAATAAATTATCTAATTTAATAAATAATAGTAAATAATAAGAGTCTTCACGCATTCGCACAAACCTCACAAACATATAAACAAACAAATTTATAAGGTCACTTTCGTAAATGACCCATTTTTGTTTGCACCTTATAAATCACACAAGTCAAATATTCTCGTATATACTTAGAACTGCTAGTTGAATTTAAGCAAACAAATGCCAAAATAAGTGAAAAAAGTGAATTTATTAAAATACATAAATACAAAAATTACAATAAATAATTTATTATTCGGCCTTCTATTTGCTGTAAATCACTTGTTATTAGTATTAAATTGGTAAATCATTTGGGAAGAGTTCCCAATCACCATCATTTACAGTGTTGGAAATGCTCACTTTTGTGAGGTTTATGCGTATCAATAGTCGCACAAATTTATAAGATCGCATAAATTTTATTTTGTCCACTGTCAGTAACTTTATAAACGCATAAAGTTGTGAGGTTTGCGCGATTGCGTGATAACCCAAAAGTCTATTGAGAACTATAGAGATTTAAAAAATAAAATAAAGTGAAGAAGCTAAAACTTTTCTTTTGAGGATTAAACTTTTCTTAATTCAAAAGAAAAACTATTTTATCGAATTGAAAAATGTACTTGAATGAAAAATTATTAATTTGCATGAATAAATTTTTTTTTGAATTTTAAACTATTTACTTGTGTGTAAAAATTGGTTTGGATTTTTGGTTTCTTTTTTGTTTGAATATAAAATATTTTATTACAATGTTAATTTATTTTGTTTAATTGGACATTTTTTTAATATTTTGTGGAGAGGAGAAAACTTTTCTTTTGAAGATAAAAATTTTCTTAATTCAAAACGAAAAACCCAATGAAAATATTTTTATTTGAATTTGAAATAATTTATTTGTGTGTAAAATATGAAATGGTTTTTTTGATTTTTATTTGTTTATTTATTATAATTAAAATTTTGTTTTTTTTTTTAAAGTAAATTTTTTTTGTTTGAATAATTATAATTTATTTATGGAAAATTTTTAAACTAAAATATTTGTTTTAATAACAAAATATTGTTTTTGCATTTAAAATTAGTTTTGTTTGTTTAAACAATATTTTGTTAGAATGAAAATAAATATTATTTTTTGAAAATATTTTATTTAAATAATGATGAGGAAAACTAATTATGTTTGAATTTGAAACTTTATATTACTACTATTAATTTTGTTTAGTTTGTGGATTTAAGTTTATTTCATTTGGTTTTTATTTGTATATCAAAATGTTTGTTTGAACTAAATATTGTTACATAGTTTAAGTATTCAATATTTTGTTTGAAGAGGCGAATATAGGATGCGCCATCTTTTATGTCGGTATGCTAACATTGAATAACTTTGACATTTGTCAACCGATTGACTTAAGTAGACATGTGTTTAAAACCTCGATTCAGTACAATTTAAACTATGAATCGCTTCACACCGAAATAATGCCCCGAATTAGTGACGCTGTACATTGAAAATAGTCGTTTAGTTGTGTTAACTCATCGTGCATATCGTCGAAAGTATCGTGGCCAACAGACACAGTCTGACGAAACTATTCGTCCCGTGTTGAGCACGGGACAGTGGGAGTTTGTCAACTTGCCATTTGTCTACGTTCCAATAAACTGGTTGATGCGGCCAGAGGTAGCGTTGCCCAGATCCCAAAAGTATCGTAGCGTCACTGCGTTCAGCATTTTGGAGTCATTGAAACCACTTTGCGGCGCATTTTGAAGGATGATTTGAATTTGCTTCCGTATAAATTGTAATTAGCACAAATAATATTGCCGACAGATAGTCCACGTCGCATGAAATACGGCCAAAATTTATTATGTCAAAAAGAGACGTCATTGATTGGCACCCAGATCTCCAGATTTGACCCCTCTGGACTTCCTTTTGTGTGGGGTTATTTGAAAAGCAAAGTGTACGCCAGCAAGCCTCAAACCGTTGACGAGATCAAGGCAAACATTCGTGCCGAAATCATCGTTACACTGCATGAAATGCTCGAAAAGGTAGTGAAAAACGAAGCAAAAAGGGAACATTTTGCTGTGGCCGAAATGGTGTCCAAATAAATTGCTAAGGACCAAATTGAATAAAAGTTACTCAATGTTAATACCGATAAAGAAGATAGCGCATCCCGTGCTATTTTTAAAAAATCTCCCAAATTATTATTAAGAAAGAAAATATTTATAAAGACAAAAAATATAATTAAAAAAAAAAAAAATTATTATTATTAATTTATTATTTTGTTATGTGTTTTTTTTTTTAATTCAAATTTATTGTAACATTTGGGATTATTAACTCTGTTTAGGAGTTCCCTTCCTTAAATTATCTACAATTTATCTTAAAATATTTTATGTATATGGAATAACAAAAAATAAAATTTTAAAAATATTGTGTAAGTACAAATAAAATTTGCAACTACTTACTATAAAGCAGCAGTGTTAAACAAAAAAAACAAAACATAGATATATATGAGGCTATTCACAATCCTTTGCAAATGGTCTTGCATTGATGCATTTGCAATATGATATACATAGAAAGAGAGAAACGCACTTGTAAACCCAGAAGCATAAATGTATTTTGCTATATTGAATTCCAAACTAATGAGTTTTCGAAACCGTAGTTTTACTCTATTTAAGCGGCATCATCATTAATTTACAAAATTTTAGAGAAGTCTTACACATTGAGTATAAAAACTATGTTCCTAATTAATGGAAAATGTTCGCATTACACAAATGTACACGCATATAATTGCTATACTGATTTGCAAAGTGATGATTATGCCAAATTGTATCATATTTATAGGGAAGTTTTGCAAAATAATTTATTAGCGTCGAATAGTTTATCATTGCTTCTCTTTAATTTATTTGTAATTTTCATCAAAATTTTCTTTGTTAAATTTTGTAATCTGATGAAATCAGTTCTGTTGATTAGTTTGTAAGCTTTAAACTTTAATGAAATTTTTGCCTAAACAATTGCAATTAGCAAATTAGATTAACCCGTACCACTATCATTGTAATCTCTTTGTATGAAGCAGAATTGTAATCAAGATTAATCAATTCTAAGTTTTGAAACTAACCACAACAAAGCGAACACAAGACAAAAGACAGTAGTAATAACAAAAACAACCATAGGAAAATTAATTAATTAAAATTAACAACAATTTCGACTTGCGTTGTTGCTATTCTGCTTGAGGTTAGTTAGCATTTAAGTACAAGTCAAGGGTTCAATAAAATTCATAAGCAAACTTCACTTGCAAAACGAAATGTTACATAATCTGACGTAATTTAATTAGACTAATCACTTGCAGGAAGAACATCAATGTGATCAGATATTCTTGATAGATCAATTATATGATGAACACCGACATATTCGGATGCAAGTCGCTCTTTATTATTTTTTATCTTTTTAATAACATTATCATTGTATGCAATGGACATTGTTTTAATAGTATGCCCACCCAAAAATATCTCCCACATATTGCATTTAACCGATATTTATGTTATTTTGCTGTTCCAGCATGCTGCTGATATTCATATTATGCAGTATTAATAAACGAATTGTCGCCCCTCAAAACTGTATTTTTGTATTTTGTGTAACATTATAAATAGAAAGCGTCCCACAGAGTATAATAGACCATTCAAGACACTTTGTAGAAGACTTGAGAAACGAACGATGATAATATCAGACATAAGTCAACTATTGATGGGAAAAAAGTGAATAAAAATTAAAATTAATCGATTAGACAAAAAACGCCCCCCACCATCCAACTTATCCAAATAAAACCGGTTAAATTTAAATTTATTATTTTTAAATTTTGATGACCAAGAAAAAGGGCCTTCAGTGAATTTCGAATGGAAATTTTCAAATTAATTTGTAAAGGAATAACTAACGAATTCAAAAGTCAACTTACTTTTTTTATCCTGTCTATTTCTTAATGACTCTATGTGCTGGCTTGACTTACAAGTAATTTTTCTGATTTTCTGAACTCCTGTTAAATTCTAAATTAAAAGATTACAGTTTTGCCTATTTCTCTTTTTGGCTTCTTATTTTAGAACATCTATTTCCCATCTGTGGCATCTTAAGAAACATTGCTACGGAATACCCTGGGTAAATCTTTATAGTGAGTGTAACATGTACATACTCATATATTCTCATTTGATGACAAGTTTTTCAATTATGCATTTATGCATGCAACTATGCCAGATCAATGGAAAGAATATATTTGCTATGCTGAGTACGAAAATTGTAGGCAATCAATTCATAAATTTTTACATTTTATTAAAGAATATTGTTGAAAGTGAATTTTTATATTAAATTGCAATTATTTGCAATTTCAAATGCAGAAAATTGTGAATAGAATTCATTTAATAATAATAATAAAAAATTGACATTCGATATTGTCTCAAACAGCAACAAAAAATTGAAATATGTATTTTCTTTTAATTAAACTAAACAAAAATTCATTTTTCTTCTATTTCTATGTAAAAATAAATGACAAAACATTTCTTCATAATAATGGAATTTATAGTAAATTATTATTTTTATTGATTTTATTAAAAGAAAAATGTTAAAATTATAATAAATAATAATAATACGAAAAATCCAAATATTTTGAAGGCATGCAATTTTTAACTTTGTTTTTATTTTTTGGTATTTTTTTTTTTAGCTTCAAAAAAGTTTACAATGAAAAATTAGTAAATTTTGTTTTATTATAAAATATTTACACTTCACCAACAAATTACATTATATCGCAAAAGAAATTAATCTAACCATGTTCGGGTATCTGTTCTTCTATCTGTCTGTTTGTCTGTAATAGAGGGCTGCATGTAATAACTCAAAATGGTGGCTGAGATACTCATGTCAAAAATGAGTGAATTTGAATGAGGTTTTGCTATCGGCTGAGAGAGAACTCATAAAGTAATAACCGAAACCTAACGAATTGAATGGATACTATTTTGTTTTTCAAAGAACTCGTATGAAGGAGAGAAACCTTTTTCCCGTATAGACATTTCATATGATTGAACATTTTATGCTGCTATTTATGCACAAAAAAAAAATGGACAAATGATCCATGATCATGTATGCATTTGCACATCGAAACGTTTACATAAAACAGATTAAAAAAACAACAAATTCTGCTACTGCATATAAGTGAGTTAATTCGAATTCTTTTAAATTTTTGTTTTGTTCTATTAAGAACTCACTTCCGCGAATTCCATCCTTCTGTTTGGTTGAATGCTCGCAGAACTCATAAAATTTGCACTGGAACCAAAACAATCAATTTTTGTTGTATGTCTCGAACTGAGTGTCACTCATTACTACACTCGTTTCGAGTTCTTTCATGCAGTCCTCTAGTCTGTGTTTTAAGCACTTGATTTTATGTTATTTTAGGTAGATGGTATAATAACTAGAAGACTTAGCTTCCAAGATTTAACCATCAAATAATCTTTATCATTAAAACTAAACATAATTTTAGAAAGTTAAACCATCTTAATTAAGGCGTCAGTTGATAGATTAGTAAAGGATTAGTAAAGAAAAATAATGTAAGTGAAGTGTATTCTAAGCTTTGGTGAGACCAAAGTTTTTATTATTATTATTATTTATTTTTTAAATTCCTCTATATTAGTGTGTATTTTTAGTAGTTTATTAGATTATTATATTATTTAAGTATTTGAAGAACTACTTTCTTAAAGTTTCTATAAATTTATATAATAATAAGCACAAAAAAACATCAAAAAGTCAATAATATTATAACGACATTAACATACAACGAGAGAACATACAACAGTTAACATTTATTAAGTGTAGAAATATAATATTATTTCATTTTTTATGTACGAGTAATAGTTCTTTCTTGAAGAAAATTATACATGCTTTCTATTATTTATATATATTATTATTCACTTAGTATTTGCATATTTTGGTTTTGTGTTTAGTTTCTTTAATCTACTAATAATAAATAGTATCTGTGTCGTAGAATAAATCTTCTAAAAAGCTTACCGGCAAATCACGTGCGGGATCTCCTTTACGCTGTAAGATTAAATAAGAAATAAATATTTCATTAGTTACTAGATGAAAGTTCGTTGTTGAAGTCTTTTGTTTTGTTTTGTTTTGTTTTGTTTTGTAATTGAAATTGTTCAATAGACAGACAACAATTTAGTTAGTGTTTCTTACCCTATGCCTTTCCACGCTATAAGGATCGCGTTCTCTGCGATAGACAAGCTCATCGTATCTCGTACGATCCTCAGGATATACAAGTTCTCGCATTTCCGTTACCAACGTATGCTTTAATGAATCAAAGAAATGACAGAAAATGAGTTTTATAAAGAAATGTTGCATATTTAAGGGCGCATTTTGTTATGTAAGTGTTTTGACATTCTTGTGTTGCCTTACCTTTTCGTACGTATCTAACATTTCTAATAAGACGGCAACAAAGGCATCTATGGTCATTGCTTTCGCACTATATTCTGCTATATAATACGAAAGACTTGCAAAATGATGTCGCGGCAACAGTGAACGTGCCTTCTCCTCAACCATGGTAGCAATTTGGCCTTTCCGGCGTGCTCTGTTACACAGAAGAAAATACTTAGTTTCAAATACAAAAAAATATTGATATTTATTTGCGATTACCTTGTCCCCGTGGGACTATATGCATCCCATGGTTCCATTTCAATTGATGTGCAGGAATGTGGCACTTTACCGACATCACGTATCACAAGTGACATGCGTTTATGGTATTTCAACTGACCGACTGCCTCGTCATGCGTCACATCGAGAAACGATTGACCATTGACCTCAAGTATTTCATCGCCTATCATGAGGCCAGCACGATCAGCAACGCTATCCTTATCGACGCCCGTGACAAAAATGCCCAGACCGTATTCAACGCCGCCACGTATCATGAGACCCAATGATTGACCGGGTTCAATAAGCAGTTCAACGCGTCTTATTCTATTCAATATAAAATGATATAAAAAAATGTTATAAAATTGAAATGATTTACATTTACCTATCTCTACGTTCACTGCGTCTACCGCCATATTCCATAGGCGGTGATGCGGGACGACCATGTCGGTCCATCCAGGAACATGTCTGCCGAAATGGCAAGCCACCGCTACCTGATGTCGCACCCATCGCTTGCGCTGACTGCGGTAACATGGGCGCCATCGATGCATACATAGGATCACGTGAAGGTGGCCCGAAACCGTGTAGCGGTGCCGTTGAGTTAAGTGTCGGTGGCGCACGTACCGTCATACTGATTTGACGTGACGATTTCAATATCTGCACACATCTCTGCGTTAAGAAAAAATATGGCAATAGAAGAGACAAAAAGAGAGAAGGGGGATAACAAAAACAACACAAAAAAGGAAAAACAAAGTAAAAACCACAAATGAAAGAAAGAAAGATATCAAGTTAGAAAAAGTGGAGAAAAAGTTACATAAATATAATAAATAAACGTAATTAACAAAGAAGAACTAAGTTTACCAGAAAAGATAATAATAGAAAAAAAATTTATTAACTAAAATAATGGTGCAGTGCGAACAAAAAAAAAGGAAACTTGGTCTAAAAGTGTTGATGTGTGTCTAGCTGACAGTTTTTTTCTTGTTATTATTCTTGTTATATTATAATGTAATAATAAAGAAAACATGCATGAGAGAAAAAGTTTAAAGAAATGCAATTAAGGCCGAAATCAGAGGCAGCAGATCCCAATGATATACACATATCACCTCATGTAGACAAAATATCTTACTAAGATATTCATGTAACATAAACTAACTAATTGCATTTTGTATCCAAAAAGTTGTTCGTTTTTTCGAAAAGATGAAATGCAATTAGAATCAAAAGGTAGATAGGTAATTCCATGAAGAGAGAGATTGGTGATATACTCGTATCATTACAATGTACTATGAGGGTTTTATAGTATAAAATTGCTTTCAATATCATACGAGTACAATTACAGTTTTTTGAATACAAAAAGTATTTTTGAAAAGATGAAATAACCTTAAGGTAATATTTTCTTAAGAGATAATTGCGGCATCTACTTATATAGGTAGAATATCTTTCTAAAACATTCTGTTAGCATATAATCACATATTATGTCATAAAAAATTAGCTTTATGTGTTTGGAAGAGGTCACAAATAACCGTCAACCATTTCATTTGGTCTTCAAAAGACCGGTTTTTAAAAGACTGATTCTAAAAAGTCAGTTGTCGACCTATGACTGATAAGAAATAGTCAGTTGTCGACCAGTGACTGACTCGAATCAGTCGTTCAAAAACCAGTGTTTTGAATGCCAAATGAAAAGGTTGACGGTTATTTGTGACCTCTGTGTGTGCGTAAAGTTATATCGGAAAGATGAAATACTATTAGGACCAAAAGGAATACAGCATTTGGGGTTGTTGTGAAAATCAAGTCGAATTTACTTTTTATGAAAATTGAAAACCAAGTCGGATTTTAAATGGTGTCATGAAATCCGATTGATTGAAAGAATAAAACGAAGAATTTTAAGAAACTCCAGCGGCTGCCAGAATCGGCGAATGTGCATTTAATTTGTTTTTTTTTTTTGCTGCTCAAATTAAGTCACATCCATAATTACTTTGCAGATTTTTTTGCACAATATCGTTTTAATAAATAGGCTCTCGTAATGGTGTTGGACATCTTTGAATTACACTTCTTCAAGTCTCAGACTCTACCCGTACTTCATCTGGCTGCGACATTGCGATTATTAGCAAAAGGGTCTTGGGTCAGATGTTAAATTGCCATTACTATAGCAATAACTTATATAGGAGTACGGTGTTACTGATATCTGTACGGATAATAGCAATAGGCGTAGATTGAGAGATTATTTTTACACCAAATATAAGATTCCTTCATTCGTTAAAGTGAGATCGCTAAGCAATTTCTTTACCTGAATATCGCACAAAAATAACTTCAAATAATATATATAATATATTTATATTATTTTCTTCAAGAGAGTGTAATCACACTCTAAATCAGGTAAAATGTTTAACTAAGATGTTCAGTATCCAAAAAAGATTTTTAGACTTAATATTAAAAAAAAACACTCCGAATTTTGAAGGAAATTTGCTGATTAAAAGAAATTTTTGATCACCATTTCGGGCGTGTGCCAGAAATCTCCTACGTTTCTGAGGTCGGTTGGTTTCAATTTCACCCATGAAATCTATAAATGGGCAAGCATTTTGGGTGATAACATTTTTCGAACTTTGATGTTCGAATCAACAGCTGATTGAAGAGTGTTTATCTTGGACCTGTTTTACACCTTTCTTTGGAGTTTCGTGTTTGTGTTTACACTCAGCGATAGACTCCAAGCAACTATTTTCACACTCCTTCTCATATCCCGCAATCTACAAAAACCAAACGAAACGAAAGATTTGGGTAAAATCTAAAAACTAATTGAATTATTGAATTCTTTAAATGCAGATTACCGAGGAAAACAATAAACTTCAATTGTTGCTACACTGTTTTTTAATAACATAAGATAAGGGAGATTTCAAAATCACTTAAAGAGATTTCTGAGACACCAAGAATTGCAAATGGTTTGGAATTGGGATGAAATAGATTTCTGATACACACCCATCATATAAATTTATTTAAAATCTCTCTACTGATTATTAAACTTTGAGTTTATTTTTCAATGATAGGAAGAACCCAAATTGAAGAAAATAAATTGAAAGAAATATTAAAAAATCACAAAACATAAAAGGGTGTTTAACACAATAAGAAATCAATTCAAAATGAAATAAGATATCCAACTGAATTATAGAGAAAAAGGAAAGAATATACGTAACGTATGTGGTATGTGTAATAAGTTCACATACATTTGACTAATCTATTGCCAATTTTTTCTCAATGTATGTATATTAGTGTATTAATAAAAATGCTTTCGATTATGTAGTATAATAATTAAGTGCATTAAATATTGTATATGATGTACATATGTATTTATGTATGTATGTATGTATGTATTTATGTAGTAAGTAGTATAAGTATACGATAATAAATTACTTAAGTTTTTCATAATTAATTTATTTTATCATAAGTGTATACATTATATCCATATCTCGCTAAAAAATCCCGCCCCATGTCCTAATGTCCCCCGGAAATGTTGTTAAATATTACGTCGGGAAAATATATGTGTATGTGTGTGTGTGTGTGTGTGTGTGTTTTTTTTTTGTGTATGTGTATATTAGATAATCGATATTTTATCAAAATTAATTGAATTCAATTCAGTTGACAACATGTGATGTATTATAAAGATTATTAAGAGAATGAAAATATTATTCTATATTAAAGTTTAAGTCAGACAAAATATGCAATACTTTACTGTTGGTGTGACACAAAAGATAGTAAACTAGTAGCATATTTCATAAGGTTGAAGACTGAAACAATTCTAACCATTATTATATCTCATTATACACTGTCGCTCATTTGAATAGCACCCCCCCAACCTCACTCAAGATATATGGAAATTACTCGAAGACTCTGCGTAAATAATGGTTTTTTTTTTTATGTCTTTACAAAAAAACAAAAAAAAAAGTGAAAAATTTGAAAGGTCCCGCACCACTTCGTGATTACCATTTTCTGTGTGGAATTGAAAGGCAGACCTGACGAAAAAGTTGTTCATTGGAGATATTTGAACTATATAATCTAGTAATTTCAATCAATATGGGTCGAGCAACATCATTAGATCTTGAGGAGAGGGCAAAAATCAAGACTCATCAGATAGCGAAACAAATCAATAGAAGCCGAAAAGTTGTATCGACATTTTTTAAAGATCCAATAAACCATGGAACTAATATGAAAGGACGAACGGGTAGTGTACTTACGCCTGCTGATAAGCGAGTTATTCTCAGAAAATCGTCAAAATCGAACGAATCTGCTGCCAATATTAAAGAAAAAAACCGGTGTTTGTGCAAGTGTTTCTACTTTAAAACGGTTTATTTCCAAGGCTTTACATTTTAAACGTATAAAATTAAAGAAAACACCAGTTAATGTACCTTCATTTTTGCCGAAAAAACATGACGTTGAATAAAGAGTGGTACCGACCAATATTTCCGATGAAAAAAAATTTCATTTAGAGGACCCCGATGGCTATTATTACTATTTTCACGATGTACGAAAGGAGGAACACCCACTTAATCGTTTGTACAGCCGGGAGGGACGTGTCATGGTATTGGGAGCGATTTCTTACTTTAGAACTGCAGTTTCTGACTCCAAGAATGAACGCAATGTCATACAAAGCAGTACTGGAGACTGATTTTTTGGAAATAAATGAACTATTTGGAAACTTGTAGTGGAGATTCCAGCATGATATCGCTCCAATCCACACTGTTAGAGTCGTCAAATCCTGGATTGAAAGCTAGAATGTAGAGTTGCTTAACTGGCCACCGTCTTCGCCTGACCTGACCAAGGTGTATGAATCCGGAAAGCAATATACTAGTAAATGCGAACTCATTGAAGCCATTAACCATGCCTGGTCGTGCCTTTCATTGGAATACATTAAGAATTTGTATGATTCTATTCCAAACAGGATATTTGAAGTAATCCCCAATAAAGGAGGTAATACACATTTTTAAATAATTTGGAAAATACTTGAAACTGATCTAGATATAAGCATACAACATGACATGTAGTTTTAAAAGTATTGGGCAGCTCATAATCTGATTTTTCTACGTGAGTCAAAAATAAAATGGTCCTTTTTGATATTAAAAAGTTAAATTTTTTTTAAAATATTTACACTTATAATTTGAAAATGGTTTTTTGTTATAGTTTGGAGATTTAAATGAACTTTATTTTAAATAAAAAGTAGGGTTCTAAAATTATTGATTTTAGAGAAAAAAATTTGGGTGGGTTCTATTCAAGTGAGCGGGAGTGTATTTTATTCATAGAATCTTTGATCAAATTGATCAATTGTTGACTTCCTTAAACTTTATGTAGCTGCTTGTCTTTCTTAAAACTTCTAAACAGATTTTGTGTATACACAATTTTAATATTCTGAAGGTTGTAAAATATATTGAAAAATGTAAATATAATATCTTTCAACTAAAAAACATAAATAGGTTGCCTTAAACACGAATCGTTTAAGAATCAACAAACTAAACAGAACTAAACTTTAAATGACAATCGTGAGAATAAACCCATGCGACAACGATAAATGATGAATTTACCCTTCAGTCAGGGTAAATATGAAAATATGATAGTCTCCTATAGCAGACTAAACGATTGCCGTGACTTGTCTTTGTTATACTACTAGAATGGTATCATCTAGTCATATCATAATAATACACAAAAAAATATATGAGTATCATAACGTGTCACATCAAATATGCTTCAATAAATTGACTTTCCATAACAATGTCTGTCTTAGCATTTATTATATTACAATGACCCAGACGAATGGATAGATAAAGTGGTAGTAAATAGTGTAGTCTTATGCCAAGCACAAAACCATTTAAAACCGTGAAAGGAGTTTTCTCTCACTCTTCTCTTTTTTTGCAACATTTACCGAACCAAACCATCATCATGTATTGAAACTATTATCATGTCTATTATCGTATAAAATAGGCAACAAAAATGTTGAGTTGAGAGAAAATCACATTAAAAATCAATAAAGTGCACAATAAAATTACTTTTACGATAAACTTTTTCGCTCTTTAGCACTAACAACTACACACTTCTCTTTCTTTCATTCTTTCGATTTATTCTACTATCTTTTTTGTTCGGTTTTCTGATATGCCTATGAAATTTATGACAATAATATGGCTGACATTGTCTTCTTCTACTATTATTGGATATCGACCTGACACAAAGTAATGTGAGGAGCTTCAGGGAATCATTATACCTACTACGATATATGCTGCAATAGTAGCAGTAAAGACGAAAAAGTGTTTTGGTTTTACAAGAGGCGTATTTCAGGGGCAGAGACAGAGGCGTGTACCATACAGTAGTAGTTTTATAATAGTAAGTATGTACTACTTTTATATATTGTATTAAAAATGTGTGTTGAAATCGATTATTATCACCAGTTTGGCTTGACTCGACTTGACTCGACTCGACTCGGCTTGACAGTGAGTTAGTTGTCTTCTTTGTATCTGTTTGTATCGGTGAGTGTTTTTCTGTGTGATGTGGTGTATTGTGTTCTACTTTTTAAATACTTATAGATACTTAGTTAGATAAATACAAAAAAAAAGAGAGAAAATATATATTAAAAAGAAAATAACAACAACAAAAAAATATATATATACTATTGTGTAAAAGTATCTACTACAAATATGTATGTACTAAGTTTATATAGTAGTATAAATCATTGTTAGCAAAATGTGTCTTGTATAATTTATCATTTGAGTTTGGTAACTTACTTTTAATGCTTCCTCGTGATTGATTGAGGTGAACGGTGTGCCATTCACTTCTAGGATTGTATCACCTGGACGCAAGCCAGCGCGCTCTGCCACAGAATTCTCTTCGATGCGTGAAATATAAACGCCTAAACCTAAAAATAAATTGAAAAGATTTTTCATTTAATTAAATCATTATTTTCATGCACGCAACCAAGCATGCATCAAATGTCCATCAATTCATTAAAAAAATCTTCATCACCATTAACATCATCATCATCATCACCACCATCATCACCACCATCATCACTCACCACCATCACCAAATAAATGAACATAATAATGACTTTTTCAAAATAATCCTTTCTTCTTTCTAATTTTTATTTTTGATAACAATGGATCCCTTGTATAAGTTTGCTATATTTGATAGACGGAAACCAAAGGAGACAGACGTTTAGGTCAAAAACTTTGTATGAGTTGTTGTTATTTGGAAGTCATCGTCAGTTGAGTTCATGTGTTCTTGTTTGTGTTTGTGTTTGTATTTGTGTTTGTATTTGGCTTACAACAAAAACAATTGATGCATAATTTATTAAGCACGTGTATCTTTGTGTATGAAAATGAGTGAGTAAGTGTGTATGCGCGCGTGTGTGTGTGTGTGTGTGTGTGTGTGTGTGTTTATGCCTTTAAATAGATTTTTATTGATTTTAAAGCTACAACGTCCACGTCTACATTTAACGAGAAGCAACGTTGCCATTGTTTGTACTGTGTTGTGTAGTTTGTGTCGGTTGAGTTGTAAACTAAAAATAAAATGTGTTCAGTCAGTTAGTCAACCAGTCAATGTGTTGTTTGTTGATGAAACAACACAAGCACAAAAAAAAAATCAAAGGTGACCAACGTTTTTGCAACCATGTTGTAATAACAACATAAACATTTTTTAAGCTTAGCATTGCTTAAAAATAGAAATTAAATAAAGCAATACAGAAACAAAATTACCTGGTGGTTACGGTCTTAACAAAATATGATCAATTAGTGGGCTAAACCCCGAAAGATCATAAAAATCGTTTACTGCTTTAATATGGAAACTTGAGGAATTTGGAAACAAAATACTCATATTGTTAAGACTCTTAAGAAGGAATAAACTTATTGTCAATGTTGGCTGAACCTAAGCTATCATATCTCTGAATATTCTATAAAAGTTTTTCGCAAAAATTCGTAAATTGAAATCTGCAAAGTGATTACATACAACAAAATAGAATAATACACAGAACAATGGAGCCTAAGAAAAATGCCAATATATGCGTAACCATTTTGTATCGTCTCCCCAAAAATAAATGTAACTCCGATATTACGAACATCTGGAAAAAAATTTAAATAATTTCTGGAATTTCTAACGAACTGCTTCCTATTACAAGCTCAGCGAAACTTACATCTTCTTATCTTATTTTATTTTCTTACGAGACATCCACATATTACGTCAAACGTTTGGATGGGTGGGGGTGTGGGACAGGGAGGGGGTGGGGTCATGAGCTTCGTGACGTCACATGTCAAATATTAAAAATCTTTAAACGAAAAATTATTACCATTCTCAGAAATATGACGATTTGTGACAGGGGGATTGTAAGAAACCATGAAATTCGTGTGACGTAATATGTGTATGACCCCTTATCTTATCTTGTATATTATCTTATCTTATATATTATATTATTATTATCTATTTATATGTAAATAGTATAAATGAAGGACGAAATTCCTGTCTCTACCGATGCGAATAACTTCTATACTATTGGACGAATTGTGCTTCCGTTTTCACCGTCATTAAGAGATTTATACAATATATTCTAATTAATTCTAATTAAGAAATAGTGTATTGGGTATATGGTGGCCAGGAGACATTTTTTAAAATCAATCAAAACGTCTTTGTCAAATTTTTTGTATGTAGATAGCAACTTGACATCGTTGGCTTTAAAGTAATAAACCCGGTGAAGAAATGTACAATGCAAAGCAGGGACGGGTCTCTTGTAAGTATATAAATGATTAGTTATTCTAAGTTAGAAAAGCATTCTTTTGCTATGAAAACCTTTTCTATATTAAAATCCTCATTAGTCTAATTATAACTTATGCCTTGTTTAATATGTTACATCTCCTTCTTACATGGAGCGTTTCAGAGAATTTGAAAGAAAGTGCTAGGAACATGTAAATCACTTTACAGATCTCAATATAGCAACTACATTAAATTTATTTCGAACCTAAAACTGTAAGGCACACCAATATTCATAGTATCGATAATTTCATAATCAAGTTAATATATATAACCCGCTCAAAAATAATCTAATAACAGAATCATATTATGAAAGTCAAGAATATTTAAACGAAACCATACTAACTGGCTTCGTTCCACCAGAAACTATTCTGTTGTTGGATAAAAAATAATTATTGCAAAGCCAAAGTGGTATAGCGGTGATTTACCACCTCCACAGATTGACAAATATCAAAGCGGTAGCTTTAGATATACCACAATAGCGGAAATTTCATAAAATTATACCATTGAAGGTTACTAAAATTGTAAATCGTCGGTTTTTTTGGCTGTGTGAATACCAGAATTCCCATACCCTTTTCCAGTCAACTCCCAGTTCTATGTTTCCTTTGTATTATCATTTTATCTTATATAGTTAGAAATGTGATTGTTTTTTTTCCAATTTTCTTTGTTACACAAAATATTAATTGGTTACTATACTATTCTTCTCTGAATATCCTTGGTAATTTTCGAGAATAAAACTATTGAGAAGGGGATGTCTACTTCATACAATTAGCAGTTCAACAAGTTAAGAAGATTATATGAATTGTTGAACAATTACTCTGAGCAAGTTTCTTACTCTACAAATATTTGTAGCACATAAAGGATTGAAAAAATATTACTAAGGATAATCGTACTTATTGAAAATGTTATCCCCAATTATACAATACTTTTGAAACACATAATGAGTAAGTACACTGAAAGTATCTTGGTACATTGTCATGATTACTTAATTAGGTAAACATTAGAAATAAAATCCTAGATAAATTGCTAGGCAACAAATGTCGGCAAAACAGTTTAGCTTGGAGTCTTTTTACAGATTTTTTAATCTTCAAAACTTTTACTTTCATCAAACCAATTTACATTAATTACCATACGATATTCTGACTTATTCTCATCTATATTTATTTATATATTTGTTCACATATAAAATCGTAAACAACTTTTGGTCTGTGCACGCTAATGTCAGAAACAGCTAAAACGATTTGAATGGGGCTTTCACTGGTATATTGTGGCAAGCTTCCTGTAACATTTATTTCATTAAAATTGACTCATAAAATCGACCGAAATTAGTGGATCAAATTTTGCATATAAATCTTTCTCATTCGCATGCAAAGCTGATTTTCCCCCTTTGTATATTTGAAGTAAAGATGTTAAAACATTTAAATAAAGAACTCAATAAGCGCGCGACAGCCAGTAAGCTCATATAAAGTGATGCACGTTGAAGTCATTTAGCGTTCTCCTATTTATTGTTTTCACCTTGTGTTGCTGCTGGTATGTATGTAATACTCCTGCTTCTGGTATTCCTCCTTCTCTAAATGCTGCTGCTGCTGCTGCTGTTGTTTGTTTGTTTTGTTATTGTTGGCGTGGCACACTTCACAAAAGGTGCGAATTGTTTTTAGAAATGTCAACTTAACAATCGAGTTTACGTCAAGCTGTGTGTTTTGTGCTTGCTACGAGTGAATATCTTTGCTATCCTTTTACCTATTTGTATTGTTTTACTCTTTGTACAATATCCTCATATCATGATGCAATTGCAATTTTTTATTCAATTGCGGCTTTCTTTAATATTGCCGATTGACATGCATTGCCTGACTGAATTACTAACTGAATTGACTGACCTATCGACTGACTAACTAACTGACTGACTAACTGACTAAGAGACTTAGTTGCTGTTCCTGGTTAGCAGGCTATTGATATTGTTGTTGCTATTGGTAGTGTGTAGTGTTTTCATTGTTTTGTGAATGTCCTTTGTCATGTATGAAACGTGTGGAATCATCAAATGCAGTAGGGAATTTTAAAATTAAATTGAAATCGACAATAAAATTGAGATTGAAAAAGAATAGAACATTTGAGGAATTCGTGTTTTTGCTTTGTTGTATAAAATTTAATAAAAAATAGTCAGCGGGAAATATTGAAATAAATGAAATTCTTTATTCTTTTTATCAAAAAATTGTAAGTAAACACCGACAGCCGATGCTACCGCCCCCTCTTGTAGCTTTAAATTTATTTAAATTTAATATTTCTTATAAATAAATAAATAAAAATGTATTCTTTTTCATATTCTTACCTGAGTCTTTGCCTCCTTTAACGCAAATACCGAAACCATGATCGATTTGTTGATCACGTGACATAGAAACGGTACGCGTTGTTAATTCATGAATATTGGGTATACTTCTATCCCGATCACGATCGCGATAGATCTGTAAAATCAATTATATATTCAGATAAGAAGAGAAACAATTATTTGATGATTATACAATATATACCTGATGTGTTGTTGATGGCGGACTGCTGGCCGGACTACGCCGTCCTGTGCGATCTGCTCGTGTGCCATTGCTGTAGTGGTAACTGCTCGTAGGAACTGAAGACGATTGCGTAGCGCCAAACATGCGTAGCACCTGTTCCGGCGATATCGGTCGCTTTTTGTTGCCATTCGCCATTGAATGACGCCCACTGGCCGCTGTCGATGTGGGCAATGTACCCGCTGTACCGGCAGCCATATGACTTGATGGTGAGGAGGATAAATACGCTGAACCACGACCAGGCAACGAGCCCCCTTTTGTAGGCACGCCCGCTGAATTATAGTAGTAATGCGGTGAGTGCGGTCGTTCAATGATCGTATATGATGTGCCCGGTGGTGAATAGTAAAGACCTGAGCGGCCGCCACCACGTAACGAACTCGTACTATTGGCTACACGTGAACTAACACCGTAGGGACCGACACCACCAACCCCCATGCCCATAGGTGCACCGCCGGCACCTGGTGGTGGACTTATCATGCCGAATGTGATGTCTTCAGCTTCGTAACTATTCGTGGGTGCAGCACTTCGTAGATGATGTGCGGCAGCAAGGCCTGATGAGCCGCCCGTTGGCATGCTCGATGATGATTGTGTAGCGCCTGCAGCTGCAGCTTGGGCTGCTGTGGCATGATAGTAACCGCGTGAGCTCCAACGTGAAGGTCCAAGATCGCATAATTCGGCATAGTCATTGCCAGCTGCGCTCATTGTCAGGGGGTCGCCGTCGTATGGTAAACCACCACCCCCAAGGCGCATTACACTGTTGGGCTGCAACACAAAAAGAAAAAAGAGATTTGCACATTAGTTACTGGTTCAATTTGGGTTGCTTTTGTTTAGTTAGAATCCCCATATAAAATACTTATGTGTTATAGAAACGCGATTGGTTCTTTTTCTTTTGTTCGGATTCATTCATTCATTCATTCACAAACTTCCATATGAAATCCTCCAATTTCAAATACTCGTTAGTATGTTCTAAAGCTAAACTATTCTTATTCCATTCCATTTTATGGCACATAACAACAAAGCTTAATCTCTAGAGTCATATATGTATGTACTAAGAGTATATGTATGTTTGCATAGTAATCCATTTCAAAAAGGGAAAACTTTTTCATTTGCACGAGCGTTGTTGGCTTTTATCTATGCTGCTATGATTTTTTTTTTTTTTTTTTTTTGTTTTCGGCATCAATAGAGGAATTTATGCTCGCTCCATTATTTATATGCCAACTTTTTTGCCAAACAATGAAAACCAACAAACACCGCAACATTATGAGTTACCAAAGCTAACATCATACACCGGGCATTATCACATATCTACTATGCATATCTGTATACGTACTTAGCTCTTGGAAGTGAATATGCAAGGAAGTGGGTAAGCGAGTGGGTAAATGAATGAGTGCTTGCTATGTCGTTTACTTACAGCCAATAATGTTCTTTTTGATTTACGATACACATTTGCATTTGTATTTCGCTACAAATTGGCAAGCAAGCGATGCCATTAGAAAAATGTAAAGATCTAAAAAAAAAACGACGACTATAGTAAGTAAAGGAGGATGGAAGTACATACGAGTATGTGTGACAAGCTAAAGCAAGTCATGTCAGGCAAGAAGACCTTTTTGTACACCTCCTTCCCACTCATATTCACAAATGCCACATGCATCACATCCATGTACAAACATTCATTCATCCATATGTGCATATAAACAACAATAGCATACATGTACTTATTTTATAAATATCAATAATAAAATCAAGTTTACTGTGTTTTTTTTTTTTTTTTTTTTTTTTTGTATTCATAAACCACTCAAATGAAAGAATACAACATATAGATTTGTTACACACAGAAAAAATTCTTATTCAAAATTTATTTTTTATCAACTTCATGTGTAGAAAGAATATTTTTAAAAATGATTTATCACATGTCTATTTAAGATTCCCAAAAAATTAGTGCATACTAATTGGGTTAATTTTCTTTTATCCTAAACCTTCCCCAATAATCATTTCGTCCATTGATGATAAATGTATGAAAATCTGTTCTGTAGCTATTGAGTTCATCTCGTACAAACAGACGCCGTGGGGCTCTTTGTTTTTTATAGTGATCATATTTCATGAGACTATCAATAAATTTCATTTGTTTTCTTAAAAGAAATTTAAAATAATAATGCCAACAGTAAAGTACTGAAGCATAAGTCCATTCAAACGAAGTATATTTGACAGGAGAATAAATAAAATTCAATGAATTCCCCTCTTCCTAATGATAATTAGATACTGTGAAAAGTTATTTCCCTTTTTAAGCAACTTCAAAAAATGTAAGTAATGTTATCTAATTGACCCATATGTATGTATGTATGTTCCAAATTTTCTCAAAAACTATTGCATCCGATTTGAATGAGGTTTTCGCTATTCGACTGCATATTTGTCTGGGAAGGTTTTTGTGTATAAAACATTGTCCTAGTCTACAAGAAACCAGAGCTATAGACTAAAACATGGGAGTATGTCAATGAAATTTTTAATCGCCGCGATGTTGAGAAAACTTTTATGCGGCAGCAACACATAAAGATGTTGATTTTGTATTGTTATTCTGACATCATCATTAGATTAATAGGATTGGAAATATGAAAAGTAGCTAAGATACTTAGTCGGTCAATTTCCTTAAAAAAGTTACTAAAAGTACAAAAAGTCCCAAAAAGCTCCTATGGTGATTGGTGAAGAAAAGTGGTTCACTTACGATAATGTCAAGTGGAAACGAGTGTGGTCGAATCACGGTGAGCCGACGCAGACAGTGACCAATCCAATATTGACTCTTAATTCAGACTTTTCCTGTAAACAATTAGACTGTCTGGAAAAAACAATCGCTCAGAAGCAGCCAACTTTGGACAATAGGAGAGGAATAGTGTTCAAATTAGGCAACGCCAGGCCATACACATCAATAGTGACTCGCCAGAAGCTCCGAGAGCTTGGTTGGTAGGTTCATATGCGTCCAACTTATGGTCCGGAGATGACACCAAGTGATTATCATCTGTTCCTGTCTAAGGCGAAACATTTTGCTGGTGAACAATTCGCATCAAGTGAAGCTTGTTCGATTATCACAAGCTCCCTATTTTTTACCAATAAGCACGAGGGGCTTAATGAAATTATGATGCATATGTTTTTGACCTTAATTGTATCATTTTGACTATGCTAAGCAAAACCTTTCAATTTCATTCAAAAATAATAGATTTGTTTTACTACACCTTGTATTTTGCCACTTTATACTGATGTCTGTTTTATCACCCACGCAGCCATGTTCTTGGTGTTTATTAATTTGCCTATCCACATATCCACACTTGGGTGCTTAAATGATTGTAATGTTAATTAGCACTTAGATTTGAATCAGGTCACATTCGTCTAGATGAAGTTGTGCTTCCCCTTGCTTAATCTATTTCAGTCAGCAACTCAATTTTTGTTTTCAAACAAATAATATTAAAATTATTTAAATAAATTTTTGAATTTATATATTTTGAGATTCATTTTGGATTATTTTTTTTTTTTTTTTTGTTTTTTCTATCAAAACCATCTGTTGGAAGTTAAGAAATAATGGTTGGTTTTTATGATCTTCATCTTTATTAAGGCTGAATTAGTTGATGATGACCTTCATATAATTAATATTTCTTGCAGTGTATAAATTTGCTATATTATACAAGCAGAACGATATTTTGTATTTACTCATGACCTTGCTGTGCAAACACTCGAATAATGCACATACAAATTCACACATACACTTCTCCCAGATACACAAATACACCAAATCACATCATTTCCTAGCCCCCTCGACACATGAGTTGCCTATTCACTATTCAGAAATTTATTTGTCCTCCTCATTGTCGTCGTTGTTATTGGTGTTGTTTTTGTCGTCATCGTCGTCAGCTGCAAGGACATTTCTTCCTAACTAACTGTGTGTGTGTGTGTGTGTGTTTGTGTGTATGGTTGTGTGTATGTGTGTGTGACATTTTGGTTACTCGCTGAGCATATGAACATGTGTATCTCTATGTGAACCAATGGGTACGAATGGGTGTTTGTATGTGCGCGCCAAAGTATGCATGGTTTTTCTCAGCTTAACTAATATTTCTGGTATTTGATTTGAAAATAACTAAAAATGCATAAATATGTTTTTCAACATTATAATAACAACAACAACAACAACAAAAACAGAAACAGAAAAAGCAACAAAAACACCAAAATAAAATATTTTTTGACTGGTTTTTAGTTGTTATTGCTATAATGGTATTCATATTTTCATATGCGAATGGAACCAAGAAACCAACAAAACCAATTCTGCCTTTGGTCAATTAAATATAAACTGTAATTATTGGATGTTTACTTTTATTTACCCGCGACCAACAAATTCCATTTACAATTTTCCCAATATATTATTGCACACAATTATATTTTGGCAAACGTTGCTATTTGTGGCACACTTCGCTACTCGTACTCAACTAAATTTTAAATTGAACTCAACAGAATTTCATTATTTTTTGTATCTAGTGTGCCTTCTATGACAGCCTTCTTCTGTTTGGTTGTTTGTTATGTGTAGACCAAATGTCTGCCTTGGATGACCCAAAAAATATACAAAAATTGAGCAAGTCATGTTATTTTATTGTTCATTATTGTTGTTATTATCCTTAGAATAAAAAGTACCACCACAAAATTGTGCAATAAAAATTATATTTTTTTTTTTTTTTTGGTATTTTTATCTATCGAAGTATGTAGTATGAGGCAAGTGTGTGGCATGCGGCTCACTCTCTCAAAATACATACAATACTTAATTTGAATAAATCTTATATTGCTTAACTTTTAAGATGATGAGCCCATGAATTACAATACTTGAGCTTAGATAATAAATACTCTTATGAAACTTAACTTTTTATGGTATCTTGTTGTTCTGTTCAACAATATTATGGCTTTTTGTTCTTGTGCCATGAGAATATGTAAGGAAGTAATTATGATAATCACAGGATGTGAGTGCATACATGTGCGCTTGTCTTTTTGTTTTCGTTTTGAACTTGTATGGGTTCTTCCTTATAAGGATTATATTCTAATGTATACAATGATGATTTGCTACATAGTAGTATTTCTATGGATTCCTTAGGCAAATTGAAGTGGGTGAACTGTTGCACTTACATAGAAATTGTTTTGCCAAAGATATCATAATAATGAAGATTTTTTTTTATTATGGTTAATTTCATCTATTTTCTTCCAACGTTTCAATTAACTTTTCATTTTCTCTTAGTAAATTTGCATTCTATGGGATAAAAAAAAAAAAATCAACAAACTATTTTGATTGAACCCAATGCTTGTGGAGACTTTTGTTTTAAAAACTTATTAAGTATATAAGAACCAGTGAAAAAACACAGAAATAAAGTATTTACATTTTTATTAAGTTTTAAGGATTGCGGCTCCTGAATAGTATAAACACAATATTCTTGACCAAAATTAGCTTTTACATTTTATGCATCATTTGCTTGCATGGCATCAATCTCATCTAATCAGTTCTTCTGGAAGCATTTCACTTCCCTTAAAGTACATTTTAGATGGTCATATCAGTCGTCAGTTCAGTTCATCATTTCATTTCAGTTCGGAAGAAAGTTTATTTTTACACGATAATTTCAGTTTTCATTGTTCTCAGCCGTTTAAGTTCTTTGTATAGCCCTGAACGGAGTTTGCATCTCTTATATTCCACAAACACTGTTAAGTTTTAAAATTTTTAATAAATTCGGCAACAAAATCGTGATGTTTGGACGAATGAAGCGGCACTTGTATAAGTTAACTTAAGTAATAAAAGAAGAATAATTTTTCACAATACTGTGTGAACGCGAAACGTCAGAATAATACGTTACAGGGACAGTTTTAGTAAGCAACAACTATAACGCTAATCAAACATTAAATATGTTTCATTGATTTGTTAAGCTTCCATAGTCTTCTTATATCATTGGTTTGGGGGTCATTAACAATCACTTCCAGAGACAACTTGTGTGTTGTTTGAATTTATTTTTGTAAATTATATGCATTAATCCATTATCTCTCAATTGTCTTAGGTGTTCTTACAATCTCTGTTCTTCAATTAACTTATCATGTCATTTCCCAATATCAACAAGCTTAGCGAATTCATCGAACATCTGACATGTTCGATGAGCGATCATCTCACTAATTACTAAAACCGTAACATGCCGTTGACCTATGGACTTTCGGGCCCCGTGTGCTCTTATGGTATAGACGACATAGGCAGTAGGTGTATAATGCGCAACGACCCGCCCTTAAAAGACATCCCTGGACGGGATTAAGTAAAGGCAGAGCAACAGATCGAGGCATTACGTTGAGGAACACCAGAGGAAGCAGTTGAAGAAGTTGATTATGTTGTATGAAGTCTGAAGCAACTAGGAATCACTACATAGTATTAAAGAACTAGGATAGAAAGAAAATACATATATTGAATCCCTGAATACATGAACACTGCCTTTTTTTCCTTTTTTTTTATTTACAATTTGTTGTCAATCAATAACAACAGTAGGCGAATTTGAATGAAAAATTACATGTTAATATTTTTAAATTATAGGTGTGTGTCCACAAGGTTGATTTTCGAGTGATTATCACCGTGTAATGTGTCTTTTGCTGTGGTTGACGATCTCTTCTCTGATTGTTGTAATCTTCAAGTCTCGGTGAATGACTGATTTTCTAATGTACCTTGACGCAAAGCTTTAAAATGCTAAGAAAAAAATATATTCTCTTTATGTTCTAGACTGTTTGATAGCCGATCCGATAGAAAGAAACTGTTACATATTCTTATATAAATGTAATGCGCAACTGTAATGGAAATCAAGAATATACAATATACTTAATATTTTCTACATTTTTCACTTAATTAATTTGAAACCTTCGTTTAAAGTAACACAATTTATGTAACTTTTACATGAACAACATTTTCTGTGAATTATGCATCGTTTGTTTCTTTGAATGCCAAGACAAAATAGTATATTTTGTAATCAAAATAAATATTTTATATAAATGCATACAAAAAAAAATTGTATAATTAAAATTGTAGTTCCCTTAAATAATGGCGAGGGTGTGTTAACTGTCTTACCACCCCTTTAAAAAAAAACTTCCCAAAGAGAGATATTTATTTCAATGATATAGAATACAATAAATTATTGAAAGTGTGATGACATGTAAAATCAATTTATTAAATACCACAAACATCTTATTTCAGGTGAATTCACACTTTTAGGAACACCTACAAGATAAGTAAAATGTTCATGACCTTTTAATAGGCAGAACAATTACATATGCATTAAATTTAAATACATTCAACATTAACTAAAAGCTTTTTCCCATTCATTCATTCATTCATTCATTCACATTCCTTTATATTAAGTACTGAAAATATATATGTAAAAGTATCTAAGTACATACATACATACATATATATGTATATATGTATCTATATAAAACACAATATAAGTATGTAGATATTAATTATTAATGAGCTTTAAACGTGTATGGATTCAATGAATGAACGAATGAACGAACCAATGAACATTTTGCTAAAAGCAAACCTTACATTCATTCATTCATTCATTCATTGAATCATTTATTCAGTCAGTCATTCATTCATTGATATTTTGACTGAGTATAAAATAAGGAAAAGCCACCAAAGTCTACATACATAGTACATCACACATGAGTATAATACATATTCAGTAATAATGAGCACACCCTCACTCATATTCAAATACACAAATAGATACACATACTCACGTACTCACATAGAGTATTATAATGTGATGTGTGTGCGTGGGTAAGTGAAAGTTACTTGAAAAGAAAAGAAAGAAGGTAGAAAAAATATATTCTAAATAAAATGACTACAGGTGTATTTTTCAAACTGAACTTACTCACTTGTCTCAACTATCTAGATACTTTTCCGGTTTGCTTGTTGAAAAAGTTTGGCTTGACTTGTCTACTCTAATAGACAAAGCATACATACATACATACGCACACACATAATCACACTTATTTATGTACACATACATAAATATAAGCAGCTTCTTGTGAATTTTTTATGACAAGCAAAAATGTATTTTCCTTTATTTTCTCTTCATATAGTATTTCTTTTTCTATTTTACGACATGAAAATCTCGTTTCATTTTTCCTATATCTTCTCCCCCCCCCTTTTTCCTCTCTCACTCTTTGTTCACAGATCCTCCATGCTCTCTTTTTTTATATTATCTATCATTTTTGCTTTAACTTTTCATGTTGTTAGTAAAAAGTACTGCCTGAAATTGGCATGTAAAAAGTACTAGGGATTTAAAAGTAGAGCACGACAAGTAACAAATTGTATGAGTGAATGAAGAACTGAATGCAAGCAAGAGAAGAGAAGAGAAGAGAAGAGAAAATGATGGAGAAACGATGGAAAAAATGGAAAAATGGTTAATAAGATATTTACAATGGTAGCAGAGCAACAAGATAATGGTATTTAAAAACAAGCAACACGACAACGATGACTTGGAAGAACAAAACTGAAAAATAAATAAATAAAATAAAATATGTAAAATGAGAAAAAAAAAAAAAAAATTGGCAAAAAAAAACTATTGTAGAAAATGCATAATATAATAGTATCAACAAGATACTGTGTATACAATACACAATACTATGTGTGACATGAAAAGAGATGAAAGCAAGTAGGCAGTCACAAGTAGAAAGAAGAACGAAAGAAATGAATAACAAAGCAAAAGCAAAAGCAAAAATACTACAACATTAACAATAAAAAACAAAGAAAGGATAGGCAAAAAAAAATATATATAGTAAAATAAAATGACTTACATGTCGACTATTGATTTTTTAATTAAATATTAATGAAGCACACGAGTCAAGCGAAAAATACATAAATGAAAAGAAAAATACACAAAAAATAAAAAAAAAAAACGCAAAAAAGGACAAAATAAACAAAAAAAATTTAAAAAAAATAAACATAAAAGAAAAACAGAAACCCAGACTTTAGAGAAGAAAACTGAGAAAAACAAAGTCTTGTTTCATATTACACATTTGTTTCTTGTGTTTTCTGTTTTTGTAGGCTGCTTCAATTTTCAGTCTTTTCTTACTACTTAGTATGGGGACAAAGTCATCGTCTTTAGGTACTAGGAATACTAAATAATAAAGCAGCTAGTGAAGTATGTTTGAGTATTTGAGTATCCAAGTTTATGAATATATATATATATATTGTGTGTGTGTGTGTGTGTGTGTGTGTGTGTGTGTGTGTGTGTGTGTTTGTGTGACTTGGAGTGTGAGAAAAACCTTCTAAGTTCTTCGAGCGCGCTAAATAAATGCGACAACATGCGACGTTTGACGATGACGACGATGACTACAACGATTTTGACTTGACTGACGACGACAACGACTACGATAAAGACAATTTTTAGGAGTGTTGCCTTCCTCTATGTTTGGCGCTCTGACGCTTTGCTTTGTTGTTATTATTCTTGCATGGTTGGGTTGACTCATTCTATAATACAACACAACACAATTTTTTTTCAATTTTTTTTTCTCATTTTTGTTTTTTGGGGCAAACATTTTCGAATTTTTAATAATAACAACACGATGTCAAAGAAAAGACTGACTGACTAACTGACTGACTGACTGACTTGACTTGACTTGACTCAAAGACACGATGACGACAACGATATCGCTTGGGGTGCCAAATATACACTTATGCAAGGAAACGATTCAATATGCCCATTGAAAAGGACACCAAACTAAATCAAATGGCATAAATATTAAACATGAGAAGATTTTGGATTGTATTTAGGTTTGTTTTTTTAGGTTATAAACACATAACACGCAATTCACTTCGCTTTTTTTTAGGGTATAATAAATCTTAAGAAAACTTTTATTTTGTATGAAAAGATCTTTGAATTATGATAGATAAGAGATTCCAAAGGAATAAGAAATATTGCTTTCAGATGAAAATTATTAGAATTTAATACAGTAGTAGTAGCAACATACAGAAGTAGCTTCTTTCACAAATGAAATTAAATATGATTAGAAGTAAAACTTTCAATAAATTCAATTTCATTTAATTTAATTTCCTCCAATTCTATTTTTGTAGAAAAGAATCTTTGAAGTAATGAGATTCTAAAAGAAAATTTGTTATTAAATTATAAAAATGTGTATAGTAGAAGAAACATGATATTATTTTCTATCAAAAATATAGTCGCTTCTTGAATTTGGTGATTAAGAGACAATTAGTATATTGGTTCCAGCTATTGCTTTCGGTGTTTCTACCAAAGTGTTCCAATTCAGAAGTTTACTATTGTTCTTACTTAGCAATCTCGCTAGGGATATTTCGTATGCAGATTAACAAATCTATTATGCCATTGAATTAGGGATTTAAAATCATTTTGTAGCCCAATGTGTCGTACAATTATAACGATGAAGATGCTATTCAGCAGACCCAAATGTGTTTCCATGTGTTATTTGAAGTATTGTGAATTGAAGAAATTTGGAGTTTTGGTAATCTATACATATTATTAAACAAAGTCCCCCGCCGCGTCTATCTGTTTGTCGGAACGCTATGAATTCAAAAACTGTCGAACGGATTTGCATAGGATTTCACCAATTGATGGAGTGATTCATGAGGAAGGTTTAAGAAAAACCCCAAAGGAACAGCCCAATTATCTTCAAAATAATTGAAAAAAGTGAGGTCTTTCAATGAGATACTTATAAAGCTTAGAGAAATATTTTAAAAACAGAACAACGTCTTATATAAATCATATATCATCTATGATTATTTATCTATAATTGATAAAGAGATTCTGTAAGAAATTCATAACCAATTTCAAAAATCTTAAGATAGACGAATAATTTTTCATATAGAATTTCTAGTAAGTCAATCCTTAATTGTAGTTTATAGTGCACAAGTATATCTAAGGATAAGAAATAGAACATTTGTTGTTCTCATTGTTTACAAAATGCAATAGAGAGACGTTTCAATACTTTGAAAATTACAGGAAATTGAAAAATTGTGTAAATATTCTTTTTGACAAAATAGTAAAATAGTAGTAAAACGTAGAATAGAGCAGAGTAGAGAAGAAAAGGCAAACTCAAATGGAAGTCAATTTATAGCGCATTGTGAAAATCAACAAAGCCAAAAGCAATAGCTAACAACGACATTGGAAAATGAAAAAGGCAAAGGCAATGGCAAAAGGCTCGTCGTCCTAGTAGTCGTCGACGTCGCCATCGTCATCATAGTCATAGTCATAGAACATGCTATAAGCCGCCACAGTCACAGGAAAAAAATGCCTAGACACGAACTCAGAAATGCGAGTCAAGTTGAGTACAGGAGCAAATGAGAGGGCAAGGAACAAGTAGTAGCAGGCAAGCAACCAAGTGAGCCTTGTTTGCTTTATAACATTTCTCCTCCTTTTTTTTCCATCATTTTTTTTTTTTTTCTTTAATTTTTTTATTTCTGTTATTCTTCTGCTTGCCTGAGCTAACGCACAATGCCTAACGAAGTAGAAGCGGAGAGGAGTAACAGGATGCAAGAGAAAGTAACGTGTACAAGTAGAAACGGCAGCGCACAGGAAGTGCGACACATGAAGGAAGGAAGGAAATGAAGAAAAACTAAATTCAATGTAAAAAGCAAATGAAACTATCATGAATTGGTTGTGTACTACGTACTACTATAGAAGATTTTAGACTAGACTTTAGCTGGAGAGTAAAGGGGATTGGTAGCATTGGGAGCAGAACATTGCATGGCATTGGTTGGTGGCACCTACTATAGTTCTAGTTACAGTTATAAGTAATAGTATGTAGTGTTGACTGGTTGGTTTCCTCTTAACTGTAATAGTTGTCTAAAGCATACAATAAAGAAGAACGAACAAACGCATTGAAAAAGAAAATAGAAATGCCAACATTTGTAATACCCTGCGCCATACTGTCAGCTGGTATCCGCATGTATAGTGTGAGTAGTCTCAATGACAGTCCCAGATACATAGTTATTATATACTATACTATACTATACTATGGAATATAATACTAGGCTCAGTAGGCTCTACGTTACTCAGTTTCTCTACTCATTTATGATATTTTTTTAATTCTTTTTTTTCTCTAAGTTTTTTTTTTTACTTTTATCCTTATTTCTACTTAGTAGTAGAATCATTCAATGACTTTACAGGTGCTGTTATGCCGGTCGCCAGTTTGGTCTAATTTCCCTTCAAACAATTACAATTTCCTTGTTGTATATTTTTTCCAGTATTCCTAGTAAAGAACTACAAGTCACGAAAGTTAGTTTAACAACTTCTATGAGTTGTAGGTTAGCATAAAAATGAACCAAAAAATACCAAAAAAAAAAAAAAAATACTTAAACGAGAAAAGTAAACACAAAAAAAAAAACAAAAAAACTAAAGCAGGAATAAAAAAATAGCGCCATACGTGCAAATAGTGAAAAAATTTACAGATAAAATATTCATAGTAAAATGACAGAGAGAGAGAGAGAGAGAGAGAGAGAGAGAGAGAGAGATAGAAGTGAGAGATAAAACAAAAGCAAACAAACGAGGCAGACAGACAACTTCACATAGTGAAAAAGTCATCGTCAAAAACCTGTGCACAAATACTTACAATACAATCCACTCGAATCTACTCGAATCATCTACGATAAGAGTATGTAAAACAGAATAAAAAGAAAACAAAACACAACACAAGAACCACTAACTTTAGTTTCACCCAAACTTTGTCACACTTCACTTATTTACTTTTTTGTTTACTACTACTATAAGTTGATTATTAAGAGAAAATCTTGACTTCTTGGCACATTTCGAAGTTTTCTCTACTTAAGCAACTTTTTGCTTTACTTTATTCTCTGTGATACATGAAAAGACAATTTTAGAAGATTATCTCGAAAGCATACAATACAATTCAAGGCTCATCATAGATTAGGGAACTTGTTAACTCATTCTCACTCACTCTGTATCAATTTGTGTTATTGTAACATAGAAAGGATCATTTTGATTTTGTCATTGGCCTACTACATTCTAATGGGCATAGTTTTTAGTCCATTGAGATTTCCTAAATAGAAAATTGTAGGAAGTTGTTCATTTCCTTTAAAATATGCATATTTGTTTACATTATTTAGACTTTTTTTAGTCTCTGTTTTTTTCCTTGCAAACTTAGGGTTGGAGAATCAATCAATTCAATTTTGAAATGCATTTTTAACTCTTAAAGTAATTTCTAAGTTTCTATCTTTTAGCTAAGTCTGTCTAAGTTAGATATTTGAATACAATGGCTGCTAGATATGATTTATCTTCTCTAATATTTTTTTTTTTTTTTTTTTGTATTATATGCGTTACCGTATGGTAGCATTCAAATTTTGTGAATCTGTGTGGTTGGTTCCCGAATTAAGTATATAATAGTTTTGGTCCTCTAAAAGTATACTACAAAAAATTAACTAAAATAGAACTTTATCTATTATCTGATAATCAAGATGTGTTCTTTGTTGATACTCAAAGTGTGTTCTTTGTTGATACTCAAACTGTAACATAGAGAGTATATCCTGCAATATGCTTGCTGGCAATGGTCCCCGTTTCGATAGTAATTCACTAGTTCCTTTTCTTATTACCTGGTGGCTAGTAAATTCAGGAGTCGTATGTTACATAGAGGCGAATGAGGAATTGATCGTTTCCATAGTAAGTCAGTAGCCCTATTTTTACATTACTGGTGGATAGTGAATTCAACAGTCAAAAGTAATGGAGAGGCGAACAAGTATGTGGTGGCAACAACTGGTGAACATAATTGACCCCTTGCAACGACATCGCCATGTTAAATACACCAGTTAATTTGTTATTTTGGGAATGGAAACTATGAGAGAGGCACTCAATCTGTGCTATGGAACTATGTATGTGTGTTTGTTGCCTTTGGACTCTGTAACCGCTGAACTGATTTTGATGAAATTCTCAGGAAAACTATAGTATAGTCTGGAGAGTGTTTAAAATCAAAGCAGTGAATTGTGTAAGCTGCATGACCAAATGTTAACCATATGACCAAAGTTAACTACATGACCTAGTTTTTGTCTATTTTCGACTTTTTTGTCGTCATTCTCGACTGTCTATTTTTCTTGTTGCGCGCCATTATTAAACAGGTAGCAACACGCGCCGGGCTAGTTACACATGAAAGATAACTTCAATTTACCGAAAATTTCATATCTTCTAAGATTAATACTTGACTTCCAACTAGTGGGTTGCTACATTGACATAATAAGGGTGTTCATTAGGTCTAAAGACTCTGAGAGCGATACCGGTGGTAGTTTAGACTATCTGTAAGATCTCTCATGTCGGTAAATTGGATAGCAAACACTGAAACTAAGAGCATCAAATACCATTTATTCCAATGAACCGTAAGGCTTTTGTTAAGTTTCATGTGGATCGGACAACCGGAAAACTCTTTATTAGTGGATCATATTTTGCATATTTTAAAATCAATCAAGTAGTCTTAGTCAAACATCTCTTTTTTTATATAAATATAAAAGTGAAATGATAATGAAATATTACAATTAACTCAAAAGCAGATTGACTGATGGATAAATTTGCTAAGTTACAAACATCATACGAAAATGATAAACCAATTTGCACAAATATTGTGTGAAGTGCACAACTAAAAGCCAAAAAAAGAAGTTATTATTTAAGTTCAACAACATATTTTTTTTTGTTTTTTTTTTTTTTGTAGTGCGTTATCTGATGTTTGTTCGTTAGTCCTTTTATCGTATTTTGTTGTCACTTTTTCTTTCTGTGTGTGTGTGTGTGTGTGTGTGTGTGTGTATGTCCGTGTTTTTGATCGTTTTGTTTTCTTGTCACTGCGATTTTCACCCGTTTACGTGTCATATGCGTAATGCATTTGCATAAATCGCATTTTAATACTTTTTCCCTTCGTTTAACACATTTGGTTGGTGTATGGTAATCATGTTTGTATTTACTTGTATGTAAATATATGATACTCAAATGTATGCGTGTTTGTGTGTGTGTGTGTGTGTGTGTGTGTTTGTGCTTATGTATGTTTGTAACCACCAACAGCACAAACAATGGTAACAAAAAAGCTGACAGTTGACTTTATTGATTGTTTGAATTTACATATTTGGGTTAAAAACATTTTGCGGCTGTTGTAATTTTTCTCTCTGAAATTTGACATTAAAACGAAAGAAATATTGCGTATACGCGCTTTTGACGCTTGCGTTTGTGTGTGTGTGTGTGTGTGTGTGTGTGTGTGTGTGTGTGTGTATGGCCCAATTATAGGTTTTTGGTTAATACTAATAGTAATGATGTTGTTATCGCCATAGTCGTCGACGACAGCTTCTTTTTAGAATGAGAAAATGAGTCATTATGAGGTTTGTTGACATTTACAATACTAATTATTGTTATTACATTGCATTGCCGAGTGAAATAAATGTGTGATAAATTAATTTTGGACTTTTATTTTATATTGGATGTCAGATAAATGTTTTAATTTACAAGAATTCCTAGTGTGTCTTTATTTACCATATCGATTTATATGGTCCAAGATTATGCAATCCTCAATCAGACATAAAGAGTAAGGAAATTTCATAAATTTTATTCTTTAAAGTCTTGAGAGTGCAGTATTAAGAAGAATAAAATGGAAGATTCTAAAAGTCAAATTCAATGTAAAACGAATTGAAAACTTTTTGACATTAAATTTAAACAAACAAATCATTACAGAAAAAATGTTTCAATTCCGCAAAAGTTATAAAAATTATTTTCCTTTATTATCGTAAGCCAATGAGCGCTTTATAGAAGTTGGATGCTATTTTTGCGTACTCTTCACCATCTATGACAATCATAAGATAATGATTCAACGAATTTAAACGTGGTCGTACATCTGTTTCTGAAAATTAAAATTTTACATAGTAAGTTAAGCATGAAAAATATGTCTGGTCGATGGGTGCCGCGATTGCCTACCGTGAAAAACAAGCGAATATGGCTGTCTGTGTCGAAGCAGTGTTTCCACCTCTTTAAGCGAAATTCGCAAGAGTTTTTGCGTTAATCAGTCACCGTTGATAAAACCTGGATCCATTGTTATAAGTCAAAGACCAAGTGACAGTCAAACTAATGGATTTTAGGAGTGATTCAGTTCCGAAGGAGACATAGGCGGTTCGGCTGAAAGGTCATGACTATGATTTTTTGGAATTTTACAGAAATAAGCCACATGCACTTTTTGCAGAAAGGAAGTGCACGGAACAGTACTTCAGTGAATTATTGGATCGATTCGTTACAAAATTGAGGGAGACATGGCCCCAAAAGTGCTGTTCACATTCATCCAAATTTATTCCAGTTAAATTACATAAACGAATTGCTGTTGCTCCCACCATACCCACCCACCTTCGCTCTCTCGCGACTTCTTTTTGTTCCCCAACATGAAAACGTGTCTTCGGGGAATCAAATTCAATTCAAACGGAGATGTTAATGGCAGAAACATTGTAAAGTATATTTTACTAAAAACAAATTTGAGAAAATCTTGCCTAGTTAATTTGTTTTCTAGATTTGTCCAATAAATTTCATTCTTCATTAATCTTATAACATGATATATATGTACTTATTCAAACTACCTTAGAAATACTTTACATCATTTTAATACTAACTACATGTATTTTTTAGTATAGTTAGTTCTGTGACAAACTTAGTTTAAAGCAGATAATTAAATACAAAACAGTTTTTAATTGTTCCACAGTTAAATTCACTGCCTGAAGAGTATAAAAACAGATTACAGATTAACATTTTAACTTCACCACTTACTTACATTGAAGCAACTAATTGAATAATCGATTCTAAATGTTTGATCTTTAGCTTCTTTTTTTTTGTTTTTAGCAAATTCATTAATTTTAGAATTAAAAATTATTATTTGAATTTCAAATTTTTTAAACGTATAAATCATTGCTAATATTGGAACAATCAGTTTAATTTATACTATGTAAATTATAAAATTTTCTATAAATTTAAATAAATATTTATATAATAACAGATGATGTGAAAGGTAGAAGATGCGAAGGGCATTTAGTTATCAGTAAAATGATGTTAGACATGAAAATTGTTTGATTAAATTAATTGCATTTTATGCAATGTCCCTGAAAGTAGGCTATGTTTATTTTCAACAGAGAGATTAGGTAAATGAAATAAAATGTGTTGGTAATTTAACTAAATAAATGATTTAGTATATAATTTGGCAAAGCTTTTACATTTCGTTTATTCTGTGCATAGAATTATTTGTAAAGCAAATGTTTAGTTAAGTTGAGACCAAGTTTTTGAAAGTTTGTGCAAAAAATAAATGTATTTTTTTCACCTACAAATTAAATAGATTATTCTTGTTTGTCTATACAAAACAAAAGTAGTTAGCAAGAAACAGAACCAAGGACTTTTTAGATTCAATGTTCCTGTTAGTCCATTCTGCTTTTATTTCTTTCATTAATTTAAATCTCTACATAAACTTCATTGATTTACTATTCTGAGAACTACGAGCTACTTATAAGAAAGTATTAACAATGAAATGCATAAAATCCTTGTCTTTTATTCTATTGTCCAGGCAACCACTAATTAACTCGAAATGCTTAAGTGGTTTCAGCGCTGATTGTTGACTATAATAATCAATCTTCTCTTCTTTGTATTTAAAAGAAAGGAAAAAAAAAAAGAATAATGAAATAATAATATAAATACATTCACACATACACACACACACACACACACACACATCTACGTCAAGTAGCAATTGAGTAAGGTGAGTCCTTGAAAGCATAGATAAGTCGATATCTTGTTTGGTTTGTAAATAAACAAGTGACTGTGTCTATGCGATTGTATGCAAGTATCTTTGTATGAGTGATGAAGCTGCGGTATTTTTTTTTCAGGTGAAAAAAGAACCAACAACAACAAAACAAATCATTAATGCGAGACACAGCAACAACAACAACAACAACAACAACGGTGCGTATAATAATGCGCCGCCATTTTTCCACTTCTCTCAACCAAACAGACATTTTTACACGCCATTATAAAGGACTTGACTACTTACGTTACTTATGGCATATCTTTCACACAACCATACAGTCACGCATACAGAGTACACAATGGCTCACACACTTACTATACACAAACACAATGGTACACATTCACTTACAAATAAAAGTAATCCTTTTCATGTTTATGCACTGAGATATGGCACTTCACACGCATTGTCTTCTTCTCTTAAGCATCATTCAACATTAAATACTACAAACAGTCAGACAGACAAATAGACAGACAGATCCTGAGACCGACTGAACGACCAACCACCGACCACCTTCATCCAACATTGATCTGGCATTCATTCATTCGTTGTTCGTTTGTTATTTTCCTCATTAAGCGTACAAAAAAAAAAAAAAAAAAAACATATAAAAAAAAATAAAACCTTGAACAGACACACACACACACACACACACACACCACACTCATTCACACACTTTCACTCACATACAATATCAATGGGAAAGAAAAGAAAGAAATAAAATGAGAAAAAATCGTTACTACAAGTTTTCTTAATTCACTTAAGACTTCATTTTCAGTTAGGCATACATAAAAGCGATAAAAATGTTGAACGCTCTTCTCTGAATGTTGACTGAACAGGTAAGAAAAGCCATGACACCGAATCGGTTGCTGCTTCTGCTACTGATTTTGTTGCAACCTTCTTCTTTAGTATTATTACAACTGTATTTGTGTATATTTGTATGTATATATATATATATATATATATATGTATGGGTGTGTGTATATATCTTCTTGTGCGTTGTTACAACATCATTTGTCCTTTAAGCATTTTGTATTAAAAAGAAAGTTTTCATTGCTACTTTTGGCTATAATTTTTCTTTCCTTCTCTACTACCACTACCACTTTCACTTCCTTTCATTTGAGTCCTACATCAACTTATATACCTCCTCATGTACTTATATTTTTCTATTGAATTCTATATAGAAAACTAAGTAGTAGATAGTAGATAGATATATTTATAGAAAATAGTTTCCATTGAAATAGGCAAATGAAATATTAATAAAAGGAAGATTTCTCATTTTATACTTTTAATGTTTCAACATCTCAAAATATTTAATATACATGTACATACATATTGTATTTTCTTGTTTCTTTTAGCCCAACATAGTATAGTAGGTGAGTAATACATTTTTAATATATTTATTTATTTATTTTGAAAGTTTTGAAAATAATTTAATAAAAAAGAAGATGTAAAAAAAATTGTCGATTGATTGAAATTTATTGTGTCACACAAAAGAACACAATTTGCAAGATAAATAAAAATACTTATGAGATATTGATTCATCTATAAAGATATTTTGCTTTGGATCTTTATCAGTTTTAACAATCTTTATCAGTTGTACCATAAGTTTATTCTCAAAGAAATTTAAAGTTGATATTTTGTGTTGCCCTTCTTTAGCTATTATGATGAAGTAAATTTCAACTAAACATGAAAAGATATTTGCAAAATCTTAATAATAAGAAACACACAATGTTCTGTAAGGAGAACTTGAAAAATTTGCGTTAACTCGTTTTATAGATAATATATATGTATATATATTAATGAATCTATGTCTGTATGACTGTGGGTCTGTGGGTCTGAGTGTCTGTTCGTTATGCACTCCGAAACTTCTTTATCGATTTTGATAACATTTTCAGGGAAACTCTAGCATAGTAAAAGGGAGTGTTTGAATAAAGTTTGCTGCGGATCGGACAAAATATTTTTATCATTTCTACTATTTGCAACAGTACTGCCAAGTTTTTGGTAATTTTCGACAAAACCAAAAATATTGTAGCATTAAGATAAAATAAACATAAAATCATTTAAATTGCACAGCTCTAAAAATACATGTTTTTCTTATTATTATTATTTTTTTGTAGCGCCAGGAGAGTTTCTTTTAATGATATGTAATTAAATCTCTCTAATATTATCTCAAGTGGACCATTCGCTTGTTTTATATACATATATTCCCTTCTAATCCCATCAAACACTCAACATAACTTTGTTTGCCGTCAACATTTGCTTTGATTATTTTCATATTTAAACCATTTATCATTGCCCTTAATGATTTGCTTCAAAAATGGTTCAATTTCGTTGCTTTTCACTGATGGTAATTCTGCCAATCAAATTTCTTTGTGCTAATCAAACATCGAGCGTCTTTGCTTAATCTGCTCTTTTTAGATTATTCTAAATAGTCATGTAGTTAAAGTTTAGTGCCTCCGCTATCTTTTGACAGCTTGCGTGTCGGTTTTAGTCTATCAGTTTCAAAATATCAACGGCTTTTTTCAGTAACTGGCCGACCAGAGCGAGATGCATCTTTGACATCGATATTTCCGGAACGGAATCGAGCAAACCACTCCTGGGTCCGGCATTCACTCACAGCATCCACAACGTAAATCATCCCGCATGTTTTTGCAGAGGTTTTACCTTTTTTATAGTTAAAAACCTTCACGTCGAGTATTTTTTCACATATTTTATTCATTTACAAATCAATATAATTTTGTACACGAATCAAATCGAATTAGATTAGTGTTGCATAATATCACATATTATTATTATTATTTATACAATATTAATAAGAGTGTGTTCAAAATCTACCTCAAAGATTCTACAATCTATGAGATGCTTGAGCTTGAACTCATAGCTGATTTACAACACTTTATATCTCATTTCAAATTTTTGTTAAAATATCTAATTTTTTTTTTTCACAATGTTAATACACATTTAGATACTTGTAACATCCTTTTTCACTTCACTTCATTTTATACTTTATATTTTTCTATGCACATATTCCATTCAAATGAATCTTTTCCTTCTTCATCATGACGCCCGCATATTTGCCAAGCGTTGAATTGTAAAGAAAAATGCATTTGATTGGAAAAAGGGCTAGTTCTCTATCTCTCTTTAGGGTTTCCTGCTTTTCCTTCCGGATTCCACTTTATTTTCTGTTCAACTTTTATCGAATTCCATTTTGGTATTTTCAATTTAATTGAATTGTTAATGTTCAAGTTGGTTTTTGTTTTTTTTTTTTTTTGTATTCCACTTTTCTATTTCTATTTTAATAATAAAATATCATTTCATGAAATTCTATTTTCATGAAGGTAAAATTGTTTTGATAGAAAAAAAATAAAAATAAAAAACTAATAATGAAGAATGAAAAGAATAAAGGAATGAAGAAAACGGATGGATATTAAACAATTGAATTTACTTTTGTTATTATCCTTTCGTTTCATAAGCCTATCATAACGAAATTATTGAATTATACCACGCAAGTAAACGATTATGTCATACTTTATTATTTATGATATTGATGACTACGACGATGATGACAATAATTACAATGATGATAATGATGTTGATAATGATATCAGCTTAAAAGTTAATTGTATTTATTAAGAGAAAAGTGACTACTGAAGTGGTTCATCATTTCATTCTTCATCATTATTATTATTGATTATAGAATTAAAATTGATTTGAAATTTTGACAAAACAAAGTTGATTTATATACAAAATGTCTGAACTTCTTTGGCCTTAATAAAACTGAATGTTCATTGGCTTTTGTCTTTATTACATTTTCATTCCACTTGATTGTTATTATTAGAAAAAACACAAAAGAAAAAAAAGCAAAATATTAACTTATTGAAAATGAGAACTGCCTCTTGAAAGCAGCAATTACCTTTGGAAGAAGTTGAAGCAGATTAGCAGATTAATAAGATTTTATTTTTAAACATAAATTAAAGTAATTGAATAAGAGACTCTTGAGCTAAAACTAATTTTAAGAAAGAAGCTAAAGAAATAAGCTGAGATTAATATAAATTATGAAGTTTCATTATAGAAATAGGCTCTCATATTTCGGTTTGGAGCTTCTTTCTATAAAAATATTTTTATTAAAATGCTTTTTAAGTTTTTTTTTTTTTTCTACCGAAGATCTTTTATTAATCATCTTATCCATGGAATAGCAGACTCCTAAATAATTTTTCTTTAAAACCTCATGTCTTTTGACACAAAGTTGCTAGGGACTTACGTTGCAAAATATATTTTGTAGGTGAATTTATATGAATTTTCGATAGAATAAACTACAAAAAACTACCTAAAATTTTTCACCACTTTAATAGCACACCTCCGAACTAAAAAAGTCAAAACGTTTTACTCGATTTCTTAGGTATTGAGTCTTAATATGGAAAAAAAATAAAAACCCCGAACACACAGTTTTCTTAATAGCGCCGACGGACAACTTATTCTGGTATGACTTGGTAGCCAAGATGAAGGAAAAAAGATGAGTTAATGCGTATGTAACCACTAATATACGTTTTCTTCTGAAAGCTAAATATCTAAAGAGATTAAAAATACAGAAAAAGTTTTCATTCATACCAATCCAAAAACGCAACCCCATATTTTTTGACACGGGCATCACGCTGTCTTCTTAGAATTGAAAAATTTTCATTTGGAGAACCCCCTATTTTATTAGAGATTTATGAGATGCTAACAATTACTTGGACCTTCTACAAAGTAGCAAGGATGGTAGGTTGCTATGCAAACCGATCTGAGATGATAACGGAATGCACGGGTAGTTCTGATGCCATGAGTGTGTCAAAAACCATGGGGTTGTGCTTAGGGATTAGTATGAAATGAAAGCTTATTCTGTATTTCTAATCTCTTTATGCATTTAACTATCAGAATTGGATGTCTATGTAATATGTAAAAGTGTGCTATTCAAATGTCGGGGAGTATATGTAAATGACATCAAAAAGTAAAACTAAGATTGATCATTGCAGGACCCCAGCACTAATGATATTAGTAGGCGATTGAATATCATTTAGTTCAATATTAGTGACGAAACTTTATATGATCTTTTTGTAAATAAATAGGTTTGTTTGTTATCATTAATTTATATATTAAACCATTAACCCATACTTAGTCAAAATCTTCTTGTATATCTAAGACAACCAAAACAATTGATTTCATTTCTTGCATTTACATTTAATTTTATTACTTCGCATGGGTTGCATTCAAACTAATTTTTTTTTTAAAGACTTTTTCATTTAAATGAAATAAATTTTTAGTTTTGCATAGTCTTGAGCATGTAACATATAACTGGCCTTGTGAAAAGTGTGGATTTATAAGATTTAATCCGCAAACTTGCACTGATTGGTCTTGTGCCTTGTTAATTGTCATTGAAAATGAATGCTATTCGTATGGGAAACTGCAATCATTTGAAATCAAATGGCTTGTCTGTTGGAATGAAGGCAATACGTGGAGTGAGAGCTCATCTTCCCCTTTCGGCTTTCCATTCACAAAATTTCATTGCAAAAAGATGAACGGGATGGCAGCCCATAACATATGAACAAACAAACATTAATGGTTAAAATACAACAAAAATCATACGTTAACTTGGGAAAAAACCAAAATTTAATCACTCAAATTATTAAAATCTCTTAAGACGTCTATGACAATTATGGTTTAGCGGTTTAGCGGTTTAGTAGAGAAGAAGATTAAAGTGATATTTTAGTTACAATTTTTATAGTATACTTTTACGGGACGTTTGAATGTTCCGAATCTCGGGAACGGGGACACATATCGTGACTATCCTATAATTGAGCCGGAATCTAACTAAACACATTCACAAAATTTCATTGCAATCAGATGAATTGTATGGCAGTGCATAACATACGAACAAAGAATCATTTTTATATCCAGTTTACCCTGACCACTAATAATTCGTACACTTATGATTTTTTCACAAATTCAATTTTTAAAGAATTATTGGAATAAATAAACTAAAAAAAATTTATACTTGTTAGAAAGGTTGTGAAATCTACTTTTATAAAACTATTTTACAAAATTTATTTAGCATGTTTTTTTATTTTATTTATTTTTTTTTTTTTTTTTATTTTATATAAGCTACTATGACTTATTGCCACAGATATATATAGAAGATAATCGGTTACATGTTTCTAAAGAATATTTTTATTAACTTAAAATACTTTTTAGTTTCTTTTACCGAAGATCTCTTAATAATCATCTTACAAATTTTTATATAAATTTATAAACCATCAATAAGTAACATAAATGGTAGCAAAGGATAAAACTACAACTTGTATTCAATAATATTTTTATAATTCAATAAAAACAGAGATGGATAAACGTAATATTCATTGAAAGTAATATCATCTATTTCATGTACAATATGTCAACTATTTTATTTCCAGTAACAGCTGGTGCTCCTCCAAATAACTTCACGATTTTTACAATAAAAAAAAAAAAAAAATATTAAATAAAAATGTGGCAAAATATTGTGCGCTGAACTATTGATAGTAATATGTTTTTGGTACTTGTGTTGTATCAAAAATAAAGTTTACAATTGATACAAAGCATTTAAGAAAGTCTTTTCTTTTTTTGCTGGTTTTTTAATGGAAACACATGGATGGTGGGTCCCGGTTAATAATGGAAAATAATGTCGTTCAAATGACTTCCTCTGCTAGCTCTTCAGGCTGTCAATTTTAAACCAAAATTTTCAAGATATTTGTATAAAATATTGAACAAAATTATTGATATGAAGTTTAATTTGTGTGAACAACGACGAATTAATTTCCTTTGGTCTTCAGCAAGACTTGTGCTAGCAATACTATCACTTGATTGGCTACTACGATGATAAATTCTGCTTCTCTTATCTTGAACTGAACCAGTTTCTTCAAATTTATTTATGATGATTAAAATAGCAAGCTTTGTAGGAGTATTTTTCCTATCGTATTTTCAAACTTCTGAATATTTTTCACCATATTTCGAATGAGTTTTACTAAGCCTAATATATTTACTTTATGAAAATACATCGGTGTATTCCTGTACCTGTAAAAAATGGCAACTAATTTAGAAAGATACTTGCAATAAGAACACTCTTTAACATCAACAAAGTAAAGAAAATTGTACTCAAAAATTATTACGCAAGTTGAAGAGAAATATAATATTTTATGATTCCATTCATTCGATTTGATGAATATTTTAGGCACTATAGATACATCACCATTCGTTTTATTCCCAAAAATAATGTCTTCCTGGAAATTTGACTATGCAAAGAATGCGTCTTAACTGTTGATAGGACATGTGTCTACGAAAATGAGATGCAAACAAATAAACTGAATTCAAAATGGAACACAAAAGTCAAACCAAAAGCAAAAAAAAAAAAAAAAATAAATATAATTCGTGAAGAAATCTAATGAATATTCTTGTTCTATTAAAAGTGGTTTACAACTTGCAAAATTGAATTTTTAAATATTTCACATTTTATTTGAAATTTTCCAATACTTTTCTTATGAACGTAAATCATAGTCATATTTCTTTCGTCTTTTCTCAATATATAAATAAGCTATAAAAAACTTTCTAATTTTTGGATATTTGTCTTGATGAGAAACTAATTAAATAAAATATGAACTTGTATACAGACTACTAAGTATATCATAGGCTTTTGAATCTAAATCTGAAAATTTATAAATAGAAATAAAAAATAAACTTCAACTAACTTCTATTTATCTTTCATATGCAAAAAAAAAAAAAAAAATCTCATCAATAAGTTAGTTTGACAACTAGGCGTATGAGTTATTTACTAGATATGTCATCAACATTTATTATATGCCATGTTATTTATGTCTTCTTGCGATAAAGGAACGCGAAACTTGGTTGCTTTCATTTGCATTGTCCTAACTTTACTATCACAACTTAAAATCGCACTTTACTAAATACAAAACAAATATGCAAAGCAGCTCATTGTCCTTTTGAGTTGGTAGTACACACACACACACACACACACACATATTACTCATACATACAAAAATACATATACAAAGCCTACAGTTTAATTATTGCATTCAATGACTTGAAAGATATACATGCCTTCGATGGTATTCATGTGGCTTTTGCCTGATTGAGTGGTTGAAGATATTTAATTAAATGTCTTTGACTCTCTGTCTGACTGACTAACTGACTTGACTGACCAACACAATAATAATGATAATAATAATAATTTATATTGTGTTGAGATAGATATGAAATGATTCATAGATCATTCATAAATACACACATGTGTATTTATGTAAAGGCAAAATGAAATTGCAATTACTCATACGCAATGTCTGACTGACTAACTGCCTGCCAGGCATATTAATTACAAATATTTATCAAAACATGAGACAAGTTTCTTTTGAATTATGAGAAATAATGCGATGAAAAAAAATAAATAAATAACCAAAGAAAAGAAAATCTTTAAAAATACAGTGACAGTATAAGAAGAGGAAACGCCATTTGGTTTGGTTTGGTTTGGTTTGTCTCCTATTTCTAGGCAAAATAGCAACGAATATATGAACATAAAGATATATGCGAGAAAGAAGTCAACACACGCACCAAACTATGTCACATGAAAATAGACATGTTAGATGGAAGGACCTACGTACCCACATAAACACACATCGCATCACACCACACCACACATTTTACACATTCTGTATATATTTTTTTTACATACTCGTATTTCGTATTTCCTTGTATGCGCTTCTTTGTAATGTAAATAATTCTCACCTGATTTCAAAAATTCTAAGGATACATTAAATTGCGTGCGTGTTTTGTGTTTGCTCGTTTGGTTTGGTTTGGTTTGAAATCCTTTGCCGTTCTTTTTTTTATTTTAGTTTATTTTTTACATTTTTATTTCATTCATTCGGTTTTTCTTTTCTTTTTTATTTCTGTTTGCTAACATTATTCAATGTAGGACAGTGTATACTTCCTGCTGGTATCGCTTAGGCAGGCATATCCTGTCGCCATGCGTCGTTAGGCATTTGTAATGTGATTTGTGACTTTTCCTTTTTGCTTTCTATCATCATTTTGTGTTTGTGTTATGTTTTTCTTTCAATTTGACGTTGTCACCATTTGTTATTGTTATTGTTGTTGTTGTTGTTTCTAAACATATATTTTTCTTATTTTATGTGATTTTTTATTTTTCTTCACCAAAAAAAAAAAAAAACAATAATGAAAATGAAATTAATTATGAAAAGAAAATGAAAAATGGGCAGGTTACGTTAAATTGAGTCTTGAAGTCGTCGCGCGCGCGAAACTTTAACTAAGTCCAGGGAAAGCGAAGGAAAACTGAAACAAGTCAGCTGCTTGCTCGCTCACTTCGTTCGTTCACTGACTATGGAAGAAGCTCTACGACTGTTGTCATCTTGTGAAAGTATTGGTTATGGTGTTGTTGTTAGTGTTAGTGTTGGTGATTGCTATTATTTCTCTTATTGTTGTTGTTGTTGTTGTTGCTATTGGTGGTGTCTTTGTCTAGTTCAGTTCAGTTTAGTTCAGTCAGTCGCCATCAAGTCGAGTGGTTTCGTTTTTCACCTTTTGCTTTTGGTTTTTCTTTTACTGAATTTTCTGTTTTTCATTTTTGCTTCCATTTTTTTTTTTATTAAACAAAATGTGACAGTTAAAGAGAGCGAGCGAGCGAGCTCGTAAGCATTGAACACGTTGTAGCACTTCTGAGAGTGAAAGTAAAATATATGTATGCATGTGTTAGCAAAGTGAGCGAGAGAGCGAACAAAAAAGCTTTAGGGAAGTAGCAGAGCAAGCAGACTTGAGAGAGCGCACGCATACATTTATATATTTAAATAGAGAGACACACACATTGGTTTAGAGAAAGAGAATACTTAGGAATGCTTAGCTGTTGGTTGGGTTAAGTTGGGTTTGAATTAAAGTGTAGCTGTGTATGGTGAGTGACAAAGTAGAGTGAGTGGTTTAATGTAGTAAAGTGGGCGATTGTATAGTGTGGTATGGTGTGTGGTGTGGTGTGGTGTGATAATGGTTTGAGCATATAACAAAAAGACCAACTGAGTAGGCAAAAGAACTCACGCATACCTTTTTGTGACCAAAAAATATCTTTTTTAATACATTTTATGCAATTTTTTAATAAATTTATTATTAATATTATTTTCTAATCTTCTTTTTTTGAGACAAAATAAATATGAACATAATTGTTGCATGTTAATGTTAGCAAAGAAATTCACCACAGCAAGCTAAGTTTGTACCACTAACACTAAAGCTTAAATAACACAACCTCAATTAAACACGCACACATACACACATAGAAAATAAAACATGAGCGTAAACATGAATATCAAGACCAGCAGCAACAACAAGAACAAGAATGAAAGCAAAACTACAGTTAAACGTCGATTAGATGGATTTCCATCAACCAGGAAATTCTTAGAAGTAGTTTTCATTTCAGTTTTATCCGTGGTTTACCTCTATTAGCTGTTCCACTGATTAATATAAAACGTTACTTAGCATCAAAGTAGAGGACTCGTTGTTGAGACAGTCTGGAAGTTCAATTATATGTTGCATAGTAGTTTGTTTATTTCTTTGTAAAATTAATATAAGATTTACAAATACACAGCGAAAAAAAATGTTCCACAGATGCCATTCGTGAACCCATGCATTTTATGCTTGTACTAGATTCCCGGGCAGATGTTGTTGATCTGTCTCTCCTTCTACTGATTGTTTGATCCCTGATTTCATGTTTGCCAAAGACGACTTCATTGATTTTATAATATTCGCACATCTCACTTTTTTTAGATTTTCCGGCTGTTTCTTTTGGGTTTTCCATTTCATTTCCTTTTTTCCTAAACGTTACCCATGAATCATTCTGTTTATTGGCGAAAACCGTATGAAAATCCGTTCAGCAGTTTTTGAGTTTATAGCGTACATACAAACAGACGCTGCTGAGGGACTTTGTTTTATAATATGTTGTGATTACTTATATAATATACATATTAAAATGTCCATTAGTATCAACCAATTATATCGGAATGCTGAGAAGACGAATTCATACTTCTACTATCCGTTCCAATGGCCACTGAGCCCATTGATGGCCACTGAGCTGTAAAACTAAATCAGAACCCAAAATAACCTTATTCATTTAACAGAAAGTAGAAGAATATATTTAAAATATTTGTCTTTTCGAGGCTTTCATGAACCGCTAGGAATCCACAAAAACGTCTATGCTTGAGTAATTTAATATACAATACTACACATTCAAATTCGGGATTATTAAGTTACTCAAGCATAGAAGTATTTTGTATGGATGACAAAATGTTGTCTATGAAATTTTACCACTATTCATTCCGAGGAATCAGTAGGAATAAATATAGACAAGTGACCCCTTTGGGTCAGACAATAGATGAAGTAATATTCTGTTAAGATTCTTAGAAAGTATATTTATATTCACAAGCAGATAATCTTATATTCTCAAAGAAAAATTTTAACTTAAAGAGAAAAGACTTTTCTAAGCCGAGATTTTTAATACATTTTTTCGTAATAATCTCAGCTCCCAAGCAATTCAGATAAACGAGGTTTAACTGTATTACAAAAGCTGCAAGAAGCAACCAACTAACGGAGACGACGACGCCATTACAGTAGAGTGTAGTTGCCTGCCTTTTGTGAGGGTGTCTACTGTCTACCATGTTTTGTCCTCTTTGATTGTGTTGTTACTGTTTTTATATGCTGCCTGTCCATTGATAGCAGAGCATCGAGCAGAAGAAACATTTTGTTCCTGGTACTGGAACTGGTTCTTAATGTTACTGCTTCTGTTTATGTTGCTGCTGCTGATGCTTCTGTTATTTTTGTTGCTTTTGTGTACATTTTTGCTTGTTTGTGTTGTTATTCGGATTCTGAATATGAAAATATTCTTTCGCTAGTTCGTTCGTTCGTGTGTTGGTTTATGCCATTTTGAGCGCAAAACTTCACGTTGTACAATATTTCACATTGTAATTCCTTTCTTTTCATTTCATTTCGTTTTTTTTTTTTTTTTGTTTTGTTTCTTGGTCGTTTTTTGTAATTTAACCTTCTGCCCTACTCTGCGCTGGAATGCGTCATCGACGACAACGAAATTTTTTGACGTGCTTCTCTCGCGCATTTAAATAAATATTTATAAAATTTTCTTTGCCACACAAAACACACACAGCCTCACACACATTCATACTCACACTCACTTACATAAAGAAATATTTTAGCATATTAGTGGGGAAAAAAGAGTTATTAATTAATTTTCTACCATTTTCCCCCATTTATTTTTATTATTATTTTTTTTCGTTTAATTTATTATTTGCTCACCTTCTTTTATAACTTTTTTTGCGTCTTTCTTCTTTGTTAATATTCTTTGTTTTATTATTTGATTTTTATTAATATTTGATTTCTTAGTTTGTTGGATTTTTATTTGTTTTAAGCACATTTCGGTGCATATGTCGACATTGCGTATACGCCATGTTGTCTGTCTTTAACTTTGTGTTGTTTTTTGTTTTTTTTTTTTTAGTAAAAGAAGAAAGGATGAAAATATTAAAGGAATAGAGGGACACAAACAGAATAAAGCATAAAATCACGCACCTATTCAAGGTTATTTCCTGTTGTTCTGTTTGTTCAACGTCGTCTTTTTTGTTGTTGATATTGAACCACTTGAATTCATATTCTATTTATTTATTTATTTTATTTATTATAAGACAAAGAACACATGTAATAAGTAGTAGTAATAGTAAGTTGCAGTTGAATAGTTTATACATTTATGACGTTTATTTATTATGCGACATTTATATGCCATTTTATTCATTCGTAATAATAATGATATTATTTGATTGCTTCTACTTTTCATTCACTTGATAAAAATTCACTTAATTTTATTTTCAATTTTTATGAAATTTTTATTTCCATTAGAAACTCTTATAAATTGAAAGCATCATTTTTATTATGATTTCATTCATTCATTAATTTATTTAATTTATATTATTTTCATTAATATTTTTGCATAAAAGCTTTCAAATTTGAATTTAGACACGCATTTGTTGCATGCCACGCACTTGCAACATTTCATTTCTTTATTCTTTTATTTTTCTCTCTCTTGTATTTTATTTTTTTTTTTTTTTTTCATAAATTTTCGTTACTTTATTCTTCTTTTTATATTTTTGGATTCACGTTACACGTTGAACACAAACACACGTTCACATTTTACACATATACTATACATAGACAGCTTCCTTGAGGGTAGCCAGGACTGTTAGCCTGCCTGACTGCCAGCTTGCTGCCGTCCCGTGTGTCCTGTCCTGTCCTGTCTGTCTTTCTATCTGTTCAACTGCCTGCTCAATTGCCAGACGGCCTGCGCCTTACTACTTTGCCTTGGCTTGGCTTGGCTTGGCTTGACTGCCTTCACCACCACCACCACCTCCTCCTCCTCCTCTTCCTCTTCTATGCTGCTGCTATTTCTGCTGTTGTTAGTGCTGCTACTTCTGCTGCTGCTGCTACTTTGGAGGTGATATATACTATATATCTACTACATATTCTGTTTCGAAACTGTCACAATTCATAGCTCATTTTGTTTGTTCGCTTTCTACTCCTGCTACTGCTGCTGCTGCTGCTGCTACTTTTACTGATTTCAGCTTGACAATTGTTTTCATTGTCATATCGTTCAATCATTCAATCCTTTCATTTTTATTTCCAAAAAAAAAAAAAGAAAAAGGAACAATTAACTAATATTCATTTTCTGTTTCTTTATGATAATTTTCCTTATTCCTTTTCTCCTATTTCTTCTAATTATTAAATTTTTATTTTGTTTCGCGACGTTTCGTTTGGAAGTTTTTAGCTTGAGCCCGTGTCTCGTCTTAACAGTTTGGCTCCTTTTCTCTAACTACTGCGTGCGTTCATCATTTGATGGCATTTGCGCTCGCTCGGTCGCTCGCCAAAAAGCTTTTAGCCGAAAACGTTTTACTGAATTATATTTGAGTACTTTTCGTATGATTACTTTTGTGTTTCCCTTCTTTCGTTTTTGAGTAGATTTCGATTCGTATTTTACTTTTATTACACTTCGGCATCTTCGGCTCGTTTATTCATTTTCCGTTTGTTGCTGTTGTTGTTGTTGTTGATTTTATTATTTCTGCCGACCATTTTTTTGTGTTTTCACTCAACATTTGCGTTGTTTAGATTTTGTTTTATTATTTGAGTTTCTTTGTTTCGACAGTTGGTTTGTTGTTGGTTTTTTTTTTTTTTTTTTTTTTTTGTGAGATTGATATTTATTTGAGTTAAATGGGTTTTCTTACATTGAGAGAAATTTGTTAAATAAAATTTTCAAAGAATATTTTGTTAATATCATTTATTAGCAGCATTAAACATGTGTTCGATATACATATAATGTTGTTGTGAGGACTATGAAAATATACAGGGATTGATTTTAAATAAATTTTATAGTTTTTGTGTTGTTAAGTCATTTGGGTGTAACTTCTTTAGATGCCTTTGAATCACAGATCTAGTTAGAGATTCTACGATCGAAAGTTTGTCATTGTAACTGCTGCTGTGAAAATATATTTCCTGGATATCCAAAAGTCGTTGTGGAGCGTCGAGTTTCTGACGAGCTAAACAACATTGGAGGTTGTCCTAAGGGCCTTATTTTGTTTCTGTGATTTAAGGGGTGTGATGTACTCCATAGCTAGATACAATATTTCCAGGAAGGAAGAACAATTCTTTGTAAATTAAAACTTTATTTTCCAAGCTAAGTTCGCTCCTTTTGCTCATAAGCTAATTCAGCCTTTTCATTTTAGGGGAGCAGGATCAAGCACAATTTGTGATATGAATTTTCCATGTTAAGCGTATCTCAACCTAAAATCCCAGGTATGTAACAACTGTCGACTTTGGTATCATTTGACGAAATGTTACTAGAGGTATATCACTTCTTCAGAGGGTGAACGAACACAGTTGATATTTACCTCATCTAGTTCATCTTGATGTTCCACCTTGTGAACTAGGCTTCTAAGACACGTAAGTATGTGCAAAACAACACGACTTATTGTCGATTCTCCTTTGGTGTCAATTTCACAGTAACAACGACCACAGCGACCCGCGCACTTGCCTTCTCTACAAATGCAAAAAGTGAGAGAGAGCTCTGCTGTTCAGATCACTTGTGTAATACTGGACTAAGTGATTCATATAAGACCGCAGGTTTTGAAGGGCTTCTGTTTAGTCGGAACAAAGAACCGCAGTGTTAGCCGTGTATGAGTGTAAGAACATGGTATTGGAAGTCTATTGAAGTATATCTGCAGTGAAATAGTGAATAGCACAGGAACTAATACATTGTCTTGGGGAACACCAGCCTGAATAAATCAAATTGACGCTTCTCTGTATTTGACATAAAAAGTTCTGTTTGACAAAAATGATTCTGCAACATTGAAAAGAACGGACGGTAGGTGGTCCTTTAACTAATGCTACAACCCCCTAAAATCAAACACGATCAAAAGCTTTTTTAATGTCCAAAAAGCGCCGTCGTACTATTACTTGCCCTCGAGTGTAAATATAATGTGATGCACGACTTGGTGGACTTCCTCCGGGGTATCTTGATGTTCTCTTAAGTAAAATTGATGGTTTGAAATAGCATTCTGCTGCCAGTAATCTACCAAGAAATATTCTATCATATACTATTGAAAATACGGGCAGCAAACTTCACGACCTATAAGACGCGACAAGATTTTCCGGCAGGCCAAGTTTCGGAATCGTTACAATTGCGGCGCAGTTTTATTGTGGGAAGTGGCCTAGTCATAACACCAGGATCACCACATTGTAAGAGAGGATCGTTGCTACTCTGCCGTCAATGTAGCAACTGTGATGGTGAATTTTACTTCGATTTAATCGTTTTTAATTAAAGGTACACATCAGTCGGCGAAACAGGAAGACATGTCTGAATTTTTTAGGCGAGCCATGGTGCAGATGACAAGGGTAGGAGCTGCAAGTTAATGGTGCGTGACCATCTAGGAGAGCTCGTTTGCGAAAGATGTAGCTTTCGCATAATCAGATCAGTCACCAGAGATTGTTCGCGTCTAGATGAGGGGAAATATCCTTTGTCGAAAAAGAAATACGTTCTTATTTTTTGAGAAATTAAAAGGACTTGACATGCTGCAGATAAGGTAAATAAGCCATCAACGGAAAGAAATTTTAAATGGAAGGAGCCAAATCTTGTGAGTTATTTGCATCCATCGAAGTAGGATCTTTCCATATGCAATCGATCATTGTCTTGTAGCAATATCGAAAGTATTGCTTTATCTCAAATTCTGATTGCTTGTTGAATAAATCTTATCCAGGAACTACTCGATGTAGAAATGATTACCTTTTAAACTCGACAAACATCTTGCGTCGATGAATATTTGTGAGGCATCCGACTTCATTTCATATTAATCTTACCAATCTTTTTTTAAGGTTTTAGACGCTTTCTACTACTAAGCAATGATTTTAATTATTGTCACTAAAGATTCTTCAAACATCAGAAATATATTAGAAGGTCTCAGTATTGTATTGATCTTTGTCTGTGTAAATCCATTCATGGAATATGTAATTTTTTTGTTTTCAATGTAAGCAATAATGATAACCACCACCCACGCCTTACTACTCCTTTCTTTTTGCTCAGCAAATAAAATCACTCAATGCTCCGAATCAGGATTCCCTGCTGAGTCCAGGTATAACGGTGCTGTCGCCGACCCAACGACATTGTTAGAAGAGACAAAATCGAGAAGAGCATAATATACTACGAGTATGTTATTTGTGTGAGTGAGCAGCAAAGTATGTTGAAAAGCTTCATAGCAAATTCTCAAATTCATCATGAGAGAAAATGATTATGCAAAATAATCTCTCACAGAGAAAATGATAAACGTCAAATGATGTACGTGGATAGTACTGAGCACATGCTAGCTAGCGTAACACCAACCGCCCTTAATAAAAGGGGGCGTAGGTTATAGTATATGCTAACATAACACCTGCAAATAACATCCTACTACCATCATACCATCATACCACAACACCCTACACACTTTACTCTACATCAACATGAACGAACAACAGCACGTTGTTGCATTTTTCAACAGAAAAAAAAAAAAAAATATATATATAAAGAAGAATAGTAGATGGAAATAAAAATGACAATAACAAAATGAAGGCAAAATGAGCGCCCAAAAGTATGCAACAAAAAACAAGCAGCAATAGCATCGACAAACGAACGAAGGCAGGATGGATGGTTGGTTTTGTATTCATTCTGCTTACGCAGAATAATGTCAAATTTCCATTGAAAATATTATTAGCAATAAACTAAGGATAATGGCAAATGGCAATTGGAAAAGTGAATGTAGTATATAAGTGATGCCAATGTTGGTGATGGTAATGATGATGATGATGATGATGTAGGTGATACTTGGACAAGGCAACGAAGCGTGTATCAGGACAAAAAAGCACGTGCGCATTTGACAAGTTGATTGTCGTCGTCAATGCTTCATGCAACATAAGTTAACTAAAAACTTTTGAATTGAATTACGTACAAAGTTCACTCACTTACTTACTCACTCACGCACAGATATAATACTTGTAAGTAGTCTATAATTTCTATGACTTTGTTTACATGATGATCAATGTGTTTATGACAAAAAAAAAAAAATCCTTGTTATTGCATATCCTTCGTATTGGACTTGATGTGCTATTATTATTGCAAAAAAATATGTATATTAAAGCTACTTTGGGACTACGTCCTTATCAACAAAAGGAGTTTGTATGTAAGTATGTATGTATGTCATTTTAGCTGCGTCATTGTGTCTGAGTTGTTATTGATTTTGTTTTTCTTGTTGTTATTATTGTTAGTGGCTCGAAATAGTGATGATAATGATGATGATAAAGAAGATGCTCCATGTTCATGAAGATAATCAGGGCGATGTTGAGGTTGATGAGGGTGATGTTGTGTATAGTTTTTGCTTTTTAGAGGTTATGACGTATTGTAGTTATTGTCCTACAAACAATGACGTCACAGTTAAGTCACCCCAGCTGCTGCTGCCGCTGCTGCTGCTGCTGCTGCTTTTGAATTGAGCAACTTTCTATTTTGTTTTCTTTTCTTCTCCAGTTTTTCACTTTTTATGTCAATTTATATGTAGATATGTAGATAAATAGATACATAAGTATGTACATAGTATGTGTATGAGAAAATGTATGGGTGTTTCATATGTTTGACTGGATTACGACTATTCTTATTTCTGGGGCTTGTCTAAGTTTGATGCTTGACATCGTCATCATCGTCGCCATCAATGTTCACGACATTAAGTAGTATAAGTAAGGAATGAACAAAGGCTCCTTCCTTTCAAATCTATTCCATTTTATTCTATCATGACAACGTTACTATGATGATGAGTTTTGAGAAGTTTATTTTTTTTTCTTTGTTATAAAGTTTTGACTTGTTTGTATCTTTGTCTGTCTGTCTGTCTGCTTGTCTGTCTATCTGTTAGTCTAACTGACTGTTCTCTCCCTGCTTCTGTCTGTCATTCAGACCATTTGTCTTTTATTATTGCGGCAAAGATTTGAATTTTCGTGCTGTGTTAAAGTGATCTAATTAAAGTTTTCGCTAGCAGACTTTGAGGCGTTTTCAACAAATTGCTTTTCTTCAGATTGTTTTTCTTACGAAATAGTTTTTCTATCCTTTTTATCCATTTTGCTTTCTTTGCACATTTTCTGATGAAAGAGTGAAACTATATTGTTGTATAAGTTTATGTATGTATGTATGTGTGTGTGTGTGTGTGTGTGTGTGTGTGTGTGTGTGTGTTTGCATATGTATGAATCTATTTGTATTCTTGTAATTTGAGTGAAAGTGAATTTTGTTACAAATTTCCATCTTTTGTTTTTTATGTAAATTTGATTCTATTGTTGTTGACTTTTTACATAATAGATATTCTTCTTATTTCTTGATAGATATATTGATGGATTTCTCTGAATTTTGTGTGATTTATGGATATTTTTGTTGGCCTTAATAGAATATGAAACATGTAGTATATAAGTGCCAATAATATTGTAGTATGTAGATGTCTAGGAATGTTTTTAGTTTGTTAAAATTTTTGATACAGGAAATGAAATAGAAAATTCTAGAAACTCAAGTCATTGAAGATAATTTTATGGGCAATTCTATGCAACTAGAAATAATCAATAAAAGATCTAAGTCTTAAACAAAGTCAAATAAATATTAATTTAATAGAAATCTATGAGGAACCAATCAGGTGTCATGACTAAGTATTTCTTGTTTTCCTATACAAAAACAATAAATTCGTTAATTCTTTTTAAATGTTTTTTTTTTTCCATTTTGTAGAAACGAACTAATTCTTATTAAGTAACTTAAATGTAAAGATCAATACTTTTGTTGTGTACCGACAATGTTTATTAAAAACTTTTAAAATCAACATTTTTGTCCTTTCATCTTCTTCAGTAATAAAAGCATCCGGAAAATGTAAATTTAATTATATTGTAATGGTTAGTGAAAATAGTATGAGTTAAAAGAAATTATTTTCTAGTTCACAACTGATTATTTTATTAACAAAAATTCCTTATAGTAAATTAAATTTGTTTTCCTTAGAAGGTTTTCAACTTTATCACGTAGTCATGGAATTTAAAAATTATTTGTTTTGTGAAGTTGTGATGAAGTTTGTAACATACAGAAGATCGGAGTCAATTTAGATTTTGTGTGCCTAGTCGTTCCACTTGAAATTTCGACCCTCTTGTTCTTAATATGTGCACAACTAATTTTGCCTCACACGATCCATGTAAATTATAACAAACTATATCACATTTTTTCTCCTGAGATTTCGCCAAATGCTATCAATAATCTGGTTCTGGATCACCTACGCTTCTCCATCCACCGTGATTGAACCTGGCCGTTACAATTTTGGATGTCTGTCTCTAACCACATATGGCTATGAGTAGGGGCATAGCTAGCTACTTAGCAAATCAAATTCCCCCAATACGTTAGAAACGGATATATGTATTTTATAATTTAATTTATTAGTTTTAAGTTTTATTGAGATATTCCATATTTTATTATGGAAAACTTGTATTTTTTGTTGACAGTAAGTTGTCATATATTTTTGAATAAATAAATAAATATATTCTTGATCAGCGAAGAACAGAACAAGACGACCTTATCTAATCATGTCCGTCTATCGGTCTCTATGTATGCAAATTTGTCTCTCAGTTTTTGAGCTAGAGAGCTGAAATTTGCACGGCGCTATCGTTTTGACCATACGCAGCAGATTTGTCATAATTAGCCAAATCGGACCCCCCATAAAAACCTGGATCCAAATTCTTATTAGAAAAACTTTTTTGTTTTTTTTTTTACTATCGACTTCAAATTTGGACACTATAAGATTTTGACCCATATCCACTAAGCATATACATTTTAAGACTCTCTGAAGAGTATTGCAATTTGGTTATATATTTGAAATACCTCAGGTGAGAAAATTTAAACTTCACAAAATATCTAGAAATATTCTTGTCAGAATCGTGAAACACATTAAGCGTCCGGTGGGTTGTTCTTCTAAAAATAAATCTATGTATCATAATTATAATGATTTTTATAGATCATTGTCACTCTTTTTCGGTCTTATACTAATTTCTGCATTTTATTCTGCGTTTACAACAAGTAGAATACCAAAATAGAGCGGTTCTTTATTTTAGCAATAACACGAAATTTTTTTACACTTTTAAACCATTTTCCATTCTTAGAAAGTACATACAATATAATGTGGAAACTCGCAAAAGTTCATGTGTAGTCCCAGGCTTCTTAACAGGAATTCTGAAAGATTTATATAATATGCGGATAAGTGTCAACGACCAATTTATTTAGATTATGTAATTAAGAAGAAGAGATAGCATTTTCGAAGGAACTGTATTTATGGAGTTTGTCACAATAGGCCCATTCGCTGTCGTCCATCTATCATTTCTACCTCTCTTATCAGTTCAGTTATTGAGTATATAGTACAACATACAAACTTATGTATGTAACGGAGCATTGATTCGATTTCATTTTATTTTCATTCACGAAAAATCGACACTTTGTAAATTTCTCCATTATTAAAATTCTATCACTAATAAATTGTCAAACAGCATATACGAAGCGTTTATTTTTCGTTCGGTGTCCGGTGAGCAAAGCGCTCGCTGTTTCCTTAACAAGATCCATGACAAATAAATTAGTCTGTTGTGTAGAGTTCAAATTCAAAATCAAATTTAGTCATTTGATCTCTAGGCTTTGAAATACATAATATAAAGAGTTGTAATTAATATTTAACCATTAATTATTACGCATATCAGAAGTAATTTAATTCCTTATTCAGGTAATCTCTGTTGGCTCTGAATAGTATATCTTCGTTTCTCTTTAATTAATTTTTAAGTTTTATCTCAACTAATCTTTGCTTTATTTTGTAATTTTTTGTTCAGTTTTATTGAAATGTTAGTCGGGCTTTACATTAAGCGATTCTGCGACAGAACTCTATCTCTCTCTCTCTCTCTCTCTCTCTTGCGACCATTGCTTGTTGTCAAGGGAAGCACGGTTTTCGCGGAGTAACCGTGTCGCTTGTACCAGCGGCGCACAGTGCTCTGCCTAAAGTTTTTCTTTGCCTTCTTTTTGAAAAGAATAAGTGTCGAAAAAAAGTCGATAGGTGTAAAACGGATCTAAGCTTTAATGCTAAATAAGTTTTTATCTTTAATTGTATACGTTCTAAGGAAAATAAAAGAGTATTTATTGGTTATATCAATATCTGTTCTGGGCGTTCTACGAAAGGGAAGTGATAGTTGGATTTTTTTTTAGCGTTCCTCAAGAGAAGCGTCCCAAGACAAAAGCAAACGCCGTTGGATTCAACGACTTTCTTCTTTGGGTTCCGTAATCGAAGGGTGAAAACGAAACCCTATTATTAAGCCTACGCTGTCCGTCCGTCACAGAGCTCTATCTCATGAACCGTAATAGATAGAAAGTTCACAGAGTGTGCAATTCAATTGCTGCTATAACTAATAATAAAAATAAAATAAAGTTAAAAATATGAAAAAAGGCTAACTTTGGCTATGCCGAAGTTGTAATACTCTTCACGACCCAGCGAATGGTCCGAGGGTCTTGAAATTTATAAGGTTGGTGGCTATGGGTTAGACACTTATAGTGTCCAAATTTTAGTTCAATAAGTAAAAAAAAAATCCAATAAGAACTTTAATTTAAAAGAGGGTTTGTATGGGAGGTACCCCTCCTGGTAACCATAGGATCATGAAATTTATATGGTTGGTGGATATGGACCAGAAACTTATAGTGTACAAATTTCAATTCGATACGTCAAAAACCAAAAATTAATTTAAAAAGGGGGTTGTAAGGGAGGTAACACCCCACCCCCCCACCCCCCCCCCCCTTTATGGTCCAATTCGGTTGATTCAACTTGACTGGCGTTTGGTAAAAAAAAACCGATGTACAAAATTTTAGCTCTCTAGCTCAAAAACTGAAGAGCTAGGAGTGTGAACAGACGGACACACGGACATGGCTAAATCAACTCGTCTTTATGTGGTCTGCGATGTCTCCTTCTGTGTGTTACAAACTTCATGACAAACTTATAACACTATTCACTAACGTGAAGAGTATAAAAATAAAGGAGTCCCCATACAAAAAACTTGTGACATTTCTTGCGGTGGAGCGCCCGTCCGTCACACAGCTCTATCACATGAACCGTAATAGGTAGACAGTTAACATTTTCACAGAGTTTGTGTATTTCTATATATATTTTAAGAAAATCCACCGGGAATGACGGAAAATCTTAGTAAAGGACTTATTACAATTATAAATACTTATGTTTCAAGCAATGCTTTGTAACTTAAAGCAATTGGTTATTATTTATATTATTTCCGTATATGTATGGTGTTCACTATTATTTAAATACATATTTTATTTAAATTTCAAACAAAACTTGGACGATGGTACGGAACCTTTCGTGTGCGAGCCTGACTCACATTTGGCTGCCTTTTTTAACAAATGTTATGTTTTGTAGCAATAAAAACAACACAAACCATTAAAGTGACAATTCAAGTTTTCATGTTTTTTTTTTTTTTTTTAAATTCAATTCAATCAATCAACTTGCATAACTTTTTATTTTTTTATTTTGTTTTGTTACAAATATTTTTCTTTTTTTTTTTTTTTTGTTTTATTTTACATGAAACTTAGTTCATAAAATTTGTTGTTGTTGTATAATTTATTCATAGATTTCTATACTAAAACATAATCCCTATATATGAGCCACGGGTACTCTTTTTGGATCTCAAATACTCTAATATCCAAATAAAGAAATTACTTTTATACTACATACAATATATAAATATTTCTATAGAGAAACAGAGAACAGTCCCTAATACAGTAGATAGAAGAGTTTGGGTTTTTTGTGTATTTATTCGCTGTTATTTGTTTTTTCTTTTGTATATAAAGTTTAAATATAAATATATTATTTATGTGTATACAATATAATTTATATAATACAGTAAAAAAAAAAAAAAAACAATTTTATACAAATTTGAATCCTTTAAAGAAGTAAAATTATACAGAATATTCATAGTTCTTTATTTTAATACAAATATCATTACTTTGTGTTTTCCTTTCTTCATAAATTCTTAAATACTTTTTTTTTTTTTTTTTTTTTAATTTATAAAATATCAGCAAATATTCCAGTTAAAGTCTATAAATATCATTTTCTCTATAGTGATAGATTAGATAGATTGATAGATAGATAGATAGATAGATAGATGCATGCATGCTCATGTGAAAGATTAATATCTTAAGCAATTAACTTTAATAATTAAGATAAATATCATTAAATATAAAATTCAGTTTAAGAATATAGATGCTGCTCTTGAAATTCATTATTCATTGACTTGGGTTCAATTGATTTGATTCAACTTTTGAGTTCAAACAAATCAAAAAAAAAAAAAAAAAAAAAACAAAAAAGAAAATCTAATCAAATTAAAGCATAAAAAAATAAGAAATAAATAAATTACAAAATAATTAACTTCTTAGTATTGAATTACAAATTAAATTAATTACTGCATAATTAAAACTAATTTGTCACAACAAAATTATATAATAAATGTCATGATGGGGTTTGTGTCATGGAGGAGTTTGTAGTTCGTCATCCATCATCCTCTAATGAAGAATGAATGAATGTATAAAATTTCTGACATTTATTTTTCATTTGTATTTACAATTTATTATATTTTGAGTACATTTCCGCTGCCGCTACTGCTGACGCGCTACTCATCCTCATATCCCAAGCACCATAACTGGGATAGAGGCACAGCCGCAGACTAGCTGCCCGTTGTATTGTTGCCATCCTTACGGGGACGCAATATGAAATTGAGATTATAGTTTGTATTGACTGCATAGTAAACATTTGCATTCTTAGGCATAACAAGTTCTTTGTCGGGCAGAACTTGTGCCAACGTATATCTATCGGGATCATCTTCCAGGCCCAACTTAAGCATTGCATTGCGTATGACTTGAGGGGTGCGTTCATTGTTGCCCAACATGATGCTCTTGTACAGCACAATGCCATCCAATTCGATATTGTCGGTTTCATAGGTGACACGAATTATATAGAAATTTGGTGCTTGACTTTGTATGCCACCCGGTGGTTGGACAAGCTGCGCATTTATAAGTGGTGAACCATTTTCGGTGAGTGCATTGCGTACACCATTTGTCGATTGGGAATGTGTCATCTTTGAATGATTTGAATTGGACTTTTGGCCACCGGAATTACTTGAATCCAATGAGAGATTTGAGACGCTACTCGATGCCGACATAAGTGATGCATTCGGGGCATCACGATCCAATGAATTATGTCGTGAACTATAATGAGAGCTAGTCAAGCTGCTATTGAGCTCACAATAGAATTGCGAACCAGCTCCGCTGCTTGAATTAGAGGCTATCGAATCAGTCTTACGATGACCACCAATCGAATTCGATGATGATGCTGTCGTCTGTGATGTGGTCAATGAAGTATTTGTCGAGGCAGTTGATTTACGTGGTGCTGGTGGCTGAGGTTCCAATTGACACGACAATGTATGCGCCTCACGTTCTGTCAGTACTAACATTGATGCGAACCAATGATCGAATAAGGGATCATCACGCAAATTATAAGTATTGGCAGCCCCTTGCAGAAGTTTGATTTGAGCAAGAACTTCAAACTCTTTACGCTTCTTGTCAAAGTTAATGAGTTGTTGCTCATCGCCAATGGTGTCTGGTATGGCGGCATGTATCATGGTTAGATCAGTAAGGAATGTCCCCAGATACGGTATAGTACCATGAGATGTTTGGGTACTCTAAAATGGAGAGAATTGAATTAAAACTGTTTGATGAGTTTTCTGAGTTTCTTTTCACTCACCTGTTTCTGTATGATCTTTTGCAAATGACGATCCTGTTCACCAACGGTATCAGCAAATTTGGCTGTGCCCTCACGCATTAGTACTTCACGTTGGGTCCAAGCATTATTGTCCTCTGAAAATATTCTGGCAAGTTCGGTGAAGATTTCCATCTAAAAAGCAAAGAAATATTTGTTAAAATGGGTTATTTAACAAGACAAACTATTAACGATTAAAATTAATCAAAAATGTCCTTTCGATTAATCGACTACATCTGTTAATTCTATTCGATTTTGTTTCCACCGATTAATCGGTTAATTTTTCAACGATTAATTGCAGGTAAAAATCGCTCATTTCAATTAAGCGAATATTCAATTTTTGTCATCCTAGTGATGGCACGATTATTCGGAAAGGTATAATTAATAGCTTACAATTAATCGATTAATCGACTACGTATGTTAATTCGATTCGGTTTTTTTGCATCGATTAATGTGTTGGAAATTACTATTATAAATATTTTTTGGAAAATACCCTTTCGATTAATCGACTACATTGGTTAATTCTATTCGGTTTTTCCACCGATTAATCAGTTCATTATTTAATGAATAATCGATTAAACGATTAAGATTATTGTTTTTTTTTCCATTACTACTATTTATTTACCTTCTCTTTGGGCAACACTTCCCAAATTTTGGAAAGTCTATATATTGAATTGGATTGTAGACCAGATATGATTGCTTTCAATGACGAGAAATTCTTAAGCAAGCGCAACTCTTGTGCTATATCAACCCATGTAACAACATTTAAAGCTCGATCCTATATAGAAAAATGATATATTAAATCATATGTATTTTTATTCTATGTATTCTGTATATTCACTTACCTGTGGTTTCAGTCTTGGTTCAATCAATATGCTCGATATTACCCGAAAGAGCACCGCATTGAACTGATTAATTGTAGCCACAACTGTCTCAGAACCACTTTTGTCCCTCCGCGCCCATGTAGCGCCCAAACACTGATGTGGGATTAGGCGCTTAAAGAGCTCCGAATCCATACGCGTTAATTGTTCAGCAAAGTGTCGAACTGGTACATGAGGAAAACGAAATGCTTGCAAAAAGTGCGTGGGACCACGGAATGCAGGCGCCAGGCATAGACCAGCAAATTGTTCCGAGAGCTCATAGTTGGCATTACCAGCTAAGCCACCCATGCCTCCATACTGGGCCTGTAGCAGACCAATGCCTATGCCATTTATGGTGCCACCATTGAGTATAACGCTTTGAGCGTTACTCAGACCAACACCTCCACCACCACCACCACCTCCACCGTGCATCAGCCATGGAGGCAAACTGCCATTATGATGTTCACCAGGAACACCTCCTCCACCACTATAGACCTGCTGACGCAGTAAACGTTCCAAGCGATTCAAAACCTTCATATGCAATTCGGAACGTTTTAAACGTTTTCCTGCAAATGTTAAAATCTGCTGGAGATTATCTTCATGCCAATCCTCTGGAAAACCATCGAGCCAAACATGTAAAGCTGAGACTAGAGTTTTCTTGTGTTGTTCATGTATTGAAGCAAGTGGATCGTAACTAGTATCGCCGCCGCCATCACCATCACCATTACTTTGCTGCTGATGTTGTTCAATCTCCTCGAGATGTTTATCGTGCAAAGTATCGTAGCGCTTAATCAAAAGGCTGAGTACTTCTTTGGGTGTTGAGAATGTGCGATATGTCGAAAGAAATACATTTATGAACGTTGACTCGAGTTCACCATCGTCGGTGGCTAATGCCTCGACCAAACGCGCCAATGTTGCTGCCTTAACGAACCGAACACGGACAGTTTCCCATTCCAAATGCGAAATTTCATCATCAGAATCCTGTGTGTGTGTGTGTGGGTGGGTGCGTGCAAGAAAAAGAAGGAGTGCATTAATTTTATGGCAATGAAAATAAGTTTTTTTTTTTTCAAAATGCATTTTCTTAATTGGATTTGGGATTTGACTACAATATAATCCTTTGCTTGCTTTGCTTTTATTGTTGTTACAGTACTTACATTACTCGCTGTTAACGTTGGCCGATGATAGCGAACTTTCTTAAGATAAACCGTGAAAATTGCATTTTTTTCGTGTTCCTCACCCCAAAGCCGCCACGTGGGCTGTGTACATCAAATGAAATGAAAAGAAACAAAAAGAAATATTGATTCATTAATTGGGTTTGGCCACATTGCACATACATAGTTGTTTTTTATAGTTTTTTATATATTTTTTTTTTTTTATTTTTTGTCTATAAATTCTACCAAATAATTAAGTTTTTCCTTGTATAAATGTATTTAGAATGTGTGTATGCGTGTTTATTTGTTTGTTTGTTTGTATATGAAATTTTGTTAGAACAAATAACATTGAACATTTGATGGTGGTGGCGCCTTTTTGTACTATAATTTATCGTCCAATAGACGAAATTCATTAGAAAAACCTTTTCCGTTTATTCAATCATCCAATGGCAAAGTGATTTTTGTTTTTGTGTCTTTCAAGGTTCTTAAATTCATATATACAAATATAATATACTTTTTTTAAGTCTAGGAGTGCACACTCCCTTATTAACTTTATCAAAGAAATTCTTAGAAAAATGTTTTTGATTTAGATATTTTATATTTCAAAGCAGACTTTTGTGGTTTTTCATTGTGAACTTCATCAAAAGACTTTACAATTATTAATATCTTCATACTCTTCACGCAGTGAATAAATGGTATTTTTAGTTTGTCATGAAGTTTGTAACACACAGATGGAGATATCGGAGACTCCATAAAGTAGATATGTACTATATTCTAGATCATCGCGATGAGACGAGTTCATATAGCCATGTGCAAACTTGTGTCTCAGTTTTGAACTAGAGAACTGAACTTTTGTACCATACGCAGTACATTTGTCGGAATCAGTCGGACCACTAGGGGAGGTACCACCCAAGCAAACATAGATCCACATTAATGTTCTTACTAGAAAAACTTTTTTTGTTTTTTGTACTATAAATTTGGACACTATAATATCTGATCCATATCCACCAACCATATTCAATACCCTTGGACCACTAGGAGGGGGCGTGAAGAGTATTATAACTTTGGCATAGTCAAAGTTACTTTTTTTTGCTGGTTTTTAATAAATTTAATATCAGCTCTTTTCTTATGAAATTGTCCTTTGCTAATAGGTGGCATTAGTTTTTCTATGTAGGTACACATTTTTGTTGTTTCCTTGAAAATGTCAACTTTTGTACCAAAAAGAGAATTCGCAGGAAATTTTCCTTTCGCATTTCATTGGAAAAAAAACTGCTGCTGAAGCGCATAGAATGTTTGTGAAAAGAATTTTGTGGTTTTTTCATTGTTTACATGATTATATGTAATATGTTTGTGAAAATATTGCCTCTAAGTTATAAAATAGTTTTCTATTCATTCTATCATAAAGGATGTTTTTTTAGAGGTTCACAACTTTGAGTTGGCAACACTGCAACCGAATTTTGCTTATACATAATTGCTTTTTGTTTGGTTTGGTTTGGCATTTCCTTTCGATACCTTTCGGTTAGTTAAAATGGATCGCTATGCGAGAGAACAACGTGTTTTCATTATTAAAAACTTAATAATGAAGTTTAATAATCAAGTAATTTCTTGAAGAACAGACGTGAATTGGCCACTATAATCGTGTGATTGGATTATTTTCTTTGGGATTATGTAAAGTTACTTGCCTACACCGATAAACCAGAGACAATTGAACACCTGGAAATCAACATTCAAAGAGCCGAAATCATATTTAAACATTTATATAATAAAATTATCTATCCAATAAAAACAGTTTAATTGATATTAAAAATATTTTTCTTTGTTATAATTTAATTTAAAGTTGTGAATCTCTAACAGAAACACCCTTTACAGGGGAGTGTTGTCGGAAATATAAGAAAAGTGTTCATGATTATTTCTGTTCATTTCTACAATTTGAAAGCTCAGTGCATTTACTGTAACTAGCAATAACCAACTTAATATAATAATATTAATTCAATATGTAGTGATTTCATCCAACAAGTATTAAGAAGTATCAGAAATATTGAATCAACGAAAGTTAAGAAGGGCATTTTTGTCAAGGAACTTCTCTGTCTCTCATTTTGTCTTTACTATTCAAAAGATTTTATCGCAAAGATCCATGCATTGGAGGCCTCACAAGTAGACGGCACGACTAGTTGAATGGAAATTGATTGTTCATTGCCTATTCGTGTGTTTCTATGCTAAATAGTCTCTTAGGTCATGAGCTATCGAGCTTAAATTTGATAAAGAGGAGACGTCTTACTATCATAAAAAATTCAAATTAAAATCAATTAAAATCATGTATTTTTCAAGTGCTTTTTCTTGACAATTTTTACAACAAATCCATAAAATGGATCAATCTGATCAATATTTCATGTATTTGTCATTCAAACCTTGAATTCTTATGAATATTTTTTGTATGATAAACTTTAGCATTATTTTAAATATTTAAACGAAACTTTACAAATTGATTTGAAAAAACATTTAACCCTTACAAAAAAAAATATGCAAAAACTGGATGGCAAAATGTGTGTAGTGATTATTCTATCTTATTTTTGGATATCATTATTTTGACTTTATTATTTTTCTAATGTCTCTTATCTTGTACTATGATTTCTGCAAAATTATTATTTTTTTCCTAAATGCTGCCAAACAATTTGGGTGTAACATCTATCGCATGTTTATACGTATATACATAGTTTTGATAAGCTTTATAAGGTTGTTTAGAATAATTTTTTCCATTCAGAATATTTTCCATTTATTTACAAATGTGTATGTAAGTAATAGCAACAAAGTTGCTTTTTTCTACTGAAATTTTAAATTTACAATTTCCGACAAAAGTTTTCATAAAATATTCTAAAATAAACATTAAATTTATTCTTTTTCCTCTGGAAAACCAAAAATATCACGAATACTATATATTTGTAAATGAATAAATGTGTCAAGTCAATTGAGAAAGTAAATAAATTATTGGATTAGTACAAAGATTAGTACTAAATATGCATGGATAAAGGCGGCGAACGATGATATGTGGATCATATAAATAAATAAAAACAAGAGACATCTGTCAAAAAAAAAAAAAAATTATTAATAATGTTTTAAACAAAGTAAAATAAATAAAATTAATTCCAACCAAAAATAATGCGTCATTCAATCAATAAAAATAAAATAAAAAGTAATAAGAAATAATAGAAGAGAAAAGCAAAAAGTAAAAGAAGAATCTAAAATCCAATAAAAATGATACAAAAAAAAAAAAAAAAACAGAAAAATAAAAAAACAAATAAAATGTTTAACAAATTTATATGTAAGACAGGCAGCAGATCTACTATATGTAGATCTATATATATTGGAGGTATAAGTAGGAAAAGACTGATTTCATTTGATTTCTTTTATTTTTATTTATTTATTTTTTTTTTTTTTTTTGTATTGTTTTTGGCAAACCACGACACTAAAGTCAAAGTCAAGTGTGCGGCAGGCAACAGTGTCGATTATACAAAGTGTGTAAATACTATATAAAGTTAATGATTAGAACGTATAAAAAATAAAGGTGCCGCTGCTTTATTTTCATTTTTGTTGATGTGATGTTCTTCTTTATGTTTCCTAAATACAAAAAACCTTCAATTTACGGCATCAACGATTGATTCTTAAAAGAAAACCAAAAGCAAACAAACAACAAATAATGAAAACAATTAAATAAATATTTTATTCTTAATTCTTAATTGAACAACTAAGTAGATTCTTATTTTATTATTTTTCTGATGACATATCACTTGTACTCGTATATATTTTACTTTAAATGGTTTTATTTTTTACTTTTAATCTGAAATTATTTTTGTTTTTTCTTATATTGTATTAATTTTTAATAAACTATTCTTATCTCACGCCTTTAGTTGTCTTGAGTTTTTGCTCAATACGTTCATACAATATTTATAAAGAATCCACATTGAAAGCTGTCATTTGCAGAGATAAACAAAGTAGCCATGCCATCATCAGTTTTTCTCTGACCTAAGACAAGACCACAACCACAGAATGGCAACAACATCAACATCAACAACAACAACAACAGAAATCACTATGAGTGGGGCGATATTTTGACATGTGTAGAACATCTATACGCACGTGCAAAAGAACATATGTAGAGACATTAAGATAGTCTTATATAGATTATGTTGCTTTACTGTGTCATATCTTATAAAAATATAGAATGTTTTAGTTTGTGATAGTATATTCTACTTCTTACAGCTTTTAATTTCCCTTATAATATTTTATATATAGTATGTATATTCGTATATAAAAATGGAAGTATATCTCTATATAAGTGTCTGTCTGTGGTTCTGTGTGTCTCTTCCTTATGAACTCCGAAATCGCTTTATCGATTTCGATGAAGTTTTCAAGGAAACTCTAGCATAGTCTGGAGAGTGTTTGAGTCAAAATTTGGTGCTGATTGCAATAAAAATTTCCATCATTTTTCAAAATCAAAGCAGTGAATTGTATCAATTGTTAAGCACCACTTGTCCAAATTTAACTACAAGTGTCGCCCTACAACTCTGTCATTTTCCCTGTTGTTGTTGTAGATAAAAAAGTTGCTTTCACAGCTCTAAATACATGTATTTTTTTTTAGTTGTTAGGGCATAGCAACGCATGCCGGGACTGATACTAGCAAATAAAACTTCTTGACTTTGAATTCCTAAATCACCTTAAGAATACAAGTCCTCAGCTTTGCCGATAACTTTGACACTTGACTTGGTGTTTGGACCCTCTTCGAAAGAGAAACAAAACTTTTTTGTAATCAATGCATCAAACTTTAATCAATTCTCAGAATCATGACAAATTTATATGTCTACATGTATGTCTGTTTTCTATGATCTCTGAAACCGCTAGACCGATTTTTATAAAATTTTCAGGGAAACGCTAGCAAAGTCTAGAGAGTGTTTGGTGCGGATTGGACCACCAGAAAAGTCGATATTGGTGGAACAAACTTTGCATATTTAACATATTTTAAAACCAAAAAAGTAGCCTTTGTCATATTAAAATTGTGTATATAATAACAATGTTTCTATCATTCCCGTTCAAAGCATGGACGGGTGTGCTAGTATTATAGTATATAATCTAATCTTTTTGGTTTGCATTATTGTGAATGAAAATAAGAAAATGCATTTCAAACAATAGAATTAATTTTATTTCTTGATAATTTCCGATGTTAGCACATAATATTCCTTATATTTTTACTACAATATTTTTCCTTTAGTACTTTACACTTATAAGTATTAAAGATTTATAAATAACAACAGATGTTTCACATTTGCGCTGGAACAAAACTAAAAAACAACAACAAAAAAAACAGAAGAAAAAAAATCAAAACAAATTGTAAACTAGCACAAAAGCCATAAATTGGTAAACAACTTTTTCTAAAATTATTTTCAAAAAAAATTTTTTTTTTCTATTTCGTTTATTTTAAAGAATTTTTCAATGCAAACAAAACATTTTTCAATGTAATTGAAGTAAGTAGTGTGTGTGTGTGTGTGTGTGTGTGTACATGAGATATATAGACGAGTTAGTACTTAGATAATTTTGCGTGTAGATGCAATTAACTTTTAAGAATTTAACAATTAACATTTTACAATCCAACAACAAAATGAAATACATACTTTAGTAGCAATAGATCATTTGTTTATGTATATCTGTATGTATTATAATTAAATTGTAAATAGTTTGCAATGATTATCCGTCCATTTGTCCGATCGTTCATCCATCCAGTTGTTTATTTGTCCCTCAATTATGGTGCTTAATTACACTATACTACAAAAAAATATAAAAATACTCAAGTATGTATTTTTATTTTGAAATCATGTAATTTAATTTACTCCAAGTCATGAGGGTCGTCATCGTCGCATGATCTCATTTATTTTAGTTTTAAATATCGAACAAGCTAAAGTTCTAAGGGGTTAATACTTATGGTGTTCAAGGTTTGCATCATATTACAATATACTCGTATAGTTTATCATTTGCATTCTACAGCCACTAGAAGGAATATTTTGTATTCCTATTGCTGACAAATTCTTGTTTTTCAATTTAAATGGAAAATAATTATAAGTAGGTTTTATCATTTGTTAGTGATTATTGTTGGAAAATTGAAGTTTATACTATGAAAATGATTAGCTTATCGTCTGAATTGATTTAGTTTAGAGTGTTCAATCGTTTGTTGCTATGAAAACTACTTAGTCTCTCAGTTTGTTTGCCATCGAACTGAAATTTTGCAGAGTAGTCATACATACATCATATGATTGTAATATAATTGTGACAAATTTTACTAAAAGAATCAATTTATTTATACCTTAAATCTTTAACACTGCAATACAGAGTTTGAACCAATCGTAATAATATTCATTCATCTTCATTTCATGACGATCAAGAAGCACAGTTCCAAAACATAACTAATAAAAAAGAATATAATTCTTTGCGAGTAAGTAGAGAATCGTCTGTTGAATGTCTCAGTCTTGACTAGGTTTAGACATAACTCACACAGAGCCATATAATCATTCATTCATTCATTGAATGTGAAGTTCATCTAAGTCGTGACAGAGATACCCATAGACCTCATAGAGCCAAAGAATTGTCCAAATGCAGGTCCATGAGGACTCTTCAAATGTGGTCAAATAAAGTGAATTCTTCGAAAAATTAATATTCTTTTATTGAATACAAGAATAATCCTATCGTTTCAAATCGTACAATGTCTGTTGTCTATGAATGTTTCTCTACTTTGAAGTGGATGGATGAATATGTACGATATCTGTATTACTTTCACCATCAATAATTTTCACCCAGAGACAAGTGCGTATACCAAGCAATGCTCTACATACATTAAGTTTCCTTGCACCGAAGCACTGAGATCTTTTCTAGAAAAGAATCCACAATAACAGTATCGATTTGCATTCTTCATATGAGATAATGAAGAAGATCTCTTCGATTAATATTGCAATTGAGACTATCACATATACTACTACTTTACATATAATGTTGCATGATTTTCTGACTAGTCTCAGTTGAAGGTAAACAAAATTGGGATTGCCTAGAAAGGGCATATGAACTGTACTATATGCAACTTTTGGTGAGTTGACAATCATTGCTTATATTTGTTCTTCCACCCTAATCACTACAATCTCTTCAAACATCACCAGTTTTATGGATTTATGTATTTATTTATCAATCGATTATGTATGGATTTCTTTTGTAACCTAAATGAAATACATTGTTCTTAATTAAACATTTCAATTTCCTTGAAAGAAATCAAATCCACTCCTCCTGCATTCAATGTTCATTTACTACATTTTTTTTTTTTATAAAATAAAACAAATATTGTCATGACTTTTTGCTAGTTTTCTTTCGGATCATTTAAAAATGCGTTTTAGTACTTGTGAAATTTAAAAAGTGAAATAAAAATCTTTGGTAAATAAATTCTGTAAGAAATTGTGTTAATTTTTTAATTAATTAATTTCACGCATTCGACATGAGCTCAAATGCGCGTTCTTTATTCGTTTATTTGTTTGTTTTATTCTTTGAAGTGGAAAATATAAATTGAAAATTTAGAGAATTTTTGTATCTTTTGTGATTTTTGTTGTTGCTAATGTTGTCAAGGTTTATTTGAGTTCATATGTGAGTGAGTGAGTGTGTGTGTGTGTGTGTGTGTGTGTGTGTGTGTGTGTGTGTGTCTTGTGTTATTGGGGTTAAAACGTGAAAAATTGGTCAATAACGTGTAAATAATAAATAAAGTTAAAAAAATGTGTTAATGGAATAAGTTTAAAATGTTTTTAAAAGAATTTTACACAAAAATAAGATTCTATGTATTTTGTAAATATGTCCAATGTATTTTATAAAATGAAAAAAAAAAAGAAGAATGATGACTTAAGTTTTTATACCTTTTACTTGATATAATGTGAATGGAAATTATTGTATTTGTAGGGAAGAAAAATAAAATATTGTTAAATTCTTCGTCTTCAAAGAACAAATCTAGCAATGTAAGTTCATTTGATCTGATCTTTCTTTGTAATGCATCATCCCTTTAGTTCTTAAGACATGGAATTTTGAATGGGTTATCATAATGTACTTATAAGGTTTGATTCAATGTGATATCCACATCGAGAACTAAGACTCAGAGACTCTTTCTTGCTTGAAAAGGTTGAATAAAAATATCTTAAATTTCTCAAAGACTTATAGGATAATCATTAACCAAATATGTTTGGATCAATGAGATGAATGCATCATGCAAACCCAAAGTAAATCATTGTGAGGAATTCTAGTTTTCAGTATAATAAATTATAGTATTTCTCTTGTAATACAATTAAACTCTATAAATTTAATAGTGCAGTTAAGTTTCTTGAAATTTTGAAATGAAGAATTGAACTATTTTTTTTTTTCATTTCTATTTAGAGATCATTTGTCACACCAACTCTTAGAAAACATAACCACTCTATCTACATATATAAAATTTGAACTATGTATGTCTGTTTGTCTGTTCCTTATGGACTCCAAACCCGTTTTAACGATTTTGAAGAAATTTTCAAGGAGACTCTAACATAGACTCTAGAGAGCGTTTGAGTAAAGTTTGGTGCGGATCGAAACAAAAATTTCCATAATTTTCATCAGTTTTTAAAATCAAAGCAGCGAACTATGTTAACCACATGACCAAATATGAACGACATAAGCAAAGTTAATAACATGACAACAAGTTTTAAATGTGAAAACGAGGTCGTAGCAATGCGCGTCGGGACAGCTAGCAAGATATACCCTACAAAACCTTGAAGTTCAAACTAATTTCTTATTTTCGATTTAGAGAGATCATCATATACATATATTTGTATTTGTATTATAAAAAGCTTTTTCAAGTTTCTTATTTTACATTTTTTAAACCATTCCAATTTCCCATAGACTAATGTTATTTTCAATATAAAAAGCCTAGAAAGAATCACTAGGAACCTATTAATATTTGTGTGCAATATACTTGAATTCACATACATGTAGAGTATGATAGATGACTTTAAAAAGACATGTATTCGAACCCGAAATTCTTTTATAGAGAAATGCTCTTTTATGGACGTTGTGGCAGTAGTAAAGTCACAAAAATCATCACGTATAAAATGATCAGATTTCTGTTTAAAATGAAGTTATTTGTTATTTTATATTCTTTGCACATTGTAATACTTTATTTTAAGTAAATGATTTCTTAGAATGGTAAGTTAATTCTGACGGCATCTAAATTTCTTATTGAAGCATAGCATAGCTTAAAATAATATAATAATATAAGCAGTAGCTCCTCATTCTGTTAGTCTCAATTATGAATAAATCTTGAAAATCCTTATTGTATTATAAGTACATAGAATACAATTTGTAATATGAGCTCAGTTATTGGAATGAAGAGGCATAAAGGGATGACAAAAGTTTATGCTCGTGACTCAAACCTTACAAGTTTGTAAGTGAATAACCTGATTTTCTTTATAGGATGCTATGAATCCATTCAATAGAAGTATTTACTTTACTTTGTTGTTGAAGTTAAACATTTGTATTTATTTTTTTGTTTCTTCTATTATAAACTACTAACTCGTCTCACAAAAATCATTATGTCAATAGCTTTTTATCTTTAATAAAGTATATTATTATTATTTTTATGATTAAATTGAATCTATAAAGGAGAAGAAGTACAATACAATATTCATATTTACTAAACATGCAACCACTATATGAATGTGAGTACTTATAATAAATAATAATAAAACGTACTTGGTACCATCTGATACAATAAGTTGTTAATGCTCTGCAACAAAGCTTAGCAAACACACAAACAAATTAAATAAAAATAAAATTATGTATACGAAATCAGAAAATAGTATTTTGTATTAATTATAAACATCAATTGAGAAGAGAGAGAATTCATTCAAAAAATTCACTATAAAAATCAAAGAATACAGAATACAGAAGGCAAATCAAATGTTGTTTATCTATTAGTGTATTATATTCTATTCTATTGAAATTGTAAATGAGCATTTTACATTTTACCTTTGTATATGTATTTAGATAGTTTTTGGCATGTAAATCTTTTGTTTTCTTCGACAAATTACGCAATGTGGCGCCAGTGCAGGCACAAAGATACTTTAAACTGGAGACGACTCGACGTTCGGCTGTCGTTGCGGCAGCATCGAGATCATCATAGGAATGATAAGAACTATTTCGACGTGATTTGGATGCAGAACGTGAACGACGTTTTGTTGAGGCAACTGAAATGGTTGATGAACCAAATGTTGTTGTGGTAGCGGAACGAAAGACATCGAGGCATGGTAATGATTTGTTTTGGGGAAGATGTGGCTGCTGTTGTTGTTGTTGTTGATTATGATTATGATGATGATGATGTTGTTGATGATAATAATGATATTGTTTATTGTTAGTTTTTGATGAATTTTGCTGTTGTTGTTGATTGAGATTCTGATTCTGGTGATTCTGGTGATGATGCTGATGATGATGATGGTGGTGGAGATGATGATGTTGATGCTGATGTTGATGGTGGTGTGTTTTATGTTGATTTTGTTGATGTTGCTTCTGATGATAAGCACAAGTACTATTGACTTTTTGATGATGTTGTTCCAATGGTGGCATTAATGCTTTGTTTATATTCCCGAAACTCTGAAGCTCTTCCAATGTCGCTAAATCATGTAATTGATAAGCACTTGTATGACTTTTGATTAATATTGGTTTTGTCAGTTCTACTGATTCTGATTCTGCTGCTGCCGCTGCCGCTGCTGCTGTTGTTGTTGCTACTGTTGCTGCTGCTGTTGTTGTTGTTTTATGATTACTTTGACGATTTGTGAAATTCTGTAAAAGATTTTTACGATTTGTTTGTTTGCTTTGTTTGATTATCTTTTTATTTACATATACAACTCAATTTGATGGTATATATTTTGTGTGCATTTAACTTGAGTAAACTTAAGTTGAGTAAGTTGTTGTCAAATAATATTGATTACTTGAATACAAAAGTCAATAATTGTCAAAGAAACAAAAACAAAAACAAAAACAAAAAGAGGGGCCACCCAAAGTTCATTCACATTTTGTTAATTGAGACAACAATGAGAAACTACCAAATTCCAAAATGATGATAAGTTGAAACGTCGCACCCCTGACCTTGGCTACTGCGCATCAAATAAAAACCTAACGAAATATGTATTAGAAAACAAATATCTTTAAACACTTGAACAAACATTTCCAGCGGCAATATCTTTTGTTAATTATGAATCCACCTAACATGATAAGTGAGAGCACAAAACAAAAAACAAACACAGTATTTAAAGCATCTTAAGTGTATCTAAATAGGCAATAGCGAAAGTAATTGATTGCTGCGATACTAGATGTATGAACTTTTTCAAGGGTTTCTCTAATCATCTTTTTTTTTTCTATTTTTTACTTAAAATCGTAAAACAATAAAAATTTATTGTTTTAATTCTTTTTTTGTTATTTGCCACATTTGGGGTTTTCAAGTTCATCATCATCGAGATCATCATCATAGAAATGAGTTTGAAATTGAATCTTAAACTTAAACACGTTTGAAATACTCATTTATGCATGTACGTACCAGTACAGTAACTCAGGCGTGTTGCCTTAATTCTCAACCATGTGATTATCAACACAAGTTTCCTTAATTAATAGAAATTCAATAAACTTGAAATACAATAAAATGAAATACAATTGTTGTATGGATTTGTTTTGAGACTTGTAAATGACTAAATACATTTTTATTTTTTACATTTACAACAGTTTTTCATTTCCTAAACACGATAAATTACAATTTTGCCATTTCCCATTTGCGATTTACATTGATGCCTGAATAAACTCATCCTCATATCGAATTGAATGCCACCTAACTTGCCTTATTAAGTTTTTGCATGTGCAATTGTTTCTTTTCCTATTTTTTTATTTGTACATATTTTATGTTATTTCCATTTTTATATACCCTTCACTTATTAGTGTAAGTAGGCATTATTGATTTGTTGTGATGTTTGGATTCGATTATGTATGTAGAAATATGATCAAAGATTCAACGAAAAGAATCGATTAGGCCAGGTTCATGCGTCCAACTTGTTGTTTTATAAATTAGTTTTACAGTTTTTAAACTATCAAGATGGTTCAGACACTTCATATTGCCGTGTATAAGTAAATAATATAATTATAGTGATTGACGATTTAAGAAGATTAGAAGGAGAAGAGGAACAGTTGCTAGGGGAGCAATGTCCTACAATGTCCAACATGTAATTTTATCAAGTAAAGTAGTCATAAAATAATGAGTCAGTAGGTTAGGAGATGGAGGTACTTGCTGTGACATCCTACTTAGAGGTAGTCAGTAAGAACTAGGAAAGCAAAGTCCTATAACATTCAAATTGTAAATTTGCAAGTAAAGAAGTCATATAATAACAAATCAGTAGAATAGGAGCTAGGAGTATTTGCTATGAGAGCAACGTCCCATAACTTGTAAATTTATCAAGTAAACTAAAGTGACGCCCGATAATATCGGTAATCAGTTTCGTAAGTAATGAAATCTCAAGTAGGAAAGTAAGAAAGTATCGTTCGATAAATTCGATGTTCATTTTTCGTAAGGCTCGATAAAGTCAAGTCGAATTGCATCTGATCATGTCAGCTTTTGTTTCGCAAGTAAAGTCACAACTTCACTTCAATATTTCTCTGCCCTGTTTAGGACGCTGCATAGCGCTTACCAGACTGTAAAACATAAGCCGATTAACATTATACTATACTAGAAATTCTCATTCATATTCATCTTATTTTGTTATGCCTCACAATTCAAGAACAGATTTTTAATAATATATCCGACATGTATGACAAAGACTCCTTTATTGTTTTTAAAATATATCTCTAAGGTTTATATGCAAAATTTGATCCATCAATTCCTTCTATTTTCGGTGATCCGATCCGCACCAAACTTTATTCAAACATTCCTCAGACAACGCTAGAGTTTCCCTGAAAATTTCATCAAAATCGGTCAAACGGTTTCGTAGTCCTTAAACCCCATAGATACATAAAAAGACACAAAAATTTATCAGATTCTGCTTTCGATTAATTTAAATGTGCATTTCCTTAATTTCTAAGCAAAAAAATGGACTAAATAAATTTTAAAAACAAACGCCTCTATTTTCCAAGTTCCTGCATTTTAATTTCTTCATTACATTCATTATAATTTAGACCGTTAATAAACCTGACAGTAATTTAGGACCAGATCGACTTCCACACTAGCATATATAACAACCATTTGTTGGTACACAACAATCGTTTGGATTGTTTGGACTGCTGACTAATGTAACCCCAATCCGTAGGTTCAAAAGGATACACTATGCAGCTGGCCAGCCTCCACAGGTCTTGAACTACCACTTTGACATCTCATATTTTGTCCCATGTTTAATAATGATTTTGTTTTTTTTTTTTTCTGGAGCCATTTTTTAATCTGATAATAGAGCATAATGGGTCCTGATTGGCGCTTAATAAAGAAATAAAAAAAAAACACCGATAATTGTCATAATATATCTAATAATTAAAAACTGGTGGATCCTATAGTTTTCTTACGGTAGAAAAGCAAGAAAAAAACAAAACTTCCAAATACAAAAAAAACAAAAAAAAAAAAAGTAAATATGATTGGATCGATTAAACAATTAATTAAATCAATAAACTGTCCTAAAATTCTTAGCTTCTGTATGACCATGTTCTTTATTTCATTACCTTGGGGTGTGAAAGGTATGTAAGTTATTTATTTTTTATTTTTATATTTTCTTTCATGTATTTTTATGCATTTTCCGATTTACATATATAAATAAATATATCTAGAAATCTGATGAAATGTATCTTTACATTTCATTTTAAATGAATATTGTTTTTAGATCGAAACACTTTAAAAAAAAATTATGGAAATCTTCTTTCTGTTTCAAGTATTTAGTTTTAATGAAAATAATTTTTGTACTCAATTTGAATGGAAATATGTATTCCGAAGAATTAATGATTTCTTGTTTGTTTTTTTTTTTTTTTTGTTTGTAAAGCAATATTTAATTGTCTGTCAAATTGTTAATTCTTCATACAAAAATTGAGGCTAATGCGTGATATTTTTGTTCCACAATTGCAAAATTGAGTTCGTAATTTACTCTTAACATAGATTAACATCATTTGAATTTTACTAAGAATTATTCTTTATTCATGAGTATATGAGTGAATCTAAAGAAACTTGTTTTTTGTATAAGTTTTTTAAGTTTTCTGCTGATTGTTTGAGAAAAGATGGAAAAAATAAAAAAAAAAAAAGATTTCACAGAAGATCTCAAAACTTCCAAGCGAATTACTGAAGTATTCTGATATATTGTATAAGCTCAGAATAATTATAAAATTTTTTAATTTATTACTTTTTTTTTAAACAAATGAATGCATTTATGTTGATCAGTTTAGAGAAGATACGAGAATTTCATACAATTTCAGTAAAATATCTAAATCAAAGTCAGACTGTCATGTCAAATTTAATCAAGAATCTTCAAACACTCCCTCAAACTTATCCATAAATAAATACAAAAACATATCATTTATTATATCAAACGATATGACAATTGAATAAAATGTCTATTCTATTGACTTTTTGTTAAAGTTCACAATGGTTAATTAAAGTTTGCAATGCAGATGTTTTTTTTTTTTTTTTTTTAATAAAATTTACATTGTTTTGTTACTATTATAAAATATGTACAAATATTATTTGTATATACATAGATACAAATGTTGCATAAAATAAACGTTTATATGCACTACAGACCAATCATTGTCAATTAACCTTTGCGCAATCATTTTGCGTGAATATACATATACATTTATTCATGATGATATACACGATGATACATATGTACTACATGTGTGTACATAGATACAATTACAGACTTCTGTATATGTATACATATACAATGACAGCGGCGACGTCGTCATCATCGTCGTCACAGTAATTTGCATATACAGAACAATTTATTGTGCATAAAAAAAATGATTTAAAACAACAAATAATCTGAGAATACAATGGAAAACTAACTGAGTCATGGCAATCCCAAATTATAGAAATAATAATAAAAGTGTGAAAACAAATATCTTATTAACAAAATGACAAACAACTAAAAATGACTGACTAACTGTCATTACTATTGTACTATGAATTATGATTTCTATATCTCAACTAATTGCGTTGTGTTTTTTTCTTTGCTTTTCTTTTCCAAAAATTATTATAATTTTGTGTCAATTAAAATGAAATAAAGGAAATAAGTAATTTTTCAAAGAAACATAAAATTACCCACGTTAATTTACTAGATACTTTGCTTGAATTTAGCTACTCTATTAAATATAGTATGTTATAAATAGACAGCTCAAGGTGAACTCTGACCTATTTGTACATTGTCTCATTATTCTCATTCATACTCATGTAATACACCCTCATTTATTTATAATAGAGACAGACTAAGTATATGGAAGATACTTCAATGTATATTAAATAGATATACTTATGTACAGCAAATATGTGTAATGTCTCTTAAACAAAACAAAACTGACATATTGCAAGAAACTATAGAGTAAAAATAAGTAAATTCAATTGAATATGATGTTAGTTTGTGTAGGTGGGCGCTATGAGCGCTATGTCAATGCAATCAAAACTAACCTAGTAAACAAAGATGGTAAATTTATCTACTAGGTATATAAATACATATGTATGTATGTACATATCTGTGCGTATTTCTATATGCATAGCAAGTAAATATTTTAATAAAACTTGCTTTATAAAGAAAATATAAGTAGATAGATAACTATGGGGTGGGTTTGGTTGATGATTTCATTATGTACAAATCATGAATACTTTATGTATCTATTTTTATCCATTCAAAATATTACAAAAGATAGAAATAAGAAAGTAAAAATCAAATAAATATGGCAACAACTTAACATAAGTCAAACAATATTTCACTTGTATGAATACAAACAAATCCATTTGTATAAATACAGTCGAACTCCTATCTAACGAACTCCTATCTAACGAACTCCCCAATAGCGAATATTTTTCTATAACGAAAATATTTTAAAAAAGCACAGCGTTTTTTTAATTTTTTCAAAACTTTTAACCTCTTTATATCGAACTCCTCTATACAGAATTACCTCTCTATAAGAACGACTTTCAAGATTCTATAAATGTTGGTAACGTTGTAGAAAAGCGGTGATAATGTCGACTCCCCTACAACAAACTCCTCTCTATAACGAAGTAATTGTCCGGTGATCCCAACGACTTCTTTATAGAAGATTTTGACTGTACTTGTTCTTGTTCTTGTTCTAAATAGCATCACTTGAATTTAAGTTTGACTGATATTTATCATACTCATTGGACTTCATTCCATCATTTGCATATCTCAGACTTATATTATTGATGTACAGTACATTACTAAGAGTGTGTGAATGAGGAGAGAAAAATGCTCTAGTAGACTTCAAGTAGTATGTCACATTATCATCAGACCACATCCACATCCACATCCGTCTGTCTGTTTGTCCGTCTGTCGTTATTTTTGTTGTTATTGCTGCATAAAAAATGAACACAAATTATAATAAATGTTTTTATTTTTTCTTTCTTTCCATCTTAATAAAAAAAAAAAACACGAAAAAAAAGCCAACAAAAAATGGAGCAAAAAAAAGAGAATTATTTTTATATTTTTATTTAAATGATGATGATTTTTTTATGTATGTTTGCATTTTATTTTATTTTATTTTTTTTTTTTTTCTTTAAATATTTTTATTTAAATGATGATTTTTTTTTTGTTTGTTTGCATTTGTTTGTTATTTTTTTCCTTTGCCTTTTCTTCATATTTTGAGTCTCATGTCAATTATTTCATATTCATTTATTGTTTGTAGCATTTTGCAATTGACCGCTTTCCGGTATTTGTCACAAACATTTTTTAAATATTTTCAATTTTTTTTTTTGTTGATGAAAAAGAAGGGAAAACTCATGGAAAAACTACAAAAACTCGTACATCAGAATATTTAGAAACAAATTTTCGTTCAGTATTTTGAAATTAATCAATTTCATCATGATGTTTGTTGCAACAATGTTGTATATATTGTAAGTAGTTTAGGTTTAGAAACATTTTCAATAAGAATTTGTTTTTAAAAGAGAAAAATGTCCAATAAATGTTTTTATTTATATTAAACAATCCACAATCTTAAAAAAAATAAACATAGCCAAGAAACTAATAGATTAGTCAACTATCTCTGGCGAGGTAGAGTTAACTAACCTATTATATTTATTAAGATTGAGGATTCTAAAATATTAATTGTTAGTCTATGAAAAAAACAAGTCTACTGCTAATAAAACAACTAAGTAATTTCTCGGTATAAATTCGCTTTTTATAGTCTCATAACATTTTTGCCTTTAATAAGTGTTTCTACACATAAGAAAAATCGTTTTTGTAAGCCTGCAAACATATTCCTCAACTATTTGTATATGTCAACATTCAAGTCATTAATTGTAAGCTCGCCCAACCAATAGAAATCATATACTTGCTCCTACCTCTTAGATTCCCTAAAGATAGGTCAGTCATACTGTCTGAAGTAGTATATTTAAAGAAATTAATTATGGTCAAAATGATAAACTATAAATAAAGTTCCATTTAAAGAACATAATATATAGACGGATCCTATTCAAGCGCCAACCTGACCTACACTTTGGTGCATCCTGTTGATAATAAATGAAGCTCTGGCGACGGAGTACATGCGCTATAACCTTTTGTCTAGCGATCTGAACAACAATACTCTCCATCTCTCTCAATTTTCGTTTGTCGTGAAGGAAAGAGCGTAGGTGACTCAGTCTCTGTGATAGTTATTAGTGTGAAACTGACACCAAAGAATAATCGGCAATCAGTCCATACGTTTTCGGTATTTTATACATAAGTGTAATATGGGTTTTTGTGTCTGAAAATATGTCTATGCGACATTGGGCTGACAAATCACTCCCCACAATTACAAATGTCAACTAAAAAGGTTTTTTAAATCAATTATGCCCAGAAATCATTCAAATATATGTTCATAGGTCGTAGAAAACGTAACAAAATGAGAGGAAAACAGTAAAGAATGACCAATACAGAGAACATGACCAAATAAATGGCAACACCCATTCAGAGTAACCATTTTAACATTGCCTTGGATGATAAATCCGAGGAGGATGTCTACATCCACATTCAAAAATGCATCTCTACATTTTGTCATTTTCCCTGTTGTTGATGTTGTTGTTGTTGTTGAATTGGATGAGCATTCATACTACATCTAATGTGGATATTGCATCCGCTCTGTTTGAAAAGGCTTCAATGCTTTTTGTTTACTTTTTAGTCAAATTTAAATAAATTTCAATTTGAAAAAAAGAAAAGAATTTAGAAATGTAAAAATAAATAAATATATGTAGGATGCATAAAAAATAATTCTTTTTGGGTTAAGTGGTGCTTGCCCGACTACTGATGACAGAAGACTCCGGGATGAAAACAACAGTTCTGAGACTCATAAAAATTCATATGAATATGAATTATTTTTTCAGTTATAATTCAAAGCTTACATCATATCGAATTACTAAAGTCAAGCTAATAAGTTTATAAGTAGTATAAAAATCCAAGTGGGAACCCCTTGAGATATTTTTGTTATTGTAAAGAATAATTTTGGAACAATGACGATATAAGCATACTAAGAATATAATTAAAATTTTTAATACTAATATCAACTTCTTGTTTCATAAGTAGTAAAAGAAAGACTCTTTTTCAGAATATTCAAATAAACAAACATTGAAGGGTGAAAACAAAGAAAGGGTATTTTCATATATAAATAAATATTTTACTTATAAACAAACTAACTTAAATGTTCTCCACCTTAATGATGAATCATAATCAAATAACAATAATTACAATACTTATATTGTATTTCATATGCAATACAATACACCTTAGGTACATAACATATGTAAAGTGAGTAGTAGATACATAAGTAAAGTGAGTAAGTATCTCATATAAATTCATTCAAGTTAAACGCACACAAATAGCAAAAGCACTTCTTGAAATCTTAATGATCTTTAGCCGAGCATTTGTAATGAAAAATATACTTATAGTAAGTAGATTTTTATATTTATTCAGTTTCATTTTCATTTTTTTAAGAATATGCATATTTTTTTAAAAGAAAAAAAATTGTTATTTTTCTAGCAAACAAAAATTTACCATTTGAGATCAAATTTTTCCTTTTTATTCATAAATATTCATAAATTCTTCTTTGTAATAAATGAGAAAATCAAAACAAAGAAACAAACACCAAACAACCGACGACGACGACGACGACGACAAATGATGAAGAAGTGGAGAGCGTGATTTTGTTTTTGTTTTATTTTGTTGTTATATTTATATTTTTTTTTTAGGTTTGTTTATTTTATTTTTTTATGATAATTTTTTCGTTGGTTAAGTTCTTTATGATGAGAACGACAAAACACAGAAACAAATACAGATACTTTTACACTTGTATAGTATGAGAGATTATGAAGCAAATAAAAAAAGATGCTGATTGTTGATTTCTTATGAAGAGGAGGAGACACCAACAAAATCACAAACAAACAATAAGAATCCTGTGCTTATGTTGATGATGTCTTGTCTTGACGTTAGAAAATAATCGATTTTTGTTGTTTTATTTTCGTTAAGATTAAATTTATTTTTATTATATCTAAGAGTATCTTAGAAGGATGTGATTATGTTGTTTTTATTGTTATATTTTTTATTGTATGTTTATTGTATATAAGCTACCAACCGACAACATTCATTCAAGCTTCAATATGATATAAATATCATATAAAATTTTGCTACTTGAATGATGATGATTTATTATATTATGATGAATTGGTCAGTTGTTTATGATGTTTTTGTTGTTTTTCGATTGCTGCTTCAGCTGCTGCTGCTGCTGCTGGAGTAAACTTGGCTGAGTCAACAAAAGTTGAGTTGAGTTGACACCCCGTTTATGATGACACAAACACTACTGCGCCTGTCCACCCACCCCTTCTATATAGAATATCATTTATTTTTTAAACAACCCGCAATGTTGGTTGTTTCTATTCTATTCAGTTCTATTCAGTACTGTTCAGTTCTATTCAGTTCTGTTTCCTTGTTAGGAATGGTGGTGATGGTGAGATTCTTTCTCAATAGAAACACAGTGATGATGATGATGATGATGTTGATGCCGCTTTCCTTTTTCTCTTTGGGTGGTTTGTTGTGCGCTTGGCTCTTAATCAATGTTTTTTTTTCCTCCTTTTGTCTGCCTGCTTTCCTTACTATTAGTATAAACTTTCTTTAGTTCCTCCTCACTCGTAGCATTTCTTCAGGGTTCGTTGCACTTTGTTGTAACCAATTCAGTGTGTTGGTTTTACTGTATGTATTTCATACCAATTGGAAACTCCTTTTTGCTGTTTGCAATTGCATTCGCTCTCATTTACATAAAACCAAGTCAGTAAATATTAAATTGGATGATTATTTTTTATTCTCCACTGTTGTTGTTTTTGGTTTAAGTTTTCTTCTTATTCACTTTTATATTCACTTTTGCTCTCTCTTTATCTACTATGTTTTCAATACTTTATTTTGTTATTATTCATTTATAAATAATATTATTTTGGTTTATTGCACTCACTTTATTTTTCATTCTCCTTTTAGCTCGGTTTTTTGTTCTTTTTTGTTATTAATTTTATTTATCATTCTATTCATGATGATGATGATAATAATGATCATATTTTGATGATGCTTGTTTTTGATTCATTTTTCTTAAATAAATTATTACTAATTTTTAAAGTTTAATTCACGTAATTTGTTTTTAAAAATAAGAAACAAAATTCGTAGAAAAAGTTAAATAATTTTTATGTTTGTTTTTTATTGTTGATTTGTGTTAAATTATTTTGTTTTTTTTTTTTTCTTTTAATTGGTGTCGTGTTCCTTTTTTTTTAAAGAAACGCTTCCAAAGCAACTTTATGGAGAATATAAACTAAATCTTCCTTTAAAAATTAATATTTTAATAATAAAAATAATATTTGTTTAATGCGGGCGAAAAACTAAAATTACAACAAATGAAATATTATTCAAATTCCGAAGGAACAACAATTCAAATCTTATTTTGTTATTTTTTTTTTTGTTTTTTTTTATTTGTAGTTTTCTTTTGAAAAGCGCAAACGGGAGACGACAATAACCCGAAAAAACGACTAACTAACCGACAACCGACCAACTTGGTATAGAAAAGCACACAACCTCAGTTCACGACGGCCGACAACAAACAATCGAAACGAACTCTCAGAACTTTTGTTCCTCGGTTGTCGTTTGTTGTTAAGTTCTCATCATGTTTGAATTCTGCCAAACGACGCATACTCATCATTTACTCACTGACGCTCGCTCTTGTTGTTTTTTGCTGCTGTGTTGGTTATCGTAATCGTCCATGTAAATAATAAAAGCATATGACATTGTTATCGGTTATCGACGCTTTTGCTCTCTCGCAGATCTCATTTTGTATTATTTTTTGCCATGTTTTATTTATTTATGTTGTTTTGTAAATGCAGGTACGAATGAATGAATGAATGAATGAATTTATAATGAGGGTTGCTCTACTGGTTTGTTTGCTTGGTTCTTGGGTTTATTTGTTCCGTTTCATGAGGTCGGTTGGTCGGTTGGACCCTCGCTCAGCCAGACAATTCCAACTCAATTCAGTTTAACTTAGATTCAGTCAGATTCGCTTCAGCAACCACTTCCATCGTTTGTTCGTTTGTTTCCATCCATCCATCATTTCAAGAAGAGTCATCGTCGTCAACATAAATAGAGATTCGTGGGAATTTTGCACCCACATTTGTTATTGTTTTTAGCTTTTTCGTTATCTCTCTCTATTTCAAATTGAGATTACGCTGTAGTGTTTTGTATACATTTTGTTGTTGGTCACCAAAGCTTCATTGTATCAAAAGTTCATTATTTCTCCCTTATAGAGTTAACAATTCTAGAACAATTTGAAAATACGCTACATTTGATTGAACCTAGCATATCGATTGGAAAAAAAAGTTCAATTGAAGTTTTACTACTTTTTATTGAAGTTCAAAATTATAAAAAAATTATTGATTTTAAAATCGTTAAACATATGACAAAAAATATGATGAAGCTATTCACTTGTAATTGACAAAAATAAAAGAGTATATGGTATATGATGTATGTATTTATATGACATATTATATGATCGTGTAAACACTTTATCATACATAGAAATGATGTAAAAAAAAAATTAACTAAATATCATAAAGAACACATGGAAAAGATCAAGATGGCAAAGATAATTAATTTTCTTATTCCTTATTCTATTTCCAAATTCATGTTCAAAAACTTTTTTGCTTTTTGACTGATCCATATCCACCAATCCTCAGATCACTAGGAGGGGCCTGTTTTTTCATAGACTGCTAATATAATATACTGGTTTCTCCATTAATATATGAATACGTTATAAAAAATTAAAATAATCTCAGCATAGAAATTGAGCTTTCTTTTTAGCTATAAAGCTAAAAGTTATGTTTCTTATTTTATAAAAAAAAAACAAAACAATATGAAATTTTCCCAAATGGAACCGATCGGTCCAATAATGTTAAGCATTAAAATTGTAATATCCAATTGTTTTCTCTGCTACTGTGTAAAAAGTATGCAAGGGTTTGCTGGAAGTAACTTTGTCTTGGATATTAAATTTTGCATAAATTGTTAAGTTTTCTTTGTTCAAATGAAGTTTACAGATATTTTACTCATATAATAATCAACTAGTGGGTTTTTTTTTTCAATAATCATACAAAAAATGAAACACGTGTTCGTTCATCTGAAGCGAAAATGTTTATAAAATATGACATAATTATGTAAATGTTTAAGTATTTATTTATATATACAATACATACATACATTTCCATATATACAATACTTCCATCTTATGTATACAAATTAATGAATGTTTTATTTTATATAACAACCACTTACAACAGAATACAATACAATACAATTCAGTGAAACAACAATAATAATAATAACATCAACAACATAATACAAATAATACGGGTCTGGTTTTATTATACATGTATTATTATTCCGCGCATATTAAAATTATACTTCAAATAATTTTCTTTCAATTAAACTGAATTATTATACAATATCTTCTACCATCAGTTTATTAAACAATTTGTTACCCTTGATGACTTTTAACATTTATATAATATTTTATGCAAATGTTTAAAAAGAATATGGTGAAAAGATTCCTAAACTAAACAAAACAAAACTAAAATGTTTGCCAAATAAGTTAACACATTTATTGAAGCCATAAACAATAATCAAATAAAAATCTTACTCACACGCGTCTTAAAAATAATATTAAATTGGAGCAAAGTGAAATCGTCGTGGGTTAAAAATTTAACTAAATTGGGCACCAGTATTTGGATTTAATAATATCATTTATGTGATATGACATTTTGTATTAGTACAAATTTTCATATTACACATTTATTTTCACATACATAGTATACAATAATATTAACAAAACTCCATGTGATAAAGATAGATAACTCTTTTTCCATATAATAATCTAAACTTTATATTCAATTTGGGTCAAACGCTGGAATATCGCTATCAATTGAAGCAAATCATCCAATTCACGCCGAAGCGTAGTTTTTGTCCAGATTTCGCATTTGGCTCAGAGATCTTTCCTAAGGTGCGCTAATCTTGGACAAGCGCATCACTTGTCGTGCACATGTAAATTCCATCATGGAAAGTATTAAAGTGACTACTACGTCCAACTAGTAAAATTTCTTTAGCAAACAAAGGCCTGATTTATATATGCAAATAGTGACCCAACTTAGCTTAATTTGAAGCATCATTGCCGCGAGCAGCATAAAGAAAGTTTGAGTTTGCCAAAAAAAAAAGGCTTAAGACAAATCACGTGAGGCCCTTGGTTTATCCACAACACTACCTTACATAGAGATCTTAAGTAACCTAATCTTTAAGTCTTGAATGAAATAAATTTTCAGATTAACCATTGCAATTCAAAGGAATTCTTATGTCATAGAAATATGTCATATAAATACATCATATAAATATATCATAAAAATATGTCATATAATAATGTCAAATAAATATGTATTTCTTACTACATATTCATATTTCTGCATTACTGAGTTAAATTCCAGATAAGTCTATCTATTCCAATAACTTGAGTGGCTTATTTGATTTAACAATTTTACAACTCCAGATGAAGTATCCGCTGAAAATCATTGATCTCGTAATTTATTTTCAATGTGCGGGAATCAAAAAATGTTATTGGGTGCTAAATCAGAACAATTGGAAACTCAAAAAGTCTCTTGTGTGATCCGAATGGTGAGAGCTTTCATTGTCGTGGTAAAGAATGATTTGTCTTAGGTGATTCATTTTCCCCAATTCATAGAATAGTCTTTGCAAAAAAGTAAATGCAAAAAACTATTGTTGTGTTTGGTAAGCCTAGTATAATAATTTTCACCTTGATAATGTATCTACTTTCACTATATTGATTCTATGTAATGTTTTGATCAGAATCAATAAACACAAAGACATCGTACAAAGTGACATTTTTTTGTTAATAAGAAAATTTAAAAGGTCAACAGTGTTGGTTTGAAATTATTAATAAGATTAAAAACTGATCACTGATTAAACTCAAAAAATCAGTTCTAGAAAATATATTTGCCGTTATCATAATCATGTATCTATTACCATTTAATGGATAATATTATTGATTGAATTGATATTGATATGAGATATAAATCCTTAAAATACTAAGTTTAATAATAAAATATTGAAAAAAAAAAAATATATTAAACTTACCAAACTATCAGCAACATTTTGACTCATTCTATATGTTGTTGTTGATCAATAAAAAAAATTGTATTATAGTAGTTTTATTCGTTCTCCCTCTGGATCCTTGATAATTTTGTCTATATGATGATTTTGTACTTGATAATGGAAAACGATAACAACGCGTTTGAGACATTTTGACGTCACACACAAACTCACAATTGAACAAATAAAACAAAAGAGAAAACGTAATGCAAAAGAAACTAAAATAAAGCTCATAAAATGAAAAAGACTTTCTATGGTTTTTAATTTTATTATTATTTTTTGAACAAGTTTAAATCAACTTTTATAACGAGAGATTTTTACATCGATACAAATACTCGTATTTAGTGTATTGATTGAGCTACAAAAATCGGCGTAGTTCCGTGTTAATACCGATTATCTATGCAAGTGATGGTGTTGCACAAATAAACATCATTATTACTATTATTATTATCATCATGAAACTTTTACACTTTCTTAAGGTTTAAACATTTTTCATTTATTTTTCTTTTTTTTAATTTTTCATAACTTTTTTTATTTTTATTTTTTTTTTTTAATTAACAAAATTTTTATTGAATTTCATTAATGCACAAAATCGTATATTTCACTTCAACTTTTTTAAATGGACTGGAAGCATTTGAAGCATTTTCCTGCAGTAAGTGAGATTTGTTAACCAACTGAAAGAGATACCAAAAAAAAGAGAGACACAAATTATTGGTTAAAACGAAAGTAGTGAAAATCAGTTTTTTTTCTTTCTTGTTTTTTTTTTTTAAGTTTCTACTAAATAAAAATTTACACAATTATGCTTTGGTTGTTGATGTTGTAGTGATTTGTTATTGCTTTTTGTTGTCGCCGCCGTCGTCGTCATTGTAGTAGTAATAATAAAAAAAAACTGGGAAAGTACGCAGAGTGAAGGCAACCGCTAACGCATATCAAAAATATTAAATGGTCATTGATGGCATACCAAAGTCCAAAAAGATTGATGGATGAGGAGAAAAACTACATACATGAAATAAAGATACCATACACTTGATACGCAATATAAAGAGCTTTGTATAGATATAGAAAAATCGAGACAAGAAAAGATAGACTGCAACATCAGATAGACAGTAGATACTCATACTACTTAGTTGGATATTTGATATTGATTTGAGTTTTTTTATTAAATTTATAATCAATGTAAAGATGTACAATCATTTTGATTTATTTATCTAAAGCCTTCTAAAAGTTTGTTTAAAGTAATTGCCAAATTGGCACTACTATTGGTAAATGGCATGGGCGTAGTGAGGGGGCAGACCGGACAGCTGAACCCCCGCTGAATTTGAAATCACTTTTATCCAAATTCTTTGGATATTCCATCAAATATTGTATATGTTTAATACTCCAGTTTGATCGTGTCCACAGTGTGACTTTGATCAAATATAGTATGCACCATGGCTTCACTTCCATTAGATAAGCGATGTGTAGCATACACTTCATACATCGTATTCATGAATGTAAAGGAGAAATTCCGAAAGCAAGCACATTTTCGCCTTCTTTGCCACGATAAGGCACTTCAATTATTCATATCTTTCATTACAATATTACGCAAAATATATTCTGCCCTGGCCCCCTCCAAGATGAACTCCTGGCTACGCCCATGTTAAATGGTGATTTCTATTGTGTTTAGGGATGCAACATTGCTCATGTCAAAAACATTGATGCTTATGAACGATATTTTAGAAAACAATACTATTGTCTGAATTTTCATTTGAACAGTTGTAAAACCAGTATTGGTCCAAAGATAATCTGACTAATGGTTATGATTAAAAATCATAATATTTGATTCATTCATTTGATTAATTAATCATGAATCAAATTTAAAATGATTTAAATTAATGATTAAAAATCATAATAAAAAATTTTAATCAAATTGATTAATTGACTAACAAATTGATTGGTTAATGCCAACACTGAGTAAAACATATTCACAATGTTGTTATTTTGATTTATTGAAAAAAAAAAAAGTATTATTTATTTCTCATAATAGACAAAAAAAAAAATTATTTAGACAACCTGCTCCTCAGTAAGAGGTTCCTTTCTTGAGTCTCCAGTTTAAGAAAACATCCGCTCACTGGGCACCGAAATTGCTATGATTGGCAAGTATATCATTTATGTAGACCTGGAAACATGTGAAATTCAAATTCTGCTTTTTGTTGTTGTATATGTTGTAATATATTTCATGTTCTTATGCTTTAATTGTTCGTAGTAACTCCATATGTCAGGTTCGCGTTCATTGTTTTCGTCCTTTTCAGATACATCAGAGGACTCAGTTTGTAGAATAATTCTTTGCATACTGGTTATGTAATTGTTTATATAATTGTCGCATCTATGAAATGAATCAGCTTGAAACGTGGATCTAGCATAGAATTCACCATCGCCGCTGTATCACAGTTCATAAAGTACGATATATCGTCGATGTTATGAGTTTCAATTTCGATGTTTTGAAACATCGAAGTATCGTTTGCATCCCTAATTGTGTGAACGGTTGTCAGTCCCCTTGCCCTTTCAGTCAATGGACTGGTAGCACTTCCTCGATTTATAACTGTTACAGGCTAAAGAATTGCCACTGCAGTGTCAACGATTGCCAGGCACCCTGACCGTTTTGTTTAGCAGCGATTGCTACGATTGATAACTGTGATTGTCAAAAATGCAGTATGAACACCGATTTCTGTGATTAACAGCTTGAGTACCGTGATTGTCTAAGATTGATCATTCTATTTTTGATTGACAGCAGGCAAAAACACAAATACATTTGAATCGCTCATTCAAATCTACTTTAAATCTTTCTTTCTCTCTTTGAACACAGTCAATCGCAGTCCATCACATTATCAATCTGCGCAGTTTGCAGCAATATGAACACTTGTCAGTCACTGGTCAGTTGATTGTTAAGAACTCCCTTTGTCAATCGATTGACCACAAAGACTGCCTATTTACATTGACATAGTATGAATACAAGGTGCTTTTGACTGCCATTCTAGCTATCTAGTCTTCGATTGGGAACGCCATGAGTGACAATTAGTGTAAACATATCTTAAGTTTGATTGAAATTTTTATATTAAACTAGCGTACACGACACGGCTTCGCACGGATTTTTTTCCTTTCTTGGCATCACAATATTCTCTCCGTTACACTTTGACTATCAAGAAAGAACACAGTTTGAGTATCAGAAAATTAAAAAGTGAAATTTAATTATTTTTTGTAGTAAGTACTCGTATACTTTAAGGGGTTGTTTAAATATCCCAGATCTCGGGAACGAGGACACATATCAGGAATAAAACTATCTTATGTTCAAGCCGAGAAGCAACCATATAAATTCACAAAATTTCAATGAAATCGGATGAACGGTATGGCAGCGCATAACATACGAACAATTTAAAACACTAATTTTTTTTAATATATAAGATTAGAAGTTCAAAGAAATTTGTATTATTATGAGAAAAAATTTAGATAAATTGAGAATTTGTTCACGGCAAAATAAATATTTTAGCGAATGTTGGCGAGTTTGTAATTGAAAAACTATAGCTAATTATTATTTATGAGGTCATAAAATCTTAAGGTTTTCTGTAACGAACTTCCTTGAAAATAAAATAACATGGTGCCAAGCATAAAATTGATGATAGGTTTATATCGCCATCATAAAAATTACTTCGTTTGGTTTGAAATTTGAAATATGAATCCATTTTATGTGTACTCAGTCATCATCCTCATTAGTAGTTAGGCCAATATCACATTTCTTCCACTCTATGGTTCACAGTTGTTTCCCTTGAGTCATAAAACTTTAACTGAATATGATATTAAGTCATATAATTATATTCCCAAAAGATGTTGATTGTAGTCTTTCAGTGGAACGATGAAGGAAAACTGCTTCTAATAGTAAAATTATCTAACTATAGATGTATATTTCTTTCATGTAAAGCATAACTGACTTAGTAGAAAATAAGTATCATAAAATCTTTAGAGAAGATGCAATGTCTCTTTCAATGTTTTACAATAATAACGAGATACAAAAACCTTTTTTTTTTTTTTTGGAATTAGCAGTGATTGTAAAGGAAGATCAACACGGACCAACAAGGATGTCCAAAGAAATATATTGCTTAGATTTCTTTAAATAATTTTCTTTTCAGTAAATTGAAAAATATGCTGTAAAATGAGAAGATTCAATTTTGGCAAAGAAGTAGAAACACTACATGTTACGTGCCACAAATACGATTTACGATATTACAGAGACGCTCACAAAAGTTCATAGCGAAATCATTCATTAATTGTGTGAGTTGAGTTCATTACATGAAGTTAACAAAAAGACAAAAAAAAAAAAAAAAATTTAAAATGGAAAAATCAAAGACTTAAAGAATGACGAATTTCTTTTGTTTTATTGTTTTTTCTCGTTGCTATTTTGCTCTTTTGTGAACAATCATTAACGACAACAGCAACAAACACGACACCAACAAATGTCTTCTTCGCTTCTCTACTACTACTTACTACTACTATACACATAAGAAAACAAGAAGCTCAAATGAATGGATGGATGAACAATCAGAAATATGTATAGTACAACAACAAACTCAAATAAAAAAGAAGAGACGAGAAAAATTTTGCACAAAGCGCGTTTTTAACTAATGAAAGTTGCAAAGAAAGACCTGTCGCACGTCTGTCTGATTGTCTCTCAGTCTGTCGGCCTGTCTGTCTGTCTGTCTGTCTTCTCTTGTATTCAGATATCGTATATAATATATTTACTATTATATTTACATATATAGTTGTTGCTGTTGCTGTTACAATATTATTGTTGTAAAAGTACATGAAAAAATGCGGAAAATATATTTTAATGTTGTTGTTATTGTGATAATTGTATGAAGCATGCGTGCAACGCAACCATAAGCAAATACGAGTAGTAATGTAATGCAACAACATACACACACACACACACACACACACACATACACACTACATTACACCACAGACAGGTAGATTTAGATACTTAGCTGGGTTACCATATACCATATAAAATATTAATATCGTAATTTCACATAATATCGTACATATCGTAAATGAAGCTACTGGCCTAGAGCTTCGTTGACAATAAAAAAAATTGTCATTTTGCCATTTGAGCACAGAAAACAGTTAATTTTTTTTGCTTTGTGATATTTGGCGCGCATGCGTAAACGTCAACTGTTTCTTATGATATATGTATGTATTTGCAACAATGTATCTAAACTTATGTTGATATGCATAAATTTGTTCTGAATTTTATTGTACTTCTTGACTCAATGATGAAATGTTTCTAGTTCCAACAATTTTTAACATTTATTCAAGCATTTCAAACTGTCTGTCTGTTCGTGTTGTAAGATTCATTCTTCATTCTTACAACTTAATTATGATTACGCATGCCTCATTTAATTAAGTTAATTATGCTTTATGTAGTCGCACATCTACTTCTTTTTGTTCTTTTTTCCATGACATGGCAAGCTTAAGCTGACTAGAAGGGGGGTCAAAATAAAATTATGGGGCCCCTTAATAAATAATTGTCTCAATAGATACATTGAAGAATCGAAGTATCTGAAAATGAACACTGCCAGTGTGATCCTTCATTCTATTTGGATTTTTATTAATCCCGGTATATTTTACCCATTTTTTAAAATATACATTTCTCAAATTTGCTTAATTGTGAAAACATTTAGTTCAAATTCGATGTTGGTAGCCTGTATTTTCAAAGGCCCCAATCATTTGTCCATGTTGGTAGTGTCGGTTTTAGCACTAGCAGCATCCCGGGTGAGATTTCCCCCCTCCATTCAAACCAGTAAATAGGGATCGCTCAATGAGCGAGCGGATATAAAGCCGCTCTCAACCCTAACGCCAATTCTGCATATTGCCACTATGAAAGCGCACAACTTACTTGGAACTTTTATTGATCTAGGTTCTTTGGTTTCTTTTTCTTAGGATTCTTCTGTGGAAATTCAATTTTGATTTCATTTTTATTTGGATTTCAGTTTGTATTTCGGATTATTTTTGCAAATGTCATTTCATTCCCAGTTTGTATTCTTCCTTCTGGAAATTTTTGGAGTTTTGTGCTTATCAAAGAAAGTAGATTATACTTATATTTCTTTTATTATTAGTGATCCTGGATGTCCTTTATAAATTAGATTTCTAGGCGGAGAAGTATAAGTGAAAATATTCTGTGTCACCAACCCAGGCAATTTGGGTACGAAGTCTGGTCAGGGTCTTTATTTGGTGCCACGTGTAGTAGAAACAGGGTCATCTAGTCGGGAACCATTTGGAGTTCAATTTGTTATTGTCTTCAGGAACAAAGTCTGGCCAGAGGCTTTATCTGGTACCACGTATGATAGAAACTGAGTCAACAACTCAGGAACTCAGGGGCTGTGTCTGGTGCCACGGATGGACGGGAGCCCAGAACTTATCAGAGGGTGTGGCCCCTTTATGGGAGTATCGTGGTGGCTGTTGATTAGCCAAATGCGGGTTAAATTTTAACTCGGCATGGAGTTGCGTTATACAGCAGTGGAGGTTTTAAGATAGGCCTCAACTCCAGACCAAGTGAGTTATATGGACCAAATAATTATGATACTGGTACCTACGGATATACGTCCAGGGAGACTTTGATTGACGTCTATCAATCTTTGTGCTTGACACCATGATAATAAGCCACCACTATAGGTGTTCACGTTAAAATAATTGACTCTCAGTTTGTATCCAGAGCCCCTTGGCACCTCCCAAAGCTCTAAGCCCTTAGGTAACGTACCTATGATGGCATGTTACACATATGTATAAGTCAAGGACACTTGTTGCTGTTCTATTATTGTAAGAAGGGTGGGTAGTAGTAATCATCATCAAAATTAACATATTAAATTATGGCAACAGGTGAGTGTATCTACATATACATATACAATTTGTACACGTCAAGACGAGAACTTGTTTCATATGATGAGCCACTTTTGCAAAATCAAAAAGATAAAGAAGAAGAAGACAAACTTGTCAAAAGAATATAATAATATTTTTCCTTACTAGTCAAAACACCCACAAGTTGTACCAGTTTATTGACGTGTATTCTTGTTATTATTATTACTACCTATTATTTTTATTATTGTGAGCAACAAACACCAGCTGAGCAATACAATCTCAGAGTGAGTTGCGTGAGTATCTTATTCTCGTTTTACGATATTACTCCATATTATGTGGTGAGTTGTTGTTGTGTTGTGTTTGTTACTCTCACTTACGTTTGTTCACTCTTTTTTGCTCTCTATGACGTGCTCTGACAGATAAATGATCTCACATTACTGCAGACTCGTTCTTTGGGATGTTTGACAGTTGTTTTTGGTTGTCTGTCTCTTTGTCTCTCTGTCTGTCCGTCTATTTGATGTTTTTTTACCTCTTCATTTATTTTTGTTTCTATCTTTTACGATATTAAAATGCTTTATTAGCTAAAAACAACAACAAAAACAACAATAACATTAGCAATAAAAGCAGTTAAATCTTCTATTTTATATTTTCGCTTAATTTTTTATATTTTATTTTTTTTTTTTTGTGTTTTTAGATACTTTATTTGACGTAGCCTTTTATTTAGCACTTTGTTACTTTTTTGTTTGTCTTTTTTGGTTTTATTTCGTTTGCTCTGCTTGCTTCAGAAATATATACAATAATAAAACTAAAAGACAAAAGCAAAAACAACAACTACAACAACAACATCAATAATAATAATAATAATGGCGTAACTGGTCAATAGCCAACAAAGCAGATTTTTTCAATAAATTATAAAATTTTCCTTCAGCAAACAAAACAAAACTAAAAAACATAAAAATACAAGAAACATGTTTCAGTTAGTCAAGTCATTTAGTCATAATCATAATAATCATTGATCGTAGATTTTATTCACCTTAAATAACTTCTATGATGATTTTTGATTAGTAAAGCCTTCTCTTTTTTTTCCAATATTTTTTAAAAGGGTTTATACTTTTTTTTTTTTTTTTTTTTTTTGTATTTGTGGATATTTCAACGATTATTTGTGGTTAATTTTTTTCAAAATTTTTCCTTGGTATACACTCTCACTCCACTCATTCACTTCACTACTCATTTCACTCAATATATAATGATAAATGCCATTAAAGATTTTCGTTACGCCTCACAGACATTACGATCAGCACATACATATAATTCAAACAACAACAATACAACGCCGCCGCGAACATTTTATTTTGTATCTGATGATTTTTTGTTTTCTTTTATTTTCTTATTTTTTCAAATTTTTTGCTCGTTGCCTGCGCACGTTAAGAGCGACATTGTATATGTCGTCTGTCTTTGGTTGAAAGTAATTTGCGATTGAAGTCAGAGCCAGACTTGGCCAAGAGTTTTCGTCTGATTTTGAAGTTCATTCTGCAGTTTCTTTTTACGAACATCAATGGCACTCACTCACCTGTGAACATTGTTGATGTTGTTGTTGGTATTATTGTTTACGCTCGCGCAAGCGTTAAAGTAATTTAAGGCAGTGATACAGAGAGAGAGAGAGAGAGAGAGAGAGAAAGAGCGTACAAGAAATCTTTTTAGAGATCTTACAAGCTTACTCTCTCAATCATTTTCTCTGCTATTCACCACAACTGCCTGTTGTGTGAATAAAACAACTTTAAGCATTAAACTACTTTAAGTGTCAGTACATGTAAAGTGATATAGGGTAATATAAACTAATAAAAATTGAAGCCAGAGCCAGACTTGGCCAAGAGTTTTCGTCTGATTTTCATTCTGCAGTACCATCATCAATGGCACTGTATCTCAGCATTTCTCACTTATGGTGAAATGGTGAAACTAACTACGTAGCACGCTTTGTGAGCATATTAACTTTGGACGCTTTGATAAAACAAGTTGAATTGTATTGAAACAAACTACACAGATGTGTTATGAACCGAAAACAGGTGTTTTCAAACGAAAAAATAACTGTTTAATATTTCAGAACATATCCCGTTGATCCCACAAATTATGCTACTAACAAGGAAATCTAGGAAACATAACGAGTGGCGTTTTAATATTGTATCATTGTTTGTAATATCATATTATTCAACTTTGTTTTCAGTCGTTAACAAATTAACAATTTCAGTTCAATCATTAGGTCAAGTGCCAAGACAATAATTCACCATATATCAAAATCATCATAATCTTTCCTATTGTCCTCTATTTGAAAAATGATATGATTCATGATTACTTTTAATGATAATTTCAGTTTTGTTTTCGGGTCCATACAACAACATACAATAAAAACAGTTCGAGTGTTGTACAACAAAAAAATTGAAGAATAGGAAGAATAGTCAACATGCAAAAACAGCTTGTACAAGTTGTACAACAAACAATTAATATTTACATTCAACGTTAACAATTTGTTCTCTCTGGCCTTTACGCTCGCGCAAACGTTTAAGTAATTTTAAACAGAAAACAGAGAGAGAGACAAAAAGAGAGTACAGGAACTCTTTTTAGAGAACTTACGAATTTACTCTCTCAATCACTTACTATGCTATTCACCACAGCTGTCTGTTGTGTTTAATAATACTTTAACTACTTTGAGTTACAGTGAGTGTAAGGTAACATAGGGCAATATAATAATAAAATAATGTAAAATCTGAGTGAGCATGAGTTATATGTTTGGTCATGGGATAAACAAACCACTTGGTTTGTAGCTTCACTAAGCAGAAATACCTTTCCCATTCAATTGGATGTTAAAACAGAGTAGAGTTTAAATTGTTCATTTATGTAGCTCCATGTAAATGTATTTTTCCGCCTTCTCTTTGAATGAACCTTTTCTTTTCCCCATTAACTTTACAAAAGAAGATTACAACTTATTTAGTTTTGGAAGTATCGACTTGATTTGCAGTCTATATTGCTTCTATGACCATCTTGCTATGCTCCAAGTATCATCATCCACAATCCTCCCAAGCAATTTAATTACTAAATCCCCCAAAAAAAATCCATCAAATAAAATTTGTTTCATAGTCCTTACTCTGATGATTTTAGAGCAGATCAGATGTATTACTATACTCACACCCAAAATTGGGGAAATCCCCTTCTCTTGGATCTAAAGAAGCCTATTAAGTCAAAAGCATAAAATCTAAAAAGTTTAAATTTGGTGTGATGTCTCTGTATAAATTAGTTTAGCACACGAAAGTCTCCCTTTCCTCAGAGGTGCTCCACAGTGAAGCTTACCCTCCTTAAACATACTAACTTGTTCATTTAAAATGTGTTGAGAATTAATCGAGTTTAATTTAAAGAATCAAATTTATTTACTACATAATTAATTATAATGTTAATATAATATAATTATCCTACTAAAAAGTCATAAAAATACTTCTAATGTTTGCTTTTCTTTTTGTGAGACTTATGATGTGATGATGATGATGTTTCTTTATCATGACCTTTCTTTGATTTCTTTTTTAATTTTTTCTTCTTTTCTTTTTTTACTTTTCCTGAAGTCGACTTCTTTTTCTTATATTTTTTACTTAATTTCTTTCTCTTATGATGCCTTGAATCATCATCACTACTATTGTCACTACTACTCGAAATTGAACTATCACTTTCACTATCAGTTGTATCCAATTTCTTCTCCTTCTCAATCCATTGCTCCTTTTTATTCTTTGATTTCTCATCTTTTTTGGGAAGGGTTGAATTTATAGGTTGCTTTCTCAATTGCTGAAGTTTCTTAACGATATCGCTCTCCTTCATACTAGTTACAGGAGGATTCATTGTCCCAGAAGAATGCAATGTTCCAGGAGGATAACATTTTCCTGGTGGTTGTGGTCCATAAAGACCATCGGAAGATGGTGCCGGTGAAATAGCACATGGTTTCAAACCTTCTGCTATTTGCGAGCGCTCAGCGCGTGTTTTATAAGGAATTTTCGGTTTCGATGGAATTATACTATCAGGATTCTGTAGTCTTTCAATTGGCTTTGACATTGCTGAAAATATTCCACGTGGCGGTGAATTATTTCGGAGGACATTTTCAGCAGCTGCACTTTTTGGTTTGGGAGGTGGCAAGTTCATTTCTCGACAAAATTCATTTAGGAAATCCTCTTTTGTTACAGGTCTCTTTATTTTTGGAGCTAAATTCGGTATGTTCTTGTAATCATCATTATCAAAAATTAATTTGAATAAGGGAAGCTTCTCCGAAATTGGTTTATTTTTACTTTCTTCAACTTGTTTTTCCAAATCTGTTTTCGGAATGAATTTTTTTGTATTTACTTCCACTTTTTGCTGTGATGTAGTGGCGTCAGTGGTGGTGGAAGTAGTAACTTCATTTTGTTTTGATTTATTTGAGGAAACTGCCGCATTTAACAAATTCACCAATTCCTTTGCCTTCCGTTCGGCCTCTACATGTTTCGGTAAAATGACAGGTGTTTTGAAATTATCCTTTGTATTAACCGATGCTTCCAAATAATTAAACACTGAAAGTTTTGGCGTCTTTTTCATTGATTTTTCTGAAGACGGTAGTGTTCCACCATATGGTTCTGCTACGTTATAGCGTTTGCACAGTGTTGCACTGGGTTTCCACGGGCATTTTGAGCGCTTCAAGACAGCTTTCTTTTTAACCTCAGGCACAGGAAGCGCTTCTTTCTTTTCAGTCTCTTGCACAGCTGCTTCAGTAACAAAACGATCAGACATGATGCCACCCAGTGGCTTATAAATCTTCCGTGCTTGTATGAATTCCTTTGCTTCCTTTTGACGATCCCAAGGTGAGAGTGTCACCGGTTGTCTATCATTCAAAAACTTCAAAATATCAGACTCCACTTGTAAGTTACTAGCTATGAATTGTTCATAGCGTTTCTGCTTTGCTGGATCATTAATAAATGGTTTAAAGCCACCGCTTGGTATACAAGAATCTATAAATGGAATAGATAAAGTTAATGAATAATGAAACAACAAGAAAATTAAAAAAATTTCTTACCTAAATGTTTTGTCTTTTCTGCTGCTTTCTCTAACAATTTTGCATTATCCGATTGTACTTCACTCAACACTTCAACACTTGCCACCTCCTCTACCGGTTTAGTCAATTTTTCCTCACCTTTTTCTGTAATGAGGCCACCACTTGTAAAATTACTACTCGTCGCATTGATTCTATCAAGTAATTGCTTTGCACGATCGCTAGCTTTATTGTTCTTTGTATCCTTGGTCGATGAAGCCATTTCTACTTTTTCTACTTCTACTTCTTTTTCATTGGACACTTTCTCTTCAGTTTTGGGCACTTCTTCACCCAATAGTTGTGCACGTTTGTCTGGATCTAAATCATGACGTCCCAAACCTGCCTTTTTATATTCATTTTTAACTTCTAATTCTTGCAATCGTGTTGGTTCCATTGGTTCAAAACGACTTTTTCGTACAGCCCAATTCCTAGGCTTGAAATCACGTGGTAAATCAATGGTAAAGGGCTCATTATAAGTTGTGCTGGCTTTGTCTTCGGAAAATCCTTCGATTACGTTTCGTTCTTGAACATGCTTCACTTTCTTTGCTTTCGGTTTGCCATCACCGGCCAATGAGAAATCATAACGCGATAAATCTTCACGAGCATATATATCCTCATCCTCCTGTTCAAATACACCAACACCAAAAGCTTGACCTTTAATGGAAAGCTTTTTATTTTTATCCATCACTTCAAGCGGCCCAAAGAGATTTATATGTTGCGAAGTGGATGCAACATCGCCGCTACCTTTGGATAAAACGGGAGCACGACTTAGACCTGTGTAGCTCATACCAAATCGATTATCTTTGACTGTAAAGAAAATCTGCTCAAAATCATCGGGAGCAAATGTAATCTCTTCGTCGATATCTTCATCGCTACCGCTATTCCCTTCTCCATCACTATTGCCACCGTTATTATTCGTACGCAATCCATCCTCTTCACTGCAGCCATAATGTTGTTTCAAATATTCCTCCCGCTTATTGCGAGCTCTAGATTGCTTCTTTTCCTTTTGTGTTTGTCGCGGTCCAACACCTTGACCCGGTTTCCAACCCATACTTTTTAGAATACGCACAGCTACTTTATCGCCCACCGGTTTATAGAGTTGTTCTAATACCGGCACACCAGGTATGGGACCATCAATGGGTTGCGCTAATTTTCGCTTACGACTACCTGCATTTTCATCCTTGGAAAACTCTTCACGTGTGCGTATGCCTTGTGGTGCAATGCCAAATTCACCCAAATCCTCCTGGTCCATAAAATCTTCAGGACGTTGCTGCGAGCGCTGTTCGGCACGTTCTTCACGTGAACTTTTAAAACTTTGTGGTGTCCAACCTTCCAAGGAACCAACCGTATTCCAAAAGCCAGCACTAAAGCCTCCCGTGAAAGCTCCATGAAAACGTCGTTTTCCATTTTCATCTTTGACGATTTGATCTTCGACAGTCACCGGCTTCTTGACAGGCACTTCATCTATAAACGTATACAGAAATGGATTCATCATTAATCATTAAATAAAGTTAAAATATATTATTACCTTTTGCCAAAGGCTCTAATGGTGTTCCAAAACGATGTAGATCTTCCTCCTCATCCATTATTTGTTGCTTAATTCCACTTTGAAGAAAAATTGGCTACAAAAGTAAAAGCAAAAAAGTCACCACCACCACATCAGCTGATGTGTTTTTATATTAAAGTGTCTTTCAAGTATATGAAGTCTCTAACAACATACACCAATTCAATACTGGAACATGCTGCCTGACACTACTTTTTGTGTAGCCCTGGCAGCACTGTAATTATAGACATTTAACAAAACTTGGCATTACTTTTGCCAATCAGAAACACTGCGACTTTAACAATTAAAGAGAAATTTACAAAATTAATAAAAAAAAAAATACACAAGAAATCGCAATAAATATATAAAAGTTTTATTATTAAAACATTTAAAAGATACTATATACATTTGTTGCATTGGAAAATGTAAGTAGATTATTATTTGAGCCTCAAAATGAAATTTGGGCCAACTTGAGCTCTGCTGCTGACTAATAATAAGTGATGTCAACAATTCTATTACCAATTTTGCTAGTACACAGTTGTTCATCCATTTTCTTGTTATTGGGCCTACCGCCTGTGTGGCAACGGCACTACAAACAATATCATCTGTTTATAGTTGGAATTTTTTATCGAGTAAGTTTTAACGGATTGGAAATTTGTAATTCTTATCATATTTGCTGACATTTTTCTTTTACTCACTCACTCACTACACTACACTACTCCACATACTATGCAAATTCATAGCCAACTTCATTAATCACGTACACAAAACTGGCCTAAATGTCTGACAAAACTTTAAAGATTGGAGCTCGTGTCGAGCTCACCGGCAAAGATATGCATGGCACAGTCGCGTACATTGGCATGACCAGCTTTGCCGTTGGCAAGTGGGTGGGCGTTGTACTGGATGATGCGAAAGGCAAAAACAATGGCTCCATTAAAGGCCAATCGTACTTCCAATGTGAAGAGAATTGCGGTATGTTTGTGCGTCCGACGCAATTGCGTGTTATTGGTGCTGCGCCAGATACAAGCAAAAAATCGTCATCCGAGGATGTTAGTACAGCCACTCCAACGCCTCAACAACCCACAAGGGCACGGCTGAGTGGTTCACGCACCTCACTTTCATCCAGTCGTCAGTCATTATTAGGCTCACGTACACAACTCGCCACTTCACACAATGAGCGAACGGCAAGCAATACAAGCATTGCACGTAAGTCACTGGCACCGGCACATGTAAAAGAATCGTCGTCGTCCAATGCATCACCATTAACGGCGGCAGATAGCGGTAGCAACAGTGGCATTGGTAGTACGGGTAGCGGTACTACTGGCAATAACAATGGCTCTCATGCCTCATCAAAACGAGCTTCATTTGTTGAGACTGGTTTTCTTGAAATACTCAAGCCACAGTTTACGCCGTCGCAACCGATGCGTTCACCTTCGTTTACAACGCCGCCAAATTCAACTGGTGGCAGTTCTGCTGAAGACAAAGCTGCATTATTGGAATCACAAAAGGTCAATGCAGATTTGCAAACTCAAATTGCTGATCTTACAGAAAAACTCGAGACACTGAAGCAGCGTCGCAATGAGGACAAAGAGCGTTTACGAGAATTTGATAAAATGAAAATACAATTCGAGCAAATGCAAGAGTTTCGCACAAAAATTATGGCCGCACAAGCTTCACTTCAAAAAGAACTACAACGCGCCAAGCAGGAGGCTAAAGATGCGATAGAGGCAAAAGAACGCCATGCCCAAGAAATGGCTGACATATCGGATAATATTGAAATGATAACATTAGATAAAGAAATGGCTGAAGAAAAGGCAGATACATTGCAATTAGAACTGGAGTCAGCGAAGGAACGCATTGAAGAATTGCAAGTGGACTTGGAACTGTTGCGTTCAGAAATGCAAAATAAAGCTGAAGCTTCCATAGGCAATAACTCTGGCGATGGAAGTACCGGTGGCATGTCTACCTATGAATTTAAACAACTTGAGCAACAAAATGTAAGACTCAAAGAGACTCTTGTACGTTTGCGCGATTTGTCGGCACACGATAAACATGACATACAGAAATTAACCAAGGAATTGGATCAAAAGAAATCTGAAGTAGCCGAATTGGAGCGAACCAAAGAGAAGTTATCAACTAAAATCGATGAACTCGAAGCAACAGTCGCCGACTTGCAGGTATGTCTTATCTACTGATCTATTATTTAATTTATATGTAGTATGTATGTAGTTAGAAGCGGAGCAATTTCACCAACAACACCAAAACATTTCAATTGGATTTCTGTTTCAATTTCTGGCTTTAATTGTATACATATTCATTTTGATGTCTCTTATATTATTTGCACTTATTATTATCTCACTCATCACTTAACTCATTTGAACCTCTCTTTCTCATCATTTGTTCATTTTCGGTTTCTCTTCTTTGGCTTTTTTTTTTTGTTTTTTGTTTTTTTTTAAATTCTATTCCATTGCAAAAGCTTTCAATGTCTGTCTAATTAATCTGCCACAAAACAACTATAACGTTGAGGTCTCTCGATTGATCTCAACTTGTAGCGTGTAGTCCTTTGTAGTCACTACTCACTGCTATATTTGTTTTGACTCCCTTTTCTTTATTATTGTTGACACATCTTCGTTACATACGAACGAACCTAATCTCTATTATTTTTCGTTTCTTTTCTGGCCAACAAACATATAAACGTGGGTTGCAGGAGGTAAAAGCGAAAAATCCTTTTAATTCTTTATTGTTTTATTTTTCTGTTTTCTTAATTTTTGTTTTGTTCATAATCAAAATTTCTCATAATTATCAAGCATCATAACAACAACAACATAACCATAATGAAAGTGTGAATTAACAAAAAATAATTTCAAAAAAATCTAAATATTGAAAATTCAAACATTTCTGCTTCAAAGGAACAAGTTGATGCTGCACTTGGTGCCGAAGAGATGGTCGAACAACTCGCCGAGAAGAAAATGGAATTGGAGGATAAAGTGAAATCGCTTGAAGAGGAAATCTCACAGTTGGAAGCTCTTGAGGAAGTACATGAACAATTGGTTGAGAGCAACCATGAACTAGAATTGGATTTGCGTGAGGAATTGGATTTGGCAAATTCTGCCAAAAAGGAAGTACTGCGTGAACGTGATGCTGCTATTGAAACAATCTATGATCGTGATCAGACCATAACGAAATTCCGAGAATTGGTGCAAAAACTAAACGAGCAATTGATCGATTTGCGTGATCGTTCGGCAAACAATGAACAGAAATCATTGCAGGATCCAAGCATGAAAATTGCGAGCGAGACCATTGATTATAAACAAATGTTTGCAGAATCAAAGGCTTACACGCGTGCAATAGATGTTCAACTGCGTCAAATCGAAGTGACGCAAGCCAATGAACACGTTCAAATGCTTACGGCCTTTATGCCGGAATCGTTTATGAGTCGTGGTGGTGATCATGATTCAATACTTGTCATTCTATTAATATCTCGCATTGTCTTTAAGTGTGGCATTGTTGTCAGCCAGACTCGGGAACGTTTCCCTGCAGTTGAATCAGTAACGCGTGAAGCCGTAACACAGGGTCATGCCGTGCAGCAGTATGCGTTTAAATGTCGTCTCATGCACTACATACACAACTTGCAATGCGCCCTACATCAAATTCTCTATGGACTTAATAGCTGTAATCCGGATACACTACTACGTGCCGGAAGCTCACTGCCGGAAATGGTAGCTCAGGAAAAGATAGTCGATGGTATAATTGAGCTTTTGAAATCCAATCAACTCGATGAGAATTCAACAACAGATAACATTGAAAAGTGTGTGGCCTTCTTCAATGCCATGAATTCGGTATTGTTGGCTGGCGAGGATCTCCTCAATGAGACACAAATGATACGCGATTGTGTTGCTTCATTGGGTTCAGCTTGTGAGTCAATACTAAGTGATACGGCGACAGCACGTGTTATTATCGAAGAGGCAGGTGCTACAAGTGATTCAATGTTGCTGATACAATTCCTTAACGAGCACATGGAGTCCATTAGGCAACAGGTGAAATTGATAAAGCGACGTTTGCCAACAGATTTGCACGTCATTAAGTGTGGTTTGTCAGAACACAAAGTGGAGGCAATGCGTCAGCACTCACAGGCTCTGAGTCGCATCATGTCCGCCATGCATCAAGCCACAAAGCAAGCAGTTCAGGTCATACTCACTTCCATTGAAAGCGATAATACAGCAGAACATACAATTGCCCAGGCTAAATATTGGGAGTTATTGTCACAGGCTTGTGAACGCATTTACGAGCAGGACGATCGCGGTCCTACGCAGAACTTTAAATCGTTGCTGGCACAGGCCAATAATGATATGCAACACATTGCACAACATTTGCTTGACAAGGAATATGAGATTATGTCAGCGGCCAATCAAAAACAGGAGAAACCCGTTTCTCCGATCCTTCTACGCGCTGGTTTAGTCAAAAAGCAATTGGAGCAAAAGAATGTGCTCGCTGCTACATTGGAAAACCGCGAGGCTGATATCAAACAATTGAAACTCGCGGCGAAAATGAAGCAGAACGAACTCTCTGAAATGCAGATTCGTAAAGATCTCGCTGAGAAGAAACTTTCAGTGCTACAAAGTGAATATGAGCATGCGGTTGATAAGTGGAAACGACAATACGAAGAATCTTGTCAACTCCTTCAACAGAAGGAGAAGGAATTCGAGGAGACCATGGACCATCTACAGAAAGACATTGATGAATTGGAAAGCGAAAAGAGTGATTTACGTGACAAACTCAAGTTGAATACGAGTGGTGGCAAAAACGTTTCATTGGATAGCTCACACAATATTACGGTTGGCAGCAGTGTTGGTGCAGGTGGCACATCTTATACTGCACATCATACAGTAACCAGTTCACCAATTGTTGCCGAAGAGTTGCAACTATTAAAGGCAGCATTCAATAATGAACGCAATACAAGACTTCGCTTGCAAGCTCAGGAAATACGTGACAAGCTGCAGAAATTCGAACCAATTTTTGTGCCTCAACCACAGGATAAACGTATTAATGAATTGGATGCCGAATTGACCAAGATGAAGCACGCTTGGGTGCTTTCATTGCTGCAGGCGCAACCACAAAATTCTGCGCAAAATCCTTCGGCATTTGTGGCAATGCAGCGTCGTCACCAACAGTTGCCGCAAAAAGCTGAAATAACAACACGTGCCTCCCACCTGGCTTCCGAAATTCTTGGTGAATATTTGCAACGCAAACCACATCGTGCCGCACACTGTGAATTTGCTGCATTTCCCACTGTTGAAGTGAAACGTGTGTTGAAATTGTAAATCGTCGGGGGTGGGGACATCAAATGTTGTTGTACTATAGTAGTAATTGTCTGTCATCTGTTGTCAGGTAGCAAATAATGGCTTTAAGTAACTGATTTTTGTGGAATATCGGATCTACTCTCATGAAATGTTCGCTATAAGATGTTCTATATATTTATATATATACACACACACACACACACACACACACACACAGATAACAAATTTATATAGATAGGCTAGATAAGTTGTGAATCAATGAAGACAAATCTATATAAAATTGCACAAAATGATTTTAGATTTTTACCTTTTATCTGTTTGTTGTATTTTAAACTTTGTCCCAAAAATCCTTGGTTTATCCCAATGAACTTGAAAAGGAATTTTAATAATTTTTATAATTTCAATAAAAATCACAATGCCTAAAGCTAAAGCAACATTAATAAATTAGTTTATATTATCTGTATAATAATGAAATCTAATGAAAGTTTTAAATTATTTGGGTATTATTACAATCTATTATTTAAATAAAAAAAAAAAACATCTCTAATAATTTTCCTTAATTTCTTTCTTTTTTTACTAACGAAATTATAAAATATATTTCGGATACAAATAAAAAAAAAAAATATTCTATAAATTTTATTATTGTCATTAAAAAGGTTCGAAACGAATATATGATATAATAACTAAGGATTGCTACTTTTCCCGTGGTATTTATTAATGTTGCAACGGAACCTCGCTACCGCCTCTGGTACTGCGGAACATCCGCATGAAATCGTACCTCCGCATCCGACTCTGCATGTTCTTAACAGATAGGTATAAATGTTTTGTCAATATGTGCAATACAGCGCCGGCCCTAGCGCTTCATCAAATAACGTTATGATTGTGGTATTTTAAAAGTTTATTTTGCGCTGGAAATTGTTTTTCGAATTTGGCTTTTTTTTTTGCGCCTCTTGCCATCTGGCGCCTAGAGCGACAGCTCCACTCGCTCTACCCAAGGGTCGCATTGGAGCGCATTGAAAATAGAGGCAAGCGAGTGGAGATGGTCGGAGATCCAGGCGAGAAACAGGTTTAGGAACCCTTGAGAAATCGTTTTGAAAGTGACGTTCTTTATTAACCCGGCTCCATTAACTGGACAACCGGAGGACAAGTTCTAAACTTCCATCTCCGCTAAAATGGTTCTTTACAATTCTAGTAATTAGCCATATGTTTGGGATTCAGTGGATTGAGGATCATTATCTAGGTACTTCATAAAGAAAGAAAAGAATGCGACAATTGCATTTATCTTTTTCACAAGACTCAACATTTTTTTTTTTATATTGTGTAGAGAATGATAATATTTCCTTGAAGATCGGATCGTTCTGTAGTTTGTTGGTCCTGGATGACTTACAAATCTATCCATATATAAAAATGGATGACCACATATAAGAATGAGATCGATAAACTCCGACACCGTTTGACAGATCACCAAGAAAGTTGGCACATATATGTATTTTTTCATGGAGAAGGTTTTTATGCTATTCATTTTGTTGTAACTTGCCATTAGTTGGCGCTGCTTAGATCACCTTTCAACTGATCGCCACAAACTTCGGTATACATAGGTTTTCGAACCCGGAAAATACTCTCACCATATCCATTTTACAATAACTTGCCATTAGATGACGTTGCAATGATCACATTTTACACCATTGAATAATAATATATACTTATACTATTTCTAATAAAAAAAAAAATCCTATGATTGACACGCTGTCATATTGACATTTAACTAGATAATTATTGATGTGAAACATCTTTGCTTTGGTTTGAGTTTGGTTTTGGTTTGATACCAATCGATCACGTCTCACTCATTCAAGAGAAAGAACCGATTTAATGTTGGCGGCATACAATTACTACAAGAACAAAGACTACAGACATCATGCACTAACTTGAACGCTATTTATAAGAAAGAAACGAATGCGACAATTATATTCATATTTTTTACAAATATACTGTCAGGGAAGGTTTAAACCAAACGACAACTTACCATTATTATAAGTGAATGGTGACCGTTCACACTATGCCATTCATTCTGTCATACAAGTGATTTGCTTGTGTGAACATGATTGACATAATTGTCATTTGATTGACGAATGACATGAGTGATTATCTCGTTGGCTCATTGTGCGCCAAGCTGAATTCCTTGAGTTGCGGGTTCGATTACCGCTCAAGTCTGGTCCTGCACGTTTCTAATTTCATCCAATCTTGAATTGAAATATTTAGTTTAAGATTAAGAAGTTATAAGTAAGGAAGTCTTACCAATCCTGCGATCTATAACACTTTTTACAAAATTTATTGGTTGTCACAAGATCAATTGCAAATAATAATTTAATTTAAAAAAATAAATAAATATATCCATTAAATATATCCTTCTCTCTTATAAAATGGGAATTCACTGTAAAGAGTCGAAACTGTGATTCAGAAAAATGAATAGCAAATGGGACCTATAAATGAACAATAGGAGGGAGGATTATTAAGCTGAGTAGCAGTTGTTTTAGGTAGCATTTTTCGACAAAAGATTTTGTTGCGATATAATTTTGTACATTGAAAGATTACAATTCTTGCTAAAAACTTCACGAACTTCACTGGGTTCTACATTAAGTGTTAAGTTAACTAAAGTTATTATGAAAAACCAAAATTAAGATTTTAACTTATAAAGAACTAGCAAACCCGGCTTGCTTCGGGGAGTACCCGGCAAAATTTCGTCAAAATCGGAATGAAAGAATTTATTTTATTTTGTTATGACTTACAATTCACAAAAACAGATCTTTAATAATACTTGACTTGATTGATTTGAAAATATGTTGATGGAAAATTTGATCCATCAATTCCTTTCTTTTTCGGTGTTCCGATCCTTACCAAATTTTACTTAAGCATTTCCCAGACTATACTAGAGTTTCCCTGAAAATTTCATTAAAATCGGTAAAGCGGTTTCGGAGTCCATAAGCCCCATAGACACATACTACATACATACATTCACTATTATGTATATAAATAGATAGATGGTATGGATAACCGCTTCACATAGTCAATCTATTCAAAAATTGAAAATAAAAAGAAATATTTTAAAACTGAGTTTCACTCAATTGGAAACTAAATATCTTCATATCTCAATTTGTGGTGTAAATTCCCCTTTAGCTCTAATGACTCACACACGATCCACAAAATACTTAATATTAAGAGAGCTTCGGATACTTTTTTTTTACTAGTTTTTTGTAAAAGAGAACCAAGACTAAGAGTGAATTAACGTTTTCTCTATTGTCAGCCGTTTTTGTTTTGTTTTACCCATTTGATCTTTCATTGTAAGGTTTTTATGCTCTTTTTCGTGTATTTCGAAAGTGAAGAACTTAAATGAATAACAAAAACAATAAAAAACATAAATTTATTAGATAGCAAAAGAAACGAATAGCCAACAGCTTTTAACAATATTAGCAAAAACAACAACAATATATGTGTAGAATGAATGGTAAAATGTGAAAACAATAGAGGAGAACAAGCTGCCTCGCTGCCTACTGCCTTATCAGAAACCAACAAAGAATTGAATCTAAATACTAAAATAGTATTATAGAAGCATCTAAATACTCGTAGCAAACAAAAGCTAATAAAATTGAACATGCACAATAATTCAACAAATGCATTTAGCTCCATTTACAGACATTGATATGTGTACCTAGATACATTCATATGTTTATAGGTACACATATTGTATATTGTGCTTGGTTAGGATGCTATTCTGTTTGGTGGGTTGGCTTGGGCTCTTGGTCTAATTGCATTCTTTGCCAGTTTTAGCTGACTGAACTCTGACAGTCATTCGTTCATACGTTCGCTCGCTCGCTCGCTCGTTCACTGACTCGAATGCTTGCTTTTGGGAAGATTTCAGTTTAGTATTTTGTTTTAGTTGTTATTGTCTGTCGTCATTGTGTGTACTTGGATAATAATTACTATTACTAGTTACACATATGTATAGTATTGGATGTCTCGTATATGTAATATGACTTGGCATAGGCTTCGGTTTTGGTTTCGTCTTTGCCATTATTAGGAAAGAAGTATATTTCAATGAAGGTTATGCCAACTGTTGGTTGCTAAATTTTTTCCAATTGTTGACTTAGCTTGACTTAGGGTCTATTTTTTTTTTTTCTTTGTATTTCTTTGGTCATTTACGAAATACCATTTTCAGAGGTCTTGATATTTGCGGTTACTCAAGTGGAACTATTTGGTTTTTTTTTTATTGTTTGTTTTTATTACATTGTTTTTGTTGAGTTCTTTATTGTTACTTGGTTATAATGATTTTTTGGGTAAAAAGGCGGTTTCTTTTAGGCCCATAGAGAACTTCCGCTTGCCTTTGACATATGTTTAGAATCAAGTTATATTTTATGTTTAAAATATTCAGCTTCCGCTTATTATTCTAAACCATATTTGTACAGGGAGAAAAATGTAAAAAGTTATGATGATCCTCAGCAAAGAACACTTACCTTAATTTGAAAAGTTATCCTGAGAACTCATGATCTTGATAACGTTGAAGCCATAGAAGCTTTATTTTAAATATATTTAAGTTTAACAAATTTTAAGACAGTTTATCTTTAAGCTTAGATTACTTTCCTCCTGAACCACCTATATCAATAGAGTTTTCTTACAGATCATATTTAAGTAAATTTTTGTGGAGATCAAACATTTGTTTTCAGTGTATTTACTGATAGACCAGATTCTTGTTTTGTCCATTGCCCTCTAGGCCGCAAGTCATATGCAATAATCATTCGCTTGAAACGTTCTTGAGTTTCTTTTTCTTGCGCCTCAATTCCCACTAAAGTGAACTCAGACAGTCCCTCACTCATTCACTCTCGTTTGCAGCACTTTGGAGTCTTGGGCGATGATATCCGTTTGTAGTAGTATATCCAAGTTTGTTCCGTTTGTTGTCTAACCCCTCATGTAAACATTACTACAAAACATATTAAAGTTGTTTTTTTTTTTAGTTTATAGTTTTTTTAGTCTTGGTTGTCGACGATGGTCTTATTTTATGTATTATTTCTTTATAATATACACTTCAATCAAACGTGAAAGGTATTTTGAATTTGTATATATTTAGAATGAATGATAAGGCCCCAATCTTCTCATAGAAAAATGAAATGTACGAGTATAAAAACTTGTTATGCAAATAAGGAAGTAAAAATCTTCCAAAAAGACTTATGGCCCGTGGCACAAATTATGTCAGGTTCGAATAGCCAACCGACTAAAAAACTCACTGGAGTGGGGAGTAATCCTTACGGTACCGTTAAAGAATTTCTTCATAGGGAGGTATAGTAGGCACCATTATTCACTCGTACATTTAAGCGCTCCTATAATGTTGGCAATTTCTACTGGGAAGAATGTCCAGTTCTATGTAGAAGTTGTCATGCGCCTTACAATCTCTTGTGAGCTGCAAGGAGATCCAAGGCGTGTATACATTATTCGTCGCTTCGAATCGGGAGCACTTTTGCGCAATGCAATTCTGCAGAGAATAAAATATGGATCCATAGTGTGTCCAAACATACGCAGATGCTGCCTGTAGCATCCATGGCTAGTTGCGATTGCATAAATTCGGACCCTATGTCCCCGAAACGACGCTTAACCCAATCTGCAATATTTGGGATAAGCTTGTGAATCCTCCGTGGCTCTGCACAACTTCACATGTGTTGGCATTTGTCATAATCTCATCACTGTTTGCTCTCTGATAAGATGAACGGGCGAAGTATTTATGTTTAGCAGCCAGAGCTTCCAAACATTTTTGTGTTTTTGAAGACTAACTAATTTTAATTCCTAAAATTATAAACCTTTTTCTTCCTTCATATGCAAGTATGTGAAGGATTTGATTTAAGACTATGTAGTTCCAACTTAGTGAAAGGGCTGGTATTTTTATAGGAACAAGAGGTCTAGATTAGAATTTCGAGCAAGTTTTTGTGTATAGTTTCACTTGAGTTTAGAATTCTTACCATTTTCCAAAGGTATGTTAAGATCGTTGTGGATGTCTTCATTCCTGATGTATGTCCCTATGACCTTGGTCTTACTCTGGATAGAGCAATCAACTGGATGAAGCAACCAGTTCAACCTTAAGCTCAAGCGTCTGTACTGGTGGTTTCTCAGTCCTAGAACGTAGCTCTCACTACTCAATAAGGCGATTCAAAGGCCAATCTAGATCTATGGCATCCAGCTAAGGGGCTACACTGCGGCCACCAAAGTTGAAATCATACATAACTTTTAGTCTAAAGTTCTTTGAATTTTAGTAGAAGGAGGCATCCTTCTTTGTTCGCAACTACGTTGTGACCTCAAGATCGCTACGATTGCAGATACATTGACGCCGCTATTAAATATCGCTTTGAGAACCACGTAATATAGATATGGTTGATAGATTCTAAATCAATACACATCTGTATATATCTAAATTGGTTTTTATTATGGAGTAGTACAGATTTGGCTCTTACACTCAGGGCTGAGACCTTAAAATTTCTTTCGATTAAATACTCAGATCATTGGGTATCTGAAAGTCGGACATATCTGATAAACTTATGTATTTATTTTTCTTGTCTTTGATTTTGTGGCATGAGTCTAGCGAATCTTGTATAGGGAATTATGCCAAAAAGCTTTATTACTTTTTGTTTTGTTTCTTTAGTTCTTTTATTTATTTTATTCTGTTTTTATTTCATTTTTTTATTACAAGTATCTTTCTCTCATATGTACGAGTATGTGCGGTTATGTACCTTATAGTCTTCGTTTTGTCGTACATTGTTTTTATGACTTATGATATATTTTTTGATGGGTGTCTTTTTGATATTTTTGTTTTTGTTTCTGTTGCTTTTGTTTATTTTCATTTTGGGCCACAATCGCAATTTTTGCGACCAATGACAATAATGTCGATGTTGTTGCAACTACTACATACTATGTAACATTGTTATTATTGTGGGTATGTCACAGACATTCGATATTTGTGTCAGTGGCAGCACAAGAAGCAACAGCAGAAGCAGCAGCTAAGGTTTCTTTTTGATTTTCTGCGCTTTTTTTTAGAAAGGACGTGTCAATTTGGCGGTCATCAGCTTGTTTACTTACTCTACTCGTATGTAGTGCGCATCATTCGTGCAGAGTTTAAGTAGGACAAAAGTCATAGATACAACAAAAAAAAAAAAAAAAAAAATACAAAAAGGTGATAGATACATTGAAGAAAAGAGAGTGATATGCATGTATGGAGTAAGCAAAAGATGATTGTAAAGCATAAACAAATTTCAATTTGGCGTTTTATAATCATATGAACCTGTTGCACACGCCTTTGACCCTGTGCTTGCTTTTTGTTTTGGTTTTTATTTTCATATATGCATTCATATAATTTGAATTTTTACAATGTCTCTCTCTCACTCTCCCAGTTTGAGATACGAAAACAAACCCAAAAATATTGTTATTATTACAACATAAACAAAGTTTTAACTCAATAGTTGTGTCAAAATACCGTAAAAAGGTTAGTCTGTTGTTTCAGTTCAACCAAAAGTGAACAAAAACTGGGCGTGAGAATTGCCAACTGACAAACACAACAAAGACAAGAAGAAAGAAAAAAAAAAAAACACATTTGCTACAATAAAAACAACTAAATTCTAAACTGGAAACTAACTACAAATACAAGTTACAAAAACAACTTCAACAATTGGTCAACCGAGGAAAAAAATGACAGAGTTAAAAGTCCAAAAACTACTAAATAGAATAGAAAAAGGCAATGTACTTCATCTATCCATACCCGAGGCACAATGGAATTTCATACTATTATAATAGACAAACAAAGAGACAGAAACATGTAGTCATAGTTAGATACATGATTGCGATAATTTGTACTTTACTTATCTATGTAACATTTTCATTTATATGTACATAGTATAAAATGAAAGACTAATCAAGAATGAACATTATTTCTAAGGTAATTAAATAATGTTGCAGTTGCACAACGGAAGTTTGATTTAATATTTAAGTATCTCAATAGTCTCTTAGGATAATCATGGTAAATTGGAAGTGACCTTTAACACATGAAATAAAGGAAAATCTATTAAAGTAAGCAATGCAGAAATTTGAGATACAAACTTACGAGTACAATTATTATGATACCATGATAGAATGGTGGTACGAAGGTTCAAAAATAAGGTCAAATTTAGATGTTATTCGCTGCATCAAAGCGAAGGAAAAGAGCAGCCTGGCGGGTAGGGTAAATAAAGATTGAAAACAGGGTATGATGTGATGAGAGTAAAAATATAAAAAAGACTAACTTTGGCTATGCCGAAATTGTAATACTCTTCACGCCACTTCTAGTAGTCCGAGAGTCTTGAAATTTATAAGGTTGATGGATATGGGTCAGAATCTTATAGTGTCCAAATTTCAAGTCGATGGTACAAAAAAACAAAAAAATGTTTCTAATAAAAACAATCATTTGGATACCGGGCTACTCCCTCTATTAGTCCGATTCGGTTGATTCCGACAAATGTACTGCGTATGGTAAAAAGAAAGCTCGGTGCAAAATTTCAACTCTCTAGCTCAAAAACTGAGGGACTAGTTTGCATACAGACAGAGACACGGACAGACGGACATGGCTCTTTCAACCCGTCTCGTCGTGCTGATCAAGAATATACTTATATACTTTATGGAGTCTCCGAAGTCTCCTTCTGTGTGTTACAAATTTCAAGACAATCTAATAATACTATTCACTGTGTGAAGAGTATAAAAAGAGCACAAAATTTGATAAAATGCAACCTCAGATTCCGTGTACTAGTAAGATATATGTATGTCTGTCTATATTCTTATATTGTAGTAAAGGAAACCTCAAAGAGGAACAACACAAAAAAGGAAGAAGATAATTACTGTTGATGGGTGCTTGTCTTCGGATTGTTGATTTTGTTGTTGTGCTGCAGTTGGTCTAATTGCAATGAGAGTATTTTTCTGTTTTTGGTGGTAGTAGAGAGAGTAAGCCAATTGTTATAAGTAGTATAAAGAGAGTAAAAGTGCTTTCTCTCTTTAAGGTTACCATCATAATCAACAGAAACAACTTTTACTAGAAAATAGATAATTCATTTCAGAAATTTAAATCTGCATAATTAGAAATATTTGCATATGATTAATCCAATTCATACGATAAAACTTGATTTTTTCTAAAACTTATGAAGCTTGAAATTCTTTGATTAGTTGTCTTCATTATTCAATTCCCCATCACAATCTTCTGTTTTGAATTATTTCACTCGTATATGAAGGGAAGTAAGTTGATGGATTAGAAAGATGGATTTTCACTTTGTTTAAATAATAAAATCTTTAAAAATTTTTAGAATATAAAATAAATGTGTATATATTTTTTCAGTTAGGGAGGAATACCTTCGAACATATAGCCATCGTCGCGACTATGTGTGTGGTATTTCCACTAAACCTCCTTCCTCTTTGCCTGGACAATATACAATACCTATTCGGGACTGCTTTCTGCATGCATTACTTCGGAGTAGGCGCCCAAGGCATCCCTTTTAGGGGTATCATCTTCTATTCACTTACGCCTTGGTATATGCTCGTAATCTTCCGCAGAGCGTAGTTCTGCTTCAGTGTTGTTGTGCCATCACTCGTGCATTTGTTTGCCCGCGACTCGAGGAAGGCGTTATCGTAATACCCCTTGAATATAGAATAACATTGTGATAAAGAAAAATGAGTAATAATAACATAACACTGTTTCTTTTTAATAATGAAAATATAAGTTTTAAAATTTCTGAAGATGAAATATAATAACCCAAGCAAGATTCTTTAAAAATCAGATATAGATGATTTTAGAAGATTAGAAGGAGAGGAGGAGAGCTTGCTATGGGAGCAACGTTCTATAACATTTAACTTGTAACTTTTTCAAAGAAAGTAGAGTCCAATTTTCGTAAGTAAAAAAGTGAGAAAGTAGCGTCCGATCGATCCGATATTTATTCCGTAAGTTTAGATAATGTCAACTCGAGCTGACTTGCGTCTAATCTTGTCAGCTTTAAAACATTATGAATTCTAAGGAACTTAAGAGTACTTTTGTATTTGAACGGCGTAATAAAATGTAACATATAAGATTTTATTTGAAATTGAGGAGTATAAATTAGATCAAAATGTAATCTCTCCTTAAGAAAAGCTTATAAATATTAGAGAAACTTTTCAATGAATGTAATATTTTAATTAAATTATTGATTCCTACACTGCTTTCTGCTGTCTACGACGTTGTCGACACTTTGATCATGTGGTTAAAACAGTTCACTGCTTTGAATTGAAATTTCAACTAATTTTTACAAAACTTTAATGAATTATACATTTAAACCTTCCTCATGTTTCACTCCGTCCATTGGTGAAATCCGTATGAAAATCCGTTCGATAGTTTTTGAGTTAATCCCGTTCAGACAGACAGACAGACAGACGCTGCGGTGACTTTACTTACATATTTTGATATTTAGTACATAGCTTTGGGAGTTATTGATTCCTACACTGCTTTCTGCTGTCTACGACGTTGTCGACACTTTGACCATGTGATTAGCACAGTTCACTACATTGATTTTGGAAAATTCAACTAATTGAAATTTCAACTAATTATTATAAAACTTTAATGAATTATACATATAAACCTTCCTCATGTTTCACTCCGTCCATTGTTGAAATCCATATGAAAATACGTTCTGTACTTTTTGAGTTTATCGCGCTCAGACAGACAGACAGCCACTCTGGGGGTCTTTGTTTTATAATATTTAATGATATTAATATGTAATTATTTTTAATAAATCATTAAATGAAAGAAAAATTATAATGAATCTTCATTTGATTAAAAAAAAAAAAAAAAAAGAAATAAATAAATTTAAATACAAAAACGAGAGTTAGAGGAGGAGATAATAACCTAATTTACATGCACCAATTTCAAAAGAACGAATTATAGAAGAAATGTTGAATACAAAATAAAGATATGTATATTGACCTATCTACAATATATAATACATATATGTATAATACTCTCCAACATTACTTGCATTACACTTTTGCATTGCAATATGTAATTCATTACTTTCTCTTTGAAACTACTATATAAGTATAAACTTTACTCACTCATTGCTCTCTTAATCTCTTAACGTTTTTATACTCTTAACAGTTAGTAAGTTATTTGGTCGAACAACTACAACTACAATAGAAAGAAACTTCATTCTACGTACGAACGAATGCGTATGTATGTATGTACGTGTAAGTAAGTAAGTTCGTTTTTATTTCTGTTTATACGTTCATTCGCACGTTCGTTTGGTTAGTTGGCTTGGTTACTCATTTGTTTTGCCAATTCCTCCAATTCAATTCAGTTTCAACAGTCGTGCTTTTAACACGTACCGTCGTCGTATTCCGTTGCGTCGTCGTCGCTTATACTTTAGTAGAAACATTCAGTGTCAGTCAGAGTTTTTATTTATATTCATTGGGAAATAATAGTAATAACGCGGTAAATAATTTTTTAGTTCAAAACCACACATCATAATAAACAATAACAACAATAGCAAAAAAAAAAAAAAAAATTATAATCGCATACGTTACGATTAGTGTGTGTGTGTGTGTGTCATTGAAGTCATTGTCGTTGTACTATTTACTACTAGTTCAGAGAGACAAACCGACAGACATCAATCAAATATATGAATTTCTTTCAAATAGAATAACAAAAAACTATCTATCATCGACATCATTGGAAGTTCGAGTTCATAACTGTTTAGTACTTTATAATGATTTGGCCTTAACGTGACAAAGAAATTGGAATTTTATTTTGTGTTCTTTTTGTAGTACAATTTTGGCTTTGAAAGTAAAGAAAAAGTACGCAAAAACACGAAAGAGCGCGAAATCAAAGAAACAAAATGCTTAACAACGAAAATACAAAACAATAAATAAATTTTGTATTATTATTTTCAAAATCCAATTTCTTTATGATTTTTTTTTTTTTGGTTTGTTTTGTCAATAATTTCGTAAAGTGACATAAATAACGGAAATAGCAACAACAATAACAATAATAATAATAACTGTTGTCTGTTTCAAAAGTATACGCCGCGTTCCTCTTGTATCTAAATACATAAGTGTTGTATATCTATGTGTGTCGATTAGTGTTTTGTTGTATGTAGAAATACATAAAGTTGGCTAAAATTGTTATAAGCCAAAAATTAAAGCAAAATATAATAACAATAATAATAACAACAACAACAACAACTCAGTTGCAGAAGAAGTAGTGTTTGTGTTTTGCTACTTTAAAAGCAACTAAGCGTGAATTTAAAACAAAACAAAAAAAAAAAAAAAATAAAAAAAAAATAATATACTTCAACAGCAACAACCAAGAAGAAAAATAAGAAGAGTGTGTATTAAATAATTTATTTATTATAATTTTTTTATTTATTAAAATCAACAACCAAAATCATATAATAAAAATTCATCGTTCGAGTTCTCTGTTCTAAATATTCCATTAACTGCAACAACAACAACAACATAACGTGGCTAATATCAAGGAAACAAAAAACATCATCAAATAAAGTGTGGCTTCTTTTATTTGTATTTTAACCCTTAAAAATGCTTGAATTTACTATAACCAAAATATCATATTTACTACCTTAACAACTACAAAATCCATGAAAGAAAGAAAACAAACTCAACTAAGTAATCGTGCTTGAAAGTTCTTACGTGACCTCATGCCGGGTTTAGTTTTACTCACATTAACGTAAATCCAATATCGCATTTCGTGCTTCATTCAAATATCCCCAAAAAAAAAAACAAACCCAGTAACCATAATAATACTTTAGTTTCTTTCATGGTTAAATAAAATATGAAGGCCCTTTTAGGCTAATGTTGTGTAGAGTCGTCGTCATTGTATATAAAAACATAATCAACAATTGACTACCTCTTAGCAGGCAACAATGTGTGTAAATATAAAAATTTGGTGGAAGGATTTCATAATAAATTAATGAAGAAAAAAAACGAACGAACCCCTTCTACTAGTGCAAAATGTTGCTGCTGCATCATCATCTTCAAACAAAAATCTTATTATTATCTTTGCGTAATCAATTTGCAACGTTGCATTTGAAATCCTAACCTTAAATTTATACTACTGGCTACTGGCAAAATATATTTTAAAAAAAAAATCATTATTGCTCGCTCCTCTTACTATCTTTCTTTAACATTAAAACGTTAAAAACAACATCAAAACATTTATTAAAATTAATTAAAAGATAATAAACGAAAGGAAAACATCAATATCTGCATCAACTTTAAATATCCATATCCGTTGCTTGCCGTTCGTTGTATTACCAATGTATCTGTGTATGTATCATTAACAATATCATCATCATCTTCATCATTATCATTATCATCATTCAAATCATTTCGTTTATTAATGTCGTTGTCGTCGTCATCATTAATATCAAGATCATTACTATTATTATTACATACTATTATCTCATATAAATCATGCATAAACCAAAGCTAAATTCCGCTTCTTCGATTTCGCATTCTCTTAAATTTAAACGTGATCATCATCTCCATCATCTACATCGTGATACAATATTAACAACAACAACACCAACAACAACAACAATGGCAACAGCTACTGCAACTAATGCAACATCAACATCACCAACAAATATAGCAACAGCATCAACATACACAACAAATCCGTTTATGAGTGATACAAACATTGTTGGTTCAATTAATCTAGAGGATTATATCACCGCTATGGAGGCCCGTACATCATCCATTCAACATGAACAACCGGAAGTTGATGTTTATACACAACTTCAACAAAAGGAATCCGATATTTTACTAGCTGCTGAACTTGGTAAAGCTCTACTCGAGAAGAATGAAGAGCTTGTCAAGCAACAGGAAAAACTAATAACGGATTATTCATCTAAAATTGAAGTAAGTTGAACATTAATTTACATAACATATTTGATTGATTATACTATAATAATAGGAAAATAGAACAACTGAAAAAGAGAACAATTATTCATAGCTTTATTTGAGATTCATATAATATGATAGAATGTGTTCATCTGTGTTCTACAAAAGAATATTGTCATTCACCCTGATACCGATTAAGGCATCATCAAACAAACATTTCAAGTTGTCAGAAGCTTAAAAATAAACACAGCACTAAACAGTCTCGTCTATAAGCCTTTGAAAAAAGCCGATTATGTTGTCTAGAGGCAACAAATTATTATTATTATTGTATATAGAATCATTTACATTAAAGATCTGAATTTTGAAATGTAATACATAACTTGTAAAATGTTGATCCTCCTTTCCTCTTGGATCAAATAATTATTACATGATTTTCTTTTAAAAGCCTTCTTGCTTTTTATTTATGTTTTATACTCTCCACGCAGTCATAAAGTTTCTGACACACAGAAGGAGTCATCGGAGACTCCATAAAGTATATATTGATTTAGTCAAATCCAGATCCAAATTCATGTGAAATTTGGACTCTATAAGTATTTGACTCATATCCACAAACCATGTAAATTCACATTCAAATTCATCTTATTAGAAAAACCTTTTTTGTTTTTTCTACTATGGAACTGAAATGTGGACACTATGTACACCAACTATATAAATTTCAAGACCCTCAGACCACTTGCAAGGGTAACTCACACACAAAACATGAACTTAGAACAATTTATATGTAAATAGTATTATTACGACTGCTGGTTTTTATTGTAACATGATTAAATCTAAACTTAATGCTAAAACAAGTGACTAGCTGCTGGAGCCTTTGACTCGCGATTTAATAGCATCGATAGTCTAAATTTGTATATTGAATTTCTTAATGTAAGTTGGAAATGTTTAACGGTGATGAGGGAGATTTTAAAAGATGGGATGAGACTTGGGAACCAAAAAGGGGGACCCTAATGCTCACCAAGTATTGGCAGAAGTCCAGAAGATGGTAGGCAGTGAGGTCAGCCCCGCAATAATGGCATGGTGGACGAACTGATCGTAATCCAAGTATGTCCACTAAGCAGGCTGATGAAAGTTCCCTATAAACTTATATATATACTGATATTTTATTAGGAGTTGGTTCTCATCTTACTTGAAATTGATTACATTTTCTTGTTTTAATGAATCATAGGCAATCCAATCTTGTTTTTGATTTCATAAATGGGGTTGATCTTTTAAATTATTGCAAACATTACGAGACTCTTAAAATTATTGGGTTTAGGGGAAGAACGCAATCTAGTCAACACGTCACTTTGATTGGACATATTGTTATGTTTTTAATTAAAATTTAATTTTTCCTATAAATTATTTATCCAATACGAGTCATGAGTTATTTATGTTAATTGTTCATATTTTATAGCATTTTTATTGAAGATTTTACTTCTATTATTATATGTACATTCATCTAAATGTATAATATGTAATTTCTAGATGATGATGATGAAATCATTTATTGTAATTTAATATAGAAAATTGGATTTATGTATTTGCACAATAATTACGTCATCTCATCATCGTCATGAATAAATGAGCTAAGAACTTAAGTTCAACAAAATACTTTGTCCTTTGCCAATGGTTACTGACATTCAAATCAAGACACCAACAATGAAGACGATGAACAATGACATAAACTAATGAATATTCAAAATATACTAATAGATAAGAAAACATTTGCGTAAAGGTCAATAAACAATAACAAAATAACTATTCAACCGATGAAAAGCTCAATTGTTTTTACATAGACAATACCAACTACTACAACAATAAGTACAATTACCTTTTAGGATTATTATCTTCATTGGAAATGAAATTTTGGAATTGAACTTGACTCAAGTTGACTTCACTGTGACTGTGACTGTGACTATGTTAATGACAAAAAATCCTAAGTGAAATACAATTTTATTATATTTACTATAAAAATGCGTAGGTTGTACATACATGAACGACCACGAACTACAATATATAGTAAACACACCTTGAACTGAAGTTTAATGTAATGTAGGAAAAACAATGGTTTGAGATACTTGTCGTAATTCAGGGAAATCTTTTGACGCATTTCGATATTGATGCATAAGGAAATTGTCATTTGAATTTTAATAGGAAATGAGCAAAGAAAAGTTCAAGGTCAAAAATCATTAAATTGTTAAATTTTAATACTCAAAGACAAACTAATTGATAATTGAAACAAGTACAAAGTGGTGAAGAATGACAACTAAGTGATTGTAGGTGTTTACCTTATCATCGAGAATAGTAACACCAATACCATAGAGAGATACATAGAGAGAGTATAGAGAGTATGGTAGGGGCCCCCTCTAACTAGTACTTTATGAAGCAGCACGGGTGCGTGGCTTTTTGCCATTTAGATATTGATATGGGTAGCTCGTGGCAAACGACGATAAAAATATTGAAAAATTTTGTTATTTATTCTATGACACATCACACCACCATCATCATCACCACTACTACTACTACTACTACTACCATTACTGACTGATAATACTCAGTACACATACTGATACATGCAATGTTTATATATGAAAATTGTAAAACACATTATTTTTTATCTGACATTTTTTGTACTTCTATGTCCATGTATTTTTATCTTTTGTGTATTTGCGCTTCAAATGAAATGCAATTAAAAAAATGAAAATATCTCATTGAAAAACCAACAAAACCAATAAAACCAACAACAACAACAACAACAACAAGTGTTGGCTGCCGTGTAGCTTTTTTGTGTATTTAAGCTCTTCTATAGTAAGTAAATAAATAAATAAAAATGTGTACAAACATGTAAACTTACACAAAAAAATCGATACAATTTGTATATGACAAATAGTAAGTAAGTAGTACAAAACTCACTATGAAATGCTCCTTCTGCCAAGTATTGTGTGTATCTTAAATAAATTATAATGTGTATTCACTAGTCAGCTTAGCTCAGTGCAGCTCAACGCGATACCATCATGGTCGTCGCATGTCATACAATATTGTCCGCCTTTCTGATTCTACTATGACTGACTCGTTGTTTGTCAGTCTATTTCCAATTCAATGACAGTAATTGCGTCGCATTGCTGCCCAAGAGTTTAGTGGCACCTTTCCAATGGCAATGGATATTCATACTCATACTGACTAAGGGTTGGGTTGGGTTTGGTTTGGTTTGGTTGGGAAGGCTTGGCTAGGTTTAATGGTCTTTGGACTTCGAGGCCTATATACCCAGGGCTCCCTTTTGGCTCACTGGCGGTCGTCGACACACTGACGCGCGCATTTCTTGGTTAAACCTATACTCTCCATTATTATTATTAAGAGTATAAAGAAAAAAAAGTTCAAATGAAATTATTATGATGTAAATGCCCAACTGTGTTGGGTCACACGTGCATTTGCTAAAAAAAATTATTATAAAAGAGCAGATACTAGAACAAATTATATGGTTTACTGTGAATAATACTTATAAAAATCAATATTATTTTAAATATTAAAGTTTATGATGGATTAAAAGTGAGTCAAGAAAACTTTTTTCGTTTTGATGGAAAGGGAACCCTCAAGGTTGAGTTGGGTTTTAACTGAAAGAACTGAAGAAAGGTTAGTGGAGATAGAACGTTCTTTGAGTTATAATATATGTGTACTTATTTTCTCATCAACAGATGCTACAAATTAAATCAATATCAGGACTTCTATGGGACTTAAAATTTGTTCCTTCTATTCCACTTTCATTTAATCACATGTCTTTGTTTTTATAACACATTTTTATGATAAAAAAGAATACTTAGATGTAAAGGAAGGCTGTTAGCTTCTTATGGAGAGATCATGCGTATACGCCTTGTTGAGCGGTGGGTTAGGGTGAACACCAGTTGGGTTGGGATACGTCTGAAGCTTTGTGAAGTAATAACTGCTGAATTCATTGATCAAAATCGGAATCTTAACCTTAACCCTTATGCAGACACTAGTTTTTGTACGCTTATTCCGGACACTATGGTCTAGTCAGGCCACATGCATTTATATGGGATTATTTAGTGTTATGTATCTTTTATGTGTCTATGTGTATAGTGTATGTGTTTATGTCATTTTCGTTGTGTGTTCAGGTAAATTAGGATGGAAAAAAGGCAGAAATCTGCAAGCAAAAAATTGAAAAAATTTCATAAAAAATTTAATGAAATGCGTAGGGATCTGGCAACACCATGATGTACAAGATTGAGATGACATATTCAAAATGCCCATATCCCTACTACATCTACTTAATTTTTGTTTCACCAACACACTCAAAAATTGTCCATTGAGGCTAACCTGGAATCTCATGGTTGTATTTAGTTAAATCAGCTCAAAGTTAACATGGTTTGGCGAGAATATAGTGTCTGAAATCGGCTATAGGTTTTCAAACTATACACTCAAAATTAAGTTGAATGGAGGTAACCTGGAATCTCATGACTGTAGTTTAATTCTTTTTACTTTTAAAATTAGTTCAGTGTCAAAAAAAAAGTTCTGACCAGACCTTAGGTCCTTTTAAGGGTTAAGATCTGTTGTGCAGCGTGGTATTTCTAACGATCCAAGAGACGCCCGTGATTCTTTGGAAAGGCTTGTTCTGGAACGCATGCAAATTAGCAATTGTCTTTTTAAATTAATAATATCGATTTTTCACTTCATTTAAAATATCATCACTATAATTTCTCTATTACAGTTATTCATAGAAAAAACAATAACAACGAAATAAACAAATTTTGTTTCATGTTGTTAAAATATCAGCTTCCTTGTAGTTCCAGATTTTTGATCTAAATGTTGTCTTCTAATTTAAAAACATACGATCGTTCTAATAAAAAATCAAACAATCTCAAATTTATGGTTCATAAAACTAATATGATAAGTATATTGATGAGATCAGTTTTTTTCTATAAGGTCATAGAAAACATACAAAAAATATTAATTAAATCAAAGTCAATAAATCTGTTTAAGTTTTAATAAATACTTAAGTCAATAAACTGGATTAAAAGAAATTAACTCATTTATGGAAAAACAAAAAACTTCCAGTTGCCCCCTTAGTCAGCTTTCTATACTTTACTCTAGTAGTTGAAATCTACTTCGGTTGTCATTAGTTTATTGAATATTCTGATTCATCAGGTTGTTTGTTAATAAAACAATGAAAACTAAAAAGGTCACATGATACTCGTATAAGAAATTAATGAAGGGCTTCAGATATATTTGAATTCTTTATTTTGAGTCGCAGAAAATTCTAATATGTAAGTAGCCTTGACGGTGTCACCTGCACGAACACGCAGCATTTTTATTTCTTTTTTGAACTTTTGTCCATCATCATCCCAGAGGTCAACACATTTTTTGACACAATTCGATGACTATCAATGTCAATATTTAAATTTCAAATGAATAAATGAATTGATTTGTCTGCTGTAGAAGATAGTGAATGAATTGCCATTTAAATCTCTAATGTTGTCTTCCCCATAAAAGACAAAAATGGCAGCAACAACAACAACACATAATTGCATAATAATTTTTTTTTTTCTTTACACTTTTCATGTTTTTCCTCATCAGGCTAATGGGCTTTTGGGGTATTTTTTTGCATGCGGTTTGCATATTTGTTTTTGTATTTTTAGCTAATAGTGGTAGTAGTATTAAGTTTTAGTTGATTAAAGCCTTTTAAGTTTTATTTATTACAAAAATAACCAAAAACAAAAGATATACGCAGAAAGTTGGTGGTTGGCATTTCATTTTTTTTTTTTTTTTTTTGGAAACTATTTCATTTGTATATTTCTTTTCTTGGCATTTTGTGCGAATTTCACCTTGAGTTACTTATTTATTTATTTATTTATTTTGTTTTTACTTTTTTGCTTTATTTTATTTATTTATTTTTTTTTTTTTTATTTAAAGGCTTGGTTTTGTTTCCAATTTGACCAATCAACTGAAATGGCACGAATCGCGCGTTTCTTTTGTTGCATTGTGTATATTACAAATGACTGACTGACTGACTGACTTCTGTGGAACTTAACTTAATTCATATGTTAATGCGTGTTTTAGTTTATTTATTTTAATAAAAATACAAAATTAACATGTAAGGGACTCTGAAGTTGTTGGATCTGTCGATTATCAAATACCCTGTAACACATCCAATTATTTCAAAGCTTAAGGTTAGGAAATATTTTAACAATTAGAACATACAAACCACTTCGATTAAGTACTTTTTTGTCTTATTTCTGGCTCGGTGATTGAATATCGACCTCTTGGCGATCCTTATTATTTATAAATCTTCATGCCGAATTTGAAGTTTCTGGATTTTCTTAAAGTCCCCAAACATTATGCAATCGGTTGTACAAATTCATGGAATGGAACACTGATTTTAGGCAGGCAAACACAACAGGTGAGGAGAAGAGTAATGCCGGTTTTAAGTTGGTTGTATGACACACGCACTCGTTGTCCCTCCCAACAAGCAGTGTTCCATTCCCTTAAGTTGTAGAACGTGGTCCCATAATAAGTGGCGATCGAGCATCTTGCTTATACAACCCGATTGTACAATCGACCGCATAATGTTTGAACCGCATAAGAATTTTGAACTTTTATATTTCCAAAATTGGGATAATTTATCATGTTCCCAGATATTTGAACAGACAAGCAAATAATGAGTATATTTACATCGAATCGTAGCGTCGAACTGTCTATCAAAGCTTAGACAATTTTCTTGCCTCACTCATTCTATACATCTCCATAAACCTAATATACCTTATACCTAAACAAAAAAAAAAGCAAAAAATTTCTAATTAATTTGAGCTGAGAGCACATGTGTGTATATCTATCTGTCTTCTTCATTCATTTGCTACTATTTCACTCATTTGATATGACAATGATGTACAATGTATGTAAGTAAGCGAGGTGTTTTTGTGGTTAAAATGACCACAAAAATTCCAAAAATATATACAAACATTTATATAGACAGTTGTATATGGGATTCTTTCATTATATTCATTTATTGTGGCAAAAATAAGAACTGACGTCAGTCAAGGTTTTTAGATTAGATGTGTTTTGAGGTTGGTCTAATGAATTAACTAACTAACTAACTAACTAACTAACTAACTAAATTACCAACGTTAAAGATGACATATGAGTCTAGTAACACTTAAGTATTCTATTTTGGATGTTTTTATGTATTCTATTTAAATGGTAAACCCTACTTATTTATTATAATTATTAGAAATTCAACTTTCTTCTTTGTGCTTAATACACGAGTACGAGTACCTTAAAAAGACATTCAAAATCATTAGCTAATGCCATAATTTTTATAAATTATAATTTTTAATTCTCAGACATACTTACAGATTTGTATAAAGTCAGACTAACCGATAGATATGCATAAAGAGTTAGAAAGACAATAATAACAATCGGAGTACAAGACACGTTTATCTACAATCACTACCACTTTGCTATATAGTTTTGTACTTGGTTGTGTCCGAGAAACGTGTTTCGACGCCCATTTGCTTTGTTGAGCTTAAGTTCAACTTTTGTTTTTACAATTTGAAATGGTTAAAGAAACCTATTGAGAACAAAATGTGCAAAGCAACAGTAAAACAATAACATGCTGAGCAGCAACAGCAACAACAACCTAACAACAGCAACCCAAAATAGTCAAAATGTATTGGATCCGACCGGATAGAGAGAGAGAGAGAGAGAGATAGAGAGAGAGAGAGACAATTGTATCTATAATAACTTAAGACCAATTCAGAGATAGAGAAATACATACAATTCAATACAATAATAATAATATTCAAACTCACTCACTTTATGCCTTAGTTGCTTATTTAATTGAGCCAAGCTGATCTGAGTTAAATTTATTATAATTCGTTTTGTATTTTAAAATAAAACATTTATCACGATTCTTTCAAAGTTGTTTTGTATTTATCTTTTTCTTTTACTTAGTTGTTTTCTATTTTTTTTTCTTTTTTTATTTTTTTTTTTTTTAATAAATGATGTGTTAACAATAAAATACTATATAAAGTAAATGATATATAAAATAAATTGTTGTTGTTTAATACTTTTTTATTTCATTTCATTGCATTTGTTTAAATGTTAAAGGTACTTATTTTTTTGTGTATCTCACTATGTCTCTCCTCCTGTTTTATTTCTGTAGTACTACGTTCTAAACTTTTAACACTCTTTATCTTTTGTTTTTCTTTTAATCATTAATTCATATGTATGATCTAAGTTTCTTTTTATTATTTATTGTATTTTGTTATTTATTTGAACAGCTTGTGTTTCTTGTTTTGTTAGTCACTCACTTCAGTCAGTCACTTGTTGTCTGCTTGATCTACGTTTTTAAATAAGTTTTATACCATTTAATATTAGTAGCATATTGTTTTTGTTTTTTGAATGTGGGTGTTTTTTTATATAATACTGTGGATGAACTCATTTTGTTGTTTGTTTTATGTTTTTATGATGAAATATTAACCAAATTTTGTTTAAAGTTTTACTTTTAGGTTTTTTTGTTTTTTTTTTTTGTTAATTCTCCTTGTACTTAATAATATTTTCATCATCTATTCTACATCCGGATTGATTCGATGTGAAATAGATATGTTTTTCAAGAACACACCCCTATTGGTTAAAACCTGTTTCAACTTGTATTGTATAGTTTTTCTTTTTATACTACTATAGTGTGACAATAATAAGTAGAATATCGATTAAAAGATTATTTAATTGATTTACTTGCGTTTTTATGGTTTTACAATCATTTTTACACTTCACTTATATTCTAAAAGTATTAGCATTTTAGTCAGATGCTTGTAGTAGTGTTTAGAACTGTGCCCAGGAAACATGGTCATGGTTAGTGTAGTACTGAAAAAAGGAAATCAGGATTGATGAGTGTTCGAACTCTTTGATTTTCAGTGAGCAAGTAATCAGAGTAGAATCAATGAGTAATGTAATTAAGTAAGACAAGAAGGACTGACTGTATGATAAAAAAGTGATCAGCGTTTGATATGCAAGTGAAGTCTGATCAAAAATAAGTTCAACAATCAAATAAATCGATCTGATGTCAATGCTATCGGCGAAAGCTTCTTTTCTATATGTACAGAGTATGAATTCGACTTAGTAATTCGCGCCTGAACAGTCAGTATCACCAGGAAAATCGATTTTAGCTATGTCCGTCTAAGCTTATTCTACCTTCAGTTTGTGGATCAATTGTAAAATTTCACATTTCCAAATTTTGAAAATGTTATTGAATATCTGTCAGTCAGTGACAACAGTAGGCGAATTTGAATAAAATAAAAATCACAATTAACTAATTAAAAATAATTGCTTTTCTTGAGCTGTACTATGTACATTTAAAAATTCGAAGTTACAATTATTTAAATTAGTTTTTAAAAGTCATAGACCTACATCAGCACTATGTGCTTTTCCTCGATTGGGAAGCGGAACGGCAGATCCAGAAGTTGTTGCCTCTTTAGGCGTGGCGTGTGACTACTATTTTTCAGCAGATTGATTGATAATTGATTATCATGGTCCTCCAAACGTAAGATGTGCCAGCTCTCTGATCGTTGGAATCTAAAAGTCTCAGTTGTTGAAGTTCCAATTATTTCAAAGATTCCTTAATTTCATATATTAGGTGGTATATTCATATAATATTTGTGGTTTTTGATACATTTTTGAAGACTAATTGTCTGTATTGAAAATCAATTTTAATCAAGTACATATTAGCCATTATTATCTATGACCTTTTTCAATTTTTCGGGTAACTTCATACGTAATTCCATCGGTGTAGAACTGCTGTGGTTTATTGGCAGAAATCTTGACCAAGTAATTTTCAGCAGCTCTTCGCCCGTCCAATTTAATACCATTAAGAGAGTCTTGCAGAGACCGAAACATATGGTAGTCAAATGATGCAATGTTTGGGCTATATGGTGGATGCATTAAAACTTCCCAAGTTTAAAATTGAAGAAGGGGGTTTCCCGTGGGTCTTTAGTGTTCTTTACTCAAACTGTTTATGTCATAAATCAATTATTCAATTTCAATTATTAAAGTAATTTAGCATTGTTAAGAACAAGGTTTCCTTTTATTTTTTTATCTAATAATTCTTAATTATTTTTATTATTGCTTATTATATTAATTGTTCTAAACAATATTTAGAGAGTTATTGAGATCAAGGCAAGTAACATTGTTGCTGGTAAACTTTTTAATTTTATACAATTGAAACAATCAACTCAAAATTGTATTTTCATGTTAACAGAAAAAGCCTTTAACAAATCGCCCAAACTTATTCAGTAATGACAAATTATTTTGTTATATAAATATAAAAACTTAAGTGCCGGACCACTGCCATATATAGAAGGTATAGTATAGAACTTCCGCCTGCACAAACCATTTAATCACATATCAACCCACTAAATTTGTCGATTCTTATGACATGAAAAATAAATCCAAATAAAGCACAATGGTTTTCAACAACAAAATAACAAATCGAGTAAAACTTCTTAAAAACTGGTAACAGTCCAGTGTTGATAAAACCCACACACAAGAACAACACTCAACTACATAAGGCAGACACTACGCGTGAAGTTGTTAAATAATTTTAACAAAAAAAAAAAAAAAATTTAAAAACTAAAGTTGTTATTAAAATAAATTTATTTTATTATGAGTTTCTTCTTATATAATTTGCCAAAGTGAATAGAGAATTTTTGTTTTATTATATTTGTTATAAAAAAATAAATATTTTGGAAAAAATTTTATACAATAAAATACAATAAATGTTTTTGCGCACGTTCAATGCTTGTGTTCGAATACTATGAAGTCATCATTTAGCTTTTTCTTCTTTTCATATAAAACAACAATCCAAACAACACGAATTAATTTTTTTGATTTTATAAATTTTTTTTTTTTTTGTTTTTATTTTTTGCTAATATAAACTTAATTTGCATAAATAAATTAGCAACCATTGCTAGCCAGTATCTTTTTTGTCTTGTTTTTGAGGGATTTAAAACCAGTTCTTAATTTTCATTTTATAAATCGTGTTTTTGTTTTTTGTATTGTCTTTTTTGTTGTTGTTTTCCAAACAGATCTCTTTTTTAAAAATGAGCACAAAGCAACAGGGTCTGATGATTCATCATCATCATTACCATCATCATTATTTGTTTGTATCTTTCTCTTGAAGAGCTGAGCTCCTGCTGATCAGGTTTTTGTTATTTATTAATTTTTTTTTTTTTTTTTGTTAAAGCAAAATTATAAAAACTTGATTCAATTTACTTTAAACGAGATGTGTAAATCTTTGCCCTTACGTACATATTTTGGGCAAAAAAGACCAAGGGAAAAGTCATCATATATTTCTACTCCCACACTCTGTTTAGATTGTTTCAATCCTTCCCTTTCTTCTTTTCAGTTATTTTATGTCAAAATTATTTGCTTTATGCAAAATTTCTTATAATTGTTACCATATTTTTCTTGTTCTGTTTTCATTCTGTTTTCTTTTCTTTCGGTACATTGTACCCATACCCATACCCATATTTCTTTGTCTTTCTCTGCTCTTCTCTAATACTTTATCACACTCTCAAAGCATTTTGCGTGCTTTACTTACTTAATGGTGGCATCAACATGAAGTAACCTGGTTATATATATAATACTATGAGTATGCTATATGTCACCGTCACCATCACCATCACCTTTGTGGACAACCAGCAACAACGCCAACATGTCAGTCAGTCAGTCACTCACTTATTCGCTCATTTGTATATTACAGTTTGTCATAGAAATATTATACCTACATATTTTTACTACATATTGTAGTACAAGTACGAGTAAGTCTTATATGCTGCAGGAAATTAAGGTCGGTTATTAATGGACATTTGGTTGACCTACCTTAAATATAGTTATGATGATGATGATGATGATGGCTAACGAACCAAACTAACCAAAATGACTGACTGTTTGATATACAATATTATGAATAGTAGAGTATGCATGATTGTCAACATTGGTCACTGTATTAGGTAGTAGGTAGTGTAGACGACACAGTCTGTGTGTTGTATGTAAAGTGTCATGGTGACCATTTGCAAATTACACTTTCTTTGTTTTGTAATCCAATACATGGATTTTTTTTCTTCCAATTTTTCTGTTGTTGTTTAATCAGGAAAAATTGCTTTTCCTAGTTTCGTTTTTCAAACATTTCATCAGTCAGTAAGTATGTTTTATGTTTAATGGGCAGGAAAAGATGTTAATGAGTATTTGATTTTGTTTTGTTTTTCTTTTTTTCCTTCAATATAAAGAAAAGATTAATCTTTAATTACAAAAAAAAAAAAAAAAAAATAGAGAAAAATAAAAAACCTCCCAACAAAACTTACTCAATAAAGAGTTTGAATTTAATAAGTTAAATGAACTTATATTCGAATTAGGAATTAATTTTATTAAGTAGGTGGAGGAGGAGGTTTCTATAGAATATTCTTTCTTTCACTTAAGTGACTAACCATAATAACCATCACCGTCACCATCATCATCTATCAATCAACGCCTTATTCAACCAACCTAAGCAACTAAAATAATTCGCTTCATTTACTTCTTCTAGTTTTGTTTTGTTTTTACTTTAATGTTTTCATTAAATACAGCCAACATCATCATCATCATCATTATAATCATTATGGATTGACTTGACTGTCCATGACTTTAAATAAGATTTAGTAGACTGTATCGGAACCTCAGTTTTGTTGTGTTGTGTAGGGTATAATTATACAAATACTTAGATATTATGAATCATTGAAATTCATGCCACGCTCACCATAACGATCAGTAGCACTCATTCATTCATTCATTTATTCAATCAGTCAGTCAGTAACCAAGCAAAAGCCAAGCGAAACCAAGCCAAGTTGAATGAAGCTAAACGAAATCAGTCAAAATATGATTGTCAGTGGCCATTTTAATACTGTCCACAGTGCCACCATGCTTAACTGAGCTTAACTTGACTTGACTTAACTTTGCTTAGTTTTATAACTGCGTCCCAATTAAGTTAATTTATATCTAACTAACACTGTACTCCCCATACTACCATTTATTTATTTATTGTATTTTTTACTTTTCTGCTAATTTGGTCGCTAGTTAAGAACCTTGAAAAAGAAACACTACACCGCATAATTATTAACTACTACAAATGTATATGATTTTTTTCTATTGTAATTTTTTTATTATTACTAATGATATGAAAGAAATTAATTTTTTTTATTATTTATATTGTATTATTCTTTTTTCTTTATTGTTTTTTTTTTTTTTTTTTTGGTGTTGTGAAAAATATTCTATGAATTGAAATTTCTTTCCAGTTTTTCGCAAATTTTCTGCGTTCATTTACTTTTGTTTAGCAATCAGAAATTCACCGCAGGCTTTACTTGTAGTTAATTATTGTATTATACGTGGAGGTGTTGCTAAAATCTTAGAAAATTTTATAACAGTATATGGTTTTGCGGTGTAGGTAAAAATTTAGAATGATGATAGATTGATTGGCAGATTTTTTCGGATACACTTTGTGCTATTTCTTTTGAGAAAAGAAGAAAAGAGCACATTGAACTCTTCTTTCTTTTAACTGCTCTATTCGCAAATAGTTATTCTACATTCGTGTATTCAATTAGTAAATAATTAAAAACGCTATTATTGGATGGGCGAGACTTTTGAATATTCTATACCCTGAAGTATTATTATTATTAGAAGTAGGATAAATTCTTAAGCTACTTAAGTATACCCTGAAATAAAAAAAAATGTACTACATACGTGGAATTAAAAATAAATTTATATACAATAGAAGAATAAAAATATCAATTTTGTCTTCAAAAATTCTGTACTTAGGAACAGAAGATCTTCTAAAGTGATAATTTGACGGGGCGCTCAGTTGAAATAATTTAGTTTTTTTTTTTTCGTTTCCGGAAGTGGGTGTAATTAAGGGGCCTGGCATAAATTTAAATAATTTTTTATCTCTTTCTATACTCAAACTTTTAATTGTAACCCGTAGAACCATACATTGAAGATTTAATAGAGTAAAGCCATGAGGGTCCAACTATCAAGGGATTTGTGATAGTTACTCACCATTATTATCTGGAAAATATACACATTGTACCGGGGAAGACGTTGTACTATCTTTCCTTCCAACAAAATTTATGGAAACACACAGGCAACTTGATTGCCTACATTTAAAATATTTTTTTGAACTTTATATGATGCATCTCACTTTTTTTGAATCATGTTAAATTTTTCGAATTTTCTTTTTTCCTAAACTTTCCTTATGCATCACTCGGTCCAACCGCAAAAAACCGTATTAAAATCCGTTTACTAGTTTTTGAGTTTATCGCGCTGAGACAAACAGACTGAAGTAGCTCTGCATAAACTTGACATATTCTTTGTACCAATATAACGGCATAGGGTATAAGAATTGTTGTAAAATTTTATAGGAAAAGATTTATTAATTAAAAATATGATAAGTCAACAAGAAAATATTAAATAAATAATTTGTTTATTTTTTTAAATATAATTATAAATTTTTCCTGGTTTCACTAAAAATATTCTGTTTACTTAAACATATTTTTTTATTACCGCATGAGTTGCGTTTCGCACAGAAAAAAAAAGAAAAAAAATGGATAGAGTTCAGTCACTTCGTTCGTTCTGCTTTCAATATATAAATAATTTTTCAGTACTTTTTATTTATTTATAATTATTATTATTGTTATTATATATATATAAATTATTTTTTTTTTTTCTTTGCAATAATGACTTTCATATTGTGTTGTTGATTCATGCAAGTTTTCGCATGATCTCATTCAACAGACTCAGGTCATTTAACCAATATGTTATTATTACAAGTATTCATATACTCGTACATACATAGTTTATTGAGTATTTGTGAGTTAGAAAAAAAACAAAATCAAAATATGAACTCCAAAAGACAATCAAAGTCACCGCTCGCTGCTTTGCCTCCTCCATCATAATCATCAACATTAACGACTGAATCAATTAGGTGCACCACAGCTCCACGTTGTTTGTGTTAAGCCCACGCACTACAATTTTTTTTTTTTTAATTTATTTTTTATTTGAATTTTTCTAATTTTTTTTTTTTTTTTTGGGTTAAAGCGCATTAAGTTGGATAACATGTAACAAGTTATAAATATTGTATCTGGAGATATTTTGAATGAATGGTTTCATATGCTGACTCAACTAAAATTACTTAGTTTTTTTTTTTTTTTTTTCTGTAATGTAAATGCATTTTCTATGTTGCTGTGTATTGTTTTACATATGTTAATTCATAAACTATTATTAAAGATACATTATTATTGACTATTGAACATTACGTAAATTATTATGATTATTCAAAATAAATTGTAACTTGTCAAGATTTGTTAAGATTTTTAGACTTTGTTTGTTCCTTTCGGTTTTTCTGAAAATTTTAAAGCACCCAAAATGAATTGAATCAATCTTAAGTATGGTTGGGCTATACATATCTATAAATTTGGAAGCACAAAGTCTTCAGTACATACTTATATTGCCAACTAAATACATTGGAAAAAGATAAAGTTAGTAGACATTTTCAGTTTACAATTACTTTTTAAGCTCATAAGAATTTAAGAACTTTCTAATTATTCTTAATGTTTATAATTTATTTTTTAAGTATTAGATAATTTATTGTAATATTTATAAGCTTATAATATACTTGTATAATAAATAATTAAAACTTAATTGTGGACAAGATTTCTGGACTTAAATATTCTTTATCAACATTTCGAACATTTCTACATTTCAACTACAAATGAGTGAATCACATTTTTAGACTGAATTGTTTTTCTACATTTCTTTAAATATCTTACTTTCGGCGAATCTCACCAACCTTGGTCCCAGGTTTTCATTAAATTTAGATATCTGAAAAGCATCTTAATAAGACCACTTTGTTTATACAAAAAATGTAAGCTATGAATTCTTTAGACTTTCTTTGGAATTGCAAAATTGATAGGCTGGGTTACATAGCTTGCCCTTGTTTGTTTATTTATTTGTAGAAAGTCTTAAGTATTTATCAGATTGGTAGGCATTTTTTCTCTGAAGTTTTAAATAAAGAACGATTTATCACTTTCCAATTAATTTTTCCTTGTTTTGCCTTTAATATTTTGTGAAATTCTGTTCATCAATTCCACCTACGTAAGGTGTACTTTGGTTGACTCATTTCGTACCATTTGGTATCTTTATAATGGTGCCATCATGATCATCATCATCATCTACACTATTAATTACGTCTTTCACATTATGAATAACCCGTATACTCATATATTTGTTATTTTTTTGTTAATAATGTCCAAAAATGTAAAAAAAAAAAAATATATAAAAAGTTATCGTGTTATTACTTTGTCTTTGATTGCAACAATTTCTATTTGTATTTTTTACTAACCAAATCAAAATTATACCCAACTTTAGATGTTTACGTTATGCTTCGTAAAATATAAATTAATAAAAACACCTTTTGATGACAAAAAACACACACAAAATAAAAAGAAAATGAAAAATAAATAAAATGGAACAAAGTGCGAAACTTGTAATGAAATAAATACCAACTAAAAGAGATGAATGAATGAATGAATGGGTGGATGTGTATTAGATACAAAAGGTTGTTGATGTTGTGTAGAGCAAAGCGAATCGTTATTATATTTTTCAATTTATAAGTTTTTTTATCTGTCACAGCCATTGATTGTGCATGGCCAAGATACTTGTACCGTAGAGACCGTTAAGTAATCAAAACTTGCCTTGGGCGGATCGTCTACCTAGTGGTCTCTACCTTCCTTCCTACCCACATCATGTTGTCTGTCTATCAGCCTTTACATTACTTGTACTTTTGTGATCATCTTAACATGTATTTAATATGCAATAAATATACTGTAAAACACATAGTATATTTGATTTTTATTGTATTATATATTGTACTATTATTATTATTATATTTTCGTGTTATTTAATATGAATTTGATTGTAATGAATAAATGAATGAGTGAGTGAAAGATTGATTGATTGATTGAATTAATCAATGAGTGAATAAGTGCATTAAGAGAGAGCACTGAAGTGTATGAGCGACTGAATACAAGCAGGAAGCAGGCAGTCATCGTCTGGTCTACTAGCATGTCTATAAATATTAGATTATAAATTAATATATTGTACGAGTATAAAAGGTAGGTGCTGCTTATAAAGCTTAGATAAGATTAGGAAGATTTGAAATTAAAAAACTTAAGTATCCGAATTAACAAATTTTTTTTTAATTTTAATTAAATTTATATATGAACAGAAAATGGCAACTTCTGCCGTAAACAAAAACAAAATTAAATATGTGTAGAAACCTTGCCAGTAGGCCTTTTTATGGTATTTTGATTATTTATGTATGTTAAAATTTAAAGATTAAACAAAAATTTCTTTTGCATTTAAAAATTTCTTCATATTTCAAGAATTGAAATTGAATAATGATTCAATAAATGATATAAAATGATCCTTACTACTAGATATTCCAAAACTAAATGATCAATCGTTGCCCTGTGTATATAAAATATACTAAACAATTTAAGTCCCACGAACTCTATGAAGGTGCTGATTAATTGTAGTCGAGATTAAACTCTTTTTATATAAAATTTCGGGGAGGTGAGCCAACAACCTGCTTATGCGATTATACCAACATTCCTTCTAGAAGAAAATTTAAAGCATTAGATGAAGAAGAGTAGATTTAAGTTGAAAATATAAAATCAACTTTTAGATTCAAAATCGTATTAAAAACTTGATGTCTTCATAAGATTTACTAGAATTGAATAGATATACGTATGATGTAGTTGCTTAATTTGCCTTTGTTTAAACTTCCTTGAATGTATTAACAAATCCATGGAAACAAATATTTATGAAAATCGGAACTAATGAAATATATTTATTTACAGTCAAATACTTCAAACCAAAATTTCTTCTGCATTTTCTTTTCATTTCTTTAATAAACTTTAATTTATTATGTGAATCAAAGTTCTTTGACATCGAACTCTATAAATCATTGACAATTTAATTATTCTAATTATTTTATCTTGGATCTCCGAAGTCTTTCTTTTTGTCCGTCTGTCTGTCTGTCTCTTTGTCTGCTTGTCAAATTGTCAAACAATAGTTTATTGTTGTTGTTGCTATTGTTTCCAACCAAACCAGATATTGTACAATATTAATTTTTTTACTTTTGCTTTCATTTGTTTACTTCAAACAAATTTAATTTGTCCAATTAATCACATGCGACAATTGTTGTTTCAATAGATTAAGTTGGAAAAGTATCTTTGTATCTCTTGTTAATAGTATTGTTGTTGTACTTAGTTATTGTGTTTGGATATAAAATAGAAAACGAGAGTTGAAATTAAAGTTGAATGAATATTTATAAAGGCAACAGCAACAGCAACAGTAGCAGCATCTTTTATGTTGTTATTACTGCAGATGATGATGATAATTTTAATTATGATGATGATGATGATGATGACGATGAATGTGAAGGCTGACATTGACAAAAACTACAATACAATGCAATACTATATGATTACTTATCATTGTTGTTTCTAAAATTTAATTGTTAAAAAAAAGAAAAACAGAAATGAGAGAAGAAAAATTTCAATTTTTATGTTTGCAGAATAAAGGTGAAAATAAGAAAAAAAAAATAAATAAAATAAATTCACAGAAAGACAAAAAAAGCATTCAAAAAACCTTTGCCGAAGGTGAAAGCATTTTCACTTTCCGAAAACAATTTGATGTTAAACAAACGTGTGCGAACAAAACAAAGACAAAAAAAAAAAAAAAAAATCATATATAAATATAATTAAATAAAATCATAAAAATAATAATAATAAAAAAAATCAAAAAAAAAAAAAAATAAACAAAAAATTTTATAAATTTTTTTGCAAACTTGGCCAATTGTAACGAAAACAATAATAATAATAACACTCTATTAACTTAATTCAAAGCAACATACATACATACATAGTACTTAAAGAAGAATGTCAATTTAAGTATTTGGCAATAGATACATTTTTTCTATCTTTTCATCTACTTGTATTTACATACAATTGCGAGTAAATTGTCATTAAGCCAGCAGACATTAGGCAATTAACCAATATGCGTAACCAATGTTTGACATTTAATTGATGCCGGCAGCCTTGCCGAAGTCTTGCCAAATTAATTGTAAGTAGTAGTAGGGTGCATAAATTACAGTCATCCCAAAAGCACAACTCAAAATTATATTATAATAAAATGCATACGCAGCGTTAAGCACTGAAAGAGAGCTCCAGGGACTACATACCCATATAACCGCCCATTTCGCACTTTATCTATACAATACTTTATAAATAAGTATCTATATTTATATATGTATGTAGTATATTAAATATTTTTGATATTGTTGTTGTACTAAATTGACTGACATACTACGTGGATATACAAATGTGTGATGTGTGCTGTGTACTATTTATTGTGATATGTGAAATCGTTGCTTCAATTTTTATTATATTAACATCAACGAATGTTCACTTTGAATATATATTTAATTTTTATTATATTTACTCATACACAATTGTATTCACACATTGAAATGTATCCAAATAAATATACGTGTGTGTGTGTGTGTGTGTGTATCTACTATCTATCGATATTCATTTGTCTATTTATTGTATTAGTCATAAATCGATTTGAATTGTTTGTTTGTATTTGCAATGAAAGTTGGTCAATTACGAAAAATAAAATACAAATAAAAAATATAATTTGATGACAACAAAGTTGGAGCTCATGCCAATTAATTATATTTGAAAAAGCAATTAAATACTTTATACTAGGTAGATACAAAATAGACTGCAAATTTTATTTATTTATTTATTACACACAGGTGGGGAATGTACATATAAAGTTTGAGTGTAGTTATAATACATATATACAAGAAGGAAATAGATAAGACTTCAATACTTATAAACTTATGTACGTCTGTTCCTTATAGACTCCACCACTGCTTAACAGATTTTAATGAAATTTTCAGGGAGTTTCTAGCACAGTCTGGAGAGTGTTCCAATAGAGTTTGGTACAGTTCGAACCACCGGAAATGGTAGATCAAATATCTTAGAGACATATTTTAAAATTAACCAAATAGTCTTTGTCAAATATCTCTTTTTGAATTGTGAGTCATCAACAATATAAAACAAATCTAAACTATTCTTTCTCAGATTCCCTTGCTAAGCCAGTAGTTTCTTATAACGGTTGAACAACTGAGTTGGATTGATACTTTTAAATTATAATAAGTGTTTTTAAGAATATTATTCCATTATATTATAACCTAGAACAAAATTTCCTTGTTAGGAAATGTCTGTATGTATGCCAAAGGTATTTTCAATGGAATTTAAGTTAGATGATTAGAGGATCTAATCAAGCACTTGATCCTCATTGTCCTTTAGATAGTCTTTAATTTTCATAAATGTAAGTTTTGGTGAAACAACCAACAAAGCAGCATGTTTCATGGTGTTTATTAGCAATATTTAGTTGTAATTTCATGAAAAACTCATTTAGAACTTCCAATGGGGTTAAAAGGACTCTAGAATTGAATAATCATCAGAATTTCTTGAGGTGGGTGAGCATCTTTTAACAAGTATCCGCCGTTTAACAAGGCATAGACTGAAAAGGTTATACCCCAATGATCTCCTCCTAAAAAGGATGTAAGAGCCTTCATTTAAATCTCAGTATTCTTTTCTATATAACAGTGTGTTATGCAATTCACTGCGCTAAACATTAGGGAATAAAATTTGGGTTATAAAAATAAATTAAAATAATAAATATTTAATATCCATATTAGAATTCCGGCCGGATACTTGTTTATTATCCGGTATACGTCCGGATACCGGATTTAAAAAAAAAAACTACGTTTAAGCGTAAAGGCAATTTATTTAATCCATATAACAAATAAAATCATTATTTTTTATTAAACAATAAATAAAAATTAATACTCGTACTGTACTAATGCCAATTAATTATGATGAATGAATAGCAAATTTCTCTGCATTAAGAGGCAACAAAAGGTTTCGCTAGTCTTCGTATACAAGACCTGCTTCCGAAAAAGGTCTCGCTGTATACACTGCTGCAGGGCGCTGAAACTAGGAAACTTTGATAAGTTTGGGTATTACACAATATTAGGTGACCACCAAATATAAGGATTACGATCGTGATCAATGCGCACTGACTTCAGATAAAAAGCTATCTCCGTTTCAATCGCGTTCTTTTCTTAATCGTGAGACTGAAAAGAATCATCATTCGCTACCTCATCAAAGCAGTCCCAGAACGTGTCGTGAGCTTCGTGAGATACTGCCAACTCTGTCTCTTGAGGTAGAAGGTTATTTCATTGGAAACAATTCAAAATTTTGTAAATTCTATTCCTGAGCGTTAGCAAAAAGTCATGAATCTCAGTTTAATAACATAAGTTTTTGCTTTTCTCCTTATTTTTTCGGAACAACAATGTGTTGTCAAAATACTTTTGGCTATAATTGGCTATTTTCTGGCGTTTATCCGGCTACAAGGTCGGCCGGATATAAGGTATCCGGCAAAACAGCTATCCGTTTCATCTCTTATTATTATATATTTGGCAAATAGGAACAGTCTTAACAAGGGGGCCTTTTACTCTTTACATTACATCATTCAATTTTTCATTCATATTTTTCTATAGCTTTCTGTAAGAATATCACATTAAAGATCCTCAATCACATTTGCTGCCACTCTACTCTACTCTACTCTACTCTACTCTACTCTACTCTACTCTACTCTACTCTACTCTACTCTACTCTACTCTACTCTACTCTACTCTACTCTACTCTACTCTACTCTACTCTACTCTACTCTACTCTACTCTACTCTACTCTACTCTACTCTACTCTACTCTACTCTACTCTACTCTACTCTACTCTACTCTACTCTACTCTACTCTACTCTACTCTACTCTACTCTACTCTACTCTACTCTACTCTACTCTACTCTACTCTACTCTACTCTACTCTACTCTACTCTACTCTACTCTACTCTACTCTACTCTACTCTATTCTACTCTATTCTACTCTATTCTACTCTATTCTACTCTATTCTACTCTATTCTACTCTATTCTACTCTATTCTACTCTATTCTACTCTATTCTACTCTATTCTACTCTATTCTACTCTATTCTACTCTATTCTACTCTATTCTACTCTATTCTACTCTATTCTACTCTATTCTACTCTATTCTACTCTATTCTACTCTATTCTACTCTATTCTACTCTATTCTACTCTATTCTACTCTATTCTACTCTATTCTACTCTATTCTACTCTATTCTACTCTATTCTACTCTATTCTACTCTATTCTACTCTATTCTACTCTATTCTACTCTATTCTACTCTATTCTACTCTATTCTACTCTATTCTACTCTATTCTACTCTATTCTACTCTATTCTACTCTATTCTACTCTATTCTACTCTATTCTACTCTATTCTACTCTATTCTACTCTATTCTACTCTATTCTACTCTATTCTACTCTATTCTACTCTATTCTACTCTATTCTACTCTATTCTACTCTATTCTACTCTATTCTACTCTATTCTACTCTATTCTACTCTATTCTACTCTATTCTACTCTATTCTACTCTATTCTACTCTATTCTACTCTATTCTACTCTATTCTACTCTATTCTACTCTATTCTACTCTATTCTACTCTATTCTACTCTATTCTACTCTATTCTACTCTATTCTACTCTATTCTACTCTATTCTACTCTATTCTGTTTCTACTTATAAATCTAGAAATTCTCTCATGTCACTACTATAAAAAAAGCATTAATATTATTTGCCTTTTTCGCATGAAGAGAAAACTCTTCCGCAACATGTTTACGTGCTTATCTAATTAAACTGATTTCCAGCGTTCAACACTTTTTTATTGTACAACGCAACAATAAAATAGCAAACATTATCATTATTCACTTAGATCTCTTTATGTATCTAACGTACATATGTACATATACTCGTATGCTACATGTGTAGTGTTCGAGTATGTAAAGTAGTGACATGTGTCACATTAATTCTCACAATTTGCAACATTGTACTATTGTTTCTTAACAACAATTGAATATAGTATTTGCCGCCAAAGCTACATACCACATATGTACATGAGTAGTTTGTTTGTAGGTAACACAAAATAATTCAAATGATTTCCTTTAGCTCATTTTTCAACTGTCAGCCGACTTAAAGACACGATACTACTATGCATTCACTTGACTAGGAGCATTTGAACATGCAGTTTATATACATGGATACGTATAAATGTATCTAGTGCTAATTCTTCTTTATAGTACATACTCGTAGTATGTAAATGGTATATTTCATTCATTTACGCAAACTTTCAATATAAAAAGTGTGGCGCTCACTCCACTCCACTCTGAAGTTAGTTTCTCTTAAACTATTTACTTACTAAAACAGCGACTAATTATGGTGAGTCGAAAAAAAAATAAGACAAAAAATTAATTGTAACAAGAGAGTACCAACTTTTTTCTATAGTTTGCCATATATGATTTTTTAGAAGAAATAACAATAATAGAAAAACAAAATGGGGAAAATAAAACTGTAAACACAATAGACAAACAGAAACAAGGCAAACAAAAAAAAAAAAAAAAAAAAAAACACTTCGTGTGGAGAGCAAATTAAGCGAGTGAGAGTATCTAGTACGAGTGCATGAATTACTAAGTATGTATAACGAAGTGAAGTGAGAATGAGTGAACGCAACAAATAAACGTGCAAAAATAATAATAATAACAAGAAATAAAAATAAAAGAAAAGAAAAGAGCATTTAGCAAAATGCCGTTACATAATTTCGTAAAACTTTACGTGATTGCATTAAAATTGTGTGACGCTGGGGCTGTGCACACCTTTGAGTCACCACCACCAATGGTGATATGATGATGATGATGATGTTAATGTTGATGGTGTGTCTTCGTCGAACGGTATCATCATCATTATCATCATTGCCAAAAGTTTAAAAACAATTGCATTGCTCGCTACACTTGGCTTACAACAAAGCAAACTTAACTAAAGCAAAATGAGTTAAACTGATGCCAAAAGATATAAAAAAAAACCATGGCAATTTATATGATTGTGTTGTTGTTTTTTATTTATTTTATTTTTATCTATTTTTTATGTGTTGCATTTCAGTTGTGTTTAACTGTTTTGCTGTACACATTTAATAAAAAATAAAATGTCTGCGCAAGCGCTCACTCACTCATACTCCCCTAACTGATTCAGTCAGTCATTCACTCGATCAGTCACTCACTCACTCACTCACTCAGTTAAAGCTTTCTTTGGCAAGTATCTACTATGAAATACTCACATTGAGCTCAACTCAAATTGCTAAATGATTAATCATTACTCTGATTTTTTGTTCGTTTATTCATTCAATCAAAGGGAATATTTACTCAGATAGAGTTGAGAGTTATTGATAGAAAAAGAGAGAGAAGGAAGTGAGCGAAGTATAAAAATAGGTCACATTCATGTGTATTATTCCATTTAATAATATTTTTGTGGAATTTTCCTTTACCCTTTTCGGTTTTTTTGTTCTTTTTTTGTTGTTACCTTAATTTCTTTTAATTTATTTTCTGTACCAGAAAAAAAATCTACGTCTGTTGCCAATAACTTATATTTACGAGGTGTGATTACAAAATAAAGTCATTGATGATTCTATAGAAAAACTACATTTATGTTGAAGTTGAATATTAGAAATTTTTGCCGGGATTAACACTTTCTCTACTAGGGGAGTAAATTAAGGTTGTTAATAATCCATTCTACTCACTAGGAATATATTACTAAGTTTGAAATTTATAGTCGCTGTTGTCTATGTCACAGCAGTCAATAGGAAAATGTCAGTCTCCTAGACCAAGCGAAGCATAGATGTGACAAACATTCAAAGATCATGATGAAAGCAAAATATGTGTGATGTCTGATGTGTGACGCGTGGTTTTACACTGGACATGTGCAATGGTTACAATCATATTTCCCACTTCTGTATATACTCTGAATAAGTACTACATATTAATGTAATCAATATTCATCGTATTACAATAGTAAAATGCGTAGGCGAGAATAAAAGTACAATGTTTTAATGTACTAACTCCAAATGATTGCAAGTAGTAATCATATTCTTTTGAAATGATTACGTGCGTATTGCATACAATATTTATGTACTATGAGTAATATCGTTATTGCTGTGTCACATATGTGTACAATTCAAGGCATTTCTGGAAGTCAGTTCATTTCTCATAGAAATATGAGCAAGTCTCAAAGAGGATCTCTCGATCAGACCTCTTACATAATGAGGCTTGAACACAATAGACCCTTTTAATCACAGTTTTCACCATGTTTAAAGTATTTAATAACGTCGTGCGTGCGACAGCTGTGCAACTTAAAGCTGATCTTTTTTTCGATTGACGCCTTCCGTGTCTATAGACTTAATATTTTGCTCGTGGCTTTTGTTTATAAAAAATATGTTTGTATAGCTGAAAAAATGATAAATTAAAACAATTATACATATATAGCAACGAATTCTTATGAAGTTTTATATGAAACTTGTAACTTAATATTTAAAAAAAACAATAAAATTCGAAAGTGTGCAAAGAATGATTATCGCATGCGCGGTTATTGTTTAGTTATATAAGCATTTCCAAGATGATCAAGAATTAATCTGAGCTAAGTGGCCATCCACATTATTACGACTCATGAATTTCATGATTTTTTGAGCACATCACCCACCGTCCGCCTTGTCACACAGGTGGTCACATTTGTGAGGCCTCTTCCCTCTGGTGTGACGTCATATAGGCAGCAGAAACCGATAATATAGTGTTTGTCTCTTAGGGTTTCTATTAGGGCTCTATAGGTCACAAAGCCTAAAGGTAGAGTTGGTAAGAATTATTCGTTTCAAGTTTTGTGTTTTAATACTTTATTTTTTAACTTGTGACGTCACAAAGCTTATGACCCCCTCTCTGTCACAGTTGGTGATACTTCGTTGACCCCCTTCCACCCCCATAACGTGTGACGCCAATATATGGTTGGCTTCTAAGCGTCAGTGCGATTGCTTAATCTCTTGGAATTAACAAAGAAAATGTTCTACATAACAAAGTCTAAAGCTTTTAAGTTCATTGTTTTCTAACCACACCTCGTACTTATGAAGTTTTTAATAGAAATTCTCTATGATCTACTTAAATACTCAATCTTCAGAGTATGGAAACTCCCACTTGTAGTTCATCATTCCAACTAACACAAATATGCGCATCCAATTGTGTTCAACACTATTTTCTCTGTCAAGATTTGTACATCCAATAAGCGATGCGAGAAAAACCTTTCTTAAATTAACCATTAAATTGTCTAATAATAACCTTTACTTATTGATGAAAGTCCTTGGTTATTATTGTCCAATATAATATAATAAAGTTGTTGTTGTTGTTGTTGTTGACTCTAATTTTCATGGTTATTTATTATCATTATTGTTGTTTTTGGGGCCATGTTAATAATTTGATGAAAATATAAAATGTGTTTGCTTGTAACTTGCATTTTTAAATCTTTTTTCACCTCTTTTTTTTTTTGTTTGTTAATGATATTTATGAAGGTTTACATGCTTGATTTATTACAATGTTATACATATCTTATATATTGAGGTCTCGTCAAATTTAGAGATTGCAATCAATGCAATCTTTGACAGACCCCAAGATAAATTAATAAAAGAAAAGAAAAAAAAAACGAAAATGAAAATTTGATTTCATTTAAGTGATCATCATCATTATCATTATTGAAAATAAATATTAATTGTATCTTAATGGTACTTTTATTGTATCTTAGATGCCTTGAATGTGAATTAGGCCAGTCTCTTCATTAGTATTAAATATATTTTGGAGTCTTCAATTAAAAACTTATTTCAATAAATTTTTTTTTTTTTTTTTTTATTAAGGAAACTACAATAACATAAAATATTAAGATATTTCCCACAATTCACAGATAAAATTTATTTTTCTACAAAAAACACAAACATGGAATTAGCTAATAAATTTAATTGTTACAAAAAAATAAAAAAAAATAAAAAAAACAATCATAACTTGTGCTGTGTGTTGCCTAGAATTATGAGTATGAGCTCTCAGAATGAAGAAAGAAAAATATTTCAAAATTATTATGAAGACGACAAAAACATATTTTTCCCAAACAAACTAAAGTTGACCTCGTATGTTTGCAAAAGATTTTTCCTCTTCAAAAAAAAAAAAAAAAAAAACACACAATTTGATGCTCAAAAACTCATGAATGTATCTTTAACTACTATACAAAAAAAAAAAAAACAATAAATACAAATGAGTATGCAAAAAACATAAAACAAAAACACAGAAGTTGCTTCAACAAAAAAGATACATGGATTTAAGCGGATCTAAGTTAACATTTTTTTTGTTTCTATTTTTTGTTTTTATTTTCCGCCACTGAATTTTAATTATTTTGTTGTCCCTGAAAAACACCAAAAAAAAAACAAAACAAAATATACAAAAAAGAAAAACAATAAACAACAATGAAGACCTTTTTATTCATATTGAAACTTTAGGCTGCTTGTTGGTTCCTAAAGATGACGATGACGACGATAATGATGGTGATGTTGTTCTTGTTGTTGTTGTTGTTGATGATGATGAGTTTAATGGTGCTGAATAAGCTTACAAAGCAAGAGATTAATGATGACTTTCAAAAGAAGTAAGGAAGTCATACTCATACAAAATACAAAATCATATAAAATAAACAAAAAATAAATCAAAAATTTGAATTTATGAAAGTGAAACTTTTTTGGTCAAAATGATTTTTAAGTGGAAGGTGTTACTTGGTTAGAAGCAGCTAAATGTCATTTTTTTTTCTATAAGTTTATATGATATATAGATAGATAGATACATGCATCATGTATCATTAGCATATGAATGAATGAATGAATGAAGCTGACTCAGTTTTTGAAATTGATACTCAAATTGAATTGAATTTCTCCTTGACAGCGCATCAAATTGTCCACTCTATAACATTTCAATGAGAAATTGGGAGCTAAATGGTGTTAAGACTTACAAGCATGACAGACAAATTAATTTATCTATCAATATTTGTTTGGAAATTTCACTAAATAAAGAAAAGAACGATTTTAATGTTTTAAATTTCCTCCACGTCTCCCATTTTGAGAAAATTATAGGAAATAGAAATATGTACTTCATTACTAATTGTGGCCGCGACTTCCTCCGAAGAAATAAAAAAAGATGACTGACTCTGGGATTGAACGTTTTATGTACAATATTTATAAGCATGTATTTTCTATAAAAAAAAATACAATATTTTCTATTAAAAATTAATATCTTTTAATTCTGCAGGTCGATTTCGATTAAATTAATGCTATATGTTACTCACAATAAAGCTTCTTATCTTACAATAATTCGATTTTTAATTCAATGAGTGGTTTTCACATTATACGCGTACAAACAAACAGATGGACAGTCTATGATTCTATTTGTTATTGAATCATCTAACTAGCCAGTTATAATCTTCTTATGATTGCTGTGGTAGCCCATCGTAATATTTCTTTTATTTAATTTTTGTCTTATAATTCACAAATAAATAAGCTTTACAATGCTGTGAATGTAAGATTGAGAAAAACGACTCTATAATACTATTGCATATATAGACATTTTCAAAGAACTTTTATCGATATGTTGCAAGTTACAAACTAAGATCCAACTACTCATAGTGTAAGGATTCAGAATTTCAATATGTCTTCTTCTAAAGCGGCCTAGGGAACCAAAAACATTGTACACCCCTGGTCAAAAACCAAGACTCATCATCATCATAATCCTGTATCTCCCACTGGAGCATAGGGCCTCAATAAAGAATTTTCATCTGATCCTGTTTTTTGCTTGCATCTTTAATTCGTTCCACGATTTTCCGCATTCGTCGACTTCCTTTTATAAGGACTACATTACTTCAAAGTCATTCAACACTAATAAAGATCTTTTAACATTAAACGAGGTCACTAGAAACAAGCATCATTGGTTTAACTGCTGTTGACACCAACAATCAATTAGAAAAACTTATAGTATTAAAGTCTTCTTGTTTCCTATCTCCTTGTATTCTGCGTTGTATGAGATCTTTTAAAGTTACCCCGACACGATACAACTGTTGTAATATAACATTTGCGTACCTGTGTGTGACACAGCATACAACGAAGCTTGTCAACGTTCATTTCTTCTTATCATGAAGAACTGCTTCCCTGCAGTATGAATCAATGGTCCAAAACTGGTTCATGGCAAGTCCCTTTAGGACAAGTACTAGTTGCTCTATTCCTTTTGGCATGTATTATTCAACTGGTGAATTTAACATGGCGATGTCTTTGCAAGGCGTTAATTACCATCGCCTGAATTACCGTTCACCAGTTGTTGCCACCACTTAGTGGTTGGCCTCTGCATTACTTTTGACTGGTGAATTCACTATCCACCGGTAATGTGAAAGGGGTCTACTGACTTACTATGGAAACGCGCACTTACTGTTTTGCCTCTGCATAATCTACAACTCCTGAATTCACTAGCCACAAGGTAATAAGAAAAGAAACTAGTGAATTACTATCAAAATGGGGACTATTGCAACCAGGCATACTGCAGAGCTTGGATATTCCATACAGCAACGTATATAAACATTTCACTAAACATATGATAATATTGTATACAACACTGGTATCGTGTCGGCGTACTTTAAGAGTGTCTTTGGGAGCTTAAGAATTCTGCTTGAAGAAGGAAGAATTATGAATTTAGCTTCGATAGACAACATTTCACATCAAGGAGAAAATGCAATTGTGCATCACTTTAAATTTGGTAATTGCTGATGTATTTGTACATATCATATACTGATTGATGATTATAAATTATGTACTTTAATGTTCAATAAGATTAATTTATTATGGCAGATATATGTGTAAACCCCCTTCAATTATCTTTATTCCATATCTCCAGTTCTAATATCAGAAGCTGATAAGCAATAATTGCATTCTCTTTAATCATAAAATTGATTTCAAACTGTAAATTTTAATTAAATTTTAAAGTGAAAGATATTTGGCACAACAATTTTGGTTATTTTGTTAGAGATATGAAGGCCTTTTATAGTCACTACTAATTCTACTAATTTAATTTTGATTTTTATTGTATGTATAAACATTGTTTCTCGCGGAAGAGAGTTGCGAATAATCGATTGGATCTGACTGTCTTTCTTATTTTTATATATTTTTTATATTGTTTAATAATTTTGGCAAAGGTTTTTTCTTTGTTGTGCTTTTATTAATTAATTTATTATTGATTTATGCAAAAAAAAAAAAAAAAAAAAAAAGAAATCAATCATTTAAAGTTTTTTTTATGACGCGTAAAATACAAAATATGTAAATATGTGTTAACAAAATCAAAAATAATAATAATAAATAAACTAATACATTCATCTATGAATCAGTTGCTTAAAAATATATTGCAAGATATTTCATTACTTCAACATTAAAAAAAAAAAAACACCTCAAAATTGTTTAGCAATTATACAAAAATATTTTTTGTATTTTTCTTAATATTTTCCATTCTTTATACAATACTAGTATAAACTTATAAGCGGCTTAAATGCTCAACAAACTCTGAATACTTGAGAAATCCGTCAGGAAAACGGTGACTAATTGTTAATGTTGCCAACAGCAAAATTCTTGCCAAAGTCAGTTTTGGTTTGGTTGTTGGTTATGGTGCATGACTATTTTTCTGTCAGCTTAAAATTATGTTGTTTTGCAAGATTTTTGTTTTTTTTTTTTTTGTACTCAGACTACTACAAATGATGAATCGGAAATCTTGATTAATATTTATCTATATGTTTCTATTTCTACTTGTAACAAAATTACTTGCTACGCATGTGCAACGCGCCAGAACAATCAAAGCAAAGACTAAGTAAAATCTTAACAATTTAAAATACACAACAATATTTCTAGCCTAATAATTTTCTAATTGTTTATTATTCTTCGCCATACATACTATATATATACTTATATATAATATATACTACTATGATGATGATGTATATAGTCAGTTTTATCTACAATATTAAAGTGTAAATACACCCACAATTTTTGTGTTGTGTAAACACAATGAATTGTGTTAAACTTTCCCAAAAATATGCGATTTCTTTTTTGTTATTTTATCATAAATTATTACCCATCGATAATTTCATATTTCATTTACTAAAACCACTTTTATTTCTTTTGCTTTGCTTTATATTGTTTTGTTTATTTATATAAAGATAACAATGCCTGCATATCAACCGTCAAACAAATGCCTTTGATAAGGTGAATTTATGACATTTCTTTGATTATTCGAATAATAAATGAATCATCATATGCCATTTAGATACATTTGATCGACTTACTTACTTAACACTTTTCACCATATTAAGTTTGAGATACATAACAATGAACCCAAGAGTTATTTCTTTTTCAAACAAAAACTGATCTTTTCGTGCTTTAACTTTAACTTTGAACATCTTAAATTCATAAATATAAAATTGCATATATACAGCATTTTATTTACAAATTTATTTTTTCTTTATTAATAAAAACAAAAAAAAAAAAACCTTAAGGTCACATCTCAAAGTTAAAATATAATAATAATAATAATAATAATAATAATATGTAATAATATAAAATAATAATAAGTTAAATAAAAAATATAAAGCTAAGCAACTAACTTATTGTAGTAAGTAACTTATACCGAGATTCATTCAGATGCACAATACTCATAGTAGTATTTTATTTATTCATGCTTCTTCTACTATTGTTCCAAGTGAAGGAGGCTCACGCAAACTTTTTGAGCATGCAGATACTTTTTGTATGTATCTTATTGTATCTTAAGAGGGAACTTGTTACATGCCGAGAGGTTTAACTAAACAAAAAGAGTTGGTTATACGACCTAAGAAGATACACATAAAAACATAATAAAAAGACTAGAAAATTTTGTAATTTCATGTTATTTTATTTTTGTGGCCAACGAATTCACTTAAAGTCCAAACAATGGTGGACCAACAACCTCAACCACAATAACAATGAAAAAAGAATAGCAACAACTATGTTACAGTCACTTAAATTAATTTTGACATTGACAACCGTTAAGACAGTTATAAATCCAGCATTGTCGTGAAAATTTGGATTTAGTTTTACTTTTGCAGAAAATTCATTTAACAAATTTCGTATCAGACATTGTTGTTGTTGTTGTTGTTGTGATTAAATTTATATTAAATACTATCTTATGGTATTAAATAGGTGAATATAAGGACGCCAAATGGTTTGATTTTTGTACTCATACCTTATAGCTTTGTCATTTTGTTGTGTTATGATATGTTTTATATATACGAGGGGGGACCCAAAAAAAAAAAAAAAAATGGAATTTCGTCATAACTTCTTTATTTCTTAATATTTTAACAACAAATTTTGATCACCTTCAAAGTATTCTCCATGGACCACAACGCACTTTTCCAAACGATTCTTCCATTGTTCAAAACAGTTTTTAAATTCACTCATCGGGATGTCCTTTAAACCTTCCAGCGATTTTTGTTTCACCTCCTCCACAGTGGCAAAACGCTTTCCTTTCATAATCCTTTTGAGTCTGGGGAACAAAAAGAAGTCACAGGGGGCTAGATCCGGTAAGTATGGAGGGGTGGACAATCGGTTTCATGGCGTTTTTGGTCAAAAATTGATTCACGGAAAGGGCGGTGTGGGCCGGCGCGTTGTCATGATGGAAGAACCAGTCGCTGCAACCGTTCTCATGTGCAAATCTTCGGATAAAATTGTCTGACTTGAACTCCATGACATTCCCGACATCTCACAGAGTTGATCAATGGTTCGGCGACGGTCTTCACGAACGCGGGCATTGATTTTGTCGACGTTTTCATCAGTTCTTGACGTTGAGGGGCGTCCTGAACGAAGTTGGTCTTCAATAGACATTTCTCCATTTTTAAAACGTGAAAACCAATCGTAAACTCTGGTTTTACTTCGGGCACCATCCCCATAAGCAGTCTTAAGCATTACAATATTTTCCGCTGCCGATTTCCCCACAAAATTTCACAGCCGCACGTTGTTCTCGACAATCTGCCATTACGTTTTCGCCGAAATGTAAAAAGTTGTTTTACTAAAAAAAATCTCACAGGCGAACCGATGCACTCACTGCGACACAACTTTGCACACTGACGCAGATGGCGTGACACTAACGGACATGTGGTCAAACAATAGGTTCCCCCACTCTCCCTCCCCACCACAGCATAATTCCCGTTTTTTTTTTTGGTCCCCCCTCGTAGACTTAAGTAAAAAAAGAAATTAAACTTCAGAAAACGATTTGAATGACATTTAACACTATAACCAACTAAATGTATAACCCATCGAACAAGTAATATACATATCTACCATATATTATAGCTTCAGTAAATTGAAGTTTTGGTTCTACCTTGTTACAGTTGCAATTTTCATGAATGTGCGTCTCTGATCTTCAGTTTTTTTTTTTTAAATATTATTTGAAAAAATAAATATCAAATGTCTTGATAATTTTATATAAATTTATTAGTTTCAATTAATTATAAAAATCTACAAATACAATATGTATATATATATATCGTTAGTTTCTCAGTTTTTAAAGTATAAAATGGAATATAAGTACAGTAGTTGTTCCATTCTCCGATCTAATGATTGCAGACTCCAATTGTATTATCAAAACATTTGGATTATTAGATTGCTTTCAATTGTACAGATTTTTCTGCGCAAGAACTTTTTATTGGGCGTCATATGACAGATAGTCAATATCTTTTTCTCTGCCAGTATTACAGTTTTCTTCAATCTATTCATTTAAATAATCATTGCTTAAATTTCTGTATATAGCGAGTTTTGAACAAGCTCGCTCATTAAATTCACTGGATTAGTTTCTTCTTGTATTTCTATAGAATTTATATTTTGTCGACAGATAGGCAATGTCCACTCATCATCACAGATCTAATTTATATTAGACTAAGCCCGACTTTACACGGGATAAAATAAGCACCAAGGACATTTTGTTTTTACGAAATACCCGCACAAACAAACAAACAAACAGACAGACAAAGTCTACGATTTTATTACATTTACATATGTACATATTAATAAATATAATTGACTTGTAATTTTTAATAATATTCTTCATATGTTTCCAGAAGAATTTTTGCGGAAAAGACATATATATTGTATGTGCCTTGCCGTGATTTTCACTCCTTCCATTTATGACATTGGAGTTGTATTTCCATTATAACGTTGAATTCTATTGAAAACATAAGTAAATCTTTGCTTTGCTGTTTAAAGAATTGCAATTAATTCGAAATACAGAATAGCCAATGGCTATGAAAATTTATTTAATTTTATAAATTACTTAATTTCTGCTTAAATTGCAAATATTCGTTTAACTTAGTTGAAAGTAAATTATTATGTTACTAAGTTTGTATTCAAGTTTGATGGTTGTATTCTAAACTTTTGTGTTTTTTGTTTTTCTATGATCCCCAACAAACTTTGATAAAAAATTTTAGTGGTGGGCCACATTCACGTATAGCATACGCAAATTAAAAATAATAATTGAAACACAGACATCTAAAACTATCAAGGTTTTTTCATATAAAACATAAGAAAATTATAATTAAAGATCGAAACACAGACTATCAATCGTCATAATTTATTTATTTTTATTATTATTTTTTTTTTTAATATTGTATCTCCTTTTTTTAGGTCCACACACTTCAGCTATTTTTCCATTTAGTCTCTTAGACTCATCATTGTTTTTTTTTTTTTTTTTGTGTTATTTGGGTGGATACCATTTCGTGGTATATTTTTAAATAAAGTTTTTAATTTATAGTTCCATATTCTTTATTTAGATGACCAACTTGTATTGTATTAAATTAACCAAACTGTAAAGTTTCACTTTATTAGTTACTAGATACACTCTTACTATTTCCATATAAAGTGTTTGCATCATTCACAACTTCCGTTGTTAGTATCCGTCGTCTCATTAGTTAATTTAGAGCATACAATATTTTTTGCTAGTTAAGCCAAGAAGTTGCCTTACAAAACATTTAATTAAATTATGCTTAACTTATAATTTGCATAATTTATTAATAATAATTAAATTAAATACTGCGCTCTCAAATAAACATTAAATGTTAAACAATTTCATGCCAATAAATGAATGAGTGAAAGATAAAAATACAATATAAAAAAAAAAAAAAGTATGAAAAGCTTGAAAACGTATAAGAAATTTCATAGTTGACGATGCAATTTTGATTGCAAAGCTATGAACAGCTTCATGCCTTTTTAATGATCAATCGATTATTATGATTGCTATAAAATGCAAATAATTCACATTGCAACAAACAATAAATCATAAAGAAATATCTCTATTAAGTGTGAAATATCTAAATAATTATAATTAATTCTTTTTGTTTCACTGCACTCACAGTTTGTGTTTGATATTAGAAAAGTATATACAATAAAGTGAAATCATTGCAATCTGTGTGTGTGTGTGTGTGTGTGTGTATGTGCATCATAGACAACATTTTATTATGATACTCGAAGTCTCTAAATGATATTTGTTACCAATTGGGGGTTTTTTTTTTTGTTTTTTTGTTTGTTGCCTTTACAATATTTTTGGCTTATGCCACAAACAACGAAAATTTCAGTCAAAGCATGAGTGGCTTTAGACATGAAATGAGTTTTTTGCAAAATCAACTCTTACGTATATATTTTTTTTGTTTTTTTCGTATATCACACATACGCAATGTGGACTTTAGAGCAGCAACTCTTTGACTTGATTTGATTTGACTGCTTGGTTTTTCTTAATTTTTGTTTTTTTTTTGTCTGGCTTTGTTTTCTTTTTTCTTTCTGTTTCTGGCCAATAATTTTAGTTATTTGTACAATAAATCTATGTACATACACGTACAATGCATGATGCATATTTATTATTATTATTGCTACTAGTGGCGTTGATTTACTAGTTCAACTTTATTCCAATAATACAATACTTCAATATGATAGTAGCCCTAACTCTATTTGCTGAAGTTTTTCATTTAGTGGCGCCATGAATGTTAACACACCTATGACGATTGAGACTCCGACGTCCGGCGTTATTGCTGTGATTGCTGTTAATAATAGTGGAAAAATATTGTACTTACAATAACTGAAAATGCGAAAATTTCATAATAATGTTTTTTCCATTAATGCGAATATCGAATATCATTTTATGAGGAGAAAAAAAAAAAAAGAAAATTTTAAACAAATGAGTGTAAAAATTTTAATGAAAAATTGTTGTCTTCCAGACCATAACCTATTTTTACTACTTGTGAGATATTTTAAACATTTTAAAAATATTTTTTTTTCACTTACTAATTATATGGAATACACCAACTGAAAATTCAAAATAGATTCAAAGAAAAAACCGATGACCTACTTAATGGATTATGTACTATTTACATGAACTCATCTTCTACTCTTCTTTTTTTTTTTAATTTTAATTTTATATTTAAACAAAACATACTCATTTACACATACATACATATAGTATATTGTATAAATATATAAATCATGTCTATAACATGATCGTGTTTAGTTAACTAACCAAACTACCGTCATTCTGTCTATATGCCGGATTATCTCATGCATGCAAATGACTGAGTCATGTCGTTCGCGGCTTAACCATCCAACCATTTTCTTAACAAATACACCGAGTAAGCGACAACGCAACACAGTAGAATTAACATTTACTCGTATATACAAGTACGAGTACAATGAGGTAGAGCTCATCACTTACTGCAATCGAGAAGAGATTGCCACATTTGACATTCAAATGAAATGCCGTCAATAGTAGTTAAGTTGTAATAAATAATGTTGAAGGATGCAATTTATTACAAAAAATGGCAAAGAAAAAGAAAAATTCTTAAATTGGGTTCTACTAAATGCTAAAATACCATACACTTCATGTGTTGTTTTGTATTAAGTTGGTAATATAGAATTCATTTTAATCATTTAAAAGTTCACCAAATCTTATAGTTTGTAGCTTGCTTGATTATCTTTCTTATATATAAAAATTAGTCTTATCAATTGTTCGTATATAATGCGCTGCCATACCGTTTATCTGATTGCATTGAAATTTTCTAAACGTGTATGATAGGTTCCCGTCTTGAACATAGAATAGTTTTGGTCACGATATGTATCCCCATTCCCGATATCTGAGGTATTCAAACAACCCCAAACACTAAAAGTACAACCCCTTACAATCTTAGGTACATACCACACTGGTCTAATGAAAAACACAACTTTTTCGATCAAAATTAATTTTATTCATCAACATAGTTTCCTTAAAGAGCGATACAATCATTATAGCGCTTCCCTAACATTTCGATTCATTTCTTGAAGAACGATTCATCTTTCACCTCAAATTAGGCTTTTGTTTCGGAGATTTTTTTTAAGGTCTAAGAACAGATAAAATTCTCTGGGGGCTAAATCTGGAGAATATGGTGGATGCGGAAGCAATTCAAAGTGTAATTCGTGCAACTTTGCCATCTTAGGCTTATGACACGGTGCATTGTCTTGGTGAAAAATCACTTTCTTTCTTTGCTTATGGGACCATTTCTTCAAAATTTCCTCGTTTATACGATTCAGTTGGACCATGTAGCGATCGCTATAACATTGCCAGCACTCTGTTGCGCTTTGGGCGAGGTTCCCATTTTGAAGGTTAGTACTTAATAGATAAAATATTATTTCTATATTTGTGTCATCTGTGTGTCAGACCGGGAACTTTTCAGCCAATGCGTTTACTCTTGAAGTATTATAACTTAACTTAACTTCATTTCAAGTAATTGAATGACTGTCTTTACAATTCAATAACCTCGATTTACCATAGTATTATATTCTTTAACAGTCTGACATCAGACAGTTAATCTGTTTTTTAACTCTTAGAGATACTTATGTTCTTGTTGATTTCCTCTTTAGCACCGTGAAGTACTTGTTCAGAGCTTGTTCAACATAAGTACACTTCAAATACGAAGATGTATTGGATACTTGTGGTTTTTATTAATTAATAAATAAGAGTTTTTCTAAGAGGTTCAAGGTTAAAAAACAAAGAAGTTTTATAAGATACAGTTTGCGATTAGTGCACCCGCCGGACTATGTGAGGGAATGATAGAAAGAATGATTCACAATTCAATAAAACATTTTTGACAAAGACTACTTGATTGATTTTAATATATGTATGTCTCTAAGCTTTATATTCGAAAGTAGCAGTCCCGATGCGCGTCGATACTCCCTAGCAAAAAATTTTCAAAATGGGTTTGTACGGAAACTATAGAATGATATTTATTTAATTTTTGATTCACAATTCATTAAGAGATTTTTAATAATATTGACATAATTAAGTATAAAAAAAAAAATTTCATCAAAAATCAGTTCAGCCTTAGTGCTTAGGAACACATTTAGCCATTACATTTTATTGTATAGATTTGATCCATAAATTTTGGTGGTCCCATCCGCCTGAAACAGGAACACTCCTCAGACTATGGTAGAGTTTCCCTGAAAATTTCAATAAAATCGATAAAACGTTTTCGGAGTCGATAAGGAACAGACATACAGACCCACAGACTTACTACAGACTTGGTGTCATTTTTATATGACTAGATAAACTTCTTATAAAAATTGATCGATCTATCATAACTTATAAAGAGATAAAAGGGTATTTAAATTAATTTCTTACTGATGCTGCAATCACTTTATATGGTGGATGACTAAACAAATTGAAGCACGTGTAATCCAACCAAAGTATCTACAGTACACACAGACTAAACTAACAATTAAGTTAATGATTTAAACAATTATCAGATGGCAGATGCGGGTGCACTTTGTAGTATGATTACAATTTTAGATGAAGCGCGCTAACTTTCAACAAGTTTTTTTTTTTTTTTTTTTAACGATTTCTTGCAACCAAGACTCATGTCTTGAAATGCTTCACGATTAAATCATCATTCATTGGGGGTATTAAGCAAAAAACTAAGTATAATTATACTAGGCAAGTCATAAAAATTGCTAACTTATTCAATTATACACTTCATGAATGGATTTTGTTGGAAAAAAATAATCATTGGTAGATACGACAAATCTGAATGAGTCTTGCAACATTCAAAAAAAAAAGAGGTTTAACTTAGTCAGTGAATGAGTGAGTGAGTGTGACAAGTGGGTCGTATTACGCATTTAAATATTATAGTATCTACAGAGAGTGGTAACAAATATCTTAAACCATGTGCGCTAATGTACACCAACTTTGTTGGAGATGACGTTTGTTTTGCCGTGCATGAAGTTATTTTATTTGATTGCCGATGGTAGTTACTTGTAGTACTTGGTGTTGTCTGTCTGTTCAAATGGTCAATGGATAGATGATGATGATATCATCTAACGTAATTAGTTGCAACAAATGAGAGGCGCTCATAATAAAATTAAATAAACAACTAACTAACTAAATAATAAAGGCTCTTAACAAAAACACCATAAATTAAATTTGTATCTTTTTTTGTCTTGCTGCTGCTGCACACATTTTTATTTGTTTTCATACTATTTTTTTTTTTCTTTTTGATATTTTTTTCAAATTTTCGAATTTCAAATGTGAGATGTGAGCATGTTAAGTATATAGTATGTTTTATTAGTTTTATCTGCGTTTACTACAATATTTCTATCTTCTATTTTACGAGTTATGTATATTGTTTTTGTATATGTTTTGCTGCCGGTATTTCACCAAAACAAAAGCTCATGCTGCCGCTCCTGATGTTGTTGGTGTTGTTGCTTGCTGAAGGCAACTTCCGCTGTTGTTAGAGACCCGTCGTCGTCTAGCCCATCAAATCATTTCATTAAGCGTGAAATGGAAACAGAGAAAGTATCTACTTATAATTTTTTCAGTTTTTTTTTTTTTTTTTGCAATTTTATTTCATTGTTGCTGCTGCCACTGTTACTACTATTTATTTTTGCCATTGTTGTAATGAGGATGATGTTGATGTTGTTGATGATGATACAAATTGCTGCAATTCAGTTTTAACTTTAGTCTACTCCTATGTTACAATTTAACTAAAAACATCCATTTAAGTCATGGGTTCATGTGAGTTTTTAGGCCTTTTTTTGTGTGGTTTATTGTATGGTTCTGCATTTTTATCTCATTTTTTATCTTTTTCTCTCTCTCATTTTTTATAATTTATTCTTGTGAGTCACTTTGAAGATTGATTTATTATTTGTATTTATTTCTTTATTGTTTTGTTGTTTAAAAATAACTTTTGTTTTTAACTTTCTTGGTGAGGCACATGTCACGATATTTATCTTTACTATTTTTATTGCATTTCTTGCGGTTGATGTAAGATTTGTGGCTTCCTTTGATCTCTTACTATTGTAGATGATGATGATGCAAAAATGCCTGCCTTTGTTTAAGAAAAAAAATTACCTGATCTCAGTGGTTTCTTCATATATGTTGTGGTATATATTAGAGGTGCAGATTAAAGAGTAAAACTTGATATTCTAAGGGTTTGTGGTTCCATGGAAGTTTGCAACTATTTAACACTAGTCAAATTTTCTAAATGAGTTCAAATCGAAAATTGTCTGGGATTGCTTAACATTACTCAAAAGACTTGCATTAAAGAACTATGTACATCTAATATGGATACCTCAGCATAGTGGTGAGTATTTTTGCCATGAAGAGCGAGATGAAGTCGCAAGGAAAGGAGCTGCAAGCTGCCTTGGAGTTTGCCAAAAACTAAAATCAAACAATGGCTTGATGATAAATCGCAACTTTATTGGTTAAACACAAAACACTGTAGAGTAGCAAAAATCTTTATGCCATCAAGAAATACTGGCACTAACAAGAGAAAGGATTCGTGCAGTCTCAGGTTTCTTAACAGGACATTGCAGAGTTAAAAAACATTTATGGATTAGTTGAAACGACCAATGTATGCTATGTAATGAAGAAGAAGAGAGCCTAATTTGAATCAGACGCATCTATCTGGATAGCAGCGCCGCCCCTGGAGAAGAGCGGGAGGAGCGGTCGCTCTAGTCACCAAATGGCAAGGAGTTCCAAAAAACCAAATGCGCAAAAGAACATAACAAATGTGATATTATGTTTTCCCAGCAAAGGTCGCCGAAAGACAATCTCGCTCTAACCCTAATCAAGGGCAAGGGCTGGCGCTGCTTGGTACCCATTACATGGAACCAATTGAAATTGCAGTTTTGCATACAAAGAAAGTCTTGATGCATATTATTGTAGAACTGTATTTTATTTGCCATTCGTGGCTACAATGCCTCGATGTAGTGGTTTCCGCCCATCTCATAATCTAATCTAATTTTCTATAATGCTACATCCCCCATCAGTGATCCGAGTTACCCCTCTGAACACAATGTTTCAAGTAGTCATTGTTAAATATGATACTTTGGGAACCAATGCTCTACAACAATTTGTTTTCATGATATTTATCTTGTTATCAAAATATCAACTCATAGGACTAGAAGGAATTCTGAAAATGTTGTTAATATTGAAGATATAGAACTTATAACTATTATAAGCTACTATAATTGTAAATAGTCTTTTTTTTTTTAGATTTTCCGACATTTTCGGTGGAATTTCCAAAAATGTTACCTGTTAGTATTACCTGTCGTTATAGCGGCAATAGAAATACACACACACTCTGTGAAAATTGTAACTGTCCACCTATTACGGTACATGAGATAGAGCTTTGTGACGGATGTAAAGATAGCGTAGACTTAGTAATAGGGTCCCATTAGCATCCTTTTTGTACGGACCCCTAATAAAAAGGACGCTAACTTTGTCAAAGTAAAGGAGACCTCAGAGACATAAATTTTCTTGCTTGTCTCATTTTTGTTGGCATCAATACTAATCCTTCAGTATTTAAGGTAAATTTAACAAAGAGTCCTCACTTACATATAATAATAAATGAGTTTGGGGACTTCAAAAGCTGTTTGAGAAATCTTTTATACATTAAATTAATACATCGATTTTAATGAAGTCTGAATACCAATACAAAATCAAGTGTTGTGTTGTGTGTTGCGGCATGAGAGTTTTCTCAACATCGAAACGATTAAAAAATTGTCTTACATCCTCCTATGTTTCAGTCTATAGCTCTGGTTTCTTATAGTCTAGGATAATGTTTTATAGATGAAAACCTTCTTAAATTTATACAATCGAATAGAAAGAACCCCATTCACATTGGATCAGTAGTTTTTGAAAATCGCAAATATACATACATACATACATAGTATATACAGGTCAAAGAGATAATCTTATTTTTTTTTTTGTTTAAATTGGTTAATAAAACAAAATGGAATTGCACATTAAAACAACTCATTTTGAAAGTTGTATTGTTGTATCTTTTATCTTATTGTTGATAGTATGAAATAACACAATCGATATAATTATCTTACTTCATAAGACACCCATACCTCCCAACCTCCCAACCTCCCTCCCTCTCACAAATTTAACAAATAACTGTCAGTTTATATTGATGAGTCTTTCATTCATTGTATTTTATTGTTGTTGAATACCTTCTAATTATTCAAATTCCATTATGACCAAGAGAGTCTTATTGCAAACAAGTTTAACAACAACAACAACAACAACAACAACAACAAAACAACAATAATAACCATCCATGAGTCACCAATTTGACATTCGCGTTTTTAAATAATTTTTGATTGTTGCAAGTGACATTCATAATTGAAATTGACAACTTGGCTTTAATGCCAAGAACACGCTAACATTGTTTACGTGTTTTTGGTTGAAGCAAATAACAAAAATTTAAAAGAATTTATGTAGATAATAATATCTGTCACGTCCATTTTAAGTTAAGTTTGACTTTGTCACATTTGTTTGTTGAAAATTAAAAAAAAAAAAATTTATATATATAAATCACGCGTGTTTAATTATGATCTAAACATTTGTCAAAAGCTTTAAATGAGATGAGATGAGTTGAGTTGATGAAAGCCACTTAAAATATGTAGAACTAAGTTTAATGGAGATCATTTTTCAAGATAATTTTCGTAAATTGGTCTATAAATAAAGTGTAAAACTCAATTTGAATGTAGTGTAAATGATGTGTTAACATCTTTAGTTGTTTATCATCATCATCACGTTTACCTCAAGGGCATTTTAATGAAGTATTATACCTTGTACTCGCTTTCTATTATTTTCTATTTCCTCTTAAAATTACAATGGGAAAGGGGACTCACTCTTTTTGTTCCCTGCTTCCATCATTCAATTATGTTAATTTTTGCAGTTTTATGTGAATTTCATTGAGTCGTGGAGGTGCATTCGATGAAAAAGGAGGAGGATGAGGTGAAAAAATCTTTCTTTGGATGCCTGCACAGTGGAATGCATTTATAAAAGTAGAGACTTATAATACTATTCACTGCGTGAGTTTGTCATGAAGTTTGTAACATACAGAATGAGACATTGGAGACCCCATAAAGTATATACTCGTATATTCTTGATCAGCGCGAAGAGACGAGTTGATCTAGTCATGTCCGTCTGTCCGCCTGACTTTCTGTATGCATACAAACTAGCCCTCAGTTGAGCTAGAGGGCTGAGATTTTGCATGGAGCTTTCTTTTCACCAAACGGAGTACATTTGTCGGAATTAGCCAAATCGGACCACTCCCCATACAAACCTGGATCCATATTCATGTTCCTATTCTAAAAACTTTGTTTTTTTTTTTTTTTTGTACTATAGATTGGACACCATAAGTGTCTCATCTATATCCACCAAACATGAAAATTCAAGACCCTCGGACCACTTGGAGGGGCGTGAAGTTTATTACCATTTTGGCACAGCCAAAGTTAGTCTTTTTTTTTTTTTTTGCTTGTTTGAAAGTTAAGTTTGCTTTGGTGCATTTGAAAATAACCATAAAAATGGAAAGTTTCGTTGAGCAAAACATAACAATAAATTGAAATTAATTTATAATTTCATATTAATTTACATTGTACATTGTATAAAGTATATTTGAAAAGGCGGAAGCTTTCTTCGTTGGCGACAATCATCATATGCCCATTATAATAATTAAAACAAAATAAAACAAAACAATCTTAATTACATTACATACATTGTAATTATTGTGTGCGTCTACACAACTACGATATCCAAACCACGGTTTGTTCCCATTTTACTCTAAGCAAATCTCACTCGACGATGGAAGACTTTGTTTTCTTGTTGTAAATCAGAAATGCAAATTATTTTGAAAAATTATGAGCTACAAGAAAGAAACATACAGAGAGATAGAGCGAGAGATACTAAAATATTTCATTGTCTACAAAGTGCATAATTATAAAGAGAGCAGTAGATACAACAAAACATGTTAGTTTAATGAGTTACGAGATAAAAGTGTTAGATACAAAGTGTAGAATACTAAAGAACACTGTTATTAAAAAAAAAAAAAAAAAAAAAAAGAACAAGAAAATAAACTCAAAACTTTCATTTGGTTTTAATTTTTCTTTCATTTTCTAGAAATTGGAGCAAGAGAAACATGTGCTGCGTCAGAAATTGGCCATAGCCGAGGATGATAGCGATCAACGCGTACTTGAGTTGCATACCGATCTCAATGAACTCAAGGGCAAGTTACAAGCACAGGTATTTAAACATCTATTGTAAATAAAAAAAAAAAAAATCCATTAATATTGATTAATCAAAATAGGACAATGCAATTCGTCAAGCAGAAAAAGAAAAGACGCTACTCATCGATGAGCTACAAAATCAAAATACAAGACTCACCGAACAAATACTGGAAGCTCATGCAACCGAAGTGAAACTTACACAGCAAATACAAGAGCTCAAGGATCAATATAACTACAGAAATTCAAGCTTACAGGTACTAAAATAATTCTTCTTTACTATTGAATTTCTCATTTTCAAATAAATATAATAAAATGATTTGCAGGAACATGTCAATAGCTTGGAGTCCATTAAAACCGAACTTAGCCTCACAACAGAGAAACGTCATGAACTCGAACGTCGCCTACAACATGTTCAAGAAGAGAAAGAATCACTTACTTCAGCTTTAGAAGAGGCTTCAGATAGAATTCACATGCTGGAACGTCATGCACGCGAGCAGGAAATGAAATTAGAGGTTTGTACAATTAACTCAAGAGACACTCGAAATTTCTTAACATTTGTATTCCTTTCATTTGATAATAGACTACACTGCAAGCACTTGAAAGGTCACAGCGTGAGAATAATGTTTTAAGTGAACGTTTGGGAGCGGTAAGTTCACAAATCTTTAACACACACGATCATAGAAAAATATGACATACATACATATATCGTAATATATTTATATGATATGATTTTTGTATTATACAAAGTTATACAATATGAAGAACTGTCCATAGAACTATGACACTATGACGAAAAATATTGTATGATTTGAGTTTTATGTGACATAAAAATATGACATAGCCTTTAATGCTGTCTATACGATGTCATTTTATATGATGTTTTTTTTTTCATAAAAATTATCTCGTTGCGAATGGACGGTTTTTTTATTATACATTTTTCAGAATATGTGGACAAAACAAAGCGTCGAAAGGTTAATAATTTTAATAAAAATGAATCATTGCTTATGGGATACAACTGAAGAGGAAATAAAAAATTACAGCTATCAATTTTATTTTCAACTGGCGCATTTTCCTGTCTTTTCACGGGATTTATAGAAAGAATAATATTGTTGATGATTCACAATTCAAAAAGAGATGCTTGACAAAGACTACTTTATTGATTTGAAAGTACATATGTCATGTAGCTTTTTATGCAAAATTTGATCCATCATTTCCGAATATTCCGGTGATCCGATCCGCATGACACTTAACAGCAACACTATCCAGACTATGAAAGAGTTTCCTTGAAAATTTCATCAAACTCGTGAAAGCTGTTTTGGAATCCATAGGTAACAGACAGACAGACATACAGACATACAGACTGACAGACATTCAAAAATAATTCCATTTTTATATATATAGAAGAATTTTAATTTTATTTGAAGTAGCAATCAATGACACAGGTTTGCCCACTTAATGTATAATCAAAAGTTTAATTCAGGAGAAAAATTATAATATTCAGAATTATTGGGAAAACACCCCAAAAAAAAAAAAAAAAACAATTTTCGTTCGAATTTTACATTCTTTATTTTTAACCCGGGAAAACGTTGACCTGATATAATGTTTGACAAAGACGACTTGATAAATTTAAAAATATCTCACTCGCACTTTTAGATTTTTTCCCGATATTTCGGCTGTTCCTTTGTATATTTTTTATATTTTTCCTAAACCTAAACCTTCCTCGAGAATCACTCCGTCCATTGGTGAAATCCATATGAAAATCCGTTCGGTAGTTTTTGAGTTAATGGCGTTCAGACAAACTGAAATATTATGTAATTATTCAAATATAATGTCCTCTACTTCTGATTCTGACTTTTCATTATACCGCTAAGTTGGCAACCCTGCTATGACATCTGATTTCATCATACCTTTATTTTTCAGTCTTGGATGGATAATCATCATCATAATTTTTATGATGAAATGTTGACATTATCATATAATAATAATGACAAAGTAATACATCATATATATGATATTCCGTCATATGACGTATGTGTATATGTATTGCGTGTTAACAGCTTCGTCATATTTTTTGTCATATATATGGCAAGTTATCATATTTCTATTATAGTGTGTCAGCACCTTTAACCTTAATAATCCAAATGATTTCAAACTATGTATTTTGTTTATTCATCAACTTAGGATTCTGGTCCCAATGCACCGGGTAAGAAATCATTACAATTTGAAATGGAATGTGATGAGGATGAAGCAAGTTTCTCGGAAGGCGGTAAACCCAATCAAATGTGGGTTGAGGCACGTTCGGTTTATATACAATTGAAATCACTGGTTGATTCATTGAAAGTGGGACATGATGATGACTCAGGTAAAGTACTAACAACAAATGAACTCAATAGAAGACAAATTCTTATTTTACGAAAATTAATGATGACAGGATTAAATTCTGATATATCGTTGGATTTGGAATCCATGGACAATACGATATCATCATCTGGACACACTGACAATAGCGAAGCTGTAGAATTTCGTCAAGGTATGCTCTCGGCAATGTCAGATGAATTAACACGTTTGCTTTTGAACTTGGATGCTGGCAATTTCAAGAAAATGTTGGATCAAACACGCAATCTTGTATTGGAACAGGAAGATGAAATCAAACGCAGTCATCAATTGATACAACAATTAGAAGCTAAGGTAGAAATTAACTCGAAACTATAGAAGATTTTGATTGATATTTATAAAAAATAAAAAACTGGTTTACTATAGGTTACTGTCACAGATGTCGAGCTACAAAATGTTAAAGAAGAACGTGATCAAGTACGTGGTGATCTTATGGATAATACAGATCGTGATGAGCTCTTAACCAAGGCACAAAAGGAACGCGAAGCCGCCAATGAGCGACGCACAAAAGCCGAAATTGAATTGGCCAAAACGCGTGTCGAACTCATGCAAGCCAACAGTCAATTGTTGGAATCAATACAACAAAAAGTTGAACTATCACAACAACTTGAGCAATGGCAGGTAAGTTAATCAATTGAATGAAGTTTATTATTTATAAATAATATTTTCATTACAATTCTTTAAACTGAAAATTAACTCTTCAGATGGATATGCAAGAACTAATCAATGAGCAGATGCGTTCGAAAATGATTAATAATCGTAAAATTGCCACCGCAACAGAATCTTCACCATCAAGTGGCAGCGCAGCAGCGAATCTGGCGAAACGCGTCTCAAGCTACAAATTATGGAGTTTATTTCAGCGGTAATCTACTAAGTCTCCGTTGGCGTATCTATGCAACACTTATATTTTTAATGTAAAAAAAAGTGAAAAAAAGAAAAACAGAAAGAAATCACAAAAAAAAAAAAAAAACAAAAAATAAAATTAATCAAAAAATGCGTTAAATGATGCATGGATGCATGATACAATTTATATATATTTTTAATATTTATACAATAAAATCAAACAAATGGATCACAATAACTATACTAACTGCATGATGATATATGATACATAATAATAATGTTAATGGATGATAATGTTTAATCTTAATTTTGTGTTTAATATTCTATTTTAAAAATTTTGTATACTTATGTTTTACAAAACAAAAATTCTTAGACAAATCTATCATATAAAGCGCTTTATTAATTTTAATTACATAACTAACAACACTCAATATGATGATGCATACAAATTTTATAATATTTTATTTTATTATTTCAATTTTATTTTAATTTTATTTAAAATTTTTCTTTTAATTATTTTGTTTTTTTGTAGCATGTCTCATCTGTAATGCAACACGCTCTCTTAATTTTAATTTGAAATTTGTTTTTTATATATCAACATATACAGTATATCTAATACTATATATAATTATGATTCACAACATATCGCGCCTTCTCCAAAACCTGTAACCTTATATTGAATGAAGATATGTGTTTGTTATCTTTTGAGATTGAAATTAGTATCTCTTTACTTACTTACTTATGATGATCATTATGATAATGATGATGATGATGATGTAAACATTAAGAAAAATAATAACAAAAAATTATAAAAATTTAAAAAGAAAAGCATTTATGTTAAGATGATGATAATTTACATGCATTAATAATTGAAAATTTATATTAAAAAAAAAAAAAAAAAAGAGTTAAGAAAGCAGCTTTAATTTTCTAATGACGAAACGACAGAAAATATATTGTAACTTGCCTTAATTCTGACAATGAATCAAAATTTTAATCTAATTTAAATAAATTTTAAAACAATTATTATATGTTTATTTTGAATAAAGTACCTTAAAGCATACAATTTTATTGTTTTTTTTTTTTAAGGAAATTACTTATCGTAAAAATCAAATTTCATTTTAAATAAAAAAAACAGCTTGGGAGCACTTAAATGAAATGGAAAGCTGCCAACTTGTTAAACATTGACCTGGAGAGAAAGATTATTGCTTATTTTCAAGAAAAGTTCATGAGGTCAAACTTATTCCCCTATATAGGGCATCATTCTCAACTAGGGATGATCCAATACCTTAAACGAATTAGTATATATTCATATATGTAGAAGGTTACGCAAAGAAATCTTCTTGCTTTAAATTTCCATTAAAATAAAAGGTTTTCATTATACATATGTACATACATATTTTGCAGACATACGAATTATCAGCACAAATATTTTTACAGAATTTGAAAAACTGTTAATGTTCATTGTTTCTTCTTGTTGTACAACACACAAACTGTTTTTCATGTTGTTGTTGTTGCGAGCAAATCTCAACTTCAACGGTCTCCCAACATTCTGCCTCACATAATTTCGAGGGTGTACAGCTGTTAATATTTCTATCTCTCACAACTTCAAGGGTGTATAGCTGCCAATCTGTTAAACTTTATGCGATAGAGTGAGATTTTTCTTTTATATCAAAATGAGGGTATGCTTATTTTCAACAAAGATTATGATGGTAAGCTTATTTTCCCAACATTGTCATTGAAAATCGGTACAATCGGTACATTGCTACATAGCTATTCTCCAAGTCTCCGCCGTCATTTCAGCACGTGTGTCTTTAGCAGTTTTTTTTAACTCTCACTCAATTACCTCATTACTGCATTATTAAAATATATAAAAAATGGTGAGTGCAAATATTTTATATTGTAAAGATATTTCAACAAATCATATGCGTGTGTGACGTAATAATGCATATTTGTGTATCTGCAAACTTGATGAACGTGATGCGGCTGATAAACTTTGCCTCCCATTAGCAGCTTCTAGAAAGTTGCCGGCGCTTGTGTGTGTTGTGTAACACAAAGATTCTGTTTTTATGTTTTGCGCCTTATTGAAAGTGAATCTCTAATTTTTTCTTATTGTGATTTTATTTGTAGGCAGCTCAAGCTATCAAAAAGATTATCCCCATGCTTGACCGCATCTTGGTGGAACGTGCTGAAGCCTTGACTAGAACAAAGGGTGGCATTGTCTTACCAGAAAAAGCCGTGGGCAAAGTACTCGAAGGTACTGTCATTGCTGTAGGCCCAGGCAGCAGGAATTCTGTAAGTGATTTTATTTGTGGCATACATAATGTTTTATATAGAATTAATAAATATTTGTATTGTTCTTTAGACAACTGGCAACCATATTCCAATTACTGTAAAGGAAGGTGATCGCGTTTTGTTGCCTGAATACGGTGGTACCAAGGTTGAATTGGAAAATAAAAAAGAGTTCCTGCTCTTCCGTGAATCGGACATCTTGGCCAAATTGGAATAATTTGTAGTCAACAAATCATAGCCTTTACCAACAACAAATTCAACATGCAGGCGGCTGGCTAATTCCGCTGTGCTGAAAGTCTATGCTGGGCCGCCGTTTGTGTTTCACATAAACAATACTAAATTACAAATAAACATGTTTAGTTCGTAACTTTCCTGATTCATTGATGCAATGCAATGTTTTCGTTTGCATTGAAATTATTATTAAACAAATAAATTCAACTTTAAGCTACTTAGGTGAAGAAGATTTATTAAAAAAAAAAAGATTTTATTATATAAAACAAAAAGCAGCTTATAGTCTAAATGATGTGTTACAAAGCAGCAACTTAATTTAGTTTCAGATTTGCCAAACCATATACTTGGTTCATGACAGATCGCTCTTTAATATCGGGAAGACTTTCAACAGCCGCTCGTTCTCTTACTAAATTCACCAGAGACTCAAAGGAACGTGGCTCCCAAATTGCCAAATCGGAAAGCATTTTTCTATTAAAGTGATTGACAAAAGTAAATGATTTAATTTGTGAATACTTTAGATAAACTTACTTGTTCAATAAAATATCGCTGCGTGTAAGACCCTCCTTGAAGGTCTCTAATGAGAGGCCATATTGCTGACAACCGGCTTCAACACGCGTCGCCCAAAGCTATAAATCAATTAAACACTTGATGAATGTTGATAATGAAATGGAATGTACTGAATTCTTACCGCTGCCATATCAAGTTTCTTCAGCTTGCGTCCCTTTGTCGCATAGACCAAAGCTCGTTGAACATTACGAATAGCAAAGGAGTACACATTACGTGGACGACCATGATAATGCTATCAGGAAGAAGAGATCAGTTAACTATGCATTTCTTTTTCATGAATTTCTTTAACTAACCGCTGCCAATTTAAAGATTTTACGTTTACGCCAGAACTCATCGGGTCCGCGAGCACGCACCAGCATTGGTAAATTAAGATTAACCATTATTTTAATTAATTAATGTATTTCTTTTATTTTAAAAATCTTTTCTTATTTGATGTTTTTACATAACCTCATCGGGAATTAGAAAAGAATCAGCTGTTTTTGAAACATAAGCGAAGACATGACCAGTTTCCGGTTGATCAGGTGATTGTGGTCAATTCAGAAAGAGTGAATGGTGAATTGTAAAACAACAAGAAGAAGCACAAAAGTTGTAATTGTGACGACTTGAAAAATGCGGTAGAATTAACCCGGTGGTTTGCACAAATTGTGTTGTGATAATAATTTTAAATAGTAAATAATGAGCGCAAATCGTAAAGAACCACAGTTAACAACTGTGTTCCTCTGCTACGAGGGTCAACTGAGTTTGTATTTGTTCTTTGGCACAGCAGCCCTAGTCCTGCTGCCGTCTGTGCCACAAATTTATTATGGAATTGTGCCAAATGTTTGGGGTGCTGTACTATGGGGTCCAGTGCTTTACTATGCATTGATCAATATGATAATTCGTTTTGTACTCAGGAATAGTGACTATCAGGTAAATGTGATGACTATATTTGTTTTCTATCAAAAATACATTAGTGACTAATACATTTTCTTGTAATTCTTTGGATTAGGTTGCCATACGTGCTTCATTTTTGGGTTTTGCTGCAGCTGTAAGCATATTGATTATCTGCTTTGGACCGAATGTTTGGAAACAATTTGGTGTCTACGCATTATTTCTAACATTCTTTCATTATTCGGAATTTCTAATGATTGCGTGGGCAAACCCACGCAGTCTCTCACTTGACTCATTTATGTTAAATCATTCATTACATTATGGTTTGGCTGCAGCGGCCAGTTGGCTGGAATTCATTTTGGAAGTGCAATTTTTACCAGAATTCAAAAATTTTGCATACATTTGGCTTATTGGCGTAGCCCTATGCATATTTGGAGAAATCGTGCGGAAAGCTGCCATAATAACAGCTCGGCAAAATTTTACACATTTGGTAATCGATTGAAATTGCATCATACTCTCTCTATTCCTATTCCTATTCATAATTCTAATTCTTCTATTCAAGGTCCAAGATGAAAAACATGATGACCACAAACTAGTCACGCATGGCATCTATAGTATGTCACGTCATCCGTCCTATGTTGGCTGGTTCTATTGGTCAATTGGCACACAATTCATATTACTTAATCCGTTATGCATTTTAGTCTATACTATTGTTTCCTGGTTGTTCTTCCATGATCGCATTTACATAGAGGAATATACACTATTAAATTTCTTTCGCTCTGATTATCAACGTTATCAAGAACGCGTGCCCACTGGTCTGCCATTCATAAAAGGATATCTCTTGACAAATGAATGATCCTGCTTTTGTAGACATTAAGAGCAAAAAAGTGAGCATAAGTGACAACACTTATTTGTAAGTAATTTTTAAGTTTATTTATTAAGAAAATGGCACACAAAATGTTTAGTAGCATAGAATTCTTCTAAGTATTTTTAATTAATTAAACTAACCAAACAAATCAATCAATGTAAATACAAAGGTGAGGGTGACTATTTAAAAATTTACTAACAATTTTGAAGTAAAAAAATCTTAAGCATATCAAACAAAAACAACAACAATTTGGTCTTTAGTATTATTGTATTATGTATTGTCACATAAACTAATAGACTGCACAACTCGCTGACGAATTACTCGTTACTTTTTACACTTTTCTTGCAACAATTGCATACGAAATTGTTGTTGCCTAACAGATAATCGGGCAAATTGAAATTGCTTCGGCTTTAGCTTTAGCTTTAACTTGGGTTTCAGCTTTGGCTTTGCGTACACGATGATTGTAACCTAACATAAATTCGTCAGCGAGTTGTCTACTCATATTAGTTGCTTACTCTTTGTGAATATGTTAATAGTAAATTGTAGTGTTGGTGGTGGTGGTGGTGGAAGTGAAGTCGAAATCAAAGAAGAGAAATGCATGGCATAGAAAGGAATGGAATTTTCCATTGAAAGAAAACAATTTCAAAAGCTTTTATGAACTTAAACATAACGGGATATTCTTGGCAAAAGTTTTCTGTCTTCTTTTTGATTCTGTTAATTAATAATCAACCACGTTTTTCATACATTTTGAAAGCGATCGTCTGACAAACCATACGCAGTGAGTTTCTGATACTCCTAAACGGATCATGCGATGGTGTTCATCTTTACAAAGTGAAATAAATAATTTGTGGATTTCTTCAATTTAAAATTTCTAAAAACAAAAATTACTTTCTATGTTTGTGTTAAGTGAAACATATTGAAATAATTGGATATTATTATTCAAAATTCAAGAAATGCAACCTAAAAATGTGAACTTATCTGTTTAACAATGTAAGTTCATTTCGTTGGTATATTGTAACATTTTGACTACAAAAAAAAATTTCTTTTTTAGTTTGTTGAATTACCCTTCAGTAATCCGAGAATATCAGGATTAAACTAAATGTATAGCAGATGATTTTACAAATTACTAAAAAAAAATCATTCGTTGGGGATATATAAAGTGTGTCGGTGCCTTACAGCCTTTTGTTCTTTAAACAATAAATAAGGAAATTGAATTGTCACACTTTTCGCGTCATCAAATCATCAATCAGATTACGATGATCAACGGTTATCGGTAAGTACATACACTTCTCTTTTAATTATTTTAAAATTAAGACATTGATTCAAGATTGAAATTCATTCCCATAAAGTTATTTAAGTAACCCTTGCTCCGTTTTTCTCGACCACACTATCTAAGATCCTCACTATTCCACGATGTATTGAGCGGAGTCTCATTCTTTATGTTAGATCGTCTACTACTTTTACCCACGTAAACCAAGACCATTTTTTTTTTTTTTTGCTAAAGATTGAGTTTCATTTTTCTTTTGGGAAAGAAACTTTAGTTTCTTATCTTCAACACTTGTTATACTCTTCACGCATTGAAAATTATTATAAGTTTGTCATGAAATTTGTAACACGCAGAAGAAGACATCGGAGACCCCATAAAGTATATATATATATGTATATATTCTTGATCAACACAAAGAGACGAGTTGATTTAGCCATGTCAGTCTGTCTCATCGTCTGTCTATCTGTATGTATGCAAACTAGTCCCTCAGTTTTTGAGCTAGAGAGTTGAAGCATTCTTTTCACCATACGCAACACATTTTCCGTAATCAACTGAATCGGACCACTAGGAGGGGTACCTCCTATACAAACTTAAATTCATATTTTTATTAGAAAAAGTTTTTGTTTTTTGCATTATCGAACTTAAATTAGGACATTATAAGTGTCTGAGCATGTTAATTTCAAGACCCTACGTAGGATTAGGCCTATTGGGGATATCACTTTAAAAACAAAAAATGAACTTGAAGCTCTACCTCATGGGTGATGAGCAAATTAAATTAATGTTAAGTATATGTATAGTTTATGGTGTGATAATTTAGATATATGAACTTAGAACAATAATCAGAAGATGTAAAATATGCGTGAGGAATATACAAATCCGGCATAGCCAAAGTTAATCTTTAACTTGTTTTGCATTCAAATAGACAGACGGATATCTGTAGAGAGTATGATGATTATATTGTACATACTCGTACAATACTTTCATATTTTGTAGAAAATTTCAAGCTACCATAAGATAATAATAATTATTGGTTTCTATTACATTAGTAGAATATATAAGAAAATATCATAGATTACAATAAATACTCTTTCTAAATAAGATGACAATACAATATTTCGACAATTTTGTTGTTTAATTGCATTTGTTTTCTACTACATAGTAAACAAGACAAAACGGTACTTATATTCTTTCAACTACAACAACATTCACATACATTTGTATAATATTTTATCTATTACTTTTTGCATTCCTCTTTCTTTCGATTAAAATGTGAGAAAAGAAATAGTTTTACTTAAACATAAAGACTCGTATTTTAATAAGCTTAGTTTTTACATTTTTACACGTGGTTTGCAAGCGACGTTCGTCAGAAGTTGTGGTTTCGTGACTTAATTTTTTAATTTTAATTGTAAAAATTGATTTATTAATTAATTGAAAACTATGGACAGTTTTCTCACTTGTAAGTTTTGTAACATTCTTCATGAAAAATCTGTAATCTTTATACTCTTCACGCAGTGAATAGTATTATAAGTTTATCATGAAGTTTGTAACACACAAAAGGCCACATTGGAGACCCCATAAAGTGTATATACTCTTGATCAGCGCGACGAGGCGAATTTATTTAGCCATGTTCGTCTGTCTATCTGTATGTATGCAAACTAGTCCATCAGTTTTTGAGCTAGGGAGCTGAAATTTTGAACGGAGCTTTCTTTTTACCATACGCAGAATCGGACAACTGGAGGGGGTACCCCCCATACAAACCGGGATCCAACTGAAAGTGCTTTGTACTATGAAACTGAAATTTGGACAGTATAATTGCCTAATCTATATCCACCAACCATATAAATTGTAAGACCCTCGGTCTACTAGGGAAGGTACCCCTCATGCAAAGCGGGATCCAACTAAAAGTTTTTATTAGAAAAACTTTTTTGGTTTTTGTACTATCGACCTGATTTTGGGACACTTTAAGTGTCTGACCCCACCAAACTTCTAAACTCGGAGTACTAGAAGGGGCGTGAAGAGTATTACAACTTCGGCATAGCCTTTTCCGTTGCTTCCCTTTCTTTCGTGGGAAGGAATCTTAAATAAATTTTAGTTTCTTTATCCTAACATTATTTTTTTTTCGATGCCTAGAAATAAAAAGGCCAAAACAAGCTAGTGAACAATTTGACAATTAATTAAGATTGCTTTCATATTTCATAGTGGAAGCCAACAAAATGATGATAATAAATAGACAGATTAAGAGAAGAGCGGGATCAAATTTACCTCATCACTGAGGCCTCGAGTGGACCTAATATGACATGATAATAATAGTTGTTGCTATAAGAACTAGTAAATATCAAGAACTTAGTGTAAATACTCTTGGATTATCGGCATTTGTATTGGATAAGTGAAGTAAACAAAACGGTATTTATACTATTATTCGAAAAACAAAATGCAATATTAACAACAACAACAACAACAACAACAACAATATATTTTATCTATTACTTCATGCAATCTCTTTCTGGCGATTAAAATATAAGCTTAGGGCGAGTTTTTCTTAAGCTTGACAAGCACTTGATTTTAGTTTTAACACGTGGTTTGCACGATGTGTGAAGTTAATTTCTGTAAGCCATTATTTCTTTATTTATTTTAATAGAAAAAACTACTTATCAATAATTTTAAATCGGGGGAGAGTCTTTTTAGTAACTAGTAAGTTTTACTATTCTCAATGTTAACCAACTTAAATAATTTATTATCAAATACAGTTGATCGGGATCAATTCAAACCGATTTCGATTCGGATTACTCGGGAATTAATATTAAAATTATGAATGAAAAACATTTAAAAATGTTTATTCATTGATGTCTGTGCACGCTAATCTCAGAAAATCAAGTTGCAGAAAACCAAGATTTTGATTGTCTTATTAGAAAATTTGCTGACAAAAAATTTAAAAAAGTAAACTTTTAACAAGTTTCGAGTTCACACACTTTTCGCCGCATTTGCGTCCGTATTTCGCCAATAACTCTTCGAATCTTAATTTCCAGGTATTCAATTGTCTCTGATTTATCGACGTATGCAAGTGACTTTACATCTTTTAATCCAATGGGGTTAAATCATGATGATTTTGGTGACCATTTCAGGTCTGTTCTTCGAAAAATACTCGATTATTAAACGTCATTATTAAGTTTTTAAAACACTTTGTTCTCTCATGTAGCGATCCATTTTAACTAACCACAAGTTATTGAATGAAATGCCAAACCAAACTAAATAAAAAGCAACTATCAGCTGGTAAATCGGTTGTCAAATAAAGCAGTGTTGCCAACTCAAAATTATGAACCTCTAAAAAAAAATCCCTTTATTATATCATATATAGTACATAATAAAGGGCGCCAAATGATCGACTTGCCATGAGCGCCTGGATAGTTAGTGCCGGCCCTCTTGCTGTTAGAACTAGGGTTGTAACGGAGGTCATTTTAGCGGAGGCGGATGCGGAGGCTTGACCTCCGCGGAAGCGTAGGTTAACGGAGGCCGAGGTGGGTTTACAAAAAAAAAAAAAATCTGTTTTTAACTTTTATTAACGAAAAAATTTACCTATTAGTACTACACTTATATCCTAAGTGCTCCGCTATAAAGTTGCTCGCTTGGAACTGACCATGGCGGCGACGATAAGTAGAGCTTACTTACGATGGGAAAAAAAGGTTGACATTTTTTGTTTTATTTCCACCATAGTAAAGGATCGCATGGGTCGACTATCGATAGTTTGACAGCTCTATATGCAACTCTCTCTCTCTCTCTCTCTCTCTCTGTTAATAAGTTCGTCTGATTAATATTTCGCAACACAATTGTACACAAATTGTACAGTCTATCTGACTTTTTTTCTTTGTCTTCTTTCGCGTATTTGGCTTTCGTTGAGTCAGGGATGTGAGAGGGAATGAGAAATGTGATGCCGCATGCAATGACAAAATGTAAATGTTGGAACAACAAATAGATCAGGAGCAAAATTGGAAATCTTAATTTCCTTGATTTTTACTGTTTAGGCATAAATCTCAATTCCTTTGATTTTTACTGGCAAATGTAGCCAAATGAATATTTATTGTTATTACAATTTTTGCTGTATAATATTTTTATTAACATTTTTTTTTTTTTTTTTTTACACATTTATACACAATAAAAGCGAACAATGAATGGGTTTTGTTTTCGTTATTTTCGTTAGGTTGTTGTTGGTAAGTGTTTGAGGTTTTGGGTTCTAGGTTTTTGTATTGTTTCTGTGGGACTAAATTTATGAAAAAAAAAAAAAAAATTAAAATAAAAGAGAAATAAAAGTTTAAAATATTTAATATGTATATATTATTTATTTAATCGTATAGTATAAATGAAAATTAAACATATTAAAAAAATATATAAATAAATAATAAGCTTGCGCAAAAAATGGCTTCACTTAACATTATTTTCTACTACACATAATTACAATAATTAATTAATTAATATATTTATTTTTTTTTAAATTTATAAAATATCAATATTTAATTTGATTTGATTTGATAAAAGAAGGGAACATAAATTATACACACAAATATTTCTTATTTTTTAAATTTAATTATTAATTATAATTAAATATAAATATAAATTTTCGATAAATCTAAACAAAAATATTGCTTATTGCACAAAAAATGATAAATTTTAATTGTAAAAAAATTAAAAGAAAACAAATTAACAGCCAATTTTAGTTGAAACAAAAATTCACAAAAAATAATATAAAAAAAAAACCACAAAAACAAAAAAAAATTATTTAAAAAAAAAAAAAACAAAAAAACTAACTAATAATTTAATAATATTTTTTTAAATGTATATTTAAAGATTTTTATTTTGGTTTTTGGGATGTTTTTCGTTTTGTCTTTTGAAATATTTTTCTTGTTTTTTTTTGTGTAAATTTTTCTTTTTTCATCTCTAAATGCATTAAATATTTTTATAATATGTTTTCTTTTTTTCTTTTTTTTTTTTAAAGGATATAAACTTAAATGCCTAAAATTTTAAATATTTGTGTGTGTATATACTTATATGCATGCGTATCTATATGTATATGCGTGTGTGTGAATGCTTTTTTTAAAAATTATTTTTGATCTTTTCTTCATAAAATTAACATTGAAAACAAACATTAAATTTATATAATTTTTTTTTTGCTGACTTCATCGTTATCAGCACATAAACATATTCATAATTATATAGTAATTATTATTATGCTTTTGACCTTCAGTCTTCTCTGTTATTTATTTTCTTAGTATCCTTTGCAAACTTTTATCCTGTTTTTTTTTTTTTTTTTTTTTTTGCCAAACATTTCTTATAATTTCTTTTTCACTTTTTAACACACGAAAAAAATTTATTAAAAATACATTTAATTCAAAATTGTGCTTAAAAATCATCATCATTTATCAAAGATAATGATGATAGCATTGATAATGATAATCATCATTTATATAGTTAACATAAAATAAAAGAATAAAATTCTTTAAAGAGAGGAGTGGAGTAGAGTAGATGGGGCTTAGAGAGCTTAAATGATGAAAACACAAGACAAAGATAAATTTTGTCCAACCATCATCATCACACAAGAAGCTTAAGCTGACGCATTGAAACTTACTTCTGATGCACTGCACCATTACCATTTTGTGATGTAGCAGCAATTTCAGAGCGTCCAGCTAATTCCTCTTGAATCTCATTTAAACTTTTACCCTTTGTCTCTGGTACAGCGAAGAAAACAAAGAAGACACCAATTATGGTGATACCAGCAAAGAGCCAGAAAGTGCCACTAGCTCCCAATGATTCATTCAAATCAGTAAATGTTTTCGTAACGACAAAGGCAAGTACCCAGTTTGTGGTACCAGCAATTGAACCAGCAAATCCTTTGATGTCCGAAGCAAAAAGTTCACCCATCATTAACCATGGTACCGGACCAAACCCAATGGAGAACATAATGATGAAAATACACAAGCTAGAAACTGGCAACCAGCCAAGATTGAGTACGGAGTCCTTATCCTGAGCTTGCATATAGAAATAGATGCCCATGGCAATAGTGGAGAGTGCCATGACAACACCCGAAGCCAACAAGAGAATGCGACGACCGAGTTTATCAACAACCATTGTGGATACCAAAGTGGCAATAACCTGCATTATACCGACAAGGATGGTAGCGAGATTGGCACTGATTCCGGTATTGGCGTCCTACAAAACAACATTTAATAAAAAAAAAAAATATTATTATTATTGGTTTAAGGAATTGGAATAGATGTGAATGATTACCTCGAAGATTTTACTGGTATAGAAGATGACAGCATTAATGCCGCTCAATTGTTGGAAAAACATGAGACCCAAACTAATGGCCAAGGCCTTGATAGTCACTGGTCTTGTTAAAGCAGTAAATATATTCACTTGTTTCGCTTGGATTTCAGCTTCGGTAGATTTGAGTTCCTCCAATTCTGGATTGAAATCGTATTCCTTGCCACGCAACCATTGAATGGACTTTACAGCTCCCTCATGTTTATTCTTCTGAATCTGTTAATTAAAAGAATTTTTCCAATTAGAATGGAATTTCCCTTACAAAAAAAAAAGAAAAAAAAACCATTTATAACTTACCAAATAAGTTGGAGATTCTGGCATAAAAACAAATATGGCACCAAAGACTAATGGCAACAGACCACAAACGACACTCATCCAAAATACACTCAAACGGGAACCAATGGCATAAACGAATAAAATGCCCACCGTAATCATCAATTGGAAGAAACTACCAAGTGTACCGCGTATATCTTTCTGAGCAATTTCACCCGTATACATTGGAGCCGTAACACAAAAAGCACCGCCAGCAATACCCAAAACGAAACGTGCCACATACATCATAGCCAAATTCTGAGCCCAGATCAACATGCACCAGCCGACAGTGAACGGGATGACAAGCAACAACATAGTTGGCTTACGTCCAATCATATTAATAAGGAAACCAATTGGTATGCAAACGCAAGCAGCGCCCAATGTAACCATTGAACCAACCCATGAAAATTGATCAGTCGAAACCGAAAAATCATATGCTGTGCCGATATTCAATTGTGCTGGCGAGGTCCATCCCAATAAGGTACCACAAGCAAATGCTCCACCAGCAGCAGACAAAGCAGCTACATATTGCGGCAAAGTCCGCGATTTATTATCGGTCGATGTATGCACCATATTGCCAAGTAAACTATCCTGTTCCTGAAATTCCAATTGAATGAAGTGAAGAAAATCATTTATTAGTTTATAGTTCTTAATAATAAGTAATAATTTATTGTAGTTGTTTATTAAACTAATTAGTTCGATAGACTGAAATTATTAAAATCAAAAATATCTAGTGAAGCGTTAAAAATTATGTGGTGAGTAGTTAGTTGGTCTAATTGGTTGACTGGTTGTTTGTATTCTCATCATACTATATAGTAATTCTATATGTGTGTACTTGCTATCTAATATTGTACTGTACTATTTATCTATAGGTGAACGGACAATGACGACGACTGTCATAATGCCAATGTTTAAACCTAGTGGGTTTTTTTGTTTTTCTCCTAGACAAATGTTTTGGTCTTATGTTTAAGCTCTTTAACATCAGGTGGGGCACCTTAAAAAGGGGCTTAACAGGTCTTTCCTTCATTCTTAATGATACATAAACTTAACATATCACTTAGTTAATTACTACGCATTTCAATTAAAACTTTGACGAAATAATAAACTAATTAAAGCTGCTTTTTTTCTCTTTCAGATACTGGAAAATGTTAAAAAGGGGCAACAATACCCTCTTTGATTATAGTCTTCAGTATACACAAAGGGGTGAGTTTCATTTTTATATACCTAAACTTTTCTCCAATCAATTGTTGTGTAATGCACAACGTCTTTTAAAAACTAGAGAATGGCTAATTTTTTTGAGACGGCGAGGCAAAACAACGACTGCCTGGTTATCTAGTCTAATATGAATATTACGTGTTTATAAATCAGGGTCCAACATTTGTTTTTAATCCGGTCTAGAGACGAGCAAATCAAGCACTCGGAGTCCAGGAAAGGTTAGAAGTTTTCATTCTTGAAGTAATATGTAGTCAAAATTTCATCAAATGCTTTGTCATCCGGACTCAATTTCCGGGCATTTATAGTTTGTTTCTTGTTTCATCGATTCTCAATATTAACGCGTATAGCGTTTATTAAGAAAAAGTTTGCCTAATCACGATATCTACATAATATATCTTCTATATCTATACATACAAAATATAAATGAAAGTCGAAATTCTGTTTCTTCCGATGCGCATAACTTCTACACCACTCAATGGATTTTGACATAGTATTCACTATCATTAAGAGATTTTTCTGCGGAAGGTTGATTTGTATAATACATTCTAATTAAGTAAGTTGTAGTACATTGGGTATATGGTGGCTTTGAGACATTTTTTTTAAAATCAATCGTTAAGTCGTCTTTATTAAACATATTCTTTTGTTAGTTTTTGGAATCAATAATTTTTTGTGTGTACATAAAATCACAGGCAAACGGACATCGTTGGCTTTAGAGTGATAAAATCGGTGAAGAAATATACATAAATTTTTCTAGACACGGGTCTCTAGTAAACTATAAATAGAATGAACAATTGCTTCTTTGATTAGGAACTTCACTTTACAGAAGGGTGAAATTCATTTCCATAAACCTAACAATTGTATCTATTTTTATCTATCTTATCTATTTTATATATCTATATATATAAGAGTGGACCCAAGTCTGTATGTCTGTTCCTTATGGACTCCGAAACTGCTTTACTGATTTTGATGAAATTTTTACTGAAACTCTAGCATAGTCTGAAGTGTGTTTGAGTAAATCTTTTTGCGGATCGCACCAAAAATGTTCATCTTTTCCATAATTTTCCAAAATCAAAGCTGTGCAAAGTGTTAAAGACATGACCAATTTTTTTTTTTTTATTGACACAAATATTCTGTCGATATTGGTAACAAACAATTTGATATCTAAGTAGAAAATGATTAGTCAAAACTTTTACCAATCTGACCCTTTCTAAATAAATACTTTGCCAATCCCTGATCTAAACTATAGGTGGAATGAACTATTGCTTTAAACAATGCACAATGTGTAGTTCACTTCCATGGTCAATTGAATATTCAAGGCGATCGAAGAACTTAGTAAACGAAGAAGGTGGCAAAACAAAGTCAATAAATTATTCTAAAATTCAATAATAAATAATGCAAGGTTCTAACATTCATACATACATACATACATAGGTATATGTGGCAAATTCCTACACATTACTATGTATAAGTTGTATAATTTATTTGTCTCATCAATATACATAATACTATTATACCCAACTATTGTATATTGAATAATACAAACAAACAAACAAATAAAAAGCTTTATGTAGTAAGTAGTATAACAAAGAAGCTTTCCAGTTCTACTACATATTCAATATTCAATATTCTGTGGTCTTCTGTTCTACTATTTTATCGTAGATAATAAGAAGGCTCGTTTGTTATTGTTATTACATACATCTATCTATCTATCTGTGTGATCTCTGATAATCGAAGTCAGTATGTCAGAATTTCAATTCAAACACAAACAAAACGGGGTCTTTCATTAATGATTATAGTGAGAAATACACAGTTGTCAACTTCTTGACCTTAGTTAACATGAAAACTATGAGATAGAGATACACAATAGAAAGAATTTAGTATGCTAATATGCATTTATGTATGGAAATTTATGTGAACAACCCACACACACACACACATATATTTTGAACTAGAATATGAGAAAATATGTAGTAGTAGTAGTATGAAATTGAATCAGGTCCCACTCTCCATATGTAAGTTAAGACACACCTAACTAGAGAGAATATCAATACCTTTAATGGACATCGACGTAGTCATCATTGTCGTCATTCCGTAATCGATTTTTAAACCAAGTAAAATTTCATTTTGTTTTAATTGAACAAGAAGAAATCTTCATTCAGATATTATTGACATTTACAAAGTAACTTGACCCACGCATTAATTGTGGTGCCAGTGCCTGTGCCAGTGCCATGTATAAACATAAAATCTCCTCCCATCAATGGACATTATCTCTTAAATTAATCTTTATTGCGAATGCATTTAAAGCATTCAAGTCCTCGGTCTTGGGCTCTGGCTTGTTGTGTCTGTTTTTAATACTATTCCTTTCTCTAGTTTAATGTAATTAATGGCCAAGTCAGACAAGTGAGTAGTAGTAGTATTTTTGTGCGGAGGAAGGCATCGTCATCATTATCATCATCATCATTATAACCACACGACAGACAACAACAAGATTCCGGACTTTAATCCAATCAATTCCTGTAGGAGTTTGTTGTGTTGCTGCATTATGTTGTGGTGTTTGTTGCCTTCGTTCGTGGGTTGAGCAAACTGCGTGCCGTGTGCGCTTTCAAGGCTTCGCTCATGGCGAACAACAGGCGCCAAGAACATTTCAATGTCATGAGCGTGTTGTACTCAAGAAAAGAAAAGTTGCAGAAGAGCAGCAAGCAAGCAATCGAATGTACGAGTACAACTTTCGAGTTCGTTGCACACAACAAAAAATAAGTTTAGTACTCGCCATAAAAATGATTGCATTTTTTCCATAAGAATATTAAATAGATACAGCAGAATCTACTCTACATACCTATTTATACTATACTGTTATTTTAGAATAAAGTTAGACAATAGTTAGGAGAGATTGGTTGTAAAGAAATGTGATGCTGTTTAAGTATTTTATGATGAAAGAAATCAACATACATTTTTTTATTCTGTTCTAGTATTTAATTTATTCATAGACAAATGAATAAATTCCTGAACACTTGAAAGACAAGACAGACATTTAGGTTATTGGTTACTGGTTATAACCTAAGGGTGAAGAACACTGAACAAAATATGTATGCGTTATTCTTAAATCTAATTCATTCTTCATCTGCAAACATTTCATATAAAATAAATACATAATTGGTTTTTGATTTGAAATATTTAAAAATTAAAACAATATTTTTCTTAAGATTGACAATAAAATTTTATAATTGAGAAAAATGATTTGTATTGGGATTCCGGAACATATTCTTTATAAGAAGTTTTACTAATTTTTTGTAATTAAATTTTCTCTGAAAAATGTCTTTTAGTACAATATTTAAGGTCAATAAAGAATTGAAGAAGAAAATTGTCATAAAAAATATTCAAAATGTAATCTTTCAAATCAATGTTAATAAAACTTGAATGACCCATTTAAATAGTGTTGTCAAATAAGGGATTTCCACCTAAATTTTAGGGAGTACATAATTACAATACAATATCATCATCATATGAATTTGTATCTATTCAAAGTGCAGTAAAATTGCCAAGTTTTGAGCTTAATTCGGTTTTTTGATTTAAGTTCGTTTTGGCTCCATGCGTCCCGCCGATTGTGAGAAGTTAAAACGGAAAATTTGTAGTAAATGGATGATTTAGAACAATTTTCAGTAATTCAGTTCCTTTTTTTTTATAAATGTATTTACAAAACGAAAATTGTTCTTTATTTTAGGGGTATTCTGAAGCAATTGGTCCAATTTTAGGGGGTTGTCAGTTTAGATTTCTGGGTAAATATATTTTGAAGTTGGCAACACTGCATTCAAAAATCAAAAAAAAAAGATCCTTCCATTTAAGATTCTGGTAAGAATTAATCTTCAACCACATGGGGTGTAATACATACTTATATTGTTAGACTAGATTTAGGTAGAAAAGGGATGGACGGGAACCAGTGATCTATTTACTATATCCACTTCTATCTTACTCCTTTGAGAGTCTAATTATTCATTAAGATGTCCAAGATTTTAAGAAGATTTTCACTAAAGAAAAGTCTAATAATTCTATTGGTTGCCCAGATATCAGAGATATTGTTAGATGATATCACATATCTTATAATATTCATCATCAAAACTAATAAAAATTCCCTCAAATAAGAAATTTAATGGAAACATTTTAATTTTTTTTATTATATTCTTTCCATGATTTATGATCTTAAGACAATATAAAAAATATATATATAAAAATTTAATTAAATAAAATTTTCCTTATGAGATTTTATAATAGAAATTTGTTTTTTTTTTTTCAAGGACAAATGCATAATTTTTTTTTCAGTGTAGTGCATAGGAATTTGAATGCTGGGGATTCTTTTTGTTTTTTAATCTCTTTAGTCCAAAGAATTTCATAATGGAAAATAACTTAAGAAACCAACAAAAGATAAAGGTTTCGTTGGTCTTTTTTTTTTGTGATATTTAATAAAATGTGGTGGTTTTGGTGATAAATATTTGTTCTTTAACCAACTTAACTTTAATTTTACATAAATATTATTTCAATTTTTTAAAATTTAATCAAATAAAAGAAAAATATTTATTACGCAAATAATTGAATTGAATGAATGAATCAAGTAGAGAATATGAAGAGAATATAACATGAATTATGCATTAGATGAATGAATGGGTACGACGAGTTAGACAAAAGTTTATTTAATATTTTATAATATTCATAAAATATGTCTGTGTATCTATGAAAATATCGGCGTATCTATAATAAATATACTAAATAATCAATGCAATGCATTTGATTTTAATAACTTGTTGATTGGCGCCTCAAAATTAAAGAAAAAAAAAAAAATCACAACTCATTTTATGGGTTACCAATTAGCTTAAAAAAATTGAAAATTGTGATTTAATTTGATTAAACACAAACAGGTTAATAATGGCTTAATGATGATGATGATGATGTTGTTGATGGCGGTTTATGATCAAATAAAACTCTAAAAACTAACATTAACAGAGCGATAATGAAATCAACAGAAAACAGAATGAAATTCATTTAATTTGAAACTGGTTAAAAGTAATAAAAACCTCTACAAAAAATATATATATTATGAAATAATAATAATAATTTTTGCAGAATTAAATTAAGTTGGTTTTCTGCTGTTATATTTATTTTTCTCTTTTTATTGATCTCGTGCTTTTTAAAAGGTATGATAAATACTATATACATATGCTAATCATATTTGTACATATTCAAATACTAAACTATAATATATAGAACACCATTATATATATATTTTGCCCTGCCCTCTTTTTCTTTTCAATATCATTCAAACGTACTTTGATTAGATATTATAATTTTGTTATGATGTTTGTAACTCAAAGAAAGAAAGAAAGAAAGAAACATTAAAAGAGACCCCATAAAACATAATTATAATAAGAGTTTCGTTATGAAAACATATTGTTCATTATACATTGAAGGATGAAGAAATAAACAAACCGCAATATTAACAAAGAAGCAATTTTATTGTGGGGATCCCCCCATTTTAATTCAATTCAATACAGTAATATCATACTTGCAAATCAATTAGTAGAAGATGTGGTATAACTTTTTTTCTTTAAATTTCACAAATTTTGGACTTCATGCTTATTATTTTGACCCGATGTATGTGTATGTCCATCCAAATTTCAATAATTTCTATGTAAAAACTACTCTATCTTTTCATTTTTGATCTAGCGAATTAAAATTTCGCAAAAAATATCTCTGAAGACAAAATGTTTCAATTAAAAGTCCCCAATTACTGGAAGAGAAACAGAAACCAATGGTTGTGAATTTCTATTTCTAGTGAGATAATTTCTTCATTTATCTAGGAAACTTCACAAAAATATTTGATTTCTAAACATCATGAAGCCCCTTAAGTTAAAATATAAACCAATGATAGATTATCTTATTTTTGCATGGAAATCTGCACAGGAACATTTATTTAATGTTAAAAAATTGACTGCATTTGAACTATTATACTCCTATCTTCATATTGCTTCTTTAAAATTATAATTTCTGAATTGAAAAACTCATTTATTCTCATTCTTAGAATTGCCGAACATCACATATAAGAATGTGAATGGTTGGCTGGAATTATTCCAATTTATGTCTTTTGTATAAGTAGAGCAAAGTCCCTATTCACGTTTGTATGTTCGCGATAAACTCAAAAACTACCAAACGGATTTTCATACGGTTTTCGTTAATGGACGAAGTGATTCATGAGAAAGGTTTATGAAAAAAGAAAAATTCGAAAAACAGCCAGAAAATCTAAAAAAAAAAAAGAAAATCAAACAGAATGACGTGGGCAAGTGAATTGCATATAAAGCTTTGTGCAAGTGTATTAGAGACATATTTTGAAATCAATCAAGACGTTTTTTTCAACCATCTCATCAGCAACAACCAAATCAGTATTCATTAATTTTTTCGGAAGGAGAGGCAGGACAACGTAGTATTTATTACATGTTTACATTTGACTAAAAAAAGTTTGTGTTTTGTTTATTAAATCCAATCAAACATGATAGAAAGAACCTTTTCCTTGGCTAAGAATTCCCAACTTCATAACACACACAGAATTTTAAATATTAATTTTTGTAAAAATCAATCTAATTATTCTCATTTTATTCTGTTTACGATTGATTTTTAATTTTGTGTGTGTGAAAGGGTATAAAGATTTCGACAAAACCATTAGATATTTATGGTGTTTTGTTATCAAATACTTAGATTATTTAACTTTATATTTTATCTTAGTATTTTCTTTTGATTGTGTTGTGTTGTATATTAGAACTTGTCTTTTGTCAAAGAGTAGCTAAAGAGAAACTGTAGGTAGGTAACACACCCCAAAACTAACAATAATAGCATAAAGACAGCTGGCATAAAAAGACAATTGTGTATTGTATTTAAAAAATTACTAGCAAGAGAAAAGACGGTAGACAGAAAATATACTGAATAAATAAATGATATTAATAATAATAATAATGATAAAGAACTTAAATAAAATAATATTAAATAAATAAATAAAAACCAAAAAAATGTAATACATTTTGAACGCGGCGAACGATTACCGCTTGTCTGGATCCATATTTATCCCCATTTGCTGCAGCTTCCAGCAAATGTGAGCTTTCCTCTGTCTGACTGCCGGGTCTTTTCGCATCGTGCGAATCTGATGATGAAGCATTTGATGACATGTTGATTTTGATTTTTTTTTATTATTATTATTATTATTATTTATTTCAGATAAATAATTAATTATTTTTTATTCGAATTATTTTGTGTATTTATAAAGTGAAGATTATGTAAATGAATCCACAATTTTATCAACAAAAACGCGTTTATTTTGTTATATATAAATATAACAAAGCCAAAGACAAAGAAATATATATTAAGAACACGAAGATATGTTAAGGAGTATTTAAGGAGTTGTATTGGTTTCTTTTAATAAGTTTTTTTTTTCTTTGTTAATTTTATTTATATATTTTTTTTTTTTTAATATTCGATTAGTTTTTTCCGCGAATTTAACTTTTCCGCATCCAAATTGTTGAATAATACGTCAACGAATATCCTTACAAAACAGAAAATGAGGACGAAAATACGCGCTACAAAATGTCAAACAAAAGACAAAACCACACACAAGCATACAAGTTTAAGAGAAACGACCGACCGTACGACCGAATGAATGTCTGAGAGACTTCAAAAACGAATAGTAGTCCATAAGACACAGAAAAAAGGACGATTTTCCTTATACACACAAAAATAAAACCAAAATCAAAACCGATTTTCTTCTCGTATATTTAGTGTATTTTAACAACGACGACGACGACGATGAAGTGCTGGCTAAGACAACAATAGAGACGAAGGCGGCGACAAAGACACCCACACACGCGGCATTAAAAATGTATCTTTTAGTTAAAACGCATGCGCTCTCTCTCTCTCTCTCTCTCTCTCTCTAGCATGAATTTTGAGCATAAAATAATATGCTGGGAGCAGCAGCAGCAACAATAATAATATTAATACCACCAATACTATATAGTATTTTGTTATTATTATTATCTGCCGATACACAGATTTTATTGTATAAAGTCAAAGTCAAGAAGTCCTCTATTTATGGTAGTAGGTGGATATAGATTTTTATGGCTTAACTACTGAATGTTTGTTAATTTTATTGTGAAATTCTATTATATTTCTATATAACGAATGTGTTGCAATTGCTGCTATTGTATTTGTGCTTCCGTTTGCTTCCGATAATTTGTTGGTTGTTTTTATCATTTACAAAAATCAAAGATAGATAAGACACGATAAAAAAAAAGATTGGGATATTTTGTTGTTTTTTTTTTTTTGGTGTCACCGGTTGAATTTTGAATATTCGAATGCTTTGTAAGTTTTTAGGTTTGTTTTTTTTTTTTTTTTGTTTTTTTGCATAAATAAATTGTTTAAACTGTATAAATATTATTGTAAACCGAGATATTACGCGCGACTCTTGTATGTTTTTAATACGTAAGCGACGAACGTTGGGCAGTAAATGTCACAAATATGAAGGCGAGCGCCAAATAAAAACGTGTACACATGCTTCTGCTTCTGCTGCTGCTGCTGCCTGCTACACTCTACATATGCTTCTGCTGCTCAGTGTATACATTCAGACATTCAGACAAACCTACAACAAGCAAGTCAACATACTCATATGTATGTAGAAGATACAAGAGTTCGCTCTCCAGCGCGCATTTTTGTTTTGTATTTTTGTTGTGCTTATTTTGAATGAATGAATGTGTAAGAAAAAGTGTAGTAGGTATCTCTCGTAATACTGATGTACGTATGTGCCGCCTTTTGGTGGCTTGTCTTTTGCTCGTGTGTTCGAGAAGGCGTGTATTGTATACACTAAACCAAAAACCGGCACTAGCAGCAGCGACAACAACGTTCTCACTTGGTAGTAGTAGATACATACTATACATATGTATGTACATAGATACAAAGTCACTCATATTAAACGTAAGCACAAAAATGCTTTTTAACCATTCATCTATAACTACTAGATCGTAATAGTATAGTTTGGCCTCCTCTTATTTGTACATATTAAGTTCAATACATTGATGTGCATACTGAATACACTTCACATTTCTATGAAAAAGAAGACTTGAACGGTTTAGTCTAATGTTTCCTCTCAACTGGAACTAAACTGTAAAATGCAGATTATTCCTTTAGTCCTTTACCAAAGTTAATCGATCGTATTAGCATCATAAGCTTTCGTCGTCTTCTTAGAGGATTAAGGATTTTATGTAAAAACTAGATACCTGGGAAGACATTGTCCGGCCTCTCCTTCTCAAAAAATTAGTGGACACTGATTTGGTTTGGCAAAGAGGACTTGATTGATTCCTTATGGAATCTCCGAATCTTCTTTTTTCCACCCCAGTATTGAGGTGAACAAAACAAAAACCAAAATTATTCAAATCGTTCTAGCCATTCTCAAGTTTTAGCAAAACTTATACAAACACATTTATATAGAAGATAACATAAGATGATCACTGGAAGCTAGTACCATGGAGTTAGCAGACAGTATGTGGGCGAGTAAGCCTGGATATACTATTGCTAGGACACTCTGGCCTAGCTACCAACCTAAACGGACTTCCGAGCTACTACACGTTCATAAGAAAAGGATTCGGATGATAATTTGGAGTCTTAACAGGGCACTGAGCAATTGGGTTGATGGCCAAATGGATGCGTGTTCCATACCAAGACTTCTGTCGTAGTTGTGAAGATAAAGAAGAATCGGAGAGTGACTGCCCTGTTATTTTTATAAGACGTGCACGTATTCTCGGGAAACCGTTCTTTGATGAATTGGGCAGTATGACAAAGGTGCCACTATGAGACCTACGTTGGTTTTAAAACTGAAGATTCCTCGAACAAACTGCCCAATTCATCAAAGAACGATATCCCGAAAATACGGGTACGTCTTATAAGAAGAACAGGGCAGTAACATAGGAGATGTTGAAGACTCTCTGATTCTTCTTCATCTTCACAACTACGACAGGCATCCTCGCCCAATTCATCAAACAACGGTTTCCCGAGAAAAAGCTGGGGAGACCTCTAGGATTCTAGACGTTCACCTCAATTTCTTATTCCACAAAACACCACCCCCACCCCCTCCTCCTCATCCTTAAATAATCAGGCATCACAATGAGCCGTACATCTTCTTGGTGAACTCGCGTGTAGTGCGAGCGACATGTCTAACCTAACCTAACCTAATATAGGATGTAATATAGCAATGGAGGTAGTGAAGAGAGGTTCAAAACGTGGTGCATATTCTTCTATATTCTATCAATATCCTATATTCTTCTAGAATATCCTATATTCTTCTATATTCTATATTTTTCTATGTTCTTCTATATCCTATATTCTTCTATATTCTATATTCTTCTATATTCTATATTCTTCTATATTCTATAGTCGTCTATATGCTATATTCTTCTATATTCTATAGTCTTCTATATCCTATATTCTCCTATATTCTTCTATATTTTATACTCTTCTATATTCTTCTATATCCTATATTCTTCTATATTCTATACTCTTCTATATTCTTCTATATTCTATAGTCTTCTATATCCTATATTCCTCTTCTATATTCTTCTATATTCTATAGTCTTCTATATCCTATATTCCTCTTCTATATTCTTCTATATTCTATACTCTTCTATATTCTTCTATATCCTATATTCTATAGTCTTCTATATCCTATATTCTTCTATATTCTATACTCTTCTATATTCTTCTATATAATATATTCTATAGTCTTCTATATTCTATATTCTTCTATATTCTATAGTCTTCTATATCCTATATTCTCCTATATTCTTCTATATTCTATATTCTCCTATATTCTTCTATATTCTATACTCTTCTATATTCTTCTATATCCTATATTCTATAGTCTTCTATATCCTATATTCTTCTATATTCTATACTCTTCTATATCCTATATTCTTCTATATTCTATAGTCTTCTATATCCTATATTCTCCTATATTCTTCTATATTCTATACTCTTCTATATTCTTCTATATCCTATATTCTATAGTCTTCTATATCCTATATTCTTCTATATTCTATACTCTTCTATATTCTTCTATATTCTATAGTCTTCTATATTCTATATTCTTCTATATTCTATAGTCTTCTATATCCTATGTTCTCCTATATTCTTCTATATTCTATACTCTTCCATATTCTTCTTTATCCTATATTATTCTATATTCTATGTTCTACCATATCCTATATTCTTCTATATTCTTCGATATTCTTCTATATCCTATATTCCTCTTCTATATTCTTCTATATTCTATACTCTTCTATATTCTTCTATATCCTATATTCTATAGTCTTCTATATCCTATATTCTTCTATATTCTATACTCTTCTATATTCTTCTATATTCTATAGTCTTCTATATCCTATATTCTTCTATATTCTATACTCTTCTATATTCTTCTATATCCTATATTCTATAGTCTTCTATATCCTATATTCTTCTATATTCTATACTCTTCTATATTCTTCTATATTCTATAGTCTTCTATATTCTATATTCTTCTATATTCTATAGTCTTCTATATCCTATGTTCTCCTATATTCTTCTATATTCTATACTCTTCCATATTCTTCTTTATCCTATATTATTCTATATTCTATGTTCTACCATATCCTATATTCTTCTATATTCTATAGTCTTCTATATCCTATATTCTTCTATATTCTATACTCTTCTATATTCTTCTATATCCTATATGCTTCTATATTCTATAGTCTTCTATATCCTATATTCTCCTATATTCTCCTATATTCTTCTATATTCTATATTCTCCTATATTCTTCTATATTCTATACTCTTCTATATTCTTCTATATCCTATATTCTATAGTCTTCTATATCCTATATTCTTCTATATTCTATACTCTTCTATATTCTTCTATATTCTATAGTCTTCTATATCCTATATTCTTCTATATTCTATACTCTTCTATATTCTTCTATATCCTATATTCTATAGTCTTCTATATCCTATATTCTTCTATATTCTATACTCTTCTATATCCTATATTCTTCTATATTCTATAGTCTTCTATATCCTATATTCTCCTATATTCTTCTATATTCTATACTCTTCTATATTCTTCTATATCCTATATTCTATAGTCTTCTATATCCTATATTCTTCTATATTCTATACTCTTCTATATTCTTCTATAGTCTTCTATATCCTATATTCTTCTATATTCTATACTCTTCTATATTCTTCTATATCCTATATTCTATAGTCTTCTATATCCTATATTCTTCTATATTCTATACTCTTCTATATTCTTCTATATTCTATAGTCTTCTATATTCTATATTCTTCTATATTCTATAGTCTTCTATATCCTATGTTCTCCTATATTCTTCTATATTCTATACTCTTCCATATTCTTCTTTATCCTATATTATTCTATATTCTATGTTCTACCATATCCTATATTCTTCTATATTCTATAGTCTTCTATATCCTATATTCTTCTATATTCTATACTCTTCTATATTCTTCTATATCCTATATTCTTCTATATTCTATAGTCTTCTATATCCTATATTCTCCTATATTCTCCTATATTCTTCTATATTCTATATTCTCCTATATTCTTCTATATTCTATACTCTTCTATATTCTTCTATATCCTATATTCTATAGTCTTCTATATCCTATATTCTTCTATATTCTATAGTCTTCTATATTCTATATTCTTCTATATTCTATAGTCTTCTATATCCTATATTCTCCTATATTCTTCTATATTCTATACTCTTCCATATTCTTCTTTATCCTATATTATTCTATATTCTATGTTCTACCATATCCTATATTCTTCTATATTCTTCGATATTCTTCTATATCCTATATTCTATATTATTCTTCTATATTCAATATTCTTCTATATCATATATTCTATATTATTCTTCTATATTCTATGTTCTTCTATGTCCTATATTCTTCTTCTATATTCTATGTTCTTCTATGTCCTATATTCTTCTATATTCTATAGTCTTCTATATCCTATATTCTCCTATATTCTTCTATATTCTATACTCTTCCATATTCTTCTATATCCTGTATTATTCTATATTCTTCTATATTCTATGTTCTACTATATCCTATATTCTTCTATAGTCTTCTATATCCTATAGTCTCCTACATTCTTCTATATTCTATTCTCTCTATTCTTCTGTATGATATAACCTATATTCTTTTATATTTTAATTACTATATCCTACATTCTTCTATATTCTATCTACTTATCTATATTTTCAGGGAAACTCTAGCATAGAGAGTGTTTGCGTAAAGTTTGGTGCGAATCGGACCACCGGAAATGGAACGAATTGACGGATCGAATTTTGCATATAAAGCTTAAAAGACATATTTTCAAATCATCAAGTAGTCTTTGTCAAACATCTCAAATAATTATGTCAATATTATTAAAAATCTCTTTTTGAATTGTGAGTCACAACAAAATAAAATAAATATGATTCTTTCTATCATTCCTGATTTTGATTTCTACACGTCTACTAAATGTAATTTGCATTATTAAAGTTAGGGAGAAGTTGATAGCCTAGTGTAAGCTGGCTGGATTTTGAAATTGTATCTATTAAACCAATGAAGGCTTTTTAGGATATTTTAGTCTCCAAAAAGGTATAAGGTATTGCTGGCACATCAAGACAAGGATTCTCAACGAGATTTTGAGTGATCACAGTCGACGAAAGATATCACTGGATTCTGTAGGGAAATTTATGGAATTTCACCTAATCTGATAACAAACTGGGTAGCTATGAAGTCCAAATATTTTGGAAAATAAATCCTGAATGGGAGCGAAATTCCTTATCTGAATTATTCCAAAACCTTTGCAGGTCTCACAGTGGACTTTTCGATAAAACCTTTTTCAATTTAAGAACTAATCTTAGGTGTTAAATAAAGAAAAGGACGGGAGCTCATCACAGCGATTGGGTCTATTGTAGCAAAGGGTATCATTTAGATGCATAAATCTTTTAAATAAATATAAAATATCCATTAAATAAAATCTATAAATCAAGCCACAAGAACATAACAGGAGACCATGTAAAATAAAAGTCAACTACAATGTGTGAAGTGTATCTAAAATTTGTTGCAACCAAATAATGTAAATGTTTTCCTCGTTTTTAGGTTTCTTATGTTCATTTTTAATCTTCTCTTCTTTTTTATTTTTTTGTTGTGTCTTTTAGTTTTATGGTCTACTGCTTTTGCTCTTTGCCCATTACAATGAGATACTTTTGTATCTATATGCAACGACGCTAAGGCGAACGACTTTGTAGACACTTATGCATGTAACTTTCTTGAAACACATGAACGCGCATAATATAAAAAAAAAAAAAAAAAAAAAAAACTGGAATTGCATTTCAAAAATAAAAATACAAAAACAAAACCAACCAACCAACCAAGAGATACAAGATTGACTTTTGATTGCTTTGCTTTCTACACTGACTGTGCATGCATATTCCCTCAGTTTCTCTATATGCATATTTGTTTATGCTTCAAATGGAGGCCTCCTGTGTGCCACTACATGATGCACAGAAGAGGAAGAGGAATGCAACAAGGGCCATAAGTGACAAAAACAAGAACAACATATGCAATTGGATTTGGAATTGGAACCGGTTTTATTTTTCTCAATGATGTAGATGATGATTGCTTCTTATGGACATAACTTTACAATTGCATATCACTGGGGGGATGCGTAGAAGTGCCCCCACTCATTGCATTCGATCAATAAAGAGGTGTCACAAATTGAATTGTTTTTCTCATTTTTATGAATTTAAATTGCATTTCGTTGCAATTGATGATGATGATGATCAGATACAAATTGATAAACAATTTACTTGAGGTGGTGGGTTGCATTGCATTGCATATAAATATATTTTATTTATTTCTTTACTATTCAATAATAGAATTGTGAGATAACAATAAACAACATCAACATCATACAAGACATTGAAAAGAAAGCGACGGCATCGTTGTTGTATAGTAGAATCAACAAGTTCATGGTAAAACACGTGATATGTTTTCATTAAAACAAGTGTAGATACCTAAAAATATTTCTGAGATACAAACAACCTCAAGAATATTTTGTTTTTTCCTTTACAGCTTCACCTCACCTTCTATAAAGTACTCGCTCGTTCACTTACTCGATTTACTACAATTTCTCGTCGTTTAAAGCTTAAAGACAAAAAACTTGGCAATGCCATTTTGTGTGACAGGCGCACAGTTCGCTTAAGAGTTCGTTTTATACAAATTTTCGTAGTAAAAACAGAACACACACACACATAAATGTGGCAGGAAAGGCGACTCAAAAAGCAAGCAGTTGATGCGAAAAGCTCATTAGCGCGCTTTGCCAGTCAAAGAACAACCTCTCAATGACCTTCAAACCACCACCATCATAGGAAAGCTAAAGCAATCATCCACCGGATATTTTAGCTTTAGCACCGCAAGCAACAACAATCTCAGTACGCTTTTTAAAGTAAGCTTCAGTTGGCAAACAAGAACGGGACAAATATTATTCAGTAAATAAAAACTCAAGTCAAGATAAAACAAACATAATACTATACAATGTGACAGAGTGTGTGTTTATCTAAGAGAATCAACAATGAGGGACGACTAAATCAAATACGTCAACATATCTGCAAACGACACACACACACATACATTCATCCATTCAATTCATCTGTATATCACATACAAGCAAGCAAACCAAACAAACGATTTACAGCAAAGTAACATTTGCCTTCAAATAATGTATGTATCTAGATACATTTACAACGCATAGATGACGGCAGCAGCTAAGCGTGTGACGTCACAGAGCAGCCAAGCCCCAAAAAATTCAACCAATAAACAGAAGCGTAGTCGTCGTTAAACGTGCCTCTACTTTTATGCGCTCTTATAAGTAGCTTTATAGATAGATACATTTTTATTCTTCGGCTGCTTTTTTTTTTTGCTACACACCAAACACACATACAAATTCACACACACACACACACTCATAGATACACTTAGTAAGCGAATTTGTATACAACATTGAAAGATATTTCTTTCTTTTTCATTATACAATACTATAATATTCTGTATAGTACTAAGTATTGTAGATACTTTTAAGTATTGTAATGTAGAATGAATGAGGAAGGTGTGTCATGGTTGGTGTCAGTCATCATCACGCGATTTATAGAATTTCATAAATATTTATTACTACCAGATAATAAAGAGACTTGTTTAAAATTTCTGATGACGATGGCCAAAATGTTTATGTTGAAATTCAAGTACTTGTTGGCGTTGCTTGTGACCTACATGTGAACTTGTACAAAACTGAGCAGAGTGTATGAGGCAATGAGTGGGGGGTACTGACTGAAATATTGAATTTGTTAGAGAATTTCATCATTTTATTAGTCAGGTAAAGAGAAAGGGTCACAAAAAGGTCAACAATTATGAGGGTGCATAGAAAAGATATAAAACATACATTTACTACATTCAATTTCATTGAAATAAAAAATAAAATCATTGCAGCTCTCGTTATAAGCATTGCAATTGTAATTAACACATTTTCAATCATTTCCTGTATTTAAATTCATAACTAAATATACTCAGAATGAAGTAGAATTCTTTAGCATTCAAATGACATCACTTTCACTCAAATCGGCTTAGCCGTTATCGAGTTATAAGCATTTTTACACTTGTCTATGAACAAAATCCACCTGCTGTGATTTCTGTTCGCCTGTTATTTTCTTAAAGAACCGGCTTTAATTTAAGTAAAATTTTTGCTTTAACAATTTAATTTTCCACTCAACTTGCATTTTAAAGCATTCAACTTGTAATTTTAAAGCATTCAAATTCAACTTGCTTGATTTAGAAATTTCATAAAATTTAAATTGTTATTCAATTTCATTGAAAATGTCTGCCTGTCTCCTCTTAATTCGATTTAAATTGCCACTCAAACTGAATTTTAAAGCTTTCTTTATTCACCCTCAAGTCAGTCGGTTGAGTCGAATGCCGTCAAAACGCCGGCAGAATTTGGACAAATTTACAAACTTAAATTTCAGCAAATTTTACCAAGCGAACAGAAATGACAGCACATTGAATTTGTTCGTTTTCCTTCGGAAAAGTGGTGCATACTTTTGGGGTGAATATAAATATAAGAGGAGAATGAATTTAGTATTGAGTGCTTTTATGCTGAGTTTCTACACTCAAGCAGTGGTGACCCAAACCAAACAATTTCTCAACAATTAATAAAAGCAAATAAACATGCATACGTATTTGTTTTCAACAAAGTATCTGAGGGGAGACTCGTTAGCGTATATAATTTTATATTATTTACATTTTTGAGACATGTGTTTCGTTTTTTTTTTTTTTTTTGTTGTTGTTTCTTTATAGAAATAATAAATAATAAATTTGTATAAAGAATGCATATGACAAATTGAGTACAAAATAAAAATTTTAATGCTTTAATTTTTCGATTTACTAAATAAATTGTGAAAATTAAATTGAAATAAACAACTTAAGAAATGGAAATTGTTACAGAAGCTTCTAAAAATTGTTTTTTTTTTTGGTTTAATTTTCAATTTACTAATAATATTGTGAAAATTAAATTGAAATAAATAACTTAAGAAATGCAAATGTATTTCATACAAAAGCTTCTACAAAATCGATTTTCTTTGCTTGGTAAAATATGAAATGTATATTTGATAGTTGGTTGGCCCGGCAAACTTCGTTCTGCATTCAAAAAGCTTTTGTGCATTTGTTAGTAACGTTGTCTCGCCCGAATGTAAAACAATAGAAGACTAGAAGGTTGCGTGAGCTACTTATTACAATCGTCGTCATTTTTAACTAAGCAAACTGATGATTTGTTTAGTTTTGTGAAAATATATTAAAAGACGACTTGCAACAAAAATTATTAATTAATTTATTTAACAAAAAAACTTTTAGTCACATTACTTCAAATACGAGTATGACTAAAACGGAAGATAAACTACAACCAGTCGAAGAGCTAGTTAAAATCAATAAGTGGGATGGATCTGCAGTTAAACATGCCTTAGACGATGCTGTCAAGACATGCTTTTTTATGGATCGTCCACATTTAAAAGAACAATTTGGCTTAGTCAATACGCGTCTTGCATTATGCACTCTTGCTGTTGGGGTTGCAGTTATGGCTTACGCTTGGGATTTTACACATCCATTTCCAGAATCTCGTCCAATATTAATGTTTAGCGTTATTGCGTATTTTGTGCTTATGGGCATCTTAACTTTACATACAACATTCCGTGAAAAGGGAACATTCGTTGTAGCCGTACAAAAGGACCCACTTATAGATGACGTTAAAACACAACGAATTTGGGAAGCAAGCTCCGATATGAAAAAATTTGATGATAAATATTCATTAACACTTTCGGTAAGAAAGGGTAAAACTTCACGTGAAGCTAGCAGCAATAAATCATGTGCTAGTTTCATTGATGCAAATGGCATGGTACTCGAACATTTAGTGGCAAATGAATTAAATCGCTTATACAATACTTTATCAATAGAGAAAAAAGAAAAATAGCTTGATCCGAAAAAATACAACAACGATGGCAATATTGGTGAGTTAGAGATTGTTATCGAAGTACCAAGTACCAAAGCTTCAAACGGCGGAACAATTGCCAATATTGCGATCAAAGAACAACAACCTCATCCACAATATTAACAACTCACAAATAATTGCTTGTTGCAACAGCCTTTAGCCTTTAGTTCTATAAAGCATATTCAATTTTCAATTCAATTTATTGCATGTTACTAATAATATGTACATTTTCTTATACTTAATATAAAGCATATATGTGAAGTGGTTTTAGAAGCGATAAAATGTAGTGAAATAGCGCAAATAATTTTAGCATGGTTTATTAGCAAATTTGTTAGAAAAAACGCATTTTAAATTTTCTAAATTAAATAATATTTTATGGGTCAATTTTGATGAAATAAAGCCTATGTTGTGCACCAAATAAATCTTCTTGTGTTTTAGTAATTTGATTTTGAATAGAATAAGTGGCTTTCTATTGATGCTTGCACAAATCACAAACAAACAGACAAAGTCTACGATTTTATTATAAGTATATGTATAGATTAGTTTAATTTTTTACCCGACTACGGGCAAGCAAAAAGGAGGGTTATGATTTTCATTGCTATGTATGTGGGTATGTATCTGTTGTATCTCTCTTAGGTTATGTTAAATATTGAATAGTTTGTACATAACAATTTCAGATTGAGAATATACACATATTCTTGTTGCATCCTTTTTAGTGTGTGATTTTTTAGTAGTCGTGTTTTAGTTTGTGAACTTAAGTTTTCGAATGTGTAGTTATAATTTGAAATTGTCTTGTCAACTTTTAATGACTCCTAACAAATGTAAGAAACATTGTCTAGATATCTGACATCAAATCTTATTCTCTATGATGATATTTACTGTCTAATTTTGTATAACTTTCTGGGGAATTTTTTCATTAAATCATTACAGAGATCAAAAACTTATCAAAAGGAAAATGCAAAACATAAAAAAAATCTATTGATTAATGAATATTGTCAATTTATAAATGAAAGTTTTTGTTTTCATTAGTCAAAAGAAATAAAATAATTATTTTCTGAAATATTTTCTGTATTTATAGTAAATACGGAAACAACAAAATTATCGTAAAATGTTAATTGCATACAAAATGAGTTTAGATACTGTATCTATTATCTAGTGTTATAAAAACTGCAATTTATGAATTAAAAAAACAACAAACATAAATAAAAAACCTAACGCACGTAGTCATTAATTTGTTAATTTTTTGTCAACTAATTGAGCATCATCTTAATGATGTAATAATGTGAAATATTTATTGTTGAACTTATTGCTTTCCGTTTTGACAATCTAGATATATTTTATTGTATCTATTAGATACAATTTAATTTCAACATTCACTCACTCATTAGTATGCATGGAATGCGTTATTTCAGTTTTTTTAGTCTGATAGAATTGTGCATGGGAAACCCCCCTAAGTGCTACAATATAATATTGACATGATCAGAATCATGATTGGAATAGAATGGAATGGAATAGCTTTGACCATGACCTTCTGTTCTGTCTATTTATATTACCGGGTATTTATTTACAGTTTTCAAATATTGAGATGTAATAGGGGATTTTAATATGATTGGTTATCTGATGGGAATGTAAGGCGGGTATAATAAATAGGTAGATTACCAACAGAACAGCACATATGACCAAAGCGAGCAGAGTTCCAGATAGGAAAACACAATGTCAAATGAGAACTAGTTGCTGAATCTAAAATTATATTGATGCTGTTGTTATACAATATATGAAATTGGGTCTACTAAAACAGTTTGTGAAAGTTCTCAAACAAAATTCTGAAGCATTTGAATAGTTGAAGAAATGTTTCCCCAAGTTACCTGAAACCAAAGCAAAACCAGGTAATTTCATCGGATCACAAATAAAAAATATTATAGATAATGAATTTACACAATATACACTCAATACTAATGAAAAACCAGCCTTAGTTTATGGTTATCTCAGCATTAACAGAGCTGACAATTATAGACAGTTGTTTAAAATTATTTTATATTGGAAAGATTTATAGTCATGGACAGCAAAATGTCCTTGAACTCCACCTGTCTAAATAACTGACTGTTTATATTATATTATTATTATTATATTTCACTTAGCTGTAAAAGTAGAGAGATGACTTTTTGTAAATGATCTTCTTCATATACTAAATACATATAGTGTTATTACTTTATATAGAAAGTCGGTCTTAAAGTCAACGGAGTTAGTTCCAAATAACTGAGAAAAGAAACACATATCTTCTATAAATCCATACACACACTTCACATTTCTAGTCTATAATTGTATATCTTTGTATTCATGGCCTCCTGGAAATGGAATTTATACCAAACTTATTATATGAAGTGCATATAAACTATGATGAGGCCAATATTACTTGTAGTTAGTCAGTTAATTAGATTCTATTTTTGTTTTTCATTAAACTATTTCTAAGAAGAAATAAGAAAATTCTTTGATATGACAATAAATTCTAAAACAATAAAAATTAAATCAAATTTCAATGAAAATATTTAGTTAATTGAATTCTTGAAATACAGTAAAAGTTCTTGTAACAAATTAATAACAATAAAAATTGTTAAACGGAAGCTTTCAGCACTAAATCAATTACAAGATTAATTCAATATGTAATTCTGAATGTTAGATTGGATCGATCGAATAACCAATCTTTATGGTTATTAATGCACGTGTTTACAATATCAACGTCATTGAAGATAATTTTTATTTAGTATGTACAAATGTATTTTTAAAAAGAGGTTTACATTTGAAATTAGTACTGTGACGAGTAGAGTATTTTAAAATTGTTGCTTATAAAGAACAGAAACCAGTTAATAATCTGTTATATAGAACGAAATAAGAGGACTTTTTTTTTTGGAATCGCTGACATGATTACGCAATCTGAAATCATTATTAGCACATTTTATGCATAAGCTTAATTCCAGATAATTTCTCTTCTTGATTTTTCAGATCTTTTCAAGCTTCAATTTATTTGTTATATGGAATGTGTGAATTAAAAATACTAAATTTTAATGAACTATATTTATAAATCAATCAAAATTTTCATTGCATTCATTAAAAAATCTTGTGAATTTTACGTAAGTAAAAAAGAAAATAAAACTGGTTTGGAATTTCTTTTTGCCTTTACGAAATTACATTTTAAAATACTAAAAAATTGTACTTTGTCACGCTTATTGTTTTTTTTTTTTTTTGTATATTTTTGTTCATAATTTTTTTTTTTTTTTGTATATCAAGAAGAAACACGCCTTTAAAATAATTTAAAATATTTGTATTTATTTAACGGAAATAATATTTTCGCTTATCAGTGTAGGTATGTTATTTATTTTTGTTGAATTGGATTCAGTCAGTCAGTCAGTCAGAAGAACGTCAGTAGTCGAATCATGTTAGGCCCCCATTAAAAACGGATCTTGTTTGTTATTTACTTCACATAAGTGTGGACTTTGCCTAATGTGGCCTTTAATTGGCTATGTAGTATGTCTAGTAATAGCGCCCAAGACCTATTTAATGTTGTTGATAAGAAAACCAGACATGTGTTTTACATAAAATAGGCGCAAACAAAAAATAATCTTCTAAGATTTATTGAACTTTTTCATTGAAAAAGAAAAAAAAAAGGCACATGTGCGGCAGGCATATCATTGTCTGATAAAATAAAGAAGGCATAGACAAATATTTTTTTTAATATATTGTATTATTACTTTTCTAAATCTGCTATCTTAATTTGAATAAACAAGATTAGAAAATTATGCTTGGAATAATAATTTACTGTTATAATAATAATGAAATTTTATTTAAATCTCAAACTATAATAAAGAAATGTATGGTTTTAAATGATTTAATTCACTTATTGAGCCTAATGTTTGATAGAATATTAATTGAGTCTGAAATGTTATACGGGCATGTGCCAGAAATCTTAGACGGTTTTGACAAAGGAAGCCCAACTAAGGGAACCCAAAATGGGGAATTGGGACAAATTTCATATCAAAAATGTTTCGGAAACTTTTTTTTTTCTATACCTGCGGCCCAAATCAGCACTTCTTTCATTCGAAATCGGCCCAGGGAACCAAAAATTTTGGATATCTCTGATCTAATGCATTAATGATTGTCTAGATTAAAATTAATACATTTTAAGTAGGGCATACAATATTTAAAATACCTTAAGCATATCTGTTGAAACCACAACTCCCGAGTCTAATCATTATTATGACTAAAATTCCTATAACAATTTAATCAAAATGTAAACTTTATAAGGTAAAAACCTTCAATTGCAGAAAAAGTAACAACTGAAACCACAATAGTTTGCCTGCCCTTGATCAAGGTGATGGTTGTATGTACTTGAAACAAATATTATTATAAATAGCACATGGTTAATCCATAGTGTGAAGCAGCAAATATTCTATAAAGAGAGGCGCAATGAAATTTGTAATTTATTTAATTTGATTAAAGATTTTGTGATTTTTTTTTTTTTGTCTTTCGAATATCAAGTTAACCTCAGATTGCCCTATGGAGGCATAAACCTAAATACTCGTACATAGCAACTAAATGGGACTAAAGTCACGTTTAAGTAGAAATAAGAGAGAATAAATCATGATTAAATTGTTGACTGACTATTAAATTAAATCTAATATGAAAAACAATAACAAATTTTCATTAAAGTAACACAACAACAAAGCTAAATAAATAAATGTAAAGTAAAATTTAGAGGAAAAAAAAAGTACAAGAATGAATATTAATTTCGGTGCACCGAAGCCGAAGATACCCTTCACTGTAATTCTTCCATTGATTGTGTTAAAAAATTAATTAATGATCAAATGTTTATATGGTAGATAAATATATCAAGTACATATGTCTGTATATATGTGTCTGATCTGTCCAATTTGTAAATATGTCGGGCAATTTTTCAATGAAAAAACAATTTTATTCTAATATCATATAAAATTGCTTTAATAACAAATTGATTAGTGAATTTTATATGGGGACTGCCATTTATAGTAATGGAGGACCTACGATTTAAGCCCGACAGTTTAAAACTAAGAGCACAGCATGAAGATATACGGTTGGACTTGACTTAAACGTTTATTTAGATAACAAAACCTTATGATAAGTACATCATGTTGACCAATGTCTCTGGTCGAGCTGTTGAGTTCTTATTACTATTATTGAGAATCTTTCTTTTTAAAAATTATTTATAACAATTAACTTATTCTTAGGTATATTTCGATTGCCATGACATAAGACGCTAATCATTTTCATACTAGTATGATTCAACTTTATGTTGTCTCCGGAGACTCATGATTCTATGAGTAACAAATATCAATGCAAAGTGACTATGCATATTCAAACTAATAAGAATGTACGGTATACCACAAAGAAATAATCTTAATATATTTTGTTGCTGTTTGTTGTTGAATTTTGCACGAATATTATTGGCTCTGATTTTGTGGGCTCGCAGCAGCATATTGAGGAACTGATGTAAACACGCCACACAGTCACATACAATCACAACAATAATTGTAATTGTAGTCTTCATCGTTCAACTAAAACTTCTGCTGACCTATTACGATATGACAAACAACATTCAGACAGAAAGTCAAACAGACATACAAAGAAAGAGACTGAGAGACAAAAAGAAAGAAAGTCAGACAGATAGGCAAGCAGACAGACAGACAGACAGACAGAAAGTCAAGTCAGTCATTATGATGATAGACTCAAAACTTAATGATAAGCAAATGAGCGAGAGAGGTGGATGAGCCCAATTTTGTATGTTGTTACTTCGTGCACTTGATTTCGTTGCTTCCGACAAAAACAATTTACAATTTAATATTGTATGTTCTAACTACATGGCTAAGCTTAGAGAGAGAACTTAGTATCAATGGTGGTTGATGGGTGCCCACTGAGATTGATTTCATGCGAATAGATTAATTTCGCCTTGTGAATTATATTTTATTTTATATTGTACTTCTTATTAAAGAGAAGACGACGATGACGTGCGAAAATCAAGTTCAATTTAAGTTCAATTAATGCATTTTCTTTTTTTTTTTCATATTTTGAGTTGCACAAAAATACTGTGAAGACAAAGCAAATCATTACAAAATGCTACGACGACACAACGATGACAGTTCAAAATGTTATCATCTCAACAAAATACTTAAGATTTTTTACTATACACACAATATAATAATTGACAAATGCATTCATCCTCATCTATAGAATCTTCTTGACTAGTAGTTTACAATCATCTTTCTTTATTTCTTTCTTTCTTTTATTTAATTATTTATTATTTTTTTTAAATGCTTTTCAATTCAACTTGATTAAGATTACTTGAACTAAGGAATTCAACTCAATTCAATTGTGATTAAAATCTGTTGTTCCTTTTTTTTTATTAAAATTTAAGTAGTCATTCCAAAGTACAAACAACAACATTAAATGATTGTGATTAAAGTCAATGGGTTGAAAATGAAAACAACATACAACTTCAATACTAGTACTCATACTCTTCACTAATTTCAATTTCAATTTCAATATGCCATGCCACTTCAATCTGAACAACAACAATTAATTGTTTAATTTAGTTGAAGAAGGCACCAGTAGCTTTAATCTTACAAATAAATAATATTGTATCAAAAGAATGTAAGATTATCATGGGAATGAAGAATGTTTAATGATAAGTGCTAATTAAATTGACGGAAAACATTTATTGATATATTTTACGAGTATAGTGGTTTAATGGGGTCTCATTAGTCTGATATGTACTTATGTGTAATATATGTATTTGTACTATAATGCATAGATGAAGAAGAATCTCAAAAAGCATTCAACATCCTCTAAACGAGTTCCCTGCATTTCTTTGTATTCTTCAAAGTTATGGACTAGGGATGGTGCTATTTAACCCTCGATCAATCAATCCGATATAATCATCTGATATAGAATTTTTATATTCGATATATTTTATTGAAATATCATATCGCACACTTGCGAAAACTCAAATAGAAGCGCACGAGTTATACTTACAAAGAAGACTAACTTTGGTTATGCCAAAGTTGTAATACTCGTTCCTAGTGGTTCAATGGCTTAAACATGGCTGATTCCCTTCTCTAGATCAGAAACTGAGAGACTAGTTTGCATACATACAGACAGACAGACAGACAGACGTACATGGCTAGATCAACTCGTCTTGTCGCGCTGATAAAGAATATATGTACATAATTTATGGGATCTCCGATGTCTCCTTCTGTGTGTTACAAACTTCATGATAAACTTATAATACTACATCACTGCGTGAAGAGTATAAAAATTATATGTTAACTACAAGTACTAATAAGTAAATATGTATAAGTACATGGGTGCATAAAAATACATAAATTGTGATTGATAATTATAATCTAATTAACTTGTTTAGGAACTACATATGTATTTTCTTGTTTTCGAGCAAAATTGCAAATAACTGTTACTTGTTTTCGAGCAATGCCTTCTTTAAAAATAACTGTATCTTGTTGACGAATTGTGAACACAAATAAAACTGATGGAAAGTTTTCCCGACGAGTTATCTCTTTATGTGAGAGTTCTAGTTAGTAGATTTAAACTTGTAAACCCTATGGAAGTATTATGTAGATTATAAGGTATAATTTCCGAAGTTGTTCAATATTCCATACATAAGTATGTTTCCCTATGGTGGCTAGTTTTGTGCCATCTGAAAGGCTATTTTCGAAGGCCGCGCAAGTCTTATCCCAGTATCGAAATCGATTGGAAAAAAAAAAAATGGCTTTAGTTCAACTAAAAAATTGATAAATGTACTCAGCACATTATGTATGCAATATTAATTGATTTGTTTCCTATTTCTTGTTTTATTTATTGAAGGCCAAACTCCATAAGACACGTTTCCAGTTATAAGACGTTAGGCTTGTCGGGTATGAATGAATGGATTTGTTCTTATTATGCAAACTCCATACCCTGCAGTCGAAAAGCGTCGTATGGAGTTTGGCCTTCACTCTTTGCATTTTGATAAGTCTATAAAATGGGTTTGTAATGTAATGAAATACAAATTACTTACGATATATTGAACATATTCATATATCGCAAAATATCAATATTGATCTTCGTTATATCATATCAGAATAATTATCGATGTATAGTTTAAAATGAACTATCATGGACATACTGAGAGTCTTGATTACAAACTACTGTGCGACCTGACACTTTATATTGATTCCACTGGCATAGAATTCTAAATGAAACTTATTAAAAAAAACTACCGCCAACTTCTATCACACTTTACAATAGGCAGTCAGTCAATCAGTCGACTTTAAAATGAATAGATGAATTTATTATAATTTTCTATTACATTTTATCCTAAAGCATAGAATGGCATCATCAGCATTTCAAAGGAAATCAAATGGACCCAGTGTGTCTGTACATGCCGAGCATATTGTACAAAGCCTACTTTAATCTATACATAGATTACGTTTTAAGGAAGTCGGGAACAAAAAAAGCTAAGAGCATATAAATCTACCTATGAGGAGCTTGAAACGAAGAGTTCGATTATTTTATTAAATATCATAACTACATAGAACCCTTCACTATTCAGTGAGCAACAACATGAAAAAAGAGATTAATAATTTCATGTGAATGAATAAACTCTATTGTCAGATAAATATTCCACATATGATATTATATAGTGTAGTGTATTACAAAATCTATTAGTAGTTAGTTTTCTAGTTTATTGTAGGCCTCTTTTTTCTATCTATGTTCTAATTTAATAAATTCTTTTTATCATGTCAGTACTCACTCACTTTTTCTATGTTTTGTTGATAAACGAAAACGAATTTAGTATGTTTAAATAATAAACTATAACAGTAATAAACAACAATAATTATAATCATTATCAACATCATTACCAACGTTGTGATTATAATTACTTATGTGATATGATGACAATAGTTGACAGTTTTAACTTGTTGTCGCGTTTATCATCATTAAAAGAATTGATAAAAAAAAGACAAGAAAAATATCCACAAAAACGAATAATGATATAAATTATAGTAATGTTAATATCAAAATAAAACAAAACAAAACAAAACAATTATAATAAAGAATGAAGAAGCTAAGAACAAAAGACAATGAATGCCAAAGATAAAGAAGATATTGTAAGAATTAACAACAAAGAGAGTGAGACACACCCAGTCCATATGGTTTGGTTTTAGGTAACATTGAAAAACAGCAAATGATTTAAAAAAAAAAAAAAAAAAAATCATGCGATTCTTAACCTTTTTATGTGTATATTTTTTATCTTGACTTATTTTAGCCATTAACCATCAAAACCATGCAAAAGATGATTAAGCAATTTTAACCATTTTTAACCTAATTTTATTACTTAACCAAAATACACATAATATACATACATTTACTATTGTATGTATATTGCATTGTGAGTGAGTGAGTGAGTGTAGGCGCTAAAATACTATATCAATCAATGATAAGTAGTACAATAACAAGTGTGAGTTTAAATATTTTCTAATAATTTTTATTTGAATGATCGATCGATCAATTATATGTGTCTAGTTTTATTATAAATATCGATAAAATATAAACAACTAATTATATATTAATTTCATTTCAAGTAAATACGTTTTAATAGTGACATAATGACATAATGACAATGGCAAAAAGAAAAAAATATTGTCATTCTAAAGTTTATCACTCAATCTTCAACCTATTTTATTGAACTTCTCTATTGACATATAAAGATCAAATCTTTACTTGTTTTTAACTAATACTTAATCTTGACATGATCTAAAATAAGTATATAAACATTATCAATAGAAACATTCCATTCCAGTCAATAAAAACCCCAAATGTCTTAAACTGTTATAAACTATCTTGCTTTTCTTGTCAATCTAAGGTTTATTACCGATAACTTATCACATTTCTCATATCTACAATACAATAGTAAATAGAATGGTTTGTATCACATGGCCACTTCGATCTATCAATTAGCATGTGGCACACTACTGGGAATTTATGTTTGCTTTTGAATTTGATAAGAAAATTCCTTGAACACGCTCTCTATAATCCAAAGATTCTTATCGGTGAATACAATTGGGGGGTCAACAAATTTTCCAAATTTTCTATATAAAATGGGAGATTTGGTGATTCTAAACTTATATAAAAATTGGGGTTCTTTTGAAAAATAATGGACCAAATTTCTTTAGCAATGTGTTACTTTCATTCAAATATATGGCATAAACTATTATCATCTATCATTTCTAAACCTTATAATATTACTCCACTAAGGTCTAAGAGAATCTTAAGTAAGTCTTAGAACTCGTGTAAGGTACATAGTGTTGGCAGCGTACGCTTCATAAAAGAAATTACTGATAAATACCTATAAATTGTGAGACCCCTCTCGGTGTTAGAGAATTTGTGAAAGACTTTTAATTCCTTTATTACTTTCTTGGATCTTTACAGGTTTAAAATATATACATATATGATTGTTGATATTTGCCATTCTTATGTCATTGACTGAATGTTTTGATGTTAAATGATTTTATTGTTTTTAAACACAAACAATTTAATAATATAAAATACGAGAAATTATGAGTAGTATAAACAAGGTGAGATTATCAGACATATATAATAATATTTGCAATCGTGTTGTCGTACTTTATCAAAGGAAAAGCAATTATACAATTTTGTATTCTATTAAAAAAAAAAAATACCTTTAAAGTTATCTTGAAGCGTATAAACCCCATGTATCCTCCATGCTTTAAGTATATTATTTTTTTTTATCTATTTGTTTAATAGCAGCAACAATTTCACATTGTGAAGCTATAAATTGTTTCTTTCTTTTGCTGTGTTTTTTTTTATTGCTATTTATGATTCGCACGCATACGCCCCCTTAATATACTATATAGTAGTAAGAATCCATGAGAGATTCATTTATAACTTGTCTGTTTTTATCACAAAAGAGTATGAGAATATGCACATGAAATATGAATAAATGGACAATGCATACGATGATGATACTCGTATATTTTATTTATCATAGGAATTTTTTTCCTTAAGTACTTGTTTCCTTATTAAATTTATTTAAAAATGAGAACACATAATGGGCGTACTTCACTTAAACTTAATTCAATATATCCTCTCTTTCTTTCTATATATTCAGTTGCATTATATTAATCTGAACAATTGTATTGAAAGTACAATACTTATTTCATTTTTATTATTATATTTATTATTAAATTAAGAAAGAATGTAAATTTAGTTGGAATTTCCAATGCAGATTGAATGAATGAATTTCTTTATGGGGATCCTCACTTTATTAGTGAGAACTTCTCTATTATATAAAATATCTCATCTTTTTTTGATGGCAGAATTAACTATATACTCGTACATATTGTGAATAAAATATTTTCCAATTTATTTTTAATTTTCTTTTCATGTAAATTATTGTAAAAATGACTTAAATCATGTGAATATTGTAAGCCTACAGAATAATATACAATAATAAAAAAAAGACAAATATGACATCCAGACATGTAACACAACTTTATTTAACACAATAAAATCTCATATCGTATTTCATTATAATTATTAAATTATTATATTTTATATAATGTGTTAATCAGACACTGTAACTATATTTAAATAGAAAAATGGGGTCAAGCACTTGGCGTTTGAGCTAAAGTTTGTGACACAGATTAAAGTGATGAATGAGAAATTCTTCGAATAATCATATGACTAGTTTTGTTGAGCAGTGGATCACTTCCCTAGGCAAATGAATTCTCACATAAAAACTTCAACAAAACCTCACAAGAAAAATACATGAGAATCATAGGCCACCCCCTATCAATTTTAATATATTGTGAATAGGACTAATGGTTGTTTGATAAGACTAAGACAAGGCACAAATGGAGATATGATTTCGCCAAAATACAAAAAAACTTATATAAGTAAATGTTAGTTCCCTAGAGAGTTTAACTCCGTGTGCCTGTGAGCTGGGCTTTATCACAATTTAATACTTCCATCTAAGCTTAATGTTTCCATTTGTCTATACTACTAATTTTGTAAGATTTTTCATTAGAAATATAATAATTTCAAATTGAGTTAGTGAAACTATAAAAATGCCAAAATCTTTTGAATTTTTCCACTTTTTCATTATGTCATCATCAATCACTATTATGATTATCACTTCATCAAATGAGGCATAAAAATTGTTGTGAAAAATTGATTTTCTATACTATTATTTGATTATTGTTAAGTATCCTTACATCTCTACCGAATCCAGTTGTAATACTTAACTAAAATGTTCTCTACTTGTTTGTAGATACTACAAGTAATATGAGTAGTTTGAGTTTCCTATGAGTAAACAACATGAAATGAACGTTTGAATGAATGAATGAATGAATGAGTAAATGGTCAAGTGAGCGGGTGATGAAACTAATCGGAAATAACAAATTGTTTTAGTTTGCATAAGTCAGGTATGAAAGATATATTTGCTGTTAGCGGTTTTTTTTATTTTTTTGCTTTAAATATCAAATAACATTATTATAATGTTGTTTAGTGTTTGTAACGCGGGGGTTTTTTGCTATTTAATTGCGTTATAAATAAATAAATTGCAATTGATGAATACAAAGTAAATATTTTGGATAATGAACAAATTTAGGAAAACACATTTCACAGAGAAAGAAAATATTTCAAATCATTGTTTATATGCAAATAAAATAATAATAATAAGTAGTAGTAGTAGTAGTAGTATATCTACTTGCAATGATTAACCTATATTCAATAGATTAGTAAAGACAGAAGGAAGGGTTGTAGTGGTGTAGAGATTCATTTGTTAAATGGAGAAATTACACTCACGTGTCGCTGATGCATTTAATTAAAGAAAATATTGAAACTGACGCTTCGTCAGAGGAATGAATGTGTCTGTTTGTCAGACTGTCTGTGTGTCTGTCTATTCGTTAATAAAAACAACAGCAACCATAATAATAAAAATAAACTACTACTACCCAGTAGGTGCTCTGAGTCACAACAAAGTTTAGGTGGAAATTTTTACCACCTTTGTTGTTTTGTGTTACACAGATAATATGGTATTGTATGAGAGACTAAGTTACAACAGACTTTTGTGTTAATAGAATTTCACCCCTCAAAAGAAGTCTGTCATTTGGGTGACTAAACAAGTGTTCACTTGTTATCGAATAATATTTCCTGTTTACATAAAGAGAAAAATTGACAAGCAAAGACTAATCTTAATCATCTGTTTTTTTGGCAACATATCATCATCCTTTAAATCTAATCAGCTTAAATTCCATGATGACGCAAACATTATGTCAAAAAGCATATTATATTGTAGAAAAAGATCTAATTTTGCGATTAGTACTTCATTCCTTTCTATTTAAAAAGTAACAACAAAGATTTATTAAACACAAAAAAAATAACAAATGAGAGAAATGAGAAAATCAAGTTCATAAATGCAGCTATTTTTAAATAATTTTAACAAAATATAGACAAATAAATAGAATTCTAAGAAGACACGAAGAGAGGGTAGACACGGTTGTGATCATGTATGAAAAAAGAGAGAAAACCATAAACATAAAGATACAACTGAGAATTTTGGATAAAATGAAAAAGAAAATGCGTGGCAAAACCAATTCTTATTTTCATCCACAAAAAAGGAACAAAGAATCATAAAAAAAAAAAAAAAAAGAAAAATCTTTAGCACGTGTGACGTAAACATACAGATGAAGGAAAATTTGTGTGGGGGCAAAAAATAAAAAATTGAAAATAAATAAAAATCACAAAAAAATCAAACAAAAAAAAAAGGTAAATCTTTGACTTTGGTTTTTTTTTTTTTTTGCTATTAGTATAATAAATAAAATACACTACACACAAATAATTGTGGTATTCAATTTTCATTATCAATAACATTAAATTGTTACTTTCCTTCTTAAGAAATGTAGATAATGGTTTATGTGTTTGAGATATATACATATTTCATAATGAATTATGAAAGAAGGATATTCTCTCAGTTGTATAAGTAATCTCAAAAGGGACTAGTTTAAATGTAAGGGTCTAGAGAGCATAAAGACTATAAAAAAATTCCAAGTTGTTTATATCTCAAAACCTTAGAAGTAGAATAGATTCATTCTCAATATTAATAACTAGCGAAACTATGTAGAAAAGTAAATTGTCATTCATATTCTGAATCAGAAACGTATTTTAACTATGTCTACTTTCAACTTTAAGTTTTCTAAATATTTAAATCATTCAGCTTATTACAATGATCATCATCATTGTTTCTCTCAACAGCTTTAATAATTTAATAATTTTTATAAAATGGCGACTTCGACTGTCAACTCACAGAAAATATATATTGCTACTCCTCCATTTATATAAAAAAATCAAGGCAAAATTTGTATGAAATCAAATGTAAGAATTTGTTTGTATGGCTTACAAACATCACGTCAAAATATCAATACTTCATTGACATTTAATGTTAAGTGTATTAAATACGAAGGAGGCAGGTCTTTCATTTAAAGGGTAAAGCTATGTACATTTATGTTTATATGTACTTTTATTTTTTAAAAATAAATCGGAAAATATCCATAGATATATTGTATACTATATAAGTCTGAAATATAAATATGAAAAAATGTGTATGTAGTTGACAAAAAAAAAAAAAAAAAATCAAATAAGAAAGACAAGAGTCACATGAATGAAATGAAATTTTGTAGCAAAATAATTTTATGAATACTTTTATATGTATAAATAAAAATAAAATGTGTTGATGGATCTTCTTGGTTTTATAGTATTGTAATTGTCACATTACAAACGCAATATGTTTGTTATACTAAAGTCCAAGTGCATTGACATCTGACTAATTATTAGATGTTTATGTTTATTTAAAAGAGAAATGAGACATCTGAAAGAGAGAGAAAGAGAGGACTGGAGGAAGGAAAGACTAGACCAGTTTTTTTTTTTTTTTTAATTGTAAAATTGTTTACATTTACTTTGTTACTCGCAGATTAACAGATTTCTACAGAAATGCATTCATATTATAATAATATTGACTCTTCTATAATATAAACTCTATAAACCCTGGTAGGTATAAAGAATTTTTCTTAATCAGCAGTACGAGTTACCTGTTAAATTTAATCACAATCATTTTATATAATTTTATTTTTAATGCGATTATTATTATATTTTGAATACCAAGAAAGCGTGCGAAATATGTACAACTATGTATATACTGGCGGTAGGTTGGTTGGATCAAAGGCATTTGATAAATGCGCAAAAATTATATGGAAAATATTGTAAATCATAAAATAAATCAAAGCGTATTTTTAACTTAGTATTACAAACAGTTTAGTTGATAGCGGGATATGTTAATGAGTGTAGTGTAAAATATAGTAACTACTATTTATAAAAAATTGATGTGCATTTCCAGTAAATTTACTACTTTGTATTGTGGTTTTCTGGTTAAAATTCCCAAAACCCGCACTTGATATATTGGGTATTTTTCGAAAACTAAACTTGTTATTGTTAATATAGCATTCACACTCATTGTGAAATAATACTATCATCAATACGAGATGTTTGTAAGATGTGCAGAACTTGCAACTTGCATCTGTCAATTTATAATTTTGTCTTATTATACATTTATGTAGGTTATTTGTTGAATTTAAAGGACTCCGATTACATGAATATATTATTCTTATAACAACTTGATAAACATATACTTCAATTTCTCTGTAAACACCCTTCTATAACACATTTAAATAAGAGCGACGAAACTTGACAAAACGATTGTTTCCATGCATCAAACAAATAATTAAAGTGACATATAAATTGTTATAAAAATTTTAATAATTTCTAGGTGGAAGCTTTGATGAACTGAACTGTGTTTTAAAAAGGTTTAATCACATATTTGTTACAAATTAAAAGAGGAGCTTTTATAGACTAATGAGAAAAGTATTTAATAGGCGTTCTTGAGCCTTCTAAGTCCCGTTTTACACCTAGCGATTCTGTTGCGACACTTATTGTGTCTCTTGCAAGTATTTATACCCAGTGAAACTCATTAAGCAACTATTTTGATACTTCATTTCTTTTCACATCCCTCACTGTACCAAAAACCTACGAAACATGCGAAAGAACACAAAGGAAAACGTCAGAAAAGCACTTTGTGTTGCTGGTACATTCGACTCTGCTACCTCATGCTTCCCTTCTCAATAAACAAAATTCGCGAAAAAGAGTTCTACCGCAGAATAACTAAACCAACTAAGTATTCTTTTATCATTGACCATATTAAATACTCGTTGTAATATGAATTAATAAGTTGAACTAATTACACCAAATACTAAACATTAGTATAAACTGGATTAGGATAAAATTTAAACATTTGACAAAAAATCCTTAAAAGATTTTCAAATCAAAGATGACATAAGTATGACGATGTTCTATTGTACTTGATATGAATATCTGTAATGAGGCTTCAAAGAATAAGTTGTACTCTTTCCAAAAACTTAAAAAATAAAAATCTAAAATTTATTTGAAATTCCCCCAAAATTACTTGGGAAAATAAAAAATTATGAATTTATATAATTTATAATTGATTTGAGGACCCACATAACCCAATTATTATACAATGAAGGAATTTTTAATTAATGTTTCCATTCTATGGAAAACTTTTAAATAATCGAAAGATTATCGAGTTTTTAATCGAATGATTTTATATTCTTGTATTATTTTTCCTTTTAAAAAACTAAGAAACAAAATCGAAAACAAATTACTATTATATATGATGCCTTCAAGGTCTGAGATTACTGAGATTGATTAATTGGCATTTGATAAGATTAAAATTATGACTATTTGCTTTAGAATAATTTATAGTATAAACTTTCCTTGACTTTGATAATTTGAAATTATGTTGTTTTGTTGGTCTTGTGATAATTTCTATCAAAAAAAAAAAAAAAAAATCATACGATTTATAATTCTTATACTGCACTTTAGGTACTACATGATCTTAAGTCATAATAAGACAATAATAATTGATAATGTAGTAAAATGATAATTTTTTTGTTTTTCACTTTGCACTTACCTTTTTATCTCGTGGTTTTGATGTTTCGGTGCTTTTTTATTTTACAGCTTCCTTCTTCTTTCCAATATTATTCTTATTTGAGATTCTGCAATTGCACCTGCACTTTACTTGGTTTCTCTTTTGTCCTTTTATTCTTTTGATAATGATGATGATGATGGGCAAAACCGCGCGTTTTTTTATTCTTTCTTAACAATTGAACGAAGACAAATAAAAACTTAAATTTTTTGGTACACAAAACATGAAATTTAAATCAGCAAAGAAAAAAAGAAATCTGTTCTCCAAAAATTCCTTTAAACACACTTAAAATGGATCTATACAGGATGTTAAAGACAAAAGTCTATTATTAATGTGTTCCACACAAAGAAGAAGGTGTTTCCGTTCTTTTTTTTTTTTTTAGAATATTTTCAATTTTTGTTCTGAGTTCTTGGCACAGCGTTTTTTGACCGCGCACAATGAATTCGTGAAAACGACTGATATGACGGTGCCCGTTGTCGAGTAAAGTAGCTCGACAGAATTTCACGCAGCAGAGTAGCGGAGAAAAATCGTCGATTTGCTGGATTTGTGTGTGCTTTTGCTTTTGCTTCTGCTCTGCTGCTGACGATTGTGATTCTGCTTGCGAGAATGACGTTCGCACGCTGCTGACGTTTCAATTGCGTTCGGATGACTGCAGCCACTGCTGCTTTACCTCTGTCGTCTCATGCTGATTTCCTCGTATTTTTATTCTTTTCTCTTTTTTTTTGCATTTGCATTGACATTGTAATGTTATTTTTCGTACTTTCCAATCATCATTAAGTTGATTTGAACTTAGTTTATTTCTGGATTAATTTGTTTGTTCATGATGACGTTGTTTATGCTTTTGCTTATCAATTCAAATCTGATAGAAGATAATACATACATATGGATATGAATATATCAAAGTTCAGAATCGATAAAATTCTTTTATTACCCAAACGATTTGTAGTACAAATCATCATCATTAGAACCAGAAATAATATTCCCACGCTGGATAACGAACTATGTATTTTCGGCACCATACGTCGCTCTCTTTTTAAAACAAAATTTGCCGAATTTTTTGCTAATCTCTCGTTTTCTCTCATTTGTTTATACTCTGTTGTTATTTGTGCGCACGTGAATTTCATCACATCTTTCATATTAAAGCAGCAGCAGTAGCAAAAGGATGCTGAGCATTTGTTTGTCCTTGAAAAAGGGCAAATATTCATTGTTGGCAGCTTAAGAAGAATTTCATCAAATCTTACGTTTCTTACATCCAACGTTGCAAGTCTATGCAATGTCATGGTGATAAAATGGTGGTTATGATGCTGATGATGATGGTGAAAAATTTATAATAAAACATGCAACTAGAAAATAAAAATATATACACAAATAAAGAGATTAAAATAATAATAAAATAGGGGATTTAAAATTATTAAACTGATCAAAAAATAGTTTATAATTTGAGAAATGATGAAATATATTTTTAAACTAGTTACAAGGACAGACGTTACCTGCCGCTCCTTCAAAAACATAAAAAAAACGTTCCTCATGAATCTCTCCGTCGATTGGCGAAAACCGTATGGAAATCAGTTCGGTAGTTTTTGAGTTTATCGAGTACAAACAGACAGATAGACAGACTCGTCGAAGGAATTGTAATGGTCTTTGAGTGATATTTATACTCTTCACGCAGTGGATAGTATTATAAGTTTGTCATGAAGTTCGTAACACATAGAAGGAGACCAAATAAGGTATTAATATTCTTAATCAGTTCACCGAGGCGTTGATTTAGCCATTTCCCTCTGTACATATGTAATGCTAACTAGTCCCTCAGTTTTTGAGCTATACGGCTGAAGGTTTCTTTGCACCATACGCAATACATTTGTCGGAATCAGACGAATCGGAACATTAGCGGGTACCTCCCTTACAAACCTAGATCCAAATTAATGTTCTTATTATACAATTTGGAATTGAAATTTAGACATTATAATATCATACCCACCAACTATGCAAATTTCAAGACCCTCGGACCACTAGGAGAGGTACCTCCCATATAAACCCGGATTCAAATTCATGTTTTAGAAAACTATAAGTGTCTGATCTATAAGCAACAATCGTGTAAATTTCAAGACCCTGGGGCCACTAGAGTCCCATACAAAACATGAATTTAGAACAATAATCAGAAGATATAAAAGGTGCGTGAAGTCTATTACAACTTCGGCATAGCCAAAGTTAATTTTCTTTGTATTTGTAATTTATCTAACTTTCAAGGATTAGTTGCTGGATTTTGAGTGTTAAAACAAATAATTAAAATAAAGTTTTCTTACCTTAACTGAGTCCGAATTGAGAAAGAAAATCAAATTTTGATTGAACTAAACATATTTATATGTGAAATGAAATAGATCTCTCCTTGTTGTCATTGCATCCAAAGAATGTGATGGCTTAAGTTACTGCACTTCTGCTTGCTTAAGATGATTGATTGGTTACCAAATTGCTTGATGGTCCTGATCTCCTCTATACAATTCACTTCATAATACAAGAAATCAATAGTCTCTATATGTTTGTCATTACAAATTTCATTCATAACACAAAATTTTACCTAATTCAATTATCAGCTGTCAACTGATTGACAGAAAGCAATAAAATTTTTCGCTAACTAGGGGCGCTTGACACTGCTCTCCTCCAGAAGGTTAATAAATATTAAAGCCCTAAATAATATTTACAATTTTCCAATACTGAAGGTTACATCATCATAGCTTAAACTTGTCAAAACTAAACATTTCTACTATTTAAACTTGTCGTTAACTATACATTTCTACTATTTTACATTGCAATAATGAAATACATACAAACATAAAAATGATTATTGATATTTATACAACATCATAATGTTACATTTTATTTACTTAAAATTTTTTAAATTTATTTTATTATAATAAGCAGCAACATTTTGTGATGTTTTCAATTTTTTTTTTTTTTGTTTTTTTTTAAATTATTTTGCACAAATTTAATTCAATAATTAATTATGTAATTTAATAATTGTTAATTTTTTTTTAATTGAGTTTTGTAGTAGTTGACTTGAATTATTTGATTAAAACTGGTCTCATTATTATTTTGATTGCATTATTTAATAAATGTGAATGAAATATTCAATTTTTAATTTTGTATTTTTATTTTTTAATAGAAGTTTTTGAATTTATTGTTGATTCATTGTCAATGTTTTTAACAGTAACTTCATAATCATCATTGACATTATCATTATCAACAAAACCACAAAAACTCCATTTAATTTGTGATGTTGTTGGTTTTGGTGTTGTTGGTGTTGTTGATGTTGTGTTTGTCGTCTCCTGTTCATTTTGCAATTTTACATTTGCAACAGAAGACTCAGCCTTAATAAAAAGATTTGTATATTTTCCGAGTATTTCTTCCAGATATGAGTTCTCCAATTTCAATGATGTTATCATATCATGTAGATAAGTGCTTATGGTGTTTAAAGTAACGCCATGTGGATGTAGCACCAAATAAGCTGCAGTTAAGGCAATAATCTTAGCTTCGACTAGGGCAAGGGATTTAAATTCAGACTGAAAGTAATAAAAAACAATAGTTATAACATTAAACAAATGATAATAAATTCTTAGTTAAAGGTAGATAGAAATCTATAAATTTGTAATCACCTCTTTTTGTTCCTTATTCTCATAAGAATTGTTGATATCATGTTCCACTACTTTCTTCTCTTCATCATGTTTTTCAGTAATATTTTCAATTGAATCTGATTTGTTACCATTTTGATTTGGTTCTTCTATTTCTAATGATTGAGTATCAGTTTTCTCATCATCATCAGGAATCTCATGTATTTCAACAACTCCACTTTGATGCTCAATTATGTGTACATCATCATCGATATCAATAATCTCATTGAGTTGTGTTTTATGCTGATGTTGCTGGGTGTTTTTCGGGAAAGAATCACTTTCAGCATCAGCATCATCATCATCTATACAAATTTCACTAATTGCACGCACTCTTGTCTTTAAACCTGCATCGCTAAGACGACGTTCCAATTGCTCTATGGTTTTAGCATCTTTTTGTTCACGTAACTTGGTTTGTAACAATTGAGTTTGCATATTCCTAATGGTTTCTTGCAACACTTTCATTTGTTTCTCCCGTTGTACACTATCATGTCTCAGATCTGAACGTTCCATAGACATTTCATTGCGTATGGCTTCCAATTGACAACGTAAGGCATCATTTTCATCCTAAAAAAAAAAAATATTAGAAATTATTATTTATAATTTTCATAATTTATAATAAAATTCAACAAAATTGAACAAACCTTAAGACTTTCGCTGTCATATCGTGAGCGCTTAGCACCATGTCGCCTAGAATGATAATCACTACCATGTTCATCATCAGATATTTCCATTTCATCATCATCATCGATTTGAACCGTGCGTAATTCCTGCATTTATTTAGCATAAATTAAATTCAAAAAATGTTAATCAAATTCAAAAAATTAAAAACTCAATTTTCTTTCAAATTGATTGCTTACTTAAGTGTGCCTTACATTAATTATTATTATTATATTATTAAGATAAATGTCCTATAATTTTTTTTCTTTTTTTTTGTCATTTATTTATTAAAATAATTCTATGATTTTTCATCGAAAGCCGCTCTTCATCATTACTTACCTCATTGAAGTTTTATTTTTTTTTTTTATTATATTTTTTTAAATATTTTTTTTTTAATTTAGATTCTCTTTTACCATAATTTAGAATTTTGAATTACACAAATTTCAGTTTACCAATCATCAAATATTATATTTTGGCCAATAAATTTATGCTTATTTTTTTAAATGAATGTTTTTATGTTTTTTTTAGAAATTAATAAAGCTTAGATTATGTTTAAATTAAAATAATAATTATGATTCAATGAGACGACAACAAATGAATATAAATAAGTATGTAAGTATTGTAGTAGTAGAATATGATAGACAAAAAGATAGATAGATACATAAATAGAAAATATTTACAAATATTTAGTAGGAAAAAACTACCACAAAATGATGGTTGTTGTTTCGTTTTCTTTTGTTAAAGTGCAAATTAAGCATTAAATTATATTTAAATTAAATGAAGTTGATGAATTAAACCAAGCGTTAATATAATTTGTTTTTATACATATATAAGTAGAATAACAACAAAACACATTTATTAATGATGCATACATAATAATTATTATTATTATTAATATTAGCTAACAATGAGAGGAATACAAAGACAGAGAGAGAGATAGAGAGACCAAAGGAAAGATAGAACACAGAAAAACAAAATCAATGATTCAAAAGTTTTAAATAAATAAATAAAATAAAAATATAATAATTTAACAATAAATAATAAATTTGAAAGAAAATTAGCGCAAAATCAGTTTAGACTTATTACATTTAGTGTTTGTGTTTACAAATTGATTTTAAATTTTAGACAAGTATCTGACACAAACAGAAGTTATACTTTAGTAGTAGTAATACAAAGACGAGACGACGTGACTGACTTCACACATGCAGTGATTAAAATATTCCCGTACAGACTTAGATGAAGCGAGCGAACAAACGAGCAGTGGATAAATAGGATAAAGGTGATGGGTTAATGGTTGATATTATTGTGTTTTCTTTTCCTCTTTAGGTGCATAAAGTAGTACAATGAGAAGAGCAATATATACAAATTATATGGGAATCAACTAGTCAACTTAACCCTTTCGACCCCAACGTTCCCCAGGAGCAACTTGGCTGTTTTGTCGACGAATAGCAAAAAAAAAATTATGTTGCATTTATTGAAAAGATGAATACATTCTAATAGGTTGATATTTTATGAGTCATTTGTAAAAACAATTGATGTAAATTAATTAAAAATTTTAAAATTAATTTGAAAAGTATTCGACAACCTGGTCAAATTTTTATCAGTTGAAATTTGGAAGGTTTTAGAAAATATTTTTTTTTTTTTCAATAATAATAAAAATAAATAACACTATAGTAATTAATCAATGATATTTGTTCAAAAAAGAATCAACAATTTATAAAAAAATGTATATAATTGATTTTCCTCTTTACTGTGTTTTAATTTAATGAAGATAACAAGTTGCTTGTGAGCAACTTTGAACAATTGTGGTAGTAAAAAAAAAAAAATTTTACGCGTTGTCAGTTCAATACCAACGTTCTATGGTTTAGCGGCTAACGGTTAGCGTTCCTTTTGTTTTTGTTGGCTGATTCGTAATGATAACGGAGCTTTATGTGTCTACTCAAAGTGTTATTATACTAATCACATGTATATTTTATTAAATGTTTATGATGTTGGATTTTTTTTTTTTGATTTTTTAATCAGTGGAATCTAATCTGATCTAAGCGATGGTGAGATTGAAATTGTTTAAAATGTTATGCTGAGAATACACCGGATCAGACAAAACATCTTTGACTTAGAATAACGGAAGAAATCATGTTGATATTTTTCATACCCACACATGAAAATGGAAAATTTGTCTTCAAAAGACAACAGGCCAGCTATCAACAACGAGACATGTCTTTCATGACGATTCAGACAAAAAAATGTGTTTTGTCTTGTCTGCAAGAAACATGTATTGTTCTCATACAAAGTAAGTCTTGTGTTCTCAGCCTAATATAATAAATGGAAAAGCATTTGGTTTAGTTGTCATTTAAAAGGTCAATGATAAGTAAATCTCCGTTTAAACAAACTGATTGACATTCAATTGTCAATGTAATGAATAACTTTTACTGATTTTTTAACAAACTGATTAAGTACGAGGTGTGTGTTGTAGTTAATAAGATTATCAGATTTTCCAATATATAATTTCACTAGCAAAATAGCTAAATACTTTTAGTCCACAAAATATAAATATTTATTCGGGTTAAGAAATTTTGCATCTGACGACGTGTGATCGCTGTCATGTTCAAGACCATTAACTATATAGAAAGCACAATTTCCACACGTGTTCTCATTTTTCTCTTTTGGAAGCGTGAGTCAGTAAGTCGGAAACAAGAAACAAGTTTTACAGTTGTTGGAACCTTGAGATTTTTAAATGAAACCTTGACATTTGAGAGTGGAACAACAATCGCTTTCAGAATTTCAATTTCGTGAGTCTAGTCTATGTAGTTAAGTGTCTTTGGTCACATAAGATCAAGGAGTTATCTCTCTTAAAGACTATTAAAAATATAGATTGGACAACTTGCTCACAAAAGTGTGTCCTCTCATACAAATCTCTATCTCGACCAACTGTCTCAAGTGTTTTTCTTCAGTTTCTTTTAACAAAATCGACAGTTAACTGTCTCAAGGGCAAAATAGAACATACTTCGAATGTTTCGTTTACTAGTATTTGGCTCTCTTTTGCAAGCAGAGACATTTGAAGTCAAGCCAATACTATGCGACGTTAACTCACTTTCTATTGGAAATAAATTTGATCTAATAATTTTATGCCTCAATAACCAGTTATTTGTTGTATTGATAACAACATGTCTGAAAAGTATCGATATATGGAATATTTACTCCGTTTTCAATTGACAAATTCAATTTGAGAATTTACATTAACCGAAAGAGGTAAAAGCTAATTCAAAGATTTAATTCAGGAGGAATACCTAATGGAATCTTAATTAAAATTTCTGATCAGTAACTGAAAAATTCACTACAGTAATATAAAAAAAAAAACACACACAAGATTTATGAACATGGTTAGTCCCCAAACCACTTAAAACAAAAAAAAAAAAATCAATCCAAATTTGATTTAAATTTGGTCTTCGTCTTCTCATTGTACTCTTTTTGTATTTATGATTATTCAAACATAACAAAATATATCCACCAAACAACACAACAACAAGTGAATAGAAAAATTATTAAAGAATGAAAATGTAGAGAGAGAGAGAGAGAGAGAAATGATAGTAGGTAAGGTATAGGTTTGTTGGTTGGGTTGAGTGGTTGGATGTGATTCCCTTTATTTATGTGAATTTGAAATAAATAAAAAGAAAAGCGAATTAAAAAAAAAGGAAAAACACATTGAAACACATTTGTAAAGAAGAAAAGAAAGAAGAATTTATAGTTTATCATTTACGTACCGTTGCCAGTTTTTTCCACTGATCGATGTTTTTTCTTTGGGCTTTGGTGAAATGGTCCCAAACCTTCTTGTGACTAGCGGCATTGAACACTTTTTCAATCTGAGTGACTGAATATATATGCAATAATATAATAATATTAAGGGGAAAGGGTAGTTTGCTTGTTCTTGTTCTTATTTGTTGTGATAATTTTCTTAATTTTTTTAATTACTCAATTTTTAAAATTTTAGCAATTTTAATTAATTTTTTTTGTTTTGTTTTTCTTTCAAATTTTATTAGTAAAAGAAACACACAATTTAAGACAATAGATTCTATCTAATGATAACGAGTCTTGATGAATTGATTTAGTTTTTTTTTTTTTTTTTTTTTTTTTTGTACGAATGTTGAGAGATTGAGAGAGAGAGAGATAGGATTACATATGTTGTCTATATAGTATTGTATATAATATTCATGGTAGTGTGATAACTACTTAAGAACTGACCCTAGCCATAATAATAATAATAATAATACAAAATAATGTATGTATAGCATCTACATGTGAGACTAGACTACAAACGTTTCCACAAATCCGTTGGTGTCTTGTCTGAAATTGTTATAGTTTAATGATGAATATCTTTAAACTTTAATTGTTGTTGATTCACAATTGAGTTTATTTATCCCTTGTGGATTTTCCTTCCTCTTATTAAAATACAATTCATTTTCATTTGATATTTTTGCTTTTTTTTTGTTTTTTTAGTTGATTTCTTTTATTATTACAAACCTTTTGTTTTTAGCTTTTTTGTGACTTTCGAGTGAGAGATTTTATTTATTTTATGACTCTTGTGTATGTAGTATGAAGAGAGAGAGAGAGAAATATTGTAGTAGAGTAGTAGTAGATACGATTTACCTTTTTTTTGTGTTTATGAGCAAAATTTTTAAGTTGTGAATTTTTATTTCTTTACTTTTCTTTGATTTGAGAGTTGAGTTGATTTTATGTATTTAGTTTGAGAGATATGTATGTATTTGTAGAGTATTTAAAAATTGAGAAAAAAAAAAAAATATAAAAAGCACAGACGATGAATACTGGTAGTTATGATAGAGTACAGTTATTATTATTATTATTTTTAAAAGAAGATATTTCTTGATATCTGATGGTCAACTGTGTTTGTGTGTGTGTGTGTGTGTGTATGACGATGTGTACACATTAGGCGAACGAATGCGATCGCACGAGAGCGAACGCACAGCACAAGTCCGAATGCATTAAATTCGTTCGTCTAGTGTGTACATAGCTTTAGTGACTGGGTGTCTGTGTTCACACTTAAATGGAAGCTTAGGAATAGCATAGAATACATACAGATGTAGTAGTAGGACTAAAAAGAACTAGGATATCATTACTACATCACAACAGAATTGGGGGTCTTAAATCGTCACTAATTGGACTACTACATTATGTATGTATGTGTGTGTATAAGACTACTACAATCAATCAATCAATATACAATCAATCAATCAGATAGAGAGAGGGAGAGACAAAGAGAGAGAGAGCGAGAGACAACAACATATAGATAGAGAGTTTACTACTAAGTATGTATTACATACATACAAACTTATGTATATAAACATATATTATATATATATATATATATGTATAAGAGAGAGAGAGAGAGAGAGTGTTGTATATAATTGGAGTGAGTAGAGTTAGAGTTCCACATACCCAAAAAACCTACACTAAATTTTAGTTTGTTTTGCTGTTTGGACTATTCACACAAATTTGTATGTTGTTTACGGTTTTGGAAGACAAAGCGTACACAAAAACAATATAAGATCTTTTGTGGCAATACTATGAATATGCTTAATGCATATAATCATGAAAAGTACTTACACTGTGTAATCATAGTGCCCATTTGCTTGCGATAACTTTCGCGTGCCTTGCGTAATTCATCCTCCATTTGTTGTTTGTCTACGTGCAGACGTCGCACATGGGCATGTGTGCTTTGTATCATCGAATAGAAGACATTTGCATTGCGTTTCGTACAATCACCACGTTCCAACCATGTTGTAATCGTTTGTATGGCCTTTACAAAGGTCTCATTATTGCGTAAATTCTCTGCTACAACCGATGCCTCATGATCGGTGTAATGCGCTATGGGTGGTGGCGATTGTGAACGCAATCGATCATTGGATACACGTTCACGATGGCGTTGTTCACGTTGCAATTGACGTTGTTTACATTCATAATCATATTGATCATCACGTGCCTGAGCATAATCCACATGTAATCGACCGAAATTCGGTGGTTCATTGACATTGGAGATGCGGACACGATAGCCGGATAAATAAATTGCACGATCTATAGAGGCCTCATGACGATAACGTATGTGACAAAAGTTTTTCTTAGACATTCTCAATGTTGTTATTTCACCACAAGACTCGAATATCTCACGTATAATATCATCGGTTATATTCTCGGGCAGACCACCCACAAACACAGTACGACAGCCGGGTGGTCGTTCGCGTATAGTTGGTGGCGCTGCATTGGGATTTGGCGGGAATAGTATGCAACTTTTGGTTTTAATTACTTCCTTCATACCAATAACATTGGTGGCGTTAGTTGCACCAGTGGCATTTGCCATCATATTAGCAGCGGCATTGTAATTCTCTGTAAAGTAAAGAGGGAAATCTTCATGTCTTTAATTCATACAAAATTTCCTTCAATAGGCAATACCAGCTGTCATGGCACCAATATCCACGGTACTCGATGTTGCTGATGTTGTTCCTGTTGCCGATTCTGTCATGGCCGCATAACCTGCATAATTTTGATGCATTTGTTGCATAGCAGCTGCCATCATGGCTGCCGGATCCATTAGCAATGATGCCGCCGCCGTTGGCGCAGTATTATTAGGTGTTGTTGTGTTTGAAGACGCTGCATTGGCTGCGTTTGTTGAGAAGAACATATAACTATGTGGAGCATGTGGCATCAAACTATTTAAATACATATTCGCATCTTGTAGAGGAGTCTGTTGTATTGAAGGTGTTGTTTTTTCTGGTGCTGCTGTTGGTTTTACAGATGCTGGTGCAATAATGGGTATTGGTTCAATATCAGATTCATTTTCCAAATCCATTGGAGCTGTTCCTTGATTTGGTCTCATCTTTGGAGTTGTTGGTGACGATGTTGTCATCATATTCAATTTAAGTGATGGCGGCAGTTCTGGTGTTCGTTCTTCTTTTCTCGCTGCATGCGGCACTGCTCCCATAGTTGATGCAGTTGTTGTTGTTGTTGGTGGGGGTGCCACCGTGGGGCTTCCAACACCCAAAGCCGCTGCCAATTGGTTTAAAAAGTTTGGATGATTTGCCATGGAAACGCCATTTGGAACGCCAAAAAGCGGAACTGTGCGGAAAGAAGAATAAGAAGAAGATGTTTGTTTATTCCAATCAAAACAATAACACAAAACAGCTGTTAAGCATGCGAAGTAAACAATGAAGAAGAATACTGATAAACGAAAGAATGAGACGAACGCATGAACAATAAGCAAAAGAACAAGTGTATAGAGGCCAATAAAAATGGCGTCTGATTGGAATTTCTAGGGGAAAAACATAATTTTCCCTTTAAACAATGCAGCGTTTTATTAAATAACCTTGCAAATTACTACACAATTGACTTTACTTATTATTTTAATAGTTTTTTTAAGTTTAAACATAAGAAAACCATGGTTGCGTCACAAAGAGACACTTACGCATATTCTCTGCCAAATTTGCGTAATTGAACGCCATCGTGATTAATTTCACACTTCACAAATTGTTTAAATTTAATGGAACACATTTACACACTCATTTTTATATTTTGTTTAATATTTTGCAGTCTTTTTTAACAAATTAAGCAAGGGAATTCGGCGCTGGTCAAATGATTACTTTTAAACGAATAAGAACGAATAATCGATCACCATCACCAGAAACAACTTACCATATTAACCATTCAAATGGTGAATTTCCTACCATCATCATTCTATCTCACTTCCACACCAGCACTCCATTGACGAGTGACAACTCTGTGAGAGAAATTACAACAAATTGAAAAATGTATTTTCTCTCTCAAATTCCACCAACAATTTGTTCTTTATTCTCTCAAATTCCAACAACAACAATTGGTTGTTTATTCTCTCAATTTTCAAAAATCCCTTTTACAAAACTGTTCAACACTTTTGAGGCAGATGATTCATATTTTGACGTTTCCAGAATTGTTTTAAACGAAAAGTCTGCAGAAGAATTGTGAAAAATTAAATAATAATATTAATAATTGAAAAATGTCGGTAAATACTGCACACGCCAGCAATGGTGTGCTTATCCATGCAGGCGAATAGTAAGTATAAATTCATAATTGATGATTTGAACATTGGCAAAAGAAACACACACCCAATATGAGATGAGATGAAAGTTTGTTTGTTTGTTGTGGTCATGCAAAATATATAGAATATAAATGTCCAATGATGACGTAGCCTACTTAGACTTAGCTGCGTAGCACGGGTTCTACTTAATATTAATTGCATAAATTTGCTATTTTGATGAAATCACGATTTCTTTCTTTTTTTTGTTTTATTATGATTATGTTTGTGTGTCCATGCAACAGGCGATTAACGTTTAATCTGCTTTGCTATCAGAATGATAACATATTTGATGTTTTGTTAAATTCTTCTTCAGCATTCTACTGCACAGTGACAATGTCTCTATGGAATTCTCAGGTCAAGACAATTCCATATTCAGGGGTTCCAAAGCAGGACGCATCTATCTGACATCGCATCGCATGATTTTCAATAATAAGAAATCAAATGATGCAATGCAATCGTTTAGTGCACCATTTGTTGCTCTTTCCGATGTAAGTAAAGTACCACAGAACAATTGTGATTGTGATTATTTCATTAATAATTTGTTTCATTTTCTCTTCCATTAGATGGAAATTGAACAGCCAGTTTTCGGTGCCAACTACATCAAGGGCAAAGTTCGTGCTCAACCAAATGGCAATTACATTGGAGAAGTCAAGTTCAAGCTTTACTTCAAGGCTGGCGGTGCCATTGAATATGGCCAAGCTTTGTTGCGCGCTGCTAAGACAGCAATGAGTAACTTTCATCGTGGTGGTCTTGCTGGCGATGATCCTCCACCATATATGCCACCTGGTGCCTGGCATGAGGCTCCGCCACCAGCCTATCAGCCACCACCAGGCTACTATGGCTGGTTGCCACAGCATGATGCTTTCAGCGGTCCAGCACCGAATACGGTCTTCATTGGTGATAGTCCACCACCGTATCCGGGTATTGTGCCACGTAAGTTTTACTATTGCTTATTTTCTGTTTATTCTCGGCTTTTGTTTTATGTCTAATTGCTCGCTTTTATTAATCAATCAATTGGCTATTGACGTGTTCCAACGCGCTCACACAAAATTTTTAACGCGCACGCTTTTCTCTAACCAACAACAACACTTTCCACTTTTTCTTTTCTTCCTTATGTTGTTGTTATGTGTAATATGCACCTCAACATGTAGCTTCTCAGCCTCCACAACCGGCTCCACCACCACAAACTGGTCCGCCTACTTGGTATGGTTTTTCAACACCTGATCAACAACCACAAGGCTGGGGTGGTGGTGCACCTGGCTATACACAACCACCACCATATGGAGCTGCAACTGCTGGTGGACCAGGTGGTTATAATCAACCAGGTGGCTATAATCAACCAGCAGCAGGCTATGGTCAACCAGCTGGTTATAATCTACCACCTAGTTGTTATGGTGGTCAACCTGGCTATGGGCAACCTGGTTATGGTCAACCGGATTGCAATGGGTATGGTCAACCTGCTGCTGGTGGCTATCCACCACCAGGTGCCCCTGGTGCCCCAGCCGAAAATGTACACCCTGGAGGCTTTGCAACACCTGGCTACTTGCCACCTACGGCACCAAATCAACAGCAACAGCAACCGGGACAACAACAACCACCACCTGGTGGTGCACCAGGCGGAGCTGCTGCAGGTGCCAGTTGGATGGGTTTCAGCTTACCACCAAGTGAGTATACATATTTTCTATACATTTAAAAGTAAAAGTAGTACTAGTGATTTCCCCCCAATTATTAATCATTTTTCATTTCTAATCAACCAAACTAAGAATTATTTATACTTTTAACTCTGCTATTTCCCCTTTTACTTTTACTTCTCCTTGTCCTTCTCGAATGAACTCAAAATCTAACAAGTTACCACAACCAAAAAGAAAAAAAAAATAACCTTCAAAAATATCTAATTTTTGTTTCTTTTGTATCTTCATTATTTTTTTTCTCTTATTTATTTCTTCAAATTTACAGCATAATTTTTGAATATTTTTCCAATCAAATCAATGCCTTAATAAACACACAACCCTTTCAACATCTCTCAAGAATCAATTTTATATAGACGCCGTGAAGTATGCAATAGAAATCGAAAATCAAGTAAGCAAATATTTGATCTTATTTCCTATATGAAATATCAATATTAAATGTATATATGTACATCATAATATCTGATCTAATCTAATCTAACAAAAGCCGAGATATTCTTGCAACTTGTTCAATAATTTTGTTAATTGATAAATCAAAACAAATTCTTGGTTTACAGGAAGCACGAGCAGCACACAATATTATTGTTATTATCCTTATCAAGTTTATTCGAATCTTCGTTTTCTACCAATTCCTATTATATTTCCTTAAATGCAAAATGCAGAATGCAGAATGCAAAATACAAATAATAAACAACAACAATAAAATCTGTAAGATATTTCTTTGATTGTTGTCTTTAATCATTTCATAAGTTTATTTAATTGAATTTTATATAGAATAAACAACATTCATCATTCACTTAATGAATATCATTCAAGATTCCAAAGATGCTGAGGCCATGGCAAGTGCCTATAACAATACACCATATAATCAACAACGTGGCAATTATAGCAATGGAGGAGCTGCTGGACCAAGTAGTGATTTGCCACCTTCATATGATGTAAGTCTTAATTCACATTTATATAATACTTTCTCTATTGGATTCTTATCAATAATTTTTTTTTTACGTTTTAGGATTTACCACCCAATTACAAGAAAAGTCAATAAAATTGTGTCACAAATTTAACTAAAATGGCTCAAATGATCCACGTTTTATATAAATATTTGCTTAGTGAGAAATTATAAAACTAAAGTTGATTCCTGCCTTTGCTGCTTTGTCATGTGTGTGCTTACGACTCACATGCATCTTTGGAATTTATTCTATAAAGAATATTAAAAAAAAAAATATATATATATATATTTGAAAAAGTATTGATAAACGCGATAAATATTTATATAATGAAAATTTATATAACAAATTTATTAAAATTATAGTTTGTAGGAGCTTTAAAAAAAAAAAAAAAAAATTATATTTCCTTATGTGTTATGTCTCAAAGGCATTTTCATAGTCACAAGTTGTTTATTATTTTGTTTGATTTTAAATTGTCTTTTTTTTATATGCATAAATGATTAAATTAAAAATGGTATGATGCTTTTATAGCCAACCACATTTATGAATTGTTAATCCACAACTAATACTATATTATTATTAATAAAATTATATAAATAAAGTAAACAATAAAATTGTTGTTGTTAAATTAAGTAATTCATCACATCACAAGGGCAAATCTCCAAAAATGGATTGTTGATAAATCGCATCAATATTGAGTTAATACTACAGTAAAATATTACAGTAGCAAAAATTTTCATGCCAACCAAATCTCGCAAAAGAACACACAAACTACTGGGACTAACACGGAAAGACTTACGGTTTGTCTCGGCCTTCTCAATTGGTCATTGCAGACTGTTAAAACATCTACGCTATATGCGTATCAGTCCGATATACGACCAATATAGATTATGTAATGAAGAGAATGAATCAGTAGAGCATGTGCTATGCCACTGTGAGGCTCTAATCTGGAGCAAACTCCGCTACCTAGGTTTCCAATACCTGGAATCAAGTGAATCTGCAGGTTTGTCTCCGAAGAGGATTTTGGGATTATGTATTGATGAATACCAGGATATCGGAGGAACTGTGAGGAGAACGAGAATCGTCACAATAGGTCCACTGGTGGCTTAATAAATAATTAATTCCTGCCCTAATGTTCAATCTAAGGGATCATCCACAGATTAAGTCACACGCATTTCATGATTTTTTACACAAATATTTTGGCACAAAGAATTTGAGTTGTTTAAGTTGAAGTCTTCAGTTTGTGTACTGGGTTTTATGAAACTCAACTGAATACAAACTACATAATCGATCGACTTCTTAAGCGAGTGATTGATGTTGTTTGCAGAATTGATTTTGATGTATCAAATATACAAAAACTTTAATAGAATAATAGTTGGGGACCGAAACACACTGAGAAAAATACTTTTTTGTTTGCTCATTACTTTTCGTCACCAGCGAAAGAATTTAGTGAATTGCTAAATGCCTGAATGCTGATCGCCTAGTTTCTAGTTTGATATGGGTAATCGCAACCGAAGAGAGTGCAAGGCTTGCAGAACAAGACAGGGTGTCTAACGTACGTCAGGACCTCAATCCTGCATATACACTTAAACCCGGTGGTAGTGGTGGACAAACAGAACAACCGTTTGTTGGCACACAACAACAGACCACTGACCGATGCAACACCAATCCTGAGGCTCAAAAGGATACTTTTTGGCTCTTCACTGCAATGGATCAGCCAATGCAGTAGGCGCACTGGGATTTGAGCAGATGAGTGTGACAGACTTTGTCGAATGCGAATTTGCGACATCAAGAAATACGGCAGAGAAGAGTGTAGTTTTTTCCAACGTTTTTACTATCACTTGCGTGACTATGGAAGACAATTACAATAAATGTAAATAAACTTTGGTGTTTAGTGTTCGGGGTCCCCGACTTGCGAAAGGAATGCTGACAAAATCAGAAGCAAGTAATCTGGACTTTGATAACCGTGTAAAGAGACAAATGGTTCTATCTGTGGAAAAGAAACAACAATTTTGATCATAAGATAATGAGGTTATGGTCTTAAAGTGCTCGAAATACAATTGCCAAAGATCTATTATGATTAATAATTTGAAGTGGATATCTTAAGCTAAGGTTACACAATTGACGCGAAAAAGTAAAGATCTTGAGTCAATAGTTTTACGCCCGATTGACGTATTTTTGACAGGAGCGTAAACCCCGGTATAGGCGATTTCGGAAACGTCAATCGAAATTTCGGTTGACCCGATTTAAAAAAAAAATTTGAGGAAAAATTATTGGTGAATAAATTTATTTTTATTTGTCTTTCTGTTATTAAAACTGAATAGGTTTTTTATACTCTTCACGCAGTGAATAGTATTATAAGTTTGTTATGAACTTTGTATCATACAGAAGGAGACATCGGAGACCCCATAACGTACATATATTTTTGTCCGTCTGTATGTATACAAACTAGTCCCTCAGTTTTTGAGGTAGAGAGCTGAAATTTACTATGCTTTTAGCTATACGCAGTACATTTTGTCGGAATCAGCCGAATTGGACCAATAGCGGGGGTACCCCCCATAAAAACCTGATCCAAATGATAGTTCTTATTAGAAAAAGTTTTTCGTTTTTTATACTATCGACTTGAATTTTGGAGACGTGTCCATAAGTGATAAGTGTCTGACCCATATCTCTTATAAATTTCAAGACCCTCGGACCACTAGCAGGGGCGTGAAGAGTATTATATTATTTTTCTACAATGTTAAAAATTCAAAAGAATAGAGCAGTGGTGTTGTACAAACAGCATTTGGATGAAGAGAACACAGTATAGAATTAATTAATTAAATTAATTTTTCATCTTTTGTTTCAAACTCATCCTCTGGATTTTCCATCTCGGGAAACGCATTCAAAACAATTTGTGTTATTTTACGATGGACCTGTTTAGCGTTTTCACGGTCGATTACAGCCAAATCACGTAATTGCCCAGCTAAATAGTTTCCAATTACCTGCCATTCATCGTCATCATTCTTTTTCATTATTTCCATAGCTCGTGACATTACTTCGGTAGCTATGAGTGGTGTCGGAGACGGATTATCGACCTTTTTCTGTTTGTGCTTGGCAATGCCAGTATTCATAGTTATTGAGTCGTTTTTGGTCAAAAATTGCATTTCTGTCCAAAAAAGCCAATTTGGAAGATTACTTCTGGCGGCTTGATTTGATTTGGTGGCTTGCATCTTGGACTTCAATCTTTGGTAAACATTTTTCAAATATGTCCATTTTGCTCTACATTCAGGAATACCGTATGGATTTTCGAAAACACTGTCAACTTCTCCCCAAGCCACATCACGTTTCAATGTATTTCTGTAATCAACGCATGCATAATCCCATAAAATTGGATGCAATTTGATTGATGCGATGAGAAGACGCACATTTTCAGGCGGCCAGAAAACGTTGACTCTGGGCTTTGCTTTTTTATCTTTTGGTTTTGGTGTTTGTTGAACACAAACACTCGTTTCACCAGAAAGCTGAGTAGCATCGTCGAAAATATCGATTACACTCATCGTTCAAAAAATGCACTAGAAAAATGTGTAAATCGTTTTTAATAAAGCAATAAACAAAATGCACTTTCGAAAAAATTTAATGAAAATGTTGCAAAACTTACATGTTGCTCGAAACGAAAACACCAAAGCAATATATGAAACAGGTGCCAACTTACCGGTATTTTACAAAGACAGAATCCGAAGGAAACTAAGTTGGCAAGCCTGATATGAAACGACACGAGAAATCCTTTTATTAACCATTATGGTTGTCGTTCTACACTCCAATTACTTTTTGACGCTAAAGAGATGTCGATTGACGCTTGTTGAAACATAAGGGTCGTTTACACGATTGGCAAAGTCGCATAAAATTTTATTGATATAAACTGGCGACAATCTGAATTAAATTGAAATACAACATATTGACGGAAAATAAATTAGCTTAACTGTTTTTTTAAAAGCTACATATTGTTTGTTTCGATTCATGAATTTTAGTTTTATCTCTAACAATAAAATGTCCGCCATCATATTGACATCCAAAAAAAAAAAAAAAAAATCATCAACTGTAACTTGTAAATAAATGCTTCGATGGACATAAAAATATATAAAAACTAATAGTACTTCCTAAAAAATCATATGGTTGTCAATCCTCTGGTCCAGGGAGCCTCTAAAAGTCAAGATATGGTCCATATATCTGTGTGTACTAGCTTACCCGACCCGGCTTCGCACGGGTTGCATCAAACCAATTTTTTTTTTCATATAATGGACAAAAATAAATCACCGTCTATAAAAAATTGTAGTGACAGAAAGGCAAGAGATTGTCAGATGGCATAAAGCCTAAAAAAATTTGCAGGGAAATGTTTGAATACTTCAGAAACGCAGCCAACGTCCTCTTTTGTGTCCATGCACCGAAAGGTCATCAGGGTGGAGACGTTTCAGAGTCCTCCTGGAGGAGCTTGTGTCTAGAGCGGATGCTAATTTGTGTGCGTCTCATATGGATTTTCCAAAGTATATGGAAATTTTATCCAACGTGAGTTAACACATACATTGGTTCAACCTGGTTTGAACGTGTCTAGGCCGCATTTTTTTTTTCCTCCTATTTTCACTCCTAATTGGAGCATAGGGCCTCCACAAGGCATCTCCATCAAACACGATTTTGGGCTATTGTTTTTGCTTCTTCCCATTTGATTTTTGCATCGGCTAGCTCCCGCCATATTGATCTTCTCCAGGTGTTTTTGGGTCGACCGCGGCTTCTGCTCCCCTGCGGGTTTCACTCCAGCGCTATTCTTGTGATGCTTTCGGGTTCTTTTCTCAAAGTGTGCCCAATCCAGCTCCACTATCTGCGCTTAATCTGGTATAGTATGGGTTGCTTATTTGCCAGACGCCATAGCGCCTCGTTTGAGATAGTTGTCGGCCAGAATACTCTACATGATCCTCAAACACTTATTTATGAAAGCTTGCAATCTCTGCGTAATAAAGTTTGAGATAAGCCATGTTTCGCTTCCATATAAGAGCGTTGATTTCACACATGCGGGGAATATTCGTAGTTTCGTGCGTCTGGAAATTTGAGTCGTGCAAATGCTGCTCTTGCCTTGCTCAATCTGCAGTTGACGTCCGCTTCAGCTCCTCCATGTTTAGATATGGTGCAAACGAGGTAATAGAAGTTCTCAACGAACTCGATCACACAATCATCTATCACTATGTGGCTTGTGCTTGAGTGATTGAGTCTCATGGCTTTGGTCTTCGTAATGTTTATCTCCAGACCGACGGTGCGTGCCAGCGCGACTAAATTGTTTGCCTTCGCTTGCATGTCGGAGAATTTGTGAGAGAGGAGGCAAATGTTGTCTGCAAAGTCCAGGCCCTCCAGATGTCGTGAGAGGGACCACATAATGCCAGTTTTCTTATGTTAGGTGAGACTATTCATGACGTCATCTAGCACAATGGCGAAATATTCTCTCTGTTACAGTTTAAATATCAACAAAGAAAACAGTTTGAGTATTAGAAAATTATGCTGCTATTTTAGTTAATTTGGTGTAGTATACTTTTAGGGGTTCGTTAATGATCCCGTATTTTGTGAACGGGGGTACATATCGTGACCAAAACTGTCCTATGTTCAAGCCGGGAATCAACCATACACATTCACAAAATTTCAATGCAATCAGATGATACCGGCGGCTGGGCATAACATACGAACAAAGTTGTTACAAAAAAAAATATATATATATAAAAAATAGATGTATGAATTAATAGTGGTCAGGGTAGTGTTTATAGTATAACTATGATTCTATGCCATATTTTTAGAAAATTCTTAAGTGGAAATACTTGTTTTGAAGTGTTGGATAATAATAACATTCTAACTCAATTTTCGCTTTAAGCTACTTTGACCTGTTGACACAGATAGTACTATAATCGTATATGTTTAGAGGTTATCGAAATCTCGAAAAATGAATATTGAAGTGGAACACCAATGTTCACAAAGGGTTTAGTTTCTTAATTTCCTATAGAAATTTCTTCTCTGAATTAATCACAAAATTCGAAATACATATTTAAATAAAAAAAATATGTATGTTTAATCAACTAGAATGGCTCAACTTTTTATTTGTCTATTTATAGAAACTTTCATCTAGAGAAAAACCCCAAATTATTCATGAATAAATAAACATACATAGAAAAATTATAATTCTATGTGGTAAGTGAATAACAAATGATTGCCAAAACATATGAAAATTACAAAATTTAGCAGATGTTGGCGCGCCACATATGAGAGTACTATATCTGAGTATCTAAGGGGATGTTGTACAGGAAAAAATCAATAATATGCGACATGCGCACTAACTACTAAATGGAAAACGATACGAAGAAATATTCAATACAATACTAGAAAATTGTAAGAGCAGTGTAAATGAAAATTAAGCGCACATCGAAGCGAAGAATAAAATTAAGATGAAAATAAACATAAATTTAAAAAATATAAAATGTCCATTATTTTTTTCTAAAATTTCAAGAAGAAAACGTGGAGATAAAACTGAATACATTAAACTCGAACATTTTTGTCCAATAGGTAAATGTGATAAAACTACGTGGAAAATATTAAGTGTAAAAAAAAGATTTAATGGTTTTAAAAAAAGCGATAGTTGGAATAGAAAATACTGGTAAACCTCGAAAAATCAACAAATCTTTATGAATTCTTGTTTTAGTTTTTTTTCGGTTAAACAATATGAAAATGTAATAGCAAAAGTCAAGTTAAATAAGAACAAATAAAAACAGACATAACAAAAATATAACAAAAAGTCAGAATAAGGATAAACAAGACAAAAGACAACACCCTGTTGTGTGAACAGTAACTTCTGAGTTGCGTGTTAATTTACAATTTATCAGTGCGAAAACAAACCAACAAATTGACACAAAAAATTGCATGCTATGTTTAAATATGTGGACACAAAATTCATATAAAATCATAGCATAAAATCAGGAAGCAGCAGAATGTCATTCAACTGCAGCAATTTATAGAAAATAAAAATTAAGCAAAAAAAAAAAAAAACAATTGCTTACTTCTGACGTCAGTAATTAAATCGTCAACAACAATAACAAAGGAAAAACGTCATTAGAGAACCAAGAAGACCAAACCAACATAAACCACACAAAAAGGAAGTGGCAGGTAGCAAACGAAATCAACTTCCGTTTCTCAATATAATTTGCAATTGTGATTGTGATTGAGAAGAAGGTGACACAAAGGTGAGAGTCAAAGAAGGGAGACGGAGAGAGAGACGGAGAGAGAGCGATAGCGAAATAGAGCAAGCAATATAAGGCACTTGAGAGTCAAAAAGGAAGAAGAAGACGAAAAAAGGAAAACTGTGAAGGAAGAAAAAAAGAAAGTGACTTACTTAAATTGCAACAATGGATAGCGCACAAGAAACTACATATGAACCACTAGAAGGGCGTAGTACCAGTGGCCATAGTTCAGGAAACATACGTCACGAAGTTTTGGATAGTCCCGAAATGGATTCACGAGCTCCAAAGGATCAAAGACATGCTATATACTTAGCATTGATAGCAGCTGGTATTGGTTTTGTTTTGCCCTACAATAGGTGAGTAATACAATTAAAAAAATATTTGTCATATGCCCAATACGCGGAGTGTTCCAAAAGTATTTAAATTACTCCAGAAGGTTGGAGCGAACTCTGTGTCCGTGTAAAAATTACCGGACTACTGACCCGCGTTCTAGTCGATTTTTTTTTGTAGAATTGCATCAGTTATTATAGGCAGAATGTCCGATTTGTGATCAGAGAAGATTATCATTATAAAAAGTGAACTTGGAATTCGGAAAACATTGGTGTCCGAGAATTCAAGACAACTTTGAAATGATTGCTCTTGTCCTTAAAATCTTTTTGTTCTGGACAGTATAAATGTTATTAAATGGAATGTGACAACTATTTCAGATGTTTAGATAATTGGAGATAAACGCAAGTTGAAAACTTTTGGGACACATCACGTATGTAGATTATATGTAGGTAGTAGTATTATATCTTACAATATAATAAATAAGAGACTTTGTAGGTTTCTAATTATACACGCCAAGGTCAGGTAAACACCTTCGTGGCGTCTGTCATTCGATTGAAAAGAAAAATAGTAAAGAAATAATTCAAATAAAAAGAAAAAAATTAATATATTTGTATGTATAATTAAAATTAAGTATCATTACCACTCACACTTTCACTTCCCATCTTCTTTTATCGTAGCTTCATAATTGCTGCCGATTATTGGCAAGCACGCTTTCCTGGACAATCTGTTGCCCTGGACATGTCGATGACATACATAATTGTTGCCTTTGCAACAGTTTTGCTCAATAATGTTTTCCTAACATTGGCGCCATTTCGTGTTCGTATCATGTTCGGTTACGTCGTATCCATTACAACACTCATATTTGTCGCTACCTGTGAGGTGGCCTGGCATGTGTTCGCCTCGAACACGGCATATTCAGTGAATCTAATAGCTGTGGGCCTAGTGGCAATCGGTTGCACTGTACAGCAATCGAGTTTCTATGGCTTCGCAAGCATGTTGCCAAAGAAATATACCCAAGCGGTTATGGCAGGAGAAAGTTTAGCCGGTTTACTGGTGTCTTCCAATCGTATTGGCACGAAAGTTGCGATCCATAATGATCGTGTTTCCACTGTCATTTTCTTCCTTACATCAACACTGTATGTATTATTTAGTTATATGCTACATCTAGTGACTATACAATCGCCCTTTATACGTTACCATATGAAGGCATGCGCCAAAATCGTTTTGCGTCCAGATGAGGTGAGTTAAATATGTGACATTTTATAAGAAGAAAAGTTTTAATGAAACAATTTCAGAATGAAATCGATGGCGTTATAACAAGTGCCAAATATGGAGTACTTTCCCTAGATGGCAATAATCCAACATCATCTGCAGTCACAGTCAATGCCAACGGTGTTGTGGTCAATACGACGAATGCTCTTAGTTTTAGCAATCCCGTCTATGAACTTTCCAATCCATCGGCTGGTGAAAGCGTCATTGAAGGTCTAAGCAACTTGCCCGAATTACCTCCAACACCACAAGAGCCTGCTACACCCACAACGGTTGCTTTTAAGGTAGAGCATGTCATTACACCTGGTCGTTGCTCACGGCCAAGCAAATGGAGTGATGTACGCGAGGGTTTCGTTACACGCTGGCGTGTTGCTCAATCGATCTATCCGTACATGGTGTGCATTGCTTTGGCCTATTGCGTTACGCTTTCGCTATATCCCGGCATTGAGTCCGAAATTAATTCATGCTCTCTCGGCACTTGGCTACCCGTTTTGCTCATGTTTGTCTTCAATGTGGCCGATGTCGTTGGCAAGTTATTAGCAGCAATACCGTACCCATGGTCAAGACGTCAATTAATCTTACTTTCCGGTTTACGTATCGTGCTCGTGCCACTCTTATTGCTCTGCTGTGCACCACGTCATCGGCCAGTTATCTCTGGTGAGACTTCGGCTTTTGTTTTCACAATATGTCTTGGTGTGACCAACGGCCTGGCGGGCAGTTTGCCCATGATGTTGGCACCAGCTAAAGTGCCTGGTACACTCCGGGAAGTTACTGGCAATATGATGACATTATCGTATAATGTAGGCTTAACAGCTGGCTCACTTATTGGTTATGTCTTCGAATCAATGCTGGGTCCGCAACTGCCACATGAAACCCTTTGCCCAACATATCCATATGTGCCCGCCTCGATGCTTGAGCAAATACAAGGACGTGTGGCTATGGCAACAACAACAGCATCCACTCTGATGACAACGACAACACTAGCAAATGCAACAATAGCAACAGCAGCAGCAGCAACAGCAACCACAACAGCAGCAACGAATGCAACAACAATTGCAGCAACATTGCTAACATCTACTATATCAAGTCTTCTCACATCCACAGATGCTCCACCAACAGTAGCCGCGGCGGCAACCACAGCATCCACAACCACAACAAGCACATTAGCACCTGCCATTGTAACATTGGCAACCACAACAGCTGCTGCCATTTACTCTACAATTGCGGGTACCATTTCCGGTATTCCGGACATTTTAAATGCAGTCAACGCAACAATTTTTACTGCTATAAGCGATATAAGTGCTGAAGGTGGCAGTACTATTGATCCCCAAACGCCTATGGAGTTGCTAGAACAGATTTAAGTTAGTAATAATAATAATAATATTTATTTATACATGTATATCGTGTATCTATGTGTGCTGTGCGTTTGTGTATCTGTGTATCTGTGTGTTTGTATGTGTTTGCCTTTGGATAAATGTCTCAGAGCAGCTTTGATGTCAGCTGCCGCCTTCAGTGTGTGGCTTAAGTGTTTAATAGGTATAAAATTACATAAACTATACTACATACATAAACAATATCAAACAATATTTATCAAAAATACAATATATAGTACTTAGTATTTATATAGAACTGAATGGTTTTCAAGAAGGACATTAAAGGGCGATAGATTTTCATCGATGAATTTGATTTGTTGAATTTTTTGTTATACTTTAAATTATATCAATGATGGATGATCATGATGATGATGATGATGATGATGTGAGAAATTACAACTTAGGGAATTGTTTTTGATCCATTTTATATATTGAGTTCTTAAGAAAGAAGTACATACTGTTCTTGATTTTGAAAATCCAAAAAAAAAAAAAAAAAACACAATATAATCGAGTCCTTATTTGATTGCTACATATGAAAGATATTTAAAATACATACTACAAACTTTTTGATACCAATCCAATTACTAACCACAATTATAATACAATAATTAATTAATTGAATTTATTCAATCAAATCAGAATAAACCAAACAACTAAAATGCTTTTTTTTTTCTTCTTTTAAAAATCTCAATATTTATAAGAGAGTAAACAATTGCGCAAATCATAATATAGTGTCAATATATATAAATAGAATACTACAAGTACTTATATTATGCACATTACAATACTTTTAGTACATATTCCAAAATACATACGATATGCATACATAATTCAATAACCAAACAAATAATCAAGGAATGATGCTCAGTTTTACCAATTATTTCATGAAATAGTGATCTAACTATCTATCTTTCTATCTATCAGTTTAATGTTTTTGAGGGTAAGGGAGTTACGGATATGTTATAATATATTTTTGTCCAAAAGATTTTAAAATAAAGAATGCGAAAAAATCGAGTTATCAAATTGTTAAGAGTTTTCTTTCCGAGATTCTGAATTGATTTGACTTATGGGTTTATACTCCATTTCTTCTGTTGCTGTTGTATGAGAATAACGTTTGCTTGTAAGGGAGTTATGCATCTGATGTTGTCCATGTTGTTGTCCGATAGACTTTAATTCTAAGAGGGCAAAAAATTGTTTTGTAGGCGACAATTGACGAGGAAGCTTCTTGATTGATTTTATATATCATTATGCTATACTCTTCAGGCAGTGAATAGTATTAAAAGTTTCTCATGAAGTTTGTAACATACAGAAGGAGCCATCGGAAACACCATAAAGTATATATATATGTATATTCTTGATTTTTGATCTATAGAGCTTACTTTTTACCATACGCAGTATGTTTATCGAAATCAGCCAAATCGGACCATAATAAGAGGTACCTCCATACAAACCCTAGATCCAAATTCATGTTCCTATTACAAAAACTTTTTTGTATTATCAAGTTGAAATTTTGACACAATAAGTTTCTGACCCATATCCACCAACCATAAAACTTTCAAAACCCTTGGACCACGATACCCCAATACAAATCCGAATGCAAATTCATGTTCTTATTCGAAAAACTTTTTTGTACTATTAAGTTAAAATTTGGACACTACAAGTTTCTGACCCATATCTAGTAACCATCAAACTTTGAAGATCCTCGGACCACGATACCCCAATACAAATCTAGATACAAATTCATGTTCTTATAAGATTAACCTTTTTTGTTTTTTGTACTATGGTTCTGAAAATGGGACACTATAAGTGTCTAACATATATCCACTAATCATGATAATTTCAAGCGTAAAGAGTATTACAAATTTTACTGGTTTTGATCAAAACTTAACATATGTATGTACTTTATGGGTTTATACTCCCTTTCTCCTTTTGGTGTTGTTCCTATTTTGTAAACTTATTATGAGGATAACTTGATGGGTACAGAATGGATCTTAAATTTATCAAAAACACAGACCTGCAAAATTATATTTTATAAATCTTTTTAATTTTTTTTTCTTATATAGAACTTCCAGATGCCCAGAAGTGACCTTCGTTTCTGTTCACGTCACTAAGTAAACAATAGGTCAAAAATGACATTATCATTGTCAAATATAACAGTAAGAGAATGTATATTTCAACAAACATTTGAATAGATTATGAAATTGCATCAAACTTCTAGGAAGTACGTATTCATTAATTTACTTGAAGAATAAATGATCTCAACTTGCTACATATAGGGAGATATATTCACTTCCCACCCGGAGATTGCATAAGTTAGTAATATGAAATTTTTACACAATATGAAACAAGATATGAAGAAGAATTCTGCATTATTAGCTTCGATATCGTCTTCAAGTAAATGAGCGATATGTATAAAATGAAAAAAGAAAAAAAAATATGTTTTGGTATCATTCAATAATTTCTAATGCAATCGTTGCATCACTCATAAAGTTTAACTTTATTTCTATTAATATTTCAATAATAGTCCCGCAGCATTTTAGTGCCAACCGCCATGACACCTTCTTTCCTCTTTTTATTTTCTTTACTCTCCATTTTTTCATAAAAAAACATATCATTGTTAAAAAATCATATGGTTCTTTAAAAGAGGCACTATTATGTGTCACCACCGGAACTTATTGAGTTCCTATTAGTTCTATTTTATTATTAAAATCGAACATTTTTCCAATTTATGAAAAAAAATTGTTTTCTTGATACTCACGTACATTTTCTTTAACTGTGATATGTCTATTTTTTTAACTATTTTGAAATTTATATGAATAAAAATTTTAACATGGCAAAAAACTTGAAGCTTCTAATCTACAGATTCTGTATGAAAATATTCAAGAAGCGCTTTCCATCACATGCTTGTGTTATTGTAGCTTATATAATATTTACGCTTCAATTCTGACGTATAATATAGATTTATTTAACACAAAAATATGTACAAGTTAATTTATTGTATATGAGAACAACAGATGTGTATGTAAAAGACATACTTGGTTTTTTATAGAAGACCATAAATTTGAACCCATAAAATCATTTGAATGTACTAAGATCATGGGCATATTGAGAGGAAAACTTTGCTACAAAACCTCAACCGTTGCGCGGAATTCCTGACATCTTCTAAGCCAACAGCTATTTACACCAATGTTTATGATAAAGTAATCCAAACTTAACCATTTCGGAAACTATACATCCCATTTAGAAAGATTAAAAAGTCCCTATGTTAAATTTTAGGTCAAAAACTAAGAAAGACTCATTTTGTAATGCTTAGTGAAAATTAAATACTATAAATCAAATTTCTTCAAGGAAATCTTACTCACAAGCTAAATAATATAAATTATAAATTTATGGTATAAAAATAGTCTTGATAAATTTAATTGGGAAACATTCGTAATGAAATATTGAATAAAAAAAAAAAAAAAAAATAAAAATTACAATACATTGTTCTTTTTTGGGCATTCATATTAAAAGGAAAACAACATTCAAATCAGAAAAAATGATTAAATAAATATATATTACTTTTAATTGAAATTGTATTCCAAAAGCCGATACATTTATCCATAAACATACTAAGTATATATTTATATATATTTTTAATAAAACATAATAATAATCTCAAAATTTAAGTACTATATTTTAATCTTAAATTCAAGAAATCTACAGTAAGAAAAATAAGAAGAATATGACACTCAAGAAATCCTATCTGACATCCTAAAAGAATTGCTTTCGCTTAAAAACTCTGCAATGAAGAAATAAGAATTATTTCTTTAAATTTTCCATATCTCAAAATAATTTTTTTAAGTTTTTTTTTAAATATTGAGAAAATATAGAAGAAAAAAAAAAAAAAGGAAAAAAAATAAGGAAAAATTTAATGATAGCCTTATATGTACTATACATATGTACTTAGCATAAAGAAAAGGGAATTCCATAATTATTTTTTATAAGAAAAAAATTCTAACATTCAATAATATATTTTTTCTTTAAGGCTTTAAGATAAATGGAGGAGGATAATAACAAATAAATTAATATCTATATTAATATAAACAATAATAATTATTAATACATAAATTAAAATTAATTAAATTACATAATTATCTATTGAATTAAGAGGAATAAATGTTGTGCAAAATTAAGTCAGTAATTTCTCTAAGTGTAAGTGTATGTGTAAGTGTATCTCTGTTTGAATGTGTGTGTGTGTGTATGAGATTAAATGAAATTGGAATCTTTGTTTGTAGTTTGAAATTGTTTTAAAATGAAAAACCAATTTGTATTTGTTGTTTTTGTTATTTTTTAAGAAATAGAAATGAATGTAAACAAATAATAATGAAAGGCAATTGTGACAATTTATGAATATCAAAATGAAATTAAATGTTTAAAGGAAAATATGTAATATCAAATAAAATATTTAAATAACAAAAAAAAATATTTTATTTTGTTTTTAATTAATTAATTATAAGGAACATAAAACTACTATTCGCTATATACAATAATATTATTCTTGAGAATTTACAGGGATTGATTTTAAATCAGTTTATAAAAAGGAAAATGTATAGATTATGTGATTGGTAAGTTATTTGGGTGTAGCTTTTTCAGGTGCCACAATCATGGTTTACGATTTGCGAGCGGATTTGGGTGTAAGTGAAGTCTGTGAAAGATATTTTCTTGTAAAACTTCAGAGATGCAGAGATCGTTATGGAGCGTCGAGTACCTGACGAACCAGGGGTTATTGTAAATTCTTCTGAGGTTTTGATTTTTCCTGTGATTTGAGGGATGTGAAGGACGCCATATTTCCAGGAAGGAGCAACAATTTGTTTGTGTAAGAAAAGCTTATTAACCAAGATATGTTAGCACATTTTCCTCAGAAGCCAGTTCAGCCTTTTTATTTTATGGGAACAGGATCGAGTAATAGCTGCGATATGATTTTTCCATATTAAGTGTTTGTCAAGGGTACTATAAAGTACTATATTTCATAACACAATCCATTATGGTAACACCAGACTACCAAATGTTACTCAACTCAATCTTATACTATTATGATTTTTAAAAATCGGTTATATAAACTGATTAATGAATAAATCAGTGTTTCTGTAATAGAACATAGGGCTGCTACCTACGACAAAACAAAATTAAAGAAATTATAAAAAAATATGAACAGAAGATAATGGGCAGTAACAACCATAGGACGCAGGTTTGACTACTTAGGGATATTTTCAAAAGACAGATTCAGAAGAAAACGAAATTATATTTGAAATATTAAATAATTTATAAATAAAAATTATTAAAAAACGTAAATTGGTTTGCTTTTTAGGGGGTTCTCCTAGTAATTGTGACTATTTATAATTGTTTTTTCTGAATCTGACTTTTGAAAATATCCCTTGCTGACAGCTTTTAAGTACAAGTAGCGGGTTTGCTTAAGCAAACAAAAACTTCACTTGCGAAATAGAAGCTGATATGATCAGCCGTTAGACAACTAGAAGTAACTTGCAATAAGATCGCCGACCAGATCGGATGGAAGTCAACTCGACTTGACTATCCATCCTGATGCTATGATCTTAAGAAAATTAAAGGTATCATTAACTATTGCAAATAAATCAAAGCGGTATAAAAAGGGGTAAAAATGCATTCAAAATATTGAAGGTTCCGGCATCTTTATTGTCAGGTTGGTAAGAGATAGAAAATGACCTCAATCATCTTGTACCTTTATTGCAAGGAAAGCAAGGATGATACATCAACTCAGTCTCCATAGCCAGCATACTAAAACTCATTGAACAACACTTCAATGCTTACCACAAACGAATTGAGCTTATCGAGAATTGGGCTTATCATAGTTCTGTGCCTAGAGACCACCTCTATTAAAAGCTTTACATCACTTTCAACGGGGGGAATACGTAGGAAGCAGGACTGTAATTAAGCTTAGTCAAATCTAAGTTTTAAAACCGTTTCACAGTTTGTCTTAAAGTAAACGATTACTATTCTAATTGCACTGAGTTTAAGCGCAAGTAGTAGGATAAATTTCAATTGCAAATGCAACAGACCCAGCCCAATACCCCACAAGCATATTAAAGCTGTGAAAAATTTAAAGTGAACTTGACTCCACTTGCAATATAATCGCCGTGAAGATTGAACGCATATCATCTCAATATTGACTGCCGATGAGGGTAAGTAGGATTTTTAAGTTATCTGAATACATTTTTATTGATGGTCATGATTGTGTTTCGACCTCCAGGGGTATATTCAGCTTTATATGGACAATCTTTTACTCAACAGATGTGACGAAGATCTTAAGAAATCCAGTTATATAAATGATGAACAACGTTTTTTTCCCTTCTTCCTTTTACCACTTAGGGAGAAAATAAATATATATTTAAGATTTGTTATTTAAAACTTTAAAGCAGATTTTATACTTAGCCCAGTTTGGTAGCAACAGAGCGATTTTCTATAATTTCTTGTAATTTTGTTAACAAAATAAGAACACGACTAATCAAAAATTCCATTAATGGGTCTTTGCTTTTGGAAGTCCTAATGTTTTTATATTTTGAAAAATTTGTACAAAAAATGTATGCTTGAAAACAATTAAAATGTTAAGCTGTTTAAATGCAGATTACCGAGGAAAGCAATAAACTACAGTTCTTGGTAAGTGTACATTCAAATTTTGACAGCAAAGTGCAGTGTGTTTGGATTTGTTTTTGTTGTACTAAGTCCTACTAAGCTTTCACTTGACTCTGAAATAGATTTTTTTGTTGGCAAAGAGCCGCCGCTTTAACTACTCTACCAACTTTCATTTAGGGTTGACTGACTAAATATCATGGGGGTTATTTACTTACTTACATATTTGTATTTACAAAAGTTAAAGCTTTAATGGGTCAATGGGTAACCTAAGAAAGCTAAATAGGGGAAGATCTAAATTTGCCTGCAAGCTAGAAAATCTCTTTTTCTTTTTATCCTCCGCTCCCTCCACGAAGGACAACCACCTTGAAGCGGTGTGGAGGCTTGCACTGCAATGACTCAACTAACTACGCTGACGGAGATAGGGCTTCCCATGTCAGAAAGGTAGCTTAAGGAGTGGTAACCAAGAGTTGTCCGCCATCCTCCCCCGGCGCATTGATTGTCTCCTCTCAAGGTTCTCAAGATCTTCCGACTGCGCCAATTCCTGGCACAATCCCTTTTTCTTTCCACGGACTACGCCTACCACACTGTTTGTGACTCTGATTGCCCCTATGCTGGTAGGCTGTGACCTCCAGACCTATTAACACCGGGGTGAGACCTTGTGCGAACGGCTCTGGTCTAAAGCCACAACCTGTCTCCGTTCCGTTAAAACCGTGGCGGGTCTCAGAGTACGTTCCCGATTCCGTCGCCATTAAGTTGGCGGTGTAGGTCTGGTTGAGTATTACTCTCAGTTAGCACTGGTCCGGCTCAGAGTATATACCCCATGAAGGCGTATGCCAACCCTAGCATGGCCTCCCTACTTTTGCACAGATAACCATGGGGCCTTTTTCAGTGACTACACTTTCGGGTCGGGATAGCGGCTTTGAGTTGGAACCCAACAGTATGAATTTATCTCAATCCTCTCTAAAAAATGAGAAGGTCCACCCGAAAGGGGAACCTGCTCGCCTGGTACGGCAAAAGTCGACCAGTGGCGCTACGCCAAAATTGTTCGGTGGATCCACCTCCAAACCTCAGGTGTATGCGAGCATTGGCACGAAGCCATGCTCGTCTTCGGTCAGCTCACCACACACACTTCTATGTTAGTGCAACACAATTAGTGGGCCCACCCTCATCCACAAGGACTGTAAAAGCTACCCCCCTCTCCACCCGCTCTATAGACATTGCCCAAAGCAAATGTAAAGATTCGGGCTCAAGCCTTCCGGCTGCCTCTGATGTCCGTCCGCACATTAGCTCGTCCACTCGGGCTTATAGGACCAGAAGATCTGTACACAAAATCTTAAGCAGACTTCAAACCGTCGACCCTACCAAGCTCTCCGAGCAGGAGCAGCTCTCGCGTGGGCCCAAAAAAATGTGGAAGCTCGCCCAACCCCCTCACTTGCTACTCAGAAACGACAAAAGTCGACTGAACAGCCCACACAATCGGTACCACCGAATGCAAAGAAACCCAGAATTATGGCACCTCGTCCCACCAGACGTTTTAAAGAGGTGGCCAAGGACAGCCTCATCTAGGCAGTGATTGACGGGAAAAATGCAGATGGCACTATCTCCGCTGAAGCTGTGCTCCTCAAGGTCTACAGAGAGATCATGGTTTCCAATCCAGGTCCCTCACCAAAATGTCGGGATGCCGGCTGGTATCAGGGGCATGTTAATCTAGTGGCCTGCTCAGATCAACGCTCAGCGGATCTCTATAGGCAAGCCATTGGCAAGTTAGGAGAGCAATGGCCAGGAGCCAAACTCTCAGTGGTCACCAAGGACTAAATCTCCAACCGCCCACGCTCTAGAACTTGGATTCCTGCTGATCCTTCCTCGCCAGAGGACATCCTCGAGATGTTGAAGATGAGTAACAGCGATCTGCCTACTCATGATTGGAAGGTCACCAAGGTTGGTGAACCTAAGGGTTGGCTCGGCGAGGCGCTCATCGTGATAAATGAGGAGTCGCTCGCACCAATCTCCACATCCAAATGGGATATCAACTACGGTTTCGGGACGATCACCCTTAAAGTGTACAAAAGCAACGAGCTGCGTACCAAACCAAAGGTCCAAATGGTCGAACCGACCTGGTACTTCCGAACAAGTCGGGCAATACGGAATCTGACGACTCAGTTAGTGTTATATCCACCTCTGAGCTCGTCAATGATTTCTTTGGCCAAATGGACTTAAGTGCGTCGGAGTCTCCTCTGACCGAAGAGGAAGACCGCGACAACACCACAATTCTTATCCCCAAAGATGGTGAAGGTAACTCAAATTAACCTTCACCACTCCACGACTGCCTCGGCATCACTGCTCCAGCATCTCTCCCAAGGACACGAGGAGCGCTTCTTAATCCAGGAACCCAGGGTATGTGGATTCAACCACCAGGACTATCGCCTGATCTACTGCGAAGGCTCAGGTAGATCTAGGGCTTGCGTTATTGTCAAAAAGTCAATTAATGCTCTTGTACTCCACAGGTATCTGGATAAAGACAACGTTGCCGTTGTCGCCAAAGTGGGCGGCACTCCAACCTGGATAGCATCTTGCTATATGGCACACGATCACGGACCAGCTCCTCGCCACGACATAGTCAGGCTTCTGGTTTCAGAAGCCAACAATAAGCGGATCAAGCTTGTCAGTGACCACTCACCCTTCCTCTTAAGGGACTGGAGGGTCTCCCAAGACTGCTCCTACTCGGATCATAGATATCTCACTTACAACATTGGATGCTCTATCTCCATAGCTTCTGAGGTTGCCTCAGGGTATTCCAATAGAAAATTCACCGACTGGACCAAATTTCAGTCTAGCATTGCCAACAGCCTTGGTCCGGAACCTTCCATAACAGATAGCGCCGACATTGATAGGGCGGTCGTACAGCTCTCAAATGCCTTCAAACAGCGGTAACCTCCTCGTGGCCCACACACCCAGAGGTAAGAACAAACCCATTAATCTTTCCGCCTTCCTTCTCAAAACTTTTGAAAGAATTATCGATGTCCATATTAGGTCCACCATCGATCAGAACTTTCTATCCAATTCACAACATGCCTACACTAAGGGCAAGTCTGTGGAAACTGCGCTACACTCTCTTATTGAGGTAGTGGAGAAATCACTATCCCATAAGGAATTTACGTTGTCCGTGTTCCTCGATATCGAATGTGCATTTAACAACGTATGTCCTAACGTGGTAGTCTCAACTCTGTTCGACCTAAGCCTGGACTCAAATATCATTACTCTTATTGAACGATTGTTAAAATCTCGTTCCATTATTGCGTCTCTTGACAATGTCAACGTTACGAGAGCCGTACACAGAGGTACGCCGCAAGGTGGCGTACGCTCTCCTCTCATCTTTAACTTGGCAGTTAACTCCCTGCTAAGGAAATTGGATCGAACCGGATGCTGAGTCATAGCTTATGCCGACGACATTGCTATTGCGGTATCTGGCAAGTTTCCTTCCACCCTATCAGAGAGATTAACATATGCTCTTAGCATTGTTTCAGAATGGTGTCGGGACTTTGGTCTTTCAATTAATCCTTCGAAAACTGAGACCATACTTTTCACAAGGAAGTAAAAAATGTCCCTAAACTCGAAGGTTTCCGCCTAAATATTAGCCTAAGTGCGAAGTATCTAGGTTTTATTCTTGACTCCAGCTCAGCTGGAAAGCAAACATCGTGGAAAGGTTACGGAAGACCTCTTGTGCTCTCTACTGCTGTAAGAGAGCCCTAGGTGCGAGTTGGGGCCTTAACCTCCGCATCGCTACCTGGCTCTATACAGTCAACCAAAAACCTCTTGACAAAGTCAGGAGAATGGCAGCCATTATGATAACAGGGGTCCTTCGGACCAATTCCACCAAAGCGCTGTTTGCAATCCTCAACTGGATGCCAACTAGTCATCTGGCTGAACAGTATGCCAAATATTCTGCGATTAGACTTAACACCACAGCTCGCTGGACTAGCCATATACAGGGCCATGCAAGCATTCTGGGATGTGGTCCATCTGAACCTGGGGTAGTCGACTATGTATGCCCCAAACCTTACTTCAACCGGAAATTCTCCACCCACATTCCCAGTAGAGAGGATTGGCTGGACGGTAAAGTTCTAGAACCAAATTCCATTGACATCTACACAGATGCCTCCAAATTGGAGAAGAAAGTCGGCTGCGGCATCTTCTCAAATAATCCATACTTAAGGCTCAGCTTTCGCTGGTCTGACCATTGCAGCGTCTTTCAAGCAGTAGTAATGGCCATACTGTTGGCCTCCAGGTGGCTTCTGGATAACGATGCTCCTAGTTCCCACATTAATATATATACAGATAGTCAAGCGGCAATAAAGTCCCTCTCGGGTGTATATACTACATCCAAGCTGGTTGCGGACTGCCGTTCGTCCCTAGACACTCTAGCCTGTCGTGCACCCATACAAATATGTTGGGTGCCCGGACATAGAGACATTGTGGGCAACTGTGAAGCCGACGAACTAACAAAAGAAGGGACGTCCCGTGTAAATGCAACGTCTCCTGCTGGAATTCCGCTAGCTACAGTGAAACGCATTGTTAGGAAATTCTACCAAGTTAAAGCTAATACTCTCTGGGTAGAAGAAGACACTTGCAGCGTAGCTAGGCAAACCTGGTCTTACATGAACAGGAAACGAGCCGGCCAGCTGCTCAATCTCAGCAGAACCTCAATTAGCAAGACCATAAACGTACTAACGGGTCATTGCATCATATGCAAATATGCTGGAAGACTTGGTCTTCCGCATAACGACTTTTGCCGTAGCTGCGATTCAGAAAAAGAGGAGGAGGCGGTGCTCCACCTGATGTGCCAGTGTCCATCCCTCGCCAGAAGAAGACAGAACCACTTAGGCTGTATGTTCCTCTCCAGCTTAATCGAACTATCACTCCTTCCAATTAAGGACATAGGTAGGTTCATTTCAGAATCTTTGCATTAAAATAACAATGGTTTTTTTTTCTAAAAATAAACAATAATTTCCTCATTTTCTTGGAATATGTAAACAAATTATGATAATCAACTTGGGTTGGGTGTGTGCACCACTCACACACACCCACATACACGTAATATGTTTTTTGTGCGACAGACGTGTTTTTTGCGCGATCCTGGGAAAGAATTATATTGTAAATATTGGTGATTGAAAAAGATACTTGTGATACGTTACTTGTTTCTACTTAGCCGGGTGCATCTGACAGCGTGTTGTGGTTGTGATTGTTCCCTTCAGGCGTTTTCTAGTTGGATTTAGTTATTTATTCAATAAATAAATTAAATTTCTGCATTCAGTGCAGAGTGAGCGAGACGAACAGCTGATCGTATTGAGGAAAGGGTCTGGTACACGAAACTGCCATAATTTGAGTAATCGATTTTTTCGTTACTCTACCAAAAGGGGTACACGATCTGACTTATCTGTGCTGCATATATATGCATCAAGCAAACATTTGCATATATAAATGGCAAGCAGACAGTCGAGAGATGAGGTGTTCGGTATGAACAACAATGTCTTTAAGGCGAGCTCGAAAACGTTGAGGTCTCCTAGGAAACTGGTGCAAAAGACAGTTAAAAATGATGAATCAGGGGCAAGGTCGCCCCCCAGTGTCCTGAAACCAGCAGATGAGAAGCGGACCAAGCCCAGTAGCTCCGGACTAAATTTAGTGCTACAGGAAATGAAGTCTCGGCTCGAGGACCTAGTAGCCATTGTAAACGACAAAGAAAAGAGGCACATCAACCAGGCAATGCTATTATCACTACAGAAGAAAGTAATGGAGATGTGTGCCACCCACAAAGAAGCGACTCATGCAGGGACGCAGGCGGATGCGGCAGTCACTCTGCGTAGTATAGGCACGCCTAAGAGGGCAAGGGACCCATGAGAGAAGCTGAGGAAAACACCACCAAAAGTGCAAAGGTAGCAGTGCAGAGGCCCGAAGTCGACTGGTAGTCAGTTACGAAGAGGTCTAGTGGTAAAGGAGAAGGCAGCGGAGTGTCCAAAAGGAGAATCCGTCCTGATGCTTTGATTATCGAGGCAAAGGATGGAAGGTCGTACAGCGACATCGTGCAGACTATGACCCACAATGAGGGTCTTATGGAAGTCAGTAATAATGTTAACCGAATCCGAAAGACGTTGAAGGGAGATGTCCTATTGGAGATGGATGGCCCCATGAAGGAAAACCTTCAACAGCTCAAGGTCGCGGTGGGCTCTGCACTCGGTGAGACTGCAAACATACGCTCATTAACGCAGGAGACCCAACTGGTGATCCTCGATATCGACGATGCCACTGATATGGATGAAATCGTAACAGCCTGCAAGGAGCAGTTTGAGATATAGGTTGGCAGAGGAAATATAAAAAGTCTCCAGCAGAGTAAAAATAGGCTCGACACGCTGCAGAATCCGGGAACAGCAACAGTCGCACAGGTGCTTCAAATGCCTTGAAGTGGGGCATATATCTAGTCCATGCAAGAGTGCAGTAGACAGGAGCAACTGTTGCCTAAGATGCGGAGAAGAAGAGCACCAGATGAAAACCTGCTCGTCTGTGCTGCGAGACAACTGGGCGACACCAATCACATAGCCGGTAGTCGAGACTGCCCCGCATAGCGTGAAGGAAGCACGAAATAAAAAACAATGATCAAGTTACTGCAACTTAACTTGAATCATTGTGTTGCGGCCCATGATCTACTTTCGCGGACGATTCGACGTGGCTATCTTGAGCGAGCCATACAGGTGTGGAAACGATGAGTCCTGGTGCTGTGACATGGACCGTAAGCCATATACGTCTGTAGTGCAATCCGGAGGACCGTTAACTCAAGAAGATCTTTCAGATGCTTCGCGAGAGCAAAAGTAAGTGGCTTTTGGATATATAGCTGTTACTTTCCTCCCAGTTTAGGCATGAGCAAATTTGGAGGGTTGCTGGACGAGCTCGTCATCGACGCAAGAGATCGACACCCTGTCATCATCGCCGGTGATTTTAATGCGTGGGCTACAGACTGGGGCTCCACGATCACAAGCTTTAAGGGTCGATCTCTGTTGGAGGCTTTCGCAACACTGGACGTGTGCCTGTTGAATTCAGGCTCTGAGCACACCTTCACGAGAGATGGTATTGGGTCAATAGTGGATCTTACGTTTATAAGTCCCTCTCTGTTCAACTCCTCCAAGTGGACACTGAGCGACTTATACACTGCGAGTGACCACAAAGCCATACTCTGTGAGGTTACTGCGGATAACAATATCCCCAGAATACAGCGATATCCGGTTAGAGGGAGCTACAGAGAGTCTACGCTGAACCCTCAGACTTTCTGTACCGCTCTACAGACACCAGATTTAGGCGGACCTGCGGATGATATGGCCATCAGGGCCCAACGGGCCATAAAGCAAGCATGTGACTCCAACATGCAACCCAGAAGATCTCATAGCCGCCCCCAGGAGGCAGTATTTTGGTGGAACGAGGAAATGGTAATAGCGAGTCGTAACTGCGGGCAAGGCGCTCAAGTCGGTTTCTCAAACTGCGGGAGAATTATCACTCATGTAGGAGATCCTTGAAGCAAGCAATCAGAGACAGCAAAAGGCGTTGTTTCTTCAAGCTGTGCGACGACGCAGGGAAAGATCCGTGCGACAAGGCTTATCATGTGATTGTCAAAAACAAGAGGTCACGTAAGCCGGTCCCTCTCTTTGAGCCCATAGAGATGTCTCACATCGTTGCAACTCTCTTCCCGCAGCAGCAACAAGGGAGTCAGACTAGTAGTGTCGGTGAGAACCGAGAGGTGAGCAACTTCTTCCCGGTCGCCACGGAGGAAGTCCTGTCTGTAGCGAAGTGGATAAAAAATGGCAAATCCCCAGGACCCGATCAGAACCCAAACCGGGCTCTCAAGCTGCAATGACTCTGCGGCCATAGTTCTTTCCGGACTTATTCAACCTCTGCCTATCTGAGGGGGTCTTTCCATCGTGCTGGAAAATGCAGAGATTGGTTCTCATCACCAAACCAGGCAAACCGCCAGGCGAACCTTCTTCCTATAGGCCAATTTGCTTATTGGACACGGCGGGCAAGGCACTGGAGAAGATCATAGCGTGCAGACTCGAGGAAGAAATACAGCTAGGAGGGGGACTCTCCCCGTCCCAGTTTGGTTTTAGGAAAGGGCGATCAACCATCGACGCGGTATCGGATGTGGTCAAGATTGCGCAGGAAGCGATCCGAGGCAGACGTTGGGCAGGCGGTGCAAAACAATACTGCCTTGTGGTCACGCTCGACATAAGGAACGCTTTCAACTCAGCAAACTGGGATAGAATCATGGACGCACTTACTGCATACGGAGTTGCGAGGATACTTCGAAGCTATTTCAGGCAGCGGGTTCTTCTCTACGACACTTCAGAGGGAGAGGTAGCATACCGCGCAACCGGAGGGGTTCCCCAAGGGTCTGCCCTAGGGCCTCTCCTCTGGAATGTAATGTACGATGGCATCCTTAGACTCTGTCTCCCAGCTGGTGTAAACATTGTGGGGTTCGCAGGTGGCATTGCGCTAGTGGTGGTCGGGAAGCATATCAGCGAGTCGGTGGAGCGATGTAACGCAGCTATCGCAACTATCTCAGCATGGCTGGACAGTGTTGGTCTCAGTTTAGCGGAGCAAAAGACGGAGGCACTTCTCATCAGCAGTCGCAAAATCGTGGAGTGAGCTACGGTCACTGTCGGCAACGTGGCAATTACAACAAAAAGCTCGTTGGTGTACATAGGGATTACCCTTGATCATAGGCTCAGCTTCAAAGAGCACTTGACATATACCAGTGACAGGGCGGCTAGGTCATGCAAGGCCCTCTCGAGGATACTGTTAAACACGCGCGGGTCTAAACAAGGTCGTAGGCTGCTTCTGCTGAATGCAACCAAATCCATGATGCTCTACGGAGCAGCGGTTTGGGCTAAGGCAATGGAGAAGGTATCATTCAGGAGGCACCTTGAGGGCGTCTACAGGCTGGGAACGCTCAGGGTCATTACTGCTTTCCGAACGGTATCGGAGGATGCTGCTCTAGTTCTTGCTGGGATGGTACCAATAGACTTAGCCGCCATAGAGGCAGCGGAGGCTTATACCTGGAGAGCGCGATTCCCAGAGGAAGTAAGAGCATTGCGGGCACAAATACGATGTTCTTCCATCAGGACGTGGCAGAGTCGCTGGATTCAACGAAGGGTCGCTAGACGTACAGCCTTATTCCCAGCTTAGCCGAATGGATTGGAAGGAAGCATGGTGCGGTAAACTTTTACCTCACTCAGTTACTGAGTGGTTACGGATGCTTCCGGCAGTACCTGTACAGGTTCCATCACGACGACGGTTCTTGGTGCACACATTGCGGCAATCAGTGCGAGGAAGACACTGAGTATGTATTAAGCAGATGCAGAAGATTTGTCAGGGAGCGGCAAGAGCTGAGTGACGCCCTAGGTGATCAGCCATCGGTTGCGAACCTAGCAAGTCACATGCTGGAGAACCAATACAAATGGAATGCTGTTTCGAAGTTTGCAGCTGAGGTCATGAAGAACCTTCGCAGCATAGAGAGATCCCGCCGAAACCTAGATGTCAGCTAATGAGTACAGTACCAGCCTTATGAAGCTTTGCTTAATCGGCAGTCCCGCAAGGTCCTGGTACATCCCTATCCTTATGTCTTCCTGTTTCTTTCTCTTTTTTATTTTTTTTTTTTGTTAATCTAATGTTGTCTATTAAATTTCCTTTTTTTCCAATAAATAAAAAAAAAAAAAAAACACACACACATACACACACACACACAGTTTCTTAAAAGAATTAAAACCTAAACTTATTTGTTATTGTATCAATTAATGCGGACACATTCCAGAAAATAAATTATGCAAAAAGAAAAGATGAGGAAAATGTGTATAAATATTAAATTAGAATTACCTTAAAACCATCATTACAATGCCAATGTACTAAACTTTTGGTTTCACCGAAGATAATACGCCCTGCATTTAAAAGAAAAATAGCATAATAGTGAAAGTTGCATCGTCAAAAACTACATTAACAAAAACAAAATCTATGTTAGTAACTACAACATATACAAAGATCAAAGAACATTTATTTTGCCAAGAAAAAACTAGTCAAGGTGACGAAGAATTACTAGGAAAGACTGAGACTGCTCTTATTCTAATCATACCAAATAGATTCTAAGTTTTTATTGGTAAAATTAGTGATATTTCACGTTTGAATTAAATTCTATAAATTTCTTCAGAAAAAATGATGTGTCTTAATAAAATAGTGGCAATATTGACTCCTTTGGAAGAAATAACAAGAAATTGAAACAATACAAATGTTTGCATATCATCACTGATCACACTGATACATGTATTGAATAATGCAGCTAGAAAAGATAAATCAACAATTTGAGATTTTGTGGCCTTCCAAGCAATTTTGCTTTATAAACCCACCTCTACCTTCGTTAATCTCCATTACAACCCTAGTTTAAATGAAGCTCAATTATTTCTTTGTATTTTATATAAGGAACTGAAACCATTAGCTTAATATTCTATAAGATAGTAAAAATATGTAAAAATATGTATTAAAAAAAATTTTAAAAAATAATCGACAATTATGGGATGTAATATCCTCAATTGATTTGAACGGTTCAATATTTGAATTTATTATATTTGTCTCGTGATTCAATATTTTAACTTATTTAAGAATTATAAATAAGTAGTCCATATTATTGATTTCCGAGGAGTTTCGATTACAGTAGATTAGATTAGAGTAGATTAGATTAGAAAAGAAGCTTCGTCACTGCAGCCACGAATACGCCTTTTGTAGCAATCCCAATAAAATTACTTGATATCCGAGATTTTGGTCAAGAATTCCAAGACTTTCTTTGGCGGCATATCTGAAATTTCAATTGATTCCATATAATGGCTACCCATATAGCGGAGTCTTGTCCAAATTAGGACCTCACAGCGGTAAAGTAAATGCTCTGTTGTCTCCTCCTATTCATAACATAGTCTGCATTGGATATTTTGACTAATCTGAATATTATGTAGATGCTTCAAAACTCTGCAATGTCCAGTTAAGAGGGTTGAGACTTCACGAATATATTTCCATGTAAAATAGAGTATTTTTTGAATTATTCTGCTAGATCTATAGTAGTATGGCAATTGCTGTCCTATTGTGTTTCATGTCTAAACAATATGATACTTCTTCCAGTAATCGAAAAACTAGAATCTTAAGGCGACACCTCCTCTGGTAATCGAAAAACTGGGACCAACACAATATTTCGAAATAAAAAAAAAAATGTCTTGGAAAATACAGAAAGTCATTTGATAATTTTTATCAATAAATGTGTTCTTAATGGGACCACCAGTGTTTTTTTTAATGTGTTACAAACATCAAGATAAAGTAATTATATTTATTTAGTTAAAACGATTTATTTCGGTTTTAATGAATGTTTTATACTCTGCAGCAAATTTAATACAATTTAAAATTTAAACTTAAAAGATTAACCTATACAATGAATGAATTATATGTCTTTATGTATAAAATTTGAGTGTGCGGATTTTATGTCACTGTACTCCTTCGAAGCGGTTGGATAGATTTTGATGTAATTTTTTTTTTGTTTTTTTAATTGTGTCCAATTCAACAATATTATTTCCTCTGATAAAAGGATAAACTCTAACTAAAAAACCTCTGTACAAAATTTCAGTTTTGTATCTCCAAAAATTAAAAGTAAGCTTAGACATTTGATATTTAGGTGTACCATAGACCCATTAGGTAAGGTCCTACATTTCTTTTTAAACATTAAGACAAAATAGTAATGCCACACAAGTTTATACAAATGTGAGGGATATAATTAAGTCTAAGAAGAACTGAAAAGAAGTGATACTAAAAAGTACTTTGCTCACACACGCACCTAAAGTTGCCTACAAATCGAAGAAGTGCAAAGCACAGAAAGTTCAATGAATGGTAAAAAAAAAGTACAAAAAAAATTGTAAAAGAAAATCCGCATTTCAGGAAATTATGCAGTGAAAAAAAGTCAAATGAAAGAAAAGCAATAGCAACAATGCAAATGTGAACACAAACACAAACAAATTCATATAAAGAACTAATATAAATGAGTTGATATTGGAAATGTGGGAGGAAAGCAGAAGTTTAAGAAAATAAAATGAATGAATAAAGGATGGAGATTGTATGTGAAAGGAGCAACTACTCTGTACTCGTGTACCAAATGAATAGCAAAAGCAAACATTAATAAGAAACCAAAAGAAAGTAGAAAAATGAACGAAGACTAAATGTGATGTATGATTAAAGGGGTGCGAACATGAGGTGGGGAATAAATGAACAAATGAAATGAGCGTAAAGAATAAATGAACGAGCAAACAACGTTAATACAAATTTCATTTGCTTAATCAAATGTTGCATTATCAAATTACAACAAAAACAATCTTAATGAGGAAGGAAGGAGGAGACGACAAGTGTAAAAGTATTGAAAATCAAAATCAGAATTCAACCTACATAACTACACTGAGACAAATACATAAATGAATTCTAAGAAAGGTGAAGAGAGGCATACTTAAACAATCAATCCATTGATGTACACGACACGTTTCGCATAAGAATGATTATATGGTAGAGGAGAGAACAAGAGAAATAAAAAAGAAATGACGAAATAACAAAACCAAAGAAAATCACATCAAAAGAGGCGACGAATGATGTGCAGTAGTACAAATGTGAGTATGTCAGATAGTAGGAGAAATAAAAAACAGGCAAGGGGGAGTTAATAAGGATAAAGTACAAAGGTCTTAAGTAGGTAAGGAAAAGTTGGGGAAGGGAGGAGATTAAACATATCACAATTCAATGAATTTGATTTACCAAACATATATTTCCTTACCTATGATGTAGATTACGTTTTGGTACAGTCATAGATGATAAACTAGAGACAGTTCCATCTTCAGTTTCAGGTTTCGCTTTAAATATTTTATATGTATATTATTACTTCCTTACTTTTAACTGATTCTCAAGATTTATTGGATCTTTGTCTCTTAATTACCAGACATCAATCGGTCAAGGATTACTCACCTGACATGCATCAACAACTGATTATTATTATTTGTATATATTTTGTTATGTATGCCACAAACTGAATAGCAGGATTAAGATCTATTAAAGCATTTGGGGAAAACTGTAAGGTCCTGAGATTTACATTGAAATGTATTTTACAAATAAGTCTTAATCTGAACGTGACTTCCTCTTCAAGGCATATATTGCAAGCAATCCCTAGTACTTCCAAAGAATATTTATTGTATAAATTGCATGTATTTTATACAACTCCGGCAGACTATGCTTGTCGAAATTCTATGTCGGTAATATTAAATGAGACCCCTAATTGATTTGTTGATGTTGAGCTATACTTCACTTCCAGCGCCGTCCTTTGTCCGACGGATTATTAGAAATTTACTATTTACATTTTCTGTTTTAACTTTTATCCTTAAAAATTCATTACTAGCTGTCCCGGCGTGCGTTGTTACGCTCTCCCTCAAAAAAAAAAAAAAAACTTTGGTCATTTGATTTGATCATGTGGTCTACACAGTTCACTGCTTTGGTTTTGGAAATTATGGAACTGATGGTCCCCACCAAAGTTTACTCAAACACTTTCCAAACTATGTTACAGTTTCCTTGAAAATTTCATCAAAATCGGTCTAGCGATTTCGGAGTCCATAGGGAACAAACACACAGACATAGTTCCCCTTTTATATATGTAGATTATAGATTTTCAAGTACAGAATAATCTAAATTCTTTCAAAATAAATTTCTGAAAATTACACAAATTTTATGATTATTTAATTCTAACGAAAAATTTTGTGATTTTTCATCTGAAAAATTAGGATGAAACAATGAACTATATTTTATAAATGTATTTATGAGTAGGTAACTGAGTTAGTATTTCTGTGTGTTATGTATGTATTAGTATGGGTAATTTTCAGTTATTTAACAAACATTATGGTGGCAGGAACATTCACACTAACAAAAATAAATAGATATGTAGAGCAAATCACCGTTTATGCAAGGCGCAAGTAAAAAAAAAAGCAAAAAATATTACTTCCGCAACATAAATTCAAACACTATAAGTCAAGTAAGAAACAAGTGAACAAACCAGTGATTCTCAAGCCATGTACCTTAGTAGTTCAGTGTGAAATTGTCAGAAATTGCTACTTCTATGGGAATCCCTGGGATAATGAAGAAAACTACTAAGAACTATGAGAAAGGAGTTGCACTGACTGGAGGAGAGTCCGAAAGGTTAAGAATCACTGAAATAAACCAAGGCGCGGATGAAGAAAAAGACTAAACGAAAGAAGGAATGATTGAATGAATGAATGAATGACTTTTGGTGCATTGCTTCTTAGTGTCCTTAATGTGGTTGTTGTGATTTGAAAAACATTACTAAAACAAGAACAACAATAATAATAATAGTAATAACAACAACATCCTTACTTGCATGAACTCGAGAAAAGCTACCATAGACATCAACTGCATGTAATTACATGAAGTGTTACAACAACAACAACAACACGAACAAGGAGAATACAACGAAAAGCTACGACGACAACAACGATGATGATGGCGCGACGACAACGTCAACAGCAAAGGCAATAACAAAAGCAATGGCAACACCAACACCAACAACGATGAAGTCGCCGACATTGAACAGCTGCAACAACATTTCAAATTACGATAATAATTTCCATTTCTAATTTCCTTGCCAAAGGTCCTTTGCTCTTTTGCCATATTCTCTCATTCATACTCATTCTTTCCATTTTTGTTTCCGTTCAAACACCCACACTCTTCTCAAATTATGCACTTATGTACATGTAAGTCTAAAAACACGCTTTACAAGAACACATATTTACTGCAAGAAAGGAGGAAAAAAATAACCCGCGACCAACTTCGATTTCATTGAAAATCGAATCAAAGCCGGATATGTTGATGAAGAAGAGTATCAAGGGAAGAAAGAGAAGTCATCGAAGCAATATCACAACAGCAACAGAAACAGCAGCAATGGCAAAAGTAATGCAAACGCAATCATTGACTCTAAGCTTACTATATTTGATTATGCATTTTTTTTGCTTTTATTGTTGCTTCTGTTATTTGTTGCATTTGTTATTGGTATTATCCTTAGTGTTGTTGCGGTAATGCTAGTTATTGTTTTTGTTGTTGTTATTATTGTTGTGCGTAGCGGTTTTGTTTGTAGCGGTGCCATCTCGCACTCATCTACATATACTTTGCACTTGGGGACACAGCGAGACCCTCTTTGTAACACTCCTCATCCTTCTTATGGTTAGCTATGTGCCCCCATTTTATATATGTATGTGAATATACGTATGTACATACTATACAGTATAAAAAGGTGTATGGATAAATATGCATTGCGGATTTGATCTATAGTTCAATTCTAATGCCACAAACACAAAGAGTATACATATATAAGTAACCTAGTATTTGAAATTCATATTAAATAAATATTATAATATTTAGTGAATAGGAAGGGGAAGCAAAGAAAAACAGCAGAAAATATAAGTGGTTTTTATTAACTACATATAATAACAATTACAACAACAACAACAACAACAAAATTAAATTATTTTCATTAGATACAGATTCGTTGATCCTTTTTTTTTTGAATATGCAAAAATCTAAGACGAGGCAAAACACGTACAAGCAAAACAGCTTTCAAAAATTAACTAAATATTCAAAATGGTCGACTTTGTCAGTATAAGTGAGCGACATGAGTAACAACCAATATAATGCCACAAAAAAATCGAAAATTAAATTTACGTAATCCGCGTAAATTCAAAATTCGCGATACTTTTTGAACAAATCTCGTATGGTGTCAGTTGCGACTACAACGGAGATCAGCAAGGTGAAGTGTCTACTACAATTATGGTTCAGCAGTTCAGCAGCAAGTGGATTTTTGTGATAAATCAGCCGATCGTTATATCTACGAGTACTAACATGACTGTTGATTTCCTCCCAAACTGAAGGCATTTGAGAGATTTGAATGTGTTGAATTTGCGAGAAAGATGCCAGACCCCAGAGCTGAATACCACATGTCCAAGGCGGTTGATGATTGACTTGTAGATTGTAAGTTTAGCATTAAGGTTTAAATTACTCGTGGGTGTAATACCCAGTTTAGCCTGTGTAACTTGGTTATAACTGTTTTAGTAATCACGGCAATGTGTTGTCTCCATGTCAAGCATCTGTCCATGTGCATACCAAGATCTCTTACATTGTTGGCATAGAGATAAAATATTCTTATTTCTGAAAGTTCTCAGGATTAAAAAGTTAAATTTGAAAATATTGTCAAGTCGAAAGAGAAATTAAATCAAAGTGAAATTGTAAATTAAAGTATATATTAAATATGATAAATATTTTAAATTAAATAAGAAAAATTCTTAAGTTACAAAATTTGAAATGTGTATTGTAAATGTATTTTGTTTTTGTTATTCTCTACAAGTTGGTGCAGTATTCTGTGGAATCTATAATATTTTATATAGCTTAATAATTTTGTGGTTCATTATTTTATCTTTCAGTGCTGGTGTAATAGAAATAAAAAGTAAATTAAAACATATTAAATATATATATCAGAGAGCTACATCGAGTAGTATCGAGCCGCCTCTATCAGTATAGTTAAAAATTAGGAATTACGAATTAGTGCCTTCGGTTTAAAGCACTTCGAGTTTGAATCAATTAAAAATTAGAATCAATTCCATTAGAGTTTGAATCAATTAAAGTTCGATTCAATTAGATTTCATTCAATTAGAGTTTGAATCACTTCAATTGTTGAACAAGATGAGTCTTATAGAGTATGAGTCATTTGTTATAAACTATTATGATTCGTTTTTAGTACTAATTTCCACATCCTCTTCTTTTGAAATTAACTTGCTGGCGTCAAATTAATATCTCATTGGACAATGTTGAATCAATTAAGATTTGATTCCTATGGTTTTTTTTTATTTTTATAACAAAAGATTCATACTCCAATTTGACTCTATTTTGTTGAACACTCGAAGTGATTCAAACTTGAATTGAATCAAACTAGAAGTGATTCAAACACGAAGTGATTCGAACTGAACGATTATGAAAATGGAATGTGTCTCTCGTATTCGTTTGATGTCGGAATTTTTGGTTCGATTAAATGATCGAGTGCAATCGAAAATTTTATACTCGTTTCAGTTCTCTGATATATATGTATATAATAATATATCTCTAGTTCTGACTATACGAGTATACTTACAATAGATAAACTCGATTGGCTCGTTATTGGTATATCATCTATGCAATTCTTATGTGGCCTTTTAATACTAATTGGAATTTTTATGGCGAGTACTATTCATATAATAAATTGATTAATTACTTACTACTCTTTTTATTCATATAGGTTACTCGTAATTGTATCTTAGTAGCTCTTATTTTATATTTTATAATGTTGGGCTTGAAAATCGCCATGATAACTTATAAATTTGTCAAAGGTTATACAATGCCCCACATCGTTTTAAATTTGCTAAATGAAGGTAACTAACGCCATGCCATAAACTATAAATAGATTTCTATTTTCATAAAATTTCTTTAATCAACAGTAATTGGTCTATATTTGTTTACAGTGGTTTATTCTTATTATAGTAAGATGATAGAAATTACAGCTATTGTCTAACTATTCACAATAAAGTGAAGTAAACACATTTTTATTCATTATACAACTTTTTTTTAAATTACTATATTTTTATTTAAGGAATTGCAAACTATGAAACTTATATGAAGTCATCATCGGTAGAACTTTAAAATCAACTTCTTCAATCAAAACTGATTGTATAATATCTATCCATCTGTCCATATGCCTTAAAGTTGATATTTAGTAAGCAAACTCAGATCAAATAAAACTCATAAGTTTACGTTTTTAAATTCTCTATCTATCTATTTTTAGTATAATTTTGTTTAAAGAGGAGTGTGAGGAGAAAAATAAACTGAAATTTATCAATAAAACAATATTTAGGGTCTTCACTCAAACGTGTAGAGAGAATCTACGTGTATATCATACACAATTACTTTAACGATCTCTTTTGATATTTGATTGATGATTAATCGTCTATTCAGTGTGAATCAGCTGTTTTCATTTTTTACAAATGTAAACGGACAATTCAAAATACTTATGATTGTGCAGAATTTTCAATTTATTAAAAATTCACAAAGTTGGCAGCCCTCAGTATAAACAGTTTAACCTACTCAATCGTCGATTATGTTTAAGTAATTGCTTAAATGGAGTTAATTTAAGCAGTGTTAAATATAATCAGTTTATACACACCAAATACGAGTTTAAGTGAAGGCCCTAATTATAATAGAGGATTATCATCAGAAAGAATAATTTTAGTCAAGAATATAATATTTTTTTTTTTTTGTGTGAGAATATTAAAAGTAATATAGACCACGCTTGCCATTAAATTTCGAGAGAGAAAGAATTAAATACTAAATATGTAAGAAGAGTCTGCCAGGATAAATTCTCTTAATCCTAAAGAATGGTTGGGCCCAAAAAAAAAAAAAAAAATTTTAGGTGGCTCGCCTAATAAAAAAAGGAAAATGTAATTTATGCAAAAAAAAAATCTTTTTTATAAATAACTAGAGTACCCGACCCTGCTTCGCACCGATTGTTTCCTTTCTTAGCATCACTAAGAAGAAGATCTTGCAATAGGTGAAAGTCGTGATAAAAATCGCTCCGTTTCCACGTTGATTTCTTGTCCTTTCTGAGGTTATCAATTAATAATTTACGTTGTGCTTATTATCAAATTATTTCACTTACCAATTGTCGTGCACGCGTGTGTCGGTAGTGGTCTACAATTCTTGCGATATTTTTTCCATCGGAGAACTTTTTAATTCTTTTGGCGCTTTTTCTTTACGCTTGCTAGTGTGTGTATAATTTTCACCTTGACCTACACCAATCACTGATCTGTGAGAGTAACGGGAACAGGTGAGTCTATAATTATGTCATTAAGGTTTCAATTATTAGTATGGACAGGACACAAACTACCGAATCGGAGGAGGAGTTTTTACTCCGGTCAACTGATAGTGGCGAGGATCATAGTAACTCTACTATCATCTTCAGTGGTGCGGTCACGGAAATCACTACTACTATGCAGGATACTGATATACCTTTACCGGTAGCTAGTGAGGGCGTGCTTACATGCCCTCATAAGGTGGATCCCAACACCGGTATGGATGTGGACCAGGTGGCCTCCATATCGGATACTATCAAGGCCGAAAGTGTGGGCCCTTTCCGGAGGCAGAATGCGACGGATCTGGACAGGGTTAAATCAGCGAAAGCAGCTGTGTCAATTGGTTCGTCGCTCGCAAACCAGCCGACACGGTGAAGACTATTGTGGATACTGAGACAGATTGGGAGAGGGAAGCCGAAACCGGAAAGGGTGAACTCCTTCGCAAACAGCGAACTGGGTCCTCGGATCCGAAGTTTCTTAGGAAACGTATCGGATGATGCTGATTCGTCACTTGGTACAGCTGTATATGTTCGTAGAACACCGACCCAGACTACCTCAAACCAGGTATCATGACTAAAATGGCTTCTCTCAGTGCAACGCCGTCTTCCGGTAAGGTACCTAAGGAAGCTGACTTAAAGCCGTAGTCAACCGTGGCTCCCCGTAAGGAGTTATCGGAAGGTATGCAGGTTATCAGAGGATCTGCCAAGAGGCAGAGATCCGATAATTCCGTGAAGGTATCGGAGAACAAGCGTCAACGACCAAAGGAACTCCTGGTTAGTTTAAGCTCTGATCCTGATTGATTATTGATCGTGGCGACCCGGAAGGGAAGTTATCGAAGGCTAAATGACTGGTCCTGGAGGCTGTAATCGTAGAGGCCATAAGCGATGATATGATACGAAAGCATAACCCGTTTCTTGCTAAGTTTGTAGGCATCAAATGGTTTATGGGCGCCAAGGTCGTGGCTTGTGTTAACGAGGAATCCCTGTGGTTTCTTAAAGACACAATATGGAGCATTGGCAAACTCTGGCCTGGTGCGAAGCTGGACGTGGTACGGACTGACCAGGTTCCAGCTAGAACCATGATCAAGGTTTCGGTCCCGCCTACTTATACTAAGGATGAGACTATCCTGAGCCTTATTAAAAACCAGAATCTTGAGCTCGGTTCCGATGATTGGTCCAACGTCAGGGGGCTAGCAAGAGATAAGGATAATGGTTAAGATCTCTGGTTTATGGTTGGATCAGATGCCAAGGACCTTATCTTTCGTAATAATTGCCAGCTCAAACTGGGTCTGGGAAACTTAAAAGCGATCTTAATAGGAAATGATGCCAGGGCAGGAAAAAATGCTTAGGAAAGTACATATTAATCTGTATCACACCAGAGTGCCGTTCGAGGACCTGCTGGGATTTATAGAGGAAACGATGATATACACGGGTTTGGGCCTTAGTCGTCGCGGTTACCATCTCTTCTCCCCACAGATCCTGGGTAAGTCAATAACCTGTATCGTGATAAGAGCTGGGCTTAAAATTCTTTTCTCTTCTCGTTAAAGCAATAAGGACCTTACAGTGTTGGTATATGAGAGGAATGATGGCAATAGACTTTATCTTGCCTCCGCGTTTCTCCCCTACGGAGAGGAAGACCCTCCGTCGGAGTACATCAGAGCCTTCACTCGACATGCGAAGAATGAGGGTAACGATGTGCTCTTGTGGTATTATGCTAATGCCCATCACACTCTATGGGGGAGTACGAATGGCTTCTTGCTCAAACCAATCTTGTTGTGTGTAACAGGGGTAACCACCCTACTATCCAAAATAAGAGCCGGGCAGAGGTTATTGACATAACCCTGGCGTTAAATAGTTACTCCCCGACCATTGACAATTAATGAGTGTTCTTTCTCAGATTACTTTAAAATATGTTATGATGTAAGATGGCGCAAGGAGAAACAGTCCCCATATAGGAACCCGAAAAGAACGAACTGGGAGGACTTTTCTAACATTATTGACCACAAAAAATGTGTATGCGAGAAACAATGAGGAGTCTCTCGAGTTGCTCATGAATACACACTTTCCAGGCTGTTCAAGCATGGATAATGAAGATGGTGATAGCATTTTCAGATCCAATGTGCCAACCTTGGAAGTGATAGATCGGTTGAGACTGCTTTCCATGAGGTGGTTAGGGGCATTGAAGATGTATTGCAGAGGAATGAGTTCATGCCGGCAGCCTTTCTTGATATTGAGGATGCCTTCAACAAAGCCAAGATTGAATCAACCCCTGCTGCGCTGGGAAAAATTGGTTCACATCCATCGATCATCACGTGGCTTAGCAACATGCTTCGCTGCCGGGTGATTAACTCCAATCTAGGATCGGCGACTTTAAGGAAGAAGGTCACGAGAGGTACTCTGCAAGCAGGAGTCATATCCCCTCTTTTATGGAATCTCGTTCATAATGATCTTCTTCTAAGTCTACGAGGAAAAGGATGTAGGGTTACTGCCTATGCAGATGATTTGGTCTTAATGGTGGCGGGTAAGTTTTTATCCATAATCAGCGAGTTATTGGAATCATTCCTAGCAATCACCTTGCGGTGGGCTCAGCAAAATGGTCTTGGGGTTAATCCGGACAAGTCCGAGCTGGTACTGTTTACAAGGAATCATAAGATAACCAGCTAAAGATTACCGTGTTTAGGTGGGTCGCAGCTTAAACTTTCGCATGGAATAATTCTGGATTCGAAACTCTCGCGGTGGAGACACTCTGAAGAAAGAATGTAAAAGGCTGAGCGCATTTTATGCCTGCAAAAGGACGTTTGGTAAGAGATGGGGTCTCCAACCGTACATTGTACATTGCTGGATGTCATTCTAAATCTAATACCAGTAGGCACTTATCTCAAGTACACAGGTGCAAGAAGTGCAGTTAGACTCCGGGAACCCTGTGTAATGGGCCACAGTAGCAGTAGTTACATGCTTGTGGTGGAGAATGTGACTATTGTGAACCGGATTTAAAATGGAACCACATCTTTAAATCGCGATTCCAAGATAGAGATGATTGGAAGCAGGGTAACGTTATCAGACGAGACGAGCTTTCTATCTATACATATGGCTTCAAAACGGAGGAGAGTACGTGGGCGGTCGTCTTCTCGGAAGAGTTAAATGCTCAGTTATTGTTCCGTCTACTAAATTGGTGTTCCAGGCAGAGATACGTGCAGTCTAGCAGGCAGCAAGGTTGATAAATACTATGAGGGAAACCCTGAGAAGCAGCTCTGACGGCTCATAGTATTAAGAGTGCCAGGAGGGGATCGGCAACGCATATCTCTTTAGCGGCAGCTGATATTCATAGACCGATACAAGACATCATTTCGAGACTGGAAGCTAGTACCATGGAGTTAGCAGACAACATGTGGCGAATGAGTCTGGATTTACTGTTGCTAGGACACTCTGACCTAGTTACCAACCTAAACGGACCTCCAAGCTCCTACAATTTCATAAGAAAAGAATTCGGATGATGATTGGAATCTCAACAGGGCACTGCGCAATTGGGTCGTTAGCCCAAAGGATGCGTGTTCCATACCAAGACTTCTGTCGTAGTTGTGAAGATGAAGAAGAGTCAGAGATTATTCAACATCTCCTATGTGACTGCCCTACTCTTCTTAGAAGACGTGCACGTTTCCTCGGGAAACCGTTCTTTGATGAATTGGGCAGTTTGGCAAAGGTACCACTATGACACCTAGCTCTGTTCACGGAATCTTCAGGTTGGTTTTAGAAGCTGAGGGAGACCTCTAGGACCAACTGACAGATGTTCACACCAATCTTTTTTCTCTCTGCTTCACAGTTTGAGTTTCAGAAAATGAAAGTGCTATTTTAGTTAGGGGTTGGGGTTGTTTGAATATCCCAGATCTCGGGAACAGGGACACATATAGGAACGAAAAACTATCGTATGTTCAAAGCGGAAATCAACCATTCACATTCATAGAATTTCAATGCAATCATATGAACGGAATGGCTGCGCATAACACACGTGCATAAGATAAAATTTTTCATATATTGTATTTAAATGATGATGGTGATGCTGATAATGATGGATGTCGCTTTTTGATTTCGAATTGAACTTATGAGACCGAGAACCCAAGTTTGTGATAAAATGCTATTTCTAAATGAAAAAAAAAATCATGTCAAAATCATTCAATTGCACAAACTGCCCAAATAATTGAAGAAAGATTTCCTAAGAAGAGAAGGGCAGTTAATTAAAATTGTTATGGAGATCAATTTGGGTTCGTCATTCCTATTATAGACAACGAATCCCACAAGTGGTTGTCCCGGCATCACCCGATATCAGTTTATATCAATGAGTTACAACAGCAACAAGTTTAGACAAACACTTACAATGTTGAGTTTCCGGTAGAGTTCATTACATTCATCTCTTTAATAAAACATTAAAAGGAATGACAAATCATTATTGCAAATGTAGATTCGTAGATATAGTATTAGAAAATGCAACAGGTGATAAGTTCTCTAACATAGAAATTTAATTAATTTTATTAAGATTTTTTTTGGATTTTTATGCATTTGTAGTTTTGAAAGTTTGACTAAGGGGAAAACATAAGTATAGTGTAGTAAGGGGGCAATATTCGAAAATCACTCTCCTGGAAATATTCTGCTGAATATCCCTAAAATAAGATATTCTAATAAAATGGAGAAAACTTAATATAATGTTAAAGGATTCTGTTAAATATTCCTTTAAAAATATATTCTACTGAAGGATTAATGTGGAGATTCTCCACTGGAGTTAAAACTTAACAGAACTTTTCTGTTCTGTTAAATTACCTTCAATAAAAATAATGTTAAGGATATTCTACAGTAGCTGTATAACACATTTCACTAATGTTAAAGGATCTGTTAAATAGTCTATTCGAAGGATATTTTCCTGAAAAGTGAGAAACTTGAATAGAATATTTGAGATATGCTAAGTAACATCTCCTGCTTTAGATATCCAGTTGTAGAAGTTGTAATTGAACAATTCTTTCGACTCATGTTAATCGTTTCTATTAAATTGTCCTTTATAAAGAATTTTAAAATAAAGAGTTGCATATGAATTTATGTGAATAATAAAAATTCTTTAATTATTATATTTAGAATTTGAAAAATAGAACAAAGCCATAAATCAACTCTAAATACATTCAAACAAACACACACACACACTCACAAATATCATGTTCATTTAAATAAATATTAAGAAAATCACGCACGATCATTTTTTCATTTATGTAAATTGGCAAGGGAACTAATCTCTTCAATCAATCAATGAATATTAATTGAAACGATTAAATGTTCACCTTGGGACAAAAAAGAAAAATTAAAAAAAAAAAATATAGTACAACAAGATGTGTGTATGAATTCTAAACTTAAATGTAAATAAATACAAATAATTTTGATATGATGTGTTTTGAAGTTAATTGAAAAACATTAAAATCGATGAAAGCAATTTGAATTGTTTTCTCTTTCGTTTAAAATGAAATATTAATGAATAAAAGTTAAAACAAGGCAGAAGAGGTAAAAGTAACATAAACCAAAATTTAAGAATTTATAGAATTTATTAATAAAATAAGAAGAGAAAACCGAAAAGTTTGATTTTATTCTTAATACAAACCGAATAATAAGGAACACAATATACTCGTACATAGGAGAAATATTTTTTTAATATAAATTTCATTGCTTTATGTTTAGCGCTGTGAACGAATCATGTGTAATTGAATTTTTTTTTGTTTTTAATGAATTTATCAAAAAACATAAATGCAAATATAAAATTGTGAGTTTTAATTCAAAATTAAATTTATTATAATTTCTAATCGTTTTTATTATTGAAGAATTATCCTATTTTACTCATTTATACGGAATTTTTAGCCTGGAGATCATTTTAAAGCATTGTCACAGAATTCTTGGGAAACAAAAAGTCTGACACTTATGAGGAACTGACTGAAAACTTTCTGAAAATTTCGTTCTAAAAATGGCTTGCAGAATGCCACTAAAAATGTTGTGGTTGGTTTTCCAGAAAATTAAGGTTCCGTTAGTGTTGAGTAGGAGTGGGGTTCCATAAGGATATTTTAACAATAGAACAAAGATAACAAGGCCACTGGGTTCTTGCAATGATGGGCATTATTGTTATAAAAATCAAGCAAGGAATTGCATTTGGGTTTATTTAACATAAATTTATTAACATTTCTTATTATTACATTTTTCCCTTATCCTTAAAACATCCAAACAGATACAACCCCTTAATAAAATACATTTTTGGGAACACCTGTTCATAGCAAAGAGGAAATGGGAAATTGTTTATAGCACATAATGCTATAATTTAGCTACTATAAAATTATAATACGAATTGTTCAAAGGTGGTTGAAGGCTAAAATTGAAAACACCATAGGTGGCATATAAGAAATAATCTAAAAAAAACAAAGATGACACTAGTAAATTATGGCATTTTTTTGAAAAACTCATAGAGGACGCTTAAGAAATTATAGAAAAATATTTGACAACAAGAGGGCTAATGAGAAAATAAAAGAGAAAGAAATTCTTGGTGTTCGTTAGAAATGTCGTTTGTTCGATGGTGTTTGATTAAAACCGAGTGACTCAAATATTAAAAATGTTATTGAAAACTGTGAGTTAAAAGTACTCAATATTGTAGGATTGATTGTCAAGGAGCATATTAATAAAAACTTGTGTAGAGAGAGTATAATATAATGTGAATTAAGTTTTACATTCGACACATTATCAATCGAATTTATAAACAATTTTTGTATGAACAATGTCTGTTTGTTATTGCACTGTGCTGCCAAATTTTCATTTGAATGTACACTTACCAAGAACTGTAGTTTATTGTTTTCCTCTGTAATCTGCATTTAAACAACTTAACATATTAGTTGATTTTAAGCATACATTTTTTGTACACATTTTTCAAAATACACAAAATAAAATTTAACATAATAATAAAAATGTTATGACTTCCAAAAGCAAAGACCCATTAATGGAATTTTTGATAAGTATTTTTTTTTTTTTATTAATGATGAATATTAAAACTAATTTAGTACATTTGTGTCAAACATATTAGATAGCATATGGGTGGCATATAGCCTTCGCATTACATGTTTATGCTTACTAATTGTCTTATGAGAGGACTATCTGGAAAATAAATCATGGCTATATAGATCTCGTCACAAGATCACAAGGGAGAGACGTTTGAGTTTACTTGAGAACTCTTTCTGCATAAGCTCCGCTGCAAGTGGGTTTGAATGATCATTCAGCCTGTCATTGTAACGACTGCTGTGCAAATTAATTTCGTCCATAATTGTAGGCATCCGAAGGTCGTTGTGAATTGCTGTATTCGCTGAATCGTGTTCTTATTTTGTTAACAAAATTACAAGAAATTATAGAAAATCGCTCTGTTGCTACCAAACTGGGCTAAGTATAAAATGTGCTTTAAAGTTTTAAATAACAAATCTTAAATATGTATTTATTTTCTCCCTAAATGGAAAAAGGAAGAAGGGAAAAAAAACGTTGTTCATCGTTTATATAACTGGATTTCTTAAGATCTTCGTCACATCTGTTGAGTAAAAGATTGTCCATATAAAGCTGAATGTACCACTGGAAGTCGAAACACAATCATGACCATCAATAAAAATGTATTCAGATAACTTAAAAATCCTACTTGCCCTCATCGGCAGTCAACATTGAGATGATATGCGTTCAATCTTCACGGCGATTATATTGCATGTGGAGTCAAGTTGACTTTAAATTTTTTACAGCTTTAATATGCTTGTGCCTCTACGAAGGACAACCACCTTGACGCGGTGTGGAGGCTTACACTGCAATGACTCAACTAACTACGCTGACGGATCTCATTCTCCGATAGGGCTTCCCATGTCAGAAAGGTAGCTTGAGGAGTGGTAACCAAGAGTTGTCAGGTCTGGTTGAGTATCAATCCCATTTAGCACTGGTCTGGCTCTGAGTATACGACCCCATGAAGGCGTATGCCAACCCTAGCATGGCCTCCCTGCTTTTGCACAGATAACCATGGGACCTTTTTCAGTGACTACACTTTCGGTCGACTGTCGACTCTACCAAGCTCTCTGAGCGGAAAGGGCAGCTCTCGTGTGGGCCCAAAAAAATGTGGTGGCTCGCCCAACCCCCTCACTTGCTACTCAAAGGTCGACTGAACAGCCCACACAATCGGTACCATCGGATGCCAATAAACCCAGGATTATGGCACCTCGTCCCACCAGATGTTTTAACGAGGTGGCCAAGGATAGCCTCATCTGGGCAGTGATTGGCGGGAAAAATGCAGATGGCACTATCTCCACTGAAGCTGCGCTCCTTAAGGTCTACAGAGAGGTCATGGTCTCCAATCCAGGTCCCTGGCCTGCTCAGATCAACGTTCAGCGGATCTCTATAGGCAAGCCATTGGCAAGTTAGGAGAGCTATGGCCAGGAGCCAAACTCTCAGTGGTCATCAAGGACTAAATCCCCAACCGCCCACGCTCTAGAACTTGGATTCCTGCTGAGCCTTCCTTGCCACAGGACATCCTCGAGTTGTTGAGGATGAGTAACAGCGATCTGCCTACTCATAAATGGAAATGGCATGTTTCCAAGGTTGGTGAATCTAAGGGTTGGCTCCGCGAGGCGCTCATCGTGATAAATGAGGAGTCGCTCGCACCAATCACCATATCCAAATGGGAGATCAACTACTGTTTCGGGACGATCTCCCTTAAAGTGTACAAAAGCGACGAGCTGCGTACCAAACCAAAGGTCCAAATGGTCGAGCCTCAAGCTAATGCTGCGGCCGACCTGGTGCCTCCGAACAAGTCGGGCAATACGGAATCTGACGACTCAGTTAGTGTTATATCCACCTCTGAGCTCGTCAATGATTTCTTTGGCCAAATGGACTTAAGTGCGTCGGAGTCTCCTCTGTCCGAAGAGGAAAATCGCGACAACACTATAATTCCTATCCCCAAAGATGGTAAAATTAAACAAATTAACCTTCACCACTCCACCCAAGGACACGTGGAGTTCTTCTTAGTCCAGGAACCCTGGGTCATTAATGACAGGGTATGTAGACTCAACCACCAGGACTATCGCCTGATCTACTGCGAAGGCTCAGGTAGACCTAGTGCTGGCGTTATTGTCAAAAAGTCAATTAAAGCTCTTGTACTCCACAGGTATCTGGATAAAGACAACGTTGCCGTTATCGCCAAAGTGGACGGCACTCCAACCTGGATAGCATCTTGCTATATGGCACACGATCACGGACCAGCTCCTCGCCACGATATAGTCAGGCTTCTGGTTTCAGAAGCCAACAATAAGCGGATCCCTATCGTCATCGGTGCGGATGCCAACGCCCATCACGAAGTGTGCGGCAGCACGGACACCAACGAAAGAGGTGAGTCCCTTCTTGATTTTATCTTAGCCCACGATCTCTTTGTTACAAATCGGGGCAATGAACATACCTTCATGACTTCTAACAGAAGGGAGGTACTCTTACGTCACGCTTGTCAGTGACCACTCACTCTTACTCTTAAGGGACTGGAGGGTCTCCCAAAACTGCTCCTACTCAGATCATAGATATCTCACTTACAACATTGAATACTCAAGATCCACAGCTTCTGAGGTTGCCTCAGAGTATTCCAATAGAAAACTTACCGTCTGGACCAAATTTCAGTCTAGCATTGCCAACAGCCTTGGCCCGGCAAGTACTCGATAAGGAAATCCAAAAGACCTACCTGGATAACTTTCTGTGGCAATATAGAAAGTGTCTCCGAGACAAGTAGACTCCGCAGGATCCTCAAATCTCTCCAGGATCCCTGGATAGTGTCCAGAGACCTGATGGTAGCTGGAGACCTTGAACGTCCTGCTTCACACACTCTTTCCAGGCAGTGTGTGTCTCACGAATGTACCCATCTATGTAAGAGAGCCTTGGGCGCGAGTTGAGGCCTTAACCCCGTATATATACAGCCGTAGTGGAGCCCAACCTTCTATTATATATGGAGTCGTTTTCTGAACAGTATGCCAAATGTTCTGCCATTAGACTTAGCACCATAGCTCGCTGGACTAGCCATATACAGGGCCATGCAAGCATTCTGGGACGCGGTCCATCTGCCCCTGTGGTAGTCGACTATGTATGCCCCACACCATACTTTAACCGGAAATTCTCCACCCACATTCCCAGTAGAGAGGATTGGCTGGACGGTAAAGTTCTTAAACCAAATTCCATTGACATCTACACAGATGGCTCCAAATTGGAGAAGAAAGTCGGCTGCGGCATCTTCTCAAATAATCCATACTTAAGGCTCAGCTTTCGCTTGTCTGACCATTGCTGCGTCTTTCAAGCAGAAGTAATGGCTATACTGTTGGCCTCCAGGTGGCTTCTGGATAACGATGCTCCGTGGTCCCACATTAATATATAAACACAATGCCAAGCGGCAATAAAGTCCCTCTCGGGTGTATATACTACATCTAAGCTGGTTGCGGACTGCCGTTCCTCCCTAGACACTCTAGGCTGTCATCGAAACGGCCAGCTGCTCAATCTCGACAGAACCTCAATTAGCAAGACCGTAAACGTACTAACGGGTCATTGCATCATAGGCAAACATGCTGGAAGACTTGGTCTTCCGCATAACGACTTTTGCCGTAGCTGCGACTCAGAAAAAGAGGAGGAGGCGGTGCTTTACCTGATGTGCAGAAGAAGACGGAACCACTTAGGCTCTATGTTCCTCTCCAGCTTAATCGAACTATCACTCCTGCCAATTAAGGACATAGCTAGATTCATTTCAGAATCCAAGTGGTTCTCCGCACCTGACTAAGGGGTGTCGTGTCAACACTTTGCTGGTATCACAATGGGCCATAATGTTTTTTTTGCCTAAGTGAGCCTCTCGTCTGAGGGATGCCACATTATCCTAACCTAATATGCTTGTGGGGTATTGAGCTGGGTCTGTTGCATTTGCAATTGAAATTTATCCTACTACTTGCGCTTAAACTCAGTGCAATTAGAATAGTAATCGTTTGCTTTAAGACAAACTGTGAAACGGTTTTAAAACTTATATTTGACTAATCTTAATTACAGTCCTACTTCCTACGTATTCCCCCCGTTAAAAGTGATGCAAAGCTTTTAATAGAGGTGCTCTCTAGGCACAGAACTATGATAAACCCAATTCTCGATAAGCTCAATTCGTTTATGGTAAGCATTGAAGTGCTGAATTGTTCAATGAGTTTTATTATGCTGGCTATCATCCTTGCTTTCCTTACAATAAAGGTACAAGATGATTGAGGTCATTTTCTATCTCATACCAACCTGACAATAAAGGTGTCGGAACCTTCAATATTTTGAATGCATTTCCCCCCTTTTTATACCGCTTTGATTTATTTGCAATATTTAATGATACCTTTAATTTTCTTAAGATCATAGCATCAGGATGGATAGTCAAGTCGAGTTGACTTCCATCCGATCTGGTCGGCGATCTTATTGCAAGTTACTTCTAGTTGTCTAACGGCTGATCACATCAGCTTCTGTTTCGCAAGTGAAGTAACAGGCTTTTGTTTGCTTAAGCAATCCCGCTACTTGTACTTAGAAGCTGACAGCAAGGGGTATTCTCAAAAGTCAGATTCACAAAAAACAATTATACATAGTCACAATTACTAGGAAAACCCCCTAAAAAACAAACCAATTTACGTTTTTTAATAATTTTTATTTACAATGGATTGTGTTATGAAATATAGTACTTTATAGTACCCTTGACAAACACTTAATATGGAAAAGTCATATCGCAGCTATTACTCGATCCTGTTCCCATAAAATAAAAAGGCTGAACTGGCTTCTGAGGAAAATGTGCTAACATATCTTGGTTAATAAGCTTTTCTTACACAAACAAATTGTTGCTCCTTCCTGGAAATATGGCGTCCTTCACATCCCTCAAATCACAGGAAAAATCAAAACCTCAGAAGAATTTACAATAGCCCCTGGTTCGTCAGGTACTCGACGCTCCACAACGATCTCTGTATCTCTGAAGTTTTACAAGAAAATACCTTTCACAGACTTCACTTACACCCAAATCCGCTCGCAAATCGCAAACCAGGATTGTGGCACCTAAAAAAGCTACACCCAAATAACTTACCAATCACATAATCTATACATTTTCCTTTTTATAAACTGATTTAAAATCAATCCCTGTAAATTCTCAAGAATAATATTATTGTATATAGCGAATAGCAGTTTTATGTTCCTTATAATTAATAAAAAAAAATTAAAATAAAATATTTTTGTTGTTATTAGGGTTCCGTACCCATAGGGAGCTAACGGGACCCTATTACTAAGCTTACGATGTCCGTCTGTCCGTCTCCTGTTCTATATCATGAACCGTAATAGGTAGAGAGTTGAAATTTTCACAGAGTGTGTAATTCACTTGTGTGTAGAACGACAAATACTAAAAATACAATAGAAGCATTGTTCTTTAATTTAATCTTTTGCTCAACAATTTTTTCTTTGTAGTTTACTTTTAAGCTGTTAATTGTAGTATATTTTTAGGCTATTAAATATGTACATAATTTTATATTTTGAGCAAAAAATCTTGTACGATGGTACGGAACCCTCCGTGTGCGAGTCCGACTCACACATGGCTGATTATTTTCTACTTTCTTTTGGTTTCTTATTAATGCTTGCTTTTGCTATTCATTTGGTATACGAGTACAGAGTAGTTGCTCCTTTCACTTACAATCTCCATCCTTTATTCATTCATTTTATTTTCTTGAACTTCTGCTTTCCTCCCACATTTCCAATATCAACTCATTTATATTAGTTCTTTGTATGAATTTGTTAGTGTTTGTGTTTACATTTGCATTGTTGCTATTGCTTTTCTTTCACTTGACTTTTTTTCTCTGCATAATTTCCAATTTTTTTTTGTACTTATTTTTACCATTCATTGAACTTTCTGTGCTTTGCATTTCTTCGATTTGTAGGCAACTTTAGGTGCGTGTGTGAGCAAAGTACTTTTTAGTATCACTTCTTTTTAGTTCTTCTTACACTTATTTATATCCCTCACATTTGTATAAACTTGTGTGGCATTACTATTTTGTCTTAATGTTTATAAAGAAATGTAGGACTTTACCTAATAGTCTATGGTACTCCTAAATATCAAATGTCTAAGCTTACTTTTAATTTTTTGAGATACAAAACTGAAATTTTATACAGAGTTTTTTAGTTAGAGTTTATCCTTTTATCAGAGGAAATAATATTGTTGAATTGGTCAAAATAAAAAAAAAAAAAAAAATTACATCAAAATCTATCGAGCCGCTTCGGAGGAGTACAGTGACATAAAATCCGCACACTCAAATTTTATACATAAAGATATAAAATTCATAAAAGAATGAATCTATGAAGAGCCTATTTATTGTATAGGTTAATCTTTTAAGTTTAAATTTTAAATTGTATTAAATTTGTTGAAGATTATAAACATTAAGAAAACATGTGTTGATAAAAATTTTCAAATGAGTTTTTTTGTTTTCCAAGACATTTTTTTTTATTTCGAAATAAACAATATTTTCCAGTCCCAAATTTTCGATTACGAGAGGAGGTGTCGCCTTAAGATTCTAGTTTTTCGATTACTGGAAGAAGTGTCATATTGGTTAGACATGAAACACAATAGGACCTTGACTAGTTCTTTCTTGGCAAAATAAATGTTCTTTGATCTTTGTATATGTTGTAGTTACTAACATAGATTTTGTTTTTGTTAATGTAGTTTTTGACGATGCAACTTTCACTATTATGCTATTTTTCTTTTATATGCAGGGCGTATTATCTTCGATGAAACCAAAAGTTTAGTACATTGGCATTGTAATGATGGTTTTAAGGTAATTTTAATTTAATATTTATACACATTTTCCTCATCTTTTCTTTTTGCATAATTTATTTTCTGGAATGTGTCCGCATTAATTGATACAATAACAAATAAGTTTAGGTTTGACTTCTTTTAAGAAACTGTGTGAGTGTGTGTTTGTGTGTGTGTGTGTGTGTGTGTGTGTGTGTGTGTGTGTGGTGCACACACCCAACCCAAGTTGATTATCATAATTTGTTTACATATTCCAAGAAAATGAGGAAATTATGGTTTATTTTTAGAAAAAAAAAAAACCATTGTTATTTTAATGCACAAATTTGTTGAGCGGAAGAGTTAAGAAAAGTTGAATTAAAATAAAAAGAAAAAGAGATTTTCTAGCTTGCAGGCAAATTTAGATCTTCCCCTATTTAGCTTTCTTAGGTTACCCATTGACCCATTAAAGCTTTAACTTTTGTAAATACAAATATGTAAGTAAGTAAATAACCCCCATGATATTTAGTCAGTCAACCCTAAATGAAAGTTGGTAGAGTAGTTAAAGCGGCGGCTCTTTGCCAACAAAAAAATCTATTTCAGAGTCAAGTGAAAGCTTAGTAGGACTTAGTACAACAAAAACAAATCCAAACACACAAAATTCTACGTGCTTTCTTGGGTTATGAACTTTTTTTTGGTTTTTTTTTTTTTGCTTTTCAATTTTCTTTGTTTTTCTTGTTCAACTTCTGTTACGCTATTTATCTGTCTATCTTTCTCTTATGGCCGCCACCAAAGTAGGCAAAACTCGCACATATTTAACGCATATGAATATAAATGGAGCTGATTATAATGTGGCAAAGTCAAAAGTATCTAGACAAACAATGAAGGAGCCAAGCTGGCGAGCAAGCAGGCAGGCGAGCGGGCAGACAAATGAAGTCAATGACCGTTTGAGCTGCGTGGGCGCACAATACGGAAATGTTATATTATATTGCTTTAGATAATTGACATACGGACGATCATACATATATACGTACGTATGTTTAAATATGTATGGTAGTTAGTATTGAAATTGATATAAATACGGAAGTTTTTGTTTTCTTTTGTAGTTGAAGCCAATTGAAGGACTCTACATACTTACTCATACTCACTGGTATATTTAGTAGAAATGTATGTGCGTATGAGGTTGATTGCTTAGATTAAAGATTGTTCTAAAGGGATTATTATGGTTAAATATGTGGAAAACAATAAAAAAAGTTATGATAATTTTTGAAGCCAGTGGAATTAAAGACAATTATGGAAATGACATTGATGTTAAGGGAAAATCCTTATGAGACCATTTTGATGCCATGAATTCAGAGAAAAGATTCGACAATAGTCATTTGATATCAGATAAATAGAAATTATAGCTTTGAAAGGAATTTTAAATTATCTTTTGATTATTAAATTCTAGGATCCATTATATGTAATTTATAAAGTCGAATTCTAATTTCAATTCCCTAATTCTGAAATGATATAAATTTGGATCAAGGGAACTTCATTTTTTAATTTAATTATATTTTCAAAGGATCTATACATATTATAAGACAAAGACTCCCTCCACGTTTGACTGTCTGTATGTTCGCAATAAGCTCAAAAATTACCGAACTACCGAATTCATACGGTTTTCACCAATGGACTGAGTGATTCATAAGGAAGGTTTAGGAAGTTCGATAATCCCAATTAATATCAAAAAATCAAAAAACCTCAGGTGTGCTAGTGAGATGTATGTCGTCTTTGTCAAACATCTTATGAAGTCAATTAATCAGTACCCACTTATTTCTTGGGAAGGAGAAGCACAACAACATCTGCTCCGGTACCTAGTCTAATCATAATTATATTATATATACAATTCTTTTGATTTTTTTTTTAGTTTTTGCATGAAAAGATTTTGCATTTCATCAGTTAATAAAACAAAACATTTCAAATCATGATATGACAATTAATTTAGGACAAGATATATGTTAAAATATTGAAGACTAAAGGTATGCTAGCTTCTCTGAATTAAGGTAAATTAGAAAGAATTAGAGTGTCTTTCCATATATCTATGTGCACATACCTGGAATTTCTAGTGGAAAGTAATAAACTGCTTTCGAACCTGAAAAAAAAAATTAAAAGAAAATCTATAGTATGTGGTATAGGAAAAGGGAAACTATAAATAAAATATTTTAATAATAATATTCATTTTTGATTAAAATTTATTTTGTACGATACTTCATTTTTGAAAATTTAAATTGAATTCATTTTAAAGTACAGTTTCCTCTTATATAAAAGTGACATTAGCTAAGAAGATTGGTAACATTTCTGCAAAAGTCCTTTTCAAATTCACTCAACTTTCAACCAATTAATTTTAAAAGAAAAACCGTTACGAACGAACTTAGCTCAAACAAAGGACTGTTAAAACATCAATAAGTACCCCTTAAGCAACCCCTTTCTCCAACATATTTAACAGCGGATAATACAAATGGTATGAAATGCTCCCCTACAACCGCGACCGCTCTCAATATGCTCACGCTGCTTCAGCTCTCTTCATACAAGTTTGTCGAACATTTTCATCAAATATTCTCTCTCAATCGAACACGAGCTCAAACAAAGAACTCAAAATTATCAAAGGACGTATATTGGCCCAATAGAATAAGAACAACAATACCAACAACTTCAAGAGACTGAGACCGATGTCAAACCGAAGGAATTTTATAAATTTCGTAAATGTTGGCGGCGCATTAGTAGCGGTAAGAAGAAGCAGCAGTTGTAGTAGAAAGAAAAATGTTGCCTATAAGTATAGAATAATATAAAAGTAGTATAAGCCTGAGGACCTACCTCAAAGTTACTCATTTGGAATAGACAATAGGCCACAATTTTAGACACGAACAACGAACGAATAAACGAAACGATTTAATATGGAAAGGAACGAATAACGTGGCTCATACAAACATACATACGAGTACGTGTAATGTAATGTTTTCTTTTCGCATTATTTTTTTTTTTATTTATTTATATGAGTTCAACTGTATGTGTGTGTATGTGATCCTTGCTGTTTATGTGCCAACAGCTGCGGTAATATTCACAGAGAACCAAAAAAAAAAACGGCATTCATTTGTACCTGGCGCAGTTTAGTGCCATTTTTGGTGGTAACGAGGACGAGGCTGCTTGCTGTCAGTATTTTTTTTTGTTTGATTCGAGGCTTTAGGGCCACCAGGCCAGGACACCAGTAAAATTGGTGTTACTTGGTGTAGTGAGCCAGTATACGGGTGTTCTGTCTCTGAGAGAACTGACCAAAAAATGTACACAACCAACCGAATATAAATAGTAGTACACACGATAAAAACCACTATAAATGTTGTTGATGTTGTTTTTATTGTTTTTATAAGAACCTTTTTGGTATAGTACTGTGTATATGGGAAGGAGTCTGTTCTTTTTGTTGGTTAGTAGCTAGAGGTATGGACAGTATTGAGCTGAACTGTCTGTTCATGTATGTCTGAATACATATTAAAACAAAAAATTTATTTATTTTGGTTGATGTATTCTTGTGTAAAATTTTGGTTTATTTGCCGCATTGCGAAGCTAAAAAGGACGAATGGACACCGGATGTTGCGCAGGATGGACAGGATATTACGAATTATTAACCTTTTTTGCTTTAATTTCATTTGCGGGTGACTGAGTTTTGTTTCGCTGCAATTTACTCAAACATCAATGCCACAGGACATTCTTCTTTGGTCCACATACAATGTATCATATGTGTGTTATTGTCCTTCTTACGTATGCACATGTATGTAATAGTGTGTGTTCACATGTTGGTCGTTCGTTTTTTGTTGTTGTCAATAGAAACCGCAATGGAAGTCACAAATTTTCAACACACAAAAATGTCTGTCGTCTCGAGTTACGCATCGGATGTGGATATTATGTGGCAACTTGGCCTGCCGCCGTCATTGCAGCATCCCATATACATACATCCTATATCCTATCCTATATCCTTGTACTTAGTATAGCCAGCACAATGTGTTACTAGTTGTTTACCTGTTTTTTTTTTGGCATTTCGATGTCGTCGTTGTTGTTCTTTTTATTGTTGCTATTCTAGTTTAGTTTCTGAGCATTCAGTCACCTCGAGTTTGGTCACTTGCTTCATGTTGCAGTGGCATAGCCTTTGCGGTTTTACTGTGGTTTTTGTGGCAAAGCTTGGCTGCAATTTAAAGTTTTCTAGAGTGTTTTGCTATAGGTGATTTTAAAATGAATGAACAAAGGAATGAATGAATGAGTAGATGAATGAAACTTTTGTCTAAAGGCTTTGAAGGAATTTTAATTTTAAATAACTTTTTAAGGATATTTACTTTTTGGCCAAAGTGTTTTTGTGGTAAATGAGTTGTTAAAATACAATGTATTAGTAGTAGTAGAAATAGGTCTATCGGATTTTTAATTGCAACATTTATTATTATAATTAATTTTTGATGGGCAATTACTGAAAATGGGCACAAAAGAAGGTTGCCTCTATTTTAGGAGAAAACTTACATACATTGAGAAAATTAATTAGATGAAATAAAGAAGTGGGGAAAATTAAGAAATCATGAATTTTAACAAACTTTTAGGGCAGTTTAAGTCCTAGTTAATTGAAATTTAAAATTTATGAAGGTTAATTTTTCCTTTAGAATCGCTTAAATCTTAAAATTTGTTAAAGTCAAGTTGAATAGCTTCAAAAGTTAGTGTCATCAAGGAATACGAAATATATAAAAAATACACTTAACATTGACTTGGGATCTGTTTCGTTATAATCTATTTATATTTTCCGGAAGAATTCAACCTGCATCTTCTAACTGCAACAATGACTAAGTACAGGGTGGCGCAATAGAACGTACATTTATTAAGTATAGGCTAAAAAAATAAATACAAAAGGTATAGTTGAAATAAAAGATACGATGATTAGGTACTTAAATGTAGTTTATTTTTTAAAAATAACATCATCTAAATGACGGCCCTCTCGAAGACGGCACTCCTCTAAACGCGATCACAGACTTGTGAAAACTCTTCTCAATAAATCTGGGATGATTGCTGCTATTTCTCCACGGATATTTTCCTTTAGTTGACTGATGTTCCTCGGATTGTTCATGTAGACTTTATGTTTGATTCTCGTCGTTCCAATAACGACAATTTTGTCGGTTTACGAACCCATTCAAATGGAAATGAGCCTCGTCAGAGAAAAGGATGTTGTTAAAAGTGGAAAATCGACTAAGCATTTCTTCAGCAAATGCCAACCTTGCTCCGAAGTCGGACTCTTTTAGTTCCTGTGTTAACTGGAGCTTATAAGGATGCAGTTTAAGATCCAACTTAAAAATTCGCTGTAAGCTTCTTCGCGAAAAAGATGACGCAATATGCGCGTTTTATTACGCCACCCTGTAGTATGACGTGGTTAAAGAAAGTTCAACTCTGAAAATCTTTTGAAAATTGGGGTGACACAGAAAAATGGATAAGAATGATATACATTTATATATACAGTCGAATTCCTCTATGATGAAATCATATGAGGCCTCTCTATAACGAAGTAATTGTAACGAATTCATTGGGACCGGGCACTTTCTTTGTTTTAGGGACCCCCTACCAACGACTTCATTATAGAGAGGTTTTCGTTATTGGGGAACAGACAAATTTTTTTATTCTTTAAGGTATTTCTACACCATTATCAACAATTATATAGCCATTCAATAACCTTTCGTACAAATCATCTTCTTTTTGAAACTTCAACAATATTGGTAGAGGCATATTGCTCTACTCATCACAAGAGTCCAGCTCCATATGAGTACCACTAGTATCTTTTGCAAATCCTGGTTTTTTGAAAAAGTTTGTAATTGTTTTTGCTGTCTTGTTCCAAGCTTTATTTTATTCTCTTATGGCATCAAGTAAAGAAATTGAATCATTTTCTTTTAATCTCAATGTTCTTTTTCTGTATTTTTATAAAAAAATATAAAAACGATGTCTTCGTTATAGAAAAATACTTGTTCTTGAGGAGTTCGTTATAGAGGAGTTCAACTATGTAATAAAATAAATTTCTATAACTTTTACACTTGTATTTAATTTGCCTTGATATTTGTAATGCATAGAAACACATTGATAGGAGTCCAAATAAAATACTACACATACATGAAAATAATCATCCTGACTATAAGAATTTGAATGGAATGAAATTTAGGCAAATGGTTGATTTGGATAAACTTGAATTGAAATTATTAATTAACCTTAAAAACAGAGAATTTTATTTTCTTAAGTAATAAATTTGAAAAAACTGTCAAATCCAAAATTTTAAATCAAAGAGACAAATAATGTCAATAAAATATTTTATTTAGGAAATACGTTTCACTATTATCATTATCAAGATAAAAGAGTTCAAGATGTATCCCTTACAAACTTCCTGTAGTGTTTTAGATTTTGGTGTCAATTTTATGACTATATTATCTTGTATAATCTTCATCATAAACATGTTGTTGCCTTTAGCTATGTACCATAAAGATGGTAAGTGATAAATAAAATGTAATTTTTTTGTTAACACTTCAATCAATTCTCATCAATTTTCTTCAATAGCTAAGACCACATGCAAGAATATTATGTATATAATATTTGCATTTATACTGATACTTGGTATTTGTAAGTCAAGTTCTTAATTAATAACGCCTATTTGCTAATCTAAATCTATTAATTTTAGGTTACTATATATATTAGTTTCTATTGGTGTTTCCCTTACTTTATTGATCCTACGTATTGTCATAGTATTGCCATTATAATCGAAAAAAAAAACAACAATTTTTTACACTATAGTGAATCTTCTTTTTGAAGGTAAGTTAAAGATTTAAGTAAATAAGCGGACATTGATTATTATTTTTATTATCATTATTGTGGGGTCAAAGCCTGACAACCTTATTCATGCTACCCACTATAAGCAGATCGATACACAATGCGAGAAGAGGAACAGTAAGAATGGAAGCAGACAAAGGATCGATACTGAAATGAGCAAGAGAGCAGTTGGAGTATGACGAAGATGGTAAAAAGGCTTTTCGCAAAGGAAGAAGTAATCAAGACACAAAAAGATGACAACACCATGACGACCGATTCAATTCTGTTTAAACGTTAAATCTAAACACAAAAGTTATTTCCTAAATTTACTTCACTAATAAATTATAATCTTCCATTAATCCCTTTTCTGTATAATCAACTGCAATTTATGGCTACTTCATTTTGGTGGTTTATTCTTCCCTTAAATTGATAAATGCAGCATCTGCATCACCAAACTGAGCAAACTTCTACATATATTTCTTTTTTTAAAACAGTAGGTCATACGTAAGTATATCCTGTATTGGATGACAAACTACAGTCCATGAGAATATAAAAAAATGGCATTTTCTTTTGGGTAAAGCATAGAGAAAAAAATACTATATTTTTACAGGAGTTGCTTGTTGTTTTTTGAAAAAAAATCAAAAGTAGAAAATTTCACTTTTCTTGCAATATATTTAACAAAAAACTTGTAAAAATATTTTGGAAACTTCTGGAAATAATTGTTTATTAATAAGTAAAACACTCTGCTCTTGCCATCTACCGAAATGAATTTGGATAATCCCGTGAGTCTTGAGACAATGGCACAAATGACACATTTTAACCAACATGACTTCTGTTACCTGACACCTGTGGAGATAAAAAAGAGTCAGGAAGCATTAAACCACAATCTATGTGACTGGTTTGAACTTCTTGGAAGATCTTTTTTTTTATAAACTGACCAGTCAAAATTTGATATCAGTGACTTAATTTTTTTTTTTAGTTTGGTTTCAAGGGATGACTTTTAAGATTAACTAAGGATATCTGTTAAAGAATAAACATAAGAAATGTCATCATATAAAAATTAAATACAATGCACTATTATCAAAGGAAACGGATCAGTTCAAAGCCGCTTGCAAAATGTTCAAGAATGAACATGAGAGAATGTTCATGAATAAACAATACCAATTCTAAATATTATTCTTCATCTTTCATCCTCGACAATAGGCCGTAAGACTTCATTATGACACGGATTGCATATTCCATCCTACTTATTATATCCTCAATACTCTTAAATTTAAATCAATTTTTGTTTATGTTGCATAATAAAATATAATTCATTCTATTTTGTATCTTTTTATATAAACGACAATTCACTTTTTTTTTGTTAACCTGTCAAATTCATATTTAATTCCTCTCTATTCATTAGTCTGTCGAACCTTCCTTTTTTCCCATAATTCATTCGTAATGCTTCGTTAAATTCAATTTTGCTTTCATTTTCAGCTTAATATAATTAATGATTTGCGTTGTCCTGTTTAATGTTCCAGTTTAATTATGCATTAAAAAAAATAAATATATTGTAGTGATTAACAAAAAAATTAAATAACAAAAAGAATATAAAATAATTATAACTAAGATAATTAGTCATTTTCAACATGAATAAAAAGTAATTATATTGCGACATTGTTCATGATGAACAACATCAGCAACGAAAAATTAAAATAAAATAAAATAATCAATAAACCTTTTTAAGAGAAATGAAAATAAAATGGGAGCATACAATTTTATATGTACTATGATGATTTAAATTAATTATGCACAAACTTATTACACATGTATTATTTTTATAATTGTGTGTGTGTGTGTGAGAGAGAGAGAGAGAGAGAGAGAGAGAGAGAGAGTGTGTGTGAAAGTTGCAGATATTAATCAATACATATTCATAAGTATTTGGCGCATTGAAATTGTGGCCTCTGAGGGGAAGACATTGAGGCAAGCAAAGTTGTAAGTGATACCCATAAGCCATTGAATTAACCACAAAACTGACCAAGAGTATTGTACTTGTTATTGTTAGTGGTAAGTCCTTTGCATACTTATGCAGATGCATGTGCATGGTATCGATGTATCTTTTGTGTAATGCAAAGCCAAGAAGCCAACAAAAACCGCGAACAACGAAATGAGACCCACAGAAGTAACAGCAGCAAGAGCAGCTCGGGACGATTGATCACAAATTGAAACCAAAAACAACCACAATTACAAGCAAAAACAACACAAACACCATCATCAACAACACCAGCACCAACAATAACAACAATAAGGATAATAACAAGGACATTAAGATATTATTGTATATGCAACCAACGAACGAACGAAGGAATGAATGCATCAAATTGAATTGCAATTGATGACATTCCATTTATTGTGAGAGATTTAATTTTTTACACTTCACCCAAAAAACAAAAATATGCAAGAGGATAAAATACAAATAAAAGAAAATGGTGGCTGTCACTGATTCACCGATTGCATGAAAAATATTGTGAACAAACGAATCCTTTTTGTGTGGCAATGTGCCCAGGAGTGGCAACAATTGATAGTCAGAATGATGTCACATAGGCCACAACAAAATTGAAGTAGGCAAAAACAAAAAAAAAAAAAGAAACACGTTTGTAACAAACGATTGAGGGCACAATTTTGTGGGTTTACAAAATTGAAGAGGAAAAGAAAAACCAAAATTCAAATAAATAAAAATGTAACAAAATAGAAAAAAACAAGGATATTGAAAAGTGATTTAAATTGTCGGAAATTAGTCATTTGATTGTATAGAATTAATAGAAATTATCGAATTTACAATCTCATTCAATTCATTTAAAACTACACAGAGAGCTGAAAGAGGACTGACCGATTATGGCAATGTTTCTGAAACTTATTGGACCATATCCAATCACAAACCTAGACCTTCTTCTTCTGACTAATAGAAATTAAATTGGATTTTTTTTTTGTACCTGTACTAAATACAAATAAAGCATTAAAAAAAAAAAATTAAAAAAAATAAATTATCGTAAAGTTTACATAAGTAGAGTTGGAAGAACTATTTGCCAAGTGAATGTTTACTCTTTAAGATAAACATTCCAACTGACCTCAGACACATCCCACTTCGTCAGACAGGCTCAGCTTCAACAAAAGCTCGTGTTATCCAGTGCTACTTGTACATCTCTTTATCCATGCAATACCCCATTTGGTTGTTGTGTCTGATGCAGATCCACTCAGCCTTGTCAGAGTTATCATTACCAAGTTAACTCGACCTCTCTTAAAACGTAATCGGGTCTTTTGATGATCTTTTCGATGACTGCATTGGTCGAACATTTTGTTTCGAAGTGGGAAGTATAGATCTGCATGTAATGATTGACACTCAAAAAATCGTGAAGATCATACAACAAATACTGAGTTGTTTTGCTTTGAGTGCAAATTTTATCAGCTGTACGAGCATTCAACCAAAATGTGTGAATTCGAATAAGCGATTTGTTAATAGAGCAAAGCAAACATTCAAAAGAATCTGATTTAATCGGATAATCAGTAACTCATATAATTAGTGTCTGCACAGTAGCGGAATTTCGTGTTATAAAATTTATGTATAGAAAAAAATATTTCTCTTCTTCTTTTCCACTCAGAGTACACGAGACATTATCACAACAAAATAGAGTTTCGAGCTATGTTGTGCGCCGCATAGCATCCATTCAATTCGTTTGGTTTTGGTTCTCCCATAACCAGCTACAAAACTCACTCACACATTTTTGACGTAACTCCAACGCCGTTTTGAGTACACTTATGCAGGTCTCTAATAAGAATGTGGGTCCGAATGTTTTCCTTATGCCTTTTCAAACTTTTATTTTCTAAAGTATAAAATGTTTTTGAGGTCGAAAAATTGATTCGGTTAAATCTTTTAAAGAACTTCAACAATTTTAGATTAGAAGGGTGACTCCTTTTCAACAACTTCCTCGTCATTTCTCAGGGATTAAATTCTTTATATTATTTACTAATTGTAAATGAATTCATTAAATATTGGTAATAATAATGAGAGATATGTAAAGTTAATGACGAGCCCATGACCACAGTTTCAGAACCACAAAACAATTGATAACTGGAGGCAATGATAGCGAATGTGATAAAGCTGATGAGGATGGACATTGTTGCATGTTAATTGAATTGCAAAAAAATTCTAATAAAAATGAACAAATGACAACAAAGAATTAAAAATCAGAATTAAAAACAACAACAAGAATAATAAATATGTAACAACCATAACAACAAAACAATAATAAAATCAACAACAACGCCAACAACAACAAAAAGAAGTGAAATGTTTGTGGTATTTTATGCCATAAAAAGTGGCAGCAAAAACTCAAGTGAAATTTTACGAGCGATAAAATTGCACAAGATAAAGAAAAGACACAAAATAAAGCAAAAAAAAAAAAAATGTTATACAACTGAAGAGTAAAGTGGATGCAACAAAGTGAACCACGATACTAGAATGTACAAATGATGAGTGATTGAGCGAATGATTCAGTGGGTGGATGGTTGGGTTTGTGTCAAAGCTCCCGACTGTATGGGCAAGTTAAGGAGAAAACGAGAATATGCAGGAATTTATTGTATGGAATATAGAAATAAAAGAGAGTCTGAAATGGGCATTCAAAGGACTGCTGAACTCACTAGTCGAAGTGCCCAGTGTGTTGATGGTAACATGAAACGCCGCTATTGCCGAATCCACAAGGTTTGCTACCCCAGCGCAGCATGCGGATTTAATTAAATTTATTTATTTTAACTTTTTCATTTCATGCAAAAACTTGATCTTTCACTGATTTCGCTTTTTTTCTTAATTTTTTTTTTCAATGATTCGACGACATTTTAATTTGCATGTTAAGCGAAGCGTTAAAAAAACGTCAACGAATTCCCATTGAGATCCCATGGGATTCATGCACGAATATAATATGAAAGGTAAAAGAGAATTAGAAATCCAAGACAAAATAACGAGCACGGAGCACGAGTGAAGCACAAAAATGAAACTTTCACTCACTCACTCATTTGCTCATAAAATCCTGATTGAGTCCTGACTGGCATGAGAAATTTAAAACCGCGTACGCCTTGATTTGGCTTTGGTTTCATGAACAATCACGCACTCAGCGAATGGCTACAGACCAACCGACCGACTGACTAACCAAAGCCGCTACCGCATTAAGCAACCGCAAAAATCTAAGCATTGACGGTTGTGGTGATGGATATGTCGAAGGAGGCTCTACACGATGAGCGAATGGCGGTTGTTTCGAATGCCAATTAATCAATGGGCTAAGTGAAAAATGTGGACGTCGGTTTAATACTTCAACACTCAATAAGACCACTGACCAGAGCCAAATGGCATGGAACGAGAACATAAAAAAATATTAAGACAGTTTTTCTCTACTTCTCAGTTACTTCTATGCTATTTAGATCAAATCATAGATGGTTTGCCTAGATTATGACTATGTATAGAAGTATTTTTGTTCTTGTGATAATGCTACATTATTATTCTGGTTTGCATTACAAAATTTCAGCAATTTTAGCTTAATCAATTGACTTCACTTGATGCTGGTATTGAATAACAAATGAACTTTTATTAGATACTTTTAAATTCACTTTTATAAGTACAAGTGAATAAAGTTGCATCTTACTTACTCATTGTTTCTGCATATTAATGGAATCTATAGAATTTTATAATTTCTGAAAATAACTTATATTCAGTCTAAGTTCTTTAGAAATTTTTCAATGATTGTCAGATTTACTTACTATATTTAAAGTTTTTCGTTTATTATTTGCATCAACTGTATTTTGTTTAATATTTTCTATCTTTGATTATTTATGGTTGTGTTCCACTCATTGATTGCCTCAGTGAAGTGACTAATCTTTCTAAAAACAGGTTAAACACGTTCAAGATATTGTATAATATATTCTGGCATTATATTATACAAGAAAATCTTTTCTTTCATAACTAATAATTTTTTTCGTCAGGTTCAATCTTATTTTTCATCTCTGTTTGTATAAAAATAACCAAGAAATAAAAATAATATTTCATATAAAAAAAAAAAAACTTTTTGTTTTGTATATTTTATGGATCCACAAATAAATTGGCCAACAGAAAATCAAATTATTGATGACATATGTACAATATATGTGTAGAAATGTCATCAATAAATCAAAATTAATCAATATTATTGATGATGGATGGATGCATTATAACTGTCACATCTTTATCACAAAAAAAAAAAAAAAAAAAAAAATGAAATGAAATGAAAATAAATATGGTAAAAGAAAATTGAAGGATAAAAACGACTCGTGCGCAGATAATTCAAATAATTTCTTTTAATTAATAATAACAGTATGACAATATAATAATAATAATAATAATAGGAGAATGAATAATGGAAGAAAATATTGTAATTATGAATAAAGCTCATTATTATCGATGACTAGAAAACAAAAGAAGACAAAACAAGTAGAGAATAAAAATTATCAAAAAAAAAAAAAAAAAAAAAATTAATGTCATTTGATTTTTCATTAAAATGTAATTTATTTCTATTAAAGCCAGACACAAGTTAGTGAACCATGCAATTTAGAAGTTGGAGATATAATGAGAGCAAACATTAGCACGTACTAATAGCAAAATAGCCAGTGGATGATGATGATGATGATGATGATGATGATGGTGATGTCTTGTATAATAAAGCATAATTTTCTTTACTTTTTCTTTATACTAAAGAGCGAGAGAAAGCGTTAAATAAATTAAAAATAAATGAAAACGTCTAAGGCAAAACGAAGTCCTTTATTTAACTAGTAGTTTAAGAATATTATAAATCAATGAAAAAAGGAAGAAATTTATTTATAAACGCCATTATGTGCGTTAGTGGGTGTGCTGATTGAACTGCAGTTCATATGGGTAAAAACATACATAACACATATTTGACATGGGACCAACCAGTCACATCCTATAAAAGGCAATCAAGAATAATGAAGGGCTAAGTCACAAGGGCAACACTCACTTGTCTTAATAGTTTTCTGTGTGTTTTTAATGTGTGGTGTCTTAGGCAAAGGTTTGAAATACTTTCTGTAGAAAAAGGCCATTAACATATTTACTTGTGCGTACATAAGATATGGGATATTCTTTCTATACTATAAGCTGTCAATATTGAAATTTATTAGACCATAACAAAGGAGTTGAGTTCTATTACTACTATATTTGTGAGGTTGCATGATTTCTCGTTTGTGAATTTTATGTAAAAATCAATCATTTACGCTTGAAGAATTCTTAATAAATTTTATGTTTACCTCTATCAGTAGAACTAGTCATACTTCGTTTACTTATACTAAGTATGTTCGTAGTTTGATTCTATGAAATTTTAATTATTTTTTGCACTTCTTGCTGATGGGCATTCATTCAAAATATAAAGATGTGTAGCATAATTTTTTGGGCTATGCGTGTTGTTTTAATGAAATTTTTCATTAAGATTTAGGAAAATATTGCATATATGCATTTTAAGGCTAAAAGCAATCGTTGGAAATTGCTTTTCTAATTGCATTTCCTTTTACTTATATGTTATAAGGAACAAACAAATATGTGTATTTTTAGCATAAATTTTAAATTTTTGTATAATTTAAGGTGGCGTGCATCATCCCTTTTCAACTATTATAATTACAATACAATAATCAGTATTTTAGCTTGGGGTTCAAATGGAGTTTTCAACAAGATAATATTTCAAGGATGTGCTTGCTGTGTGTTAGATTTAGCAACACACTTGTGTCTGATATACAAAATGTCTATGTCGGTTGTCCTTGTCGTCGACATCATCGTATTATATCCTTTTGCATTTATTTGATGTTGCATTCGTTTTGTTTTTCTCTTACAGCAAAAAAAAACTCTTTCTTTCATTCCTATTCATGACTGACATGTAAATCCAGCGTAGCATAAGATAAGGAAGGGAGGGAATGTCGGGAAGGGCAGGGCAGGGCAGGGCAGGATAAGGAAAAGCTAGAAAAAGGAAAGACAAACGTATGCTGGCAACAAATGCTTAATGCTAACCACAACTGTCACGTCTCGCTGTTCCATTTTGTTCCATTCTGCTGCTCCATTCTGTTCTATTCAGTTTTGCTTAGCTTGGTTCTTTTCTTGTCTTGGTATTCTGTTCTTTAGTCCTGGCATTCGTAATGTCGCTTAATGCTCACACACACGCAATGGCGGCAGCAGCAGCACCAGCAATGTGGTGACACCCTCGCTTTACATTGCTAAATGCTTGTGTCCATGGTGGATTTAAACCCATTTTAATGCGGAATTCTTTTGTACTCACATTTGTTTGTCATGAAAATCGTGCTGGCCTTCGCCGCCATCCTTCTTTAGCTTTTTTTTTATTCTCTTTAATTCTACTCTTTTTTTTTTTTCATTTGTTTTGTCTTATTTTTATTTGTTTTGCATTCAAAATGCTGGTCATTTGTTACATTCATTTGCATTTTCAAGTGTTTATTTCATTTGCAAAAATCTATATAAATGAGTTTTGTTTGTTATGGTGTCTAGAGGCTATCAGTGTCAGGAAAGGACAGGACAGGACACACAGAATAGAATGGGGCAGGTTTGGACAGGACAAAGTCGTTGTTGGCGTTGACAGCATTTAACGTGATAAATGTCTGAATTTTGCGCAACATTTTTATGCCTTTCATGGTGCATTGCATTTATGTGGGCAGCTTTATTTTTAAGCTTGTAACATTTCATAGTCTCCACACTTTAACTTTGGTTTTGGTTTTTCACATTTTGTAATCTTTTCAAAATATTGCAAGTGGGTAAACCATTTCTTTATGGAATCATAGCTTTGTAAAAGAGTCTTAGGAACAATAAAAGGCTTAGTCTGTCTAGTTGTTTATTGGCTTTATAATCTATCATCATCATCTTTACAAATTCTAAACAATTTTATTGCTTCTTCTTTCAAAAATCCGATTTAATGACTGACTATGAATAAAGTTCCCATTCATTCATGATTTCACATTTTCTTTTAAAAACACACACACACACATATAATTCACTGCAGTCAGAGTAGCTTCCTGTGAGTTTTTACTATAATGTGAAAGAACTAATTTCAATATTGAATCCATTCAACTGGTGCCAATTCAGTTTCAATTTGGTAACATTTCGATTTAGTATTATATATTGAAAAGGAATAAATGATTGAAATTTCCTTATGAGAAATCAAAATACCAAAGAAATACTGCAATTATTGAATAAATTGGATTTTTGAGAATAAACTGCCCCAAAAGGTTGTTGAAAATTCATTCAGTTTTATCTGTCAAAAGCGATCAAAGGCCAAGTGAAACATACAAACATATGCAACAAAATCCACACATACCCTACAAATTCATTCATACACATTTGAGTTTATATATTGTATCTTTTTGCTTTTGTTTTGTGGTCAAAAGTTATTCAATTGCAAGATTACACATGCCAGATAAATGAACACATACCCATCTATCAATACATACATATGTACAATATATATAGAAGAACAGGCATAGCTCACTCAGCATGAGTAACAGCCGAAAGTATGCTGCTACAAAAGATTTGCTTTTTCATGTGGAAGCCACAATAAACCATAAAGTTCACTATTTTGAAATTGAAAGGGAAACGGAGAAACCAAAAAAAAAAGAAGAAAATACAAGAAACGGAAAAAATTCAACAAATAAAGTCATAAAACAGAAAGAAGGATGTGTAGAATAAAAAACAAAGAAACAATGAAAGATAGAATAACAGACATACTGTGTGCCTATTTCCACACACAACATCATTCAATTGTATAATACAACGATACATGGATACCTGTTCCTAGTAGTATTGTATGTAGTGTTTTTTATCCACACAAATCGTATGCCTAAAAGTATGCATCGGAATTGAAAAGAGGCAAGGAAAAAACAGAAAGAGATGAAGTTTAACAAATCCTTGAACTAACAGTGAAATATGCGTGGAAAACATAAGAAAAAAACTAAAACAAAAACAAAAAGGAAAATGTGCGTGTAGTTGTAGTGTAAAGTAAAAGCAAAAACGGATTTCAAGCGAAAAATCGTATCGCATTGGTGAGTGAGAAACATGGCATGACGCGGACGGAAGTAGTTTGGTAATACATAGTATGAAGTAATGGTGATAAGAAAAATTATGTAGTATGTAGATGTTGTCATAACATCATGATAGTTTACTATAAGGAGTCATGGCCATTATTTGCTTGTGACCTTAATATTGTAATAAGCTTCCGTCGTGTGACAAATCAGATGTTCCATTTAGTAAGTTTGAAGTATAAGCGATCACATAATTTTTTTCTGTCAAAAATTTCGAGTTTTGTGCTGAATTTGCGGGATTTTTTGATTTACTTCTTTAATTTGAAGATATTTGCAGTTGAGGCGCATCGAAGGCTTGTAGAAGCTTGTGGTGAGAGAAGTTGTAGTGAGTGGTTTCAAAAGTTGAAGAAAGGTGAGTTGGATAGCAAAGAAACAGCCGTAGCGGAAGGCCGAAAATGTACAAATTCGCGGAATCGGAATCATTATTGGAGGAAGATTCGTGTCAAACGCAAGAAGAACTTGCACTTACATTGGAAGTGACACATCAAGCAATTTCATATTATTTTAAATCGTTGGGAATGATTCGAAAGCAAGAAATTTGCGTTCCACATGAACTGAAGACGAGAATCAATGAATGCCAATATTGAAATGATGCTTGACAGGCATAAAAGAAAAGGTTTTTTGGATCATATAGAGACTGGTGATAAAGAATGGATTCACTACGATAATCCAAACAAGAGAATATCATGGAGACCACGTTGCCATGCTTCAACGTAGACAGTTAAGCCGAATACTCATAGAAAAAAAAAACTCAACTCATCTTATGTATTTGCTGGGATCATTTTGGTGTTGTGTTGTTTAAACCGAAGGAATCCATTACTAGGGCTCAGTGGCATCCAATTTGGCGGCACAACTTTTTTCAATGAAGAGTAAAAGAGATAAAATTTAATGCTCAAAATAAGTTAATTTTTCTAAAAAGAATCGCATGGCTTAAAGGAAATGCTGTAAAAAGTCTATTTAGTCGACTTCTGTATCTCGAAAGTAATTGTTAGACAAGATTATTGAAACATATTGATGCTTTGCTTGAAACATCTACATCTACAAAGCTATTTATAATAATAGAAGAAAAGATCATTTTCCAACATAAAATAAAGCTACTGTTTGGTTTATAATGGGAATGAGGAATTATTCTTAAATTTGGATTATCTTATTCCTATTAATTGAATTTTATTCTCTTTGCTATCTTTCCAATACTCCTAAGTTAGAGAATTGAACTATTGAATTTTATTGTATTAGTATAAGTAGATTATGAATATAAGCACATGTTGTTGGTAGTTGGTAGAGCTAGTGGAAATATCATTTCGACCTTATTCACTAGTGAAATCAAAGGTCTCATTATCCTCTTATTCAATAGTCCAATCAACTGTCTCATTTTGTCAATATTCACTGGTGAAATGACTGGTTGACAGTAATGCAGGAGGTGACAATTGACCCCTTCCAATGATATCATCATGTTTAATGCATCAGTTGAATATATATAAAAGGGGACTGAGTTGAATTTATGAGTTTTGGACCAGAAATTCATACTGCAGGGCAAGTATACACTATATTAGTATTATTAATATGTTAGTCTTAGGTGATTTTGGAAAAGAAATTGAATTATAATCATTGGTTTGACGTTGGGAGACTTAAAGTGAAAAGGAGACCAACTTAGAACTCTCCTGTTCCATTCCTCACTGAAGGTCGAGAATTCTGGAACCACCACAAGAGAGGAACAGCCAGCTACATAGAACCTTCTATGAACTTCTTATAAAATACAAAAAGATTATATTTTATAAGTGAACTTGTGTAAAGGTCACAATTTTTGATGATGTCTTTTGTTAATGGTTTCTTTTCGACTTAACAATTTTATAAGACACTTTACATCACATCAATTCAGCTCATTGTCATTATTCTGTCTAAATTACAAATTAGTTTCTTGGTTTCACTATTTTCGAATTCTTTAAATTCAATTTACGATTACTCAAAGATGTTAAGACACAAAAGCAATAAAAACGAAATGTGTTTGCTTTTGTCATCAATAAAAAAACAACCCGAAACAATAACAAATAAGCAAAGAATTGTTCTACTTTTTTTGGGGGGTGTTACAAATCATAAAAAGGTTCCAACACAGCAGAAGTATGATTACTTTAGTATCTGGATTTTCGTATAGTTTTGTATGCTTATTTCAGAGCTTTTGTTCGCCTTTTCACTTTTACACTCAAGTTGTGTGTTTCTTTTTTTTTTTTCTTATACAATATTTTTCACTACTATTCTTCAAAATGCCAATAATCGAAGCTTGGAAGCCTTAAAGTAGGCTATATTTTTTTATATTTTGCTATGGCAACATAACGAAATGACGACAGAATAAAGTTGTTCCTTTTTGAAAAATTGAACCAAAACAAAAAAAAAAAAAAAGGCATGAAATTTGTGTCACAGTCTCGAGAGCAGAAAATTAGTGAATTTATGTTTCTATGAAAAACCCAGTAAAGTTGAATAGTTCATTAGTCAATGAGCCTGCCAGTAGTGTGTGTGTGTGTGTGGTGTAGTGTGTTGGTTATAAATTTTTGGTTTAAATGCGTTCGCTCGCTCGCTCACAGATGCCGCAGTAAACTTAATCACCCAACGCAGTTGCTCATTATCGACACACTGTAATGTAGTAACTTGATTAACAATAATCACAACAACAAGAGCAACAGCAACAGCAACAGCAACATATCGTACATAGATGGGAATCAGGATAATAATGAACAAAGTCTGTTTAATCGAGGCACTTCAAAGTGCACATACACACATAAATATTTATCCAAGCACACACGTACCCTTGTAAACATATGTATGCCTGTGTAAAGAAATATTGCTTCTATATTAGTGAGCGGGTGTCTTTGCATGCGTGCGTGTGAGAGAGTGTTTACGCATAAAGTGGTTTATATTTGTGTAGCATATCTTTAGGCGCTATCAACCACAAATCTACATTTAAATTATGCAAGTTTGTTTTCTTTTTGTTGTTTTGTTTTTGGGCTTAGCATAGCTTTTTTCTCTACTCACTAAAACAAACTAAAAACATACAATACAAATGAATGTGATGTATCTGTGTGTGGGTGTGTGTTGCTCTTAAACTACTTGCGTGCGTCTATGAGTGTGTGTGTGTGTGTGTAAGAGTGTGTGTGGGTATTTGAGTGTGTCTTTGACCCAAAAGCATACTTAGCTTTTTTTGTGTGTTTCGTTTGTTTTGTTACACTTTCGTATCACATTTATTTCTGTTTAGTTCAGTTCAGAGTCTGTTTGTTTTTTTTTTTTTTGGTTTTACAGACTCACTCACTGACTCAATGACTAACTGACTGTCTGTCTGTCTGTCTGCCTGCCTGTGTGTCTGCCTTTCCATCTGTTTATACAGTATGACTGTTTGTCTCTTGGTACATAGATTCCAAATGTCTCATTCTTTGTCTGACTGAATCTCTTACACATTTGTTTTAGCACTTCTCTTCTTTCGCTTGCGTATTTGTGGTAAAAAAGGAGCTTGATCCTACTTTAAGTTTCTTTTGGCGTCTTCCTTTCCTTCATCTTCATCATAGTGACTCTGTTCCTCTGGTATTTATTTGTTTTTTTTTTCGCTTTCATGTTGGCTTGTACTATACAACTACAATACTTTGGTTTGTATGTGTATATTTACAATTTGAATTTAGTTGACTCGACGATGAAGGCGACTGACTATAAGGACTCGCTTGGTTTGCTGCTTGTTTCTGTTTCCTTCGTTCATTTGCGTAGCTCATACACTTGTGTGTGCTGCGCTCATTCACTTTGAGTATTGCATATTTTTAGGCCTCGTGCGCGCAATTTCTATTTTCGTATTTTCCTTTGCCTAGTTGCGTTTTGCTCTGTTTATTTGTTTAAATTTTATGTATAAATTTTTTTTTAGCCTCCATTTTCATTCAGTTTCTCACTCTCTATCTCTCCCTTTGTCATTTCTCATTCGTTTTAGTTTCGCTTCCTTGCTTTGAAATGTCCTAAATTATGCTACATTTTTTCCAGTTTTTTTTTTTATTTATTTTTACCATTTATATAAGATCGCTTTGTCTTTGTCAGAATTGTTTTTGGTTTTTCTTTTCTGGCATTTGCGTCCTCTGAGAAATTATTTTGTGTGTTGCATTTTTTCCTTTAGAATTCCTTTTACTTTTCCAATTTTCTGTTTATTTTCATTCTTTAACAAGTTTTTGTTTTCATTTTAACCCGTGAAATCGCGACAATTGTCTAAACTTAGTCAATGTTGCCTGCCTCCTTCCTGATGCTTGTTTTTTTGTTGTTGGTGCTTATTTAATTTGCCATTGACTTACACACAAAAAGAGTGACAGACAGAGAGACAGACAGACAAACAGATAGATAGATAGATAGAAAGTCAAAGAGGCACAACAAATGAATCCGGCGCATTCGTCACAGTCCTCAATTGTCATCATCATCCAGTCCAGTTCGTTTTGTTCATTGTTTGCATTTAATTGCTAAAAATGTTGCCTAATGCTAACGAGAAAAAGTCCAAACAAAATAATTGTAGAAACAGCTTTGTTTCTGTATAAAATCCTCACAGCAACATAAGCTTAGGAAATTTAATAAAACCCAAGGGGTTTAAAGAAGCAAAACCTCATTTCATTCTTTGCAAAATTTATTAATAATTTAATTTTTTCCATTAAAAATCACAGTCTGAGGTAGAAAGTCTATGCTCTCTCTTGGATTTGTTTTGATTTTATTTATTGTTCTTATTTGTTCATCTACGCCTATGAAAAATCTATCGGAAGCACTCAATTTTGGAGATTTTTCTCATTTGTTTGTGTGTGTGTGCATTTTTGTTTTGGTGAATGTAGTCTAACATTTGTTTAGTTTTTGTTGATAAGAATTTAATTAAAAATCATGATGATGCAAGAACTTTTCATTGTAATTCTCATGCAAAGAATGGGCGACGACGACGAGAAACCAATACAAATTTCGATTTCAATTCCAACATTGAAATCAATAATAACCTTGAACAAAATACCAATTCGTAATTTGCATTCGCTTACAAATGAAATCAAAATGTATGAAATTGCAAAAAAAAATAAATAAAATAAAAGCAAAGTCAATGAAAATTTTAGGCGATGACAATGATAATCATGAATATGCTGATGATGATGATGCTTAATGCTAATGCTGTTGGTGATGATGTTGATGATGATGAAATTCAATAGAGATATGTTGATGACCCAGTTGGGCATATTGAATATAATTGAGTTTATTGCATAATTGCTGCGAGAGACGTCGTCATCGTCGTTGTTGTCGTTGATGACTAAAATGGTTTGTCGTCGTGAATTCTTAATAACGAGACAATAGAAAATGGAGGAAACTAGACTGCGAAAGGCTTAATTGAATGAAGAATACTTTAAATTTTCTACAAATTCTTGTGATGAGGTCACTAAGGATGTCAAGGACATCTTTTAGGCAATATGAATGAAGCTTCATGTCCCCCATCACCACAAGTCTTCTATTAAATGATTAGCAGGTATTAAATTCATATTTCTCTGTAGAGCAATGAATATTAAGTTGTCATTGCAGACTCCCATGAAAGCAATGCTAAATAGCAGCTAAACTGTCATCATCAAAGCCATGAGGAATTTGTTTGCCAGGACAACGTCAACAATTTCAGAGCATTTGACCAGCACAGAAAGGAGTGTGTAAGCGAATGTCCTGGAATTCCCATTATGAAGAAATAATTATGGCATAGGAATTTTTATACTATATACGAGTATGTTTAGTTCAGTTGAGTCCAATTTAATGTAAAAGGATCACACACAAAGGATAACTACAGTTGCTGGTATCACCAAGGAATGGTGACAATGACAACAACAATAGCATCAACAACAACAACAACAACAACAACAGCAATATCCTGGTATACCAAGAAGAACACATGCTATGACATTACACAGATAGTTGGGTCAGTCAATGTTTGTGTGATAAAAACATCTAAAGAGGCTTATTGCCACTCACAATTGAAGCATTTTGAAAAAGACTATAAGTAAAAAAAGGACACTCTCTAAACAGTCAATATCGTTAGAATTTATGTTGATGAGACGACTACTACTATATACAATGAAATAGTCTCATCTATATAGTTCTATCTACAATAGTAATAGCATTAAGGAGACACTTTTATAAGGCTCAGTGTCAGACGAAGCCAAAAAAATGAAGCTATTAAGCTAATGAAATCAACACAGAGATACACACACATACACAAACTTCTATATAAGCACTGTTACTATAGAAGGATATCATCATCAACAAAGCAAACATTTAATGTTATTTCAAGAAAAGGATAAGAGAAGAATAAAAATTGTTTGCATACTCTTAGGCGTTCTAGACAAAAAAACGATTAAAAAGCAATAGAGAATAAAATTTATATACAATATCCTTAATAATATTGTATGTACATCCAATTTGTAGAAAAGTCTAGTCAAAACATAAAGAAATTAAAATAAACCTTGCAAAAAAAGATTGGAAAATTCTTGAAAGGAGAGAAAGTTGAAATTGAAGGACAAAAGAAAAGAAAAACAAACCAAACAAAAACATATTTATTTTGTTTTTAAGAAAACAACAAAGGCGAATATGATTTCTGTGAGGTAAAAGTGAAATTAAACCAAATTTGAGGGAAATTTAATTGAATAGCCTAGCTAAGCATTTTTTGTTTTTGTGGGGAAAATATAATAGAGCACAGTTCACAAATTTTACAGGTTGTTCTTTACCATAAGTGACTATATTTCATTTTGTTTATAAAGTTTAGCGCAGAAAAGTGTTTAACACGTTTCAAGTTATGTGAAAGAGAAGTCTATTACATTCTTCTTAGGGAGAGATCGTGCGGGTATAGCCATTTTAGTCTTCGCCTTGTAGAGCAGCGAATGAGGATGGATGCCAGTAGGTTGAGATGATTCAAAAGCCTTGACTGCTGCAAGAATAGATCACCTTTATAACCGTTGTGATCTTGTACAGAGTGGTATTACAAATGAACCAAGGGGCATCTTGTGATCCTACGGAGTGTGACACATCTGCAGTTTGGTAATGCTATAGGCACCTGCGGTGTCTCATATTTATCTGGCATAACGCCAAGTAGATATATTAGCATTTTGTTTGATAACGAAAGTTTATTGGAAGGGTGGAGGAGTCACTTCAGTTTCCTAAACGTTTGACAGCAGTGAGCCGCAACCATTTTCCTAGGAGCTCGCCATGTGAGGTGTTTATCCAGGAACAGACCAATATATTGGATTTGCTCCTTCTGTGGAATAACACTTCTAAGTGGAATTTATCATTAAATTCCAGAGCTTTGCCCTGGCATGAAACCTAATTAAATAATAATTTATTTTTTCCACCGCTTCATTATGTGACCCGAAGTTTTAGACTATGACTGTATCGTTGGCATATGTAGCAATCATTGCTTTGATTTTAATAATTATTGGCATGTCCAACGTATACAGTGTCTTGCGAAATGCTAGCCCTCATGCGTCTAGTGTTGGATCTTCTGTCTCTGACAGTCTTGATCGACAAATGTATCTCTTTTTTTCTCATTAAAATTTGTATCATTATTTAATATTTTTGTAATTATAATTATATTATACTATAACATAAAGACCAAGTGAATTCATGCTGGTGGTCAAATTTCTACCACAGTTCGATACTAGTTTATCTTTATTTTGATTTTAAGACTCAAGCAAGCGCTTTCGAGATCAACTCGAAATTAGTTTGGGAATACTACTGTAGAAAGTAGCATTTAAAATAAGAATTCATCTGATTTGAATGTTAGTGTATAATTTGTGTAGTACGCATATTAAGAATGAAGAGACAAATATATTTGCAAGAAAATGGGATTTATTTTTACCTTGGAGTTCTAAGCAATTTATTTTGATCAGAAAACATTCACCTTTATAAGACTCACATTTTCAAGTAAAAACAAAAATAAATATAAAGTTTTTGAGTCACCCTAATCTGCTTAACAACTTTTTAATTAATAGCAAAATAGGCCAATGAAAGTTAAGTTCAAGGCTCTCAAGAAATTTACTTGGCTAATTAGAACATCAACATCATAACATATTGTAGAATCAGAGATCTGACATAAAAACCAATTCAATAAACGAATGAATGAATGAATCAAAATGAAAGAAAAAAAAAAATTCTATGAATGGGAAAACTGAAAGTAGATTTTATATGTGTGTGTGTGTGTGTGTGTGTGTGAAAAAGTTAGCAAGGAAACCACTTCAATATTGAAAGGAACTAAGAATAAATGAATAAATACAAACATGAAGCGCTAGCGTTGGTCTTAATGTCTGTTTGCATGTTTATACAATTGTAAGAAAATAAAAGAAATAAAGAGAAGAAAAGAAGAAAAACTAAATAAAAAAAGTTACATTAAGGCAAATAAACAAATAAAGTAATACACAACACAGTAACCACACACATAGATAGACATTCATTCACAATATTGTGAGAAATGTTAAGAAATATTGTAAAAAAAAATGAAAAGAAAAACAAAGTATTTGCGTCAGTCAAGGAACATAAGTAGACTACACACTACTTATATATATACATATATATATATATATGTACTTATTATATATAGTAATACCTATACAATCAGCATAAGTTGTCGTTGCATGCTTGTTGCTTGCATGAATAACAGAAGAAAAGAAAAGAAAAGAAAAGAAAACATAGCATACTTTTATGGAAATTATTTGCATAGAAATGTGTTGCGCATGATGCAGCGCAGGATATAAGTAGAGAAAAATAAAACAATAACAAAAACTGTATACTGAAAACACTCGAATGCTGATGAAACAAAGACAGTAGTAGTAATATTGACAAACAGACAGACAAGCAAAATGACAGACAAAAAACTAAAATTGTAAAAAGTGAACATAAATAGTCAGACAGACATATAGACAGTTAGTTACAGACTTAGTAGTATAAGAAAATTGTAACATGATAAATGTAGATTCCTGCTACTCTGAAATTGTCTTCTTTATACAATATTATGATCGAGGAAGCGCGCTCGCTTACTTATTCAATTCAATTCCGTGCAAAGTTTTACTGTAACTTAAACCAACAAGTGGCAACCAACATCTCTTTCATCAAATCCATTTGTGCAATTTTGTTTCTTTTAGTGAAACTTCTATATTATTTTTCGTGAAAAAATTCTTACTTTTGTTTTTCTTTGTTTTATATAAATATTTCTTTTTCATAAATGCAGAAAGAAAAACGCAACATTTTTATGTTTGTTACAAAATTTTGTTGATATGCAAAAATTTGATTAAGAAAAATATTCTTTGTGTTCTGGTTTTTGTCTTCCTCAATCACTTTGAGAGAGTTTTGTGCTTTTATGACAAATAAAATTAAAACAAGAAACCATTATTTCTACTAATAAATTGTATTAGGAAAAACTTAAAATGGAAAACCATTAATTCTTCTGCTAAATTTTATTAGGAAAAACTTAGAATGGAAAATAAGTAAAAATAGATTTTTTAATGTAAATGTATTTTTAATTTAAAAACTAAAAAGATAAGATAAGATAAGTTTGGTGTTATTATGAATAAGTATGATGATGATTATTTGAAATGAAGATGAAGGAATGAGGAGTATCACTAGTCTTAAAACAAAGGAACATTATTATTTTGGTTCTGAGACAGCATCATCACAAAACCACAAGCAAGCTCAGGAAACGCTAAACTTTAATACAAAATCAAAACCGTTTGATTCTCACATACATTTTCAGATTTATATGGAACACAAATGAGATTATGTTTTTATTATTTACTTTAAAAAATTGACGAATAATGGACGAACACAATTAGATAAATGTCATCTATTTCATTTGATTTGGATTAAACTACAGTGGGGAGCACAAGTGGTGGTTAGTGGATTATATAGACATATATAGGTGAGCTGGGAATTCTCAATAAGCAGTATCCCATAGTTAAAGGAGTAATTAAAAAAAGTATATAAAATATAGAAGGTTTAAGCCAATTTTCCATGAGAAGATAATCAGGTCACTTTACATCAACAGCCAGAAAATCGTACATGGTAGAGGCATCTGAAAACAACAACCTCAAATTTCTTCTATTGATTTGATTCAAAATTGGCTAAAAAAAATGAAACACAAAAGTCAGCCAAAGTAAATCTACACACATACTACTTACAACTAGGAGTGCCCTAGAGTGTCAATAGATTAGCTATTCATACTCGTCAGCAATACTGTCAAATATCTTGGAATGTACTTAGATCGTCGATTGACTTGGAAACCTCAGCAAAGGCTCACCATCTAATAATAAAGACGCTGAAACCAATTTGGATGTATGGCATACAACTATGGGGAACTGTAAGTAACTCTAATATTGAGATACTACAATACAAGAAGATATCAACCAAAAACCTTAAGAATGATATTTAAAGCTCCTTGGTTTGCTTCTAATTAAAACATACACAAAGTTCTTAATATTCTTAAAGTAAAAGAGGATATCAGTAAGTACAGTATTTGGTATCTGGATAAATTAGAAAGCCACAACAACACCCTATCTCTAAATTTGCTAGACAATAGTGAAGAGATTCGCAGGGTACAAAAGAACACATGTTCTTGATCTACCCTTTATACCCCCCACCAGAATAGTTTATACAATATAAAATATTATTAATTTTATAAAAATTATATAACTTAGTATTAGCATATTTGTTGTGCCAACTATCTATCAATAGTATCTACTTAGTATTGTAAGAAAAAGCTGTAGATAAAATTAAATAAAAACAAAATTCTTCTATTGATTGTTTGCTGGTCTAAACATATTAGAGACCTGGACGGTTACCTGTAAAAGGGTATTGAATGGATTCGCTCTGAAACGAATGTATGTTGTGTAGTCCTAATTTGAAAAAAATACGAGTGAATAATGTATTTTGATTAAATGTTTGTCACTTTTACACATTTTACTTTGTAAGAGTCTAACAACTCAATAGAAAGTTATGAAAATAATACCAGGTATTTCTTAGTTCAGAAAATGAAAATCCTATCAATCTGTATATACTTAATTTTGCTCCACTGTAGTCTTGAAAAAATCTATCACTGAGAATAATAACGTTTTCATTCTCTGTGCAGCGTTACACTAAAACGCTTTTGTTGTAGCCAATACTTTTAATATATCTCTTGATTCAAAAAACGTACCTCTAAATAATATATATATTTTGAAAATAGAGGAATGTACTATACGTTTACGTTGCCTTGAAGAGCGTTTTTGTCATTGCACGCTTACGCTATCAAGGTTGGAGGGGCGTTGAAAATAATGAAAAAATTATAATTTCATAATCATGAAAATGCTGTTATCTTGAGAGCGACTTAACAGGTTGGGCTGATTTCTTTTTTTTTTTGTTGTGTTCGTAATATACCAAATAAGAAGAGAATGAAAGAATTTTTAGATAATCTACTGGAAGTGTTAGAAATTTGGAACACTAGACTTAGTATTCGTCTACAGTGGTTACATTACGCATAATATTTGTTTAGAGCGGCTATAATAGGAAGTAGTACTTTTCTGTATTCTAAGTAGAATTATTTCTCATTGCATAATGAATATAAAATACAAAAAATGTAGAGTACTAATATAGAGTATATAACTGATGTGAAGTAATGCGAATGTATTCGTGCATGTCTCGTATATACTTAGTACACAATCAGAATTCGTATTCTTTAACATTTCATTTAATTTACTAAAAATGATTTCAATGAAAATGGTTTTAAAATATGAGAAAATAATGAATTATATCATGGTTATATTGTTGAGAGTTTGAATGCCTTAATCTTGCAATATATACTTATACAATAATTTACCCAACAGCGTAAGTAGTTTTCAATGATAGGTACTTATAAGCATATTTAATTTCATGTACACACTACTTATATGAACAAGTATCTCAAGTATAAGCTTAACTGAACTCATCTTCATGGTATTTCTTTTATTATTTTTTAACACATTTAAATTAAAACTTAACGATGCAGCAAGGACAATAATAATAAAAGCAAAAACAACAATGCTGCATGCATGCCATTGATATTATACAAGAAGTAGAGTAAAGCCTGAAGGATGTATGATGGTGTGGCCTCCATATATCGTTGGATAGAAAAGAAAGATAAAAAAATGGACAATGGTCCCATTGAGTTGTGTTGTGTTGATTTCTCCCTCATGCGATTGTGTAAACAGAAAAAACACTATTCGACTTGGGGAAACAACAGCAGAAGCAGCACCAGCACCAGCAACAAAAAACAACAAGGATAACATGTAGTGTTCCAAGCAAAAAATATTTATTTTTATATTTTTTAACATCTTTTTTTATTTATTTTTTACTTTCTTCTTGTTCCGAAATGGAAGCTTAAATGATGAAAATTATATAATTCAAGCACGAAATCAAAATTGAAAAGTAGAAAGAAAGAAATTAAAAAAAGGACAAAAATAAAGGAGAACAAAATATAAATAAAGAATGAATTGATTTAAACACTTTTTTCCCTTTTTTTGTTTCCACATTGAGAAATTTTACTGGGTAAAAAAATAAGAAAAACAATGAAGTTCATGGTTAAGCAATAAGGAGAAGAGTAAAGTGAATAATAAGAAGAAGTAAAAATTGAAAATAAAAAAAATTGTGTTGGTATCATTAAGAAGCAGAAAACAATGCATGACGGCATTTACAGCGTCAATATAAACGTTGAGTGAAATGTGTTTGCCACAAAAATAAGTAAACGCCACATTGTGTCATGACAACAAGGCAGCACAAAGCTACAAGGATGTGCATATGCAATAGCATGTAGTTTTTGTATACAAGTGAATGCAGAAAAGGACCACTGAAGGAACACAACAGCAGAGCCAGCAGTTAGTTGCATACAATGAGGTTGCTTTGTTGCCAATGGAAAGAAAGGCAAAGAAAGTGGTAAGCGCGCTACCTTCCAATTATATGTATGTAATATGCTTTCTCCTAGAGTACAATCGATTCCTTTGGCTTTACTTTGGTGACTTTTATTTTTTCGCATTTTTCCTTCTTTCACACGCATTCTTATACGCATACAAATACTCCAAGCAAACATATATAGATTCAGATAGACGACACACAAACATACGCATAAGTGAAACATTTTAATTTAAATGTTAAAACGTGACAATCACGCCGAAACCAATGAACGTGTATTACAGAGGACGAACTATGCAGGGGATGGAATGGGAGTGGGGATGAGACGAATGTCTGAGTAAGCTGTAATGATGATGATGATGACGAGGACGTGTAACTGCCACAACTATCGATTGTGATTCATATACGTAAGTGAATGGAGTAGGCGTGACAGACAGGCACAGAAGGCAGTCAAGCAAGCACCACATCATATGAGGTCGACAAGAAAAATACATGAACTGGCAGATTCGTTAAATCCTTTTGTATAGCGTGCTTTTGCTTGCTCATATGTTGCGGTACAATGCCTCCCATTTTTTCATTTTTTCACTCGTCGTTTCGTTTTGCCATTGAAGAAGTACAACGAAACGACAGAAAAGCTCAACTCAACTTGAAACCAAACGATAGCATGCCTCTTGACTATGAGTCCTGAATATTACTGATGACTGAGTCCTACCTTTACTCTACACTATACTACTACATAGTATATTCTGTTGAAGTTTTTAAATCATGTTGCCAAGCCATTGCCATCGTATGGTCAACCACCACTAGGTGGCGGCATTGAGATTGTTTCATTCGAATAACTTTCGTTGGTTGTGCAATGTTGAATGCAGTTTGTTAATTAAAAAAAAAAAAAAAGGAAAAGCAAATCGAAACGTGTGTTATGTTGTTGGTCATCATCATCATCATCATAAAGCATGCAATACAAATATTAATAACAAAGTGCAGTAAACACATTTCATCCACAAGGAAACATTTTATTCAAAAGGCAACATTTTATTAAATTCCTTAAAAATGCGTACTACTGTCATTGCTGCAAGAGATGTGCCTTTGACCAACTTTACATCATCAATTTGATTGACTTAAAGTTGTTCCATTCACAGTCATAACTTTCGTCAATTAATGAGTTTGTTTTGCGTTCAAGTGAAAGCGATGCTGATGGTGGCATTAAAGTGAAAGATATATGAAAAAGAAATAAAGGATTTTATATGGTCAAGTATCTGTGCTCGTTTGTTTACTTATACGGTCGGCTATTCATTCATTCATTCATTCATTCACTCATTCATTTGTTAGTTCGTTCGTTCATTCGTTCGTTAGCCAACGTACCATGAATTATTCAAAGAAATGGATATTAAAAGCATATATGCGAAGCACTTGATGATACTTTAGTTGTTGTTGCTGTTGCTGTTGTTGTTGTTATTGCTGGTAGGGCTTAAGTAATTGAGGTTCTCATGTTCCAAGTGAACTTCAGTTTTCTGTACTTTTATGCGCTTGACGACGATGTCGACGATTGTTGAGTATTTTCATAATTAAAATGTGGTCATACGCATATTAAATGGATAAAAATGAAAGTGGAATTGTCAGAAAATGCATTTATAAAATGAGAAACTATGAAGTTAAGGCTTACAGAAGAGGAACTATGAAGTTTGCCTAATAGTTTTGCATCTAAGTAAAATTTCTTATTCAATATTTCTTATTAAACAAAATTTCAACATAAATGGAATGAAATGAAATCTCTATATAATAGCATCATTAACTAAATGTATTATATGTCTATTTTTATCCTAGGATATTTGCTAAAAAATCACACTTACAACTTTTAGTATAAGAAACCAACTTATAAACAGATTTACTGTAAGCATTAAACATCAAGACTACAGAATATCAATTGGGTATAACACCTTAACCCATTAAAGAATCTTCAAAAAGATTTTTATCTACAAAATAATACCTTATTTAAAATAAGAATTACCTCTCCCACCACGACATTAGCAAGATCCTTCGGCTTCACTTTGCATATACTGACTTTACCAATAGCTGATAAACCTTTTTCTGCCAATATGTCAATCTTTGTAATTTCTTTTAACTCAATGCGCTCCAAATCCTGTCCTTTGAAAAATATCAAAAATAAAATGTACACATTTTTATTATGTAACATAATCTACATCTATCTTCTATTCTATATTATATAGTAAAAGCAAAGTCCCCTGTCACGTCTGTCTTTCTGTTTATTTGCAATAAACTAAGAAACTACCGAAAAGGTTTTCATACCAATGGATGGTCTAATTCTAGAGGAAGGTTTAAAAAATTCGAAAAACCACAAAGGAAGAGCCGAAAAATCTAAAATAGTGGAAAAACTAAGGTAGTGAGATGAATATAAAATTCAATCAAGTCATCTTTATTAAATATCTTATCAGGTCAACCAATCAGTAGCCACTAATTTTTTCGGAAGGATAGGCAGGACAACGTGTACCCGGGTATCTAGTTATAAATATCTAAGTTTATATTTTGTATTGTATCTATACATATTACTAACTGGCAAGGCGTGCGTAGCTACGCCCTCGCTCAAAAAAATGTCAAAGTGACGCGGCACTTCATGTCAATGACTTCACGTGAATGATGGTTATATATATATTGTTTATACAAAAATACAAAAATCGCGATTAAAAAATTGGTGTTGGGAGTATGAGGGTGAAAAATACTTTACGACCTATTCTCATACCTACCAAATATTCATAAAAATATCGAGTCGTTTTGGTGGAGTGCGAACACTACCACCGTGACACGAGATTTTTATATTGTGTATATTAAAAGATAAAACAAAGTCCCTCTGCCGTATTTGTCTGTCTGAAAGCGATAAACTCAAACCGTACCGAATCAATTTTAATACGGTTTTGAGCAATGGACAGAGTGATTCAAGGGGAAGGTTATAGGAATCTAATTTATTAAGGTTTTGCGGATACTGGCTGAAATAAAACGATCATTTCCATCACTTTCCAAAAACAAATCAGTGAAATGTGTTAAGCACATAACCAAAGTGTCGATAACGTTGTAGACAACAACGCGCCGGATTTTGCTAGTATTTTGATATACTCGTATATAGTATGCTACTCACATGTATCTTGTAAATAGGCATTAGATGCTACAATTTCTATTATATACCTAACATTAGCTTAAGTCCAATTTAAGATTTCGAATTGACTATGATATTATTTTTATTTAGTTATTTATTTAAAACGGATTTGCATTTGCGAAGTATAAACTACGCATTGGTTCAGTTGCTGGGTATATGAAAATAAAATAATTGAGGCCTGAGCTATCAATCCAGGAATAAAAAAAGAGTTGAGTGGTGATGCGTTGGACAAGTGGCCTGGGATAGCTTGATATTTATGAATTTATTGAGTGACCCAATGAAGGAAAATTAGTTGCCTACTCACAGCCATGAATGTATATGTTACCATGCCCAGTCTTTTAAATTCTTCAGGTAGGATTGAATGGAAGGTTTTGGTTGTAAGATTGTTATGGTTGACTTACTTTTAGTCTCAAGTCATAGCCTAATTGTTGCTAACGAAATGGCTGACAAAGTTGCCTACTCAGATCCTAACAAGACACCTTCAACAAATATAGTACATCAAGTCTCAATTTAGACTACAACAACATCTAACTTTAATATTATAATATTCAAAAAACATAAATAAACGTCCATTTATGAAATTTATAAATTGAAAATAAATCATAATTCCAACTTGTGGTTACATTTTTTCCATCTAAACAATTTTCAATTTTTTTTTTTTTAATTAAAAACAAAGAGAGAAAGAAAAACTAACTCAAAGAAAACCAACAACTACTATGTACTACAATTTCCCGATAAGACTAAAGTAAGAAATATTATAACATTTTTTTACTTATGGCAGCAAGCAAAGAAAACATGCAGCATGTTCTGCAGTTACAGGGATTGATGAAAGGGCAGTTGATCCTTCTAAGAAATGTACTACAATATCCATTTGCAATAAACCCACAAGAATCTTAAATTAAAAATGCAAATGCATGCGATTCTCTACATTTTATGAAGAAATAAAGAAAGAAAATCACACCAAAACAAAAGTCTTTTTAGCTGGTTAACAGTATTTTTTTTTAAACGAATCTCACATAGAGAAATATACGGAGAGTAGTAAGAGTAGTAGAAGAAGTAGGTTGTAGCAGTAAAATATTTATTTGCTAAAAATTTTCAATGGAATGCAAAATAGCAAAATAAAGAAATAAAAAAGCAAGAAATACTACATATAAAGAAAAAATAAAAGTATATTTACTTTTTATATTGGTTTGGTATGCTGGTTGCTTGTCTTAGCCTTAACTTTGCATGCCGTTGTGTCGGTATGGTAGTAAAGGAATATGAAAGGATCTTTCTTTGCTATTTGCTTTTGTTGTTGAGATAAGTTATGCATGTTTTATAATATAGAATAATATTAAGTAATATAAATACCGCTGGACTTGGTCAGCAGCACATATTTCAAATAACTTTTATTCAGTATCAGGTAAATTGTATTACGATTGGATTGGAAGTGTACTATGACTATAGCTACGAAGACGATGATTTATTTTTGTCTGAATGATTTTTAATATAAGTTCACATAGTCACAATATTGCTTTACGCAAACACATATTAGGTATGCGTTTGTAGATGAAATTCATATTTATAATACAATAGTTGACATGACAAGAATTTAAATTGATAGAAAGAATTGGAAAAAATGTCCTTTTCTTTTTTTACATTCAATACTGACGATTATAATGTCAAATGAAGAAACTTATTCATTCTACAATATTCCTTTATACACGTATGTTGTAATAAATAAAGTCGTATTGAGCCTGAAAAGTAAGTCAAATGTCTATCAATTTTAAGTGCTGTCATTAAAGCCAAATCAATCATTGAAGGCATCAATTTAAATTGCTTCAAATAACAAGTAAATGGGCACGACTATTGGTTACTTCGTAGGCCTCAATGATTTCTATGGAGAAGTAATAAGCAATGTGATGGAGGAACCAGTAAAAATAAGATTAACTTTGGCTATGCCGAAGTTGTAATTCTCTTTACGCAACTTTTATATTTACTAATCATTGTTCTAAGGTTCATGTTTTGTACGGGAGATACCCCTTCTGGTAATCCGAGGTTCTTAAAATGTATATAGTTGGTGGATATGAGTCAGGCACTTATAGTGTTACAGTTCAATAACATAAAAAAACAAGAAAGTTTTCCATTTAAAAGATGAATTTGAATCTGGGTTTGTATCGGAAATACACCTCCCAGTAGTCTGAGGGTCTTGAAATTTACACGATTGATGGATATGGATACTTAAAGTGTCCAAATCGATAGTACAAAAAAGAAAACAGTTTTTCTAATTCTGGTTTTGTATGGAGTGGGTACTCCCCAGTGGTACGATTCAATGGTTTAAACAACTCGTCTAGTCACGCTGATCTCAAATATATAAATACTTTATGGGGTCTCCGATGTCTCCTTCTGTGTGTTACAAAGTTCATGATAAACTTATAGCACAGTTTACTGCGTGAAAACTATAAAAACGGTTATGGAGATATTATTACATTCAATTTATGATTTTAGGACCTAAGAAGAGAAGATATGTATGCAAACAAAATTTGAACCTCTCAGTGCCTTGTAAATAGTCATATATTGGTTGATTTTTCTCATTATGCTGATATAATCGTAATAATGTTTCGGTATATGTTGGGTGGACTAAGTTGAAAGAATCGCTCTACGCAACCTATACAACACAAACTAGGCCAGGTGCCTACCTACCAAGATCAAAGTTTTATAAACTTGCTTGCTAAGTTTTCATACTCGTATCTTCCGGAAACTCGAATTCGATTCTATGAAACCGAAGAACATGTCTTGGACAATTATATGGATTACTCACAATACAATAATAGGAATTATTTATTACAAAATGATATTGTTAAAAATAAAGAATACTTAAAATGAAAATACTAATCAAGATTTTCTGCTATTTGTGAGGTTTTTCCTACAACCAATCTAGGTATATTCAAGTTGGGTAAAGGGTATATATAATAAACATGTAATAATTTGCCTGGCATTTTTAACTTTGTTCAATTTAATATGTTCTTTCTACCTTCTTCGTTTCCTATTGTATCTAACGAACCTTTTGATAAATGGCAATACCTTTCAATGACCTCAAATAATTTTTTAGTTAGTGCACACATCATTCAAGAATGAAAGAAAGAATATGTTCGATTTAACAATATGATATCGTTCATTGCCTGAGTAAATTGATATCCCAATGACCCCTCACAAGAGCACACATACAATAGATACAAATACATACATACTCGTACACATAAAGTCACAGGTCAAATTCAATTCATTCAAGTCGATTTGGTATGGAATGGATGGATACCTACATCTAAGTCTTTCAATTGACGCCTGGACATTTTACTTAGTTTTATGTAACAAGCTGCCACATGCCACTTTAGACTGAACATAAATTATAGCAATAACAATTTTTTGATTAGGATCATCGGTCTACCTTTCACTCCATACCCTCCCCTCCATACCCTTTATTTTTATGTTATCAGATTTCTTTTACTCATGATTTTTATTTTCAATTCTGAATTTTTTTTTTTTTTAAATAATTTGTTAGTATTATGCGGTATTACAAAGAATAAGAGAAAAAAGCAACCGCAATTTAATTTTTTTTGTATAATTTTTTATTCAAGTTTTTCATTCAGTGGTTAAGTGGTTTTGTGGCTTAATTCATTCTACATATTTTGGCGGATATAATTGTACTCTAATTACATTGTAAATGCGATTTGTTGTGCAATTAATTATATACGATAAACACCGAGAAAAGAGCTAAAAATTGAGGAAAAATGTTTAAAACTGAAATGAATTTAATTCGTTAATTAAATATTAAAATTACATAACCAATAATGATAATGATAATGATGATGATGACATACCTTTTCTTTCTCTACTATTTTATATTAAGCTTAATCTATAAAAATAAAATTAGGTAAAAAAAAAATGAAACAATAATAAAGGTTCAGGTTGACCCAAGATTATTTTTGCGTGTAATTCACGCTTAATTCTCTCTTTGATTATGATAATCACACAAAATCTTAAGGAAAAATGGAAGGATAATCACAACACAGCACAAAATTCACGAAATTTGGTGAAAAGATACATTTACAATATATACATTCGTGATGCAGAAACTTTACAATTTACCACTTAAAGTCAACAAATAAACGAAAAGCAACCTAAAATTCTGCTTCGAAAAGAATTTGGAAATTAAGAAAAATGTGAAACGAAGTGGGTTTCGTTACTACTGAACTTTTGATACCCTTTCAGAGCAATAGAGAAATTATTTTTCCCAAGTTAAATTCATTTTGAATAAAATGGAATATTACTAAATGAAGTCAAAGATCGATTTGATAAATTGTTAGTACTACATAATTTAATATGTGATTATGATTAGTGTTTCTAGACTTTAAATTTCATATTCAATTGATGATCACACAAAAATATTAATATTTTAATTTATACCTATAATAAAATCTTAGACTTTGTCTATCTGTTTATTTGCTTGTGCGCCATCATGGAAAAGTTAATCATTTGATTTAAAATCGAACTAGTGAAAAATAAGAAGATTTATTGTGAGTAACATATAGCGTTTATTTCATCAAAATTGACCTATAGAATATAGTAGATATTGTGTGTATAAAGCATTAACATACATATTTTGAAATCAATAAAGTAGTTTTGGAAAAACACCTATTTTTGAATTACAAAAAAATAAAATAAATATTGTTCTTTCTATCAATCCCGTGCAAGGAAATAAATATATAACTAAATCAAATGATATTTTTACTAAGCGAATACAATCTATACATATTATAAAACAAAGTCCCCCTCCACGTCTATTTGTCTGTCTGTTTGCAATAAACCCAAAAACTATCCAGCAGATTGTCATACGGTTTTTTCAATGGACGAAGTGAACTATCATGAAGGTTTAGGACACTCGAAAAAACCGAAAGGAACAATCAGAAAACATAAAAAAACAAATCGAAAATAATGTGGTGCGCATCAGATGCGTATAAAGCTTAGAGATATATTTTAAAAGTCGTGTTTGTCAAATATCTCATCATTTCAAGCAATTTGTATCTTACACACTTTGGAAAGGAGACGCAAGACAACTTCAACCCGGGTATCTAGTACAATCTAAAAAGAAGATGGCGTGGCAAATAATTTGGCAAAAGATTGTGTTCAAATATTTTAATAATTTTTACCATTTATTTGAAATTCAAAACAATGTTTGCAACTCTCATTGGGACACTTATTTTTGAAACAGATTGATCAAGATAGAAAATTAAGAATGAAATATAGGAAATATTGTATACAATTGAACACTTTAAAGGTTGCTATACACCAAAAAATTGTTAAAAATAAAGAGATTTTCTTTTTGTACAAAGTGTGTAGGGTATTCATTAGAAAGATTTCTTTAAAACAAAAAAAAAAACAAAAAAAAAAAAAAGGCAAAAGTGCTTAGAGGCTCGCAACAGCATCGTCGTCGTTGTCGTCTACGGCGGCGTAACACGTCAAAACTAACATTGGATAATGTAAACCGAAAAACTTTTTAGACGACGCCGATGGTGATGGCGATGGTAACGACTTTGACGACGACGACGACGATGAAATCTACAAAAATGAGATGATGGCGATGATGATGATGATGACGATGATGGTAAAGAAGATTAAGAAGACAACAACGACGATGACCGAAGAAACATTTACCGAAAATGAGAAAGTCCAATTTAACGCAAATTTTTTGTTATGTTATATATTTTTTTATTTTTATTTTATTTAAAGGTAGTTTAGGTGCGCATTTTTGTGTAACAAAAGGCCAAGTGCAAAATACAAAAAAATAAAAATGGGAAAAGAAAATGTTGCTACTCAAATGGCATTCGGGTCTAGCCAAAGTGGATTTCATTTTGGGATCGACACAAATACAAAATAATAATAAAAAAAAAAAAAAAAAAAAATAAAAATATTCTAAGAAGGACAGAAAGGAAAAAATCTGCAGAACTACAAGCGTTGTCTGTGGTAGCTAAAAGTTTTTAAAATGCGCACCTCTCCAAATGGTTTTGAATACCATTTTTTTTCTCGTTCTTTTCAGCTCTCACTTTTTCTATTTTTCTATTTTTGCTTTATAGTCACTTTTTCTTTTGCTTTAGAATTTTTTTTCATTTTTTCCCAATGGTTTTTCTATTTTGTTGAATTTTTTTTTCTCGGTGCGAAAATACTTTTCAAGTGGTGGGGCTAAGAAATGGCAACAAGTCAAAAGCTTCTTTTCAGACGTATCTATATTGTGTATCTATAAGAACATTAACTGCGCTTGTATGTGTGTGTGTGTGTATAGAGAGTATCTACGTACATATATAGTAAGTAAGTATAAGTAGTAGTAGTTAGTAGAGAGGTGTGAGTGAGAGTAGTGTTGTGGCGCTCAAACTTAAAACAGAGACACTAAAAAGTCAAGTGGGATATAAAAACAAGTCAAAAATCTGTTGGCATCTAACAAAGTTCAGTTTAGCGAGACGAAAACAAGACAAAAAAAAAAAAAAAAATAACAGCAACAGCAACAGCAACAACATCGAATTTGTGTAGCAAAATTGTTGTTATTTTTTTTTTTTTTCATTTTGGGAAAATTGAGTTTAGTTTAAGTTTAGGTTAATATATGCACATCTTTTTTTTCTCTTTTGGTTCAGGGTCAAAATCATCATGACAGCTTAACAGCAACAATACATTAGGCTTAATACAAAATATATCTATAAATGATAGAAGAAAATGGAAAAAAAAGAACTAAATGCGATTTTAGTCATAAAAAAAGACAAAAGAAATTTAATCAAAGGTGAATGGATGCACACGAAATGAAGATTTGTCAAATTTATTTTCTTTTCTTTCATTTTTTTAATCTTATAAATTTGTTTTATAAAAGAATGAAGCATAATTAAATTGGTAAATGATAACAGGCTTAGTTTCTAATGGTCAGAAATCAATACAATAAAGAAAGAGAATTTGTTATAAAGGTCATCATTGTAAATCAAATTTTCATGTATAGTCATTGTTATCCGGCCAGCGACAGCTAATGGCTTATTGTATTTATGATAAGTTGGATAAAAAAAAAAAAAACACTGGCAGGAAAATTAAAACGGTGTTGGCCTTTGGAACTCACTGAAGTAATCAGTATGGCCCCAAGCTGAAAAGTTTGGAGACCAATAACCTACCTAGAGGACCGTCTGTGTGAGTCATACTTTTGCATAATATTTCTTGCATAGAATTCTGCTATTAGCCTGTTAATTAAGAACTATTAATTTAGGATGGCTAGTTTTCCTATTTCTTCTCTATGACTACGTGTTTTTTTTGAATCTCTGTGGCAAACCTACGCAATAGCTTAAATTGAAACTTCATTATTATATTTGAAGACAGGATTGCACCTCAAAAGTTCATACTCTTTTAAGGGAAAACTTATATATTGTACGTATTTATATTGAAGATATGGAAATTTTTAAAATTTAATGCCTTAAAAACTTATAAAAAATATTTTAAGATACAATAATCGTTTTCGATAAATTTTTATTAAGAGCATAGAAAATTAAACAATTTACTACCAATTTAAAAATGTAATTCATGTGTTTTTGAAATATTCGATATGACAATTGTATTACATGACATATTATTTCGTTACGAGCCAAATTCTGACAGCACGAGTTATTTTCATGAAGGTCAATTTCAAAGTATCATTATTATTTGCAACCTAAATTAGCTAAGTTAATCAATCGAATATTTTTATAATCAATTATGGTCATGGTTGTTTGGTTGGTTGGTTACAGTGGCTGACTCGTATAGTTCATTACGATCCACAATTAGCGTTTCAGTGCCGTTTTGAAACCACTTCTTCGCCGAAAACAATCAGTATTTCTAAGACCATCCCGTAGAATTTAAGTATTTTAAAAGGTCACACGGACATGTGACCGAATAGTCCGAGAGGTTATCGATGATATATTTGCCCAAGAACTTATTTCTAGTTATTGCCAGTGCTGGGGATTAACATTGAAAGTGGGTGAGTGATTCCTTTTCCACAACTTTTTCAAAGGCTCCTGAAGGGAATACCCAGTCTCTCCGCATAAGTCCCTACACACGAGTGACCAGTAAAAACCGCTTTAAGTCTTGCGGTATCTGTGCGTCTTCTATTGATTATCATCATAGTTGCTGTTTACTCATAATGTCATTTCACCATCTATTTGGACTCTTTCCTTTTTTTTTTGCCATTACACCCGTTTCTCTATGTATTTCAAAATTTGTTCCATCCGACAAACAATAATCAACTTCTCATCAGAAGAGGAATGTGTATTAAATTTGCTTTCTTTGTCTCAAAACCTATTATGCTTGTGGAGATCTAAGTATATTCTACAGTAATATTTATGTAAGTAGAACTCTGAGGTACTTGTTCCCAATAATTTTTTTTTTTTTTTAGCATGTAAGATGATATTATACAAATTACAGTTATATGTACTGACTCGCTTAACAAGATAAACATAACTTTAAAGCAAAGTAGATTGCATTATTTTGTAGAAATGTGTGGAATAAAACAGAAATACATATAGATGTATATCATATAAAACAAAAGGGGAAAACTAAAAACACAAGCACTTAAAGGTTTAAGTTATAAAGTTTAAATAAACTGCAATATAAGAGAAGGAAGATTTAAAAGGGCACAAAAAGAAGAATGATGAATAGAAACGCCATTTTCCCTCTAAACAAAGTAAGCTCATTGTTTGGACACATTTCGTTTAGCAAATTTCGCGCTTGCATTTATTGTACGAAAAACTCAAACTCTGAGCTTAACTCAAAATGCAAAGAAGACTTAAGCATACACATACACATACACAGATGCAGATGCAGATGCAGATACAGTTACAAATGAAAATATATGTATTTACTAACAAACAAATGCATTTGCATAAAAATACATACATACAGACATCCGCACGCATACACAAATACAGAGTTTGTTGGCTAAACACGTACATATGCACAAATAAATCCTTTTATGATTTGCAATGCATGACGTTTGCCTTAACGGGGCATATTGTATCTGTGTGTCTATTTCAGTGTATTTGTTTACAAGTAGCGAATTTTGGTTGTTGGTTATTTGTAGCGCACACACACACATAGTCACTTACATACTCACTCAGATACTATATACTTTTGTGTATTTTATTGTTGTTACTTTTGTTTGTGCCTTTCTGTCCTCCTGTCAGTCTTGTTTCCTATGTTCATTGCTGTTTTATAGTCTGCCTACGTGTACAAATCTTTCTCCCGCTTTTACTAGATTTCCTTTTCCACGCTTCGTAATGCATTTTGTTAGTATCTTGATTTGTGTGTGTGTGTGTGTGTGTGCGCGCTCGATGTCTGTTGACTTCTGTACTACTATACTAGCTTTTCCTTTTGCTTTATTGATGGTACCCGATTTTATTGTTACTCTCCTTTTTGATGTGCGTTTCTATATGTTTTTTCCGTCTAACTGTCTTCATATATGTAAGTTTGTATGTATATCTGTACAGAGTAAACTCTTTAATATTTTTAGAAGTCTGCAGTAACACGTGATCCATGTGAACATCATGAGTGTGGGTATTTTTATTGGCGAAATTTTATTTCGTGCGTGTTTTCGCTAAAGTTTAGTACGTCAGTCAATCACCCGTTCTCATAGATACTCGTATACACGCACACATTCACACTTACAAAAACATAAAATCGACAGGTACACACACATACATCTACATACATCTATCAGTCAGCCATTCTCTAGTCAGTCAGTCTTTCAGTCAGTTAACATATCTGGTTATTGACTCATATATCTGCTATAAAAAAAATATATTTATAAAAGCAAAACTTTTATGAGATTCTTTTAGCTAAAAAAAAGGGGTTGATGCTTCCGGACTCAATTGTGAAATTGCCAAATACTTTACGCGAATGCGATGCATTTCAATCAAACTCAACTCTATTGAACACAAATCAATAAATTGTAAATAAGAAATTTTAAAATCTCATTTTTCTTATTCAAATAAACAATTTTTAAACAATAAATAAAATGAAAATATTTTAATATTAAAATCTAACTAGACAACGACAACACTAACTTAAACTTTAGATTTATTGACTCAAGACTAAACTTAGTTGATTCAGAGATTCAATTTCCTGAAAGGTGAAGAATATTTTATTCAAAGTGCAAAGTTTAATTCAAAGTTTATGAAAGGGTAAAGTTAGCGGTTTTCTTGTTTCTATAGATTCTATCTAAATTTTCTATTTATTGAGATATTAAACTACAGCATTTTTTCTTAGTAAAATTAAATATTCAAATATAATAATATAATATAATATTCAAGATCACATATAGTGAAACAATTGATTGATTTGTTTTACTTTGCCTCTAAGCTTTATATGCATCTCACTTGCACACCTTACTTTTTTCGATTTACTTAGATTTTTCGTCTGTTCCTTTGGAGCTTTCCGTCCATTGGTGAAAATCGTATCAAAATCCCTTCTGTAATTTTTGAGTTCATTGCGAACAGACAGACTGACGCGGCGATGGTTTCTAAATAAGCAAATTGGCTGGTTGGCGCATCAGTCGAGATGTGTTTCTTGGAACGACAAGGGCTGTGGCATAAATTTCTATATCAAATTGTATACGATTTAAATCATATTATAGTGTTTTCATTTAGATTAACCTTTTATCATGAGATGCAACTCTTGGATTATGAGAAGGGGACTTCATTGATACTTTAGAATTTCTATCAAATGAGGAACTGATTCATTATGACCCAAGTTATTTGAGTTAGAACCTGAGCCTCATATATGCCAACAGACAGTAAAAAACTCTTATCTAACAGGGAATAAATATCCTTATTCAAAATGACCCTAACGTTGGAGGTTGCTATACATTTTATAAAAACAAAAAAAACAAAAAATGAAGAAATCCAATTAAATTGGCTTTTTAATAAGGAAAAGGTTCGTTCACTTTTACATGATATTATTCAAAGTTTCAAATATCATTTATATTCAATTTAGAATAATATTTTCTATTACTTTTCTACAATTATAAAAATTGGAGAGAATAATGGAAAACATACATATCAACATGACTTTGACAGTTCGACTTTATAGAAATAATCAGAGAAGATACGAATAAAGACAGGCGGAAGTTACTATCATGTTTGTAGAGTAGGACATCAAACTAAGGATAGCTGAAGCGTCATCAGGCATCAGCAGCTGATGCTCAAAGAAATAAGTAAGGAGCGCAATACGAAGTCCTACTGCAACACCAATACTCGTAGTAAGTAGTAACAGCAACGGAAATCTACTTGAAAAACAAGCTGAAAATTACAAGCGAAAACTTCTGACTGAGTGACTTTGGCGTTGATGTTAATGCTGCTGATTCTTCTACTTATGCTGAGGATGATGGTTCTTAGTATGGAAGAGGTTGACTGGACTGAACTGAACTGAGCTGAGCTGACTGAATGTTGCTGTTACTATGTGCTACTAAATCATGATGATGATGTTGATGCTGTTGCTGCATATGCAGCAAAACTTTGGGATTCTTTCTGGATGTTGTTCTATTTCTTATTGTACCATAGCTGAAGGCAATACGAAAAGTTGCACTACACACATGTGTGAGTGTGTGTGTGGGTTTGTGATAAATTCAAATATCAAATTGTTTAGCGAAAGTAAGCTTTAGTGATGACATATGAGTTGGTGCAGGATACTCTTTACCAAAGACTGAATGTCAGACCGGCAACACGCTACTTTGTGTTAAAATGTTGCACACTTACAGGCAGCACAACAGTCAGGCAAAGCAAAACTTTTTCTATTCGATTATTGATTATTTTTCTAGAATTTCATGCTTTTCTTCACTTAAAGAGTCAACTTGATGAAATCATGAAGAAAAATATTGTCCAAAGGGGAACTTTTTATTTGTTTTGTAACTTAAATATTTCAATATGTAAACATTGAACAAGGACTGGGGGACATAAAATATTTCCTTGCTTTGAGCCTTTGCGGCGTCAGACAGCAGCACTTTTGTGCCTGAGCAGGAAGTGTACATAAGTAAGTGATGCGAGAGCACCAAGTGGTGAGGGGTTTCGTTGATGCATTGCGTCTCAAGTGTTGTTGTTACTTGCTTCCGAGCATCAACAAGCAGCTCATCCTGCCAGCCAACATTGAAAAGGAACATGAACAGAAGGCAAGAAGTGGTGCTTGTCACTGACAGTCAACAGACAGGCAGACAGAGAACGATAACGATAACGAGACAACGACATCGCGTTAAAGTTAAACGAAATAAATTATTTAAAAAACATTAAAATTTTTTTCGATTTGTATCTTTTCCTTTTTGTTGTTTAACAAATTCCAGAAGGCATATCCCCTTAAATGAAGTCCTTGAGTTACTTTACTTTAAATTAATTGAAAATGAAAATTCAACTCGTAACTTTACTTTTCCTTTTTAACTCAGTCCTTGTTAGTTTAGTCCTCTGTTTACTTATGAGTAAAGTTAATGAGCACAAAGCCTAAAGCTATTGACGTCAACAGCAACATGGATTGCTCAGCTCAGGGTCATTCATTAGAAAGTAGTAAGTAGATGACCGACCAGGCTCCTTGTCACTACTTATGTAAATATTATAGTAAATTTTCAAAGGCGTATAAAAGTCAAGTAGATTTTTACTCTTAAAGTATGAGTAATCGATGTTTTAATATTACTTAGTTGTGTCAGAAATGCTTTTTGTCGCCTTCAATCTGTAAAGCATAAGAGAAAGAGATTCGAAAAGTCTTCACGGTCAACAAAGACATTATGTCGTCTGGCATATTTAAGAACATTAATCATCTTGTGGCCTCTTCTTCGGTTATATACCATTTTGGATCGTAGGATGATTAAGTGTTTGAGCTTTAAGACAATACTTAGGTGGTTCAATAAACCCTCAGAAATGAATTGTAAAACAGTATTCACTGCTCTTAGTTAAATTTTTCTTCAATTTTTTAATAAGATGTGTCAAATGTCTGTGTTGCTTTTAATGATGTTAAATATATTTTATTTCAATTATTTCTGCAAGTTAAAACATCTTTGTGTGATTTTTTTACTCTTTAACTGGTACAATTAAATCTAAAACAATATCTTGGATCTGTCTACTATTCATCTTCTGCACCTTCTTAGGTACAACATCCAATTCTCTACTTCCTCTGACACTCAGCTCACCATTTGCATTGGAAATCGAACGATTTGGCTAACATTTGCCGACTCCAAATGCTTTTGAAGCCACGTATGAATCAACGACTGCATACACAATAATATTGAAAGTCATATTTTGTTGCCACAAAGCTCCGGCTTCGTTCTTTGTAGTATTTTTTTCTTTTTAATACATCAATGGAATTGTGCATGTAGTGTAATAATAAACGTATTGACAGTGGGACTTGGCAACACGTTCCAACTCATCCTTCTTTTTGATGACGTACGAATTAGAAGAGCTCTTAGCAGCATTAATCAGCTCATTTTTCTTAATAAAATAGTGTAGAAATTGTAATTGGACTTTTACTACAATGTACTGAGGAAATTACTTTCTAAACTGCATCAAGGTTTTTGATATCCATCCTTGGAATCAATTGTTTCGATAGTTCGTACATCTCCGGTATATGGTATTAGCTCCATATATCAGCAAGATGCTTGATTATGGGACTTGTTGATAGTTTTTTTCGTGTCCAATTGTTTGTACAAAATAGATACAACCTATAGACTCATCAATCTCTGCCTGTGACTATTTGTGACATTCTGTGATTCTCTGAAACAAAAACAACAAACTATAATATTAAATTTTTTCTAAAGAGATTTCCTTACGAACATAAATTGAAATTTCAATTGAACCCCCTTAAGACAGGAAAGAATATTGTTTTCTTGGAAAATCTCTAAAACTAAAGCAAATTGGATTGCTTTGATTTTTGCCCAACATAATGACATAAATGTACTCAAAGCAAAAGTATTGTAGATTATTGCATTTGCATTTGGTTTTTCTCTCTTTTGGTTTTCATACTAGAAAAACTCCATAAAATACAAAAAACTCTAAACTCAAGATATCGAAAAACCTACTAACCTCAAAAAAAAAGCAATACATTTTTGTGGTTCAAAAACAACAACAAAACAACTATAGAAACAAATAGTAGAAATACCAAAGCAAATATACCAACTACCGTTTCTGGTTAAAAATAGAAAACAACAATTGTTTAACCCGAAAAAATGTTCAAAAAAAAAAAAAACTAATGGGCAACGAATGGTAATAGAGATTTCGTTCGTTCGTTTGTTGATTTTTTTGTTTGTTTTTTCTTTTGCCAAACTCTGGATATCGAAATCAAAATGCGTTCGTCGTACTATTCCATATTCACATAGCTTTGTTGCCACTACTCAGTGTTCTGTGTTCAGTGCTCACTGCCACAGTTACTGGTCTCCAATTAAAAGTTTACTAATTATTTCTAAAGTTTTTTTCCCTCTTCTTTATTTTTTTGTTTTGCTTTTATTTTGTTGTTGTTGTTGTTGCCCTATTGCAATAAGTAAAGCGAATGAACGCATGCAACCCAACCAACCAACCATTAGAGGACCAAGTCGTCGAGTTGCTAGTTATTCGTTTAGTTGGTTGGTTTGTTGGGACTAAGGAGGCAACAATTTTGAATTGGGAACTCCGTGACTAAAGCGTCGCACTTTGACTTTACTTCTTCTCTTCATTTCTTCATTACTCTGCAATCCTCATTCAAATAAACTCGGTGAGACCATTAGATGCACTTTGTTCGTTCTGGGAGTGCATTTATCCTGAAAATGCTGCCACAAATTGGTTACGATTGCGGATGTATACGGTTGATATGTTCGTGCGTTTCGTCGAGTACGTTTGTTCCGTTTATTCGTTCATTTCCCTTTTTTGCTTTCGAATTCTATGCCAAACGATTTTTCGTTTGCTTTCCGCATTTCGTTCTCTGCTCCCATCACATTACCTCAACATCATCACCATCACCATCGCCATCATCATCATTTAAACTAGTATTGCAACTTGAAAGGCAGGAAAACATTATATCGACAAGAAGTAAAGGCATTCAGCATTTTATCACTCATGCAATGTTGCGACGATTTCATGTCAATGCACGACGACGAGTTGAGTACATTTTTGCACTAAATTCCAAATGGGACACTCACTTACTCACTCACTCACTTACTATACACATCCCAGCATGGAGTCAATACTACTCAATTCTTCTATACATTTGTATGTACATGCGTACCCAACTGCAACTACCATTGTATTACATACTTGGCCGTAATGACAGTTAACCATGTGGGTACGTAAGCAATCCTAGCAAATTCGTAAATCGCCATTGTCGTTGTCATCAGTCCAGTACAATGGCAGCATTTCCTCTATTGACTGATTTTAAATGGCAATGGCAACGGCAACGACAACGATGACGATGAATTGGCTACGTTAATTTCGTTTTTAGTAGTAACGTGACCATCGTCATTGTCATTCTTATTGTTCCACAGTTGCAAACCAATGCGTTGCTAAAACTCCATTTATATTTCCCGATTTTATTTGAGAATCTTTGAATAAAACTCATTGTAATCGATTGTTTGTAGTACAGAGACAAATCGATTTTTATGTTTGTTTTTATGTTATTTGCTTTGAGTGTGACGCGTATGTGAAATGACCGAAGTTTAGTTCTACACATTAATTTTAATTTGCTAGGGATTTGAATTTGGGTATACTTCATGGTTTAATTTAAATGATAGGAGATTTCCTGTTCGATGTACCAAAATCGCGGGTGGTCTTTGCCCCTCAAGTAAAAAAAAAAAAAAATAAAATTGATCAATGAGTACAAGCGAGTTCATTTAAGCAACATGAATAAATTTACTAGAACTAAGTTGTTCAATGATCAATTATTCGTATATATTGACTAACACTTTATTGATCTACTATGCACAAGACAACGTAAATCAAATTGTTGAAGATGTAAATGTAATGAACCAAGTGGGTCAATGATAACCTGAATATATTGACTAATATTTTATTGATCATACTTGAGATCAACGAAAATCAAAATTTATGGCATATGTAAATGTCTAGAAGCAAGTGGGTGAATAATCACTTGAATGTATTGGCGACATATGTATATTGTCATATTTGAAGACAACGTCAATCAAAATTGTTGGCAGGTGTAAATGTCTTGAACCAAGTGGGTCAATGATCACCCGAATATATTGACATACTTGATGACAACGTTAATCAAAATTGTTGGTAGATGTAAATATCTAGAACCAAGTGGGTCCATGATCACCTCAATATAATGACTAATATTTTATTGATCATAAAACTGAAAAATATTGTAAATTGTAGGTAGATTGTTGGCAGATGTAAATGTGTTGAAGCAAGTGGGTCAATGATCACCTAAATATATATTGACTTACATTTTATAGATCAGACATGAAGACAATGTAAACCAAAATTGTTGCAAAGGACTCTGTCCACTCACTGGAAGAAAGAGTAAGAGTCTTTTGTTTTACATTAAGAGAAGTATTATTGAATAAACTATAAAGCAGGAGACATCTGTTATAGATGACATGCACTTATGAAATTTGCTTGAAATTAAGACATCCTAATTTTTTTTTTTTTACAAGTATTAAATCAATTTAATTTGTGTTTGACTCCTATTTATATTTCAAATTCTATTGACTAGAGAAACTGGGAAGATCTTATGGAAGAAACTCCTTACACTAATTTGTGGACAACCCTATACTCCCAATCCCAAAACTCATCATCAGGAAACCAAAGATTTTCGTCTTTATAAAGTATATTTTTCATTTATTTGTTTGATTGTTTTGGTGGCGACGTGTATATTTGTACGATATTTTAATCTCTGTCAGTCAGTCTGTTTATAAAAAACATTTGTCGCCGACGGTTGTAATTACAATGGTTGTAATAACAACAACAATAACATTCTTAAATGCACACACACACACACACACACACACACTATAACAAATACTAGTATGTCATTCTATTTGGCTTTGTATTCTACTATTACTATTGACTCAATTTAACGAAGCAATTTTCGGTTATCTAGATCCCAAAATATCTGCAATTCTCATTAAGCAGTGATAGTGTACTCCTGCTGTTTCCATTGATGCACCAGCAGCATCAACATCATCATCATCATCAGTAGCAGCAGATTCACTTCGTTTCGATGTTGTTCGACATAATGTTGAAAACGATGCGACGTAATGCAATTTTAACAATTGTTTGCTTTGGAAAAGCACTTGATGGCACAATCACATCATGTTCCGTGGCCCCACCGTCATTCTCATTTTAATTTCGCACTCATTTCATTGCAACAATGATTGCTTAAGCACATAGTACACACAGCTACATTCACACATATCCATGAAATTTTATTGTATGAAAATTGTATTTGTGTTTTATTTGTTTGTGGTCGCTTAATTATTTTGATAGAGATACATATCTACTACATGCGAATATATTTATAGTTATGTATCGCATTGGAAAAATGATAAAATCATTATAAACGCTACAACCGATTTTATATTATTTTTATTTTACCTTATGTCCAAACATAAATTATTTGTCAAAGTTGTAGTTGTTTTTGTTATGCATATAATTTGCTACGATTTGATTATGCTTACATAATATATTTATTTTTGTTTTATGTATATTTTTAAGTTGAAAATATTAATTAAAATTCTCATTCCAAAAATGCATTGATACATACATATATTTCTATTTCTATTTATTTATATATGTAAATGTCTAATAATTTTTAATTATATTGCTTATATGCAAATTAGCAGGAAATATGCATAAAATTGTCATAAACAAAATTTTCACCAAATATTAAACTATATATTTTCGTAAATTTTGCATCAATAAATGGATGGAAATGAATATTAAATTTGTGGAAATGTTTGTAACGATCTGAGAAAAGGAATGAATACTACATAATGATGAGCAAGATTCCAGGTATGTCCGTATTTCTTTATTAGTTTTACGACAGATCAAATTAATCTTAAATTTGGGGTGTTTCGTATTTTCTTAAACATTCCTCATGAATCACTCACTCATTGGTGAAAACCGTATGAAAATCCATTTGGTAGTTTTGTATTTCATTGCATTTAGACAAACAATTGCAGCGGGAGACTTTATTTATAAAAGTATATGTATATATGTATGTTTCTACTTTAAGCCATTTTAATGAAATTTGAATTTTGAAAAATAAAAAAATTCTTATTTGTAAAATTTTTTATAGTATTTGACCAAGTATTTCATCTTTGCTATTGAACCAATTTTTGAATCCTAGAAATAATAAAGATACCAAATCACTAGTTACTCTATTAGAGGCAAATATAAATACACAATTTGGTGTGCATTACCTGTAATATGATTTCAATATTCTTGTATCTTTTTAATCTTCATTTTCAATTGAAATGATAAAGAGATATAGTGTATTTGATAGGCCCATTTGACTAAAGTATTTATATTTAAATTTTTTTATTTTGTTGATGTTTGGATAAAATTGCATTATGTATTTAATTAATTAGCAAATTGCGATGCTCAAGGCTTCGATTTGCAAGAAATTCTCGCTGTTGTTTATATTGCTGTCAATGATCAACATTAAAATAAAATGTGTGCATTATTTGGGATTGGCAAAATGAATTGCTAAACTAACTAAAATCGTTGTAATTGTCAAAAAAAAAAAAATAAAAAAAAAATATTTAAAAAATTATAACTTTATATTTAAAATGAATATATAGAAAACAAATTACTATACTTTAGTTGATATATGAAAAGCCAATTCATACATCCCTAGGGTGTGTGCGAGCAACTTAGAAGATTTCTTAAAGTTTATATAATTAAGAAAAAAAAAGTACAATTTGATATTGAAAAAAAAAAAAAAAAAAAATTAGAAGATCTGCATTTTAATTAATTAAAAATTTTTTTGGAATGAAAATTGTTTTGAACTTGAGATCGATTATGACCAAAATTGGTTTTTCTAACATGTTTTGAAAAGGGGCTTACCAAGTTCGTAAAGAAGTAAGAACAAATAACAATTGCGCGTACACTTGATAGAAATGAAAAAAAATGAAGAATAAGAGATATTTAGTGTGATAGACAAAAAGAGAGAACATCTAAAACACAAAAAATATATGTAACAATACAAACTTTGCATATTAAATATTATCTTTTTTATTAAATACTAGCTGTGCCCTCACAGATATACTGGACAGCTCGCTCACTGAATTGTGTTCTCTCATGTTAAGTCGAAACTACTATATATGTTTTGTACAAGAAAATTGATTTAATATTGACAAAAATATTTACGCTCGAAGAATTATTGATGCTATAAACTGCCACACAAAGAGAGATTTTTAACGAAGAGAACTTGATTAATTTTAAAATATGTCTCGAAGCAAAAACCCGACCAAAGTCGAATGCAACGTTGGGACAAAATTACAGAGTCATTAGTAAAATACTTTTCGAGTTCACAGATCATGAACAAACGAACATTTACATTTTTATTTAACATGAAAAGAATTGCATTTTTGATAGTTCTGGATTTTGATGTTGATTCGTATTCGGTATTACATATGTAAGGAACAAATTTTTCGGAAAGAAAGTTACGGTTAAATAATCATTTGAAGCAAAATTTACATTAAAAGCTACCACGAGAATCCTAGGGATTTTATCTTTACCTCTATCAAGAGCATCAGCACCTGCATGACTGTAAAACTCAGGGAACGGTGAATAAAATATTATATAATGTATTGTCGAGATTCTGGTTCGTTTGTGACTTAGGCATGATCGTCGTACAAACACAAACTGATGGTAGATGTGATCATTTTGCGTTGATAGTCTTATAGTTGCTAAGAGGGATTTTTGAGAATCGTCTTTCAATTGGAGCAGTAGTTTTACAGATATTAAGCTGCAACTTGTTTTTCTAATTTTTTTCACCAGTGTTAGATGAAAGCGGAAAATAGAGTCATTTACCATAATGGTGGTTAGATTATAGGAAAGCGCCTATAACTTAAATATCTATTGAAGAATTGAGTTGAACATAATCATACACGAGTTCACTACCTCTACACTGAATAGGTTCAACACTTCAAAAACTAAAATGATAAAATCTCTTTACCCAAATTGCCGATTTTAATGAAATATGATTATGATTTTTTAATTTTTTTTGTAGAAGAATCAATTGTTAATGAAATTTGAAAGTTAGCGGTATCTGACACACGTATTAATTATTATTTTTCCATAAACATAACATATTCATTGTTAGCTACATTAATTTTAAAATGCGTAAATATTAAACTATTCTCCGAGTTTTTCGAAACTTCAATTTTACTCTGTTGGGGTTTCTCGTGTTTTTTTATACATACTAAGTATACGTTTATCAGATATTGTATATTTTTGGCTATTGTTTTTATTGTATATTTTTTTACATATTCAATAAACTGTTATTTATTTTATATGGCATTTTTTTACCCGATTCAATATGAAACGAGTTGCATTTCATTGAATTGATAAACATTTTAATTGAATTTGTAACAATCTCTATTCTTTTTTTCATTTTTGTCGCTTGCTTTCCACTTTTTATCATTTTTTTAATATTGTTTTTCTCTCTGCTTGTTTGTTTTTCTCTCCATTGCATTGCATTAAACTTTTATACATTTAATTTTATTTTCATTTAACTTTTTTGATGAACTAAAGTTTTTTTGTTGATTGAATAATAACAACAACAACAGCAATAGCAGCAGCAAGAACAACTATAATACCAAAGTGTTTAAAATTAATAAATATTTGATGAAACTCTACATTCAGCAACTTGAAATCAAACAATCTTATTTGAATAAAAATTCTATTTATTCCATGTTGTTCAAAATAAAGCATTTTCCCCATTTTCATTATAAAACAATTTTAATTTATTAGATTTCATTAAATTTTAGTACTGAGTACTCAGCGTTGAGTGTTTAAATAAATGATCAGTATATATAACTAACACAGATAAAAACTTTCTGATGTGATTTATTGTATATCAAAAAAATGTAATGAAACTTCCTTTTGCCGTCGCTGATTATGACTTTCGCATATTCCGCGCTCCAAGATATTCTGCTCCTTTGAGGCAATCCTTTGGATCACCCAATTTTCAACTTCATCGTCAGATTAGGTGAATACACTGGGTAGGGTAAGATTGCCCACTTTAGTGCTTGCAATGTTTCCTGGACTGGTTAAGATACATGCGGCCGGCATTGTCTTTTTTCTGTGTGTTGTGTTTTTCTTTCAGTGCTTAGTTCAAATCTTTGCGTTGTTATCTAAGGCGATAAACAATAACCGTTTGACCAGGTTTTAGAAGCTTAAAGTAGACGACATCCTTCCGATTTCACTAGATACAAAAGAAAACCCTTCTTGACATGATTGTTCCAGTTTTATTGCGGTATTGATAGTAAGTCTGGATCAACCAAAGATTTTTTGCATATGGTATAATTGACAAAATAAATTAATTTTTCAGCGCGAGTGATAATTCTATACAAGAAACTGAATTTCATTAAAAGTGTCGAACATATTCAGTTGTAAAAATCTTTCAGTTATGAATAAAATTATTGTAATCATTACTGCATCATTTCACTATTGAAAGTTGCCAATGGAATACTAACTAGTGGGAATTATAAAACTGACAATAAAGAGAAAAACAATATAAATAATATAAAAATAATCTATATAACAAAAAATAAATAATTATAAAATGAGTTATAAGAATAGTTTTCAAATGGTTTAAATAAAATTATTGTGAATCATTAACTGCATCATTTTGTTTATTAATAACACCTCAAAGAACTCGGAGAGTAGCTCCTTCAAATCTTAATATATTAATAAATAAATCCAATTATAAAAAAAAAAAAGAGATAAATTTATAAAAAATATTTGTAACAAAAGCCAAATAATTTTAAGAGTCGAGTCAAATGAGTAGAATTTTAATTTAAAACAAATCATAAAGTGACTGTTCTTGTCCCTCCTTACTGAGTGTTCCACTAGTGACGCGTGAACACCAAAACTAAATCAGAAAAACAAAACATTTTCTTTTTGAAAAACAAAGAAAACTTAGCAAGTAACAAAAATTTCTTTATTTCATCGATATCAAATCTGAAGAAGAAACAAAGTGTTTCCAATTTGCGATGAAAACCAATAAGGCCTAGACTTCATAAACTGGAATTAGTACTTCCTAAAAAGTTCCTTTGTTAAAATTGTTAGAAATCAAATTAATAAAATTAATTATAAAAAGAACTGGAAAAATGTGGACGCAAAATTCTACTGGTAAAATTAAAATAAAGTAAATAGTATTAAAAAAAAAAAAAGAAAAAATTGGCATACATTTTATTTTTCTCAATATAAATCAAAAAGCGATGAAAAAAGAAAAACAAAAATAAATCGTACAAAAGAAGAATGCACAACAGAAAATAAAAATTACTAAATATTGTATTAATATAAGGAAATATTAAGCTATAATTATTACAGATAGTTTCTGAATTGTTTGTCATATTCCCTTGCAAAAATGTGTTTTAGAAGCAAAACCAAAAAAGATATTTAAGTCACCAAATTAAAAACTCTGCAAGTGGTGGATAAAAAAAAAAAAGATTTACTAACATAAAATTTGATTGGAGACAATTACCTCTGATAAAACACTGGTAAACTTCGAAACACAAAAACAAAAAACAAAATTACAAATAAATTCAAATTTTTAAGAAATCTGATGCAAAACGGAAATTGTAATTACAGAAAATGGGTCCACAATAGGCAGTTTTCACCTACTTCTGTTCTCTTATAAATATTTTTCTCATTTCCAAACATATCTCGGAAATAAAACAGAATAAACAAATATTTTAGATACAATATGTAATTTTAATAATTAACAAAAGGGGTCAAGTTCCGTGAAAGTACCCAAAAAATCAAACTTTTTTTTTTGTTCCACGACGTGGAAAACCACAACCAAATCCAAATCAAAAAAACAAAAAGATTTCTTGAACGAGAAAACGTGGACGTAGAATTCTACTAGTAAAAATAAAATTAAGTAAATAGTATTAAAAAAAAAAAAATTGCCATACATTTTATTTTTCTCAATATAAATCAAAATAGAGTTGTGAAAAAAGAAAAAAATGAAAATAAATCTTACAAAAGAAGAATGCACAACAGAAAATAAAAATTATTAAATTTTGTATTACTAATATAAGGAAATATTAAGCTATAATTATTACAGATAGTTTCTGAATTGTTTGTCATATTCCCTTGCAAAAATGTGTTTTAGAAGCAAAACCAAAAAAGATATTTAAGTCACCAAATTAAAAACTCTGCAAGTGGTGGATAAAAAAAAAAAAGATTTACTAACATAAAATTTGATTGGAGACAATTACCTCTGATAAAACACTGGTAAACTTCGAAACACAAAAACAAAAAACAAAATTACAAATAAATTCAAATTTTTAAGAAATCTGATGCACAACGGAAATTGTAATTACAGAAAATGGGTCCACAATAGGCAGTTTTCACCTACTTCTGTTCTCTTATAAATATTTTTCTCATTTCCAAACATATCTCGGAAATAAAACAGAATAAACAAATATTTTAGATACAATATGTAATTTTAATAATTAACAAAAGGGGTCAAGTTCCGTGAAAGTACCCAAAAAATCAAACTTTTTTTTTGTTCCACTATTGACGTGTGAAAACCAAAGCCAACTCAGAAAAACAAAAAGATACCGAACGTCTCTTTTTTAAAAACAAAAAAGAAAACATAGCAAAGTAATAACAAAATATTTCTTGAACAAGAAAAACGTGGACGTAGAATTCTACTGGTAAAAATAAAATTAAGTGAATAATATTTAAAAAAAAAAAGAAAAAATCCGCATAAATTTTATTTTTCTTAATATAAATCAAAATAGAGTTGTGAAAAAAGAAAGAAACAAAAATAAATCTTACAAAAGAAGAATGCACAACAGAAAATAAAAATTATTAAATCTCGTATTAATAATATAAGGAAATATTAAGCTATAATTATTACAGATAGTTTCTGAATTGTTTGTCATATTCCCTTGCAAAAAATATGGTTAAAAATCAACAAAAAAAAAAAACATTTAAGTTACAAAATTTAAATAAATCACCGAAAAAATCTAAAGATAATGAGCCCAATTGTCCAAAAAGGTTAAAATTAAAATCTCAGTAAGTTGTGGATAAAAACATTGCCAACATAAAATTTGAATGAAAACAAAAAAAATTTAAATTGAATTTTACATTATAAAATGCCAGAACACAATAAAATAAATAAAAAAAATAATAGTATAATAAGCAAAGTTAAATGAATGCGGTTCAATATAAACATTTGCTTAACAATCAGAAACTTAAGAGAATAAAAAAAACACTTGTTTCACAATAATTAGCCGTCAGAAGGAAACAATAAAATATGTTAAAATAGAAATAATTATTGGAAATGATGATACAATAAAACAAGGTAGCGACACTGTTTACAGTTATGTGGTTCTCTCTCAAGAATACACTTACGCTCTTCTTCTTCTAAATTTTTACGCTGCACAACACTTGCTTTTTTATGTTTATTCAATTCATAAATGTGATAATGTGCATATTTAACTGTCTGAAATTTTAAATTTATATGAAAAATAGAAAAGTTGCTGTTTTGTTCATAACTTTTTTATTTTATTCAATATTTTTGTGTTTTTTGCATTGAGTATTAAATATTTCATGATTAAATCTCCTTGTATTAAAAAACATTTGAACCTTAGTTCTTTTAGATTGCGGTAGCATTAAATATCTTTTTCTGCATCAATATGAATTTGTAAATAATTTTGACCGATTATAATTCCATCGCCGTTTAATTGCAGAAAGATGTGCTCCATCGCATTTATTTTATGATTTTATGCATCTTATGCATTGACGATTTTAAAAGACCGCCTTCGCTTAATTGATCGACCTATAACACTATTTTTTACATTTTCAATGCATTTTCACGTTATGTTCAACACTAAGTGCGTGTTTTTTCATCGTTTTAGCACACTGATATACTTAGTAAATCAAAATTGAGAGCGAGCAATTTTGATAGAGTAACAGGCCGCATTGTCGCTACCTTGTTTTATTGTATCATGATTGGAAATCAGTAGTGTGCATATTCGGAACCGAAATATTTTAATATTTTAGGACAACAGAACTTTATGAAGATGAAAGCAATTTTAAAAATTCTTTACTCACTGCAGAAACTCTGGTAATTATACTTTTGATGGAAAATTGTAAATTATTAAAAAATGCTGTAATATTATATCTGTGTCAACAAGTCAAAGTAGCTTCACAGATCCATGCAAGACATTCTTTCAAGACTGGAACCAAGAACCAAAGATCTAGAAACATGAATTTGGCGAATGAGCCTTGCTAGATTGTCACCCTGGCCTTGCTACCTACCGAAACGGGCCTCCGAGCTGCTACACTTTCACAAGAATAGGATTTCAATGACGGCTGGAGTCTTAACGGAGCACTGCGCAATTAGGTTGATGACCCATATTCCACACAAAGATTTTTGCCGAATCTGTGAGGATGTGGAGAAGTATCGGAGAGAATTCTATACCTTCTTTGAGACTGCCTTACTCTTCTTGAAAACCCATTTTTTGATGAATTGGACAGTTTGCCAAAGGTGCCACTATGAAACCTAAATTCTAAAGAAAAATGTATTAAATATAGTAGTAAACAGCGAAAAATAGACGTATAATATTCTGCTGCAATTGTTAGATTTGTATAGTAAAAATGCTCGTTTTTATGATAACAGGTTGTGTCTGAAAATCAATAAAATTAGATAATAAGTAAGTATTAGTATAATTAGTTGGATAGCTTCAATACATCAATGCTGATAAATGTACGAATTTTTTAAACGACTTCAAAAAAGTATGATTATCTTTTTGACCCCTATTATACTCATTCGATTTGGATGGCAGACGATTTTGTTTAAAGTGAACACCTGTCATGAAGACAGAGTTGATAAACGATGATCAACGTTGCTTTGAATATTAATCCGCAGGTATCGAATTCGATTTGGATGGTATGTATAAAACATTGTCCTAGACTATAAAAGGAAACAACTAAAACATAGGATTACTATATGTCAGTGAAATTTTTAATCATTTCGATGTTGAGAAAACTGTCATGCGGTAATAGATAAAGATCTTGATTTTGTATTGTTATTCGTCAAAGTCGGTTAATTTTCTTAGAAAACTTATAATTAACATTTTTATTCAATAAATTATTTTCCAATTACAATAATCTATCTATTTATTATTATGCACCATTTGAAGACTACGTCAATACGTTGATATTGATGTTCAGACCAGGGACAACCTGTCCGATGAAGATATTGTCAGGGGTCTAATTAGGTGTTACCTACATTTGGACATGTAGTAATATAATGACTAATGTGTTCGAATCTCTAAATGTATTAAAAGGTTTTGTTGAGCGAGAAAAATGGAAGAATGTAATCCATACTAAAATTTAAATAATAGTGGGAAAAAATATTATAATTTCTCCGTGCGAATTCACTTTGGGTATGTGTGTCTGTTCCTTATGGACTCGGAAACCGATTTACTTATTTTGTTGATATTTCCAGAGAAACTCTAGCATAGTTTGGAAAATGTTCCAATTATGTTTGGTGCGGAATGGACCATCGAAAAAGGAAGTAATTGATGGAACAAATTTTGCATATAAAAGTTAAACGATATATTTAGAAGTCAGACAAGTAATTTTTGTCAATTAACTCATATATGTAATTATGTTCAATAATATTATAAACTTTTTCATTTAGTAAGGAAATTACATAATACTTTTAAAATTCATTGGATAAATCGAGCATACTTGACTAATAGAGACATAATATGGTATAACGAAATGCCAATTGTATGCATTTTAAAGTCCTTAAATGCTTTTCCATTTTATGTTTTGCTTTGAATGCAATTTAAATAGTTTATTTTTATATTCTTTTTTTCTTAAAAAAAAATTGTGATAATGAGCAAATGTCTTCTCCCCAATGGTATCTGTTTAGTGTAGAATATGTGTTCATTGCACTCGTCACATACTTTTCTTTTTTACTTACTAGGTTAGCTAGCCTCCTTTTTATTTACAATTTTTTCATGCAAATTACATATTTTTTTCAGACTCAAACTTACAGAAATACATAGATAAATGCATAGAAACCTAAAGAGCGACAAAAAGAGATACGGAACGCATAATAAAATGCAAAATGGTGTATGCAAAAACAAAAAAAAAAAAGCGCCAACAAAATGGCGGCAATCGTAATATTGCTATTGCCGTAGCCGTTGCTGTTTGTAATGTTAGTTAGGGGCAGTTTAGCCCAGGAGTGCAAAACAGTTGAACTGAGGTTCAGTTTAGTTCAGTTCAGTTGAGTAAGCCTTGAGGAATGCATTAGACTGGCACTAATTGTGTACGGCGCTAATTCTGACTAAGAGACTTTATCAGTGTGTGTGTGCGTGTGTGTGCATCTGTGTGTATTGGTGCATTAGTGTAGGTGTGTATATTGCAGGATCTGTGTGGCATTCAGCACGTAAAGCACCTTTTCAGAAACTAAATATCTGCGTTGAAATGCATACAAAATGAGCGACGCTTGCCTTTGCTTTCACTCCTTCTCTCCGCAACAGTTCATAGTACTAAGTAGTTGTTGCTAATATCATCGGTCGGTCGGCAAAAATGCTTTGCTAACGTAGTTTTATATTATACGTAGAAATGATTGAAGGAGAGTGTGGGAAAAGTGTGGTAGGCATTAGGAAGCGGCTTTGCGCTTTACATTGCGTCACGTTTCTTTCATTCATTTATTCCTTTATTCCTTCATTCATTCATTTATTCTTTCTTTCACGCGTTTTATTTTGTTGCCATCATTTTGCTGTTGTTGTTGCTATTGTTATTGTTGTTTTTGTTGTTGGTTGGCTCACATTAAAATTAAATTAGTTTAGAGATTTAATGTTTGTTCAGCAATTTAAGTATTTCTTTTTTTTTTCATACGCTTTATTCACAAAGGCAAATTGTAATTTAATTGAGTTGCACTGACTTTAAGCGGATTTTCTTTTAACTATCAAGGATCAAGGATTTCAAGATGAATTACATTTTTTATTTAAATAAATATTCATTATTATGAATTTGTTTATGAAATAATACCTTATCTACAGATATTATAAAACAGTCTCCTGCCGCGTCTTTCTGTCTGTTTGTTTGCTATAAATCGTAAAATTACCCAACAGATTTTTATACGGTTTTCACCAATGAACCAAGTGATTCACGAATAATGTTTAGGAAAAAAGAAAATTCGAATATCGCTTAAGAAACTGCCGAAAAATCTAAGATACTCGAAGAAAGTGAGGCATGCAAGTGAAATATATTAATGGAAAATATTTTTAGTAATAAGTTTACTATTTATTGACCTTTTTTACAATAGTTTATTTGCATAAACGGAAGAAGAGGTGATTTTTGAGAATCATTTATTATTTTTTATATTTTTTACGCTATTTCTTTTTTTTGTACCAGAAATTAAGGTGAATTCTTCAAAGTCAATATTATTGTCCGCATAATAAGAGCCTAGAGTTAAATCTTGTTTTTTCTTTTAAGTATTCAAATTTTATTTAACGCAGAAAAACTACATACACTTTTTTATAATTACATAAAAATACTGAGATATTTTTAGCGTTAGACTTTGGTGTAGCAGTTCACGTAAAATCCTGAGAAGGTTGTTATCTCCTTGTTAGGTGGAGATCATACGGGTGTAGCCTTTTCAGCCTTGTTGAGCAGTGTGTGGTTGTGGGTGCTAGCGGGTTGGGATGCGGCTGAAGATTTGTGAGATACCGATTGCTGATTAAATTAATCAGCTTCATAACCGTCGGCATTTTGAGGTCTCTGTGCAGATTGGTAATTCCTAGTGCTCAGCACTCCTGCAGTTTGATAATGTTGTTGACGGCAGTGGTGCCCCATAATTGGATGGACCAACTGGTGCCACCACCTTGTTATTTAACATTAGATTGTTTGAAAGGCGGAGGAGCCAATCCAACTCTCTAAGCTCTTAGCAATACTATTGTGTTTACCCATGTTAGGCTTTTGTTCAGGATCAGACCGAGATAACGGATTTGATTCAACTGCGAAATAACGCTTGAGCTGTAAGTTACAACTGAATAAACGTCTTTTCTTAGAGTGAACGTACAGTTATTAGATAGGATTACAATTCTGTTATTTGTGGTAGGGGTGTGATGAACATAGAAATTTAAGTAACTTTAACAAACATTTGTAATATTTTGATTTTATAACATAAAAAGTTGTAAAAATGTGGAAAATATTTTAAAAAAAGAAAAGAGACTTCAAATATTATAAATAAGATATACGAGTATAATGAAGATGGGTCGAGACAATATACGAGTATTATTTCGATGAAGAAAGGCTAAGTTATATTGTATTTGATTTGCAAGTTTAATTTAGAGAGAAACATCGAAGAAAAAGAAAATCGTCTTTATTGAAGCTTTTATGCTGTTTATAACAAATAAGTTATTTTTTTTATGCAATAGAGGGAAAATTAAGTCCTTAAAGCTCAGTGAGATCACGACACCAACAAAAAAAATAAAAAGCATGCGATAAAACAATCAACCAAAACAAATATTGTAATTCTTTGCTTATCGAAAGTCAATGTAAGATTTACAGTATAATTTTAAGGGCAACTTATTTAGCATTTACAAGTATTTAAATGCATGTGGTGCTTTTGCTGGCTGGCATCCTAATAATCCCAAACAATCCGTTCTCAGCTATTGTAAAAAGGGACGCAGCAGTACCCGCTGTTGACCCAAATAAAAATAAAATGAAACCTAAGTTTTTCGGTTAGTTTTAAAGTGCTTTTAACCTTTTCTTTATATATTCTTTTTTGTTGTTGTTGGGGTGTTGAATACTCACAAGCGAAATTTAACCACTAAAACCCAAAAACTAATGGCACTCACACGCAACGGATACGCAGGATATGGCGGGCTGGCAGGCAGGCAGCATATAATAAGACATTTGGTGTTTGCTTGCTGGGTAGTAGAACACTGACAGCTGTTGCTTTTGCTCAGTTCTACTCATTCAGTTGCCATTATTGCTTAAGTATTTACTTTTGCGGTTTTCTATTTTTTGGCTTGAACCCAACAAATTATACATACGTATATGTATACGTAAACGGAAACCGAATGTAAACACGAATTTTGCTCTTTAGTTTACATAAGTTTTTTTTGTCTTAGTTTAGACCTCTAGACCACACTACACCACACCAAAGTAGTCCAGACTCTTGCTAGGCTAGACCAGAGCGTTTAAGTCGTAAGCATAAAGTTTTTGTAAGTTTTTATTTTCACATTTCTTTTTAACGTATTTTTTCCGTGTTCTCTCAGCCTTTCACTCTTTTGCTTGTTTGCTTGCTCTTACGATTTCCGGCCGTAATTTATGCAACCCTTCGTACTGCCCATGATGATGATGATGATGCTTCTCTGATTTCCATGGTATTTTTTTCTATATTTTTCACTATTTGCTTGGCATTTCGCCTAATAAATCATTTTGTGTTAAGATAATTTTTTCCTTTTCTTTTATTTTTTCTTAGTATATTTTTTTTTGCCTCATTTTTTAACATTTTGTTGCTTCATTGCCGTTGCCGTTTACCGTTTGAGTTGAGTTCAGTTCAGTTTAGTATCTTCTCCTTATGACCTTTTTCTTTTCTCTTCATTTTGTTTCGTTTCTTTGCGGTGCGTGATTCATGGCTTTTGCCTTCCATAAGAACACCAAAGGCATTGCGTATACGGCACCGTGTTCTCATGCATGAAATTTCGCCTACAAACTTTGAACCAAATACAATTTTTTTCAACCAAACCAAACCAAACCAAATCTACCAACCAACTAAACAAACAAATTCAATTCAATTCATTTCATTTTGTTTCGTTTGTTTGTTTATTTCTTTATTTTGTCCTATTTTGCTCAATAATTTAAGGATGCGTGTGACTGTGACTGTGAGTGTCTCTCTTTCTCTCTCGGTAAATAGATTTTTTAATGAAATTGACTAATAAATTGTTTTGATTTTGTAATTTTTTTTATTTTTCCGCGAATTTATTTTCTTTTCTTCCGCATTTTTTTGTTTTCTCTTTCTTTCTGTTTGATTTTGATTTTTGATGTTAAATAATCAGCTTAATAAAAGCGAAGCACGTACGACCTACGTTAGCTTAACTTAAGTTACATTACTTTATGTTATATTACATTACGTAAATAACAAGGCCACAAACATTTTGGCACGTTCTAATGAAGTCACTTGGAACATGAGAGAAAACTCAATAAAATAAATATGAAAAAATCCTAGGAAAAGCGTAAACAACATACGCATTAATATTAATGTCTGGCCATATTGTCTGCCTTTTGATGCATTAAGCGTCGTCAGGTGTGCCCTTGACGTTCGTTACCTTACCAATGTGCACGACGACAACGACGACGACGACAATGATGACGATGACGATGTTGATGATGATGGCGGCGGCTTAGTATAAAAAGCAGGCAATCACGCATAGTAAACACTTCAATATACACACAATATTTTATACACTCGTACTACTACATAAAGATTTTTATATATAAACGATACACATACACATAGAGTTGCACGTAAGAAATGTTCTTTGTTTCTCATTTAAGTAGCAATTTGTCTGTGGGCGTTAGAACACAAAGTGGCAAACATTTAAGGCGTCTAAAGTTGCAATTAAGAGAAGGTGGAACATGTAAATACTGTAATTGCTTTTGAAAACATTGACACTTGAAGTGTACAGACTACTAGTGGTAGGTGAGCACGGAAGAGTATAATAAGTATTCTTTAAACAAAAATATCACTTGATTTAATAAGACTCTTCATATCTAACCTAAGAGGTACTTAGGCATCACTTTATTATATCTATCACAAGCTACGAAGTGTTATTAAAATGTTTAATTTTTTTTTTTACTTCAATTTATTCCTCTATCAAATCGATGTCATTTAATAAAAAACACAATAATGCTGTTGGATGAGATCAATACATAAAGATGATTATTATTGAATGGAACATATTTATACCAAAACAAAAAAAAAAAAAAAAAAAAATTAACAAAACAAAAAATTAACAAAATAAAACAAGAATTGCCAGTCAATGTGAATGTGATCCACAAAGGAAGTCAATCTTTCCCGCTCCTCCTCCTTCGGATTCAATGACAGACGGAAGTGAGCATTCAAATTGGACAGTTGAAAATAGCAACAGGAGAAGAAACTTTTTCATAGTTAACAATTTTTCGTATATGATAGACCTTAACTTATAAATGTAAAATATTCAATAGAAATAAAGATCAATTTGTTATGAGCAAATACCCTATGCATTTCCAAAAAGATCATTTAAGTTGCCGATTAGAAATGAACTTCAGCCTCATATGTCCTTGATTAGACACAAAGGCTCAATTTTCATTTTTTTTTTTTTATGTGTATTTTGATCCAAATAGAGTTTAAAACGAAAACCAATCTCAGTAGAATAAGCCACATGTTGATTCTTTAGAATTCACTTCAATTACACTTAAACACACTTTGCAACCAAGCAGCAAAGGGAAACCTAACCAAAGTTTTTTTCTATTTTTTTATGGACATTTAAAACATTTGTTTTATTCATCAACATTTAAGAAATCATTCGATAAACAAAGTTAATAATGTTTAAGCTTTTATTCCGGATTACATGAAAATTGTGTGTCATACGTTTTTGTATAATTGTTAAACGAAAAGGATCCTTGCCAGTGGTCAAACCCAATTATCAAATGTATTGGAAGATATGTTCAATATATTCCAGGAGCCATTGAATTTTATTGAATTTGCCATGAATGTTGAAAGAGATATGCAATGTGATGAACAGTATTGATGCTGTAATGAAATATATTCTAGGTTCACCAGATGGTTGCCAGTAAGTTTGTATCCATTTGGAAACCTTGAAATTAACGTCATTAAGAATTTTCAATTGTAATGAAAGATTTCAAGAGATGCAGCAGTTGGCTGCATAATATTATAAGTGTCTGCAATAATGATTTGTGCTCACTCTATGACAGATGTATGGTTATTGTGTATGAAGTCATGGATAGATGCAAGGAAATACTTGGAAAGGGCAATGAAAATCCTTAATGCTCTATGTAAATCCTGTCAGTTTACTGATAACTTTCCCAACGTATCATGGTACTGCAATGATGAACTGATTGAGAATTTCATGGAAAGTAAGAAAAAAGTTTTTTCTCATCTGTCGTATTATTTTGTGATTTCAGGATTCAAATTGAATATGCGGGAAATTGAAAATGTTTGAGGTTTCTGTCATAATTTTTAGCCGGAAAGTCCAAAGAATCTCATCAAGGCAGGAGGTGACATAACTTACGATATCAAAAAACAATTTCTGCCAATTATTTTAGTTGGATTTGGTATCTATTTCTTTATTTGGTGTCGTTGTTTTTAAGTGGATATTGCAACTTGAGAGAGGAGGAATTGTGATTGAATTTTTGTTATACAAGTTCCGTTTTTTTAAACATTTTTAAATCCCTTACCCTTAAGTAGATAAACTAGATTTACTTTAGAATTAGTCCTGAGCTACGTTCCTAAATAGCTTAGTTTTTAAATGAAATTATATGAAAATTATTTAATTTCTATCAACCGACAAAAATGAATGAACTGTTTGCGTTTGGGTTCCGTTCAAAGAATAAAGATTGCACTTAAAAAAGTCTTTATGGGACTTTTTTATTGTTTTTTTTCTCATTAACCATTAAGCACTGACGTACGAATGTGGTATATAGCCTAAATCATATTTCGTTTATATTTAAATATTTTGAGAGAGGCTATTCTGGTAGCTTCATAGCAGTCACGGCCGAAATAGAAAAGAGCGGACGTGTGCGCTGCTTCTAAATAGGAAAAATATGACTACTTGACGTATTTGTTATTCGTATTGACAGTGTGACTTTTACTGTAGTTCTTTCTAATATGTATGGCATCTCAAAAGAAATTAATTTTCTATTTTATGTTCTCAAAAGAATATCATTTTAGTATCATCGATGCATCATGAACAGATCATGAACACCAACTCAGATAATGGACTTCCAGAAATAATATCATATATACTACAACTGCTCAAAAGGAGGTGTGGATTCAGAGTTTTATTGGCCAAATTTTAGGAAAAGGTTTGCTTACTAAAATCCAAGGAACAAGGCCCGAATTTAATAAATTTAATTCTTTAAAAAACTGTTATTTGTGTTTCAAGCAGAAGCGAACTCATTACCTGAGTCAGGTCACCCAGTCGGTTTGCAGTGCTCAAAACTCACATGCAGTAACTTCTGCTGTTAAAAACTAATTAGATTTAAGTTTAAAAAATATAAAACATTTTTATTTGTGAATTTGTGGTTGATTGAAAGTATAAAATCCAAAGAAAAGCAATTCCCATTATTTTTTAATATTTTTGTTGATTTTTGAAGACAGTCGATGTTTATTTTTATGTTTAGAAGTCTTTTTAAAATTATTTTTTAAATGTTATTAAAATATTAAATATGTACATTCATATTTAAAAAAAAATACGTGTAAGTTGTTTACTTAATAGTGGACGATATATGTATATTGAATAGTTTGTACATAACAATTTCAAATGAGAATATTTCCTTGTTTCATCGTTTTTAGTGCGTGATTTTTTAGTAGTCGGGTTCTAGTTTTTGAAATTAAGTTTTTTTTTTTAATATTTTAGAGTTATAATTTCTTATTATTTATGTATTTTTAGAGAGAAATATGTTTGGCTCATATCGGAGGCGTGACTTTTTTTTAGTTCGTGACTTTATGTTCTCCAGAGGATGCCATACTCATTTTAATGCCTATAACAAGCGGATGATGAAGACATTTCCAACGATACCACATTTGTCATATTATAATAAGTAGTGTAGAAGTTACGAGTGAACATACACACATACATACACGTCAAACACATAACCTTCCTTTTTACTGCGCCGTAGTCGGGCTATAAAATAAGCATAATGGAAGGTTTACATTGTTATTAATTTTACTAAATATTTCCAATGTATTGATTGACAAATGTCATATTTTAAAAATGAAATCATATACATAATGAAAAACAAAGTCTACAATTAAGAAACATAAAACTCAATAAGAATAGCAACAAATGGTAATAGCCACCAACAAACGTCATTTATCGAATTTGAACATTTGAAAGAACAATTACGCAAGAATTGCATGTCACAACTATTTATAAAATTTCATATTCCCTCCACATCTGCGACACTTACCTTCTTTTTTCATTTATATTCTCTATACTTTCTCTTTTTATCGTATGTTCTTTTTCTTTATTTTCTTTTAACCATTTCTCCCTCATATTTTTATTCTCCTGCACTGGGCTTTCCCTTAATGTTGCTTGACTCAATGTCCTTTTTACAATGCAATTTCGCGTTCTTTGCTCCATTTTTTTTTTTTTTACTACTACCAAAGTATTAGTTCGAGTCCCAGTTCTTATTGTATTTTTGGTACTACTAATTGATGTTGCAATAAATTCATTTATTGCCTTTGTTAAGCACCACAATATGCTTTCTTTGCCTCCTTGCTGTGCTTCTTTGTTTGTTCAACACAAATAAAAACAAATATGTACTGCTTATATTGCACAATGCTATTTTCGATTCGAATTTTGTAGCGTTGTTTTCATTTTCATGAACTTTTTTGTTATTTTTATTTGTTTGTTTATACCACAGAATTCGTAATATACAAGAGAAAGAGGGAAGGAAGTGAAATTTGTGTATTTACAATATAATAACAAACAGTAACCCAAACAAAGTTGCAGCAAAATTAGAAATTCTTGCCACAATTGGCATTATAATGGGCATTTAGTACTAGAAAGAATAATTTATATTCATTTTTTATTTTTTCTTGAGTTTCGTGCAATAAATAATTTTCTCATATTTTTTAAATGTCACAAAAAAACTTTGCAAAAAATTTAGGTAAACTAAAAATAACATTCAAGTTATTTTTTTAATTTCAGTACAGTAAATTTTAAGATTTACAGTATATTTAACATGATTAGGACTTAAATTCAATTGTGAGAGTTTTTTTTCAGAAAATTACTCAATAAAACCGCGATATGTTTTCATTTAATAATAAAAAAAGTATCCTTGTTTATATTCACACACTCATAAAAAGAACATCTTAAACGTTGATTTGGATTAAATCAGGCATTGATAGCTATAATCAAAGGTATTTTAATACCAACAACAGTTCCCTCAATGATCAATCTACCAACAATCCAAGAGACCCTTGTTCATTTACCAACAACAAACCACTGACACACAATAGCAAATACAATGGACTCAGTTAAATACCCTTGGGGAACCGAATAACAAATATTCCCCAACACATTAACACTATAACTCTGTCGAAGTGGAAGTGGAAGACAATGCCCATGTGATATCTGTCAATGACTTTGGGCTTGACCCAATGTGAATGTGGTTTTTGACTGGCCTCTGAAAATTATGACCCAACATTTGGTTAGCGAAATGACTGAACCATAAAAATTATACGCATATCCTTTCATTGTCCTACATGCAGTACCAGCAGCAGCAGCAGTAGGACTAACCAAAAGACAACACACCCACACGCAATGTTGATGAAACCAGATTTGCTTTTATGATTTGTGGCATCACATGGCTGAGGTAAGCAGCAACAACCAAACGATGAAACGATAAACAACAATCGATAGACTATAAACCACACCAAAGGCAAGACAGCCAGCATTAATGCATGATGAATCCTACCTGGGTTTTCATTCAATGCAATGCAAGGCACGGAAATGACCATTGGCTCACCCGTTGATCTTGGTCAAGACTCAATACAATAACAAAAGAATCATAATGTATTGTATAATGACATCGTATTTGCTTGGTTCTCTCTCTTTGCTTTATGCCATTCAATTATTTGGAAGAAAATATAAAAAAAAAAAAAACATAAAAACATGCATAACAATAGATTCACGCACGCACGCATCCAGTCACGCATGTACTCACACTCACTCACGTTACTTGTTGAGATTTGGTTGCTTTAATGTGTAATAAAATCAAGCAAACATACTTCTATTACAAACTAAAGGCATGAAGAAACAATTTTTATGGTTTAAAGATAAGTTTGCAGTTTCTTAAGACCGCCATAGGGGAGAATGGGCTCGACGTTTGCTAATTCTTTGAACGTGTTCTGTTTGACAACAAAATATTTACTAGTTCACGATTTTTTCTTGATTTTTCCTTCCAAGTATTTATTTTGGGTTTTTATTTTTTATGTGGCATCACCATGTTTTGAATTTTATTTATTCTATAGGTATATTTATTCAGTTAATTCAACAAGTAAGTAACTAACATACAATTTTTGTATTACTATGTAGCATATCTGATGGATCTTCTCCGATTACTCTACTCTATAACTTTACTAATTAGTTTTCCACAAGAAATTTAGTTTAATGATTTATTTTCTCTTTTTTTTTTGTATTCTATTTGGTACTCTAATTTTTCATTATCTCTGAATTGTCCTTGACTACGTGGCAAAGATAATGACTGAGTACTTTTTACTTAAAGTTCATTCTACCCAATTTGGGATTTGATTTCCCAGTACAGTACAGTACAGTATAGTATTCGCTTAAGTGAATTCAATGAAGATTTATCTTTATTATTCACTCTCTCGCTATCTGATTATGGATGTATGTATGTCTTTGCCTATTCTTCATTTCTGTTATTTCTTTTATTACAAATTATGCTTTCATTTCATTAAACACAAATCACAAGGTTGCACACAAAATTGCGTATACGTAATATTAATTAATTAAAATGAAATGCGCCCCATACAATTATCAGAGTACAAAGAACACAACAGAACAGAACAGAACAGAACAGAACAAAAACATGATGATTATTTATATAAATAATCAAAATCACAGTCACAGTGTCAAACGAAAAATTAGTCTTCCTTTTACAAAATATTGTTAATATTGTATCTAGTAGATGTATGTTTTTATGTGTATGTCTGTGTGTCAATGTTCGGCCCATTCATTTAGGTTAAATGACTTCATTCACACTCATTAGGTTTTTTGGACCGCTTGGTGTGTGACCGCCTATAGCGTTTTTACTCATTTTCATTTTCATTTTCATTTTTGTTTTGTTTTTTGTTTGTTTCTTTTTTGATACTGATTTTGACTTCCCAAGTCTCAATGGCATATTATATTGTATATAATCCATCCATCTATCTTGACAAATTCAAGCTCTTTGGTCAATCCACTTACTCATTTATACGTACATACATTTATTCATTCATTCATATATTCAGTCATCGTTCTTTGCTCTTTGGTTCTTTCATTTCATTTATTTTCTGTATGTCTGTCCTTTTGTCCAATTAACACTGAAATTAATTCATATTAATTAAGGGTCATTCCCTAGGAAATGAGTATACACTTAATGTCCAGCCTGTTAACTTTTATGGTCAAAAGAGCATAGGGGAGAAAAGTGGATAGAAGGAAGAGGCAAAGACAAAAGCAAAAGCAAAAGCAAGCAACATTCAAAGAGTGTAGAATGAGATATTGCGCTGAAAACAAAAAAAAAAAAAAAACAAAAAAAAAATAAATAAAATAAAAACAGGAAAAAAGAAAAGGAAATGTAATATAATCGTATTTAACATACCATTGCGCAAGGACAGCAGCAACTTCTACTACAAAAGCAGAAACTTAATAAATATTCTTGCATACATGTTGGAAATGGGCGCCCCCTGCTATTGGGGGTAAACATGAAAGAGAGACATACGTAGAATCATTAATAAACTTTGTTGCGTAGAGAAAAGAAAACATGTACATAAACATGAACTACGGAAAGCGGAAGGAAGGAAACGCAACGCACCATAGGGCAAAAAAAAAAGAGTATTAATAACATTTAATAAGTAAAGGAACACTCACTCAAACATATAGTATACATACATAGCATATATGTAGTAGTTGTATTTCATATAATTAGCATTAAGTATTTAGTGTTGTACGTGTTTTGTCTGCGGTTGTTATTGCATGCGGCAACAAGATACCAATCAACCTAAGCTCTTGCTAATTATTATTGTAATTCCTAACAATTCATTCATTCATATGATGAATATTTTTTCTTTTCTGTTTCTGGTTTCCAAAATTTCATTTGTATCTGATAAAAGAAAAGTTTGTTACAATATTTTATCTAATAACAACTTATGCTAAGCATAAGAACAGCAGAAGATGAATGTGTTTTTAATCTTTGCACAAATTACAATAGAAATATGTTGACCCTCTAGTCATAGGAGGCAAAATTACAAAGCAAAAATGTTGACTTCTGTTCAAGAAATAACTTAAAAGTCTCTCATTGATGCTAAAGATAAGCAAGGTATGCCTCGTTAAGATAATTAGTAGTATGAGGACAAAAATCCCAAGAAATTGAGGGATCAATACATGAGAGTCATTCAATTATTCAAGAGATAAATTAATGTAAACAAAATTTAACTAGATTTTTTTTTATCCTTGTTGCAAAAAAGTCTTTGTTTTGTTGCTCAAACCACTTTTCAATCAATTATTTTTTGTCCTAATGTTTTGCAGATTTTTTCCATTTAATGGAAAGTATAATATATCAAGTAAATCAAGTAAATGAAAAGCTTCACTTTAGAGGGGATGCAGTAATATCTCCTAACTTATTTTTGTAATTGTTTTTTTAGATCAACTGGGTAGTGTGAGAGATATAATTGTCATGTATTGTATAATAAAGTAAAGTTTTTTCTTTGCGATTCAAGATCTTTTCCCAGTTTGTTCAATAGCATGTCACAGTTTATTATACGCTTATCTTTATACTCTTCACGGGAGTGAATAGTATTATAAGTTTGTCATGAAGTTTGTAACACACAGAAGGAGATATCGCAGACCACATAAAGTATATATATTTGTGATTAGCTTGATGAGACGAATTGATTTAAACGTGTCCGTCTGTTCGCAGCAATAGTCTCTTAGTTTTTGAGCTAGAGAGCTGACATTTTGTACATACGTTTCTTTTTACCAAACCGAGTTCGGGAATCAGCCGAATCGGACCACTAGGGGGTATTTCCCATACAAACCCCCTTTTAAATTAATGTTCTTATTAGAAAAACCCGTGCTAAGCAGGGTCGGGTACGCTTGTATTTAAATATTTTTGTAGATGAAGACCTCGATGCTAGTGCTCTAATTGTTTCATAATTAGTTACAGTATTTTATATTTAGTATTTATTATAATTAATTTTAATAAATAAATAAGTAAAATTATCCGCGGTTCAACTTTCTTCCTTCGTATATTAATTTATATAATTCATTATTGAATGACCCTCGTTGATGAAACAATGAATCTTTTACTTATTTTATCAAAGGAAAAGAATAATCTGAAGCACACAGAAGTTGCAAAGAAAGTTTACTAAACAAAAAAACGCAACTTACTCACCCATCAAGATACTTTTCTTTGTAAAGTGAATGATTTTGTTATGCATACTTCATTCGAAATTCATATCATTTATTAGTTTTCTTTTTGAAGTTATGCGCCTGTCAAGCTTTCAAAATATGTTTTCTCTTCTTTTTATAACAAAAATTTTATTAGATTTTTCTTTACCACCGCAATATGACACATCATCAATGTTTCATACCTTGAATAATAGGAGGCAGTCCTCGACTATATACTCTTTTTTATTTGGGACAAAAAAGAACTAGTAACGCCAACAAAAGTAGATGAAGAGTGTAGGGAACTTATAGTTCTACTATTACAAGACTTTGTGTATAAGAAAGTTTAGTAGGTCTTTTTTTTGCTAAAAATGCATCTAAAAAATGCAACCAAAATCAGAATTGTCAACGACAAAAAAGAACAATAAGAAGCACGTGCAACATTGGTATTTGTTATCAGAACCAAAGAAAAGGGAAAATTAAGGAAAACAAAAAAAAAAAAAACAATACATAACAATAACAACAAAGCGAAATGAAAGAAAACCTGAAGGATATTTTTTAAACAAAATATTGTATAAATGAAAAAAAAAAAGAAAAATACAGAAAAAAAATCTAAATTTTAGAAAAACTTTTAAACGTGAATCTGACAGTTAGACAAGAAGCTGATGTTGGCTTGACATGGAGAAGGTTTTTTGTTTTTCATTTCATATTTTTCTTATTCAGAAAAGTGTATGGATGCAACAAATGTTGCTGTCGGCAGGATGAATAAGGACGAAACATCAAAAGTTGCGAAAAATTCGTTTCCTGAATATGCCTAAAAACAGAGAAAGGGAACAAAAGAGGAAAATCGCGAGTGAGAAAACTGAAACGTAGCATAATGTTACTCTGAAGAGTAGCAATGAGGGATATCAAGAGAAGGATGAGAAATGGAAGATATATTAAATACTTGTGTGCGATACACATTTTTTTTTTTGAAAACAAAATTTTATGCTCTCCTCCTTAGAGTTTCCGTTACTTTATTCGACATACTCGTACATTTTTCCCTCGATCTTCTTCTCTTTTCTATACTTTTTTCCTTTATTATTTGCGTGTAAAGCGTGAAAATGTCCGTTGTCCAAGAGAAATGTCAAAAAATTTTCAAGTATGTGTAATGAAAAAGTTGCTGCACCATATGAAATGAAGAACTTTAAGTTGGTTACAAAGCAAACGATGACGACACAATGATGATGATGATGGAGGAAGGAAAGCAGTGTTAGGTGTTGTAAAGTAAAATGGTGTGCAAAACATGTCGCGAAAAATGGGTTACTACTACATAAAGAAGAATAAACTTTTAGTTATAATAAGTTTTATATAAATTTTACTAGTGAGTATAGTATAAGAATAGTTGTAGCATACTTCAAGGCGCGGCTAAAAAAAAAATTATGCACAAAAAATGTGAGAAAATGAACAAAAAATAAAAATAACAAAAAAATTTTGCATATTTTATGCCGGAATTTACAAGAAACGGAAGTCAAGCAGAGTTGCAAAAGTTGAAAATATAATTGAAAGGATGGACTATGTAGTAAGGAAAATCTAGAAATTAAAACAAACCCAGAGAGTTATGACAAATAGTAAGTAAGTACATAGTACGCACGTTGACAACTTTGATAGAAGTGATAAATTTCTAATAATTTTAAGCCATTCTCATTATGATGGAAAGCACATAGATATCATTCTGGTATCGCTTTTCAGTGGAAGTGACCAACTTTCATTTATAGTTAAATAATCAAAACATATATTTTTTAATAAAATAAAACAATTTAATTAAATCTCAATGATTCGCTTAATAGTAAAGAAAAAATACGATAAATAAATCAATTCCTCTTGAATCTACTTTTATGCACTTTATTACCAATACACTAATTGCTTCATTCAAGTGTTAAACACATTCTGATAGTGAAGTGTATAAAAGTCAAATTTTTAATTTATTTAATTGCTCACATATGAAAACAAGTTATCGAAGAAAATATACTAAATAAAAAATAATGAATTGAATTGCATTCAAATATACTAAAATGTGAGGGTTACTTGAAGAAATATTTAACCAATTGAGAAAAGTTTTTATTAGGTTGATTCTTTGTACAATAAAAATCAACTATCTAAGTCTGTAGATGATAGTGTTTTCTTAGAACCAACAATTTGTTAACAAAACCATTAGAAAAGGAGGCAATTCTCTGCCTATCATGAGAAATAATTATTGGAGATACAAGAATGTTTAATTCTTGAAGAGGTGAAGCTTTATTAACTTTCACTTTGTGACACGTGGCCAGAATAATATTATAGATTAAGTAACAAATTGACATTAAATTTATTTTCAATTTAAAAAATGCAAAATTCTTCGGTAGTTGTTTTTTTTTTTATGTAAAAAAATCTGTAGACTGCAAACAAATTTTTAAATATCAAAGCTTTACATCACAGGCTTGGTGTGGCTCCAGTGATCTTAACCAATATATTACTGGACAAATAACTTTAAGTCTAATTCAACTTATAATCTAACACACGTAACCTTTTCAGGCGCATAACATCTATGTCATAATCTAGCAGTCATATTATATATAAATTTCATCCTTAACAAATGATACTTTGAAGTTTTAATGGAGGCCGAAAATGGTCACATACCCACGAACACTTATTATTGCATTTAGCTTCACGGACTTGCCATTCCCCACTGCTGAATTGTATATGTCCATAGGGTCGAATTTAGGTTTGAGTGATGAACAATAAACAAAGCAAATGGTCAAAAGAAGGTTTGTGAAGACCGTCAAAGTGATGACAAAAAAAAAAAAAAAGAAAAAGGAAATAAAGGTTTGTTGAGGCCCTCCATGTGTGGGGGCCAGGGCTCGTACCGCCGTTGCCCCACCGTAAATACGGCCATGTATGTCCATACCGGTTTCAGAAATACTTTTTAGAGTAGAACTTTGTTTTCTAAACTAAGTTGAGACCGAGGTCCAAGGAGCCAGTATATATTGTATTTCTGCTTTTTATTGTTAACTAATGTCCGGTCCAGATGCAGTCCGAAGTATTTGACTGTGTTCCTTTGTGGAATTGTGGAATCGTTCAATATTACTGGGGGACAGCTTCCCCATTTTAAGATGAATGTTGTTGGGATTGACTTTTGTGTGTTGACCACTATTTTTCACTGCTTTGACCATTTTTCTACAAAGAAAAGTTGATTTTGCAGGTACTGTGATGCCATCACACTGTCTTCATTCAATGTAATTATCGCTGTGTCATCTACATATGTTGCAACCTCAACATTATTTTCAACTAGCGTATCAGCAGCATATATTGTGTATAGGATGGGCCCAGCAGACTTTTTTTGGGGTAGAAAGATATTCTTTGCGGGGCTCCCTTTTATATCTGCTCGCTCATTGAGAGAGTCCTACTTAGTCGTTTCAATGGCTGGTAGTGCTAAAACCGACACTGATCATAGAACTATAGATTTTGTGATACCATCCATGATAAATAGTTTAAATAAAAAAATGCAAGCAACACTATTTGGTAAAGAGATACTTAGTTTTATTATTTCTAATACACCATTGAAAACTTCTTAAAATACATAGAAACAACAAGTTCCGAATTTAAGCAGTGACTACATAATAGTTGATAAAGTTGATGAATCAAGTGTTATGTTGAAGGATGATATACTAAGGATAATGGAATGATCATTTCAATGTTTTTAGTATGTTTTCCCTTGATTGTGAATTTATTGAAATACCCGCATACTTTAAGTAAATTAAATATCTTACAATATTTTATGTATTCAACTATTTTTTTTATAACGCAAACAAATAAATAAAAATATGCAACAATTGTGAATAAACAAATAAAAATATCATTGGAAGAGAAATGAGAGAATATTGTAATAATATCAAAAGTGACCTATATAGTAAAATATATATGTATTGTATATAACTTTTAGCAATTCAATTACAAAAATGCAAGTATTTTCACACATTGTTAAATATAAAAACATATAAACATACTACAGAGATACATAAATACTTTGATTGTAATATTTATATGAAAACTGCAGATGATATGATTTGGTTTTTCTATATTTTTTTTCTTTTGTATTTTGTATGGAATCTTCTTTTATTTTTTTGACGATTCACGCTTGGTTGCTTTAATATACACAACCACACTTACGAGTATAGATACACTTACACTCACAAAGCAAAACAAAGAAAAATGCATCATAAAAATATATACAAATGGCAAATGCAACACAAATACAACTAAAAATGTACAGACAACAATAGCAACAACAACAACAACAACAATAATAATAGAATTGAATAAAAGGTGCATGTGGCTTTTTCGTTTATTCAACAATATTTAGAATTTTATGTGCAATTTACTCTTAGAAAAGAAAAACAGAAAAAATATATAAAAAAATAAATATTTATATTTTTTTAAATAAAAATTTTTCTACATGAACAAATAAACACAATACGTGCTTTTGTCTATCTATGTATCGTATGCATGTGTGTGTTTAAGTTTATGTGTTTGTGTGAAGGCAAAAGGTACAGGGTAAGTACATTGGCGGTAGCAAAATGATAAAAAAGTCACTTTTAAATGGTAACAGGTTTTGCAGCTGCTTGCATTTGAAAAGATTCGCTGCATAGCTACTACAAAATAATATACGAGGGTCGATCAAACAAGCAATTGACATTGAATACGAGTAATGACGAGTGAGAGAAATTGATTAAGTTAGGAAATTTGTCATATCGTCATTTGAATAGCCAAATTTGAAATTATTTCATAGGCTGGTTTTTGAAAGCCGTCACTTCTATCAGAAGTGATATATTATTGTATATTGAAAAATAACTCAAATATTAAGTTTAAAACGTATGTCTTGGGAGTTTATGAGGACAACTGATTTTAAATGTATCCGTATAATCTTTTTCGATGTAGATCAATTAGGTCTTTCAAATCAGTTTACCATTTTAGAATGATTGAAAACAAAAAACCGCATTCTTTCAATAGAATTGGGAAAGTGCACTAAATTGAAAAGATCTTAGGAACATCACAGTGATATCAATTGTAGATTGAGCCAATTACAATTAGATACGAAAAGCAATCAGAAAATGAGATTACTACATTACAATAATTGAAAAAAACAACGATATTCACCTGCTCAACGTTTTGTTCGTAATAAGTTTTCATATAAATTATACTGTTTTATATGATATAAATGCATTTCTAATCGTTCAAAATTTTAACCTATTTTCAACAACAAGAAGAACATAAATAATAATAAGAATCAGAATTTCAACAATAAAAATTCCATAAATGAAAAAGGCTACAATATTCTTATTCATGAAACGCAATGAGCCTTAAACTAATTTAAGTTAAATTCTGTTAAACAAATATCACAAAAATAATCAGTTTTAATTTGAGAATCAGATGAAAACTAACAATCTTATAGAAACTATTAGTGTGAAAGTGATTTAATAGGTCTTAGGTATATCACTTATTGCAATGAAATCAATTTTGTGCAAACAATTTGGTATGAAAAAACAATTGTCAAGTTTTGGTGTTTGCTCACTGTGGGTCATTAAAGAGAATAAATAGTGACTTTAAAATAGGCGAGAGAGGGTGTTCAAAAGCAGAAGAAATAAATTTATGCATTCTGAACTATAGAACTAAAATAAAGAATCAGTCGATAAAATGGACTTGTGAGGCTCTTAACTAATCTTATTTATTGTATGGAAACAAATCATAAGTAAGTAAGTAAATCGTTCCAAGAGAAGATAACTTTATGAAAAAAAAAAAAAAACATGGATGCTTTCGGATGGACCCTCGTAAAAGGCTTTTTCTTTGTTAAATGAAAAAGGAAGAGAAAAATATTCCGAAATGTTTATTGATCAAATTGTATTGTTTTTTGGAAAAATAGATGGATTCCCTTGTATAAATATGTAATACACTTAATTTAATTACTCACAATACATATTTGGACAATTTCTTTGTTAAGATTTGCAAGGGCTAAACACTTGTAAATGAACTAACCTCATGCAATCAAAATTTTATTGTATTCCCGTATATGTGAACTTTGGTTCTGCTTAAACTTTTCAATATATTGAGAATAGCCTTGCCAATTTTCCTATAATTTTTAATTAAATGTGAAAAGGAACTAATTTATATGAGATACATTGATAAGTCAATCAGTCCTAGTGGTATTACATGTATTAACTTTCCATCTACAATATATATCTATGTCTGTGTGTCTGTTCTCTATGGACTCCGAAACCATTGGACTAATTTTGATGAAAATTTCAAGAAAACTCTAGCATAGTTTGGAGAGTGTGTGAGTGGTGCAGATCAGATCAATAATTCCAACATTTCCATAATTTTCCAAAACCGATGAAATGAACTGTTTAAACCACATGACCAAATGTTACCATATTATCAATGTGAACTACATGACCTCTTTTTTTATTGAGCGCGATTATTAAACAGTTGATCATTACACAAAACAATTTGAAGTAGATTCTTAATAGTTTTAAATACATACTTGTGTTTTTGTTTTGAGCAATGGTGTATTAACGCGTGCCGGGACAGCTAATGGTGAAGAGAATCGTTTAGACATTTTTCATAAATACAAAAAAAAATTTTCTATGTGTTATTGACATAAAACTCAAATCAGATACTTCCTTAAACAAATCTCTGATTATATAATTCTAGTTTTAAGTAATAGGCTTAGATACCCGTTGTAATATTAATCGATTTTATATTACAAATAAGTATTTTACAAAGTCATAATGCACAAAATAGTAAAATCGGAACATTTTCCAGGAAAATATTTTAGATTAAATTTAATGCAACGGAAAAATCAACAGCAAGGATAAATAAATCGAACAAAAGTACTTAATAAAATAAAAGCAGAATCAAGGAAAAGAAATAATAATCGGTGTCCACCTTGACGGTGTTGGACATTATTAATGCTTTCCATTATAGTTGAAAGCACTGTAAGAAATTTTTTGACATTCTTAGAATGAATTCATGCTTAACGCATCTATGTTTTATCAGAAAGAAAATGGAATATTTGTGAGAAAGAAAAACTTAAATTTCATGATATTCTTATATTTTCCTTCTTACAACAAAGTTTTGTAGAACATTGTTACATCAACAGTAATAACAGACAACAATAAAAATTGTATCAAATTATAAGAAGAAAAAAGAAATACTTAAATAAAGAAGAAGAAATTTGATGTAGAAATAAATTGAGCGAAATAGTAACAGCTACTTAAGGATATATTTTTTATTATTTTTTATTTTTTCGCTTGTAATAACTTGAGCCGAGAAGACGAAGACCAAGACTAGGACTACTTACTATTATAACAGTATCCGCTAGTACTGTTTTCCTGGATACTACTCACCCTACTAGTATATTCTTGGACTTAGTTTAAGCTTTCTTTGCGTGAGTTTTGATGATGGGAGATGGGTGTGGGTGTGGGTGCATGAATAGATGTTGATGATGGCATAGCAAAGTAATAGAGCAACTGTGGAAAAGAACACCGAAGTACGATGAATAACAACATTACCGACTTCAAATTGCTTTCAAAAGGAATTTAACAAATGCAAAGGAAAGCCGTTTAAGGGAAAAACGACGAAACTTGTAGAAAGCCAAGTAAAATGTGCAAAATTTTCTGAGAAAAGTAAAAGAAGCAGAAAAATGAGAAAAAAAAATATGGCAGCAGCAAATGCCAGCTTAAAAAGTATTAGACGTTGACAGATACTACATAGGCGTAGTAAAACATTAGTAGACGTTAAAATCTACAAGGAGCTTAGCTAACTTCACAATCGCTCATGAAGCAATTCATGATTATGCCTACTTGTATCTTAGATCAAAACTCAACCCCTTTTGCATGGTCAAGGGAAAAGTTATGCCAAGTTGTTGCAAGAGTGTTAACCATTGTAATACGTTACATGTGTTGATGATGTCGATGAACGATTTATTATCTAAAGGTCTGTTTATACGAGTTTTAAATACAAATTTATAGTAACAAATATGGGTAACGGTAAGCAATCATTCGAATACATCATTCTTAAGTCTTATTATTTGTTTGAAACTATCGAGAAATGGAAAGCAATACAGGAAAACGTTTGAGTATACAAGAATCGATGCAAGATTTGGAGCCATTCTCTCGCAATGCTTCAGTCAATATTCAAGTGGAGTTAATACGAGTAAGATTTTAAAAAAAAAAAAAAAAAAAAAAACAGAAATATGTTCCTCATCCGAATCATCGACAAAGTCAAGGGTAGATTTTAGATTCTTTTACAAATTTTGAAAATTTTCACTACTTTAAAATTCAATTCTAATTTATTAAGAATGCAATAGGTTTTCGAAAGTGAAGTGATAATAAATAAAGTTTTGAGCTCTATTTTTAGTGATTTAGTGTTATAAACAGCCCTCCCTACTGAGCCAAAAAATAAGGAGAAAAGTACCTAAATAGAGCACAACTTAACGAAGTGGCATGTCTGACATGCCATTAATTTTGTATTTTTATACAATTACAACATTTGGTATGAAATATATACTCTTTTTCCTTCATCAAATTGTTGTGTTGTTGTTATTATTGTTGTTCTCATTTTTGTTGTTGAAATATTTATTCGTTGTTGTTGTTGTACTTAAGTGGTTACATTTTTACTTTGCCTCCTTTTGCCTGCCTGCCTGCCTGTCTGACTTTCATTCTTTCTTTCGATTTGGAATATTTGCTAACATTAGACGCAAGTAAGCCAAGTAAGCACTTAACTTGCTGCCACACCTGAGCGTCAAATAGAAAAAAAAAAGAAAAAAAGAAATGGAAAAAAAGAAAGCTAACATTTCATAATGACCAACATGGTAACAACACAACACAACACAACACAACACAACACAACACAAGTGTTTTGGTGACTCAACCGGCAACTTAAACGGTCAAAATGGCACAATTTCAGAATTTCGAAAAATACCCTTTATTTGCTTTGTAATCTAAGTGTGCGAAGGCAAAGTGTTTATTTTATCAAAGCTATTATATTATAATGGCTAATGACGTTGCAAATGCTTTTTCGAATCAAAAAGGTTTTGGTATTTCATATTACAGAGAATCATATAAAAAAAATAAGTCAAATAAAATATTGAATAGGCAAATATTTGATTTCTCATAAGTGAATTGGTCTTTTCTTTTATGTCAAATATTTCATAGTTAATTCAATATGTTGATCTATTATTGATGAAAAGAAGCGAGTTGTATGGAAATTGGGAGCCAATTATATGGATTTATTAAATCTAAGTATTATTATTTTCTTTAAAAATAACCAATAAAATTAAAAACACAAAGAAAACATATTCTCCATCACGGGCGCCCGTTGGTTCGTTAGAAATACCATATTAAGATCCCAACTATTAAGGAGGTGATCAATAAATACAGCAGTCGACATCATTCAAAGCTTTTGAATCATCTTAACCCGCTGGTATACAACCTCACTCGCTGCTCTACTAGACGAAGATTAAGAAGGCTTCACCTCGCAAGGCGTTGATTTGATTTGTCGTAACAATATCAACTTCAATTGATATGAGAATAATAAAAATAAAATATATGGACTGATCATTATTATAAAAAACTTCATCGTTTCCAAGTTCTTTTAATATCTTTAAACAAATTTAAGTTAAGAAATTACTTGAAAAAATAAATTCATAACTATTGCATTTTGAATATGTATTCAGTCCTCTTTACCTTCATTCACTGTACATGTTTGTTTCCTTACAAAGTGAGACGCTCTTCATAGAATTGAATGACTTTTTGAGGGCACTTAGTATTTACCTTTTTACCATGCAATAGAATTTGCTTCCTGAGTACTCAATGGGAAGATCAACTCTCCGGAAGCATCTGTTGCACCAATTATTTTAACTAGTTCAAGATCGTGATCAAACGACGACTTTCAACTGACAATTTATTATGTCTGAATTAACTCGGGGGAATCTTTGCGATACCCTTTCCATTTCAAATAATATTCTGTGCGTCCCTTGATAATGCGTTTGTCCTCGATGCGTACATATGAGTATTGATGCACCTGTCATATTTATAGAATCTTAAAGCATATTCTTAATCTTCGATATAGTTTTAAGAATAAAAACTATTTTTGCAAAGAGAGAATATACTTTTTTCGTCTTGACTTTATGCCATCTTCGCCGTCTTCAAATGGTTCATTTAACAAAGTAACAGAACTTTGTTGATTATATTGGCTATACAATACTTGATTTTAAATTGGCCAACAAGAACGTTAAGTCCAAGTCCTTACTAGAAAATTTGGCAGTTACAAAAATTCCAATTATCCATAATCTCAAGTTATTTGCTTATTATATGATTATTCTTATTATGAGAGTAATGACTACCACAAACAAACTTTATATAAATAATTGGCTAAACTTCTTTTTGATTACTTTGAAGAATTTTTTCAACGACAAATATGTTCACTAATTTTTTGTCAAACAAATATTTTCGTTCCATTTCTTTTTTTTAATTCCTTAAAATTTGCTTAAACTTTATTTTCTTTTTCGGAATTATTCGGAAAATATTTTTCATATGGAAAATTTCAATCAAATTTTTTCTATTGACTTTAAGAGCAATACTTCACCTTGAAGCTTTAAATTAATATATAATAAATAGAAAATAAGAAATTTAGTAAAAAATATAAATAAAGTCAACGTGATTTTTTTCCCTTTTTTTCTTTTTCTATCCAAAAACTAAACTTTTTAATTTTGCCAAGTTGAGTCAACACAAAAAACTACTGACTGAATTTAGGTAAAAAGTTCAGAAAAATACAATAATAATAATAAAAAAAAAAAATAAATAAAAAGTTGATTAAAATTCAATTAAAAAAAAAAAAAAGAATGAAAAAGAAGAAATATACAATTTAGTACAATTTCAAGAAGATGAAACTCATTATTTTTTGTATGAAGCAAGCAATTTAAAAACTACAAGTACTTTCAGCATAACTGAGTTCTGTGTGTGTGTGGGGTAAGGGTTTTTTTTTGGAAGAAAAATTACTAAAACTAAATCAAAATTATCAAAAGTAAAATATTGTTGGCACATATTTTTCTACCAAATGTCCAAAAATATTGTAGAAGAGAAGAAGAATGAAGTATAATTGAGGCAAAAGTCCAACATAAATTATTTTGTTATGCAATGAAGAAAGTTGCACGTGCTGCATCATGAAAACTATGCCTCAAAATATGCAACACACAAAAATGCTGAAGCCAATCTGAAATTGTATATGAAAACGTAGACACTTAGAAAATAAAGTGAAAAAGAAAGGAAAAGATAAAATTCTAACTTCACATTGAGGAAGAATGAAATGCAGGAAGTAAATAGCAGTAGCAGTAGCAATAGCAATAATACAGTTCAGAGCATAAACTTATTTTGAACGGATTCAAAAAAAAAAATAGAAAACATATAGTAATTTTCAAGGAAGGGCATGGCATGGCATGGCATGGCATGGCAGGGTAAGGCAAGGCAACAATTTTAGTAAATGTGAGTGCAGAAGAAAAAAATGTTAAATTTGGTTACGAAAAATAGTTCTATGCGTTTGCTTGATTTCGACGGTGTTTGATGTGTTCATTGGTTGGTCTGTTGGTTGAGCTACAGAGCTTCATCGTCTCAACAATTTACTCATACATTCATTCATTCGTCTCACTGAATTTAGATTCTATCTAAAATGCTTTTTGCTTAATTTATCTTTTTTTGTCAGGTAAGTCACAGGTTGAACAACAACAGCAGCAGGAACAAGAACACACAGCTCCAATATTTTGCTCTCGCACACACTCAGCACACCCAAAGTTGCTCAAAGTTTTGGGAAAAGTAAAACTGGGTCGCTGAAAAATAAAAATAAAATAGAAGTATCCTCCAGCTACTACTTTTAGGGGCAACTAACACAAACCCACTAACAAACAAACATAGGCCGGTGACGGTGTTTGGTTTGTGGTTATATGTAATGGACACACTTGGGCTCTGACTATTTTCTACTCCTCCTTCTTTACCTTTCTTTTGCTAGTCCCTTTTAGTGTATGTTGTTTGAAAACGACCCAAAAGAAAGTTTATTTTTTCAATGTTTTATTTTTTTTTCTCAACTTTATTTTGTTTACAGCTACGAGAAAATTGAGGAAGGTGCAAGGAAATTGTAGGTTTCATTTAACGTCTGTTGCTGTTCTACCTATTTTGACTCGCTTGCAAGTCAAGTGGGATACACCAACAAAAATGGCGCAGCAATTTGTTACAAGATGCCATGAAGGCTATCATCCATGCCTCCAACAAAAAAAAAAAAAAAAAATAATAAATAAACTCTCACTGGCATAGGGTATCATCTAGCAAACGAGAAACCGTTGAAGATAGACAAGTGATTGTAAGTCTGGAAAATGTAATTTAATGTATTTCAAAGAAAGAAAAATCAAGTAAAAAATAGGAAAAAGAAAATAATTAAGCTTACTTTGAAATAAAAATAACAAAAATATTATATTGTAGTAAAGAAATAAGTCTAAATTAACCCACCTATAATAATATTATTTAGCTTGATTTTTAGGATTAAAAATATTATAAAATATTACAGAATTTAAGTGAAGCTTTGTATAAGAAATTTTGTTTTAAATTCAGTAATAATTTCTATTTAATTTTTTTTTTTCATTAATATTGAAATTCTTTATAAAGTTTTTGATTCCTTCAAACTCAGTGAAGATGCACAAGCCTTAAGATTTTGGTGCATATCATTTCATTCTTATTTCAAGTGTGAACATTTACTGCAGTAATTGCCAAGAAATACGTGAAATATCTACCAAATTCTCTAACCACAACTTAAAAAAATAATATCGCTTTCGACAAAGTCAACTAACAAAAAATACCATTGCATACTTCGAGACACCAACACTTGTAGTTGGTTTGTTGTACTACTACACTTGTATAAAACGGCAGCATTTTTGATTTGTAAGCACAAGAAAATTTTGCTAATTCACAATTTATTTAACATTTTCGTACATTTATCTTTAGAACTTTTCCAAAAGATCTTACTTTTGGTTTTGTTGAAGTGAGAATTTGCATGAAAAGTACAAAAAAAACAAGAAAACAATTTCTTTGGATAAACTGAAATATGTAAAACTGGGAAAAAGACATGCAAAACACCAAAGCAGTTAATGTACACAAAAAAACTAAATAGATAAGGAGGACACCAACTATGATAATAATAATGATGATGATGACAATAGTATGCACAGTGTGCTAAATGTCAAGCAAAGCTAACAAAATTATTAAATGGAAAAAATTGAATCTATGAAATATACTCGATTTAATTTTTTGTGAAATAGTTTTATAAATTGCCTCAATATTCCTTAATCTATACATATAATCATTAAAATTGTTGGTTGTTTGTTTGTGCGCGTATCACGTAAAAGCCACTCATTGAATATAAAAAGGAATTATCAAAAGATAAGAAGCTTTATTGTGAGTAAAATATAGCGTTTGTTTCATGAAAATCGACTTACAGAATCGGTCGAAATTAGTGGAACAAATTTTACATAAAAAACTTAGAGACATATTTTCAAATGAATCAAGTCGTCTTTGTCAAACATCTGTTTTTGAATTGATCGTGTTACTATAAATACATCGATAAATATTCATAAAAATAGCTATGCAACCATTATACCGATAACAATGCATTGGTTCAACTAAAAAAATACAAATAAAAGAACCTGCTGCAAGAAGCAACCTATACATATCCCGTCCTAGGAGGAAGACAAGGGTGGTAGCAGTAAAAGCATAGCAAGAGAGGTCGTAGATACTCGCATCACCAGAAGAAATAGTGGAGGGGTCTTATTAGAACATGCGAAAGTTAGGAGAACAACAGAAGAAACAAAATAATCAGTAGAAGTTATTAAGTCATAGTTTTCTACATTTCCATATTCTTAAAATTCTTAGAATAAACATTAATCTTACATAAGTACATCCATTTATAAGGTATAAAGCCATAAAGGTATACAAGGATATCAATCCGACAGACGGATAACATAAAAAACACGCCAATTGAAGATAAGAAGGAGGAGACCATGCTTTATATACGAGAATGATGCTTTTGCCAGCACTTATAAGAATTCACATGACGTACTTAGAATTATCCATATTTAACAGTTTAAGCGACATAGCAAAACTGTGAGTGATTGGAACATTAAAAGTCTTAAACTATTCTTCTATATTTAAAGACATTGAAATTCACTAAAACAAAATAAAGAAAAGACTCCATCTGGTAAGGTTATCAGTTATTCAGTCAACTATTGTAACCCCAACATATCCTTTACAATTCCTTGTTACAGTCCCTTGATACCATACGATTTCTGTAGTGTTTCCTATTATCGCAGTTCATATAGAAAAATATATCCCTCTCCATCTTAGAAGAGCAATATCCTCCTCTTTATACTAAGTCCACAATTCAATTTAACATTTTGTTTACTTCAACCCACTGTGTATGTTAAACTAAACCATTTTTGTGGTCCCTTGGCGTTTCATTCAGAGTGTCGTACATAGATTTGATGGCGTTTGCTGGAGCTTGGAGTATCCTTATCCTTTGCACATCTGTATAGCATATTCCGCTTTTGCTGCATGTGTTGGCCTTACCACGATTTTGCCACTTACTTGTTCACTCACTTGGCTGCGGTTTTCAGCGCTTAGATTCTATAAATGCGCCCGCTTAGTCTGTCTGTCTATCTGTCGGTCAGGCGGTCGTTCTTTCAGTCAGACTATTTCGAGTGCCAAAAATCTTTTACACATAGAAAGAATATACTAAGTATGTGATATGCATATGTTTGTTGGTATGCTAAGGGACTGTGAAATAGTTGTGATGTACCTTTTTCCCTTTTGGTCGCTTAGTTGCAATGAACGATTTTTTTTACTTAAGAACTGTCCAGAGTCTGCAAAATCTATTCCGCCATACTTTGTCAATGTCGTAATCGTCGTCGTCTACATCGTCTTAGTCAATGTAGTCCCTTTGTAGTCGACGTCGTCATCTATTCCTATGCCACAAATCTTTGAGGTTTCGTCTTAATGGCTAAGAAATTGTGATTTATGCCTCTTGTGTGTATGCGTTATTATACTGTAACTCTGAATATCTTCAACTCTATAGAGAGGAGGAGGTTTGTGTGCTTTATAATTCGGAATATCTCCATATCTTTAGAAAGATATTTCTTAGTGAAAAACCATCTCTTGTTTTCTATGTATAAGAAAGTATTTTGCCATGTGTATGAAAATTCATTTAAAGTTTCTTGTGATAGTGAAATAATTACATATTTTCCAAACAAATTAAATTTTCATCACAACATCTCCACTTTTCTCCATACGAGTATTCATTGTGTCTGCTTCCATCAGTTACATTCATTACTTAATTAGTAAGAAATTTATTGCCAAGTGAAGGTGCTCAAATTAGTTTACTTCTGTGTTTTCCCTCTTTACTTATTCCTAACTTTCATTTTCTCGTTCATTCTCTATGTGTAAGTCTCTCTCTCTCTCTCTCTCTCTCTCTCTCTGTCTCTGTTTCTTACACTGTCATTTTGTATACTTTTGTTCTAAATCAACATTGTCTGGTGTCTTACTTTCGTTCACATTTTGTTTCATTCTTTTTTGGCTGTTTTATCAGTTGAATTACATTAATTGAATTAATTTTGCCACGCAAAAGTATCTCCTTCTGTGTATCTTAATAGTATATGGTATAAATATGCATCTATGTGTATGTGTGTGTTGGTAAGACTTTGAGAGGTAAAGACAGCAGCTAGTAATTTCTAGTGGCAGGTGAATGTGGCAGTAGAGCGGATTACATAAACCTACATAGTAGATACTATGCCATACTATAGTAGAAGTTAAAGTAATGCAAACCTTTTGGTGACAACAAAAGTGTCTACGGCGACAGTTTTATTGTTTCGACATCGAAAGTTTATGCTTTTGAATTTCTTTAAGCAGAGCAAAATCGTAAAAAGGCTTATTATGTAATTAGGACAATCTTTTTTAGTACTTTACTTTTGGGGTAGAGTAGATGACTTTGGATTAAAATTTTAATAGATTTAATGATAATGACAGAAATTGAATTGATATTTATGAGGGGAAATTTAAAAAGCAATTATTTCAACTTCCCCAAACTTTGAATACTTTTCTTTTAAAACTAGACATTTCTTTAAATCGAACTAACACTTTGAGTTCACAAAAACTGGCAGAGATAATTTGATAGAATGAACTTGCCAAGTAAGAATTAAATTTGCAGTACATAATTATTTCCTCAAGGACTTCTTCACTGAACGAGTTATATGAAAAAGTACAAAAGAAACTTATAGATTTCATGAAATATGCTAGTTTTAGATTGAAAAGAGATGCCATATGTTTGTTCATAGTGGTTACAAAACAAATACTTTACTGCTAGTTTGACATTATCGCAGTATTAAAAATAAAGAACCAGCAAAACCATTCAGAATGATGTTTAATTCCAAAGTTGGGACTGCAAAGAGAATTACTTCTGGACAAGGATACATGTGTTTAACGTGCTCAAAGGAAAGATCCTGTAATGAGTCGACAAACTCACAGCTTACTGATGATATTACAGACTTGCAATTATTCGGAAGAGTAAAATCTCCCTTATCCATATCTATTAAAAAAGAAAATACTTTTTTAATAAGTGGCTCTTAGATGTAATAATTAAACAGATTCATCTAAAGCAGGTGGGGATATAGGAGAATGTAATGAGTAAGAAGCTCTAACAGAAATCAGAACTTCACCAAATCGATATTAGCTAAACGTTAAGTAATTATCTATACATGTTTTAAAACAAAGTCCTTCGCCGCATCTGTGTGACTGTCTGAATGCGATAAACTTAAAAACTACCAAACGGATTTTCATACGGTTTTCACCAATAGACCGAGTGATTCATGAAGAAGGTTTTAGAAAACAGAAAAAAAAACCCAAAGAAACAGCCGAAAAATTAAAAACAAATCAAAAATAGTGGGATGTGTCAGTGACATGCATATAAAGCATAGAGATATATTTGGGTATTTATGTTAAACAAATAAAATTATATCTCAATTATAAGAGATAAGGGCGGCAATATATAATGTTTTTGTGGAATTTATATGAGGGAGTTTGCACGTTTTTTGAAATTATGTTATGTGAGGAAAGATTTGTGACCTGAAAAAATATCAAATGAAATCAACTATAAGATTATTTTCTAATATAGTAGAGTTATGATTATTTCGATCAAACAAAATCACCTAAATTTCTCAACAACTAAAGAAATTCATAAAAAATCATGGAGATGATTCAACTTGTCCTCTAATATGACCTTCAAAGTCTCTCTTTTGTTAAAATTTTTTGGCATAAACTTAAAAGGACATTTATTACAAGAAAATGTAAAATGAACTTATTATTTTGATAGTTTAGAATGTAAAGATAGCATATGGCATAAATTTCAGTATTATTTACACCTTCATTTTTCACTTTCACGCATTTCTATGAATTAATGGTGTTTAGGTAAATATAAAAATTGAATTGAGAGACGGGTAAAACTTACTTTAAAACTATAATATTTGGTTGTCTATGGTTGTGAATATTTTACGTAAATATTTTCCATCATTGAACAAAACTTAAGCGTAAATATTTTTGTAATTATTTTTTGGCAGACGTAACTTTAACAAAAATATGTAAAAGAAAACTTACATTTGACGACTTTGGCAACGTGCTATGTGCTCTGAGATACATTTCCAAAATTTTTTTTATTTTTTTTTTTGACATTTTATTTGTTCTTTGGCAACTAAAAGATGAATTTCCTACTTGAATAGACAGAAAGAAAAAAAATGGATAGAGAGAATTGAGGCAAAAATTCAAAAACGAATTCTATTGTAGGCGAGTAGCAGATGTGCGAAATGGACAATTTGAATTATAACTAAGCAGTGAACAGGCGGAAGATTAGTAGTAAATTTATTGAAGACGACGAAGTAGAGTAGAATAGCAAAAGCAAAAGCAAAAGCAAAAGCGAGAGCATGACTGTCATGACATAGTTTGGCAAAGGACAGTCAGCAATGAAAACTGATTGGAATGGAAAAGGAATGCATGAATGAATACATGAATGAATGAGTGAGTGAATGAATGAATAAATGAATCATTGAAAGAAAACAAAACGTTTCGACAGATAGTTATATATGATAATGGCAGAGAAAATAAGATGAGAGTAGGAGTCATAAAATAAGAGTGGGGGAAGAGTGAATATCACTTACAAGCGGAAAAAATAAGTCAAAAGCATTCTTCTTTTTTAGCTCTTTCTTATTTTATGTTATGCTTTATCCTTTGAGGCTACGTGTAAAATAAGAATACTGAGTTTATGGTATGTAGAGGAGGAGGAGGAAAAACTTAAAACAGAAATTTATTTTGCATACTTTGAGAGATGCAACACAATATTTTCTTGGCAACAAACAAAGGCAGTCACAGCGTCAATCTTTTAATACTCACCATTTTTCTCATGCTGCTGACATTTCAAAAGAGTACAGATACAGATTACTTATGTATCTATCTACTGAAAGTATGTCCGTCTTTATATGTACAATACTATATATGCGATTTATTGATTAGCTTAGTTTGTGTCACATGACGCGTGACATCGTAGGGTGTCATCAGCTTCCCTGCTAAAAAGAATTAATACTCGTACTTACTATTTATACTATGCCTGACATACTATTGTACATACATACAATACATTGACTTTATTGGCAAAGTAAATCTGTAGCCTATTCCCAATTATAACATTTTGAGCTTGAAGAAGCCCTTTGTTTTTTTATTTTTGTTGGCTCACAGATGAATCAAGGCTTTTCATTTTCATTTTATTTTTAATTTTGCACTTTTTAACTAATTAAGCTGAGAGCAGATCAGAGTAGAGTAGAGTATGGCACATGTGTTTCCCCATTGCTTCTTTATCTAGTACTATGCATCCATCTTTGTCTATCTCTCGAATTGTTTCTCAGTTTCTCTTTAACATTTATCTTATGTTCGCCTCTTGCTCTCTACTAATTTAACAAAATTAACGATTTTGTTTTGCTCTCACAATAAATTACAAAAGGGTCTTTCCACTTGATGTTCTTCCGATGTGTTGAGTGGGTGGCCAATAGTCGAAAAAATGAAGCAGAAATATCCTTTGGCTTGGCTATAAATTTAATTGAAAAAGAATTGGCCGGAATCACACACACTTGTTTGTTGTTTACACATTGTACCACAGTTCGTCTTCGTTCGGACTTTTTTTTTTTTTTTCTTTGTACTTTTTCTTAACGCTTTTTCTTTATTACTTTTCCTTCTTTCTTTATTTTTATTTTTGTACTATTATACTGTTTGTTTCCTTGTTCGTCTATTGGCGTGTGAAATTATAGTCGCGACCGAGAATTTATTTTCCTTCGCTTAGCCAAAGTTATTAAACGTTCAACGTAACGTTAAACCAACAGCTGCTTCTCTGCCAACAACAACAAGGCGAACAGGACGATTCGGTATCCAACTAACTTGGGACTTTGTCCGACTGACAAGGATCTATGATAATAGTTTAAAAATATGCTACCGGACAAAGGTAAATTAAGATAAATTAACGTTACGCGTGCCGCGATTTATTTGTTTTGATAATAGAAAAGAATAAAGAAGAATATGAGTTTGTGTGGTTCAATAGAGAAGAGAAAAAGGATTGAAAACCGAAGAAGCTTGGGGAGTTAAGGAATAGAATCGCTAACGTTTGCATTAAATGCGAAATTATAAAGATATTAATAGACGAGCGAGCATTTCAAAATGCCAAGCATGAATTTTTTCTGAGTCACCAATCTCCTGAATTCCCTTCTTTCTTGATCATTCATTGTTTTGCTTGTCAGCAAAAAGCTAAAAAAACTCTAGTATACATCAGGGCTATCCATAAGCATAAATGAAGGCAAAAATGCCTTCAGAGCAGCAATACAAAAACCCAAAGGGCGAATGATGGAGGTTCATTGCTCACACACACACACATGCACATACTCCTCTCTCTCTCTCTCTCTCTCTAATACACACATTCAAATCTATTTAAGACAGTCAGAGAGGCATCTGTGTGCCCTACTACTACAATACTTCCGGTTGCTTCCATACGCTTCACTGGTTCGTTTCATTACGCACTGTAGTGAAGGATAGGAAAAGTCTAAGTCTATGGAGAAAGGCTCTTTACTAAGTAACACTTTAGTCAGTCAATATCTGTAAGTACCTGAGTGTGTGTGTGTGTGTGTGTGTGTGTGTTAGCTCAATAGAAGTTAGCCAAATCGTCTTTAGGGAATAACGTTTAACGTTTCTTCAATTTTTTGTTTCCATTTTCCTATATGATGTGGCCTTATTTTAGTTTGGTTTCCTTGTATTTCATTTTTTTTCTTTCCCTTCATCTTTAACGCCTTCAGCCTTCTTTTGCTGGACAAAACTAGAAGAACTTATCTCAAATATGCATTGCTTGCTACTTTCATACTAAGGTACTACAATTTTTCACCCAAGACCATTTTTCTTTTATACTTGATTTTCTTTACTTTACTTTTGGATTTTTCTATTTTAGTTTATTTTTTTTTACTTGTCGTAATTTCTTGTTTTCCCCCTCTTTCTTGCGTGACAAACCAAAATCTTGCTCAAGCACTTAACTATAACAACTATTCATGCATGTTCTATCGTTCATTCTTTTCGTCTCTTTTAACATTTGTTTATTCATTCATTCGATTCTTCCTTTATTTCTTTCTATGTACGCCTTAAGGTATTCTGTTGCTGCTGCTGCTGCTTCTTCAGTTTAGTATTGTAGTTCGACAGGCAGACGGCAGGCAACAAATGTCGTTAAATGAACCAGTTTCGGGGCTTAAATGTGTGTTTGCTTTTTTACTTAACTGAACGATGTTCGTTTGCTGTCTGCCTGTTCGATTCTTTCTTTATTTTCTGTTACATACACATACATGATCTCAAATAAACGGCGCCTACATGTATGCAATAATAATTTGTTATGCATGTTTTGTGTTGCGTAAGTGAAATGGGGGGAATGAGAGAAATTGTAAAAGAGAATATGTTTGAAGAAATGATGACGAATAAAAAATTTGTCATGGGAATTAAGGCAACAATCAAGTATTTAAATGAAGGTGGTGGTGGTGGTGAAATGGCAAATGAAGGGGATATGATGAGAATGAGTAAAGTGAATGAAAGTTTGATTATTGAATAGGACCCACAGACACAGATAGACATATGAAAGATGTTTTGTATAATGAAGATGATGGCGTAACTATTGGTTAAAGTTGATTTGAAATTTAATGAATCTTTAAGATGAGAAGATGAGAAAAAAGTCTTCTGATGGTCGATTGAAGGTATTTGTTTGCAGAATCAATAGATTTGTTAATTTAAGCAATAACAACAAATTGTTTACCATAAATCTCTTATAAATATTAGAAACTAGATACTAAGATAATGATTTCACGATTTCGAAAATCCGTAAACTATGTTACTCAATACCACAACACAATCACCATCTTATGGGGTCTCAACCGCCAAGGCTTATGCGGAATCCATGCGTTAACATGGCAGCCCGATACATCAACACTGTCCCATCACTTATCTTTACTCCCACAATCGCCAAAGATTTAAAGAACCTCGTTACTCGTCATCTTTAAACGAAGAAATTGACTTCATCCATCGGTACTCTACTATTGACCCAAAGTGAGGAAAAATCTGTCTACCTTCTAACGGGCATGCGGAACTTGCATTCGCCTGCGAATTGGACGAACTCGATTCACGCATCAACAACTCCTCAAATGATCAGTTCGTCCACCATGTCATCTTTGTGGAGCTGACCTAACCCGAAACCATCTCCTGGGCACCTAGCAATACTATGAGAGCATTAGGGTCCCCTTTTTGGTTCCCAAATCTCATCCTATTTTTTACAAACTGCTCCTTCCTTAAACATTTCTTATCTATATAGTTAAATTAAGAAATTCACAGTGAACTGAACTAAGAGTTCTGAAGAACTTAAGCAGAACAGAGAGTTCTGAAGACAATAACATCAGGAAAAATAAACGAAATTTGTAGTAATTATAGTAAAGAAAACTCTTTGTTTGAGTTCTGCATGAACTCAGCCAGAACTCAATTTTTATGCTGTTCGTTTTCCGTTAGAGCTGTCAACTTTTTGTCATTGTCACCAAATATATGCCCTTGGTGCTCACTTTTAGGTGAGCACAACACAATTTTAAATAAAATCTAAATTATTAAACTTTGTTCAAAATTTTAATAAAACGTGTAGGAGGAATGAAAAAGGGAGCTTCAAGAATTGTTTGTACGTGTTTTTACACAGCGAATTGCTCTTAATCATGTATGTTTTTTCACAAATTTCCATTTTAATTTCTTATAATTTGACAAACAAATCAGAGTTCACAACATTCTACACACTATGGAAATGCTATTAAGCCACCAATGTCATCGCAGGCCCCAGCAACTAGTCACTAATTTTAGTATTATTATATAAAATTTAATAAAAGATAAAAAGTGTGTATGACACCACTGTCATAAATCAAGTTCTTCATTTCGTTTTGTTCTTCTACAACATTTTCGTAGTTCTGAACTTCTAGACGATGGAAGCATTGATTATTGCTTAATTGTAGACAATTGGAAATAATGAAAATCAATTCAGAATTTCAAATACAATTAGTGTGAAGCGAACCACATAACTAAATTTGACGGAAAATATTAAAAACTAATGAAAGGACAATTAAGTGTATGAAAGAATTTAACAACTGTAAACAAACAAAAAGAAGAAAAGAGTTCAGAAACAATTAAACTGCTGCTAGTATCAATAAATAAACAATTTGAAGCCAATCAAAGATTAATTAACAAAAGCAACAAGAGTTGAGTTGAACTGATGACAAGAAGATACAATTTTCATCATCATCATATTGATGATTATGATCATAATGATAATGATAATATGGAGGGGTTTGACAGTTGATAAAAAATAATAATCCCACTCATCCACAACAACAAATTAAATCCAATCAAAAGTAGAAGATACAAAAAGAAAAGAGTAAAAAATGCATAAAAAAATAAACCAAACTAAGCAATGAAAACGGCAAAGGGATAAGAAATCATTCAAAAGATCATATAAAGTGTCAATGTTAGGGAACCAGGAAATAAAATCGAATTTGAAGAATGAAAAGTAGAAGGAGAAGAACATGAAGAAAAACACACATAAATGTAAAACGTGCGATGAAGCAAAAATATTGACACACTTTGGCTACTCGTCTGCATCTAAAGGATATGTGTAGATGTGGTGACTAGTACAAGAGTCTTGCAAGTTCTGAAAAATAATAAAAAAAAAAAAAGAAAAAAGGCAAAGTGACACTAAAATGAAAAACCAGAAAAGCTTAAAAATAAAACAAGCAACACCATAAAACATGAGAAAAGGCAACTAAAGTAAACAATAAAAATGGCAAAGCAAGAAATGTACAAAAAAAAGGAAAAATGTTTGAAAAAAAAAACAGAAACAACCAAACAAAAATTGCGAAAATAAGATTAAATAAAAAAAAAACTAAAACGAAGGAAAAAAAAATATAAAAAAAATTAAATAATAAAAAACAGTAAACAAAGAAATAAACAGAACAAAAATCACAATAAGAATATTGTAAGAACAAAAAAAAAGGAAATAAAGTATTTGAGGATGATGGGAAAGTGAAAGGGAGAGTAAAATTGATATGTGTTCACGCCACACAGCTTCCGGCAAGAAACACAAGAAACTGAGCGAAAAACTGAACATAAAAAAGGAAAATGATTTAAAAGGAACATGTGAGTTTAATACTTAGAAAGATGGACAGACCGCCAGACAGACATACAGACAGACAGACAAAGATACATAAAAGACTGATAACCAGCTTAAAGGCATCACATTATGAGGTTGACATAATTGAAAATGACACAAGATAGTAGAACAACTCAGTGGAAAACGCTAAGACGTTGTCATGGCAATGGTGATGGTGATGATGACGATAATGATTATGGTGCTGATGATGATGCCTGTGATAATGATGCTGCTAGAAGTAAAAGCTGCTGCAGCTTGAAACATTAATATTTTCCATTTTTTTTTTTTTACTTTTTCACTTAAGAGTTTAAGCTTCTTTTATTTTTGGAAAAATTACATTTCTTAGAAGGAAACAGCAAAGAACAAAAAATGAGTAAAACTTTCGATTTAAAAAAAACACATAAATGTCACATTAAAGTGGCTAAGGAGTATCATATAAAACAGAAGTCTTAGCTGAGTTCATTATGTACTATAATCATCATCATTATCATCAAGAACGACAAGAACTAAAATGACGCGCAAAGTACACATATCATAAGCATCAATGTGTATCTGTATATGTATGAATGAATGAATGAATGGAAGGCAGTGAGAGTAAGTAAGTGTGTAAGCATTATAAATTATTCTCGTTGTCTACCTTCCGCTTCCGTTCATCTAAAGCGCTAACTGACTCCATTTTGTGTTTCACGCGACATTATGTTGTTAATAATAACGTTGCTAACTTAACTTCCTCCAAAGACCTCCACACGTACAACACAACTGAATAGCTTCATGAACTCTATGACAAGTCCATGGATAAACTTTTTCTTTTACCGGTTTTTATATGAATGAATGAATGCATTTTTTATGCTTTTTGTTTAAGTTTTACTTTATCGGTGAGTGTAATATTATACTTATGATATGAAAGTCAAAGCTGAAATAGGCAAAAAATATTTCTAAAAGTTGTTTAACTTGTGGAGAAAAAAAATACACCTAATAAAACTCAAACTCGTTTAATAAACTAAGAGTTGGTAGTAAAGACAATTGAATAAAAGTAAAAAAAAATTGAAAACAAAAATTCTAATTTTCATATTTGTGTTATTGGAAGACAAAACAAATAAATATCAAACTCGATTGAAAATAACTTCTAAGTTGATACAAACATTTTTGTTATTGTTTGTTTATCCAATTTTAAAATCGAATTAAATGACACTTTCTTTGACTTTATCGGAATCGAATTGTTACATGTGATTATGTGATCACATATGACAATTTTAAACACACTTTACAATAGTTAGAATTAGCTAAAGCAAAGAAACACTGTGCTCAACGAGATATGTATGTATACATCAGAAGCTTATGTTGACACTTTGGGGGTGGTCCAGTGATGATGTTATCTATCATATCTTTATAACAACTTGTAAATTGATTACTGAGGATTCTTTTCGATTGAGTAAGGCAAATTCATCAATTGCATGACAATTCTTGATAATTCACTATAACAGTCGCAAAGCTTAAGGATTAGGAGTTGGGACCCATCCAAAGGCTACCATATTTACTAAACCTTGCGCCAACAGGTTGTCACTCCTTCCTGAATTTGGCCAACTCTATCACAGATATTCAATTCAATTACAAAGAAGCTGCAAAAAGTGTCTTTCATGAGTTAATCGACTCGACAGTACCAGATTTCTACAGGAAAAGGCAGAGACAGATTATCTTTTAGGCAAACTATGCACGTGCCAAGGGGGGCGACAGGCGGAAGTTTTTAATGTCAATAAAATTAAATTACTTCCTGGAGGGCGTACCGTCTACTTTATTCCACCTACATCGCCCCAATTCCATTAAAGAAATTGATAAGATAAAATTGCAATGTTGCGCGATGTTGTCCGTCATCGCAAGTGTGCGGTGGTGCGTCACGGAACGGGGATGAGCGAATCAAGCGGGTGATGTGATTTATAACGGGTTACAGACTACTTCGCTCATTTGCTTAATTTCGTGGGTGAATGAGCTTTTGAATGGTGTCAAGAAACTTGCTGGTTTTTTGGTCTACTTAGAGAAATTTATACATTCTTTATGGCTTCAAATTAAAAATGGGAAACTCTACAAGCACAAATACTGCTAGGTAAATGAAACTACTATATAAAGTCCATCTGAAACCCCATTGTCTGTTCGCGCTGTTACAATATTCACAATTAATTAACTACAAATAAACATTCCATTTCTCTTGCTTATTTTATCCTCACCACCAATTTCCTAGCCCACCTTATTATTTTGTAACATAAGTCTAGGATGCTTTCAACATTTAATACAACTCTGGCAAAAGCAATGTTGGAATGTTAAAATCAAACCAAGAGATCTATAAATTTTACTTCTCAGTTTCCCATGTCATGTCATGAATAAATATTATTAATTAAATTTACCAAATCCTTGATGATGTTTTTTACAACTTTCCTAGATATTTTTTTAGCTAAATGCTAAATGTATATAATATACTTTACCCGGAAGTGTAAGCATTGCCATTTACCAGACAATAACCTATTACTTTGCTGTCAATAAACACAATGGGAGAATTGTATAAAATATCTCGTTATGACAGTAAACCAATATTCCACTTGCATTTAATTAACAAAGCAATAAAAAAATGTATCCCTTTATTAATAGAAAATCAAACTATTGATAATAAATAAACTATTGATGTTTAATAATTTTTTTTATGTACGATTGCGGCGATTATGCTACAAGTCACCATTATCAACTTCAAATATTACAAAAGAAATGGTTAAAAATGATTTTTAATCTTCCATTCTATTACTTCACTTCCCTACTCCACAAAAATGCAGATATTTACATGAAAGATGAAAAAAGTCAATCAATCTAACACAAGTTTTAATACAAGAAATCAAGTACATATTGCACTATCCTAGAATAGATCAACACTTAATAAGCTCATTCATTAATAAGCTACATTAAGTACTGATTTTTAGTTTTAAATTTAGTTGTAGTGAAAGTTAACTTTTAATTTCCTTACAAAAAACATATTTGGATTGTTCACTCAAACGTGTAAAAAATAACAACGTGTATTTCACACTCAATTGCGTGAACGACGTACTCGTATTTTGATTAGATTTGCCAATTCATAATAAAGTTGGCAGCCCTCAGTATAAGCGGTTTCACCTACTCAATTGTCGATTAAGCTGAAGCGATCGCTCAAACTTTTTGTGTATGAAGTTAGATTAGGAGGTATAAAATTTAAGCGGTTCACTCCAAATACACGTTTGAGTGAAGACTCTAATTATTTAACATAACAAATAATTAATTAAGTTATTTTAAGTAACTAAACTTTATTAACAAACTGGAATATGAACAATACTGGTCAATGAATTTGTTTACATGATTTAACCTTCATATTTCAAGAGGGATTTATTTACATAGATCGGATCAACTAATCTGGCAATACTAATCAAGAAAAAAAACTACTATAGATTTGTAATATATTTCAGTACCATTTTTATTCTGCATTAAATACTCGTACCTTGTAAGATTTTTTTTTTTTTTAAATCAAATATAAAAATAAGAAAAATGTAAAGCTTTCTTTTCTCCCTTTCCTCAAAATTTATAAATAATAAATGCAATAGAACTCTATAAAAATTCTATATGCACAAACAAATGGCCCAAAACAACTCTACTAAAATCATAACTCATGCACTAACTCACTAACATCGACGAGTGAGAGTTTCTCTTTTATTTTTATTTCTTGAACATTTCTTTGATTTGAAGCTCATGTTATATCTACTATCATCATCATCATCACCGTCACCGTCACCGTCATCATCATCATTATCGTTATCATGATGTCATAAAGAAAAATAAGTACAAGTATCATTGAAATTGTTATTGCTTGTTTCTGTTGTTTCTCGTCGTCATTCTTTGATTCCTTTTTGACTTCAGTTTAGAAACCAACTAGTGACGTTCTTACTCACTTTCTTACTGAACTAACTGAACTAACAGAGAGAATCGCTGATGACTTAAGCAGTTCAAATGTCAAACATAACACACCCAAGGTCTTTAGTATGTTAGATGTTAAAGTATGTCATATTTGTCTTTTCTCTTGATTTTCTTCCATATACAATACTTGATACTAGAGTTCTAAAACTTTTTCCAGTTGTTCTTTCTCGTCATATATAGTACAATGCCACTTCATAAAATATCTAAGCTTATTCTTTTTAAGTTTTCTTTATTTTATTTTCCTTACTCTTCTTTGCTTTCTTCAATTCAATTTTTGATGTTTTCTTTATTATTTTTCTGTATTTTCTCTGTAATTTTTGTATTTTATTGTTTTTTTTTTTTTTTGTATTCTTGTTGTGGGTGTTTGACGATTGCTTTGAAGCTCTTTAAAAATTAATATTGAAAATGGTAGAATATCCTAGTAGAAAGTGAAAAATAAGCAAGTTTGAATGGTTCTCTTAATATTTTATCTACTGTCATTTTTTCCGTTTGTTAAGTGTTAAAGTTTTACTTTTGCAATATTACGAGTGAGTATTTTCTGTGATGTGAAGCTGCTGCTGTTCCCTTTATTCTTAGACCTGTTCATGCTGCTATTGCTCAGTTTTTGGATGTTCTTAGATACTTTTCCCATTTCTTGGTATTTCTTTGTTTGTTTGGTTTGGGTTTGGTGTTGTTTCCTTTTTGTGTTTGTGTTTAGCAATTTTTGTCTACTTTTATGAAAAATTGCAAAAGTTTCGCTTTCTATGCACTTGAGTTGATTCGACGACGACTCAAACAAGAAGAAGTTGAAAAAGAAAATGAAAGTATACAGAAACTGGATCAGGAGTAGTAAAAGGCAGGCAAGCAGACAGAGAATAAAGCTTTATTTCTTCGTCGTTCGTTTGCTTTATAGTGAAATAGATTTATTACTTTGCGAAGGGTGTGGGGGGGTGTGAAATGGTTTTTTTTAGTTCCAAAACTGAAATTGAATTGAAAGTGCGAGAAAAATATATGAAAATTGTGAAAACGAATGGGTTTTTGGTTTTGATACTACATATATCTGTTATGTACTAAGTATAGCGAAAAGTTTTGTTATAAAGTTTTATTTTTATTATTTTTGAAGTGTCTTAATAAAATTAGATTTCTGTATTTACAATTGCTTTAACAAGACAAGATGAAATAGAGTGGATGCTGAGTTCTTTTGAAAAATATTATTGCATACTTTTGGGATGTGGAAACTAAATTATTTTGAAAATTTAGTACTACTGTCTTGTTTCTTCCCGTCTAAGTGAAATACTGTGAAATAATTGTTTTGCTACTCAAAAAAATTTTGTTTTGTTATATACTTACTGCTATTTCCTATTTAATATACCAAAAAATCTAATCAACAGCAATTTGAAATCAGGATTGCTATGAAGAGAGTATTACCCTGCTCACCTCAACAGGTATGGAAATTAGTCAAATCTGAAACTGATTCAACCAAGAACGCGGTGAAGAACTTGGTATTCCACTATGCAAATATCCAGTCTACTACTTCCAGGAACTAATAACAGTTTCTCTCCATTAGTGGACAACGATGGTGACAACGAGGAAGATATAGAAAACCTATGTGGTACTGTCAGTTCTATCGAAACATCTTAAGTGGGCGGTGGTCGACTGTTGACTTAGCCCAAGACAATTTAGATAAACTTTTATCTGTAATAACTACAATTTAGTTTTCTTGAAAAATATGATGACTCAATTTAAAGATTTGTAAGGTAAATGAATAATTTCTTTAACAAAAAAAAAAAAAAAAAAAAAATTTTAAAATAAAGAAAATATAAAATGAAAAATATTATAAGAAAAAGCATAACAATCAAGTGATGTCAACAAAAGTCCAAAAGTACCACTGGATAAAAAATAGCTCATAAGCAAACAACTTCAACGAGAAGGACAACACAATCGAGCGAGCTACAGTAGCAAGCAGAATACTGTCATACTAAAGATCCAGAACGTGGTTTATTATTTCACTTGTCACGGTGCTTTCAACTTTTTATTTTTTATTTTTTTTTTTTTGTTGTGTCGATTTTCTTTTTTATGAAATGTTTTTTGTTTGTGGATTTCTTTTTTTTCATTCAACGACGCTGTTGTCCTGTCAGGCAATACAATCAAGTAGGTGTGATTATCACGTTTTTATCCGGGATCAGTAGCAGCGCCATTGAAGACCAAAAACATGAGTATAGTATCTCTGGCTTTAATTTTCTGTTTCTCACTATCTCTTCACTGAGTGTTGGCGTGTAATAACATTTTAATTCCCTTAATACACGCTTGGCTGCTTGCCTTTGTTTAGTTCCAGCTCAGATCAGCATAGTCAAGAACAAAGGGAAATATTACAAAAGAAAAAAAGCCTGAGACTCATATTAAAGTGTACGCATGCATTACTGAATATTCACTTTTTTTAAAGTCTACTTTCGGCTCATATTCTCTCTACATTTATGTATTTTTTTACCAATTTTTTTTTTTCTAGATAAATACGCGCGTTTATATTTCGTGCCCTTTATACTCCTCCCATAATGATTCCTCAAAAAAAAAAAAAAAAAAGAAGAAAAATAGAGTAGAGATAGAGGTTGAGATAGAAAAGTGGCCACCCAACAAAAAACGTGTTTATATCATTAATCATAAGTAGCGCATATTTATTATTACTTTTGCTGACAGCTCGCTGTGCTGCGTTGTTCTTTTACTGCTTGTGTTTTTGCTGCTTTTGCTGCTTCTGCTGTTACTGTTTTTGCTGCTATTCTTGTTGTTATTATTGTTATTGTCATGCCACAGGCACTGACGCCATTTTGTAGTACCTTCTATTGTTTTTTGTTTATTTTTTGTGTTTTATGTTTTGTTTTTGTTTTGCTTTCTGCTTGGGGTCACATACTTTTTAAATTATATATAATAATTTGGCATAATGATGTGTCATGTTAGAGCACACAATGCCATGGTACCAACTAACAAAAGTGGAAAAAAAGGTTAAGGGTTTTTTCTTATCTCATTTCATTTATACCAAAACAAGGTTTTATTTTTTATCCAGAAGAAAGTATGATACACACACACACACACATTCATTATTAATATATTCATACGAATATGTATAATATATGCAAAAGTCATGCTTAATCTGCATGATGTTGGTATAGGTTATGATATTATTATTAATATTATCAATATTGCTTGATCTAATCTATTTAACCTTTAATTTGTAAATATTACTGAGCTAAAGTTCGTAAACTTACCCCAGTGTTTGGAGAACATTATTAATCTTTGATGAGGTGTGAATGGAGATCTGAAAAAGATAATATGAATACTCGTAATAGTGAAAACATATTTTTAAACAAAAAGAAACAATTGTAGTAAGTTAGGAAATGTTAAATATAAATTTAAAAGAGGTTTTTTTTAACAATTTTAATTAGAAAACTTTCTGGAAATTATAAAATATTATAATAGAAATTGCCTTGGCTTGAAATCAGATAAATACTGAAATGTAACACCAGGGAACTATTTAACAAAACTCGTTGTTGTTAACATTTTTTTTTTTTTTTTCTTTTCACAAGAACTATGATTGTTGTTTAGTTTCTTAGTCATTACGAGTTAGTCGTCTTTTGACTTCGGGTAGAATATTATTTAAGGAGAGCGATGGCAATTAAAACTTGTTCATCATATGAATGCGCGAACTACGTCTTAAATCGCGTTGCTTCTGGAGTTTTTACTATGTTCGGATTTACCAAAGATACGATGCACCAAAAAGACTGGATTATTCTTCATAATGTTCAAATTACCACCCGAAGTCTTTGCATTTTATGTACTCTGACTACTTAGAACGCTAGTATATTTGGGTCAAGAACTATTGGAGAATACTTATTGCATAAAGTAAGCCCGCCCATTCCTTATGATTCTATGGTGGTGAAGTTGTTCCCAAGGAACAGAAAGTGATAATAGAAGAACATGATGTCTATTCACGGAAGTGGAAATGCCTTTGACTTGACCTTCGGTAATACAAAGAAGACGAATCTGACATTAATGTCTGAGGAAAACGACACCAATCCAAAGATCACAACTTTTACATTCAAAGGAGAAGAAAACGGCCAAAGAGCCCTTACATGGAGGAAAAAATGAAACTAGTAGAGGAACTAAAACATTAAAAATTATTTGCTAGTAAGATCGATTCAAATTTGGCTATTCAATAAAAATAAAAGAAAAAAATAACTAAACAAAAAATAAAATTAGCAATCAATCTATCAATGCATATAACGAGTTAACCGATTTTCATGCGGTTTTCAATGGTTTATTGTAGCAAGCTTCATATAGTGTTTATTTCATCAAAATCAACACACAGAATCGGTTAGTTAGATTAATTTCTCTCCTAGAGTCAGTGTACATAATTAAAATTAGTATTATGTACTTTTATTTATTTTAGTATTTAAGTTTCTTGTTAATTTTGTTAAATAAAAAATACAAAAAAAAAAAAAATTAAATTTACTACAATAAATCAAATCTCAAACCAAATCAGTTGCACTCCAACTTACTCATTCAGTAGATTTTCCAATCATCTAAGTTGTAAGACAATAACATTGAATTATCCAATTAAAAACCTTTTATTTGAAGAATATTTTTCCATAATTGAATTTTTCAAAAAAAAATCCAAGGGTAAAAGATTACAATAAGGAAATTGTAAACTTATTTTTGAATTTCCGGTATAGGATTCTGAAACATTGTCAATTTGGTTCTATAGGCAAAAACAAGTAAGTACATATATAAAAATGATAAATGAGGGGTAATAAATTTATTTTGCTTATTGATTTCTTAATACAAAGTATCAATTCTCTCTCATTTCCTTTCTTACTTCTTCTCTACAAATTTATCTTTCTGAGTGTGTTCTTAACCTTTAATGATTTTAGTCCTACTTCATTATTATTTCTTGTTATTTGCTCATTAAACAAATTTAGCATAGAAAAACGTTTAAAAGAGACAAGACATTTTATGAGCATCATTAAATGATATTTTTTTTTTTATTTTTTCTATAACAAGAAGTATCCCTCATTCATCTACTATTTTTAATGTAAGTAAGGAATATCTATGTGGTATGTATGTGTACACGTATCTCAGCGATTAAGCATTACCTTGATTGTTTACGGTAATTGCTTTTATCCTGTGGCTTTTTAAAATTAACACCGCCACCAAGCAAAGCAAATGATATAATTTATAAAAGTTTTAAATACTCAACAAGTTAGAACAATGCTATTCGCAAATAAGTACATAAATATATATATATATATACAATATATATTTTTCCTATATAAATTTAATAATTGTAATATGTTGAATTTGTGAAGTTTATATTTATAGACATAATAGAGCTTTGAGCTCGGATATTATGCCCACGCACGTTGCCTAATGGCATTTTGTTGGTTTTCCCCTGACAATTCTGGGCAATTGTGTTGCCAAATAATAATTGAATATGTTGTTTGCTTTAAAGTTCCTTTCATTATTTGTTGAAATCATAATGTGAGAGACCTGACAATTATGTATGTGTGCGTGTGTATTTTACCATTTAAATATCCTGAATATCCTGTAGACTTAGTCGACATTCAAACAAAAAAGGAAAAAAAAAACATCAACGCAGTGCCGACTGTGGTTCGCTGGTTTCTAACACGCTTTACTATTCTTTTTTTTCTGTTTCGCTTTATTTTTGTTTCTCTTGGCATGGAATTTTGTTTAAGTCGCATTTCATGACGTTTTCCGCAATAAGGATTTTTAAACAGATTTTTTGTTTCTGTTTTTTTTTTTTTTTTTTTTTGGTGATTCTGTCTGCTGCTTCATTTTCATTTCAGCCAGCAATGTCGCCATCATCGTTCGCGCCTTTATTGTTGGCAGCCAAAGCTAGATACTGGCAGACAGTCAGAAGGCTCAACATATCCTATCCCATCTCATTCTATACTATTCATACTTTATACTACGTGCGGAAATGTGTCTAAAATGTGTAAAAATTTTTGTTAAGCTTATTTTTGTTCCTTTTTCCCTATATACATTTATATATATATTTTTATTTTCTTTTTTTTTTGGTTGACGGTTTTTCTCTTGATGTTGTCATTGGTGTTGTATTCTTATTGTTGTATTTTGCATTTTTAGCTGACACCATATGGCAGTGGCAGATAAAGCAAAGTGGACTTAAAAATGGTTAAGTAATTGCTGGTCAGAACTGGACAGGACATGATAGTATAGGAGGATTCAACCGAAATTGAATGAAAGCAAACCCACACTTCTCAGTTTTACTTAGTTGCTGACAGATTCTTTAAATGTATTTGTCTTTAATTGAAGAAATATCTACTTTAATTTGTTTAAATTCTTTAAAAATCAACAAAGCATTGTGAAGACACAGAATATTTTGCTTGCTTCCTTGATTAAGTATTGGTAGCCATAATTCTTGATACCATCAGAAGAAATAGACTAATATATTTTAAGAACTTTGATTCCATGTGCAACGTATTCAGTTACGAATATGAATGAGTATTGTCGTAGTACAAACAAGTTCCCATTCGATAACTACATTTATTAATTAAGTTAGATATCCTGTTCTCAAAACATAATATAAATTAGTCCAGTCAACACATTCCATGTGCAACGGTTTCAGTTAAGTGTTGCGTTAAAATTTAAAAACGTATTGAAATGAGGTTTTTGTACTAAAATTAATAGTAGAAACCTGCCGAAAGAATCTAAACTTCAAGCAGCAACAAGATCATGCTGCCTAAGAAGCACAATTTGGCCTACTAAGCACATGAAGACCCATCCTAACATATGCATTTGAGACCCACACAGACGCCACCACAACAACAATAACTCACCAACACCATCGAGATGATGATCCAATGAAGAAATTAGAGAAATCTGCAGATCCGAGAATATAAAAAATGGAAATGGAACGAAAAACGTGGAACGATCAGGTTCGGAGTCAGCCAGACAACAACCTAGCAAAGAAGTCACTAGTCGACACAATAAAGAAGGAAAGATGACCAGGAAGAATATCCAAGAGATGGCACGTATGCTGGACTTCGGGATTGACTGACAACCTTCCCTAGAATAAGGGACCTTTCAGTTTAAGTACGAATTTTGGTGTTAAATGAACAGTACCTAACCGTTATAAATAAAGTAATAATTGCTTCGTTTAAACGTTAATTGTAAAACGTTATTAACAATGCATTATATTTTAGGCATATGGCAACTCTGCACTATAAATAAACATAAATTTGGTTTTAATAAGCACGCAATGACTTAGCAAGTCTTAACACAATTTTCCAATGTACGGTATCCTCTTTCTTTTGATTTGTTATTTGGCATTCAACTATTGTGGAAGCGGATGCAATTTGTGATTGAAAGCATGCATTACGATATGGATAGGCTCTGAAGCAGTTGTAATTCTACTTCCCGTTTGACATAAGTATGACAATCCATTCGATAACTAGTGTCAATGAACTGTAGGAGATCTCCTTAAACTTCTATAAAAGTTAGCATGATATTTATAAGTCCCTCAATATATTCAAGTCAATAAGATGAGCTACAAAATAACCATATAAATCATTTAATTTTGTAAAATTACATAGACATTCCTTACCATTCATTCTGCATTTCATTCCCGTCAAATGTAAAGCTTTGGCATGTCAAGAAGCAACTAAAATTAGTTGACAGGAAACTTAAGGATTCCAATCAAGTGTTTGCCGGCAACTAAAGTTGATGTTTGATAATTAGTTTTTCTTTTTACACATTTTTGTTGGTCACTTTAGCCATAATATAAAATGTACACAAGTTTTAACACACCCATCCATTACATTTGTTTTTACCGAAATGAAAGAGCATCTCATGTAACAAAAATGTAACCAGTGTTTTTTCGTGCTCTTCATGTGGTTTGTGGAATTCAAGTATAATAAGCTGTATGCTTTTAGAGTATGACACTTCCCCCTGTTCTTACTATAAGTGTGTGTTCTTTATGTTTCATGTATCTCCAGCTCTTGTGTAGTAGAAACCAAATCAAGGTATGCCAACAATCACCACCTGCGTTGCTACTCTTGTCGCTGCTGGTATGTTTTATACATTTTTAAACGCGTACCTTCTTTGTATACTTGCCTTTTCCACTTTGCCACATTTCCACATTTCCAGTTCTCCTGGTCGCTGAAGTGGTATGCGGTTTTCACTACTCTCTCCTTCTCCTTCTCTCTCTCTCTCTCACTTCGATCTATGTACTTCAAAGTACAATATTTTAGTAAGCAACGCCACCACACATTTTATAAACCTTTTGCAAGGTAACGCGCTGCAAAGTCCTTTAAAAAACATAAAAGCGAGGACCAACATGAGCACCGAACGAGCAACATCACAAAATTAGTTGGCTTCATGTGTCAAAACCAATTTCGCTTTTATCCTGTTTTAGGTTACACACATGGGCACACACACATGTGTATCTAAAATGTTTATTTTGTTTTTTTTTTTTTGACAAAGTTGACACAAAGCGCTGCAGCTGATGACATTGGCTTCCCTTCCTTTTTACCTCTCCTATATTTTTTCCATTTCTTTTTCTTTTTTTTTCTGAAATTTCTTTTATTTTCCATTTTTGTTTGTTCTGACAAAGTTTAAGTTCAATAACCGTATCAAAGTCAAAAGTTTAGAATACCGAGAAATTTGTCTAAAAAATTAAAGATTTAAGCTTGCGTGAGTGATTGAACAAAAATTAAAGTTTTCTCTTTCAACGAAATTTGTTTTTGAAGAGTTTTTTCTTTTTATTAAAAAAATTGTAGTCAAATAAACTAAACTAATCAATGAAACTTTGTCAACAGAATTTTAGTTTACAATATTTGGTAAATTGCATTTATGATAACCATATTGATCTTATTGATTATTTAGTTTAAAATACGTAAAACGAAAATATGGGTTTATTCAAAACTTCACTTCTCTTTCTCCGAAACTAGATTAGATAAGAAGTGAGGCGGGAATCACTACACCTCGTCACTGCGGCAACGAATACGCCCCAATAAAATTACAGTTCCTCCGAGATTCTGATATTCATCTAGAATTCCAAGACTTTCTTCAGAAGCATGACTGCTTATTTCATTTGGTTCCAAACAACGGCTACCCATATAAAGGAGTCTTGTCCAATTTAGGACTGCATAGTGACAAAGAAAATGATCTGCTGTCTTCATTACATAACCTGCATTGGTCATTTCGACTAATCCTCATGTAATGTATCTATGTACATTGATGCATCTGCTTCATAACATTGCAATGTGCTGTTAAGAAACCTTTAACTTTACGAATACCTTTCCGTGTTAGACCCATTATTTCTTGCTTTCTTTTTACGGGATCTAGATGGCATGACAGTTCTTGCTGTCCTATTGTGTTTTATATCTAACTAATAAAGTTGAGATTTCTTATCAAGCCATTGTTTATACATATTTAGTTTTTGTGGAACTCCAATACAGCCTGCAGAATGGCTCTAGTCCAATAAGGATGTGTGTAGCACCTTTCCTGACCAGTTCATCCGACTGTTCGTTCCCAAGATACCCACTATGCCAAGGTATCCAGATGAGATATACATAATTATTTGATGCAAGTCTTTTGAGTTCAGCAACCAATTTGAACTAGTAATAAGAGCCTGTAATGCGGCCTTGTTCTCAGAGTAAATGAACTTTTATTTATCTCAAGGCATAGTTCAATTGGATTGATTTCATACTACTAAATAAGCACTTCCTTCGGTTTTCTCTATCAACTCCTCCTTCAACAGCAAAATTTGTTTTAGAGACATCTGTATACCACACATGGGAGTGACGGAAGGACTTGGGTTTAGCACCCAACTCATTCTATCTGGAAACATTATTACAAAAATGTTGATTGAAGTTAAATTTAATCGGACAGATGTCGCTAATGATGGAGCTGGCTATGCTAAGATTGAGCTCATCTCAGAGTAGTGAATCTCCGAAACTAAGAAATGCGGTGATGGCTTTCATTTGTAACATTCCAAGGGTATAACAATTTACCTTATGTTCACATATCCAATAATGCATTTTGTTATAAAGTACATTACAATTAGTAAATCTATCATAAATTAACATCTGATTGTTGGAGATCCAAGTACAATAAAAATATTGGTTGGCATGCAATTCCCTTTATCTTATCTATAAAATCTAAATATCAAGTTATACTTATATAAAGCTTAGGATATATTTTTAAATCAATCAAGTAGTCTTTGTCAAACATCTGCTTCGCACAATCTGTTTCCTTTCTTAGCATAGATAGTCTCTATTCCACAACACCCGCTACCCTTTGCAACAAATCTTTCGATCTTGTTTCGCAAATTTTTGATACCTTGGAATACATAATTGTAATTTTCGTAGGAAACTCAAATTTCTTTTTAAATCAGTTAAGTAGTTTTTGAGTTTATCCATTGCAAACAAACAAACAAAATTTTCTTCTTTATAATATTAGCATAGACTAGCGCAACCGACCTCGTTTTGCACGGGAATAATAGAAAGAAAGATCCTTATTTTATTTTGTTGATGACTTACAGTTCAAAAATTGATGTTTCACAAAGATTACTTGATTCATTTTAAAATATGTCTCTAAGCTTAATATACAAAATTTGATCGAAAAATTTCGACCAATTCTGTAAGTCGATTTTTATGAAACAAATGCTATATGTTATTCACAATTAAGCATCTCTACTTTCAGTAATACAGTTATGAATCCAATGAGTGGTTTTTGCGTACAAGTACATTAAGATCAAATAAATTTCTATAGCTTCATTTATTATTATACAATACATACATTCATACTAGGAAATGTTGAATGTTATAATCTATTGTAATTTAAGAAATTCATTGATATATCAATAGAAAAATATAGTACTTCATAGTTTTGAACTCATTTGCATTCCAGAAAAGAAGCTTACATTACAAAAATACATACATACCACACATACAATGGAGTGTGTACCTCATGTATGCATATCAACATAATGTCATCAAATTGCTAAATCATGTGAAAAACCTCAAAAACATTACACATGATTTGATAGGATGCTCTATGCTATGCTATGCTATGCTATGCTCGCTATGCTCTTATTATGTAACTACACCTTACCGATGATTATGATGATGATAATGACGACTATGAGGACGACGATGAAGTCGTTTTATAAAATTCATTCTCAGTCACACACTTATGAACTCATTTTTAGAGGCTTTTGATCATCAACAACACTGTAGTAGTATTATGAGTTTGCTATAGGACACAGGACAATACACCCAACAGGAAAAAGTCCGAGTCCGAGTTGAGTATCAGAGAATATGAAACATTGTTTGAAAACAGTATAACAACAATAAGAACGACAACAAGAAATGTTTTTGTAAAACAAAAAAGAGGAAATTGAACTTTCTATGCACAAGTGTCCAACAAAAGAGTAAAGAGCGAATGAACAAAACAAAAATGAGTTAAAAAAACAAAAAAAAAAAAAAAAATAAAAGAAAGTAAAATGCAACACACAAGAGTATAACAATTCATATGGCAGGCAGATGCGGACTGCATCATCGAACAATGAACATTGTCATAGTCATAGTCATAGTACTTCATCATCATCAACTTCGTCAATGGGCACCAAGCAGCATATCACGATGACGATGGTCATGATGACGATGATGCTGGTGATTGGCAACAAAAATAATAACAACAACAAAATGTATCCATGCATGTGGTCATATATTGGCATAGGTTTGGGATTACAACAATAGCCTTGATAACTTTAAAACACAAACATCGGAGCGGCATGCAAGCGAGCTGAGCTAGCTAACGTGTGGTAGTACTTAGTATATCTTTTCGTTTGTTTGGCTTTATTCACCACATGTCCTGGCGACTACTCCCTTTACAACTAACCTCAATATATGTATACAATACTTTCTCTCACAGACAAACACAAACACATATGGAAGACTCAATTTCATAGTTTAACTTATAAAAACAACATTCTGGTTTTCAGCTTTGATATATATGAACAAATGAACAACATATACTCACTCGTACATATACAAATATGTAAGTAAGTATGTAATATGCTACTTTGGTTAAAACATGAGTGATTGTTAATAGAATACAATTTACAATACTTAGCTTACTTAGAGATATGACATAGAATAGAATATGCAAGTGAGTTAGTATGTGTGTCAAATACATTAGTAAATGTTTGAGAAATCATCTTTGAAAACAAGAAAGAACAAATTTTATGAGATTTTAAAATTAAGAGTTCTTTATGTTTGATTCAACAGTAATAGTATTTAATGATATTTAATGAAAATTCTGTTCACTGACTAATCACAGATGATTTCTGCTTATTGTATAAATTGCCTTTCAAAAAGCTTATGATAGAACTTTTAAGATAAATCTAAATCGCTTTCTTAAAGCCAAATTATAATGCTTCAGGTTGAAGATATTTATATTGTATAAATTCTAATAGAAGATGATGGGATTGTTCTACACCAGAAAGAAACATTTACAGCAAAAATGAAGCATATAGGACTTTCTGAAATGATAATAAAAGTTGAATTGTATAAGAAAACTTTTAGCTCCCATGGGTTTAAGAGTTTTATAAGGCATTCGAACACATAAACGTACACTGAAATCTCTAGTTGCGGTCATCTTCCTCAAGCGGACATCTCTCGTGACTGGACAAATTTCTTGGTCTTAAATTCTTGGTTTTGTTTTTAAAACAAAATACATAGGATCAGGCGGAAAAAAGCACTTTCTTACGAAAAAACTCACGAACTCGCATCGATATATTTTATGCAATATATCGTATCGCAAAGTTTTTCAGACAAACTTGGCAGCTACAGTTAATAAATTGAATGGCAGTGTGGGTAGATTATGAATTCAAATTTCCAAAGATGTAGAATATTGCAAACAAGCATTTGATTATGGTGGCTAGTTCTATGCCATCTGAAAGAGTATTTTCGAAGGCCATGGCCGTCTTATAGCAACAAAATCGATTGCAATCTAAACAATATATCAAAAATATCGATAATAGTCTTCGATCTATCGAACAAAATCGATTTATAGTTTTGATATATCATATCGGAATAGATATCGATAAAATGAACACCTCTACTTTAGTCAGCTGTAAGCAAACACTGTATATCTGTTGCTGAAAGCAATTAAAAAAAGGATTCCCATTTTTATGTAATTTTTTGTTTGCGAATGACAATTTTTTTTTTTTAAATGACACTTTAAAGCAATTTAGACAGACGTTTTGCGATGTGCGTGGATAAGAAGAAGTCGATAATTCAACACAAATAGATTGATTTTCGTTAAGTTTACAATGAATTAAGATTTCTTAACCATAAATGTAAAGAACATACAATACAAAAATTGCTTAACGTTATTGTAAATGACGCCCGCTATCGTTCAATGATTTCGAACTATTTTTTGATCAAAATGAACGTATTGAACCTGGTCCAGCAAGACGACGCTACAGCCCATATAGCACGCGAATCGATAGACGGATTGGGAAATTAGTTCTGTGAGCAAACTATTTCGCTTTATGGACTGGTGAAGTGCCTAGATCGTGCAATTTGCGCCTTTAGAGTATTTTTTATGTGGATACATCAAATCACTCGTCTATACCGATACGCCAGAGTTGGACTTGTTGTATGGACTACTTGAAACATAGTCGTGGTCAATATTTACGTGAAATAATCTTTAAAAAGTAAATGTCAGGTATTGTTTTAATTAATTTAAAAACGGAGCGCTTAAAAAATCACACCTTATAAGTGTATCCAATATTTAGATCTTCCTTTTGTATCAGATTGCGCATTCTCACCTCGAAGTGGTCATGATCGGACTATACTATGAAGACAAAGATATCATTCAACAAGGTACTCTGTTCATAAATATTTATGAATTTTGAGCTAAAGAAAATTTGGACAGATTCTCTTTTCACTTTTCTGAAATTGTATGTTTAAACCAATACAGAAACAATAATCTCCATAGATATTAATTATTGTCAGAATTTTTATTAAATTGTATGAAATCTTAAATTCTAATCTATACTTTACCAAATCAACTTAAAGAATTTCGTCTTACTTACTTACTCTCATACTATTTGCATCTATCGTTTGTTAACACAAAACAATGGACTACTCAAATAACTTGGATTGATTTTCCTCACTTCTCATGTCAATTTAGCAACTCAACATGTTGATAGTGGCAACAGTCACCAATTGCTTCATAAGCGCATCATCACTAAATGCGCTTATATGAAAATTTATACACATATACATAGTTCAATGTACATCTAGAATAGTTGCCCCAATATCCTTATTGCACTTGTCTTTTGCATTATTCAACTGCTGTGTTGATGACGACGGTGATGATGGTGACAACAACGTCTCTTGCACGATATTCGTTATGTAAATTCTCAAATTCATATGAAATCAAATTGATTTTAATTGAAAATTTAACTATCGTCATCGTTTTGAATGCTTCCCCGGTGAGTCTGTTGCGCCTGTTGCGCTAAATATAAACCGACAAATTGTTGTTGCCTATGGACCATTGAAAGTAATTGCTCACGTTACCATATTTTGTTGGAATTTTTGCACTGTCAAAACGATTTGTTCTCAACAACTGTGAAACTACTTTTGGTTATTGATTTTAACCATAGTAGGTTTACAGTTAAAATGACGATTTTCGTGCTTCAGTTAACATTAAATTAATTAAAATTGAATATTTGTTTTTTGTAAAAAAATTTAAAAATCATAAAAAGCAACCAACAGTTGACAAATGCCTTAAATTAATATTAAAATTATGGAAATGAATAAAAAACTTATGCAAAATCACAAAAAAAAAAAAAAAATTAAAGAAAAATATTGCATATACTCGTATTGTGATTGGAGGAATTGATTGTAGATATAAACCAGAAAGAAAACTAACTTTGGCTATGCCGAAGTTGTAATACTCTTCACGCCCCTCCTAATGGATATGGGTCAGGCACTTATAGTGTCAAAACTTCAAGTCAATAATATGAAAACCAAAAAAGTTTTTCATATAAGAACTTTCTTTTGGATCTCCGATTCGGCTGATTCCGACAAATGTATTGCGTATGGTAAAAAGAAAGCTACATGCAATTTCAGCTCTATAGCTCAAAAACTGAGGGACTAGTTTGCATACATACAGACAGACAGACGTACAGACGAAAATGGCTAGATCAACTCGTCTTGTCGCGCTGATCAATAATATATATACTTTATGGCATCTCCAATGTGTCCTTCTGTGTGTTACAAACTTCATGACAACAAACAACAAACTTATAATACTATTTACTGCGTGAAGAGTATAAAAAATAGGAATTTTATTTTCTGTTACTCAAACTGTGTTCTTTGTTGATACTCAAAGCGTAACAGAGAGAATATAGTGATGCAAAGAAAGGAAAACAACCAGATCGGGTACGCTATTACTTATTAATAATTCAAGAAAATGCGCGACCAATAAATCAAATTATTAAAACTTCATTTAGTATTTACTAAACTTACTCACCAATTTTCGACTAATTTAGGAAATAAGAATGACCCGAAACATGTACCACTATAATTATGATGTCTTACGATGTTTACATATGTATGTATGTATTTATTTAACGCTTCTTGACTCTTGAATAACAGTTATATTAGCGCTAGGCAACGTCCTACAATATATAAAAGACCGTCAAAGTCACTTTGTAATAGACTTGCGAAAAGATTACTGACAAAATCTTATGCAAGTCAATTCGAATTTCTTACTTACTAAAGTAATTTTTCATTTCTTCTTCTTACTATTTTCTTAATGATTTTGAGTTGGCTTATAAATATTATCTGACTTTGTGAACTGCTGTTTCTTTCTGACTTGAAAGATTTCTGTTCTGGCTTTTTTCTTTTTTTTGGCATTTTAAAGAATCTTACTTGGGTTACTTCCCCTTCACATCAATATTATTTATTATACAATAATTCACAAAACAAAATGAGCAACAAAGTGAGTAACATTTACCATATGAAAAGTATAGAATGAACCAAGCCAAAGACAAAGAGCTTGTTTACAATACTTTTAATAGCGATCCCCTACTAACAACTAAAATTTTAAGTGTAGCTCCATAATTGCATGCATGAATTTGATTAATGCATATTCTTGTTGTTTTGTTTGCATTGGAAGTTGTCAGTTGAGAGAGCAACAACAACAACTACAAAGAAATATCACCCCACAGAAGAAGAACACTAAAGACTCACCTGTTTATTTTTCAGTGCAGATGATCACTCTCACTCATCATACTAATGCTCTCTCATGCTCAACAAGTTTTCATCACTCGCCGCTTCGTGAGTGAATACATAGTGTGTTGAGATAAGAGCAGAGACAATAACAAAACTCACGAAAAAAAGTAACGGCATCGCACATAAGAAAAACGAAAACGACGCTTGGAACCGATGACAATTATTGCAAATTTTTAACTAAACAATAATTTATTTTACTTTAATTCACTTGAGTTTCGTTTAAATTATCACTTCAAAATATGTTATAATAATAAACATTCTCACTAACACTTTTTTAATATAAGTAAATCACGATAACTTTAAACTAAAAATATTAATTAAACTTTATTCACACACGACTAACCGATGTGACGACGCGAGCAAAGACTGAATGTTTAATAGTTTTTGCTAGTAGACTCCACAACTCACTTACCAAACTATTCTTGCTCTAACCAATGAACTTCCCAACAACAATTTCGAAGAGAAGTTATGTGAGAGATTTCTTTGATAGTCTGAGACTATGAAATCAAGAACAAAACTCTCTTGTTGTTAGTTGGAAGCATAAGAAGAATTGATGTTTAAATGCAAGTAAATAGTTATTGTGAGAAAGAGAGAGAGAGAAAGAAATTAGAGTGCGAATATGCTTATGTATGAATGTTTTTATGGTGAGTGACAGAATTGCAAATGCATGTATGGAATATATTGTCAAATTCTATGTGAAAGATTTTATTTCGATGTGCTGGAGGTTGGGTACTAGACAAGCTTTGAACCGGAGCTTAATGATATGCAGAACAGTTACTTCTTTTGAAATTGTATAAAGTTTGTTAGTACACACGAAGTATGTATTATTAAATTAGATAATTATTATATTATTTCTTGTTGTTGTTGTAACAGCAAGTGGGCTGTAAGTAGAGGTACGCAAGCAATTAAATAACAAATGGGATAGATTAGGGTAAAGGACATTTGTGTGAAGTGGAATACAAGAAAATGGAAAAATAAAAGTATTAATATTTAAAATTCCACTTGTTGATGATTGTGAAACTCGTAGTCATTGGACCATCTTAGTTCAGCTGTTCTCTTATCCTCCAATGTTAAAGGGAACGTATATATCTTTCTGACAATGATCACAGTCCGCAGTATGGTGTTCTCCTCACAACACGGATCACCTTTTCAACAGTCGCATGAAACCGACTACAGCTAGCACTGATTTAAGATCAATGTCTTCACTTGTGAAGGAAACTTATTATACTATTCACGCAGTGAATAATATTATAGGTTTGTCATGAAGTGTCTAACATACAGAAGGAGACATCGGAGACCCCATAAAGTATATATATTCTTGATCAGCGCGACAAGACGAGCTGATCTAGCCATGTCCATCCGTCCGCCTGTCTGTATGTATGCAAACTAGTCTCTCAGTTTTTGAGCATCGCAGTACATACGTCGGAATCAGCCGAATCGGACCACTAGGGGGAACCCCCCATACAAACCTGGATCCAATTTAAAGTTCTTATTAGAAAAACTTTCTTGTTTTGAAATTTGAACACTTATAGATTCTGACCAATATCCTCCAAGCATATAAATTTCAAGACCCTAAGACCACTAGGAGGAGAGTGACATAGCCAAAGATAGTCTTTTTTTCTGGATTTTGTTCAGACGTCACTTACATAACAAACGTTGACAAGAACAGTCGCAAGATAACTGGAATGTTCTTCATGTCATATTATTTACTACTTACTTACTTGCTCACCAATCACATTACCAAATATAATTTAATCTATTCTGATTAATTGATCACCTCAGTCCATACGTTTTTGGTTTTTTTTTTTTTTTGTGTTTTGTATTCTTAAAGAATTTGCTTAGGGTTACTCCTAGCAAATCTTTACACAGACCCAGTTGACTTTAATTGACTTATGACTTCGGTCTATAAAGGTGGCTTCTTTTTCACTTGATAGCCTTTGACTAATTCTTGGTTATAAGTAGAGACGTAATTAATATTATTTGTTGTTTTTGTTGGTTGCATTGTTCTGATATATTAATCATTAATATAATAAATAAATAGATGCACAAATTTAGTTAATGAAATTGTTTCTTTGTAAATTAATTCATAATTTATTGCAATTAATTGAAATATTGTCATCGAAATTTTGAACGACAATGCAATTTTATTAATATAATAAATCATTATTAAATCAAAATATAAATAAACACAATGTAGGAATTAAAAAAAAAATCCACAAGATAAAAAATCATCTTAATAAATAAATTTTCTTGAAATCCATATGTATTTATATTTTCATTGTTTATTTTAATTATATCACAATCAGCATCAGGCAGTTGTTAAAATTGTTGATGATGATTCAAGTTCATTCTTCTTGGCTAAGCGGTGGATGATTGGTTTCTTAGGTTGCTTCAACTATCAACGACAATCTTTTGTTGTCTTGTTGAGATAAAGAATTGCATTATCATCACCATCATCTAGGCAACTTACTGCAACTTCTTATTCTGTCATTGTTAAAAAGACTTGAAATCAGAAATCAATCAGCAAATAATTATAATTTTGTATAATTTTTTATTTAAACCTCAAGTGTATTATTGGGACAGGGGCCGAGGCGAAAAATGCGTTCAGAGGGTTTGGTTTTAATGCTATTTCACACATTATATCGTACTTATATTCCAAATCAAAGAATTGGGACTTTCCTGGTCCATTATAAAATTCTTGGGGAGTCATTTTCTTATAATCGATGAGTTCAAGTAATTTCTTTATATATTCATTTTTGACATTTTTATATTTAACATTTTGTATGATCTCCTTATTGTCTTCATGTGGGACATTGCTCTTGGTCTCTGTTTTATTATCATCCTCTAATTTATTGTCATCTCCTTGATTATGTTGTTCCATATTCTTATCCTCTTCATGTGCATCTGTAGCTTTCAAATTAAGTTGTTCAAAATCATCGCTTAACTTTGAAATAACTTTGGTAAAATCGAAACCATTTAATTTTAAATAAGTTTCTATCATATTGAAACGCATGGCTTCCTTAAGTTTATTCTCAGTAATTTTCATATATTTTAAGAAGACATCGGAGCTTAACTCATAAATGGAAAAATGATTCATTGAATTAGGAAATCTAGAAGTTATATTCTGAAACATTACAAAAATTATATTAAATACTTATCTATCAAAATACATACATATGTGCATACTCAAACATACCGCCCCGGCTTCACCTATAAGATCTTTGTGTAAAATATCATTTCCAATTTGATATAACTGTAAAAGTATTACAATATCCGCTTTTATCATTCGCTGAAATAGAATTTCAATGCATTCTTCAGTTACAGATGACACCATGTACTGTTGACCAAATTTTACCAAATCAATAAGTGTGCTCTCATTACATCCTTCAAATAACTTTGTATCGTAATTGTAAAGATATTCACGGAATTTAGCAAAAATATCAGGTTGTACATTTTTCAAAATAATTTCATTTGATTTCGATTCCAAGAATTCGCCATAAAACATACGTTCAAAAACATTCGAAGCACAAATGAATAAAAATGTATGACAATTGAATATTGTTTTGGTGCCATCAGCTGCTTCGATTATAAAGCGGCAATCGGATAAACGATTTGTAGTCGCAAGTTCCTTTAATGATGGACCCATCCTAAATATAAAATACTCACAAACTTAGTACAATACACATAATTTGAAATAAAATAAACGCACCACTTTTCCATGATTTTTGTTATTTTTTTTTTTTTTTGCAATTGCAATTCGTTTTTTGTAAAAAAAGTCTATTGAAAATCTTTATAACTCACTGACGTTAAAGACACTAAGAGAATGAGCTCGAAGCAATTCTGAATACGGGAATTTGCTGAAATACGAATGAGTTTTATATGATTTAAAAAAAAAAAAAATTATTGAAAAACTTTACACTGACGTTAAAGACACAAAGAAAATGAACACGAAACAAGATGTGAATACGTTTTTTCAATTCCAAAACCGCTTAATTGGATAACTCGCTTATATAAAACACAATTTTTCAAGCTTTACAAGTGTTAGAGTGCTGGAGAAATACCAATTCGCATTAAAGAAGGAGTTCGTATAACTTGAATAAAATAAAACTACAAACCACTTCAACAATATTTATTTGGAGAGATTTATTATGCTTTTTTGAATGTTTTTTTTAAGTTTTTGGGGCATATTGTAAGCGCTTATTTTAAAGATTATCGTGCTTAAAAATATTTGTTCTACTCATAATAAATTCCAACCTATCTGGCAACTCGCTATTGGCAGGTTGGTAGATGTGTGTCCCTTGGCAAAGGTTGGTATATGTGCGTCTGTTGGCATTGGTTGGTATATGTGGGTCCCTTGGCTGAGGTTGGTATATGTGAGTCCCTTGGCAAAGGTCGGTAGATGTGCGTAAAGCACCATAGACACAATCAAATCTGGTGTGTCAAACATCCGTGTATGTGTGTTGTATCCAACATACAACGAAGTTGGACAAACATTCATTTCTTCTTAGCTTTTTAACTGTGCAGACATTGACATTGACTCATTTTGCGTCAATCTTAAGAGGTGAAACATTGGTGTTAACGCACATAATTCTACACATGGCTGCCATCAGTCTTATGGTCTCCACAAACATTAAATTTTTCCGTTGTCTATGTATTTAGGGGAAGATCGGTTGGGAGCAACCACTTTACTTTGCGTTGTGTCGCACATTGAGTGAGAGGTGCCGCTTAATGTTTTTGAAATAATCGCTGCTGCTTATAAGTGCAGACATCTTAGGAAGTCCATTTATTAATTGGCAAAATTGAGAGAGATTAAATGCTGACGTAAATACGTGTATGCTTATAAGTATTTTTATGGAAATGCTTAGCAAAAAATATGCATGTGTGGTGAATACTTTAAAAACATATTGAAGAGATTTTCCATAGTTTAGCAGCAAAGTTTTTGTTTTGCGGGCTGAAGAAGGTGTATTGAATTGTTAAACAACTAATTGATTTGGATTAAATTTTTAATACTTTATTGATATAGGTTTTTAAATTAAATTAAATAAATTATGAAAGAAATAAATGAAATTTATTTAAAAAAAGAGAAAAAAAATTATTGTAATGGGAGAAATTGACTGCCATTTAAAATTTGACATTAATGATGATGAATGTTAACATAGAGTACTTATGAATAATAAAACGATCATTGGTTATATCATATACATAACAATTTAACTCATTTGTCAGTTATGAATTATTGATAATACTTCTTCAGTTATAAATGTTGATAGTAAAACACAAACTTGCCCAACTACTATTGAGTTCAATGATTTAAAAAAAAGTGACCTCAATTATTTCAACACAAATGACAAATGTGCAACCAAGATTTATGCTTTATTATTATTGTATTTCAAAAATGTTCAAAAATTTATATAAATGAATCTTATAACTTATGAAGAAATAATACTTAACATCTTTAGGTTTGTTAAGATTTTAGGGAAACAAAGTATCAATGTTACCAAATAATTTTGAAAATAAAGATTTAAAGTTTTGCAGCATGCGCAAATCCGCCATAAACTCGATACGTGTAAGACGCCCCTAAAATGAACAATATTCAATCAGCTGCTCGTTCGAACATCACCGCATTTTCTAGTATACCTATGTCTTTTTTGTTGTGCGAATTTGAAACGCCCAATATCAAAAACGTCGGTGTTTTCTAACACATACCCGATTGTCTTAAATTTATGTTATAACAGATATATTAAGATTGTAACAAAAAAAAAAATATATATAAAAATGTTACTTATACTTAGTTCAGATAAAAAAAAATGAGGAGGAGGATATGATGGAGAAATTCTTTTAATAGACTAAATTCACATACAGTATTTGGAAAACTTATTTCATTATAAGAAAAATTTATTAAATTTGTAAAACCGGAATTAAAACCGATAAAAAACTTGTTTTGGTGTCATGAAACCTACCTTGCAGGAAGGAGATTGAAAGATTGTCCAATATATTGTGGAAAATCAAAAAAATATGTATTTATTAAACAATGTGAGAAAAAGTTTTTACTATGTGTAGACAATACTGTGCAACGTTGTGTGCTTAGAGAAGTCTGTTTAAATGACAAAAGTAGATGAAATTAGACATTTCAACATCCTCAGTATTTTTTATGCAAAATATTTGCTTAAAAATATTGTATTATTGGTGACTTAATAACCTTTGGAAATCAAAGTGAAATCTTCTATACAATTTTACTGTTTTCATTTACAACTAAACACTAAAATTATATAGATACTTGGGAAGTGTAATAGATACATTTATTATTGTTCCATCCATATACATTAACAATATGAAGCTATGTTATTTGATTGATACATTTAAAAAAAAAAAACATTTCAAGACATTCTTTTTCACTCGCCTAGTGGACGGTGTACCATGGTTGATGTGTAAAATAAAGCAATACATATAAAATAGAGTTTTTTTAAAATTTATAGTTTACGTTTTATGTTACTGGTTGTTGAGTGCTGCCTGATATTGAGGGTATGCAACCAGGACACCCATTTATTGTTCTATGTAGTTGTTGTTTGTTTTTTTTATATATAAAAAGATTTCGCGTGACATGATGCCTTCAAGCACGTCAAAGATGCGTATTTTGGCGCATATACAACACCAATTACGTTTTATTGTTGAGTTTATCATAATATTTTTAACAACGTAAACATGTTTTTTATGGCACTGAACGTTGTGACTGAACTTCAACAAACTCGACTGACAAACTAGACTACAAAATTTACTGGAATGTGTTTATGGCATTGGCATAAGTAGCAGTTATATGTTTATACTTGACTTAAGTAGCTGACAAATATTTAAAGTTTTATATTTTAAGCGTCAACAAAAAAGTAACTTAAAAATCAACCCCAAAAGCTAAGTCATGTGAAATCTATGTACACATGTATCTTCTACAATGAATGGCATGCAATGCAGACATTTAAGTCAAATAACTGTTTTTTTCTATACACAGAGATGCACAGATATACAAATGTATATATACAAACATAGATACTGTGGTGTTAAAGTATAGTGACTTCCGTTTAAAACCTTTAACTTCCGTTTCAACAAGAAAAACATTACGTATATGACCTGTAAAATTTTATGCGAAAAATACTTAAAACAAAAATTGTACAAGAAGAAAAAACAAAATAAATGAATGAATGAATGAACGAATGAGTGAAGACTTTGGTAGAAAATGCAAAAAAAAAAAAAAAAAAAAAACCAAAAGTAAGAAAAATCAAAAGAAAAAAGGATGAAGACTGAGAAAAATATCTCGCGTGTTACACGCCATTTTATATTGTTCTAGAATTGTGATTGTGTGAGTGTGCATCTGTGTGAGTTGATTTAACATTTTTTTTTTTTTTTTTTTGTTTTTTTTTATTTAATCTGCTTTCATTTTAATTAAAGCCATGTAACCGTTGTTAAGTACTAATTTAATTTTGATTTTTACTTGGTTTCTTTTTTTTTTTAAATTTTTTTTAAATAAAAGAACGAACAGCAATGACAACATTTTACTATAACAAAAAAATCAATCAACTTTTAATTTTAATAAAAACCAAAACTGAAAGAGTAAAATAAAGAAGATAAAATTTAATATTAATTTAAAAGTTATAAAAATTCTATACAGATTCATGCACACAGTCAGAATATGATATGTTGGTGCATTAATGTGATTGAGTGTATATTGTATATACATAGATACATCCTGGAAAATTTCATTAAATGCTACTTGCCGTCGTAGCCACGTAAATGACAGGAACCAAAATCTGGTTTTACTGCAATCAATCATGGCGAGGGTAGAGATACCGACAACTACGACGTCAACGACGACGACGACTACGACGACTACGACGACTAAAGTCGCCATTATGTCATGAGGCAAAATTTTGCTGCTGTTGCATATGCGTCATATGTTGTTACGATAGCATTACTGACCATTATGCGTTCGATGTTGTGTTGCTGCTTAACGGTAATTGGAAATGGGTTTGCATACATGTGATTGTGTGGTCAGTCAACATAGACATATGCATACAAAAGCACAAGTTTATACATAGGACTACGCATGCATAAATAATATTTACCAGGACATGCAAGCGAAATTAGTGAGCGAATCACATCATGTTGCGGTTTTTTCTTTGGAAAATTTTCAAATATACAGAAGCGGTTGGGCCTTCACAAAACTATCTAGAAGCTTTGTAATTAGTTATTTAGTTATTAAGATACTTATTAAAATTTCTAATTTTTATAATTACAAAATTAGTCAGGGTTTAGTATATCTCCTGTTGCCGCCACATTTTTTTAATAATAAAGCACAATAGCTAAGATAAATATCTTTAGTTTCATTATTTTTATTTATTTATTTTATTTATTTATATAGAAATATAATTTAGTTATTAATATGAGCAATAGCGACAAAGGCCTTCAGCTCATGGGGAGAGTTAGGAAGGATTGGAGGAAATTAGAAAAGTGCGGGACCAGACTTGAGCGGGAATCGAACCCGCGACTCTAGGATGTCAGCTTGGCGACTTACTTGTATATATATTGGAGTGTTGTAAAAGAACCTGTAATCCTTGTAAACCTTGTGCCGACAATGCATTGACATTTTAAATTAAAAAAAAAAAATCTTTTCAATTGTTTTTGGGGAAATCTCAAGTAAACGCTTATTCAATAGTTTAAGCTATGAGAACTTGACAGCAATGCCACATTATAAGTTTAAATCGATGGTAGTTTGGAATTGCATAATTTTAATCAAAACACACATTAAATAAATCTGTTTATCTTCTCTAGATACCTAGGCATATTGGGTATCTTGGGTATTAAGAGACAGATAAGCTCACTAGAAAGGTTCAGTAATACGAGTACGCAACATATTAATGGTAACCTTATTCAGCTCAATGAAAACGACATTGTTAATCTGGCGCAGACAGAATCAACTTAGTTGATACCACGAATACGAATAAAAAAAAGGTATTTTCTATTCAGAAGGCACGTAGTATTCCAGGCGGGCCTTAGCTTAAAGACGCAACTTGATTTCGCGACGATTTTTGTATTTTTCAGCACGAACAAGATGTTCCTTCTTACGATGAGCAAGAACAGCAGCCCAACGTTTGGTCTCGGAGACACGTTTGCTGATTTATTTCTTGCCAAACTTAAGCCTTGATTTCGGCACTGCTGGCAGCTTCTTTGCGGTAGTGTCAGCAGGCATATTTACTTGTCATTCTTCATGTTGCAAAAGAAGAGAAAATATTTACTCTACTTGCAATGTTATAATAAGTATAATTATTTCCATTTAAAAAATCCTCAATGAAACAAAATTAATTGTTTTTAAAACAAAATACAACAAATTTTCTTTAAAAGACTTTTTTATCGTATTTTGTTTTAGATTTTCTTTTTGGAAGTAGGTACTATGTAATTTATTCCTTCATTTTAATTAACTAAAACCCTTAACAATACACTTCACTTTACCATCTAAATCTTAAAACAATAGCTCACTTGACTTTAGCTCTTCAAAGATGAACTTAAGTACAAGAGAAATCTTTCGTAATTTCGCACTCAGGTAATAATGAAACATACAAATTCTAAAGCACTTAAGCTCAAGTATTACAACACAAAATCCTCTATTAAAACTTAAAAATTAATCTGACAACTATTTTGCGTAAATACACTACGCTACACGCTACACTACTAACAGATACATTAAAGAGTTATGTATGCGTAGATACATAGCACCAAAGATAAATAAAATACAAACAAACAAATACTAACAAGAACAACAACAACAAAAAGATAATGATGACGAAATGTGATAGTACGTTAGTATGTACAATATAAATGAAAGCAACTACAAAAATTACAATTAAAACAAGTAAAGGCACCACTACACTATTTAGTTGAGTTGACTCGATTAACAAATACCTTGTATCTATTCATTTTATTTTTATTATTATTATGGAATCTTGATAAATGAAAATAAATTTTTAAAATTGGTATATAAATGATCTTAAGTAACATGACCAATGATAAAAGAAGAAATCTTCAAGAATAGCAACGAAGAGTCTCTTCCCATGTCAATCACCTGACATTCAACTTGTTGGATAACAGCAGATAAATGCGATGCCTCAAAAAATTTAACTTTCCCTAGATCTCACATTTTGCATTCTGGAACTCGTCCAATTTTTTTTTTTTTTAGAAAAATACGCAAAATGTTCAATATTTGGAAACAATAGATAAATACTATTTTAATTTCAGTGGTCCTTCAAATTTTCATAAAAAAAATATGTCTTTACTCCAAATATTAATTATTATAGTTTTCTTTACTAAAAGGATTTGTTTTTTGGTACTTCTGAGGGTTGTATGAAGTGTTTATGTATCATCAATAGATGGATATGTGTTTTGGACGATTATGATGTGAATGATCTAAAATTCCTATATATTTTAGAAATTACAAGCCGATATCTGTTAAGCGATAAAAATAACGATTTTCAACTATACAAAAATAGGTGTTTGACAAAGACTACTTGATTGATTTACCAATTTTGATCGATTTTGTTGGTCGATTTTGATGAAATAAACGCTATATGTTACTCACAATAAAACTTCTTATCTTTTAGTAAATCAATTTTGAAACCAATGAGTGGTTTTTAAGTGGGGCGCGCACAAACAAACAATCAGACAGACAAAGTCTACATTCTGCTATATGTTCAGTACAATATTTGGGGACAATAGATGGATATGAGTTTCAATGGTTGTGGGGAATCATATGATCTTTAAATAAGCATGAGAGAAAAATATTGTTATTATTGTATTATACAATATTTATGAAAGGATTGTAGGGAGTGTTTATGTATTTTCAATATACTAGAAATTTCAAATCGATATCTTCAAAATATTGGGAGTAAGTGATTTATGTACATTACTCTGGGGCTTTTAGATAACCTTAAACATTTCGTTCAATGTATACCTTGTGGGATTGTATTAAATTGCTTTCATTTGCTCGCATAAAGTTAATTCACCACAATATCCTTATATACATGCAGGGTATAGCAACAGAAATACAATATGAATAAGCCAAGCTGAAATACTTTTGGTAAGCTTATAAAACGTACTTATTCTACCGCTGGCTTGCTTGTTCGCGTTCGTTCGTTTGTTCGTTAGATGAATAAAATTAGAGTATCTAATTAACCTCATTTTGAAAGCAACCAACGTAAATATTGTATATACTATATACACACACACACACACATACACATAAATATATAGGCGAGATATAGACACAAACACTCATAATATTGAGGGTGAAAGATATACAAATAAAGAGAAAGATAGATTATAGATATAGACAGACAGATAGAGAGAGAGAGAGATAAAAAAAAATTAAGCTATAGCTAATAGACAAAAGCAAATCGCGACGAAGTAAAATCAAAACAAGGCAACATCATGAAAGCGTTGCAACATCAAGTACTCTTTACTTTAAAAGCGGATTAGCCTTGCGAAGCATGCAATATCATCTTACATAATCTATATACTACTTATATACATAGATACTTCTTCTTATTCATTTAACCTTTATTTTAATTATTTGTAGAATGCACATTGAGTAGTTGAGAGTGGTTAATCTTTTAAAGAGTTGAATGAATAAAATTAAAGAAAATCATTTAAATAAATTTAAAATCATCAAGAACTTTTTTATGCATTAAATAATTATGCAAAAATAATTAAACGATCGAAAATGTAATAATAAAAATAATCTTAATTTATGCATTAATTACGCCAACATTTTCTTTAATACAACAATTTGTTCTTTTTCTGTTTTTAATAAAATTATTACGCTACATAAATTGAAGAGAAAATCTTTTGAATTTTAATTTTATTATATCAAAGTTAAGTGTATGTGGATGGTTGTCCTTTTGTAACATACACACATACTCGTGTCTGATTATAACAAGCCGAGTGAGGAGCCAAGTCATCTCATAAGCGCCATTTTCCATTTTACATTTTTCTTGGTTTCTTTATTATTCTTACTTGCTCTTTATCCTTGCCTTGTCATCAACTTCACGCAATGTGTTCAAGTTTACGGTTTCGGTTTCAGCCACAAAAAGCTCAAACCGAAAAATTTTAAACAATGCCAGATACAACAATAGCAAGAGCAACGACGATAACAACAAAATATAGAATTTAAAAAATAATAACAAGGCTGACAAGACTTGCAAGCACTCAGCCTGGCATTCAGAAATGCCAACAAGAAGTTGTCGAAGGACATTTTATATATCTTTGAAAGGGAGGCATAACACAAGCAGCTTGAGACAATGCTGAGACAATAAAAAGATAATCACACACACATTCGCACACTCTTATTTCTTAACATTCATACATAGGTATATGTAAATTCATAAGCATTTATAGACAAATATAAGTGGACGAGTATGTGTGAGCAAGGATCATTCAATAATATAAGAGAAAAATTGTTGTGGAAAAGAAACAATTTTGTAAAATGAGTTTAGTACTTTTATGAGTTACACTCACAACTTAAAAATATATGTTTGACAAAGACTACATGATTAATTTGAAAATATGTCTTTAAACTTTATATGCAAGATTTTATCCACTAATTTCGATGGATTCTGTAGGTCGATTTTGATTAAATAAAGTCTATATGTTACGGGAATCTTGCTGCAATACAACAGTGAATACCGCTTACAAATCGATTAAGCGGTTCCTGAGATTAGCGTGCACAGACTGGAAGATGTTCACGATTTTATATATGTATAGATAGATGGGAAAACCACTTTAAAATCTTTTCATCATGCAATCAATAGAAGTGAAAATTGTGTAATTCACATACAGTTTTATTAATAGGTAGAATCATTAAAAAATGGTAAAATCTTTGTGCATGTCAAGCAACATTCTATCAAAAAAAAAAAAAAAAAAAAAAAACTTAGAAAGCAAGCATCAGTAGGAAGAGTCATGTTTATCGTATATTAGGATGACCAAAGTGACGTCTATTGCGACAATTTAGTGGATAAACTCAACTCATCAATGTTGATGGACATAGAAAAACCAGCAATGAGGAAATAATGTTAAAGATCTCTAAGAATAATGGACAATGGTCTCCCACACATCGTCCAGTTAAGATTGGAAAAATTAGTTGAAAGATAATCTCTTATCATCTCCAGAATTTGTGCATTCAAGGAGGACGATCTCAAAGAAATGGTTCTCTTATACTATGATACTTGCTTATACACCGACATTTTCATCCAAGGAATCATTAGAAAATTGGTTTGGATTGATTAAAACCAGTTTTGGCTCCTACTGATTTTGATTTGTTTGGCCTAAAGATTGCAGAAAAGTAGCTTCAAGAACATAGACAAAGAGTTCTCTTTATCAGGTTTCAAAAAATTGATCATCATTGGGATAAATGTCTATACATATTTTAAGATTATTTTGGATTATGTTCAAAAATACATTTTCCATATTTTGTAAGACTGCACAGTTGTTTCCAAAAACAATTTGCCTCTTTAATGACCCTCGTATATATATTTTTTGATGTAAAGAAGAAGAGATTACTACAAGGAGACATTGATAAGTAACATGAGAACAGTATGGCGAGATAGTAAGGAGTTTTTGATGTGTGTTGAACATTTATTAAGAAAAGACAAATGTACTTGGTTTGTAATGTTCAGTAACAAAAATAACAAGAACAACAACAATAGCAAAAACATTATGAACAATATTCACAACAGCAACAACAACAATAAATGTTGAGTTTGAATTCTGTTAAGTTGAGCTAAGAGTGAACAAATGAGTCAAGTATAACAATACAACAAGTACTCAAGTGCATACTTTTCATTGTCATTTGCAGCATATTATTGCATCGTTTGTGTTTTGTTTGGATTCCTGCTTGGGTGATTGTTTTCCATAGGTTGCTTGCTTGCTTAGTTTAGATACTTCTCAACTGTATTTCATTCTACTATGCATATGCATATTTGTATCAGTATCTGCATGAATCTGTAGTTGTCATTTTTTCATTAAACAAAAAAAAAAAAAAAAAAACAAATATTAAATATTAAATATCTATAGCTTTCTAGCATTTTAATGCAAACATAAGAAAAATAATTTCATATTATAAATATAAATACTAAATATTCATATAGCATTTTTATTTACCAAGTGCATTTCCTTTACTAAATATTTATGAAATGAGATTAAGAATGCTCTTTGAGTAAACAGCAAGTATAGAAGAAATATTCTTATCTTTTTAAGTTGAAGAAGTTTTTTTTTTATCATTTCAACTTGAAGTATGAAATGGTACTAGAAGCATCAGTAATAAATACTAAGTACAAATTGCAAGTGGCAAATTGAGTACTCTTCTTTTGGCATTAAAATAGCAAATCTACATCACTTGAAATGTTGCATTTCTCATTTATTTTTTTACGCAATTATTTTTAATAAATATCTTTGTTTTACACTACTATTATGCAATTGAGAATGCATAGAAAAGTTTTTTAATTTTATAATGAAGTTTGTAACAATATGAAATTAATTGTTGATGTAATATTTTCACTTAATAATCCATTATTATGGATGTCTAACTGTTAATCTTTTCATCAGCCTAACTATCTGCTTATCAATCTGTTTATCTATCTATCAATCAATCAATCCATCATCTATCTGTTTATCTATCTGCCTATCAATCTATCTGATTTTATAACTGTCTATCAATCTATCTATCTGTTTAACTATCTGTCCATCTATCTATGTGTATATTTGTAAATTTATTTGTTTATATTTTTATTTATTTATTTGTTTATCTATCTATCAGTCATAATGAGACAGTGAATTGACGTTCTACACGAAACTAAAGGTCAATTGATGTTGTTGGTTTATGATTACTTAAAGCAGCCCAAGGTAAGTATGAATTCTGTCCAGATGCTGTTCAAGTGACAAACACAGAGAAGAAATAAGAACAGAAATCTACAAATTTGGTTTTTTTTGCCAAAGGCACTTCTTTGTTTTTTAGCTGTTTTAGTTATATTAATTTATTTGCGACCAAAAGCACGTTGGACAACACTAACTTGAAGTGATTAAATGTTACCCAAGATTTTGACAAAGTTGATCCTGCCTAGAATTATTGGCTTGACTGATTCATAACTATCTTTCTTCTTTATTTATTTATCTGTCTTTCAGTTGTTTATCTATTTTTACCTATCTATCTGTCCATCTATCTATTTATCTCCTTAACTACATCTATCTACCTGTATCCATCTATTTGTCTACAGAGTATTTCGATGCGATAGATATTGGATAAGCTTAATTTATTATTATTAGTTTTTTTTTTGTAGCTTATTCTTGACATATATTTTTTTTTTTTTTGCTAAAATATTAATAAATGAAATTCAAATTAAATTAAATTATATAAGCATCATCATCATCATCATGATCAATATGATGTTTGTTATTATTTGTATTACATTGAAGTATGAAGTGTGGCAGTTATGGTTATTAAAATATGTGAATATTATTATTATTATTTTGTATTTATTTATTGTACTCGTATTTATTTGTATGATTGTATTTCTTCTTGTTTTTTTTTTTTTTTTTTTTTAAATTAATTAAGTGTATGAAGTCAACAACAATAATATTTATAAATAATAACAAAAACAGAAAAAGAAAATGTAATATTGACTTTTTTACTTATATAAATGAAAGTCGAAAGCAATTTATATTAATGTTTCTATAAATTTATGTAAGTACAATCATCATAACCATTGAAATGAATTGAATGCATTTTAAACATTTTCATATTTCGACCAGCAATTCAATGAAAATTAATTAATATTTTATTAAAATGTATTAATTAAATACCAATGTGTAAACCTTCCTTTTTTGTTTCTGTTTTTTTTTTTTTACTGTCTGTTGAATATATAAATTTTCATTAAATGTTTTGTATAATTTTTATTTTTTTTATATCTTATTTAATAAAAACAATTAAACCAGTTTTTTTTTTAAATGTCAAATAAATAGGGATATAAATACATTTATATAAAAAAATTTATTAAGTACTTTCCAAACAAGCAAATACATTTGATACATTAAAAAAAGAAGAGGATTATAAAAAAAAAAAAAAAAATAATTAGAATGATCCGTTTATATGTTTTAATTTTAATTATCGTTATGCTGATTCATACAAAACTAAAGTTTAATGCTACTAGATGAATTTATATAGGAGCAAAGTATCATAGCCTAGTCTATAAAATGTATTACTTAGTATTTACCTTTTAAAAGATAATAGTTATGCAACGACGTAGCACGGATGCTACAATGCTTCACAGGAATTTAAGCAATGCCTCTTTAATTGCATCCCAAAGCTATGTGATACTCGAAGGTTTCGCTTCTGCAACCATTTGTTTCAAATATCACACAACCCCCCCACCACACAACTCTCACATAAATATCTTCATAGATAGCAAAGCTATCTCAGAATTGTACTTTATTCCATTCAAATAATGAAATATATCTTAACAAAAGAAACTAAATTATAACAATAGCGTAAAATTTTTTATAAATCGTTTTAGTTCTACTTGTCAACTCAGTTGTCAATAAATGAAAATAAAAATTATATTATATTTTATTATTATACAAAACAGTATTGTGATTTCTTTTTATTTTGGAATGTTTAATCGGGAATTTCATGGTGAAAGATGTTTGAATCTTTTCTGATTAAATGGGATCTTTATGAGGGATCATCTCATGTAGCCATAATAACAGCCGTCATAGAAGTTATTATCATAGTTGCTGGAATTGTACTAGTTGCGCGTGATGAAAGTAATTAAAGCCACTCACTTACTCGTATTTGATCAAAAATATTTTACAAAAATCTTATATCTACTATATACTTTCAGCTTTGTCTTATGAATCACATGGTCACCTTTATATGTATTATTGTATCATTTTGTTTAGTATTATTCTTATAATTTTCTCTGTACTCCTTTTCATTGGTGTAAAAAAAGTATGAACAATGAAAATGTTTATTAAATTATTAATACAAATTATTTAATGTGGTTTCTTAATAGGATAAAGAAATTGCGGTAATTTTATGGCTTATCGCTTATTCGTTTGAAATAGTTGGATTGCTACTCATCTCTGCCGCGTATTTCTTCATAAAGGAATATCTTTATGGAGTAGGACCTTTAATTTTAATGAGTAAGTATGGTTTATATAGATGAAATGATTTGTATTTGTCAATTCATGACAACTGCTTTCCACAATATGCATATACATATTTATATTAAGTTTAATAATTGATAATTTTTGAGTAATGACTATCAACTAAATGTAAGGATTGTATTACACGTATGTATATGATATTTGTAATCATGTGATAAAATTATCACACAACTAAGGCTTTAATTATATAAAATTATGGCTATCTTACTATAACAGATCTCATTAGTTAATATTTTGTTCTTTATTATTGGTCAGTTATCTTACTGCTATTGTGGCTTGTAGTTTACTCATTCTATGATGAAGAATATGGTGAGGATTAAGGATTTAATAAGGTATGTGTAAATGAATTTGAAGAATATTAAAAAAAAAATATATAAAGTCTTTTATCGCTGTAGGAAGAAATAATAATGGCATTAAAATTAAATATGGGAAAAAAATAACAATGATCCATTGAAATTTTCTAAATTTAAAAATTGGTTCAAACCAAAAATTGTACTGTCAAACAATATGCTCCTAATCAATCAATGCAGTAACCAAGATTTACAAATTTAAAAGGAAATATATATATATAAATTTATAAAGAATAAAATTGTAATAAACATTGGAGATTTTCTTATTTACTATCGATAAGTAAAAATGTTTCATTCGTGCTGTTTAAAATGGAATCAAAAACAAGGAGCAGATTTTACGGTCTTTGTATTTGGTATTTTGGTTACTGCTATTGTATTATATCCAAAGACTGTAAGTAAAGTCCAGTAAGTTATTAAAATAATTGGCAAGATTTAAATAAAATAAATTTTATATATTTTCAGTTTTATCATATGAATCTCAAGGACTTAGCAAAACCAATTATTATCAAATAATAATAAGTATTATTCTTATTATCTATTCTATACTCCTTGTTCTGGGTATACAAAAAGTAAGAAATTTGGAAAAATATTTAATCTAATGAATACAAATTATTTATCCTGATTGGGATACATTTAGGGGTAGCGATCGAACAACGCTCATTTTATAGTTTTTGTTTTCATTTTTATAAAGACGTAACCAGAGTTTCAGGTTGACATCGCCAGTATTTTTGACCGCTGACTTCATAAAAGTCTTACACGATTTGGCGTACTAATTTGAAGTGACTATGAGTAAATTTATATTCACTTTTTGTTGCACTACCTCCAAATGATTAGTAGTAGTAATCATAGTGTCTCTAAATAACTACGTGCGTATTGTTTGTAATACTACCGTACAACTAGTAATCGTTGTTGTTGCCGCTCACGGATTAACCAAGTCTAAGACGAGTGGACTAAGTGAAAAGCAAGCAAAACAACGTGTCCGTTCCCTAAACTCTCAATATTTCACTATCTCTCTCTCTCTCTCTCACTCTCTCTTTGTCAAAGCGTAGTACGTTTTTGTATATTAATAAACTGATTTGGTACGGAAAAAAATATTAGTTAGAATATGAGTAAAATGATTAAATTCATTGTGTATGATTATATTGTTTCTAAGCTTTATAAGCAAAATTTGATCCATTAATTTCGATCGATTTTAAGGAAATAAACGCTATATATTACAGGAAGCATGCTTCAATATACCATTGAAAACAGCATTCAAATCGGTTAAACCGTTTCTGAGATTAGCATGCACAGATATGCTGATGATATTCATATTTGATTAGTTAATATTGCTTATATTCTCTATTTATTTTTATTTTTTAATTTTCTTATCATTGTTTACTCATACTATGATAAATATAGTAATATGAAGATTAAATGCAATATAAATTCAAAATTTGAAATTGTTATTGGTAACAATAATAATGCCATTGAAATATATTGAGAAAGAGAACTGAAATGGGAACAACAAACATTACTATTAAATCAAATAATCAGTGAGTTTTCAGTTCTTAAATTCTAAAACTCTTAAAACATAAATTAATGTGAAGAAAAAAAAAAAAATGTTTCACACGTGTTGTTGGAAATGGGGAATTAAACAAGGCGCATTATTTGTGGCCTATTTCCAAACTGCTATATCAATTATCAACATCACAGGTGGAATCCTACATGGCCGTAAATACATAATAATATTTTCTAAGTATAATATTGAACATCATGTATTTCGTCTTTTTCTTCTTTAGAATCAAAATTTACACTTCATACGGTGATGTATATCCATTATATACTAATTACTTCAAATATAATTCTAATTATTGTCTGTGGAGTTCTTGCCTATGGCATTAAAAACGTAAACAGAATTTTATAGCATTTTTATTTAGTTAGTTTTTGTGTTACCATTATAATTATTTATTATTAATAATATTATTTTTTATAGGACATACAAATATTTATCCAATATTGGCTTTACATTTATCTCGTTTATTCAATAGCTGTCTTCTTACTCGTATTAACTATATTTTTCGCAAAAAATTATAAAGACGGAATCCCAGATTTAGTTGAATTAAGTGAGTTCTCACGAATTATAGTAATATTATATTATATTATATTATATTATATTATATTATATTATATTATATTATATTATATTATATTATATTATATTATATTATATTATATTATATTATATTATATTATATTATATTATATTATATTATATTATATTATATTATATTATATTATATTATATTATATTATATTATATTATATTATATTATATTATATTATATTATATTATATTATATTATATTATATTATATTATATTATATTATATTATATTATATTATATTATATTATATTATATTATATTATATTATATTATATTATATTATATTATATTATATTATATTATATTATATTATATTATATTATATTATATTATATTATATTATATTATATTATATTATATTATATTATATTATATTATATTATATTATATTATATTATATTATATTATATTATATTATATTATATTATATTATATTATATTATATTATATTATATTATATTATATTATATTATATTATATTATATTATATTATATTATATTATATTATATTATATTATATTATATTATATTATATTATATTATATTATATTATATTATATTATATTATATTATATTATATTATATTATATTATATTATATTATATTATATTATATTATATTATATTATATTATATTATATTATATTATATTATATTATATTATATTATATTATATTATATTATATTATATTATATTATATTATATTATATTATATTATATTATATTATATTATATTATATTATATTATATTATATTATATTATATTATATTATATTATATTATATTATATTATATTATATTATATTATATTATATTATATTATATTATATTATATTATATTATATTATATTATATTATATTATATTATATTATATTATATTATATTATATTATATTATATTATATTATATTATATTATATTATATTATATTATATTATATTATATTATATTATATTATATTATATTATATTATATTATATTATATTATATTATATTATATTATATTATATTATATTATATTATATTATATTATATTATATTATATTATATTATATTATATTATATTATATTATATTATATTATATTATATTATATTATATTATATTATATTATATTATATTATATTATATTATATTATATTATATTATATTATATTATATTATATTATATTATATTATATTATATTATATTATATTATATTATATTATATTATATTATATTATATTATATTATATTATATTATATTATATTATATTATATTATATTATATTATATTATATTATATTATATTATATTATATTATATTATATTATATTATATTATATTATATTATATTATATTATATTATATTATATTATATTATATTATATTATATTATATTATATTATATTATATTATATTATATTATATTATATTATATTATATTATATTATATTATATTATATTATATTATATTATATTATTCTATGTAATCTAATATATTAAAGCGAGCAATTCTTGTATATACACTCCGCTTACTTGAATAGCCCTTCCTTCATAACCACTTTTAAAACCTCTATTAAAACCGATACAGAGATGATAAGAAACTTTTTCAAAAAAGATCTCAGATCGGTCCGCTTACCATGCTACCGCTATTCCAGATTCTTAGAAAGTTCAAGTAATGCCTAACCTCCCATAAATCTTGAAAATAACTGGATCCACCGGGGTTTTCCAAATTAAACTTTTTCACTTCTAAGAAACTAACGTGAAGGCTGTGTAGTTCTAGTAAAATGAGGTAAAGCGGCCTAGACACGGTCAACGCGGTGTTTCAAACATTTGTATATGTGTGTTGGATCCAACACGTGAGCACTTCCCTATATTTGTCTCTTTCTTACCTTGTGAAGGCGTAAATACTTGCACAATGCATCGAAAAGAGAGAGAGAGAGAGAGAGTCAAAGAGAGAATTGAGAGAACTCACGTTGGACGAAATACCCAAACACTTTGGAAATTCCATCAAACATTTCTGCAATCTGGATCACTGGTCCAAAATTGATTCATGGCTTGTCCCTTTAGAACCAGCTCTAGTTTCTATATTCCACTTTTACATGTATTCAACTGGCGATTTCATTGGAAGGGGTCAATTGCCACCGTCTGCATTGCCATTCATCACCAGTTCTTTCCACCATATACTGGTTCGCCTCTGCATAATCTATGACTCTTAAATTCACTAGCCATCAGGTAATAAGAAAAGGAACTAGTGAAATGCTATCGAAAACGGGGACTATTGCCACCCAGAATACTGCAGGGATCGTATATAAGACGCATTTAACTAACACTACGATGAAGTTGGACGCACCGGGTTGACCTTGTCTAGGTCGCTTAATAATTCAATGTTATGGTCTTGCCAGATGTTCAACCTTAACAAATCAACAAGTTTTAGATCTAAAAATATGAAAATATTAACCATAACTTACTGATGTGGACATCCGTTGTAAAATGGAGGATACTTAATTGCATACCCAATAATATTTTTAATTCTTTATTGAATAAGATTTTTAATTATCATTTATAATATAAATATATATAGTTATGATGGTGTTCTCTTGGCTGGTTGTATATTCATATCATGATGACGAATATGGTGGAGGAATCGATCAGATGGAGTTTGCGTAAATATGTAAGAAGAAGGTTCAACAATACTCCCACTATATGTAAGTTCCAATGATTTTCTAAAATATCTATGTACACATATTTACATATAAAATTTCTTAAATTTTCTAGCAATGCTTTTTAATGCAGCCAAAGGCGTAGAATACAATTGAACAAGGCAACAACAAAAACATTAAGATAAAAATAAGCAAATAATAGTAGAAGAACTGCATCTAAGTGTGTGCTAACAATGAACAGACAGCAGCAACAACAGCAACAATGAGTACTTGGCGTATGACACCAAAGCAAACAAAAAACAACAAACCAATTTGAAAATGAAAAAAAAAAGGGAGACGAAAAGCCAAAAATGCAGACTATGTGCAGGGTAACTAAAGAAGTTCTACTGTATAACAGTATATACTTTTCAACTGAAAGATACTGTAAAGAACAACAAACAATAGGAAAACAAAAAATAAAGAAAAATAACAAATAAAGTATTGTAACAGAAAAGAAAAGGCGGAAACACTTAAATTGGGCGTAACGAAATGTCTGACACGCCAATTATTTTACTCTTCATATCAGCATGTTTTTCTAGTTGTTTCTTTTTTTTTATATTTATTTTGCTGTATCCTTTTCTACTTTTAAATATTCTACAATCTTTCACTTCTACTTTCTCCTTTATTGTTGGCATTGTTGGCTGCTCCATGTTGCCTTTTAAGTGGTTTTGTCTCTGATGTTGTTATGGAAAAGATTTCTTTTTTAGCTTTATTACAAATGGTTTATCGGTTTGGTTTTTTTCTTTTCAGTTTATATGTTTTATTATTTATTTATAGTATCAATGTATTTTCACAAAACACGTAATTTCACCTTGAAAATTTTTTAAAGCTTAATTGTTGCTACATATAGTAGATCTTTTTTATTCAAGTTGTCCATTCTATTAAAATCAACTGATATTAAATACTGTTGGATTTGAAATAATGTTTTCAATAGAATGTAATTAATCTCATTCTCGCACAGTCATGTTAAAGCATCATTTTGGGTAACAAAAAAAAAAATCTAGTGATCTGAATATGTGAAATTTTGTGGCTACTGAGTCTGAAATGCTGCTTCAATGGTAGAGAGGGAGCTGTGCATCTGCTGGTGTAGATCAGACAATAGTGGTGTAAAACATTCAGAATTCGAAATAAGACAACATAAATCGGTTTTCTTTTTGCTTGGAACAACAACTATGAAGCAAATCCTGGAACCACTTCACTAGAAAGTTGTACCTCACCCATCACAAATGATTATAACTTGTTCGATCGATGGAAAATTCTTTGTCTTTAAAGCGTCGATGACATTAAATGAGTTTATAATCTACTAGCCAGAGAATTCAACATATGCAAGTAAACTCGCCTAGTGTAATCATATTCACTAGTTTCTAGCATATTTTATACAATGTACCGAGTAGAGTTGAAAGCCGGAATGCTCGCTGATTCGCCCGCTTGTAAACTCGTTGGCTAGTAAATTGTAAACGTTTCTTCTATATGTTCCTAGTAGTGATCTTTCGAGTCGCGTATTGATTTTTTGGAGTTGAAAATCCATAATTTTTATGTACGGATATTAACAGATAGTTGGAACAGATTCCTTGTGAACTCCTTTGGGAATATGTATATATTTTACAATTGCTTGATTCTCGTTTTCGGTTTAATAAAATTAATTCGAATGGATATAATATTGCTGATCTCCATTAATCTTATCATCTACTGTGTCTTCGAGACAATTTCAGGGTGGGTGGAATAACTCCTTACCCGTACCTGGCTACGCCCTTGAGGTGATATCAGTATACACAACAAAGAGAGCGAGAGAACAAAGCCCAAAAAAAACACTTTTGAATAATTTTTTCTTTGAAAGTGTCCGAGAAAAACATGATTGAAAATAAAAATAAGTTGAGCTAGTTGTAGATAGTATTTTTTTTTATACTTTATTTATTGATTGTTAGAAAAAACTCTGTTTTTTCGGATGCCTAACAATGTTGACTATTATTTGTGACCTCTGAATTTAAAAAAAGCTAAATTGAGAAATTTACAAAGTATTTTTATAAAAAAAGATTCGTTGTTGCGTACAAATTTTTAGAATCATCATTTTTGGAAGTAATTTTTCTTTAAAAATATTTATAAATAACAACACAAAATTCAATGAATTTATCATATATCATCATTTTGAAATTAGAATATGACAAATTTGTTTAACATTATTAAAAAGTATTTTATCATCTGTCATTTATGATTTTGAAAGCCCGCAAAACTGTACATCAATTCAACACTTGATATATACACACATACATTCATACATACATAGAGAGACAATACAATAAGCAATAAACAAGTGAAGAAGAGCTCAATTTGATGTCTATAGAAAATTTACAAACTGTGATAATCATCTCTACCAGCAGCACACAAAACACAGCACAACACAATAATGTCAGAATGACGCATGTGTTACATAAGTTGTACTTCATTAGTAAATACAAATTTTATAAAATGTACAAAATATAACGCGTAACGAAAAATAATGTAAATAAATTTTTAATATTACATAATAATTTATGCATGTCAAATCGTCATCATTATGGTAAGCATTGCGCCATCTCCATCATCATTATCATCATCATTATCATAATCATAATCATCATTATTATAAGCATGAAATGCAGTTGAGTTGGTGAGAGGTAGAGTATTACGTATCGCAACACTAATCACACCATTGGATAATAGAATCAACGTCATAGTCATGCAGTTGAGCACTTGTATTATATGTCAAAGTAATTGCATATTAAACATTAGTCAGTGTATCTATGTATTAGTGTATCCATGTGTGTGAGTGTGCAATTGATTGCTGCATTTGTTGGTTAAATGGAAAATTATGCTCGTATTATATTTAAATATAATGTGGCGGTATACGAACGTTCATATTCAATGTGGTATGTAATACGAGAAAGGAAAGGGGAAGAGGAAGAGGAAGAGGAAGACAACATGAAACAACAAGATCGATTCATAATTATTTTGAAAAAATTTTTTTTTTTAAATTTATTTTTGTACTACATATTTTGTTTTAATTTATGATGAAGCAACTGAATGAGCTCGATGATATTTCATACTACATAGTTTCATTTTAATTAAAATTGTGTATACGCCTCATGTGGTGATGGTGTGCTAGTGACTTATATCATATTATATTTTGATGCGAGTGCTTTATATTAATACCCATTGATTATTTTGATTTTCATTTTTGATTTATAAATTTTATGAATTTTTACAAAAAACAAAAAAAAAACAAAAAACAAAACACAAAAATGAAACATCATTGACTATCATCAAAACGATATTCGTATGTTAGTTGCCTTAGTTACTTAAATCCATTCACTAACAGATGCTTAATTAATTTTCCTTTCCTTTTAATTCTTCTCTTTACTTGCTCATTCTTTCTATATTTTGTTATTTTGTTGCCACAAACAATCAATAAAACCATAAATAAATGAAAACCTAATACATAATACCAAATTTTATTCCATGTTTCTTCCTCATCCAGTAGCCATACAAAAGAGAGAAGAAAGTCTACTATAATACCCATATTGATAACTTAAGCTGCATGATTTACTGTGCTTACAACTTCAACAAATAGTCGCCTTCGTCTTAATATCGCTTTTGCTGTCAATTGAACTCAAGACTAACGACAGACAGACAGATAAACAGAAAGGCAGGCAAGCGGGCAGGCGAGCAGGCGGGCTGACATACCGTCGTTCAAGGAGCCCTAAAGTCGAAGTCAAAAAACTGTAGCCACACTAATGCTTAAAGTCCAATCGATTTTACTTTTGATTGATATAAAACGACAAGCCAACATTCGATGACGGCAGTCAACAAAAGCAATGGCAAAAACAAAAGATAAACAAGGCTTCAACAGTAGTGAGAATTAATAAATCGCCCTTTAACCATGTCATGCTATGCCCAAAATCCACATGCACGTAATTAATTTCTTTGTACTGAAAACTTTGAGGAAAATAATAACATAAACAAATAAATAAAAATGTTGAAAGAATTCTGTAGTTACTAGGGATAATTGAGAAATAAAAAAAAAAAACAAAAAAAAATACCTGATGAATTTCATGTTACAAATTAATTTTAGAACAATTAAATTAAGAAGAGATCTTTAAATTACAGTGATCACATAATAAAAAGTTGGTTCAAGTGAATTATGATCCTACAGTTGTGCATATAAGTTTCCACTGATTTTAATTAAAAATTGGTGATTTATTGTGACAGAATATTACATTATTGAAGAAATTGTCCATCGCTAGACACAACTTTTTTCTTATATTTTATATGGATACTGGGGAATAACGCTTCATTTTCTCAAGGCGAATCAATCGAATTTTGATATGTTTATATGATGTCAAGTGCTGTTAAGAAATGCCATGTGCCATCGATCAGAACAATTGATAATCTGATGGGGCAATGTCTGATGACTAAGTCGGGAGGAGTTAGAATTCTCCATTTGAGTATTTCCAAGTAAATTTTCACCAGCGCATTATCTCATTAATTGAGTTCGGTAGAGAGTCCCAGTAATGGTTTCGTTTCGAAACCAAGCTGATCCCACCAAAAACACATAACATGGGATTTTTCCATTAATATTTGTTTTCGCTGTCAATGTTGAAGCATGGCTGCATGACTTCCTACTCTTTGATTTATCGTAGTGGCTCTATTATTCATTACTAGTGACTATACAATGCAAAAGAACCTTTCGTTTATATCTTGAAAGCAACATATCACATGAACAAAACGTTTCTAGGCTTCAGTTCATATGGATTTTCCAATTTCCTTACTTTTAAATTATTCCCAACGATTTTAAATAATGTGAAATTGCTTGATAAGTCACTCATACTTTCAGCTTTTTATTACGTTCTTTGTCTTCGTCATTAAATGCGCTGCTCTTAAACTTTTAATACCACTTACGACAACTTCTCTTATTTAAAGCAGCCTCACCATATGCTTTATGCAAACCTTCGATGCGCCGCAGCTGTACACCACCAAATGGTGGAAACTTATTTGCTTATCTAAAAATATTAAAGATCTTGACCCATTTGCAAATTTTTTGTTTAAGACTAATCTCGTTATATGTTGGTCAAGTAGGCAAACAAACTACTTAAAATATCATGCAAATTTTGTTAACACATTCGGCGGATGTTTTGTTTTCGCAACATGGTTTTAAAATTCTTTTACAATTCACATGAAATTTAACATAGACAGATTAAATACTTAATATTATTTAGATAATTTGCTTACTTCAGTGGAAATATTTTGAAATTGCTTGAGCTTATTTAAAAATTTCTACATTTTCAAAATTTGGCGATATTCACAGGTACTTAAGAATAATAAAAAATTATCTAATCTTCTTTTTAACTATACAACTACACTATACTCGTATGATAACTTAAACCTTTATCTTTGATTTAAATATGAGATGAAGTTTCCATCTATCATAGAGATGATACAACACCACTTTGAAATTACATTTCGTTGTCGAATCAGTCGCAAGAAATGGAAGGAGAATCAATAGAAGATGACTTTAATATACTTCAAGTAAGGTAAAGAAAGGTGTGTTCATGAGATCTAGATAGGTATATTGGAAATACAGCTAAATTTAAAACTAACTTGAATTCACTTCAACTTAAATGGAAGCTACCTCTGTGGTGGTTGTCATTACTGCACACTGCCTAATTAGCAGACATATCGCTAGACTGGGACCTTTTTAAGAACTGTAGAGAAGTGGAGAATAGATTTCCTCTCGTGTTCAATGCTCTTTTGAGGTAGATACAGCACACTTGGATTTTATTTCGGATTGGCTTCCTTTGTCTTATGGTGCCAGTGACATCACATTGGATCAAATATGTATAAACTTAATAAGCACTTCAACAAACAGGGATGCCAACTTAGAGGTCTTCCCTGCCAAGTTAAAAGTTTAAATAAGTGGTATAAGTTTTTTTGAGGGACTTTATATTTTTAGGTGGTATTTTAGGGACTTTTGGTTTACAAGTATAACCCCTGGGATAACCCCAAGCTAGATAATCAATAGACTGTTCACAGTGCAGTCAAAATGATATTTTTTTTAGCGAAATGCAATTTGGTGTCCTCACTGCCATTTTCTTATGTCCAGAGCATCTTACATATCAATTTTGTCTTTTACTTAATTTGTGCAAAATGGATGTTGCAAAAACCCTTCAGTGTTTTTTCAGCTCCTTTTTAGGGTTCTGTACCCATAGGGAGCCAACGAGACCCTATTAATAAGCTTACTCTGTCCGTCCGTCCGTCTGTCCATCTCCTGCTCTATCTCATGAATCGTAATAGGTAGAGAGTTGAAATTTTCACAGACTGTATAATTCACTTTTGTGTAGAACGACAAATACTAAAAATACACATTTTTAGAAGCATTGTTCTTTAATTTAACCTTTTGTTTAACCATTTTTTTTTATTATACTTTTAAGCTGTTAATTGTATTATATTTTTAGGCTATTAAATATGCACATAATTTAATATTTTAAGCAAAAATTCTTGTACGATGGTACGGAAACCTCCGTGTGCGAGTCCGACTCACACTTGGCTGTTCCATTTTTAGCGAGGGTAGTTGTGGTGATTTTAGAGGTTTCCCACTTTAGCAGTTAATTTAAGCTTTGTATTCCCTTTGCGATTCTTATCTTTTAAACATACAATACTTTATTTTATGCGGTCGTTTAAGTCGTTTTAACTGCATTATAAAAAAAAATATAGCAGATGTGAGAGGTTAATCTTTTTCTTTAAGAATTAAAAAGAATCTTTTGGGGCAACCCTCGTGACTTTTCTTAGTTAAATTTCTAACAATCACAGTTTCAAGTCAATGACATTTGATATTCCGTTTTGTATTGCTCTGAAATGTCCTTCTTTTATATTGTATAACAGAAGGATCTAACTTAGCTAGCATAAAAGTCATAAAATTAGCACATCAGGAAATAATGTTTTAGTATTGACGATAAATCAGTTAAATGATGTTAAAAAGTCAGTCAGTCGCCCACACAAGGTTCAAGGTTTTACTTCGAATAAGTTCTCAAAATACTTATGCATATTTCAAAGGTTTGTGTTATTTTATATTATGCTTTTTTTGCGTTTATATTTTGCTTTCCTTTACTTTTGTCAATTTTAATAAATTTACACACATGTTGCCATTAATTTCAGTTAATTTACCATTTTTCATGCTTAAACTGACATTTTCACGCTACCTTTGCATACATCAATGACACTCGCACGACGAGGCAATGAGGAAAACAGAGACACATTCTCATAAATAAACGAAGCAACCAATATGTGTAGTAGCAATGTCTATCTTTGGGTCTCTTCACTTTACTCCTTTAGCTCTCTTTCCTCAATTCCATGCATCGTTTACTTCCTCTAAATGTTTGGCAACACACTTCAGGTAGATAACCTATAAGATGGCCAAAGGAATGTATAGAAGGACAAAAAGCAAACGAAAGGACACATGAATTGAGAGGCAGACAAACACTTGTCCGTTCAATGGATCATAAATTTTGCACACAGCTATAATTCTTAAACGCAGTGCGAATTTTAGAACGCCTTCATGCGAAGTGCTCGATAACGCGCCCTTCCATCTATTAGTCAGCCAACCAAACCACCTACAAAATATCCTTTCAAACGGCACCAACAATAACGTATTACAGATTGCTGTTGATTTTAATGTTGCTGATGCTGCTGGTCCTTGCTGTGTTTGCATGTTTCAAATCTACTCATATTGTAGAAAAGTGTGTGTATAAGCGTGTGAATTGAATAGAAATCAAGGTTGATTTGAGTTTGTGCTTTGCTTACTATTTGCTTGATTAATATGAGATATGCAGTACAATACAATAGGCAAGAAATTTACCAATGATCATCCTGTTCATGTAAAGGAATAACACTTGAAATCTTACAAACAATAGAACAGACTATTGTGGGCTCATTTAAAACACTATTGTATCCCTTACCGTTAGATCAACTACTACTTCAAAAAGAACTAGACTAGAGTCAGTAAGTGCAAACAAAAAAAAAAAAAAAAAAAACAAAAGCTATCAAGTCAAGCAACTTAACTGAACGCATCCCAAACAACTTGCTTTAACTATGCAATGCCATAGTTTAGTTGCAAGCAATCGATAGTTTAAGAAAATCACTTGTAATTTTTTGTTTTCTTCACAATTTTCCATAGCATACAACAATACATTCAAGTAGTTACTCAATGCCACTAGAGGTCCTTAGGTTCAAGCTACGAAATTGTGTTCTGTGTTCACTGTCTGTCTCTCTCTCTCTCTCTCTCATTTCCTCTCACTCTCTCTATACACTACGAGTATGTGCATGTGCATGGTAATTGCTGCAACAATGAATTCATAATTGTATTTTGTGTGCCTCAACTTTACTTGCGAACGAACACTCCGACTTGGGCTGAAGGACCCGGCACGTTCGATCCTTTAAATCTTTCCTTGGTTCGTTCGTTTGTTTGTTCCTTCATCTTTCGTTTCATTGTTCTCTGTTAAGAGTCAAAAATCTCTTCAATTTTAATACCATAGAAGAAATTGAAGCAATTAGTGCTTAGATTTAAGAGTTCACCAAAACCAGATTTTTAAGTGATTTTTGTTTTTCGACTTTCTTAGTTTTTGTAAAATGATTTTTATCTTTTTACTTTCCTTGTGTTTACGATTTTTATGTGAGTGCGTAATTTTCTTTTTGGTATTTTTAAATAATGAATGTACTCGTATGTATTTGAAGGAAAACAAATGTAAACTTTATTGGAAATATAATCACTTATTATGAGCTATCGAAAATGTGTTGTGATTCTTTAATGACGATAAATGACAATCAATTTTGAATAAAGTTCACTTAAAATTCGAAAATTGATATACTTATAATAGAAGTTTGGAAAACATCAAAGAAACACTAACACACACGCACACACACACACATTACTTAGTAGAAAACATAAGAAACTTAATGAAATTTCTTGTAACTTAAGTTTTTATTTAAGATACCGGAGGACTTTGGGTGGCTGCCGAGTTCTAAGGGACTGATGAATCGGATCTTGATGAATATGGGTCTGATTTTCGAATAACTCAGCACAGTCGTCATAGAGGTTGACGGCATCTTAAAGTCATGCCCTATCTCGCCTGCTACTGCACATCCGAACTACTTGACTGCATTAGCGCCAGGTCATTTCATTATTGGACAGTAGCTGAGTAGGCTGACCTACTTAGAAACTTGGAATTGTGTTGTTGCCATCAAACAACAGTTTTGGTTTTTCAATGAACTTCAGACTCGTGAGAAATGGACTACATTGACATCTAACATAGAGGAGAATACTATGGTTATCGTTCATATCCCGCCACGACGATAACTATTAAGACGGATCACATCTATCATTGGTGCAAACGACGGGAATGTGCACTTACGAACAAAGAATGGAATCATTCGACGACCAATACACAAGCTTGCAGTTCTGCCTATTGGTTGAAAGCGGACACTTTCAACAGGGCCGGGATGTTGGGGTCTGTCTCTTATAAGTTTAACATATTTTTATACAGTTTTGCTTATTTTAATTACTCTTCGGTTTGTGCTTTGAATTAAATTGAATCTTTATAATAAATCATTGCTCAACATAACTCGATGAAAATCAGTTATTCATTCGTCTTTAATTTTGTTAACAATTTTATACTACCGGAAAACGCTTTTGGTTTTAACATTTTTGGATAATAAAGAAAATTTATAAATATAAAATAATGTCAAAAATTTAGTCTAAAATATCGATGATCAAGCATATGTTGATAGTCATTGGATTGGCATCTTCATTAAGGAAGACCGGAGGTGCATAGTGTGCTTTTACATGAAAGTTTCAACATCTACCTTGAGTCAAACAAAGAAAATATGTCATATATAAGTACTTATACTATGTTTATTTGTCTCAAGTTCCTTTGCTTAGAACTGCAAAATTGAAGATGAGGAAAAACTTTGCATTGGTTCCCAAAACCTGGTGTGAATCCCAAAGTGAAAATATGGCGTAATATTTTCTGGAATGACGAAACAAAAATTCATTTGTTTGGTAACGATGCGTTAAGAAATGTTCGTTGGCTGGAAAGCAAAAAAATGTACGTAACATGTACAAAACAGTGATGCACGGAGGTGTTAGCATGATTGTATGGGACTGTTTGTCATGCCAAGGCATTGGTGCGATACATCGAATTGATAGAACAATGGATAGATTCATGTACAATGATTTATTAGAACAGATTAAGCTTCCATATGACAAGGATAATATGCCGCTTTTGTGGACAATTCAGCAGGACAATGATCCAAAACATTCATAGCGATTAGTGAAATCATGGCTTCAAGAGCATAATGTGAATGTCCTTGAGTAGTTAAGTAAATCGCCAGACCTTAATTCTATTGAAAACCTTTGGAGTTAACTTAAGCGTGAAATTATGGGAAAATATTCAAAATGTTTGGTACAATATTTGATCCAACTACAAGCACAACGCGAACTTGATGAAATGCTGACAGCAACTAAACTAGGAAATCGCACCTGAAGTAGCTGTTAGTGAGGCAACATAATAGGATCCTATTTGTAACATTTGTTTTGCATAACCAAACAATATTCCTGTAGAAACTTGTCGGAAGTTTATATATAGTAAGTAGTCCATCAATCCCAGAAGAATCGAAAATGTCGTCAAGAATATTGGCTGATATTTAGATATGCAAAACAGAACCATAACTTATGAAATTTCAATGTCAATTTTTAAGTTTGTTCGGCACACCTATTACTCGGACCACTCGAAAATTGGTGTATTTTATGAATTTATCAAATATTTTTTTTACCCTACTACGGCAAAGCAAAAGGAGGGATATGAGTTTGACCTGTATGTATGTTTGTTCTTCTGTTCCCTCGGTACTTCTAAACTATTAATCATAATTTGACAAATGAGGTATCGTTGAAAGTGTCTTCATCGTCTTTTGATTATAGGCTATATGATGTCACATTAAATTGAATTTGGCACCATATAGAGGACTTAAACTGCTTTACATGTTTATCTGTTTCCTCATTACTTATAAACTACTTAACATAATTCGACAAATAGTGTATCGTTGGAAGTGTCTTCGTCGTCCCCTGGTTATAGGCTATGTGATGATACATTAAATTGAATATGGCACCCTCTAAAGGACTTAAGGTCATGAACTACAAAAAAAAACATTTCAAAAAAATATATATTTTTAGCTGTTGGTCGCAGCTTTGCTTGCATGCATCCATTCATAATCGGGAACAATTTCTAAACTCCGCCTCAGATGTGAGCCAAACATATTTTTTTTTTCTGTCCAAACCTTTCCAAAATACAAAACAAATTAGTTCGAAAAAAAATATTTTCTGTTATACGCGCGCTTCTTCACCTCTCTAATTTTCTACAACAGCAACAGGCAAATGACCAATTTTCAGGGTTGTTTTAGGAAAAGTTTTACTTTATTTGTACAAAAAATTATCACACCTATTATTTTATCCAGGTGTACACCACGTATATGTGTTACAGGATTTTGTTCAAGCTGCATCTAAATATTTAAATATAAAATTTCAACTACTAAAAGTGTGCTACATCAAAAAGTAACTAAAAATGTATTAAGTTGATGGAAAAAAAACACCTGAAAATTCACAAAAGTTATACACACAAAAAAAAAAAAAAAGATAAATGCTAAAAATGAAACAAATCTCATAGTTGAATAAGTAAATGTGTATGTACAATTATTCCACAGTAAAACAAAAAATCAGAAAAGAATAGTTAAGTGTGAAATAAAATGCACGTTTATAACAAATTATTCAAGCGACGAATAAATTAAAATAACCGCTGCATTTGGCAGGCAAGTGGTTTTGAGCTTTGGTTTCATTTGGCCAAAAGCCGAGAATAGTAAGTATTTTTACTGTAACAGAAATGGTGTTTAGCATAAAAATGCTGTGCTTGCCCTGCATCAAGTTGCATAGCCCAAATATGTATAAGAAGAACCCGAGGGAGGTTGGCACATTCGTAAGGGAGGCTATGATGGATAATCAACAGTACAAAGTTGCTGATGTTAAGGTTGAGGTTTGGTAATAGCAGCAGCAGTAAAAGCAACAGTATCTGCCAACAACTAAAAGCTTAAAGTTAGAACTAGCAACGCTTCAACATAGTAGTCAAACTTCATTCATATGTCAGCTTAGAATAGCGTAGACGCGTCATCACACTTTCTCTTATCATCATTATTGAGTGAGTGCAAAGAAGATCGACCAACCGTTGAACTGTTATTGTTCCTAATGTTGTTGGCAGCTATTTTTTTTTTTTTTCTTTTAAAAAATGGAAAGCAAAATAAACAAAAAAGAGTTTAAATAACCTTTTTTCCTTTCATTCTTTATGTTTTACCACACGATTTTGTGGCACGTAGTTTAGCACATCAAGAATGGTATAAAAATGGTTTAAAATAATGAATTTAAAATGAAAAAAAAAAAAATAAATAAATTGAAAGAAGTGTTGATAACAATGTGTTAACATCTGGGGAAATATGGATAACAAAAATTCTGTTGCATTCTTTTATGGTAGAATATTTAAATTTTTGTAATACTTGATCTCATGTCTTTAATCTTTGAGATTTAATCTTAATGATGAAGATCACCTTCGTTTTTTGTTTTAAGTTAGAACCAAGCCGAACAGATTCACATTGCCCTGGTACCCAATTCTATAAGGCGAACATTAAAAAAACGTTGAATTAAGATGTTAATACATCATCATACAAAAAAATCGTAATTATTGTTAAATAAAATTGCACAAATCCTTTTATCAACAGTAACCACTGGAAATTGTTAAATGGACACATTTTGTGAGGTTGACATTGTGGTAGAGCTTCACTCGCTCTATGTCCCTGTCTTTTTCATTCCCAGAATATTGTATTCTTGCCATTAATTAACACATTCATTCACTCACTGATTCATTGATTAGTAAATTGGTTTTGACGAATGTATTGTACGAGTATTATTATAAATATATTTAGCTTTCATTTATTTCAGCTTCTTTTTTTTTTTTTTTTTTTTTTTTGTAAATCCATTATTTTCTGTCAGTTGTTTTTCCATTCCTTTGAATTTCCGGTATTTCCATTATTATTAAGAATAAAGAATAAAGAACAAATATTGAATTTGATTATGTTATTTAATTATACATATTTAGGTTATAATAAGATTAAGTATATCGAAAGATAATTACAAGTTGTAGCACTTTTGAACTAGCGAGACTTAGTAGGAAAATATTTCTTAATATGATTCATAATATCTCAAAGCTTTTTTTCATATTAATGTATATATTAGTAGTAATAGTGAGGTCTTGTTTAATCAAACCTTACTAGTATATGAGTATTATGCTAAATTCAAGGTATTTATTATAGTTTGTATAGTTTAAACTCAACTTATTATCTTCCCATTAGTAAGTATTTTGAAGTATTTTATAAGCAATTGAAGACACACAGCGACTTGTGTTTTCTAAACATAATTTCTTTTACTGAGTGTGGTTTACAATTATCTTTCATATTTATTATTTTCATGCTTACGTTTATCTAAGCAGGTTTGTTGTTTGATTTTTTCTTTCGAACAAAGTGAAGCGATTTATTGCGCGTGCTTTTGCTTGCGACTGCCTCGCGGTCTTATTCAATGTGACTTTTGTTTGTTTACATCAAGGTAGAGTTACCATATGCATAAAATAAAATGTGAAAATTATTTTTATTTAAATACGCATAGCACATACCAATAATATTATATTTTTATATCTGTTTTTTTTTTTCGTTATTTAGTGAATTTTTGTGATTTTTGAAGTCGGTTGAGATTTCTTTTTAAAAAAGTTTTTTTCAGTAATTAGCAAAATCATCAAAATAATTATACCACATGGCAACTACGCACGAAACAACATTTTGAGAATACAGCTGATTTTAAAGCGCACTAAACGTGATATGTAAATGTTTATGTGACATTTTAGTTCGACTAAAAAAAAATTATATCGCATTACAAATGAGAGCTTCCATTAATCGCTTTGTGTATTAAAATCGAATTGTATAAGTGTTTATGCATGAGTTCTTACTGAGTTCGAACGAAGAAAGAACAACTTAGCTGTCGCATAAACGGTGTAATTGTTGAATAATATACAATTATTTAACTTAATATCTCTAACACAGATGCATTTTTTACGACCCAAACGGGGTAAATGTGAAATGTTTGAGCTTTTGTCATATCCAAATGTAAGTTAAAAGTAGTCTTATGTTTCTTGTTGTTACTCTTCGAGTGATCATATTTTATTTAGCTACACATCTATTATACTAGTACATTATTTATTCCAACTCAATTGCAATTCTTGGTGTATCAGATTTCTCTTTAGAATCTAAAGTTCTAATCTGTATTTTTAAAAAATCACCATTTAAGTTGTTTTATTTAAGCCATAAATTTGCATTTTATACAAGTGTCGTAATAGAATCGCTACGTGTAAAAGGGGTCTAAGACAAATACTCTTTAATCTGCTGTTCATTCGAGCTTCAAAGTTTGAAAAATTATATCTCTCAAACTGCAAAAACACCAACAAACGAAATCAAAAACCACCGACATCAAAACCATCGGAGATTTCTGGCACACTCCCGATTATCTTCATTTTTAGGTAATGACAATGTATCAATCGTGCTGCAACAACCTCTTTTAAGTACTATTTGTTCTACCTTTGGACAACTTTAAAATGGTTGAGTATTCTGTCAGTCTGATAAATCCCAGCTTTTCACAAACAATACTACATTTACTTAATTCATAACAATTTATTTTACGCTGCATTTATTTGCCTCTTATATTGAAGGAAGTTACACTTTTTTTGCATTGTATTTGCAAATCTTAACATTTTCTATAAATTTAAGTATTTTCAATTAAATTTTTTTTATTAATTTTACTTTTCCCATTTTCTCCACGGTTTTCTGTCGTCGTCAGCCTTTACTGATTGTAGATGTTTACCATTTTTGTGTTGTTTTTATGTTGGAGTCTCATGACGCACATGTTTCACATCCGTTTAACACCATTCGAGCGCCATGGAAAATTGCTCAGCGTGCTACGTGGACGCGGACTATTCGCGCTTTTCTGCATATACTCGTACGTATGTATGTACTATGACGCATATAACTATATCCGACATAAGAAAATTAAAATTTAAATGGTGCGTGGAGTGCATAAAAATGTCTTCAACTCATTTTTATAGTTGAAGGTAGGCGGATTATAGTAACATGCATACCAGGTGTACTATATACTAGCGTAGTTAACAACATCATCATCAAAGTCATTATCGTCATTATTATCGTTATTATCAGCAACACCAGCAGCAGGTCGACTTTACTCGGATTGCTTGCTTGCTTACTTCCATGCGTCCTTATTCGCTTTCCTTTCATATACTACTATTTCTTCAGTCTGTCACCCATTCATTCCTTCATGCATTCATTTGTTGTTGCAAAATACTTTGCCTTGTTGTTGTTCCTTTCTTTTTTTTTTAAATAATTTTAAAGATTTATGTCACATACAGGAAGACGAAGCATGTCATAATATATGTGCACACGCACTCACACAGACACAGACAACATACATAGACGTTCATTCACACAGACATACACAAGTATACAATTATGTTTGCATAAATATGTGCAGATACATTCACCTTTCACAATGTGAGCTCCTTCTTAGGTGTGTTGCTTCTTACTTCATTACATCATAAATGCGTGTGCGTATAAATTTGTTTATGTATATATTATATATATATATATATATGTGCATGTGTGTTATAAGTTATGAATATGTATGCTTCATTATATGATGTTGGAAAATTGTTATATCAGCGGAAATTGTGCTCAACTCTCGGATACAATTCCAACGAATAAATGAATGAACGAACGAATGAACAAATGAATTCTAGTTATTTTAATTCCTTCCATATCTTTTATCTCCTTCGCTGTCCCTCTTTCAAACTCATGCATCAACTCATTCTTCAGTTGATATACGTATTTGTCTCCATTGTTTTCGAATTAGATTCATTTTATTTGGTTTTCAGGCACAAAAACTGTGCTGAGAAAAGTTTGACGGCTTTTGTTATACTTATAATTCATTCATTCAGAGGCTCTTGTCTTTTCACTTGTCTAATATAGTACATACATAATATATATATTATTGTTTTATTTTAAATTTGCGTACTTAGGTTTATTGAACTCAATTACTTTTGACTTTTTGTTTGTTTGCTCATACATACATGGAGAGAAACTCCACCCTCTTAGAAAGTCATAAAACGATGACTAGCATTTTGATGAGTTTTTGAGTTCAATTCCAAGCAAAAGTTGCAAACAAATTGTCGTTTTAAATGAGATTCCATCTGTTTTTAACATTAGCATTTTCGAATTGAATTAGACATTTTATGGATGGCAACACTTGAAGGCAGCTGGTATACAATAATTTGTTTATTACGCATACGACGTGTTTGTCGCATAAGGAAAACAAATGCAAAATAAATGGTAGAATCTTTAATGGCATAAAATAAATAGATGATGACGTTAATGGAAATGTGATTTCATGAATTCTGTTCAATTTCTTAATAAATTCTATGGAAGAATTGAGAAAATCTAAGATCAATAGCTTTAGATGTTTTTTTTTAGCACAAAAATGGTAATGATAAATCAATCAATCTGTTTTATTATGGTAAATATAATTTTATATTAAAAAATTAAATTGATATTTTAGTTAATTTTTTGTAGTAAACTTTTGAGGGTTGTTTGAATATCCCGCATCTAGGGATCGGGGATACACATCCGCACCAAAACTATCCTATGTTCAAGCCGAGAACCAACCATACACATTTACAAAATTTCGATGCAATCAGATAAATAGTATAGCTGTGCTTAACATATGAACAAACAAAACACTAAGTTTTATACATTAGAAGAAGAAATTTAAACTAAACTTGATCTTTACAAAATGAATAGTTTAAAAAGAATTTTTTATAAATTCAATAAAATTCTTAGGAATAAAGAAATCCACAATTTTGTAGTTAGTCAACATTAAAGATGCACCTCGCACAAATAAACACATCGTAGTAAATTGCAATAAAATCGTGGATATGACTGAAGAAGACCAGAAAGCGTAGCATCCTACAAAAGCTTAATATTGACCACAAAACAATTTTAAACCACTTACGAAAAGCTGATTTTAATAATAATCTAGATATGTGGGTGCCACACGAATTGTCGTAAAAAATCTTAATGTGTCGAATTTCCATCTGCAGCCAATGGACTGAAATCGACACATTTCTTAAACGAATGGTGACTGGTGATGAGAAATGGCTCACATACGACAACTTAAAGTGAAATCGATATTATTCAAAGCGAATTGAAGCAGCTCAATTGGTGTTCAAGCCAGGACAAACGGCCAAGGAGGTTTTACTCTGCTTTTTGTGGAATAATGTACCATGAGCTATTTTTATATGTCCAAGCACTGAACTTGGAACTCTTTTGTCAACAAATGTTCCGTTGGAAGCTGCGATTGCCAAAACGCGACCAGAATTGGTAAATACAACTCGTATTTCATACATCAATAATGAAAAAAAAAAAAATGGCTTCAAGGGAAGACTGTGATAATTGTTTGATCAGCAGCAAGGATCAAAGCCTCCATGAGAGAGGAATCATGAAAGTAGCCATAAAATGGCAACAAGTCATTGAACACAACGGGGTATATTTAATATAAATTGGACAACCCAAATTGTATTACATAAAGTGTCAAATTGAGGTACAAATAATGGGTTTCTTTTTCACCAACCCAAATATATTCATACAAAAGTTTTATCCTTAGGTTTGTTTAACTCTTAACTATTTTTATTATCGAAAATGATAATCCTAATTATTAAATTGGAAAAGAGTCTTTAAAAAGTTTTGATCGATTATAAAAATAAAAACATTGTCATTAATGTGTGCACACCCTTGATAAGTATTTTTCTTCAATTAAAAATGTTAAGACAAGCAAACAAAAAAGATAAACGAACAACAACATGAAGGCAATAATGAGAAAAAAAAAATAAAAATACTGATGCAGAATTAATCAAAGCCAAACAACGTCTTCAATAGGATTGAGCCTTAAGGTGGTGTAGATTCATTCATTATAAGAATATGCGACCTTGCTGCTTATGTTTAACGAAGTGAAATGTTACAAGGAAAATTATAAAGTTAATGAGCAAACACATTCTCTGTCCTTGAACATTAATTATGGCAAAAGCAATGGCAATTTCCTTATTTCTCAGTACTTTGCTTTAATTTCTTTCTTTTACTTTTATTTTTTCTAATTAAATTATTTAAATGAATCAAGAAACATTTTCCAAATGCAAAGCAATTTTTATTAAAATATTTTTCAAACAAAATAAATAACAAAATGTTGCACACTTCATTCAGTTGAGCCACATTGAAAGTTCATCTAATGTGCATACGTGTAGTATAAAATATAAATAAAGATAGAAAAATAATAAACGAGCATATATCAATAGAAGAGAAAGAAGTGAAGAGTGACTAATTTGCATAGTTCTATCCACATTCAATATATCTACGAATATGTGGCTTTTTGGCTTCAACTTTTACCTTGACAACCATTCACAATAAATTTTATTTGGATTTTCTTTGATTTCTATTTGTATTTATTTCCTTGTTGAATTTATATTCATTCATTCATTCATTCTCCCCTCTACTTTTAGTCTACTATTACATAGTAAGTATTTTACTCACTCAACTTCTCAATCGAAGTGTGGCATTTGGTACATTTCCATTATTGGTTTTTTTTTTTTTTTGTTTTTTGCTTTGAATATTTGATTTTGTGAAATTTTTCATTTAATAATTTGAAAATATTTCTTGATTGAATGCAATAGATATTTAAAATAGTTGGATTTTTTTAGTTGAGTATAGAAAGGAAGTAGATAGATATGAATGGAAGGAAATACAGAGTAAAAGCAAAAAATAAAAATTGATGTAAAATCATTGACATCTTTCATGCTATCAATTATTTATCCATCTTCATCATCATCAGATGAAACCATTTTACCTTTTAGATCAAATTACTTACTTAATTCATATAAAAATTCTTTCTACATATTATTTATCTATATTTAATAATAGTTCTCAAATATTATCTCATTTTATTCACTAACCTACTATGCTATAAGAGTCTGAAAGTATCAATTTTGTACAAAGTAATGACAACAATTTTGATATAAAATATACATTATTAATATTTTACGTTAGTCAACTGAAGTGGGCTGGTATCTGGTTAACCGAACTGATGTTACTACTGTTTGTTTGGGCAAATGATTGTTTTAAAAGTACCAAGACCAATGTACCAAGGATTAGAGCTACAAAAGAAACAAGTAAATAGACGACGAATAGAAGAGATTCGATCAATTACAACAGACGTAGTAGTAGTATAGTAAGAAAGAAATGAAGGAGTATAAGTTTATAGCAGCAATGCACTATTCCATTATTGGTTTGGCATTCTACGTCACTTCTTTTGATTTTTATGACGACATCTTTAATTGATTTGCTGTTGTCTACTGAGGAGCAGTGAACTTCAATAGATTCAAAAGTGAAAAGTGCATTTATTTTATTTAAAGTTATGTGTAATTGTACTAAGCTTGTAAGTATTTTATGTTTAGGTTGGATCCAGCATTGTTTGGTATTTGGTATCTTATTTTTTCTCATTTTCTTTTCTTTGAGTCTTTGAGAGATTTTCAAATTCAAATTTCACTGACATTCTCTTATGTTTTAAGGTTATAGCTCTGGTTTCTTATAGTCCAGAACAATGTTTTATATAGGAAATCCTTCTCAGAAAAATATTCAGTTATATAGCAAATACAAAATCCAAATCGGTTTAAAATAAATGTAAAATTTATCTAGAAATTTAAGAATTAAATCAGTCCTTGATCTTGTCCCAGTAAAACACTTGAGATTTTATATAAAAATTAAAATATTCACTTCAGAAGAATAGTTTGTCAGAAACATCACACTACACAAAGATTTAAATATACCAACGGTTTAAGAGATAATGTAATTTTATAGCATTCGATCACTAACAAAGCTCCAAACGTATCTAACCCAATGAAACTGACAATCAGAAAAGTACAACTTGTTGTCAAGAAAAGACTGATGACAAACAATACTTTACCTAAAAAGTAAACAAAAAAATATCTATTGAAAATAATTTTGTTTTCTTTTTATAATAATAATAATAAAATATAAGATAAGATTCCTTCATATCCCTTACTACTATTTTTAACTGTTTCGAAGTGTAGCTATGAGGCAAAGGTTAAAAAACTCCATTCCAATGACCTTTCTCTAAGAAGATTTTAATAAATTATTAACACTTAATGATAATATTTAAAATAAATCAATATTATCATCTAAATGTGCCATTCAAAAGAATAGCGATAAACATTGAAAGCAAGAAGAAATACAAATAAAATCATTTCAGATCTACTGATGAAATCTGTTTACTTAAACTGTCAATGAAAACAAAAATAAAATACTTAAATTAAAAATTTCACTAAGTAAGTAAATATACTTACAAACAATTTAAAGACCCAAAAAAAAAAAAAAAAAAAAAAAACAATCATAATTCAATAATAAACGATAATGTGCTCTTAAATTTTCAAGTGATTTATTAACTAAACATTCAACGTTGTCATCGCAATAAGACTGTAATAATTCAAAATATATATTTCATTGAATCTACAATATTAATTAGTGTTATTCATAAACACAAACTTAGAAAGGCAACAAATCAAAAATCCAAATTTTGTATAATTTATTTACTTAAAATTAGCTTTAGATTTGCACATGTTGTGTTTGTGTGTAAACATTTGGCGTTTCAATATTGATTTAATGGGGGAAAACTACAAGCATCATTTAACGAAGATTAAGAAAGTGTTAAAAAAAAAAAACAACAAATTAAACAGGAATGGGGGAAAGTTGTCAACACCTCAAAATTAATAAATATACAGAGATATTGAGGATGACATGATGGGAAAATCTAAAGAAGAAATAACAAGAAAACTATTCATTTCGGTTGAACCATAACTTTGATACACTTCACTTTATGTATGAATGAATATTAGTGATCTGTTCAGAAAGTAAGGAATTTTTTTCTTTCTATTATTTATTTATTTTTTATTATGTTACTACAAATGCCCTTGACATATGTTGACATTATTAACCATTTTGTTTTTTCAGTTTGTTTTTGACAAGCAAAATGGTTACACGTGTTTTGATCGAAGAATCTGTATTAAATTTTATGTGAATATTATTAAAATTAAGTACTTCGAACTTAAAATGTTGATATTTGCCGAGTCTACTTTTGGCAAAAATATTCTTTATAAGTGGTAAAAGCTTTTCTCAGAAGACCGTGAAGATGTTAGTGAAGATTCCCGCCCTCGACGCCCAAATATTCCAATATCTGATGAAAACGTTGAAACAGTGAAGAAAATTGTTATGGAGAGTCGTCAAATCACTATTAGCGAAGTTGCTGAAGATGTCGGCATATCGCTAGGCTCATATCATAATTTCTTTTCGGATGTTTTACGATGATTGTTCTGAAATTTCTAAATTTTGATCAAAAGAATCGTCACATGGGCATTGCCCAGGAAATGTTAAATGATGTCAACGACTATCCAGATTGGTTTATTGCTTTCTGAGAGATTCTATTGGTAGTGAAATGAATTTAGACAGGTACGCAAATATCTTTTCTAGTTTGGAGGTTTTCACTTTTACAAAATCATACAAAATTAGTATTTAAATGATAATTTTATAAAGACCCAAATATACGTGTTTCATATGTGATCAAATCGATAATGTAAGAGCGATTCGATGCGTGTATTTGGGTATTCGACGGTGTGATCACATGTGTGAATTAAATTAAATATATTTGATGGTTGCTTATTCTTCTTCGATGTAATGCGATGCGTGTATGGCGCCTTCATCATATTTGTTTTCACATTTGCATTGTTTTCGTTGCGAATAGACGTGTTTTTTGGCTGCGTACAAACAAAGAAAAGCAAATCGAACATGCATTGCCGTCGGAAAACAAAGCAAATGGAAATAATTTATTGTATTAAAAATGAATTTAGTGGTTTATTTAATAATAATTTCATTCAAATTTGTATTTTTGTTAATAAAAATATTAATAATATTAAAATTTAATTATTAATTTAAAAAAATTAACAATAATTTCATTTTGGAATTTATTAATTATTGAAAAATATTAAATATATTTGTTTATAAATAATGAAATTATATTTATTAAGTGAAATTTTATATTTAAAATATTTTTATATAAAATTAATTTATCAATTAATTATATTGAACAGTTTTTATCAAAGTACATATATTCCGGCCCCCAAAAACCATAAATATACTACATAGTTAATATTATGATTAGCAATGTGACACGTATATTTGGACCTTAAGTTTGAAGAATGGCTTTCAACCATGCTGAATTTAAATAAGTAGTTCATTATTAATGATTACCATAGATTGATTGTGTTGATTATGCTTTCAAGAAATTATATCAGGATATATACAAGTATATGGGGTCTCCGAATTAATTGATATGCGTATCAAATATTATGACAAATTGATAATACCTATTTCTTCAAAGTGTGAAAGATATTTAAGTGTTACTTGCACAAAATCTCATATGATATATGTATATAGTAAGTGAGTTTGTCTGACAACTGGTAAATGACACATACATAGATGACATAAACGCCCAGGATAGATAGTGAATATGTGTGACACCCATTATGTCTGCTCTATTAAAGCGTGTCTTTTTTTTATGATCCCACTATACCATACACACACACACACACATATATATATATATGTACATATGAATGTATGTATGTATGTATGTTGTATGATGTAGTACATGTTATGCTACCAAGAAAGATATTTAATAAAGCTTCTTGTACTACATATATCAATGCATCCTCTTTGTTTCGTTCGTCTAAGTTTATGTTTCGTTATTTTCATTAAGTTTTTATAACACGAAAACAACATAGTCATCGTCATCGTCATCGTCATTCTATGGAAGAGGCGTTCACATTGTTGTCCTTATAGTATTGTTGCTGTTACTCCTAGTAGTGCTGATGTTGCCAATGTTTGCATTATAAGTCTTTGATATATACACAGACAGATACACACACAAATATGTATATTAATTTGTCATTACATCAACGCGCTTAAACATGTGTCCTCCTTACACATAAAGTACTTACTTACTGAAGAAGGTGGCATGGCATGGTGTAGTTAACAAATCGTGGTGTGATAACTCATAATCATACACAACATAAGCAAACACATTATAGTACAGAGCTTTATTGTTGTATATTCAGGTGTATTTATGCATATTCTATATAAACATGAGTGCATATATACACATTACATGTGTGTATTTGAATCATTAGAATTTTCTCATTTCGGTGCTATTATTATTTCTACTTTTTCGCCTGTCGCCTGTCGCCTGTTGCTTTTCCTTTTGCTTCATTGATTAAGCATAGAAAATTCCTGAGCTCTTACACATTTCATTTTCATATTCATATTCATCTCCATTTCCATGGAAACAGAACTTTGATGATTTTTTTATTATTGCTTTGTCCGCTTTAGGGTGAACAGATTTTTTCTCTTTTTATTTATTGATTGGATTCGAGAACTGATTTAATGAGAATTTTTTATTTTTTTTTTTTTTTAAATTGGAAAAGGGAAATTTAAATTAAATTTTCCAATGAACACGTGTAAAAATACTTGAACTACGGGTATGGGGTCAGGTTAAATCACGATCACGTATGCAAAACAAACTTAAAACTTCCTAGAAAAAAAACTTTTCTTCACACTCTCAGTTCATGTTGCATACTTTCAAGCGCAGCGAATAGTCTTCCGCTACTGCTACTTAAAATTCACATATGATACACATATCCTTCTCTACTTCATCTTCAACATCTTACTACTCTTGTTGAAAAGTTTTTGCGGTGAACTAATGAAGTTTTGTTTCGCAGTTTTCATTTTTTATTTTTTTTATATCTTAAAATTTAGTTAAGTAACTCAATTGTTGGCAACAACATCAAACTAAATATAAAGAAAATTCAAAGTTTAAGTATTAAAGGAAGGGCATCACACTTTAATATAAATTAATGATAGAGTCTAGTTTATGTGATTATGAAGCTAATAATTGTTCACTTCTCCTTAAAATATATGACTTTATTAAATTTTATAGTATTTCAAGTTTTTTTTTTTTATATAAAAAATGTAAAAAACCTATAACATATTAAAGAAAACAAAGTGGAAGAACAAGTAAATTACCAAAGTTTTTATTCATAATAGTATTAGTAAAACAAATGGGAAACATTCTACAACACTGGTTTTTTCAGAAGCATAACTAATAAGTGAATCACGTACTTAGTACCCAAAAGGGTTAAAGTTTTGCATTTAATTAGTATGTTTATTTAGAAGTTTATATAGTTATTACTGTTGTAATATTATAATTTGAAATTAGCGAATAACTTCAGTAAAAATAACTTCAAAATTACAATAGTTTGGGTTATCATTTTGATATGAAGTTTGTGTTACAATATGAAGTCTGTCACGAACTGATGCACTTACAATCAGCATAACATTAGAAACTAAATATTATAGAATAGACATGTGACCTTAGTTGGGACACATTAATATAAATTGATGGTAAGTATGTATTTACTTTTGAAGGTCTTCTTTAGTTTAAAGGTTAATAGTCTATCAAAGCAATTGATAGGTCAAATTCAAAACAATTGTCTTCATTGCACTTAAAGGAGCAACTATTAGTTTATAATATTTCTTAAACATCAAGGTGCAAAAAGCTGTGGCAGGTCAAAAACTTCCTGGCAATGCTTGGTTACATTGCAACATAAAGAACTCAAACACTTACTGGAATAATTTCAAACAATCCGCAAAAACTCATGAAGCGATGTTCAGCAAAAGTCAGCGCTGACTACAAAATTCATAGAATTTTTATTTTCGCTGACTTTTTGTTTACAATAAATTTTAGGTCAGTTTTGTACTCGGTAGTTTCTACTAATACTTACTTGAAATGAGAAATAGTTGATATCAAATGAGTATTTTTGGTGTTGTGGAAGTTATAAATATTAACAGTTGTACGATCCATGAAGTTGTCTCAGAATGATTTATGGTAGACCTCTGAGGTTGTGTGAGATAGAAATATTAACAGCTCTACGAACCATGAAGTTGTGTCAGATAGATTTATGGTAGACCTCTGAGGTTGTGTGAGATAGAAACATTAACAGATTTACGAACCATGAAGTTGTGTCAGTTAGACTTATGGTAGACCTCTGAGCTTGTGTGAGATAGAAATATTAACAGCTGTAGCAACCATGGAGTTGTGTCAGATAGACTTATGGTAGACCTCTGAGGATGTGTGAGATAGAAATATAGATGTCAGTGTAACATTTTATCAAATTCTGTAGAAACATTGCTACCAGATTTAAAAAACTAATCATTTAATACTTGAAAATACTAATAATTTTTAGTAATCAAATGAGTAGCACCTATTTTTCCATTTGAGCATACTTAAGAATATGAGTTAATTCTTTTAAGATATTGGAACATTTCTAGCTGCAAAGGGAGGTTCACTTGCTATAAATAAGTAATATGGAAAGGTAAGGGAAACGAAGATTCAAAATATAAAAAGTAATGTAAAAGTTTTAAATATAATAAATTTACGTTACATTAATAAATGTATAACATGGAATTAAAACCAGAAAAATAGCTAACTTTGCCTATGCCGAAGTTGTAATACTCTTCACGCCCCTCCTAGTGGTTCGTGGATATGGGTCAGAAACTTATTGTGTTCAAATTTAAAGTCGATAATACAAAAAACAAGAATGTTTTTCTAATAAGAACTTTAATTTGGATCCACGTTTGTAAGGAGCAGTCCGATTCGGCTGATTTCGACTAATGCACTGCGTCTTGAAAAGAAAGTTCCGTGCAAAATTTCAGCTCTCGAGTTCAAAAATGTAGAAAGTCCTAAAAAGGAAGCCACCCGGTGGCCAGAAATTGTTTTCAGAGAGACCTAAATATATGTATGTGTTTTCTCTTCAGCAGCATCAGCACGAGCTTATCTGTGGTGGACAGAGTACTATGGAGAACATTCATTTAGCTAACATCAACAAGTAGGGGACTGCCTTCTAATACAACACTACTCTGGTTTGACGACTCTAATACATTTTTAACTGTCCTCCTTTCTAATTTAACAAGACTCCACTTATGGTGACTATCAATATACTAATACTACTAGCACTAATACTAATGAGTGTTGCTATGTTATCATTGTATCGCTTTATGTTATGATGGATATGACTATGCCAAACGATGCCCATAATAGTGATATTTTGATGTAAGAAACCTTAACTTTAAAAAGTACTTAATCTTCTTCAATTGATTATATGTATACTGAGTTACAATGATTTAAATAAATCAGTAATAATGGTCTTTACCTAAGAGTGTTTAGATAAATTGTCTTCATAGGAAACTGATACTGTCGTATGACAAACAATAAATCTGAAGCGCCCTCAAGAAATATGTTAAGTATTCTGAATTATTTACTAAACTTGAGCACATAAAATAAATGTAAGGCAGGAGTTTTAATATTCGTAAATAGGTCGGATTGGTTTCCCAAGGAGCAGAACACGCTGATTGAGCTAAGGGAGCTAATTTTCATCACTGGCTACCACTTTTGCCTAATATAACCAAATCTAAATTAAGAGAAATTTTAATAATTTCAAACTTATATCTGATAAACAAATGACTTTTCACTAGTAGCTTAATTGTTTTGTGACCATTCCGCATAAAGATTACACTGAATGAGACTGATGATTTCTATATAGAATTGAGTGCTTTTGTATGACTTTGTTGGCTTACATTTCCATTATTTATGAACTTAATTAGTTACAGATATTATTATCTGGTACTTCCGTTACTAGTTCAAAGTAATTACTACTATTTGAACAACTTCAACTCTAAATACCATTAAAATATTAAAAACTATTAAATATTTTATATACATAGATGCAGAAAGTATTTATTGTTTATTCAACAATTCACATCCACTTGAAACTCTCTTCTCACCCATTTAATGTACGAACATCGCAGAAAATTGTGTTTACGTGTTGGATGCACGTTTACAATACTTGAAATGAAATGGAGAAAATAAAAAAAGAACAACAGTTATAAGAACAACATCAACATGAACAACAGTAGCGAGCGACACCATTCGGAAGTGCAAAAGTGTCTCTAATTATGGCGACGTGCAGCCAATGCGAAACAATATAGAATACAATAGAATGGCAAAATGGTTGATATTCCAACATACAAAATACTATATGGAATCATATGTAAGAGTTGAAAAGCATGAGAAGTAGCATTTTATATTGTTTTTGTGGCATTCTTAACACCTTACAACGATTTGAAACAACTTTTGACTGCAGACTACTGCAGTGGTTGCTATTACAAAAGTGCCACATACTTGTTACTACATGCATAAACCAAAGGACACGGCATGTAATATTCTTTGTTTTTTTTTTTTTCATTCACATTCACATACTGTCACATACATACATACTTATGTAACACCATCAACTAAGACAAATACTATGTGATGTGAGTATGTCGTCTGACTGACTTCGAGGTGAAACTATTTTTATACCAACTGCAAACATGCGAGGCACGCAAAAATGGCGCAGCAACGAATTACCTAGAATTTTGTTGCAGGTGAATAGGGCAACTGTTAGCATGTGTCTTACTTTCACTGTACTATGTTGCATGGAAATGTCGCAACTTTTAACACTGATACTGCTGCCACAAATGTCATACCTACCACAAGTTTTAAGTTGCTATTATTATAGCGTAGTATAGCGTTGATTTTGATCCGAGAACAGAGAACCGAGAAACAACATTTGAGGTCTGAAAGTAGCGTTTATTTAATTTCTGTATTCATGTTGTTGCATGTTGTGGTATTTGCTTTAAGTTCTGGTTTGGTTTCGCATTCGTAAAATGTCTCATTGCTGCTGACTTTTGTTTTTGTTCCTTTACTGTTTATTATTATTATTACTTTTTTTTTTTAATTTTCTTTTTTATTTTGCGTGTGTATATTTTTAATCTTTTAAAGGTTTTTTTTTTATTTTCTTTGAATTTTTTTTATTTGTTCCTTTTTATTTTTTATTTGTCCTTTTAAGCGCTGTCTGTCATATTTTACTTAATAGATTTGATGTAATTAAATGTGTTGCATGCAACCAATTTAGTTAATTTAATAAATTAAATCATTCCAACAACTTCATCATGAATCATATTTCTGACTTTTATATCATTTTTAAGCTGAGCTAAATTTACTATTAAAGAGATTAGTTGGTGATGTGTTAAGTGATGTGTGTGTGTTGGACACATTTGAATAAATTACCACATTCGTTTTCGATATCATTTTGATCAAAATTACTTACTTACAAGTCATAATATAATAGAGATATTCCTTTTATTCCATTATTTTTTTTTTTTTCATTACTATTTTTTCATAGCTTGAGAAAATAGTAAGAAAATAATGAAAAATAGAATAGACATTTATTTTGAGTTATGTATATAGTTGTGTGGACATTTCTATGAATCTTTCTGATCAAAAAATAAAGAGAACCATCAATGGAAAATAAAATTTCATAATCTAATGATTTCCTTTTCCATACAAAGAGAGAAAATTGTATTTAAATCTACACCATTTGGTGTTGAAAGTCTGTCAAGCAAGTGTGTTTCATTTCAATTCAATTGTTCTCACGTCAAGCACGCACTATTTTAAAGTACAACTAAACTTGCATCAAGTTTGTTTTGCTGCATTTTCAATAACCTTAGGAATTTACTTGAACATCAATGAATCTTACTTTAAGTATTTTTCTGTTTAATTATGATATCAATATGGTATTCTCTTTATACCAAAATATCTTAAATGGAGGCATTGGTTTGAAACAAGTTCAAATTGTAAAAAAGAAATTGAAAACGAGAATAAAATGTACTTCAATTAAGGCCAAAACATCTTCCAGTAAGATCATGTTGATCTTGAAACAAGTTCAGATGTTAAAATGATAAAAACAAATACTAACTACACTTTGATCTTAGCCAATAGTCCGAAGAGTAATAACTAGAAACACTAAAGTCTAATTCTTTTGTGCTAAACTCCAAATGAAATTGTTGAGAATAATAACAGAACACTTATGTATTTAACGAAAAACTCTATACAATTATTAGCACAATATCAAAGCAGGATGAGAGCGTATGCCATTTCTCTCAATTTTTGTAGTTTTTTTCATTTAACAGCAGCAGGATAAGCCGATATTATTGCCACTTCAAGTTTGTTTGTTCTTCATCAGAACAATCAATCTTAAATTTGACAAATTATTCCCTTTTGAATTACAATTAAATATGACAGAGGACATTTGCATATTCAATATTTGAAACTTGTGTTTTCATTATCTCTTTAGATAATTAAAATTCGTCAAAGATTGTCCGGAGATCTCAACATTTGTTCTCTATTAAATATATTAAATCAACGTCTTTACATTAATTAATTTAAAAGAAGTCAAGCTTAAAAAGGGCATAGTAGAATGGAAATTTATTTTATGTAAAAGTTGATTCACAAAATTGTACCATCTTCACGAGTCTTTGAATTGGTCGCAGCGCCATCACCCAAACTTATGATATTTACTCAATGAATTTATCTGCACAATCAGGTCTTGAATGGGTATTTATTATGCATCTTTTAGACCAATGGGTTCCTCTTCATTATATCAAAAATGCCCTCATTTCTTACTCCAAACCCACAAAATGCCTTGTTTATGTTTCAAATGCCAATTTAAATAATATATTCTTCCTAAATAATTGTGACATCTTTAACTCAATATAATATTACAATAGTCGCTTAGAATCGAAACCTTCGTATAGTGCTCTAATTTTAGTAAAGCATCATTTTTATTTATGCCTCTTGACAGGCATCGCACCTGACAACCTAAGAATGAGTTGGCTCCTCAGCCCGAAATCAAAGATAACCTACGCAATAAGCTGTTTCCGTATAAGACCATTCTGAAACCGGTATGGACCTACGGTACATATCTTTGGGGCTCTGTTACATATTTAAATTCTCCTAAGATTTGTCGGTGTACCGTGGTACTTCAGAAATTCAGTCATTCACCGAAACTTGAAGATTTAAAGATCAAAAAGGAGATCGTCAGATTCAGCAATAGACACATCTCACGATTGGTGGACCTATCAATCATTTGCCAATCACCCTGCTAGACAACAGCAGACACACGTATCGCCTGAAAAGCCAACATTCTCTGAATATCCCGTTCCACTTCCCGGTGGAGTGAATTAAAATTAATATCAATTTCAATTTCATTAAAATTTATCCATTATTCCCACTGACTGATGGATTGCAAATAAAGTAGAATTAAATAAAATTAAAGAAATATTTGTTTGCTAAATGTATTATAATTAATTTTAATAAATAAATAAAATGTCTTCTTTCACTTATTAAAAAATTTTATAAATTAAAGAAGATTATTCATCAATGGAAACTTCACTAACGAATCTCAATGCTAATAGTTCTAATTTAAATTAACTAATTTTATTTAAGCGACTTAAAGTCATGCATACGAACACAATTTAATCAGAATAAAAGAAACTATAAAACATTCATCTTAATTTCCAAGAACTTGTGTCCCTTTTCTTATTTTTTTTTTTTTTTTGTTTTTATTTGTCAAAAATTAATCTCATTAGTAAGTAGCCTAAGGGTGAACACACAAAAAAAAGCTGACTAAATCATTTCATGAACTTTGCTTTGTTTTCTGATTTTATAAAAAGTGAAAACAAAAATTTTGACATAAACTTTGACCTTTTTTCTTTTTAAAATTTTATAATTTTCTTCAAATAAAAAAAAAACAAAAGAAGAAAAAAAAAACTGCCCACGGTTACTTTATCTTTGAAAACTTAATTTAAAAACAAAGAAGAAAAAAGAAAAAAAGGAACGGCAAAGTGTGTAAATTAATGAAAGTGATTGTATAGTGTTAATGAGTGTGTAGTTAAGTCATTGTTTGTAATAGAGAGACATGCTTAAATTCTCTCTCTTCTATTTTATACAAAATTTTCTTTGAGGACAAAAGAAAAATCCCAAAAAAAAAAACAACGAAACTTTGTTAGACTTTTTTAACAACACGAAAAGAAATAAAAATTGAAAAAAAGAAAAAGAATTTATAAAAATAAATTGAATTTAAAAAAATTAATTCCCATTTAACATTTTATATGTTTGTGTTACACAAGTTAAATATTATAATTTAAATAAATGTTTTAACAAATGTTGCCTTGTATCTTTTGCATTACTTATGTTGCTGTTACTGCTTCTGTTGTTGATTGTTGTTGTTGTTGTTGTTGTTGGTTGTTGTTGGTTGTTGTTGTTGTTGCTGTTGGTGTTGTTTTGTATTTTGTCATGTTTCACATGTGATCTATGCCATTAATTAGATAAAAAGTCAACATGTCACCATATATTGTATTTTCTATGTTAAAAGGGACACAAACACAAATTTATTTTGTTTAAACATGCGTGTGTACACGTGTGTCCATACTATAGTAACATAGATTCTCACATACTATGTATCCATGTATATATATGTGTATCAATGTATCACATGCTCTTGTATATAACTTCAAAATCTCAACTCTGCGTATAATTAATTTTAAATGAGATTGTTGATGAAACATTTATTTTTCATTCGTTCAGGCTCAACACTCAAGGCAACAAATTATTGCTTATGTACGTGTATATGTTTGAATGAGATTAAACTAGAAACACACGCACACATTTATATACTTGTATTTATATACGAGGATCCATGTGATATACTTTATGCCATTTGTTTTTACATGACTCTCATTCTAGTCAAAGGAAATATCAACGTTATTTTATGTATTCAAGAGTTCAACTAAAAGCAATAAATTTTTAATGAATAGACAAAAAAGGACGACGTTTCCTTATCCTTTTTACCTTTCTCTCACACAATTTAAATGATATTTTTTATTTCTGGTTTTCCTTCCATTTTTTTTTTTTTTTTAATTTCTTTATTTTATATATTTTGTAGTTTCAAATTGGATAATTTGATATTCATTGCAATGCAATTAGGCCTAAATGGTTTTAATTATAGAAATTAGAGTGAATGTGTATTTTTATTATTGTTATTATACTCTATTTGTTATTTTAGTAGTTTTAGTTGTCATTGTTGTTGTTGTTGTTGTTGTTGTTGTTGTTATTGTTATTGTTATTGTATTATTATATAAGAGTTTTGTGATTGTTGTGGTTATTGTTTTGTGGTTTGACTTTTACACTCCAAACCGCACCAAATGTTGCATGTACAAATCAAATTGCGCCGCCAACCACTCTCTTTATACTTTATACAAACTTTGATCTATAAACAAATAAACAAACAAATGTGTATACACAACGTATGTGTACTATATATTATACAATACAGTATAGTGTAGAAATAATATTTTTCTAATCGTAACAAAATTTCGCTTTTCGTAACATTTTTGTATTAAATTGAAATAAAAACAACAACAACAACAACAAAAATCATTGACAAATATTTATGTAAAACCACAAAATAAACAATGCAATTCAACGAACAATAACAAAAATATGTATGTACTCGTATCCTTTACCATTCTATACCAAAAACCATACGCATTATATTTCATTCTCATGGGCAATCAATAAACACTTTTTACGCCAATTTAAATTGACACAATCAACAAATCACAATCGTTGACCATTAACGTTCGATTTTGTTTTGAAAAATTGCAAACTCTTGCATACTGAAACCGTATTTATTTATTCTATACATACATATGTACATATATATTTTTTGCGTAAACAATTTACACATATGAATGCACTCCACTCATATGTAAATATACACTGCAAATAAATTTTTGGGTCAAATATTCAATGATGGCTTTGTACACAGTAATAAAGAAAATGTTATGACATTGCAAGTTGAGTACTTGCAATGGTTACAATGAAGTTCAACCAAATATCAAGTAAAAAATCAATAAAATTCCTTGACATACAATTGCAAGTCAGCTTAGTCAGAGAAGTTATGAAGTTTATAACAAAGAATGTAACAAATTTTATTTTACAACATCAGCAATTACATTAAAAAGATATTGCGTGAAATGGAACCAAATCCTGCCAAAATTCCAATCGATTTTCCTGCTTCTTGTCATCATCGGATAAGTTCTACTTTTGTCTGATTGAGAACAGGGAACAGCAAAGTATCGCATCAACACCTTCTAGAATGAAAAAATTATCTACCCTGCCCATTATGCGGGAACAATCTCTCGGTAAAACATTTGTTGCATGAATGTACAAAACAAGACAACACTAAATCCCAGCTGTTTAGTCATAGTCTACCCTCCTCCTTCCTAAAAATGACATCCCTAAATAACATTCATAAGATATCCTCCTTCCTTGAATATTGTAACCTATCCAATTTAAATATTAAAATTTTTTTGTTTAATAGACGAGTCAAAGGGCTTGTACCTTTATAATTTTGTTTTTTTTTTTTAATTATAAGATATAATCTAGAAATAAATAAATATTTTATTTTTTTTTTTTTTTTTCATTAAAGAGTGTAGTACATTTCTATAAATTTGATTTATGGAGCTTTTAGACATCAATTTTGATCTTAAATCTTATGTCAGAGACGCCGATCGTCATTTTTAAGGAACTTAAATGTTAATTTCGTATATTTGGATATTCTTCTGAACTAGAAAGCAGCAATAAATTTATCCATAATTACAAAATATTAAAGACTTTTGTCATCTCATCAACTCCAAGATCATAATTTTACAAAGGGTTGCGCCATTTTTTATTGCGGTATGTTAAGATTGAATAACGAAAGCAACCCAAGATATACTTTCTACGAAACTCTAACCTCGTAATTGACAACACTAGCTTTGCATGGGAAAACTATTTACTATAAAATATCTTAAACTACATTTAAACTCGAAGTTTACTATCAATAATCATGTAATCAGAAGTAGTAGTTTCAACAAACAAAAGTCTGCCTTATCTAGTCATAATAAAATAATATACAAGCCGATTTTTTTTCTTTTTATTATTCTATATGGATCCATTGTCTAGGTGGCTATGCAATTTCGGACATTAATTTGCTACAAACAGATCAAAATAAGATTTTTAAGAATTTTATTTCTCAGTAAAATTGTAAAATATTTTCAACAATATTATTGATATTTTTAAAATATTTGGATACACAGATTTTATCCCAACAACAAAAATGGTTAGTGATACTTGAGCAACAAATTCAAGTTCTCTGATTACCAATGAAAGGTGAAATATTATTGTACTGTATATCGCTTTAAAATTCGTACATATGAACACACACACACACACACACACACAAACATACTCGTAAATAAAACTCGTTATGCCGAAAAATATGCAACGGTTTTCTGTGTATATTATTATTTACTTTATTCCGTGTTTCTGTTTTTTGTTAAATAAAAATAGTATGTTGGCCAAAAAATATTATATATAACGAAATATTGATTTATGAAAAAATATCAATTTCGTCTTTAAGGATATTAAAATACCCTTTATATCCAAAAAATGTCATACAAAAACTTAAGGAAGTACAACAATACATACAAATATGTAATATAATCTGGGATATGATTATAATGAGGATATTAAATTATACTGATATAATGACTGCTTAAAGTTAAGTATATTCCAAAAGGTATGTTTCGTATAATTTTAACTAATCAAATGAAATGAAGAAATCTTTTATACAAAACATTCTTCGTAAACCATTGGTTTATAAATACAAAGACAATACAATCCCTTATTATAAACAGTTTCCATAACCGGACAGCTTAAATAAACGGACTAATTTCGTAGACGAAAGGTTTAATGTTAAATTTTTGACAGCTTCCACCATAACAGTCAATGTATTTTTGAACGGTAATAGAAGAATGATAAACATAAATATTATCATTTCTAAAGATACTTTTCCGTCTTGTCCAAGAAAACGTCTGCCCTGGTCTCTAGTATACCTACAATTTGGTTATAAATACAACTTTTACTAAACTAACATATGCTTTTGCTTTATTAAATTTTGAAGGCGGAGATTATTTAATCTTATTTTGTATTCACATTTGAATCTGTTGTCATTAGAATATACAAAATCATCAAAAAACTTACCTGAAACAGAATGAGAGAGAGAGTAATTAATAAAGTTATACAGTTAATTCATAAATTTTAATAGATACAGTTGTTTAATCATAACTATCCATTCAACGAAGAAAATGTTCAATTCAATTAATCAATCTTGATTGAAATTTAAAATTTAAGGTCTCACAAATATATAACAATAAAAATTGATATGTTTGATAGGAAGAACTTAAGTTTGTAAATAATAATGATGATGACTTTGATAGCAAATAAATCAAATATTGTCCCAAATTGATATAAACCATCTACATTTAGTGTGTAGAGTGCAAAAATGTGTCAATTGGAATATTTTTTTATATGCAATTTTTTACTATTTATTTTTTGACAAGTGAAATAAGTTTTACTTAATTAAGTAAAGCCAGATTGCGACTGTTAAAAATCAATATTAATTTTTATTTTATATCCTGATAACTTTCTTTACTTGACATTTTCATTTCATTTATAATTGTATCAAATATTTAATGATAACATAAAAGGATTCGTTCTGTTATGAATAAAAAAAAATATTAAAATTTACTTTCATTTTGAGTTACTAAGAAAAAATTGAAATTAATGAATTTAAATATTCATTTATTCCCTCAACCAAGTATTCAAAATCAGAAATATTGTATTTATAAATAAAAACAACAAATTTGATAAAACTTTCTTTTTAGTTTTGTAGTTAAACCAAACCCATCTATCTATAAACAATCTTATCAAGCCAAACCCCAAAAAATTATTTACCAAATTAAAGGAAATAAATGCGCATTGATAACAACTTTCTTAATCAAATTTCACTGTGATTTATTAAACACGCTCACACCTTAAGGCACCTTAACTTAGTACTTCTATTGAACCATAAGATATATTGAATGCCAAATAGGCCAACACTTAGGGAGAGTGGGTGAGGTAGGTGATGGAGAGTAGTTAAATAACAGGAAACTAGAGACACAATAGGTTAACCTTTTAATTTATGCAGTTAATTGAATTGAATAACATTCAAATCACTTTACGTGTTACATAATTCAACGCACGTTTCACGATTGATGAGTTTATTTTGAACTTTTATTTTTTTTTTTTTTTTTTGTTGTGTGCTTAACTTAAAAGATACAATAACAACAGCAACAACACGAACATTAACAGTAATGAATCGCGTGCTAATGATGATAATAATAAAAGAAAATAGTTTGGAAGTCTGATGTGGGGTGGTGTGGTTTGGCTTATTATTGGTTTGAAGTCACTTAATCTAATAATAATGAACTAATAACATTAAGAAAGATAAAAAAAGAAGGATATTAGAAGCAAAAATCAATATTTAAATACTATTCCAGGAAAAACAAAGAGAGAATAAGGAAAACTTTATTACATACTTTGACAAGTTGCTGATTGACTAAATGACTGAAGGCAATGAAAATTGACGATGATGATGTTGATCTTGATGTTGATGTCGATGTCGATGACGATGATAATGCTAAAGAAAACTCGTTAAAACGTTAACGTTTTAATCACAAATCTTCATGCCTCACTAACAGCTGAAAATAATACATATTTACCAAGGGTAAAGAGTCAAAGGAATAAGTCATAAGTCTCAAAGAAGAATGAAAGTCTTATTGGAAGGGGGAATGAATTCTTTTTTAAAGTGCAAAAAAGCCAAAAAGCAAACAAGGCCAAATTTTGTTTAGAAAAGTTGAGGTTAACTCAAATCGTCAAATTGTTGATGCTGTTGGTAATGATGATGAGTTGTTATGTAGATAATGATGATGATCATGATGTCAATGATGCTGTTGTTGTTCATCATAATTATGATGATAATAAATGTTTAAAATAAATTAAATTAAGAAACTTGTGCTTAATTAAAAACATGTCAAAAGCATAAAACAACCAACAATCTATTGGAGATGCCCAACAATGCACAGCGTGAATAAAAGTCGCATGATATCTTATCTTATCTTTATCCCTTTGAGAGTGAAAAATATACACGTACATACGAACACTAATCTCAGTTCGACGAAGTTTATATACCTTTCGAATAAAATTTATCATAATCACAAATTATTACAAGACATGAGGTTCTTCAATGAAAAACTTGTATGGGGACTATCTTTTCTACTAATCAGAAAACTCCAATTTGAATTCACTACAAGTCTCTGTAGCAAAATTTCAGTTAGTTAGCTCAAAAACTGAGACTTAACGGTCATTCGATGTAGTGATTTCCTCTCCACTTTAATTATTTGCATACTAAAGTCACCGCGGTGCGCTGTAACACCCCCGATGTGACGTTAATAGTGATTATTGTAGTCATTGTTAAAATCATAATTGTATTGTATAGACACTTTGATCATGCACTTAACTTGGTCATATGGTTAACATTTGGTCATGTAGTTAAAACAGTTCACTGTTTTGATTTTTTCCAAAATTATGGAAACGATAGACATTTTTGGTCTGATCCGCACCAAACTATGCTTAAACACTTTCCAGACTATGCTAAAGTTTCTCTAAAAATTTCAACAAAATCGAACCAGTGGCTTCTGAGTCCATAAGGAACAGACACACAGACATATTTCCATTTTTAAAAGAATAGAAGACTATGTCATCTAGTGCGTCTATTATATACCTAATAGACGGCGTAAATATATATATTAAAAGCATTGATTTTTAGGTTAACATGATCAATTCTTAAGAACGTCGTTCAGTGGATGGATCAGAACGACTGAATTAAATAATCTTTATATAGATAAAAGAAAGCCATTAACAAAGTTTTATCTTTACAAAATTTAAGACTAAAAAGTCAATTGACATAGACAATCGGTCTATATATAACAATGATAGATTGAATAACTGAAAGATAAGAAGCTTTATTGTGAGAGACATATAGCGTTTGTTTCATCAGTATCGACCTAAAAAATCGGTCTAAATTGCCATAGTTCTCAAATCGATGTGGACACTTATAAATATCATATCATATAAATATGTCATATAAACATGTCATATAAATATGTCATAGAAATACATATGTCATATTAATATGTCATTTTAATATGTCATATTAATATGTCATTTTAATATGTCATATTAATATGTCATTTTAAAATGTCATATAAATATGTCATATTAATATGTCATTTTAATATGTCATATTAATATGTCATTTTAATATGTCATATTAATATGTCATTTTAATATGTCATATAAATATGTCATATAAATATGTCATTTTAATATGTCATATAAATATGTCGTAGAAATATGTCATATTAACATGTCATAGAAATATGTCATATTAATATGTCATAGAAATATGACATATTAATACGTCATAGAAATATGACGTATTAATATGTCATAGAAATATGTCATATTAATATGTCATAGAAATATGTCATATTAATATGTCATATTAATATGTCATAGAAATATGTCATATTAATATGTCATAGAAATATGTCATATTAATATGTCATAGAAATATGTCATATTAATATGTCATAGAAATATGTCATATAAATATAGATTTTTGACTGGGTCGTTGGCTCAATGGTTAGTGCGCCAAGCTGACATCCTAGAGCCACAGGTTCGATTCAAGTCTGGTCCTGCACTTTTCTAAGTCCCTGCAATCCTTGCTAACTCTCCCCCTGAACTAAATGCCTTTGTCGCTATTGCTATTGCTCATACTAATAACTAAATTATAAGTTGTAATTATAATCTATAGATGCTCGCTTGCAAATATCAAGGCAAAGTAATAACACTTGTTCACACTAGTGTTATGTGTATATAAGTATATCTTAATATTAAGTATACGCTACTATATATTCAAGAAAATGAAAAACATGATGAAATATTTTGAAGTGAAATTATCAGTTAAAGTCAAAAGTTTTTTCTTTATTGGTAAAATTGAAACCTTTTAAAGATACAATAACAATACACAAAAGGAGGCATGTAATCAGACAAAAGTACGACAATGGTGATTCAGTGAGGTATCCTATAATGGTGTGAGGTAGTTTGTTTTGGTTGACAGTCAGCCAGATAACTAGACAGGCTATCTATCTACCTATCTATCCAGGTAGGGATGGATTCACAGTACAGAAAGCAATCATGAACACAGAGTTGAAACGCACAAACGTTTTGGAGAAAGAAGGTAGGTAAAAGGCAAACCAGACGACGGATGCGATAAAAAAGAAATATATATATAAAGAAAAAATCATCTTTTCCGTTGCTTTCATTTTACCGCTTATTCTTGTCTCACAACAAATAAATAATAATAATAATAACTACAACAACAGAATTATTGCCTACCATATATTTTTGTTGAATATTTTCATTCTTTCTTTACGAATCATTGAGAAGAAAACGTGGCCGGTAGCGGAAATTATTATTTTTCGTTGTTGTTATTCTTATTGTTGTTATTGTCATTGAATGTCGGTTGTCGTTGGCACCTTATCCTGTCTCCTTGTCCGGCGGCATTAACCTTTTAGAAGGTTTTACAATGATTTCATACTTGAATGCGTTCGCCATCACCATCACCAACACCACCATCATCATTCTCGTTGTCATACTTAATGTCATTCTATCCATCGTTTTCAATGGCTTCTTCCTGCGTCGTAGTCGTCGTTGTCCATTGTTGAAAATTCTTTTGTGTTGATATTCTTGTTGTATTATTGCACATTTTAACTCGATTCCATTTATCAATGATAACGCGTAATGATTGTGATAACATTTAAAATATTATAGCATCATTCAAAATTCCAGATCCATGAAAATTCCATTTTGAAAATTAAGACAAATTTAAACTATTTTGATAGAGAAGAGAAACCACAACTCACAAATAGTTTTCAAGCCATTAAAAAGACATATGGTACTAAAACCTTGGAAACGTGTGAAATTTTAAATATCTTTTGTGTTAGTTAGCAGAATTCTATGTGTGTGTTTGTGGTTATCTCTGGTTTTTTCTATAACATTTTGACCCACACATACAACAAGCAACCAAAAAAAAAAAAAAAGTAGAAAAAAACACCTTTTCGTTCATTTGTCATCATTAGTGACTTGTGCTGTGACCTTCATCAACAGCAGCCGGCAGGAGCACTAACATAGAAAAAGGAAAGCACAATAAACCAGCAAAAAAAAATATATAAATTATTTTTAAAAGGAAAATGAAAAAGGTGCAAAAATGTGGACACATCTATACAGATATATGTAGATAGATAGATAGATAGAAAGATATACCAACAAATCCGCAGCGCATTCGACCAAAAATGTTACGACATTACGTTGACAACGCCATAGATAGCAAGGGCATCTGCAACAATAAAAACTACAACATTTACTACAACACCAACAGTGAGTACAGAGATACACGTTTATGAAATTCCATAAAAAACTTTGTGTAAAAATACATGAAAATAACAATTTAAATTGTGGCTTAGTTAGCCACAAACAATTCGCAGATCCTTTTTTTAGTATTTACTAAGAAAACAAAAATTATAAAAAACAATCAGAGAATTGAAGCAGATTCTATAATAAGATAAACTAACATTTTTCTGGTTTTTTGGACATATGATTCATAAATGATTGGACACAAAAGTTGATACAAGATTATGGTATTTAATAAATATTGGAATATTTTATTTGCTATTTTTTTTAAATTGAAATGAGAAAGATTTTATAAAGAACTTGTAAATGAACATTTAAGGAAAACAGTATTCACATTTAAATAGGCGTTTAAAATGAACGTGTTTTAGTGCTCACAAAATTTTTGTAAGCATTAGTCATACACATCATTGTCAATATCTTATGTTATCCCAAGAAACATTATTAAATGTTAAGAATTTGTTGAAAAGCTAACAACAAAAGTTTTGTTAGATTAAATTAGAAAACTCGCCAGAAAAATGCTAAGGATTTTAAATGGCCATGCATACCGCTCAGGTGATATGTTAATCGGCGACATTCGTTCTCCAACAGGGCAACGCACCTAGCCATGAGAGGATAATGATCAAAACATTTTTTTTAGAGAACTCAAGAGTCTGTTGCCACCTCAACTATGCTCAATAGTGTGCAGCTACCTCAAAAATAGGACCTTCTTAGTGGTTTTAGATGGTGTGGAGTCTAGCATCAAGGCTATTCGTGCAGTCTCAAAATTACCACTAGGGGATCCTCACGATTTTGTCCTTGCCACGTTTGCAGATGATACGGCCATCCTCTCCAGAAACAGGTGCATTTATGAAGCCATGGGCACCCTGTAACAATACCTGCATACATTTTAAGTGTGGACTAGACGATGTGACCAGCTGGTAGAGCACCATTCGGTATATAAATACCTGTGTGTGTATTTGGATAGTCGGCTAACGTTCAAAATGCATATTTCAATTGCGTTGACTTCTAATTGGAATATTTACTCCATTAGAAAAATATTAAATTTAAATATAAATTAAATTTATATAGTACTAAGATTATAATTACAAATTATAATTTAGTTATTAACATGAGCAATAGCGACAAAGACCTTCAGCTCATGGAGAGAGTTAGGAAGGATTGGAGGAAATTAGAAAAGTGCAGGAGGAGACTTGGGCTGGAATCGAACCCGCGACTCTTGAATGTCAGCTTGGCGCATTAGAAAATTATAAAAGAATATTTGAAATGTATGAACTTAAACATTTTTAAGTTAAATATTGTACAATTTACCATACTATATAATTTTTTTTAGATTTTTGCATTGGATAGACTTAAAATAAAACGAATAAACTTGGATTGTATGACATCTCAAAATATGAATATGTGCCAAACACAAATATCTAATTGTCGTTAACCCTTGTATAAACACAATAGTTACGGGTCTGCCCAGACCACAAGTTTTTATATGGATTATATAGTAATTATACATTCCGGGTATCTGATTGTATAGTAATATGTGTATATTTCATTGACATTATGCCTTTAGGTTAATATTGGGTACAAAAAGACAGAAATCCGCAAGTAAAAAATTGAACAAAATTTAATACAAAATGTATAGAATTGCATAGGGCACAGGATATACTAAATTCAATATACCCATATCCTATACTTCTACCTAATTTAAAAAAAAAAATATTTTCTATTAACACACTCAAGAATAATCCATAGAGGATACCTATATTCTCATAACTGTAGCTTACATCTTTATTCTTTTAAAATCACCTTAAAGTCAAAAAGTCTGGCTAGACCATGGTGTCCACATAATGAATATAAGAATTTCACCAACAATAATACTGAATTTTATTTGTTGTTGAAATCAACAGTGTTCATAGGTGCTTAAATGTACATTTACGAGAAACTGTTATTATTATTTTAATTTTATTTATATTATTTTTTATTTTGTTTTGTATAAATAAAGAATATGATTTCTGTCATCATAAGAGATAAAATTATTCATATTTTTAATGAAATGTTATTTTTGTAGCCTGACACATTAATGCAGTAAAAATGATTGCATGAAGATATTATGTTATTACTTTGGTGATGTACTTATTACCATTTTGTGAGTAAATCAATTAATTAAGAAGTAAAGTTAAACTTTGTTTAATAAAAAATTATAAAAAGAGGAACAATGAATATGAATACAAATTGTTGTGTATAGTAATGTAAAATATGAATATACTTTCATTTAGCAAGGTTTTATGAAAATATTTTTCTGATAAATGTAGATTTAGTAGGTTTTCATGACAATCTTTTAATATCAAAATAATAATATTGACTTATGGATTCTGGATTCATTTGCATTCGCGTTACCAGTTACCACTCCCTGAATCTTCTTTTCAGATCACTGGACTAAGCAAAGTATTTGATTCTTTAAAATTCCATTATTATACTTTTAACAACATGTCAATCTCAACACATAACAATCGCTGATTCTCCCCCTTGAAAGAGAAGCAAATTAAGAACACAGTTAGATAAAAGAAGCTTTCGTTCCATTTGATTTATGATTAGATTATTAACAATCTATGAAATTCATTTAAACATAAATGTACATTTACCTAAAAAGGGAATCCTTAAAAGCTTAAAAGCAAATATCTTAATACCTTTAACTTTCATTTGAAATTTACAAATATTAACTTACACGAACTCTAAAAATAAATAAATTTTAACCAAAATATGAGAAGAACAAACAAACAATTTATTTATTTATTTTTTTTTTTTTTTTATTTTTCACCCATTTTCAAATGAATACAAAATCCTAAAGCAAATACATATGCAGTCATATTCATATCTTAAATGGCTTTTTGTTTTATATACTCATTTTTCTATTGGCATCATAAACAGAAAAATATAGTAAAATGACTTGCGTATGTGTGTTCGTGTTTACTTTATATCTATTTTTGTGTAGTTTTTTTTTATTGTGTATTTTATGTTTCTATTTATAAATTTGTTGTAACAATTGGATATATGTTTATGATTGCATGTGTAAGTTTTTTACATGGATTTTGTGAAAATGAAAACAATAAAAATTTATTTGTTTTGCATATGAACTCATTTGACTTTTATGATTTACTTTAATTAAAGAATTTTTCGTTTGGGGCTTTTTATAGACAGATACAACGATGCAATACAATTTCATTTAGAATATACGTGTATGAAATTGCAGGATAGTAAATAAATATTTTTGTTATTTTATATATAAAAACTTTTACATCTTTAACATTTCATTAAACTTGAGTAAATAAATCTTGTTGTTTAGAGCAAAGTAAAAATGAATTTGTGGCTTGTAGTGTTGTACTATAGCATTTTCACAATGAGTTGAGATGTTGTGAGTTCTGATTTGCTGTCCATAGTGAGTTCAGAACAGTTTTATTTTTTGGTTATACATGCAAAGCAACAGTTTGTCAAATTGTAAGAAATTACAATGGAAACTTTGTCAAAAAGACATGATGCAAAAAATTATTGCAGCTCCCTTTTTCATTCGTGCTATGTGTTTTATTAAAATTTAGAATAAAATTTTACATTTTGAAATTTATTTAAAAATGTTTTGTGCATGATCAACTGTTTTATCACCTAAGATTTGGCAACAAGGCCAAAAAGTTGGCAGAGCTACTAATGAATGATCAGCATTAAAGCTGAGTTCTGACTGATTTCATGCATTACTCAATACTCCAACAACAACAAATTTCGTTCATTTTTCTTGTTATTGTTGTCATCAGAACTCTGTGTTCAGATCACTTTTCTACACGTTATTACAAAAAACGTAACCTTTCTCATCTTTGTGTTACATATTCTCAGTCCTTTAAGTGTCTTACATGTTGCGTTCTTTAGTTTCGCTAAACATTGAGTTTGAGTACCTTTGATTTCATATCAAATTGACTTCACTTTTAAATCTACTTGCTTAACAATCCCCGATAAGATCAGTCGCAAATCAGCTGGACTATTTTATGAACATTGTATTTATTTACAGGAAGCCATTTTATGGACTATGTAACTCTAAGTAGGACAGTTTTTACAACAAACGCTTCTAAGATCCTACGTTACTGACTCTGTTTACAATACAATTGTCTCTAGTGACTACCTTACTGACTATTATGATTGAAAATATTATTATTAAAAATGATTAAGGAAATCTATTTTTGAAAAAACTTGTAATGGAAATGATTACGAAAATGGTGATGGAAATGGTTATGTGAATGCGTGCAATTTGAGCAAGAGAGAAGATTGATTGATTGACCAAACTGCTTACTAATTTCGGAAAGACTGTTAATTTTTGAATTTACTTAGTGATTACATTGCGTTCTTATTCAATGAAACCGATAAAGGTCAGAAGTTGATTTATGCTTTCTTTCCATCATATTTGATTTTAAAGATTATTTACATTTGTTAAACAAAAATATATCATAATGTAATTTGAAATATGTGTTGATTAAAACAATCTTTTAAGCCACTGATTTGAATGCATTCTTTCTTTTCCATTTTTTACTTTATCTCACTATAAATACTTCCGGTTTTGCTGGAAACATTTTTTTTAGTTATTTATTTTTATTTTAATAATCTTTTCTTGTTTTTCTAAAAAAATGCTTATATGGAGATAAATGCATTTTAACAAATCTAAGTTGCATCACATGCAAATGAAAATTACATACAACTTCCGTTTCCGGAATATTAACATCCATATCCGTTAAGCGATAACGCATACTCATAAACTATTATATCTCTTTCTATCTATCTATGTATGTATGCGTAACAGAGTTCTGAAATCAATATATAAATTTAGGAAATTGCAAAATTATATTAAATCGGATGAAGGTATGAGAGAGAGATAGAATGGACAAAGTAAAAATAAAATCACATTGAATGAAATTGAGAATAGAATAGAACAAAAATGAACATTTCCAGTCAAAGCCAAACCGGAAGCCATATAACACATACACACACTCAGATACATAAAAAACAGCACACACACACAAGCAGACACTGTAACACTGTAAACTCATACAAACGCTTAAAGGCAGACAAGACAAGGCAAGGCACCCATGCAGTGACATTGTATCCTGCAGTTTGTTGAATTATTGTACCAAAAATAAAATATAAAAAAAAATTAAAAAAAAAAACTGAACAAAATAGAGGCCACGAGGCCAAACAAAGTCAAGCCAAGCCAAGCCAAACCAAAGTTACTGATCAAACACAAATATATATAAAAAAAAGGCAGACATACTACACACAAAATTCCAGCTAATTCCTATTTTATAAGCAGAGATTTTCAACTTTGTAGCCATAGAAAATACATTCAGCATCATGTGGTGGTCTACTATTTGAGCGAACGAAAGTTCGATCTATCGTTCATTCGTTTATTTGTTGGTTTCATGGTTTTGCTTTTGGTGTTATTTGAGGATATTTGTTTGAGGTTAGTTCATTGCGGGGTCAATTGTGTGCATTCATAGATGAAATACTAATACAACAAACGACTTAATGCTAAAAGTCAATGATCAAAAATGCGCTTAGAAGCGCTTAAACTGAGAATTTCATTGAATGAATGCATAACTAAGTGAATGAATGAATAAAGCTTAAAGCAAAAAACATTTGAATGAGGTTTGACTACAAATAGATAGAAAAATGTAAAATCTTTTGTGGTTTCAATTAATTCTTATAGTAGTTGTTGACAACATTTGATTCTCTGAATTTCCCACAATTTGTCATTAATATCAATTTCTTTTCAATTTATTTTATTAAATTTAATTAAATGAAAATTCCACACTCAGATCAACTTATAGAATAAGTAAGTATAAGTTACTGGATTCGAAACAATCAAATCTAATTTGTTGTATGTCTGTCTTTATATTTCTCAAACGCACGCTCAAAATTTATTCTTTTTTATGTCAACGCCTAAAAATCTACTTTATACACATTCCCACTTGTGTCTATACAGATAAGATTTTGAAGAAGACATCATGAGAAGCAAAAAGTAAATGCTACAACTAAAGCTCCTTATATTTCTGTGTTATGTTGTGTTGATGTTGAAAACCTAATAAGGATTTGTGTGAAAGCAACATACTACTCTCGCACACCTTGATTCATCACATACATACGAGAAGTAGGGCCTACATCTCACACTCATCTTTCAAATGGCATGACTAAGATGCTTTGGAACTACGTCATTGACCTGTGTATGCTGTTTTCTTAGTATTGTATATCGTTCTACTATAGAAACTTTCCTTTTGCCACAAGCAGTTTAAGGAATTGTGCAGACAACATCAACAATAACAACAACCAAGAAAAATATATGTACTATAGTACATACTACCTCGATGACTAATTGCCAGCCAAAGGCTTTCATCTTAAAGGCGTCTTTCTTCATTCATTACTTTGGGAAACTCTCCTAACAAAACACTTAACAACATGTATAAGCTGATTTGCTGTTGCTCTAACGCGCTTTTGACGAACGATTTTCTGCTTCTTCTTCTACTAGAATGTTAAAATAAACATAAATAATCCAATTAACCAAGAACTAATTGGTTTGCAAAAGGATACATGAATGGATACATGACAACAGCAACAGCAACAGCAACTGAAACTGAAACTAAAATATCTTTAATAAATTGAGCTTATAGTATTTAGTATACTAAATTTATCTTTGACATTTGCTGTGTGTTATCTTTTCTTATATTAATTTCAACGAACTCTTTATACCTTATACACTAAGACAAAATAGAATTGTATTCAATATCAAAAGTGACTTCACAGGTTTACAAATCTTACTGACTCAACAAAATATCAGATTCTATTTTATTAACATCTTCATTAATTTATCCTGCAAATGTATATTTGTATTTACTCGTATATTTTGTATTTGAATTAGTTAGTCTCCATCGATGTTGTAGTAGTTGTCCTTGTTATCGACACTCTAATTTGTTTTACAAATGTTCACTAAATGTATCTTAATACTTACTACTCGTTTACGAGTATATATTATAGTAATTATTTTATGGATTTTGTATCTATTTTGTTGTATGTACATATAGAATATTTGTTGTTGTTGTTGTTGTTGTTATTGTTCTTAATTGCAATCTACAAGTGAATTTATCATTTTATTATGTGTTTCATGTTCTTGTTCTGTTAAGATTTCTTGGAAAATTTAACTCATCCTCTTTGCTTTATAATTGGTTAATAAGTTTGTATTTGTTTGCAAACAAATTTAACAAAGACCCAAAATTATAATGTAATCTTCAATTAAATACCTTTAATAATGTTAATTTGTTCATTTATAGAGAATTTGTTGCGTTCAATTGAATAATTTCTTCGTTTCCTAAATAATTATTAGAAGTTAATAGAAATCATTGAAAAAAACTGCTTAAACATTTCGAATTTTAATGTTTTGCGAAAATGTGAGATATATAAAATAACAAACTTATAATTAGCCCAGTAATATAAAGATATAAACTGGTAAAAGTTTCATATTTTATTATTTAACCCTTCGCCTTCTACATATCAAAATATATAAAAGTAACAACTACTTACTCATTTTTCTTCCCACTCTTTGCTTTCTATTTCAAGAACAGTTAATTGTATAAAATATTGACAAAGACCAAATTTGTAGAGAATTTCATGCTTTGCATCTTTTATCTAAACATCTTTTTCGTAACAATTGACATTGAATGTCTTAAGACGCCGGCGCCGGACACATCTAGTCTTTTGACACAATGTATAAAATGTCAATTATCTAGGAAACGTAACAATATCTATGTACCTTCCAACAACATACACTTAAATCGTTTAGACGTGAGAAGTGGAAAATCAGGTTAAATATCTTGATTGGTGTGATTTTAGATAAGAAACTATTATTTAGGGAACACATTATTTGCATCAATAACAAATTTAATATATTGATAAGGACATTGTATATCTTAATAAACAGAAACTCTCGGATGTTTTATTTAGGTTCCTCAATTGGAAAAAATAAACAATAATCTATCCGTAAACAAGCGTTGGTAGCGTTTTTTCTCCGTTCGCGTTCTCGTTCTCGTTCTTGTTGGTTTTCTTGTTCACATAAAAAAAACCTCAAGTCACGCAAAATACGAGTAAGCTGCTAAAAATGATTTTCAATTTACCTTGGCATCACTCTACCGTTGACTTACATTATAGGGGTAAAATCGAAATTGTGTCGGACAAACTGAAGAAACTTTATGCAAGTTGTACTACTCCCACATTAACAATATAGTTTAAGCTCCTTAGCGTTAAGTTTAGATTTAAGTTATAATAAAATGTTCATGGGTTTTTTTTTTCGTTTTAATTTTCCCTCATTCCTTTCGTTAATAACAAGCTGTTTACTGTACTATATTCTTTATGTAATTAAGAAATTATAGACTCACAAAATTGTATACACAATTACAAAAAAAAAAAACTGTGAATAAATGAATTGAAATTGAATTGCATAAAATGTCAAAACAAAGGTTTCTTCCAATTTTTATGTTATTGTTTTGAATGGCGAGATGCATCCCTTTTTTTTCTAAAAAACCGAATGCGTTGTATTTGTTAGTAAGCTATTTGAGTAAGTGATGATTATCAATTGTTTGTTGAAGTAGAGTTGAAAGATTGTGAAATTTAATTATACCACATAGAAAAATATTGATAGATATTGAGAAAGAAAGAATATTGGCTTTTGGAGAGCAGAATATTGGATTTCGGGTAATTGCCAGGAAACTTGCACGAAGTCATCATGTAATCCAGGAATTTTAAAAAGATCCAGAAGAATATGAGTTAAGAAATTCTGGAGGAAGAAAAAGAAAAATCAATCAGCGCAGAGAACAGTGAATTTTTAATGGCTGCGAGTAGCTCAAGCAAAAGTTTGAAGGACTTGCAAAAGTTTGTTGATGTTCTAATCAGTCGTTCGACTATTTCCAAGCTTTTAAAGTGAAGTGTAATTATTATGTACTCTAAATGAAAGCTACTCCGAGATTATGATTATTATAAGTATTGCATTATTGTAAGAACATTGCAACTAAGTGTTTAGATTCAAAAGTTTCGGAGAATTTGCCTATTATGGACAATATTTGAATTACTTTATTAAAAAGAAAATGTTATGAACAATGTCTTGCAAAGCTTTATTACTCATGGTTGCAAGTCGCTAATTCCAATTACAATTTGAAAATTATGAATGGCTCACAAATCAATGTAAAGATTAATTTTGAAAGTAATCAGAAGAAACTGCATAACAAATACTATTCTGAGTTGGAATACAAAAGTGGAAGGCACAATTGAACTTTCTACTCAGCTCAGCAAACGAAATGCAGCAACCTGTCTAGGTTTTTGGCTACAAAGAAAACTGCCACAGCAGTAGCTTACTGCAATTGAGGCAGTAGATTGCTGAAAGTCAATGTGCGTTCCTTGGATCAAACTGATCCCAAAGTTCTACAGTAAAAATTACAAGAGACGCTTTTGTTGCTCGGCAAGGAGAAATTCGGTGGCGTTGACATGCAAATGCTCATTAGCGGTGGTGGACTTGTTGGCAAGATGTATGCAACTCGTCAGCTTCTACCAAAAAATCATTGATTAAACGTCTAAAAAGAAAATTAATAAAATTCTTGTTCAGAACGACAGAACTTTGCTAAGTAGTTGATGGCCCACGTTACTGCGAGCTGAAGAACATTGGTGGTCCAGGTGCCCGTTTCTGCTAACAACAGTCTTACCATTTATCTGAACTACATCTTTAATATCATCTTTCTCTGAATGCTTGTGAATTAAAGTATCGATTGACTCGTATGCCATGTATGTATTTCTTCTTGATAAAATCATCTCAAAAATAAGACAATTTAAAACATCAAAAGAAAACCTACATTCTACAGTAAAATCATATTACTGAATGAAGATAAATCACAAAGAATTAGTGTCCGACTCTTAAAGTGTGTGACCCCACATTTTGAACTTAAATCCAATCTAATCAAATCAAATCAAACGAAATGAATTGAAATTTTAGCAAAGCTTTTCTCTTAACAAAGTTTCAAATTATTTGAACTTATCAAAGTCAAAATTTAATTGACAAACCTTCAACTTAATTAGCTTTAAAAATCAACAAATTCTACAAAACTTGTACTATATTCTATAGCACGAACTAGTATGATTACACAAAGTTTGACAAAATTTTGTGCATAGAAACCAATGTCAAAAACTTAGCCATCATCTTCATCATCAACAGAAGGAGCAGCATCAGAAGCAGCATCAGCAAAACTGTGCATTCAATCAAACAAAAAGTGGCAACAAAAACACCAACAAAAAATCACAACAACATAAACATATTGAAAGGCTAAAGTTATATACATAAGTAGAAAATCTATATGTCATTCATATGTGGATCGGTGGGTGTGTATGTCATACTTCGTGTGTCTCTTTGTCTGTCTGTTTGTCTATTCTACTGACAGTTAGTTGTTGACTATTTTGCTAGGCAAAATATAAGTATGCATCTAAAGATACACATAGATGTCTATGTATCTTCTTCTTCTTTGTAGCATGTGGATTCCTTTTTTGCTTTTGTGACATACTTCAAAAGTTTTTCTGCTATTTAAATCATGTCAGTTTATTTAAACCACATACACACACTCACCAGCACCAACATCACCAACACCACCACCTCCATCACCTATATCCTTCAATATTCTGGCTCTAGATGTGCATACTTCATACTTCAGATACAATTTAGCCAAACATCACCCAGACTGCCTTATGTATGCTGTTGGCATCTTGTCAACAATTCGTCACTTATTTTTGGTACTTTTCAAGTATTTTTTTTTTTATTTTTATTTTTATTTTTATTTTTATTTATTTCTTTTTGCATTTTGTTGTTTTTCTTTTCTTTTCACCAATTTAGAATTTTGTACCCCTGTCGTTATCATCATCATCATCATCATCATCATCATCATCATCAGGAGCAGCAATGGCAGCAGCAGCATCATCATCAACTACATCCTCAGTTGGTGTTGGCAACAAACTTGCAACTTTCACTGAATTAAAAAAAATGAATGAATGAATTCATGAATGAATGAATAAAATAAAGAAAAAAATACTTCTTCTAACCCCACCCATTCACTTTTCGTGTATACTACATTCATGCATTGTACACCCTACACATAAATACACATGAACTATTCAATGGAAATAGCAGACGGGCGGCATATGACAGATTGTGGGCAGATGAGGGGCGTCCTTTACTTTGGCTATGATTTTTCTATACATTTTTTGTTTTTTTTTATTTTTAAAATTTTGGCAACTGTTTTCAAGTGCATCCTGGTTATGTTCATTTAAATGGCTTTAGGCTTGAGTGAATGGATGTGTGACTGTGTTTGTGTATGCAAACTACAAAATTGTTGCTGAAACCACATTTAAATGGCAAAAGTAATGAAAGCTAACTGAATTGAAGTGGTCAAAATTGTAAAGAACGCTATGCTTCTATGAAAAGTTTACTCAATAAAAAAAAAAAAAAAAAAAGTGAATGGGCGCTTAAAAAGTTAAAAATTTAAGGATTTCATTCAGTTTGTTTTGAGTAGGTAAACTTAAAGAATTTTCTATTTAAAACTTGAAAAAGTTACAAGGTGAAAAGCACTTCACTTCACTACAAGAAGGAATTCTTGAACAAAGAAAATATACTTATATACTTTTCAGCTTATTAAAATGAAATTCTCCTCTCCGAAATTCATAATTAGTTACTTTTATAAACAAAATCAAATTTTTTATCAAAAAATGGAAAAATGGAAAAACCAAAAATTCAGACAAAGTCAAAGTCTGATGGTTTATCAAAAATATGATTCTAACGAGCGAATAATCAAAGAAAAATCTTTAATTTAAAAATACAAAATCATTGAAAACGATTAAAATGACAATTCCCTTGAGTAGATGTGCGATGTCATATCTGATGCTGCTTCTGTTGCTTTAACATTGCATTGAACAGATACACAGACAGCTTTTTGTATATTTCATTAAAATATAAGCAGAAAGTAAGAATCAAAAAAATAATAATAACATGTAAATCGAAAATGAAAATTCATGTTCTCGTGTTCTACGCATACAGATACGTGTCAATGTTCACTGTTCTGACAATTTCAATGTTCTACAAAGGTTGATAAGCATATTTTTTTCTGAATAATTTTTTTATTATTTTTTTTTTTTTTTTTTTTGTTAACGGAAAATCTTTTTTATTGTATATGAAATATAAAAACCAAAATACGAAATTTTTTTTGGTGTAGAAATAATAAATCGAAATAAATTTATGCCAAATAACAAAAAAAAACTGTTGAATTTTTGTGACAAACATTTTAAATTTGTATTCTGATTTTTTGGCAATAAAAACCATAAAAATAATAAAAATAAAGGAAAACTATTTATTTATTTATTATAAACGACAATTGTATACCCTGCATTGTTATGAAATTTTATTAAACACAGTGGACCATCGAATAAAGAGTATCCGCATAAGCACAATAAGTTTTCAGTATTTTGAAGCGTTGTTCCAAAGAGAAGCGATCCATATTTGTTCAGTGGAAGGTTAAAATTAAACTACCGTCAACAATTTATGGCGCTAAAATTGACATCGTCATTAACGCCAGGGAGTTCAAAATCAGACCAATAAATGGCCCACCCAATACGTCATAAACAGAATTAACCAAAGTTAGGTTGTGCACGCCGCTATCCGCAAGATTTCGGGTTAACACAGAAGCCTTTATGCCCTTTGTGGTGGCTTAATTTAGAAAAGGAGAATAAGGGGAATTAAGAGGAGTTGATGTTAAGATATCTCTAGTTGGTCTTAGATGTCTCTCTCAGTCTCTGAAAGCAACCCGAAGAATCAACGAACAAGGCAGTGTCCCCCCAGCGGCAATTATATCGAATTGTCAAAGAAAGCTTTTTCGAGAAGAGCAGTTCAGTCACATGGGAAGTAATGAATACTTTCTGATTCTTCTTTATCATAAACAAGTAAATCCAGAATTTCTCTGTAGCTTGTGTTCAATACATTTTAGCCAATGTGTTGAACCACATTTTCTTATTTCTGACATTTATTTGCCATGAACACACTTATCGTACAAAGATGCCTCCAAAGAAAAATACACAACACAACCGTTTCTAGAAGAAACTATAACGAGTAACATTCAAGTAAATTAAAAAAAAATAAATTGTTGAAAACAATATATTTGAGTGTGTAATCTTTTCGTCCTTGAAAGCTTTTTTCTAAACGACATCTATTTATGTGGAGTAATTGGTATCGCTTAACTAATATGTGCTGCTACTAAATGCAACAGATGCATTTAAATTGTAAACAGAAAACATCTGTAGCTCAGTTTATGCGTATGTATATATTTATGTAGCACGTATCTAGTCATCAGCTAACATTAGAAAATTTGGCTTCACTTTACAAAATTTCATGAAATTCTCAATAAAAAAAGTCACAGTTTACTTGAGGTGAAGACCTCATATATGTTTGTACTCATATTTGATAATAAGAGTCATTAAATTATATACTTCATTAATCATTTATTCTATCCGTCACCAAAACAAACATAATTTTATTAACTTTAAATTAAGTGATTAAAATGTACGGTACAACTTTAAAATATAATAATTCTTTTTGTATATAAGTATCGACTAAAATATTTATAGAAAGTATTTAAATACATAAATTTTTAAAATATGAAAAATGCACAACCACAATTATGAAATCAGAAATATTAAAGAATTTTATTCTCTTTTGTTTGGGATTAATTTCAATTATTTTATATATTTGTAGAAAGAAAATTATCATATATTCAAGAAAAAAAAAATGAAGCACATACAATTGGATCATTACGAAATTTTGGGACACTGCATTGTCATATATGGAGCAATGTAAGTCTTGTAATTAAATGAAATTGGTAAATCTTACTATGTACATCTATAGAGTATCATCACTAAATACTGTGAGCTGTGGAACGAAATTATAGATCGTTCAATGAATATTTAAGAAACTATATTTCATATAAACAAGACTATTAGTACATTTGGCTAAAGAATTTTATGTATTATTACAATACAAAACTATTCGAATTAATAATTGACCAAGTCCAAGTAGATCATCAGTAATCATTAAACACATCGGAATACTGCAATTGCAGCGCCTAAAAACATTATTATAGCGTGGTTACACTGCTTCAAATTCGATGTTTTAAAACTATTTGTTTACACCGTTTTTGTTTTATGTAGTCAGATGTTTTTTGTTTTGGTTATACATACAAATAGAAAGTTGTGGCTAATTGTGAGATTTTAAAATGGAAATTGTGTGAAAAAATAAATGATTTAGAACAGTTCGCAGTGTATGCAAATAATTCTTGCAACTTGCTACTTTATTCCTGCTACTTATTTTATTAAAATTTAAAAATAAAATTACAATTTAAAATTTACTTTAAATTATTTTGTGCAATTATCAGCTGTTTTATGTTTACCGCTCAACGAAAAAAGACAAAAATATACTAAAAAATATTACTCAGAATCGAATGAAAAGTATTGATACTTTTCGTATAAGTCGATTTTTCATTAATTTAATGACAAATGGAAACAACAGAAAGTATTTAAGTAAGATAAGCTTATATTTCTTTGAAAAATGAGTATAAGAATATAAAGTTTTTAATAATATGAATGTTTGTTTGATTGCTCTTGACTTTTGTTGTCAACTTTGCTACTTTGCGATTGCCCTCGCTGACTGAGTGATGACGACTCCCCTTTCTACTTATTCTGTTCGACCCCTTATTAAGCTGTGTCTCTCTCTTACTTTCCTTAGAAAGGTCTGTTTCATTTTCTTTTCAGTCTTTTGAAAAAAAGTTTTTTGAAGACCAAATGAAAAGGTTGACGGTTATTTGGAACCTCTGGATAAAACTGTATACTATTTCTGTTTATTTACTTATATATAAAATTTCGTTAAGTTTAAACCTAAATACAAAGTATTGGACTGTTTTTATTTATTTATATATAAAATTTCGTTAAGTTTAAACAAAAATTAAGCACTGCATTATTTTTCTTTTCTTTCACGAGAACGTATTAACATATAAAGAAACGAGTTCATATAAATTTATAACTGTTTAGACAGAGCAAGGTGACCACATCTTGGTCACTCTGCATCAATATTGGCGAAAAATAAACAGCTGATGAGGGCACAAAACAATAAACAAAACAATTATGAGTACTGATATGAGTACTTTTAACCGATACCTACTTAATGCTCCGTTCGAAACTATCGATGCCAAAAGTATTTGATATAGAAAGCAAAGTATCGAGTAATTACTTGTATTTACTCGTATCATTTTATCCCTAGTGTCAACAGATATAATTATTTTGACTTGATATTAGCAAAGCATAGGACCGTTTATCAGAAACTCTTTTTATGGTATTGATCAGCGTGACAATCAGAATCTATAAAATTCATCTATCAGTTTGAGCTAAAGGACTGAACTTCGATACAGAAGCAGACTTAAGTGTTTTATCAAAGACAATGAAATGCATAAACTGGACAGAAATTATGTTCGCTCCCTTTACACAAAATGTTAACATTCCAGTCAAAAATTTCATTGAATTTTGAACCGTATAAACTTCTTCGATACTTACTAACTCAAAATTCCAAACGATAAAGATGAGAACTCAATATATCTGAGTGAATTGTCCATTTTATCTAGTTAATAGTCTTTGGTTCTACACTGAAAAGACTAGAATATTATCATACTCTTCTACATTAAGTTGCTGGCACTTGTGTATAAAGTTAGTCATCTAATTCTGTCTCTTGTCCAGGAATGTTCTATAGCAATGTGATTTCGCTCTTGAAAGTGACTATAGAGATATTATATTTTTATTACATTTTTCTCCTTAATGTTTAAAACAGTAAGCAGCATAATACAGATGTAGACAAAGGCTGTTACTTCTTTCTTAGGCTTAAAAAAAGGTGTCTGTTATAACATAAAGCAATGAAAAAGTACACAAAAAAAAAAACACACAAATAAATCTGAAAATGTGCTACAAAGAGTATTTTAATTAGTTCAAGTTAGCGACCACACTGGGCATAAGCTACCCTAATAAACCATTCTAAATAAAACCATTAAAGTAAAAAGTTGCATAATTTTATTTGCTCCATTTAACACTATATAAGAATACTTTTTAATAGAATAAGTCCACAAGAACATTTTTTTATTGTAATCACACTTTTTATTTGATAATTTTATGTAATAACACACAGAAGTCAAACTCACCACAAATGATCAGCGTAAAGTAAGAGAAGACAAAAAACAAGGAAAAAATATTATAGAAACTTAACTTACTAAATGTCAAATGGATTAAAGTCCCACTAAAAACTCAAAAAAAAAAAAGTAGAATAAACTCAAAAAAAATCCGAAAAAATTGTATATCCAATGACTTAACTAAAAATATAATAGTAAGAGAAGTAGGCACCACCAAGACTTCAGAATGAAATTGTATATCTATATAAGTTTACGTTTCCCTGGGATTACTTGTCTTAAACTTATGAATAGCTTTGTGATAATAAATCCAAAGAGAGATTATGAGGACGCCACTCTGTTGTTTGTTGGCAACAAAAATCGCTTGTACGAATATCAAACAAAAACAATTAAGCATAGAATGACCGACTGAACGTGGGTGGTTGGCTTAAAGGGCAATACAATGAATCAAGTGGTTTTTTTTTAGTGGATATATAATATATATGTAGTTTAGCTTCAAACCAAAAGCAAAAACGCATCTCAATTTAGTTGTTCTAAAAAAATGAAAAAAATAAGAAGGCATTTACATTATGACGTGTACAGCTATCATTGTTTTTGGCAAAATTCAAGTTACCAGCTGCTTTATTTTCAACGACCAATGGATTATTTTACCAAGAGGAGAAGAACAAATGAATGAATGAATGGTCGACAGACTCTGGGATTGAATGAACGAATGAATCCGTAAGCGACGACTCACTGTCTGGCCAAAGGCAAAAAGCCACTTTTTGGGATTTTCAACAACAAAATTAAAATAATTAGATAGCATGGCTTCCTTTTACTGAAAAGTTAAATATACAAATAATTTACACTGAAAAAAATCTTTCTTTAAAAAAAATATTATAAATACCATCAGGACAAAAACATCATATATTGTAGTATTACAATAATTATTATCATAACATTAATTTCTTAATTATACTTACAAATAAGAGTAATAAAATTTAATTTAGGAATTAATTAGATTCACTTATCACTTTCAATGTACCTTGAAATATGAAACTATTTGAAATTTATCTTCTCAAACAGATGCCCATCATCACATCTAAGTAGAATTTTCTCATCAGCAGCATCACGTGGTCTTTAATACTCATAGCAACAACAACAACACTTGGCCTTTCATTCTTTAGTTAAGATATTTTTCTATATCTATACCAACTAGAAGGACAGGACACGATAGAATAGGACATTCCTATCTCTGGCTTTTTATAAAGGAGGTTACCATCATAATCATCAACATTATCATCATCGTCATCGTCATCACCAGCACCAGCACAAGCACCAGCACCAACATCATTATTCTTCTAACTCTCACTTTGGCATTGTGAATCTGGTAGCAATTGTTTGCATTTTGAATTGTTTTTCTGTTGATGTTTCCCTTCATTTTCTAGTTTTGTTCTTTCTACTACTATACTACCAAGTTGTTTTGTTTATCTTTGTTTGTTTTGTTACTTGTTCTTCTTTTGTTGATTTATTTTTGTTTCTTCGTTTATTTGTTGGTTTTTGTTGGTAATGTTTGGTTTTCTTGCTCTTTCAGCTATTCAACTCATGCTTTCGCATCACGTGCTTCTAACAAAGCTGACAACATGAACGAACGAACGAGCCAACTATGAAGGAATAGTATGATGATGATGATAATGATGCTGATGATGATGATGAGGAGGTGAATAAATACATAAAAGTGGAAAAACTAAAGAAAAAGTAGCAGCAAGCAAAGGCAAAAGCAAAAACAAGAAGAAGGACAACTAACAGGAAGAAATTGGCGCCTGTCTTTATATTCTACTTAGAATGTATTGTAAAATATGAAGACAATGATGACGATGATGATGATAATAATGACGATACTGATGATGATAATGAAGCTTAGAATAAAACAAAAAAAGGGAACAACCCTCTTATCATCATCAGTCAATGTTTTGTTTATTTTAAGTGTATTGTTTAGAATTGAAAGAGGAGCCTTGTCCCTCATTTGTGTCTTCCTCATTTAGGTTTTGTCTGTTATTGTTTCAAAGTCTATAGATTTATGTGTCTATTTTCTAATGAAAATGTTCGTCACTTTTTTGTTTTATTTATTATTTGGTTTTATTTTTCTATTTTATTGTCATGGCTTAATTAAAAAGTCATCATCATTGCAGCTGCGCTTTGCATTCAAAATTCGACAGTGTTGCTGTTTCATAATTGGCATTATTATAACTATTATTATTATTTTTTTTTTTGTTTTTAAAAATTCTATTCTATTGTGTATAAATAAAATATGCTTATCATACAGATACAGCATTATAGCAGTGTACTATACTCCTTCCCTTTAGGGTTTCACATCACTACTCTTCAATAACTAAATGTGCCATTTTGAATGTTGTGATTGCACAAGGGTCTTTCTTCTCCTACAATACTATTTACTAAAGTAGAACAAAACATAATAGAAAGTTAAAATTGCTTGTTCAAAATTTTATGACATTTTAAAACTCTGCAACTTCTCCATTATCCCCCAACTCTGTTGTCCCATTACTCTCCCTACCTCCCTGCTAATGTTCAGTGAGAGTAGAAGACCATTAAAATGTTATAAAGCAAGCAATTTAAGTACTTAACTTGATATCTTCCAATCTTTGGCCCATATCCATATAAGCGCACATAAAAATGTTTTCCTCCATCACCAACCATCTTAAAGTGGAAGCGGAGACATTAAAAAATTGCTTGTTTTGCATATTAAAATGTTGTGGTATTGAAAAGAAAAACACACAAAATGCATGAAACTTTTCTTTATTTTGTTATAGACAACACAAAAAGACACATAAATCTATGCATTGATTTTTTTTTTTTTTTTTTGTCCTTTTTTCTTTTCTTTTTTTCATGGAGAGCAGAAAAATATTCATAGATATTAAAGGCAACAACATTCATTAAATATAAAGTTTAACAAAATTTAAGAGATCCAAAGAAAGACTTAATAATGTTATTATTTAATGATTTAGATTACACTAGATATCAGAGAAGATGTTGTATTGTCTCTTTTGCCAAAAAAAAAAAAATGAATGGATATTGATTGGTTGAGATGTTTGTCAAAGGCGAGTTGAATGATTTTTAAATATTTTTCTAAACTTTATATGTAGTCACTTTCACACCTGACTCTTTTCAATTTTTTTTACTCGTAGATATTTGCCTAAGTATTTCTTTGGGGTTTTTCGAATTTTGTTTTTGAAAATCTGTTCGGTAGTTTTTCAGTTTTACGCGAACAAACAGACTCTTTTTATAATATGCATAGATAATCTATATATCTATCTATCTATTTATCATATATTGTATTAATTTATTAAGGTTTCAGGATTTGATGAATGAGGATATTTGGTGAGATGGATATGTGATTAATTTGGACGGCAAGTTGTGCTCTAAGAGTTTTGTTCTATTGCTGCCAATTTCTATGTAGTCATCCAAATGGCGTTTGATTGACAAAATATTATCATAAAATTGGCAAGGGGGACGGCTTTTATGGCCAGGGAGGTGCTGGTAAGTGTGTGTCCCACTCTCAATTGAACAAGTTTGATGTTCGCAAGGTTCTGCGAAATGGATGGGAGTTTTGGAAGGATTGATTTAAAGCAGTCTCTAAGAATTTCTTGTTTACGTTCTATGCCTGGGATGATTGTCAGACATGAAGCACAACCCTCTTCCTTTACTCCAGTAGCAGAGACTTAAAGTTAAATAGATAACTCAAAAATATTCAAATTTATTAAGAATAATACTTCATATTTTTAGCTCTTTAAATTATAAAAATTTTAATAAAAATATTGTCTTTAATCCTTCAAAAGTTTTATGTATAAATATATTTATCACACAAAAGCACACACATCATTAGTTTATATAAGTAAATATTTGCTGTTTCATTTATCAAATGTTTATTTGTTTTTGAATTCCAAAAAAGTTGCACTCAACTAAAAGCAAATATAATTTCCCAACAAATTTAATTACATTGCTTTTGCCGTGTGTTGCCGTCATTACGAGGGGCATTCGAAAAGTGCTTCGTCTTACATTATACAATAAATGATGTAAAAAAAAAAGAATAATCGGTTATTCGATTAATAGAAATGAGCAGTTATTAATTGTAATTAATCGTTGATAAATTAATTGATTAATCGGTGATTTATTCGGTTAATCGTGGGGGAATTTTCGCTTAATTTTAACCATTATTTCCATCGATTTAACCGATTACTCGTACTTTAATGAATAATCGTGCCATCACTACATCTAATCAATCTACTTTTAAGTAAACATATCTTTGAACCGACGCTCTTATATTTATAATCATTTCAAATAGATCAGGGTTAGAAATAAGTTCAATATTAATTGTCCTGGTAACCTTAGAATATCTTCTTTGATTAGGCCTACCACTCACAAGAATATGCGTAAGAAGCCACAAGATTTAACAATCTAAGAGGTATTAGTAACTAAGTGAACAATCATTTCCAAGATTCTTTAAGAAGGGGATTTTAATAGAATTAATCTCGCTACTTGGAATCAAGGAAGGAGGCTCATCTTCTACTGCTGGTCATCAGGAATATGTAGGGCTTCGAACAAACAAAACTTAGCTAGATATGACAAATAAGGAACATGATTAATTATTTTGAAGTCCAACCCATGAGTGATCTAAAGAATACATGGACGTGCAATAGACCTTTGCATATGAGAGTGCTTTCCATTGCTTATCGCTAAGCCTCAATTACATACTTGACTAATTGTTTTACTCGTATCTATTTTAAGAACAATATTTAAAAATATATTAGGGTTTTTGCGAAGTCATATGTACTGTAATTATTTTCCACATAACATTTCGGAGCTTCATAGTTACTGAACGCCCCTCCTAAGTAGAATTTCATATTTACATTGCCTTAAATTCTTTTTGTTGACTTTTATGTACGCGTAATTATTGTGTCAACAGTTTCGCCGCGACACTTCATGACGTTTTCTCTTTTCTTTATATAATAATTTTTACTGACATTTGCCACTTTTGCTTTTTTTCTAACGCTTTTTAATCCTTATGGTCCTAATAACCAGTTGAGTACATAAATGCAAACATATAAACACATCTACCCAGATACTGAACACTCTTAAATTGAGGTAACTAAACTCGAACAACCAAATGACGACTCAGTGACTGAATGAGTGGCTAAATGACTGACTGACTGACTGACTCCCTTGACTAAGCAGTTTTTAATGAACGCTCCCACATGCATAAACATAGTTTCGAAATAATGCTAATAATGCTCGCTCATGACTCCTTCCTCCTTTTCATTTCCATAGTTTCAATTTTACCTGTAGCATTTTTTATATGCTTAGAAACAATTTTAATTTTTCCTGGTATAATTTTTTCCTACATTTTTTTTTTTTTTAATATCAGCAAAAGTTTCATGTTTAAGTATCACCCACTTGAGTGGGTGAGCACTTATAATTTGCATTGAGTTGAGTTGAGTTTGTGGCTTTCGAATTACTTTCAAGTATTTAAATTGAATTTTTCAATTTATTTCTATTTTTTTCCTGGAAAGAAAATGAAGTGATTAAAGTGAAACTCTCAAACTAATGTAGGAGGTGGTTTCCATTAGCCATTTACAGGAACTTTAATTTGTTTATTACAGAAAAATGAGTTGGAAAATTTTAAATCAAAACCAAATTTTATTATTGTATAATTTTTTTTTTCTTTCATTTTTGAATTTTCTCATTTTTAAACTTCTAACTCAACTCCTCTTTATGTTTTTACAAGTAAATGAAAAAGATTAAATATTTTCAAAGGGTGATAATTATTTGCAAGTGTGAGTACACTTATGTTTATCATATTAATTAGAAAATTTAATTGGATTTTGAAGTAAAATGAATATTTAATGTAAGAAAACAATACGCGCAAAAGAACAAATTTACCATGATGTGATGAGTTAGGAAAATCAAATAACCACAAAATCACTCAAGTAACACTAATTAGAATATTTAAGTTGAATTTCTGGTTAAATTAATAAACGTAAATGATGACAAGTAGTTGAATTGTTTAAGCTAACAGAAAATACAATTTTCTTCTCATTCTACTGAAATTTTCATTACTTTCATGTTTAACGATTTTATTACAATTATTATGAATTTTCAATTTAAAACCAATTCTCAAGGTAATGTGTTATAATTAATAAATTGACAACTTTTTGATTGCACGGAGCTTTCTTTTTACCATACGCTGTACATTTGTCGGAATCAGCCGAATCGGACCACTAGGTGGGTTACCCCCCCTACAAACCGTGAACCAAATTAATGTTCTTATTAGAAAAACTTATTTGTTTTTTGCACTATTGACTTGAAATTTGGACACTAAATGTCTGGCCCATATCTACCAACATTCTAAAATTCACGACTCTCGAACCACTAGAAGGGGCGTGAAGAACATTACAACTTCGGCATAACCAAAGTTAGTATTTTTATTTTATATTTTTTTAATGTAGCTTTTTCCTTCCAATGTTTCTTCAGTTGAAAGAAAATCTTTGATGTCAGGTTGTGACTAAGTTGAATGTAAGAGTTAGTTTTTCTAGTAGCAAGCGCTCCTAGCTTTTACCCTACTGACTCATTATTATGGTATATAACTTATTTATTTAACAAACTTTCAAGTTGGTCATTGTATCGCCTAATCATGATACGGAAACAGTTCAATGTGACACTTCTATGCACTCAATTTTTCATTAAACATGGTGGGATCTACTAAGATCTTAAACCAATTCAAACTGCATAGAAATAAAAAAAATAAAGATTGAGTATTACAATGAATTGCAAACATTCGCTCAATATACATCCTTCAATTAATACACTTGTGATTTTCCATACTTACGAGATTTGATGAAGGAAAATAATCATAAAAAACGAGAAGAATGACAGAAGCGACTTCTACCTTGAAAGTGTTTGCTACAACACAAAATTCGCAATTCAATTCTAAATTTATTTATTTTTATTTATTTACAAAGCTTACAAATATTGATTTATACCATATACAGTGTGAGCTTAAAAAGAGAAAAAATTCATCACAATTCGTATAAACTTCTTACTTTAGCTCTCTCATTACCATATTTTTTTTTTTTGTTTGAAATTTTGTCTCTTTGTTGATAACATCAAAGTTAAAAAATTGTCTATCCATTTATTGAATTCATTTGCTTATTAGTTACTTAATTCATTTTTTTATTGTGTTTCATTTTCATTCAAACATTTTTTATGAATATTACTTTGTTTCTGATACATAAAATATAAAGACCATCAACAACCTCCGACAATGATTTTCCTATAAAGACTCATTCATTTTATATTTCCTCATCCTACTCCTTTTAGCATTTGATGTTATACATTTCCTTTGAAATTTAACGAACAAAAATTTGCTTTGAATATTTTCCAAATACATACATAAAAAAATCATGGTTTTTATATAATATTATTTATATAAATATAAAGAGAGCTTTCACTCCTCTCTATTACGCCAAACAATTAATGATAATTGTGGCTAAAGAAAAAAATAAAAAAAAAATATGGAAAAAAATATACAACTACAATATATTGTATATACAAAATATATATATTGTATAAATAAAGCCATCAATGAATCTGCCTGGGGATCAACTCAATGCTATAAGCTTATAAACTTCTGTTGTTTTTTTTTCTTTTTGTTGTTGTTGTTTTTTGTAGCATGAATAGAAATAAACTAACGAAAGCGAAAAAATGATAAAATAAAATCACAAATAAAATATCAAATAAAAAACAGCACAAAAAACATCGGTTCTGACGAAATTTAGATGCCTTTTACAGCATAAAGAGCTTGTCAATATAATTATTCATGCAGTTTATTTGGCAGTTTATATTAAGTATCATTTCTAGTTAAGGAACATACAAGATTTCCAAACTCAATGTCTTTCTCTTTATATGGATGGTGTGCATATCGATATAATATGCGGGAATGATGTATTAACTATCCTATAAAATACAATAGCTTCGTAATGCACTGATTTTGTATCGATTTTTGTATAGGGACACTACATCTTCCAGTAATTGAGAAATATTGATTGAAATATTTAGAATTATAAAGAATTTTGTCACATCCATGTACAATAGTAAAATAATTGCCACATCAGATTTTCATTAAGTTCGCTATTTTCAAAATGTCTTTTTTAGGGTTCCGTACCCATAGGGAACTAACCGGACCCTATTACTAAGCTTACAATGTCAGTCCGTCCGTCCGAATCGAACCCAATTCTCTATGATGTCATATAAATATGTCATATAATTATGTCATATAAATATGTGTCATATAAATATGTCATACAAATATGTATGTCATATAAATATGTATGTCATATAAATATTTCATACAAATATGTCTGTCATATAAATATGTCATATAAATATGTCATATAAATATGTCATATAAAAATGCCATTCAAATATGTATGTCATATAAATATGTCATATAAATATGTCATATAAATATGTCATATAAATATGTCAAATAATTATGTCGTATAAATATGTCATATAAATATGTCATATAAATATGTCAAATAATTATGTCGTATAAATATGTCATACAAATATGTATGTCATATAAATATGTTATATAAATACGTCATATAAATATGTCATATACATATGTCATATAAATATGTCAAATAAATATGTCATATAATTATGTCATATAAATATGTGTCATATAAATATGTCATACAAATATGTATGTCATATAAATATGTCTTTTAAATAAGTCATATAAATATGTCATATAAATATGTCATACAAATATGTATGTCATATAAATATGTCTTTTAAATAAGTCATATAAATATGTCATATAAATATGTCATATAAATATGTCATATAAATATGTCATATTTTACGTTGAAACAATTCAAATATTTTGTATTTGATGTCTTACCAAACATCATACTAAAGTGATAAGTATTGCTTTTTATAAATATTAGTTTAAAGTGTACAAATGAAGAATAAATAGAATGATTATATAATATTTTAAGCTGATTTATTTGGTGTATTACCATAGCAAAACAAGATAAGTCGTTGATTTTTATATATGTATACATTATATGGTACTTTATAAGAATGGGTAATTGAGAGACCCGCAAAAGAAGCAGCAGCTTATACAACAATAACAAACAAAAATACTAACAAAAAAGCTGTTGAGCGGATTAAAAAGCAAATTTAACAAACAAATCCAAAAGTAAAAAAAAAAGAAACGTAATTTGCAATTGTATAATTTGTTGTAGTATGTAACTGCTAAAGAGCCCTTTGCATTATTTTGATAAAGTTATTCAATATGAACAGTGTGCATGCATTACGTGGTGCATCACCCTTCCTTTCTTTCTCCCATCATTTACGTGAATTAATAGAAAAAATAAACTTATATTAAAGAAAATTCAATTTAAGTTTTTTTTAGCAAACACAACTTTTACCATACATTCAACGCAAAAGCAAAGTGAGAAACTTCAAACACCTTCATTGTTGTGGTCTGTGTGTGTGTGTGTGTGTGTGTGTGTGTGTGTGTGTATTTTCGCGTGCACATGTCGCGCCTGCAGGTATGCAACGAATTACGCACATATTCACTGTGCGTATACTTAATAAAATATATTTTGAGCTTCTGGCGCACAAACACACACGCGCAGAATTGCATGCAAATTAAAAACATAAAGAAATTATAAAGTAGTGAAAAGATTGTGCAAAAGGACTTGAGCCAAAAATTGTTAAAAAAAATTACAAAAACTTACTTAGAGTGAAAGTATGAAATATGATGACAAAGAAAGAAAAACAAAAGAAGAAAACTTATAACAAACAACTTTGTTTTTCTTTCTTATTTTTCTTGTTTTTTATTTTACCATAATTTAATCAACAACTCATTTAAATATTAAGCACCTGAAATTGCAGCAAATTATAAAAGCTTAAACAGTCAAGAAAGAAAGATACACAACCGCTGTGCTGCCGAACAAACAAAACCATAAGCCTCATACAACAAGCAGCAGCAGCAATTTATGTAAACTTGCCACCGCATGCCGTGCCACGAGCGGCACAGATGAAGTCATTTAGCGGCTCAGCCACCAAATGTGACCTTTTTATTTCTTATTCTTTTTTTTTCATACCTTCATCTTCCATCCTGCTGAGACATCTTTTGTTGCCTCTTTAAGTTCAAGTCAGCTTATGTCAGGCTTACTTTACATTATTTTTTATTCCTTGAAATAACAGAGAGTCATATTCTCATTCTAAAAGGGAGTCCTTTTCTTTGTTACTTGTTGTTGATGATGGCGACAACGGCTGTTTCTGTTGCTGTTGATTTTGCTGCCGTTCGCCGTTCTGTTGCTTCATTTAGGCACCACATGTTGAGCATTATTCAGTTGATTCCTATGGAGGAGGCATGGCATATTGAAGGGTGTGTAATATTTTGTTGTATAGTGTAACAAGACACAGCATGACTGATTGTGTCGAGTAAATGAATGAATGAATGAATGAGGGAATGAACGATGTACTCTAACTGTGCGCAACTACACTATTTAACTCAAGTTGATGCCAAAATTTACATAAATTAAATTACTTTACTTACTTTCAATGGCCAAGTAGCAGCAGTAACAACAAATTAAATATAAATGATAATCTAATAAATTGGTTACTTAATTTCGCATAAGAAGGCGAGAAAAACTGAAGTTGGATTACAACATGTTGCGTGTTTAAGTGATTGATATACAAAACTAAAATAAAAAACTGGGGACAGGTGACGACCAAAGGAAAACTTAATTGTTGTAAATAAAAATAATATGCGATGCTTTGAAGGGCATGTTCTGTGTAAGTTCAACATGTTGGTGATGCCTAACTTTTTAATTCGATTGATATGAAATTTATGCATTTTGTTGTAGAATACAAAATTATACAGTTGCACGGCACAGAGATATTGTAAAATTAAGAGACGATTAATATTTTTGGCCAATTGAACATTACATTCAACTCTGATGAGGCACACTTAAAGTTGTTGCATTTGAAATCTTCAAACTTTAATTTAATAATCCTGTGATATAAAATATTTAATATGGTTCATGGGCTGATGCTACTTGTTGGAAATCGAATGATTATGAGTTAATATATGGTTGCATATGATGAAACTATGTTTTCAGTTTGCTTAAGGAAATGTTACCATACATTACACTGTAAGCATCTCTCTCTCATCTCTCTCTCATCTCTCTCTCATCTCTCTCTCTGTCTCTTCTCATTAGTGTAAGCATATTATGTACCTAGAGTTATTGAAAATAAGAAAATAAATAAACTGTCATTCTTGTGCTGACGATCAAACTGTTTACAACATCAAAAGTGGAATAGATAAAAGTCTTTCAATATTTTGTATTAAAATTTCACACTAAACTAGCTGAAGCGCATTGAGAGCTCCTTAGATTGTCCGCAAGTGGCAGTAAACTAGCGCTAATGAAACGCCTACATATTGGACCCTTCGAAAAAATACAAAATAGAATGTGAAGACTAGTTGTCGCACCAGGAGTTAGGACTCATACGAGAAAAACATGAGCCTGATTATGGAGCCACATAATGAAGTGCAGCCATCATAAGAACAGAAAACTGTCTATGTCATCGCTCAAGAAGCAAATGAATAGGATTTGAGAAATTGCATAGCCGACTGTGTGCATTGAACCAACAAAAATATAAAAAATTTCAAACGGAAAACGAAATGTTACGCGCCAAGCAACAAAGTAAATGACAACGTCGATGCTATGCCTGCGAAGATAGCAGCCAATGAAAACGTAAACCAAAAAGAATAAAACTTCGACACAGCAAAAATACATAAATAGGAGTTTATCAGATTATGTTTTGAATTGCAGATATAAACTAACCTCCGACATCTTGCGATATAGTATGTACCTTTCTCTAAAACTAAATCCAAGGTATAGGCGAAGAACAAAAGAATTTGAATGAATTATGTTATACTAAAATTTTAATTTCAAAATAATATCAATAACTTCATTGATAAAATATGTATCTATTCTACCATGCTTGGTCAAGAACTCAACTTATTCTTATGCTTTCGCATCTTAATCATCGGAATTTGTTGCCATAGTAACTCTTCCTGAAGTCTTAGTTAGAAGGTAGAATCTTCTACGTACGAGACAATGATGCTTTTTCTGGCATAATGCGAATATCGGCGGGAGTCCTACAAGGGAGTGTACTGGATCCTATCTCAAACATACTTTATACGAAACATCTTCTGGTTCAGGGTTCTGGTCAGGGTAATTGGTCATTGAATACACAGGTGGAAGATCATAGTAGTAAATAATGATAAATCGGACCATACGACATTCACACTAAGGTGCGCCACTTGGCCTCCAATCGCCATTAAAGGCGAATATCCACCCATTGAGCAATTAGTCTTATTCTGGATAGAAGGCTTAATTGCCATGAGCTTATTTAGAAGAAGGGGAACCAATTCATCCCGAAAATCTGGAAAATTAACTGGCTGCTAAGTCATGAGTCCCAACCCAGCTGGTCAAAGAAGGAAAACGACGGTACAGTGAGATTCATGCAATCAGACTGGAGAATCCCCCAACTCACTTGCTTTGGACAACAGCCTTCAATCCAGAATACTAATATGAGAGCATCCACTCGGACTCTCCTTTCGTTTCCCTCTTATCTAAATATAATACTCTAAGCTGATGTCTAACTGTCAATCTTCTTCAAGATTCATGTTATGTGTAATTTTTTCATTTATTAGACATACTTGGACAGATGGTAAACACTTATTTATTTTTTAAAATTAATGTCTATTTGGATGCCTCCTCCCAATATTTTTCCCAAGCTCTTTCATTTTATCACTCTTGCTATGCTTCATAAAATCTTTTGATTTGTTCTCTTGTAAAAATGAAAATACCATAAAATCATAATGAATGAATGAATGAAATCTAAAAATTATATTATAAAATAAAAGAGAAGAAAAGAAAAGAAAAGGAAGTAATAACTTTCAAATAATAATTGCTAAGAACAATTTCAAAAAAAGAAACAAAAGCTTAAAACGTTGAAAATTGAAAGAAAGGAGAAAAAAATGAATATAAAAATAAAAAATAAAACGAAATGCGATTTCATTTTTATTTATGTTCGCAATTATAATAATTATTTCCGCATCTTCGCATCGCATTAACGCACTGAGTCTCTTTATTCTCTCCCTCTTCACATTTCTCTTATCAAATACACCACTAAATGATTGCTGAACACTGTCATATAATCATACATAGTGAGTGAGATTCACCCACAATGCTTTAAAAGACATCTTTATCTTCGTTTTTACTTACGCAGCAATTCAAAGATTCTTTTTCACTTTTTTGTATTTCTTTGCTAAAGTCGGAAATTTTCTTCATTTGTGCGCATTAAGCGCTTTTTCCGCTTTTCTCACACACACACACACACACACACACAAAGACACATTACTTATACACACATACATACATTTAGCAAGGACACAGGAAATGTTCAAACAAAATAAAAGCATATAAAAAAAGTAAATTACTGAAAAATGAAAGAAAAATACTTACTTAAAAGAAAAGAAATGTGTGTGTGTGGCGCCCAAATTGAGAAGAAAAAAGAGAGAAATGCGCAACAGCATCGCAAAAGAAACTTAATAACTCAAACTGTGAAAACGAGACTTTCAAGTGATTTGACTGCTTCATTAAATCTATTTTTCTTTTGCATTTTTAAATTCACGAAAAATGTAAAGAAAAACCACTAAACCAACGAAATAGGAGCATTGCATACGCTCGGGTGCACATCGAAAACGATCACAATCACCACCACCACCACCATCACCATTACCACCAATGTAACCAATGTAGCAAAGCCAATTTTCGTAAGTGTTCACTTGTACTAAAGCAAACTTTTCACACACAACTTGGCCAATAATAATGAATGAAAAACTCAAGCTCAACTCAATCGTGCACTGCACTACATATTAGTACTGCTTCTGCTTTGCTAGGACTTGATGTTAAATATGGCCTTGTCTTGCCATTGCCTTTGCTCCACTTTACTGATGTGCCTTATGCACCTCCTTACTGTTTGCTTGCCAGCTTGCCTACCAGCCTGCTTGCCTGCAGCCTGCCTGCCTGCCTGCCTTGTGTCCTGCCTACCTTATGCCTTCATTGCCTTGTGGTTGTGGGCGTACATGACTTTCGATATGAAAGACGCTCTCAACCGGAAATGTCAATGCTGCTGCAGCAGGAACAGCAGCAATGCATTTCCGTTTCTTATGCGCTGAGTGGGTCCTTGTTCCCTCCTGTCGTTCATATGCCGCATGTGTTCATCCATTTATATTACGATGACTGTCGGTTTGTCATTGTTCTTACTCCACACACAAACACACCAACACAAAATCGGAGAAACATTGCTGACGTTTGCATAAAATGAAAACAAATGCGATCTTTGCAATTTTGTTCATTTTTCTTCTTTTGAGTTTTCCTTCTGCTTTGACTTTTGCTTAAGTCGCAACACGAAAAGTGCCGAAAGGCATGAGTCAATTTCTACAAAATCGATTATTATAAATGGCGAATATTTACCATAGTATTGAAGTTTTTAGTGAAGCAAAATATATGAACTTCTTCAGTACTTAGGAATATGGATATCAGGCAAATTTATGTTTCTTTTATAACATCAGCACACCCCATCACTTCACTTCACTTCACTTATTGTAAATTAAATTGTCTCTCGAACAATTAGGTATCCTATTTACATAGCACATCTGACTCATGAAATAAGTTTTTTTCTTTTTTTTTTTTTTGCTTTAACTCACTTTCAATCTACGTGTATTTCTCAGGTTCACTTACTGCTCGTGACTCCGTGGGCTGTAATAAATTTTCACACTAAGCTAAAGTGTAATTCTCAACTTCACGCCATCCAAACATCCACATAAATAGAAAATATACACAGGACTACACAACAAGCTACGCTAACTGAGGCATAAATAATTTTTAAGTAGGCAACACTTAATTTTATCAGCAACACCTTTTGCCTGCTAATCAGGTTGATCAGTTCGTGCTTTAATGAGTATTTCTGCTTATTTTGCAGTTAATTAAGTTTTCAATGGTTCTTTTTTCACTGCACTGTACTGTACCGTATTATTCGGAAAAGTTTTAAAGTTTAAAGTTTTACAATATTCATTCACTGAAATGCAAAATTTTAAACTTAAAATTTTAAATGTTGATGTTGATTGCAAAAAAATATACTTTATTTTTGGTGAATTTGAAGTCCTCAACCTTATTTTATGTGAAGCTCCAAAAGATTTGAAAGAGTTTGTCTGACTGTGAGTATTTCCAAAATTATTGAAATATGTTAGTAAAATATAATACAGAAACTATTCAGAACTAAATATTAGTAAATATTATTGATTTGATTCACACATACGAGTAGACCATTCTTTATATGTGGGTGAATCCAGAAATCCAATTACACCACTCTACAGCTAAAGGATCAAAGAATTCGGTTTGGTGAGTTGTAACTGTGATGCATCGAGGTCAGAGGAGAGGGAAGCGCCGTTATTTTGACTTTGTTTCGCTGCAATTTCTTTGTAGTATAAATTTACTTGGAAAAGCTACGACATTCATTTGATTTTTAATCGTCAACTCTCGTCAAGATCTATCGATTGCGTATATACAAAATAGAGGTCTAATAAGGTTGAAAAGGCTTCTTCTATTGATAAACATAAAAAACCACATGACAGAATGAAGTCGTGCCGAGAACGTAAAAGAATGAAGGCATCCGAGCGGATAATATTAAAGAATCGCAAGACCGCTCGTTGCCCGAGTTCATGCTCAGCGAGTTTAAATTGTATTATATCGAAACTTCTTCAACAGCGCTAAGCAAAACCTGAATTTATTTAACAAAAGTTTCGATGAGACTTATCATTAATAAAGTGTCAACACAGTAATAATTATTATTATAATTTGTTTAATTGATTTTTTTCCTGAACCCGACAAAATCCGAAGGACTTCCTTATGTTTAAAAATAATTATGACATACATGAATTTATACGTACAAGAATTCACGGAAAACACACGGCCACGTCCACGACACAGCTACACCCCATTTTTTAAATAAGTTCTTCTACTATTCCTTAGCTGGAAAAACCAAACTAAAGCAAAAAAAAAATAATAAAATGTCATCAATAGTTTAAAACATGAGTGGAAAAGATCTACCGAGACTTTCATAAATAAAATTTTGTATAATAAACTAGCGTACCCGACCCGGGTTGGTTCCTTTTTTAGCATCACTATACCATATTCTCTCTGTTACACTTTCAGTATCAACAAAGTGGTATTTTATTTAATTTTTTGTAGGGATTGTGGTTGTTTGAATATCTCAGATGTCGGAAACAGGAACACATATCGGGATCAAAACTATTCTATGTTCAAGCCGGGAACCAACCATACACATTCTTAAAATTTCAATATAATCAGATAAACGGTATGGCAGCGCATAACATACAAACAATTTAAAACACTAATATTTATATATACAGATAAGATAAGATATAAAATCTGTAATAACGTGTCATTATTTCGCTGTTTTGTATTTCAGTGTTCTATTTTTGACAGTTCACGCGTGATTCATGACATAGTCAGTTAGCATTGTCATTTCATCATGACAAGACTTTCACCTGAACAAGTCTTACAAAGTGGACCTTTTGAAGAGATGAAGGAAGCTCCGTTCTATCGTTAAATGATTACGAACTTTTTTTTTGCCCAAAATGCATTAGATGAACCTAGTCGACATGTGGTTCCAGTAAAACGGTGCTAAACCTCACACAGCAAGTGAATCGATGAGCCAATTGAGAAATGAGTTTCTAGAACAATTTATCCCGCTTTATGGACCAGTGAATTGGCCACATAGATCGTGTGATTTGACGCCTTTAGACTATTTTTTATGGGGATACGTGCAATCACTCGTCGAAGCCGATAGTTCAAACCCAATTGCAACATTGAAATACAACATTACATGTGTCATTAGCGAGAGAGATTCCAGTCAATATGATCGAATTCTTCCAAATTCTTTTGTTTTTTTTTTTTTGTTTTTTTTTTAATTAAGAATCGGAATCTTAAATAATAACCTATTTCTAATGAATTTAATACAATTTGGCATAATTATCCTGGAATATATTCTTACTCGTACTTATTCTCTCCTGGTCAAAGTCTACAACAATTAAAATTTGAATACAAAATGAAGATAAATTTCTTTCTGTCTACTTTTTCTATAATTGGAAAAAGACCATAAAATTAATAGTCTAATCACGTTTACTCTGCAAAGCATGTTACCTACATACTTCTGTACTACATACATATTCAAATATTCGTCATAATGGCAGTAGAAATCTCATAAAACGTTTAAAAAGAAATTTTTGATCTAAATATATTTCTATTGCCAAGATACATAAGAATGAGTGCAAACATTTCGGTATGTAAATCTTCATCATACAAAACCAAATGTTGACCAAATAATTGTGTGTTTGGCTAAATGCCAAGACACGTTGACAATTTTATGCCACTTTTGGCGAAATAATTCAAAATTAGATGAAACATGAAACAAAGATGCTTCAGAAACGATGATGATGATGATGACAGGCAAAAAGTCATTAATGTTTATAGAGCTCAATATGCTAAAATTCAAATTTAAAAGCATTTTGGTGCTCATAGAAACAACACAATAAAGCAATGCATCTCCGAGATTGCTCTTTATTAGAAATATGAATGCATTGCATTGTGTGAGTAAAATGCGATGCCATAAAACAAAATTCCAGCAAAATTCCCAAGTTGCAGCAAAATGAACAATAAAGAAGAAATTGTATCGCTTTACCAAAAAGAGAACGAAATTCAGTAGTAAGAAGGCATCTGGCAACTAGAGAAATTTCGACAGAAAAATACAAAACAAAGTTTATTGAGAGACGACCCCATAAGAGAAATGGTAGATAGTTAGATAAATGGTCACATGCATCAGTGGCGATGTGGTACAGCTAGCAAAAGAAGAAGGCCAAAGATTTATACACACAAATACAAACTACTATTGTAACTAACTGACTGACTGACCTCCCGAGCCAGTAGTGAGTGAATGAATAAAAGCCTAAGAACAGTTGAAAAACTGCAAAAAGTCGGAAATTTTCAATTTTAAGCTTTAACGAGCATAGAAGCAGCAAAAAAAAAAAACAACTCCAAAAGCCTTAAAAGTGAGGAAGGCCAAAAGAGAGAGTGTGTATTTTTCTTACTATTGTACTTGCAATTTTCTTACAGAATAGCAAACCAACTTGCAACGAAAGATATCAAGCTATAGTAGTGGTACAAGTACTAAAAAGCTACTATTCAAACTAAAGTTTGGGGTAGAGAAACGAACAATTGGAAGGAAGAATGAGCAAAACTACTTAATACTATTGAGCAAAAGAAGCAAAAGTAATTTATTTCCTTTTGCGGTTTTTAACCACATTTTCCACTTTGTACTGCACTTTGTATTGCATCGTATCGGAAAAAATAGTAGAAAGAAATGTTAAAAGAATAAGGAGAGAATCGAGGTACGCATGTGGAAAAAATAGACTACAAAATATGCCTCCTTTGGGTTGGTTGCACCACCATCAGAAATGAACAGACAAAATATATTTCACAGTTTGCGTGCTATTTTCCTTTGCCTTCATTCGACCTTTCAACAAAAAGGAAGAAAGAAAAAGAGACACAAAAAATAGAATAAATATTCTATGGCAATGTATAGAAGAAAGAAACGTTGGTACTTCGACAAAAAACGAAGGATCAAATAAATTTGTGTACACATTTCTTTTTCGATCTTCCTTTTACAATTCTGCAAATTCTTTTTTTTTTTTCCTTTCTCTCCCAAATACTAGTAATAAAAACCTACTCTCCCTCACTCTAACTGTCAGCGAAATTGCATTTTAACCTCAACGGGAAAAAAATATATAAAAACAAAGATAAAAATAACCCAACCAACAGCGAAGGTATTTCCAGGTTTTTACCATAACCACCATCTATCCATGATATTATTCTTGTTGTAGTTGTTGCTGCAAGACACAAATTGCTTCGTTATTAAGTTATGTGTTGCCGCCAATGTCGTTCATATCAGTTAGTACTCGTTATAGTAGTAGGCAGGCAGGCATGCAGGCAGGCAAGCAGGCAAATAACGAATGCAGTAAGAAAAACCAGTTGAAACCAGTAGCAACAGTATGGATGCATAGCATAAGAATGCTTTTTATATGCGAAATGTCATCATAAGTTTTCGAATGTTTCAGATAAATGGCTTTTGATAATGCAGCCATCCGAATTATTTGTCACTTTCGGTTTTTGGTTGCCATATGTAGCAAGCAAAACATCTCTAAAGACATTTCCTTCTTATTGTCTATGATACAAAAACAAAAAGCTCAAAAGTATGCAATATGTTTGTGACTTAAAGATATCAATAGAATAGTATCAAACCAAACCTTTATTAGAAAGAACCAAAATATGACAATTTTGAGGGACAGCGTAGCTCGCTGTAGCAAACTTAAAATATTATTGACAGATTGTCAATAGAAAAAACAGAAATTGGGATTGAAGAATATGGGTGACAAACCAATTGAAAGTCCAATATGAACATCTGATGACTCCATGATTCCGAGCCACAGCTGTTCTGCTTAACTCTCTTTGAAATGTTGGTTTTGTTGGTTCATATGAGAAACCAAACGAATCAATCTTTACATCTTTGTCTCTTCTTTAGCGTCTTTGTCTCCATTCCGATTTTGTCAAGCTAAAAACAAAATTTTATAGTGAAATCCAACATTCTAGTGGAATTTCTTAGCGAAATCAAACATTTTAGTGGATTTTTTTCTATTTTAAGTTTTTTATTTTAATGGCTAAGTCGTAAGTAAGTATAAACGAATAAAATGTCGTTTAAAAAACCGAATGCATTTAATTAGAGCAATGTTGATTACATTCAACAGCTTTATTTTTCAAACGATTAAAAAAAAAAAAAAAAAAATAAAATAAAATAAAATTGCGCATTCACAAAAATTCTCAAACTAGGTTTCTTCTGAAACTGGGGCTTTGTCCAATGTGATTTAATAAATAAATAAAAAAGAAATTTTTGGTTTAATCTCCATGAGATTATTACTTTTAAAACAAAATATCTATATTTGAATCAGTATCGGCATAATCAATATGATGAAGCAAAACAAAAAAACAAAAAACCATGAAAAATATAATTGAAGTACACAAAATCAATAAAGAAACGCAAAAATATATTGTAATAAAACTGAATTCAAAATCATTTGTGGATAAATTTTACGACCTCAAAATTAAAATATTCTAAATCAAAATACAACAATATCTGAATATATTACATCAGAAAATTTAATATTTAATGTTAGTAAATAATATAAAAATCAATATTATAATATATTAAAAACAAACAAATTATTTAATTAGAAAACAAAAGATGATACCGGTATAAGATTTAAATAGTTTCAAAGGATAGAAACCAAACTCCAAGATTTCAGTTATAAATGTATAGATAAAACTTTTTTAAACAAATGATGCAATATTAAAATTCAAAACAATAAAATAAAATAAAATAAAATATACCAAAGCACAACAACTGTTCATATTGAATACGACGATACTATTGGAATATCAAACACCATTTAAAACAAAATCTGATGATTAAATAAAATACTAAATTGATAATTGGAAGAAAGCAGAAAAAGTCATAGATTACAACGTTGATATTTTTTAGCATTTTTGCACAACATAACCACAAAGAGAGATCCAAAATCTAAATGCAATGAAATTTGAAAATTTAATATAACAAAAAAAAAAAAACATATTTTACGAATTTTAAAATAATAATATATAATTTTAAGTTAAAAAAAAAATAAAAAAATTCAAGAAGAAAACATATACACAAGTGGCATTATGTCATAAACGTTTCCTAAGACGCCCAGTAGATAGGATAACAATTCTAATGATGGAATCATCATACATCAAAAATAACAAAAATAAACAAGTAAAAAAAAAAAAAAAAAAAAAACAGTTGAAAACGATATTGTTGTAATTACACTTACTGTACTTAAATTATTAATCATACAAACATCTACAACAATCTCCGATTAAATAAAAAATTAAATTGGTTAAATTAAATAAACAGCAAAAATCAGAAACAAAGCCACAGAAACGAACTTCAAAATCTGAATGAAATAAAATTTGGAAATTTGATATAAAATCTTCCTATTTTTTTCTATTATCAACATGAGATTATGTTGCTTTAAACACGAAATCTGCAATTGTATCAGTATCAGCATAATGAAATAAAATATTCCATAAAAATTTAAGGGGCACCGATAACAAGTAGTTTTTATTACTCGAAAAATTTAATTCTTCTACCCAAAAAGGAAAACAATGATAAATTCAAGATTTGTGTAAAACGAGTTTAGATGAAACTTTTTGAAATAAATAAAATATTGAAACTGAAAATAAAATAACAAAAAAATAAAAGGTCTTATTATTTCATCTAAATGAAAAATTACAATTTTATAAAAATAAATAAATAAATAATATAATAAATAAAACATGGCGTTTTAAAGATTTAATTTAATAAAAATCAGAAGAATTCTTTTAAAGACGAAAAGAAGTAATATTCTAATTTAAAAATTACAATCATAGAACACAAAAAAAAAAAAAAAATTATAAATAAGAAACAAAAAAATATAATATATAAATATAATTTTTTTTAAATGGAAATAATATTATAGCTTTACATTTAATTTCCAAACATAAATATAAAGTAAATATTTATATCATAAAAATAAAAGATCTCATTATTTCATCTGCAAGAACACTTTATTAAAATGAGGGACCAAAAAATGAACTAAATTACCGCTTTGTTTTTAATTCTAATTTAAACAAAAATCAGAAGGCAACAGACTTTTACGGAAAAAAAGAAATTTAAAATTTATAATCTAAGAAGAAGAAAAAAAAACTGCTCAAGTAATCCTAGTCTTGACAATTATGGGGTTCAAAATTAATATGTTACAGGAAACAAAAAAAAAAGAAAAAAACAAAATATTAATATCAAGGCGCTTAATGTTAGTTTTAAAAATCAGAAGGCAGTAATGGAAACCTGGAAGTACATAAATCAATTATTTTTTAGAAGGAAAGAAATAAAATGTTTAAAGAAAAAAACAATATATATATAAAGAAACTTAAGAAGCAGAACACACAACGAATATACAATGAATATTTGTATATGAATTCGATGAGACCTCAATAAATCTTTTTGAATCAGTTACAATTTCTTATCATTGTAAAATATAATACGCTAGTATTTTTTAAAATAGTGTAATTAATATATTGTATTTAACAGCAAAGTATTGTAGTATTTTCAGAGAACGTTTTTTATTCCAAAACTAACATATTATATTTTATTAGATACTAGCAGTCCCGGCGCGAGTTGCTACTCCCTGGCAAAATTTCACTAAATCGGAATGGTAGTATTTATTTTATTCTGTTCTGGCTCTAAATTCAAAATGAGATCTTTAATAATATTGATATGTTTGACTTGTTTGTTTTGAGCAAATATCTCAAAGCTTTACATGCAAAATTTAATCTATTAATTCCTTCCTTTTTCTGTGTTCCGAGCTCGACCAAGCTGTACTCAAACACTTTTCAGACTCTTCAGGAAATTGCAACAAAATCAGTTAACCGATTTCAGAGTCCATAAGGGATTCCAAGCCACAGCTGTTCTGCTTAACTCTCTTTGAAATGTTGGTTTTGTTGGTTCATATGAGAAACCAAACGAATCAATCTTTAGCGTCTTTGTCTCCATTCCGATTTTGTCAAGTTAAAAACAAAATTTTATAGTGAAACCCAACATTCTAGTGGAATTTCTTAGCGAAATCAAACATTTTAGTGGATTTTTTTCTATTTTAAGTTTTTTATTTTAATGGCTAAGTCGTAAGTAAGTATAAACGAATAAAATGTCGTTTAAAAAACCGAATGCATTTAATTAGAGCAATGTTGATTACATTCAACAGCTTTATTTTTCAAACGATTAAAAAAAAAAAAAAAAAAAAAATAAAATAAAATTGCGCATTCACAAAAATTCTCAAACTAGGTTTCTTCTGAAACTGGGGCTTTGTCCAATGTGATTTAATAAATAAATAAAAAAGAAATTTTTGGTTTAATCTCCATGAGATTATTACTTTTAAAACAAAATATCTATATTTGAATCAGTATCGGCATAATCAATATGATGAAGCAAAACAAAAAAACAAAAAACCATGAAAAATATAATTGAAGTACACAAAATCAATAAAGAAACGCAAAAATATATTGTAATAAAACTGAATTCAAAATCATTTGTGGATAAATTTTACGACCTCAAAATTAAAATATTCTAAATCAAAATACAACAATATCTGAATATATTACATCAGAAAATTTAATATTTAATGTTAGTAAATAATATAAAAATCAATATCATAATATATTAAAAACAAACATAAATTATTTAATTAGAAAACAAAAGATGATACCGGTATAAGATTTAAATAGTTTCAAAGGATAGAAACCAAACTCCAAGATTTTAGTTATAAATGTATAGATAAAAGTTTTTTAAACAAATGATGCAATATTAAAATTCAAAACAATAAAATAAAATAAAATAAAATATACCAAAGCACAACAACTGTTCATATTGAATACGACGATACTAATTGGAATATCAAACACCATTTAAAACAAAATCTGATGATTAAATAAAATACTAAATTGATAATTGGAAGAAAGCAGAAAAAGTCATAGATTACAACGTTGATATTTTTTAGCATTTTTGCACAACATAACCACAAAGAGAGATTCAAAATCTAAATGCAATGAAATTTGAAAATTTAATATAACAAAAAAAAAAACATATTTTATGAATTTTAAAATAATAATATATAATTTTAAGTTAAAAAAAAAATAAAAAAATTCAAGAAGAAAACATATACACAAGTGGCATTATGTCATAAACGTTTCCTAAGACGCCCAGTAGATAGGATAACAATTCTAATGATGGAATCATCATACATCAACATAACAATAACAAAAATAAACAAGTAATAAAAACAAAAAAAAAACAAAAAAACAGTTGAAAACGATATTGTTGTAATTACACTTACTCTACTTAAATTATTAATCATACAAACATCTACAACAATCTCCGATTAAATAAAAAATTAAATTGGTTAAATTAAATAACCAGCAAAAATCAGAAACACAGCCACAGAAACAAACTTCAAAATCGGAAAGAAATAAAATTTGGAAATTTGATATAAAATTTTTCTATTTTTTTCTATTATCATGAGATTATGTTGCTTCAAACACGAAATCTGCAATTGTATCAGTATCGGCATAATGAAATAAAATATTCCATAAAAATTTAAGGGGCACCGATAACAAGTAGTTTTTATTACTCGAAAAATTTAATTCTTCTACCCAAAATGGAAATACTTCAAGATTTGTGTAAAACGAGTTTAGATGAAACTTTTTGAAATAAATAAAATATTATTTCATCTAAATGAAAAATTACAATTTTATAAAAATAAATAAATAAATAATATAATAAATAAAACATAGCGTTTTAAAGTTTTAATTTAATAAAAATCAGAAGAATTCTTTTAAAGACGAAAAGAAGTAATATTCTAATTTAAAAATTACAATCATAGAACACAAAAAAAAAAAAAAAAATTATAAATAAGAAACAAAATCCCCAAGATATAAATATAATTTTTTTTAAATGGAAATAATATTATAGCTTTACATTTAATTTCCAAACATAAATATAAAGTAAATATTTATATCATAAAAATAAAAGATCTCATTATTTCATCTGCAAGAACACTTTATTAAAATGAGGGACCAAAAAATGAACTAAATTACCGCTTTGTTTTTAATTCTAATTTAAACAAAAATCAGAAGGCAACAGACTTTTACGGAAAAAAAGAAATTTAAAATTTATAATCTAAGAAGAAGAAAAAAAAACTGCTCAAGTAATCCTAGTCTTGACAATTATGGGGTTCAAAATTAATATGTTACAGGAAACAAAAAAAAAAGAAAAAAACAAAATATTAATATCAAGGCGCTTAATGTTAGTTTTAAAAATCAGAAGGCAGTACTGGAAACCTGGAAGTACATAAATCAATTATTTTTTAGAAGGAAAGAAATAAAATGTTTAAAGAAAAAAACAATATATATATAAAGAAACTTAAGAAGCAGAACACACAACGAATATACAATGAATATTTGTATATGAATTCGATGAGACCTCAATAAATCTTTTTGAATCAGTTACAATTTCTTATCATTGTAAAATATAATACGCTAGTATTTTTTAAAATAGTGTAATTAATATATTGTATTTAACAGCAAAGTATTGTAGTATTTTCAGAGAACGTTTTTTATTCCAAAACTAACATATTTTATTTTACAGTCCCGGCGCGAGTTGCTACTCCCTGGCAAAATTTCACTAAATCGGAATTGTAGTATTTATTTTATTCTGTTCTGGCTCTAAATTCAAAGTGAGATCTTTAATAATATTGATATGTTTGACTTGTTTGTTTTGAGCAAATATCTCAAAGCTTTACATGCAAAATTTAATCCATTAATTCCTTCCTTTTTCTGTGTTCCGAGCTCGACCAAGCTGTACTCAAACACTTTTCAGACTCTTCAGGAAATTGCAACAAAATCAGTAAACCAATTTCAGAGTCCATAAGGGACATACATACAGACAGTCCAAGGTACATATAGGCAAACTTAGTTTCATTTATATAGTAATATACATAGATTCCTAAGAAGAAAAACTCTCAATAATAGTAATAAGAATTCGAGAGCTCGACCACAATTCACTTATACGAGGATTGCAAACAAAAATTTATTTTCGAAATTGGTTTTAATGGTTTTCAAAATATTCTCCATATATTCAAAATCAATACATTTTATATGCGTTTGAACCAATTTTTGAAGCACTTTTCCCCACTTCAATTGAAGCAACACCAAAAACATAATTTTTTAAATGCATCAACCGCTTCTTCGGGTATGGAAAACCGTTGACTACGTAATTTATTTTAAATGTGCAGAAATAAAAATAAATCATTCGGTACCAAATCAGGTGTATAGACCGGCGGATGATCCATCAATTCGATATATTGACTTGTCAAAAATTCATTTGTTTGAGCTGATGTGTGGGAGATCGCAATGTCGTGATAAAGAATGATATTCGCTTGCTATTCTCAAACGCCACATACCGAAGAAACAGGCAACCATTTGCTCCAATGAGCTTGTTCCGCGAACAAGTTTTCTTGGATTTTTCTCTTCTTTGAAGGCCCATTAAGTCGATTGGTGTTTTGTTTCAGGCTCCATGCTTCGTCACCTGTTAGTTATGATGAAAAATAATGAAATTATCGTTTGTAAAAGTCAACAGTCGCCTAGCAACATTTGCTTTTGCCAAGGCCAGAAATATAAATAGCAGCCCTCGTATACATTTATTCGTTTATTTAATGTATTTATCATTATAAGATTTTGTTATCTAAATAAACGTTCAAAAAATGTTTAGCTACACTTTAGGTTTCATCTAAAGAAAATCTGTTCAAAAGTTAATAGCATTTCCATTAAAGATAAATTTTTCAATTAAATAATGACTAACAACATCTACAACAAAACTGAAGACAAAAATAAACAAATAAAAAAACATTTTAATCTAAACAAGTTAACTTTAAGTGTACATGTATTTTGCCAAACACTAATGATGTTACCTTCTTACCATCTTAAACATATTGTAGATAATTATTTCAAAATATTGACCGTGTTCTAAAGTTGCAATGTAGAGCACGTTCTCCATCGCCATGTTGTATGATGTTGTCAAAGTTAGTACTACTTTTACTATTTACTTACTTACCCACTTACTTTACCCTAAATGGTGTTGATAATGTTGATGGTATCAACACAAGAACAAGATACTTTGCCAACTGTAAACTGCAAATGCATTTCGTTGAACTAATGCAGTGGCAAAGTACACAATAGATAACCCACCCACCCGTAGATAGTTTCTTGAAAGATTCGCGTTGTTAAGTGTTTTTAGACGAAGAAGAACATACAACTCAACGAAACGACCAACAAAGTTTATGTGTATCTGAGCAGCATACTACTAGTAACACCTTTTTCAAGTATGTATATATTTTATTGCAATAAAAAGGAAAAGCATTGGTCAATGTAGGTTAGGTTAAACGAAGCTATTAGAAACTAAGAAAAATGTTCACGAATTAGCACGAAAGTAGTAGCAAAGAGCTACTTACTTTCACTTGTAAATGGTTTTCTAAGAAAAATAGACTACTTTATCCGGACCTATTATACGTAAACTCCTCGTATGTACCAATAGTTGTCAAACGAACAATGATGAAAATAACAAAGAAAAGCATATTGAAAATAAAGCAGTTGTAAAGAAAAGGAAATATTTAAGTCTCACTAAAAATTAGATACGCTTTTATGTACAATATTTTCATTTTAAGTTTCATATTTTTCCAGAGGTTATTATTTATGATCACCATGAATATGTATTTTATCATTGAGAGGTTTTTATGCAATCTACTTTTTTGTAACTCGCCACTAGATGTCACTGCATATGTAAACTTTACAACATTTTTTTCTCATTTAATAATTTAGTGCCACTTGAAGCTCCTCAGCTGCTTTCACCATAGGCCCTCTATGCTTTAATGGGTTGATTTCAAATAAGTTACCTGCTAGACATACATTTCTGACTTCCTGATAAGGATACAACATCAAAAGTTAAATGGTTTTAAACTAAAAAATTAATATAAAATTTGTCTGCATTTTGGTTTCGAGTTTTTATTATTTAATTCAATCGTTTATTAGATTAAATTAAGGAAAGCAGGGGAGCTAGTTTAATATAAAAAATCATCATCTATTTTCTGTATGCTTAAGGTTCTTCAATTAATTTGGCTTTAAGTGTAACAAATTCGTACTAATGTTACAAGTCCTTCAGTCGAGTGCTTGTCGATGTTCGATAATAGTGGCTGAAATTAATGAACCACAGCAAGTAAATGTCCTCACATCATACCACAAAATTATCTAAAAATCTCTAATACTCAAAAATAAGTGGTATCTCTTTAAAACAGAAAAACGCATGGAGAGATGGATGAAATGTCCCATTAATGGTTCTATGCGTTACAAACATCTGACTATATTTCACATAGTGGTAGTAAACGAAAAGTTACTCTTTTTGACAAATGTTTGCCACATTTAAGCAAAAAAAAAATATATATATATAGGTAAGGAAACGATAAAAAAAGGATATGAAAGTGTCACAAAAAAAGTTAAAAACCAGAAAAAAATCTAACTTTGGCTATGCCGAAGTTGTAATACTCTTCACGCCCCTCCTAATGGTCCGAGGGTCTTGAAATATATAAGGTTGGTGGTTATAGTGTACAAATTTCAAGTCAATAATACATATAACAAGAAAGTTTTTCTAATAAGAACTTAAATTTGGATCCTGGTTTGTATGGGGGGGTACCCTCCCTAGTGATGTTTCCGACAAATGTACTGCGTATGGTGAAAAGAAAGCTCAAAATTTCAGCTCTCTAGCTCAAAAACTGATGAACTAGTTTGCATACATACAGACGAACAGACACATGAACAGATAGACGGACAAACGGACTCGTCTCATCGCGCTGATATCTTCTTCTGTATGTTACAAACTTGATGACAAACTTATAATATTTTTCACTGCGTAAAGAGTATAAATATCTACTTACAATTGTAGCAAAGAAGTATAAATTCTATTTATTGTCCTTTAATTTTGTAAAAATAAAAATGTCGCCATAGTAAATGTGTTAAATTGAAAAACATCTTTAAACTTCTACATGTTTGGACCAATTTCTATCATCTTTTCTCCAAAAAAAAAAATTGTAAAAAGAGAAACTTGTAAAATTTAATTAAATTTTATTTTACCTTAAATTTACACTTTTCAATGATTACTATCCGTTGACAATTTTCGTTATTGTCTATTGCAAGTAAATAAAATTTTTATTTTTTACAAGTCAACACAAATTACAAAAATGCAAATTTGAATTTTTCGTATTATTTACACACAAATGAAAAAGAAATTCATATTCCTCTTAAATACTTCTTATGTTATGTCAAAAGCTTAGTTTTGTAGGTCATGTTTTAGGAAAGGAACGACAAATATTTGTGCAGAACATAAGTACGAGTATGTCTGGTATTTTGTTTTACTATTTCTCTTATTCTTCCTCACTTTCTTGCACCCAACACGACACGTGACTAAATATTTGCATAATAATATATGTATATAAGTATATGTATGTATGTATGTATGTAATATGTACTCGTATATGTATGTAGTATGTATGTAGAATGTGTCGTCGTCTGTGAATTTTCTATTGTTAGGCTTGTGTGTTTCTCAAAATGTCTGTGTTTGTTTTTCTGTCCAAACACACACAATTTTGGTCTATATTCACACATACTATATGTGTGATGTGTATGTATGTGGATAAGGAGTACCTTAAATACATTTACATTTACGAATATTATCTACAAATGCACATACTCCTATACTGTACGCCTACCTAAGTACGTTTTTCTATGTGTTGCAATATTACTTTACTTTTTCTTTTTCTTTTGGTTATTTTTTTTTTTTTTTCGATTTTTTTCTTGTTTTGTGGTTCAAATGCAAACACTTTCATTTAAGACACTTTTAAATGCTGCCCTAATCCAGCACACACAACTTGTGCTAGTCGTAAGTGTATTTTTATGTGATTTAATGGACTTTTCAGGTTAGCAGAATGTTATCTTCTTTTACTGATTCCACAAGCGTATTAGCCAAATAACAAAAACAAAAGCAAAAAACAAAAAAAACAAAAAATACAAGAGAATATTGTACTTGCAGAATTGTGTACTTACTTAGTTAGTTGCATTGGAATTGGAAGTTTAGGTCAAAATGTTTTTGGGGTTTTCTAATCGTAGTTTTTCCTTTGAACTGTAATTAAAATGGTATTTTCTTTTTAGTCGAGCTTTGAACACTTAACTTAATTGCAAAACTGGTTTATGTGTGTAGTATGTAGTATTTGTATCTGTGTATGTATGAAAACAGAATTTATATATTCATAGATTACTAAATACAATGTATTTACATACAATCTTTTCCTAAAACTGATATTACTATTACCAACAATTAATTTGCAAATTTCCATATAAAAAAATGCTTTTAAGCCAATTTAAATTGTATTCTCATATGAGACTATGATTCTTCTATTTACCTTGCTTTGGGCTCTGTCGAATTTTTACATTTTACTTTTAACAAAAGGAAAGCAATATAAATCATGGAAATCGTTTAATCTTTTCAGATTTATGTAACCTTTCGGCTACAAAAATTAAAATCTAAAATAAATTTTCAAAGAAATGAAACTGTACAATAAAAATATTGTTAATTATAGTCTATCCAAAGAATAAATGCACTTCTTACTTATATAGCTTAGAACTTATGAAATAAGGGAGAAGAACTTATATGTATAAGACTAATCAACTAAGAGATTAGAATTCACTTGCTTTACAGAATATTACAATTTATCAAATCACTTTGTGCATATTATAAACACAGAAACACGAATCAACTAACGCTGCCCTAAAAAAGCTTCGAAAGAGATAAGCGATCACTTGCAACTTGTATGAGACTGGCTGGACAATTGGTGCATAAAAGTTAATCCGGACTTATGTATATAAGAAGATGACATTCACCCTAAATAAAAGTGATTGTCCGTCTATCATTTTTAATAGCATCAATCATCCACACTCAACCGAAGTTACATACTTAGGAATTTACTTAGACAAACGATTCACCTGGCGGAGACACAAGTCCCTCCATTGGCTCTTAAATCCAAGATCTGGTCTAAGCCTCGATCTAATGGTGTTAATATGTATAAAACAGCTTAATAAAGCCAATCTTGTCATATTGTTTCCAGGTTTGCGGGAACGCAAGCCCATGTAACGTCGACGTCATACAAACAGCATAATCGAAGATATTTCTGCTGACTGGTAAATGCCACACGCGAACATCCTCATCAATGTTCCTTTAATCAAAACTGATTTGCACCAATTAAAGCAGAAATATCACTTCAAACTCCAGCAACATCTTAACCTACCAGCTCGCTCACTCTCACAGACGAGCAGCCACTCGCGTTTACGTCGGAATGGCTTTTCTGCCACATAACCCTGAAAGACCACGCAACACACAGAAGTTTCTTCAGCTCACCACTAAAGGAACTTGAAACTGCGCCAATACTTTTTAAGATTTATAAATTATTGTTAGACTTTGTGTTGTACACAGATTATTTCAATAAATAAAAGTCGAACGCAAAAAAATAATAATTAAATTAACTCGACATCTTCAAAAATTAAAGGAATAAAGATCAATTTCATTTCACAAATGATTTCAACAACTAGAAGACAAGTTAATTGAAAAGAATTTATTGGTTTGTAAGAAAAGTAATTTGACTTTTATTTAGCACGATTTACTTGATAACTCAAAAGTTTATTTATTTATAAATTATTGTTAGACTTTGTGTTGTACACAGATTATTTCAATAAATAAAAGTCGAACGCAAAAAAAATACTAATTAAATTAACTTGACATCTTCAAAAATTAAAGGAATAAAGATCAATTTCATTTCACAAATGATTTCAACAACTAGAAGACAAGTTAATTGAAAAGAATTTATTGGTTTGTAAGAAAAGTAATTTGACTTTTATTTAGCACGATTTACTTGATAACTCAAAAGTTTATTTATTTAAAAACAAAGAATATAATTAAAAATTATACCTTACATATTTTTATTAGCAATAGCGACAAAGGAGTTTAATATTCTGTTTCATAGGACTGGAAAATGATGTGAAGAACTATTTAATAATTGGATTTTTGGTCATTCGTAAGAAAGTGATTGAGACTTGAGCTTTTAATGCAGGAACAAAATGGGTCAAGTGGTGATGCGAAACATAAGTGTCCATGGGTTAGTTTGGTATGACCTAGGTGACGCCATATAAATTGTATAATGTCCAGTCTTCTAAAATCATCAGGTAGCAATGAGAGGAAAATTTTGTCTGAAAGTTTGTATCAATTTAATGTTGCTTGATGTAATCCTGTGTGTTGTAATCTAAAGTGAGACTTTATGAAATTGACAGTATCTTGTGAGGAATATTTCGGGGTTTGTTAGCAGTGGAGAGATAGCAACTTGTTTGGCTACCTTGTCAGCCATTTCGTTGCCAATAATGAGGCAAAGACTTGGGATCCACACTAAAATAATTTTTGAAGTATTTCGGATGAGAATATTCCATTTGATCACATCATTTAGTGTGATATTAGAAATAGATTTGATTGAAGAAAGGGAGTCAGCAAATTTACCTCTATTAATTTTGACAAATAATGCAGCTTATAATTTAGAACCGTTTGTGTAAATGCAAATATAGTTACTAAGTTCTTCTTTCAAGTTTTAGAAAAGTGCTCGAAATTGGCTGGTGTTGGTATGTTTGAGTTAAGAAACTTATGAAAATAACAGTTAATAGCAATTGATTCATTCTGTGAAAATGATTAAATTGACAACGCAAAAAACTTAGTTACTAGAGCATTTGCAATAGTTTAAGACTTCATTTTTCCATAATTTCATATCATTATTTCAACAATTAAAACATTAATTTTATAAAAACAAATAGAAAATATTCTTTTATTCAATTCAAATTTAAAATCTTATTTGTAGAAGATATAAAATAAACATATTACAAATGTTAAACTCAAATTACAAAATGGTTGTACTATCGAAGGATTATCATCTATTAATTTGTATTCTATACTAAAAATTTTAATTAAGTGGTCACTTGTCATTTAAAAATGAAAACGAATTTCGTATTATAAAACTTTAAATAAGAAAATTCCAAACTTTTAATTAATTGCATTAAAAAGTTTCATTTGAAATATTTTTGTTGATCATTTCAATAGTCATAATGTTCTATTAATAAATATGTAAACTTTGAATATTGTAGAATCCAAACTAAATAGATACTCATACTAGAGATATGAAATCCCAATGAGTTTACATAGTATAATGGCTAAATAAAATATTATTTGAATTACTAATAAAATAAACAGCAGTAACAGCAACAGCAACAACAAAAACAATAGAATAGTTTAAATGTAAGTAAGCCCAAACATGCCTCACTGAATGACTAAATGCCTTGCCTACAAACTACTGACCAATAAACACAAAAAACACATCCACATTCAGGCAGCCACAAACATTTGTTGGCAATGTAATGGTTTTAACATACACATAATACTTGTCCCAGTGTGTGTGTGTGTGTGTGTGTGTGTGTGTGTGTGTGTGTGCTGTGTGTTGTTAATCCTGCCTACTTTCTCTACATATATTTGTCCATCCTTTCTGACAGTCGTCCTTGTTGTCGTCGCCGTCGTCATCTGTTTTTATTTGCATTGTTGGCATTAAGCCATGATAATAATAATGGGTCGTTATAAAATCCTCATGCACAGAACTTCATTTATTGCTAAATCAATTATTTATAATTTTGCTGTTGACCGCAATGGTCACGCATATATACTTATATATATATATATATGTATTTCTATCAATGTATAATATATAGTAAGTCTATAGTTTTAGTATGTGTGAATGAAAGATATCATGATGAGTTGTTCATAGTGTGTTCTATATTTTAGCATCGTTGATTGTGGTTTTGCGCTGGGATATAAGTATTATATATACATATAGAATATTGTATAAGTAAAAAACTCCAAATTGCTAAAACTTTATGCGAATTTATTTTATTTTATTTCATTTTATTGTATTCATTTTTTATTATTTTGTTTTAGTTTTTATTGCAAAATATCCCTTTTATGACTTTAATTAACTAACAAACAAATAAAGGTGCAACAAACAACGACAATGATGATGATGATGATGATGAAGGGAAATTACTTACTACGACATGCCACATTTATTGTTCTACGAATATGAATATTTGTCATATTTGTTAGTTTTATCGTCATTGTTGTTATTCTACATTTCCACGCTTACACTCAGTTACACTAGTTTTCAGTATTTCTTCTTCTACAAAATACAAAACAAATAAATAAATAACTAAATTCATTGAAATATATTCCAGTTGGAGTTTTATTATTGAAATGAAAATTTATGGTCGCATAACGACTAAAGTTACAAAATATTTATGACTTTTTATATTGTGTTGTTATTGTACAATATTTTCTTTTATTAAAAAGTAAATAAACAAATATGTATGAAAACTTTCCAGATTTCTAGGTAAATAATGCAATAGTAGAAAACTTAGTTTACTTCATACAAAAAAATAGTCTCTTTGTTTCTTTATAGATTGAACAATGGGTAAAAGTAAAATTTTTTATGAATTACTACAAAATTCATCACATTCACTACTACAAAAGTTTCAGTGAAATTTTATAAATTAAATAGACGATGGACTTTTTCATTTTAAAGGTCAGAATTTGGAGTGACATGACCATGACACCACCTTCTTGACTGTGGTGACGTTTCAGATTATGTTGTTCCTTACACAAATCATGAAAATACATATAACGAATTTTAGACAATTGCGTGAAAAAAGGAATCAAGCCTCCTTTTTGAAGTTTCAGTCTTCTAAGTTGTTTGGCCCTGGAATAATCCGCTTTACTGTTCATACGGTAGCTATTATCGCCAAATCCGACTTAATTATTCATGCAGACTGGTGGGAATCAATGGATGCATGTAGTATTACCTTTCGGTCAACTTCAGAATTTGCTTGTTTAGTGCCTCCTTTCATATTTGTTGTTTCATACTCTGAGTTATTTTTAATATAATAGAACACTTCAGTACAACTCCTCCCAATTTTTGTTTGCTAATTCTCTATAAGAAAGATTGAGCTTCCTATAAGTAGATATTCTTGGTTTTTTTCTTCCGTTTTTATGAAACCTTTTTTAAATAGAAACTTAAATACCAAAAACTAATATCACAATAATTTTGCAGAACCAATCCCGGCACAATTAAAGTGAGTCAAAAATAAAAATGCACACATATATTTTGTGGATGTTGTAAAGAACCCACAAATAAAATATAACTGTAATCGCTTTTACTTTACTTTTTTTCTTATAAAAATATCTTAATACTTTAAAGGTAAATTAAAAAAAGTATAGGAAGATTTGTTAGAACATAAACAACATGAAACTAGTAGTGTCAATTGAGCGGCAGCTTATTTAGTTACGAGATACGGGAATTTAAAATCCTACTTACCTCAAAATATTCATAAATTTTAATTCGTTTTAAGCTTTGATTGGAAAATTAGATTTTCTTTAGTTTATTATAAAAATTTGTTTCTCTTTTCGTTTTTTTTTTTTTATTATGAAAGACTAATAAGAGAAGATCACTCAAGTTTATTAAAGAAATGGCTTTCGGTGAGTATAACCCTAATGTACACGGACCTTACGATCCAGCAAGTTTCTAAGGCAAAGCTGATGTGCCTTTTAGAGAAGTGAATTTGGGTGAACATTGTGGTGTTTAATGGCTTAAACAATTTTGGGCTTTGAGTGGGAAAACCATCGAATAACTTATCTCATTAAAAATTCTAAGAATAGTAACAAACACTCATAAAGGCTTGTGTTATGTGGGATTTAGCTTGAGAACCCTAATCAGTCTGACAGACAAAACTTGACTATCAAAATGCTGATCGACACACAACACGAGAGAGGAACAATGAGAAGAGAACTAGGTGTGAGTCGAAGTGTAACCGAGAAGATGGGAAGACGAAGCATAAGAGACGACGAATGACGAAAAGATGATGACTATAATCTATATTGACTGAATTTGTTTATAACTAAAATTAAATGATACAATAGTAAACTTAATCCTACATACATATTTATTGCAGATGCAGCATAAGGCATTTCCTTTAACTTTCTAATGACGTCGTGACAAAATGTTAGCTTATGATTCGAAGTGCACATAGTATAACAAAACCTTTTTGCCTTGCACGAACCGAAGTTGATGAACTTGTCCTGCAATCTTTCGCAATACAGTCTTTGCATCTTATTAGGCATCACAGCGCTTTAACTATCTATTTGCGAGATTAGTATGATTATTTTTATATGTAATGTAATGTAGTGCCATCCGATTCGTTGTCTTACTTCTCGAGTGTTTCTTCATCTATCATTATATATAAGTAAGTTTCTTCAATTGGGGAATCTTGTGAGTAACAAGCTCTATTTGTTTATTAATGGAAATATATACAGGCGCCGCTGCTTAAATTGCCTTATTTTATTTACCTATGGATTCTTGATAAGCAAGCAAGCGAATGGTCATACGTCAGTACTCCCAAATAAATGTTTATCTTAACATGAAATTAATAAATATTATATGCATTAAAGGTTATTGAGATGAGTCTTCAGTCGCACGGCAATCTTCTCTTTTATATTTAGCATCTCAAGTTATTGATGTAGGTTATTATCTCCGATAAACTTTAAATCATCAACTAGCCAACCCAGAAATTTTAATTAAAATCTCAGCTAAATTAATTTACATATTTAAATGTGAAACAGAATCCCACAGATGAATTCCATGTTTTCATATATGGCAAAAAACATTTTTTACTTTGATAAAAAATCCTAAAAAATAATTGTCCTAGTAGAATAAATGAAATTAAATTGTTGTCATATGCTTTTGATTCCATTGAAATTTTTTTAAAAATAAAATGTTAAAAGTAAAAATAAATTTTCTAGTTGAATTAATTTTTGTTGCGTATTCGTAATGTAAAAGTAAATCACAACGACACACACAGTTAGTTTTTTTTTTTTTTTTTTTTTTTTTGTCTGTATATATATGATATGCTTGCTGTTTTCAAAGTTATTGACAACAAAAATTATTATGTTATTATGGATTTATTCGAAAATGTATGAAAAATTGTTGAGCTGCGCCTTTGTTACCACCATGTTTCGTTGGTTGGTAGTCATTGTTCATTGAATTTGTGGAACTGCTTTCAGATTATTTACCGGCTTTATAAATTTGTATAGAAACCATAAATGCATTCATGTCACAAGCATAGAAATATACTCACATGTACATATATGAGGATATATGTATTTATATATTGTAAATATATTGTACTAACTTAAATAAATCCGCATTAAATGGTGCTTTATGATAAAATGTTTGTGTTTATATTTCTTTTTTTTTTTTTACAAAATTTTTAAGTTAACATCATTATTATTGCGTGTGGTAACAATAATATCGCATTCAGCCGCCAAAAACACACACACACAACCGATTAAAGTTATTATACGCTTCAGTTAGCTTTGGTTTAAGCTATTCTATCTATCTATCTATCTATCTATGTTTTGGAAGAGAAATGAGTTGAGTTGAGGTGTGGTGAGGTGAGGTGAGGTGAGGTGAGGTGAGTTGACTACGTTTTGCTGGTGGTGGCTTAGGCATTATGATGTTTTTATCTCTTATTCGGAAATTTAGAATTATTGTCATGTTTTTATTATGGCAATAAATCCATGTGTCCATGGAGAATATAACAAATGAGCGAGCAAGTAAATCAACGATACTTGTATCTATCTATGTAGTACTTAGTATAGATTCGCTTAATATTATTGTATTTATGCCCATATAGAAAACACGTTTCGACGTGATTTTTGTTTTTAACTATTTTAAGTGTTGTTAGACATCAAATTGTTGTCCATTATTACTATTCTTTATTACCATATTTGTTATTATTATCGTCATGGTCATTTTAATTAGTTTTATTGTTTCATTACTACTACTTATAGTAAATGAAAAATTATGAGTCGATTTTTTTTGAAGCATTGCCTTATTTTACTTTCTAAATTATTATTACATTTTATTAATGCTGGTAATTCTCAATTATTTCATTTCCTTGCCTTCATTTTAATTTAAATTTTTTTTTTATTATTTTATTTTTCCTATGAATAAAAGCTTTTTGTTTATACACTTCTATTAAAGGTTTACAAATTTGAATTAAAATGCAAATATAGTGTAGTAGTTGGAGTTTTATTTTTCCCTAATAAACTAGAACTACAACTGTATCTACGTAGATATATTTTAATTTGCATAACATAGTTGTATCCAAGGCACGCATACTCTTACAATAAATGCACCTATGGAGCGTTATACGCATGAATTATTAAGTAGAGAGAATAGAGAACATTTTACATAAAGGTAGGCAGACATTGTGGCATAGAATAGGCCTTCTTTCTTCTACTCTACTACTATATACATATATACAATAAATGTAAGTGTGTAGTATAAAACACAAGAAAGGCTGTTTTGCATTTACATGTATATTTATTATAGGAAAATATTTCTCAACTGCTGAGGGCTTGTGTTATTTAAATTGGATTACTTGGTAAAACTTCCGACAAGAAAACAAATAATCATCTATATAGTGTTTTAAAGAAAATTCCATTCTTCTCTTTCTGAAATATATTGTTTCGAAAAGGGGAAAAACTTGTATAATAGAATGACATCTTCTAAATTCCATAGAAAAGTTTGTGTATTAATAATCAATTTGGTGTAAATACTTATGTGTTTCAGGTATATGATTTGAATAGGCTTGCGAATAAAATTAGTTATAAGGTTACCTTATTTTCTCAACCTACAATAATCAATAATTTATAGCTTATACGCTTTATGGATTTTTTTTTTTTTATTTGTAGGTGGAGGTGGGTTAACAAAGAAAACTATTGGTAATCAAAATTGACAAGAAACCAATTACACTCAATAAAGAACAATTTTTCAGTTTTGTCGCTTTCTAACAGATTTCTCAATGGTTCGTTTATTAAACAGGCTCCACTAAATAATTGCTCATTTGGAACTGACCCTGGTGGCAACAATAAATAAGCATGTGCACTGACTGGACATTTTTTATTTATTTTCCACCATATTAAAGGGTGAAGATTTTGGCCATTTTTTTTTTTTTTTTTTTGTACATTCAAAATGGAACTAAGAACTGAGAATTTTTTTTACAAGTATTTATCTTAGATATTCTTTACTTTTTTTTAAACCAAAAGTAACATTTTCTTTAATTTATAGATTTTTTCTTCGTTTTAAATTTCCTCCTACTTTCAAATTCATCACTTTCCTTGAAATCCTTCAAAGTTTGACAAATCTACATTTGACAAACACTTCACCGAGTACAAAAACAATAAGAAACTCTCTACTTCTGGTTACTTTACTACATTTCTTTCATTTTTTGTTTTTACTCAAATCCAACCGCCTTCAAGTGTGTGAAGAACTACGACAAGTCCAACCCAATCCAACCCAACTCAGCTTAGTCCCACCCAGTCCAGCCTAGTCCACTTTAATGCTTACGCCCTTTTTTGTCGCACTGACACAATGTTCTATGACACTGCAATGCAGCAGAGAATAATACTTTCTTTACATACTTTAGCTAGAACCATTTTCTTTGCTGTCTCATTCTGTAATCTAGTGATCTATATAAACCACAGTATAAGATGCCACAGCAAAGAGTTGAAGCGCCATAAGACACGCAAGAAACAAGACAAAAAAACAAAAAGACACAAAAAGACACAAAAAGCCGCACACAAAAAAAACAAAACCATTACCAACTTGAGTGACAAGTTTTGTAAAAGAAACTTGAGTATTTTTTTTTTTTTGCTATTTTTTGGTTTTTTGTGTTCTTTTCTTTTCCAACAGACTTTGATTGCCTTTTCTCATTGCAATTTTTCACTAGTTTTTTTAAGTTGAACAGAGTAAACACTTCAACTGTGAGAAAAAGGCTTTGCTTCGTGGTGCATTGTCATAGTTGTGACCTAAAGATGACAGTTTTGATAGCAAAACCTACATACATATATCAAAAAGACATATTCTTACTTGATGTTTGTTGGTCGAAGAAGGCATAGAAATATCATACAACAACACAGAAAGCATACTCACTCAACTCAATAGAATTGAGGTTTGTGTTTTGTTTATCTTGTCTAACTTGTCTAACTTGTCTGTCAGTCAGTGGACTGCACCAAGAAGACAAGTGCAACACATGACAAGTTGATGCAAAATTGAAAGCATTTTCACCCAATTCCATTTTTTGTTTTCTTCCTCTTTTTCTTTATATTTTTCTTTTTTATAGTTAGTTCAAGTATCCAAGCGGAAGTCATATATATATTCATATGTGTGTGTGTGTGTGTGTGTGTGTGTGTGTGTGCCAAAATGATGGCTTAGGTAAAGAAATAAAGAAAGAAAGGAAGGAAGGAAGGAAGGAAGATAATAAGAATAGCAAACAAGGAAGGAAATAATAAAGTTTGAAATTTTTTCCTAAAGAATAATGGTTAAAATATGTAAATAATAAGATTTATTTTTTCCAATATTTTGTTGACAGTTTCCGTTTCCGTTTTCATTTCATTTTTTATTTAAAAAATATTTAGTTCATATGTAAGTGGATAAATGGAGGCAATCGGAAAATCGACACATACGCCATTTTATATGATCGAAGAACACATTTTCATTATTAAGCAATATTTTGAAACAACTGCGATGATCTTTGAAACTGTGATATTAGTGATATTCGACATTATGTCGTGAAAGTGCTGCTGAGAATCCAGAAACTTCTATTCGATAAATGATCTAAAATTTGACATTTCGAGAATTAACTTCCCATTAGCAACGATCGTTGAATCGTTTAATTGCAAGGACTGTTTTTTAAATGCAATTAATAGTTGATAAATTATCTGATTAATCGGTTAACTGATAGGCACAAAACGAAGGCCCTTCGCCTCCAATGAAATACGTGATGGGCAAGAAAACAAAGACACAAGTGATGATAAAGAAAAGGTCCTCTCCAACCGATATACTTCCTCCAACTCATCGAAATTAACCGATTCAACGCTTTTCCCTTAAACGCAAACAACATTTCAGAAAGTAATTACAGTATCATAAATTCCCCAAACTAAAGTTTATGTTCCTCATTTTTATTATTCAGTAAGGAATGAATGAATGAAACACAATACTTTCGCTGGGTACTTCATTTGTTAACATTTCTTCGTAGCAGTTGCACCTGCTTTGGATAATAATCGCTCTGAGGGTACAGAATTCCCAATTAAAAAGCGATATTTTTGTGAAAGACTATAGAGTTTTGGGTACATGGTTTTCATCCTTTTTCAGGTCTTAACCACTTTGCATTTTAATTCCAATAGTGGAGCATTGAGAAAGAACAGAAAGGTTCTGCAGTGAATTTTCGATTAACCAAATCGAATTAACAGATGGAAAAGTCATATTCGATTAATTTTAATAGCAATTTCCAACCCAACCAATTAAGTAATTAAATGTACTTTCTTGCTCTAATCGTGACAACACTTAGTTGCAACTGAATTCGGTTGGTATTTTTTTCCATTTAGGATGTTTTCAAGTCAAAGGTTTAACAACCATCAACGCTTTGAAGGAAGAAATTGGGAATTGTTTTAATGAAATCCAGCTTTGCATGAGTTTTTATGAAAACTACTTCTTTTATTACTTTGATTGTTTTTTTTTTTTTTTTTTTTTGTTTATTTTCTTTTTAATACAAATTTCAATCGAAATTCAAAGTTCTTATCCAAATTTAAGTTACGTAGTCAAGTTGTTGGTTGGCTGGCTATGGCGACGCATTGAACCAATTCTAATTTAATTAACATCATTACGCTATGAACCAACTAACCAAATGATCAAATGCATATGTGGGAATTTTTGGATGTGTGTATGTTTGTCCTTAATAAGCAACTCAACAACACATACACATCAATTGAAACATATTTGAACTACGACAACAACAACAACAACCACAACAACAACAACATTCCTTTATATGTTGCCAGCTGTTAGCTTATTAAATAATTATGCGGACAACAATACAAAATCGCATTGAACAGAATCAGTCCAAGAATCAGACACAACAACTAAGAAGCAACTAAGTAACCATTATTGGTCAGTCATCTTTAATTGATTAAAGCAACTTATTGTGAGCCACATAAGTACGTGCTTTGATGCACACATTTGTATGTAGTATGTAGTATGTAATAGTGTTGAAAGCTTTTGTGGCTATATAATATGGTATATAAATAAGTATGTATCTATATATTCTATCCTTCCTTTTGACAACTGAAATTCACTTATATCAAAACTAGACTTAAGTTCTCTGATTCTCTCTAAGCTCAAAATCAACTGTTCACATTATTATATATTTTTAACATTTAATATTATCAGACAGAATGTTGCTTTCTGGATATCAAGGATACCTTTCTTACTTATATAAGAGACTAAGCCTACATGAAGGGCAACATTGTAACTTATTTCATTGATATTCTTTCGCTCTCTCTCTCTCTCTCTCTCACTTAAATTCTCCTCACGTAATGTATAAAATTTGTATTGAATGATTCTTTTTGAATTTAGCTCATAAAAACATTATTTTTAGCAGTTGCCTCTGTTACCATGGCGCAGTCCCAGTGGCATAAACTTTCCTTCCACTACCATGAAATCCCGACCGACGCAGTACATGGTCAGAATAAATGTTAAAAAAGAAGAAAAATCAAAGTAAGTAATAATAGAACACAGTAAGAAATAACACCAATTTTTACACTTTCTCACTAGGATTTCCAGCAGCAACAGCATCATCATCTCCATCATCACCACCTTCATCCGCAGCACACAAATATGGCGCATATAATGTGGTCATCGATTTTATTGCTGCAATTGTAATGTTGGTAACAAAGTATTTTTTCTATATTTTACTTTCATATTCTTCTTGAATAATAACACCTCAACAATTCTTTCTACATACTTGTAACACCCACAAACACTTTTCAACTTAAAGGCAAATTGTGCCTGAAATGAAAATGAAATTTTCTTTTTCGCAATTGCATTTTCCATGGATAACTGAATGACTGACTGACTGACTCAGTGTGCATATGCATAAAAATTTAAAGAAACCCCAAAACTTTGGCCATAATGTGGTCTAACACATGTAACCTGCAATTTAGCTTTGCTTCTAATGCTATGGGCAAAAATGAAAAGCTGTAAAATCGTTGAAATGTAACCGAGCGTATTTATTCGTGAAAAATGTTTTTTTTTTTTTTTTTGCATGTAGTTTCTTTCGAAATCCATTTAAATTCGTTGAATTTTCAATGAAAGAATTTCATGCTTCAAATAGATATCATAGTAGCATATTTAAGTATATATTTGATAGTGAATTTACCGAATTTTTTGTTACAGAACTCGAGGGAAATTCTATCAAAATTATATCTTACTGCAACTCATATTTTGATTTAACTTAGCATTCTCTGATTTAAATGATGATCACAAAAAAATCACTAATACCAGAGTATTGAAAACATCTCAAAGACCGAGACAAGCTGGAAAATATACCAGATACTTATTAATTTATTGATTAAAATTAATTATAATACGTTTTCAAATAATACTTAGGATCTTCACTAAATGTTGTAAATACACAAAAGTTGTATTTTGTTAAAGTTGCGCACAGAATTTCGTGAACAACTGTTTTTTTGATGTTGTAAACTGTTTATATCAGCTGTTGTCGCATACACAAATCTTAACAAATAATTGAAAATGACGAGAACAAATGAAATTATTTGAAATAGTTACTATTTTTACCATATGATTGCCCTGAGTTCCCAATCGCAATGTTGGCAACTCTCACTAGAATTAAAATATAACTTAAAACATATATAATGATTCTTTCATCACAGTGAAAAGAAATGGGAACTTTATTTAGATTGCTCTCATAGATTTACTAATTGATAGCAATACAGTTGCTATTTATGCCGATGATACAGCTATAGTTGCTACCTCTTGGTATATCACTGTAAAAACTAAAAAATTGAAACACATTACATATAGCTTCAGACATGATATTTGTCCAACAGTTTCCCTTTTTCAATTTGTTCTCCCTCAATACCACATATTTGTTAACTATCTTGGCTTAAAACTTCACAGAAGACCGACGTGGAAGGATTACATCAAAATGAGATGCCTAAAAATCAGTAAAAAGTCATTTTAGCTAAATTGTCTAATTGGTTCTCATTCCAAGCTTCTCCATGAATACAAAATAGCCCTTTACAAGGCAATCAACCATTCAGCCATTGTGGAGACATGGGGAATCCAACTTAATGACACATCAACAGAATTCAATATTGAACTCTACAAACATTGTATAAGCTATGCTTCCAGAAAGTCTTGTCGCAGCTCCATGTTACATGAAAAATTCAGTTTCGCACCAAGATCATCGCATACCAACAGTGAAAGATGAAATCACAATGTTAGTGAAAGTGCAAATCTTTATGAATTTTCAGACAAATCTTAATAAGACAACAACAAGAAAGAAGGTAGAATTAAAAATATACCAGGGTTTGATCGACATACGTAAGTTGCACACATGTGCAGTGATTGTAATCATATTTCCCAATTCTCTATGTATTCTGAATATGTATGATATGATTACTACTAGTAATCATTTGGAGTTAGAAAATAAAAAATTGAATATGATTCTACTATTCATTTGATTATAATCATTACACATGTCTAGTATATTGGACCATTTTGGTAGCAAAATATGGCAACCCCCTTAGTTTGGGGCATTTAAAAACAAAATATACTTTTTTAAGTCATTAAACAATATATTTTTCTGATATCAGGAATATTGAATCATGTCAAATATCATTTATTTAGTATGTGATGAATATGATCTTATATTTCTGTATAAAATGTTAAGATACTATTTCAAAAATCTGTGAATTTCGATAGTTTCTTTCATGCAGGTAGTTGATAGAATTATGGCCAATAAGAAACGTAAAAGGAGGTAGAGCGGATGCTCTCATCGTCGCCTTCTGAATAGAAGATAGTACTATAACTATTAGACCCCTTTCTATTGTTAATATTACATTATATTAGATTCAATGGTCTTACTTTCTACTAAAGATTTTTGTAACCATACAAAAATAAAATTTATTAATATTTTGCTTTTCTAAACATTCATTGCCTTATACAAATGCGAATTCTCTAGAGAATCTTTAAATGCATGAAAGCAAATCGCAAAATTTCATGCATGAATCACACTCACACAACAAACTTTTTTCCACTTTTATTTGCATTCGTGTGTTCCAACTAATATAAATTTGCTAATGGGTGTATTTCCTGTGCAAGTGTGCAATATCATAAAAAAATAAGGACGACGAGTAACAAGAAGAAAATGTTTCAAATACACATTTCATAGAAAGTACTCTGAAGGGACAAACACAAAATACGTGTTTATCTCAAGTGTTGGGGAAAAGTACAAGCAAAGAAAACCACAAATGAAATTAAATGAAAATCTCTTTATAAGGAAAGTTTTTTGTACTAAGTAGAATGAACTAAATAATTGAGTTTTTTTTATGCATATACATATTACTACTATTGTACATAGAAGATGTGTTTATAAGTAAATAAATGTCTGATGTTAATATTCTGTCACAAACAGCAGTAATAATATAGATAACAATGACAACAACAAGGACTCCCGGTATCTGATGACTTTTATCCTTATTATATTATATTATTAACTAGTAGTTGTTGCTGTTGGCTTTGCCGGAGAAGATGGCAAGGAACAATATCCACAATTACAATAATAACAACGCATTATTTCAAAGTTTCACTTGTGTTTATGCAAATCAGAGTAAACCAATTTAAGGTTTGTATGACATTCACAAATTAATTTAAATTGAGTGATCACCAAAGAAGCTTCCGACCGAAGCAATGGAATTTTGAAAACAATAACAATATTAATAATAATTAGTATTATTATAATAATGATAATGACTATGGTGAGTATCAGTAGTAATAGAATTATTATTGTAATATTCAAAAATCTTAAAATGAGAGAATGTCCTAGTGATATGCATTGAATGAACGGATTCCCTCTGCCTTGCCTCTTCTTCCCAAAAATTTAGTGGCTACTGATTGGTTGACCTGATGATTGATTTTAAAATATTTCTCTAAACTTTATATGCATCTTATTTACACACCTCACTTTTTACGATTTCTTTAAGATTTTGCAATTGTGAATTTAGGGTTTTCAGAATTTTCTCTTTTCCTAAACATTTCCCATGAATCACTCCGTTTATTGGTGAAAACCGTATGTAAATCCGTTCTGTACTTTTTGAGTTCATCGGGTACAGACAGACAGATGCAGTTAGGAGACTTTGTTTTATACTTAATATTTAGTGACAAGAATAAAAATTGAAGGCTCAAATATCGTTTTAGAAAATACTGTTCGTTTAAAGAGTCCTTGATAGAAGCAAACCATTGAATGACCATAAGAAAACATTTTTAATGGGCCACTTCAATTAACCATCGGCTTATAAATTCCCGGGAAAAAACACAACGCTTTGCGTAAAATTCGATTTTATTCATCGGCATAGTCTACTTCAAGAGCGATACAATCATTCCAGTGGGTCTCTAACAATTCTATACCTTTCTAGAAAAGCGTTATATCTTTAACTACAAAATAGGCTTTTATTTCCGGTGAGCATTTTTTTAATGTCTGCGGTCAGATAGAAGTCGCTGGAGGCCAAACCTAGAGAATATGGTGGATGCGGAAGCAATGCAAAGTGTATCATCGTATCATCGTAGCCAAAATCTTGTGTCATGGTGCTTTGTCTTAGTGAAAAATCACATTCTTTCATTGCATATGGGGCCTCTTCTTCGAATTTTCCTAGTTGCAAAGATCCAGTTGCTCTATGTAGCAATTGCTATTGACTGTCAAGACTTTTTCAAAGTAGTCGATAAATAAAAAAAAAAAACAGTCAGCATTCCAAAATACGGATGACATAATCTTGCCAACACTCTGTTGCTCTTTTGGCCACTTTGGGCGTGTTTCACCGGCTGTTGTCCTGACTCAGCGAACTGCTGATTTGACTCAAGCATGTAATGGTGGATCGAAGTTTCGTTCATCACTACCTATCAATGCAAAAACTCTTTTTTATGTTGGAAAAGCAGCTCCAAACGGCAATCCGAATCATCAACTTGTTGTTGTTTTTGGTCTACTAGCAACACAAATGGCACAGACTTTATCTCATAGATAAATCTTCATCTCATATATAAAAATTGGTGTTTTAAATTGTTCGTATGTTACACGCTGCCATATCGTTCATCTGATTGCATTGAAATTTTGTAAATATGTATGGTTGGTTCCCGGCTTGTTCATAGGATAGTCTTGTCACCGTTTCCGATATACGGAATCTTCAAACAACCACAACCCCTAAAAGTCTACTACTAAAATATCACTTTAATTTTCTGTTACTTAAATTGTGTTCTTTTTTGATACTCAAAGTGTAAGAAAGGGAATAAAGTGATGCAAAGAAAGGAAATAACCTGTGCGAAGCAGGTTCGTCTACGTTAGTGCATGATGAAGCCTACACGTTCAATTGAAATATTTAGAGTGTCAACTATTTTCTGCAACTTCACTTTACGATTCGACAAAACGATTTTCTATACTTTTTTGATATGTTCCGCCTCTTTTGGGCAATCAAAGTGTCCTGCATTATCGGTGGCCCAAGTTTTTTGTAAGAAATTCATTCATTCATTTTTTATTCGATTTCAGATAATATTAACATAAGTAATTGGTAATGAACAATTATATAATTTCCAAGATATTGAGTTGAATAATCTGATACTGATGTTTTGATGAAATTTAATTCATATATAGAAATGCTCATCTCAAGATAATAAATCAATAAGCCAATAATACATTTTCTCTCTATTTACATCCTTCATCATTTAAGTTTTCGATAGCTAATTTTATACGATTACATAATTTTTGTATGTACGAGTAAAACTTTTACATCTATACGATTTTCCATTAGTTGACATATTCTTATAAAATATTTGCCATCGGGAAAGTATGAATGTAAGTTTGAGTTGAGTTGAGTTGAGTTGAGTTTGTCTTCGTGTACCATTTGTAATCGATAGTTTTTTACTCAAAATGACTAAGTTAAAAGTTAGGCCAACAAAACTATTGAAACTAATATCATCGTCGCAAACTCAAATATCATTTGTCAGCGCATAACTTCCATTGAGAAATATTCAAGTCTACACACATACATACAATACATACATATAAGCATATAAGTTTATGAGCTGTAACTTGAAGTCACTTTTAGCCTATGGCCTTGTACAAATACTCGTCTTATATCTTTACTTCCTTACGTGTTGACGACATACGCATGTCATAAACATTTACGTGATAATCAGTCATCAGACTCCAAATAGAAACACAAAAGCCATATCCATATTTAATAAATTTATGTGACAACAACATCATTGACTCGAAGACAGTGAATGTGTGGAGTGAAGTGAAGTGAAGTGAAGTGAAGTGAAGTGAATGGCTCGAGGACAAACATACAATACTATACTTAGTAGTATGTTAGTATGAATTAAAGTAAAGTTCGATACTTGAAAAGTTTTTCCAAGTCACCTGGCATGGGGCCAACAAAAAGAATAAGTGGAAAGAACGAACAAACAATATAAACGAGTATGTGAATTTTGATTTATTTGCTTTGTAGTAGTAGCTTCAATCTCTTGTCTTGTAATACTAGGAAAGATGTTTGTTTGTGTGTGCGTGTGCTCATAGTTGGTCAACGTGTTAACTGTCAGAGTCATCAGCGAAACGAAAACTTTATGCTACACATACTAGTACTACACATATGACAACAAGCCTACAATGTTTTTCTCCACTAATTTTCTTTTCTTTTCTCTTTTTTATAACACAATCACTCACTTTCTCCCTTCTTCCCTTGATGTATGTTACCGCAACAGTGACAACAGTTGCTCCTAGACCTACTGCTGCTGCTGTTGCTGCTGTTGATGATGATGATGATGACAATGGTGTTGTTGGATTAGGCATGAAAGACACAGCAACATAAAGATTTAGCTTGACTTTTTTTTGTATCCAACAGAGTTGTCAGGCTGTTCAAACTCACACTCACAGGTACTGCTACACGCGATATCCAATTGACGGATTTTGTAAACGCATGAGTGATTTCTTCCCTTTTCTTTTTTTTTTTTTTTTTGTAGTTTTACGCCATCTTGTCTTCGCTTGATTGACAGCTGCTATATGATCCTTAGGACTGACTGACTACACATACATGATGTATGCATACATACACGTATGCACATATGTACGTGGGCTTAATATCTCTATTTTCGAGGACTATGTGGTATCAAAGTTAGGCAGCATGTAGTTGCCCTTGTTAGGACATCTACTATATTTGATTTGTTCTTTGGTTCCGCGGCATAAATTCAATTTATGTGAGACCACAGACAGTAACACAACTTCGTATTTGCAGATGTTGCCTGCTGTTGTTTCTCTTTTGTAAAGATTGTGATGAACAAATTAAAAAGAATCTGTGATTTTCCCAACAAAACTTTAACAAAATTTCATCAATTTTTTTGCTTTAATATTACAAATCCAATCAACCAACCAAGTATACATTTTAACCAAAGCAAAACCAAACCAAATCAAAACAAAACAAAACTAAAGTAACATAGTAAACACAATATTATCAAGTCAACTTTCATTCTGATAAAAATACAAATTACCCAAAATTGTAACACCAACAACAACAACAACAATTTTATAGTTTGTAATTAACAAACAACAAAGTAACAGCAAAAAAGGAAATATTGTAAAATATTTTACGAGTAAAAACGCTCATTAAAAACAAGTTAAAAATGTCACAACTCAAATATATAAACACACAAACCAACAAACAAACAAACAAACAAATAACAGAAAATAAAAACTATTCAAAATGGCAGATGAAGACGACGCGCTATGTTAAATAAAAAGCTAAATATGCAACAACAACAACAACAACAAAAACAATCAACAACTATGGTTAAGCTAATAATAACGACAACAATAACAGCAACAACGCGAATCAAGGCAACAGCAAAAATCAGCAATTATAAAAGAAAATAAAACAAAAAAAGAATAGAAGGACAAAACTATATGAAAAGGACATACAAAGCATAAAACTTTGGTACTATTATCTGCAACTTTTAGTTCTTCTTCTTCTTCTTCTTTGTCTTCCATAGTCTTATTACTTTTGCTGGTCTCAATAAAGAAGCAAAAGTTGCAACATGAAGGAAAAAATATTGTACCAACAACAACAACAACATAGTAATAGCAAGCAGCAACAATCAAGACTTTTGCTGTTGCTGATGAGATGCTACACTAACATCATCATCCTCAGCACCACTAGCATCAACATCAACATCATCATCGTCATCATCTTGATGATCATCATCACCAACAGCAATAAGGAAAATATTGTACATAGAAGTAAAATGCAGTATGCTTCTTTCTTTCTTTCAAATGCGGCATCGCTGGGCAATTCATTGTTTGATGTAGTAGTAGCTAAAAGTGTTTTTCCAGAATTTTTACTCAATAGTTAAGCATTCCTATTTAAAATTTATACGTTTTTCTTGTGTTGTATAATTGTTGCTGTTGTTGTTGTTGTTGTTTTTCTTGTTTTATTTTAATAAACTTTAGTTTTGTAAAGTTGGAAATTTTCATTGAAGCAATCAATAATATGAGGGGAGTATTGTTCCACTGATTGTGATTTGGTGTTGCCTCCCCGTCGTTGTTGTTGTTGTTAAAGCAATGTAAATGGTTTTATTTCGGTTTTTTTTTTATGAAATGTAAATCAAAAACTCTACACAATACAAGTGAAGTCAGCACAGAAAAATTTAAGGAGAAAGTGTTTATTTCTTTGGAAAGAGATCTTAAAATCGATGCGTCAATGTACTATGGCGAAACATCTTCTCGACAAAAGACACACATTTAGGAAGCAAATCACCGCGGTCGACCTGTCGATCAAAATTAGGAAGGTTCTACTGGCTTCTCAAAAGGCAGCAGTGTACAAGCAAATCATCACGGTCTCCTGGTTATATGGTATACAAGTCTGGAGTATAGATGCAAAGTAAAAATACAAGCATGTCCAGACCCTGGAAATCAAAGCCTTGCGCCTACACACTGGCTTCGAATGGCTTGTTTGCAATTCAAGAATGCATTCTGACCTCAACCTGGCTACTGTTAAATAGCTAATCAGATTATTTTTCGAGATGGTACAATGACCGCTTGATGGCACACAAACCCAGATTAACCAGACTCCTGGACAATGTACTCTCTATAAAAAGGCTGAAGCAACAACACTTCGACGCTTGAAAAGAATTGGTTGACAAAGACTACTTAATTAATTTCGAAATAAGTATGTCTCTAAACTTTATATGCGAATATTGATCCATCAATTTCCGGTGGTTCGATCCGCATCAAACTTAACAAAAACACTCTACAAACTATGTTAGACTTATGTAATCTGAACACTTCATCAAAATCAGTAAAGCGATTTCGGAGTCCATAAGGAGCAGACATACAGGCAAACACACACAAACTTACATACAAATATAGTTCCATTTTTATATATACAGATAGATAGACTCAACTTAAATCTCACAATCCATTTGCAACAATCGCCCTGGTAGGTAGTAGTCTTTTTTTTTTTTTAATTTTAAATCTTATAAAATAAGAAAATATAATAAATAAATTTATACTACATATATACTTAATAGAAAAAACCCCATCTAAGTCCAACAATTTCTTTTGCTCAAACACTTAGTAGAGATTATTATTTTCCTACTTAAATTATAATATTTTTTTCATAACTTCAATATTTCTTCTGTTCTCTTTTGCATTTTCTTCATCTTCAGGTAAATTTCTGCGCACGTTTCTTACATTAGTTAATATTAAAAATTTATTTAAACTGAGTAGATTACCAAGTCTTGGTAAAACTTTTGCATAATGTTTAAAAGTAAAAACAAGAAAACTATCCCAAAGAAAAAGATGCACAAGAAATGGACGCCTATGCTTTGGTTAAAAAGAAGAAAAATGTAATGGAAAGAATGGAAACAAATAAAAATAGTGTTAAGAAAATGAACTGCAGCTGGCGTGACTGCTTAAACTTGAAATCAACTTTAATTGTGGACAACAGCAAAAGCTGCAATCGCTTCAGATACTTACAAGAATATATATTTACCATCAGATAGTTATGTATATATCGAGAGGAGTATTCTCTCAAGTTGTACGATGATCATTAAAATGAAAATTGACTATAAATATATGTATCAACATTAATTCATTCACTTTTTCTCACCGATTGTCAACAAATGGATTGTCCATGGATATCATGGATAAATGGTTTGTGTGCCCCTGAATGTATGCAAGCAATGGTGTGTGAAACACAGCTGCTAGCTATGCTTGTTGTTGTTATTTTATGCATATGTATATGGTAGATATGTGATTGCTTCTGTAGAAAATTATGGTTGTATGAAAATTTATGACACAATAAAAGCGGTAAATATGGCACCGAGTAAGTCGGGCACATGCAGAGGACCGAGGACATTAAAGCATAAAACGAAAATTAATTTTATGCATATTAACACTTATACTCACGTACAATTACATACTCGTATATATATATATATATATATATACTTTCATTCAGTGATCTATATATAGTCATAAGTAATTGGTGGGTCGATCAATAAGTCTTCAGAAAAGATAGAAAAAATACATTTTTTCGTAATTTTCTTTCTTTTTTTTTTTCAATATAATCTTCTTTTAGCTCGATGCATTTAGTCCAGCATTTTTTCCATTTTTTTATCCTTTCCAAATAATAGGTTATCATTTCATCATTTTTGGAAACAGAAAATAGTATTAGGACTAAATCTGAAGAATTTGGTGGATGTGATAGCAGTTCGTATTCCAATTTATGGATTATTGCTATGGCGACTACACACGTGTTCACCGCGTGCATTGTCTTTGCCAAATGCGGCAATTTTCACTCCAAATCAATGTCAAATCTGTTCAAATGCTCTGAATAATAATGGCATGTGATTGTTTTAAGCTTTTTCAAGGTAATCGACATGCATTTTCTTATCCAAATATTCATGTAAAATATGATATACTCAATCAGTTGAGTTCTCTAAAGTCTCAGCCAGGACGAGAACCGATTCTATTTTCAATCGTCCAATTTCATTCCATGGATTTTATCGATGATTTCTGACGCGACCATCTTATTTTGGGCGAACTGAATGTTTAACGACAATTATGCTGGTACGAGCACTTGGAATTCAGTAAACACGAACGCACGAAATTCACCTTTTTCTATTTTTCCAATAAACAAAAGCTTGTTGCGCCAATTGACAATGAAAATGAAACCATGTGATCGATATTACTGAGATTTGAACTGTGAAGAACTTAGCTTAAAAAAAAATTATCAATATTACGTGCGCCATCTTTCGGATTTTCTAAGGACTAATTGATTAACCCACGTATTACTCATATTCCCTGAAAGTGGAGAAGAACATTTAAAAAGTTGCATTTTAACATTAATTCAACATTATCCTATGACTATGACAGACTTAACTTAACTTAATGACATACTTTCTCATATATGAACACATACTAAGTTTATTGTACTCATATATAAAACTATTCACACAACATGTTAGTTTTTATCTTGTTACATTATATTCACTCTATCTCTCTCTCTCTCTCTTTGTGTCTCTTATTCTCTCTCTGGTATTTTATATTTTCATTTTATTTCAGAAAATACAATTTCGACAATAAAGTTTCTTTGTTCTATTTAGTAAGTATATGGTTAAAGTTAAAGAAGAACTTAAACGCTGCTGTCCTCATCACTACTTCAACATTAAATGTACAGAAGTTGAAATAGTGTACTGTCATCATGTCTTTGTTGTGGCAATGACAACACTATGAGATGCAGAGACAAAGGTACGAATGAGAAGGAGAAGGAGACTGACATCTAAATACTCGTAGATTGACAGTCTTCTATTCGGTTCGGACAGACAGACAAATTTGAGTTTACACTTCACTAGTTTATTCTTTGTGAAGCATTCTGGAAAGTTTCTGATTTGGTAGTAAGTAAGTAAAGCTGCAACAAAATCAAGTGCATATTGTACAATAAACTCTTCATCCGAAAGAGTTTAGTATTCTCAAGTACATGAGTTGCATGAATGCACAAAGGAAACTTCTAGTCATCTTCTTCTCATTTCTTTTTTTTTTTTTTTTGTTTTTTTGAGTGTCGTTTGTATGTCACATAGTTCAATAACAGAGTTCGCCACTTGATGCCCCTTGATGTTCTTGTTATTATTGTTGTTATCTCATTGTCTTGAACTTTTTAATTGAAATAGAAGAACAAGAACAAAAAGAAAAATCAAATATCCTTTTCAAGAGTTCTATACCATAGTTCTTAGATTACAACAACGAGAGAGTGAAGTAGTAATCAACAGTTCATTTCAAGTAAATATTTATGAAAATTATGAACAAAAACATTTGATTTTATATTCATGGTGAGTGAGTAACTCTTGACATTGAATAAAAAACTTTGTATCTACATACTTTAATGATCATCATCATCACTAAAGAGTAGTTACACGTATGTACAAAATACTGTGTACAATCACAGCAAAGAAAGGCAATTTTGCTAATCCTTGTTGTCCTTGTCACGTTTAGAAAATGTCATCAAAGATTAGTCAAATTCTTTAACCAAAACCAAAAAAGAGCAAAAGTTTATATCACAGAGAATATGAAAAGTGTGATTCTTCAAAATTGTGAATTGTAAATATTTGTCAAATTTTTTGTTAAAATTTATATCTCAACAAACAAAGGAAAATATCAATTATATTTAAGTTTTACGAAAATTTGTAAATTTAATTTCAAGTTTTGGTATTTAAATTGTATCTTTTTTGTACATTTGTAAATTGTGTAATGTAATGAAAGCAACCAAAAAGAGATTATTATGTCTTTTTGATATATCAAGTGTATGACGAGGCATTTTAACAATTTGAATTGTTTTTCACAATGACATTTTCTATTGTCTTTGGTCTATTATCTTGTCTTGTTATCTTAATTATTGCTTTTCCTTGATTTGATTCTCTCTATTTATTTCTATTTTTTAATGGTTGTTGACTGTCAACAGAGAAATGCATCAAAAACTAATGAACCAGAAGAAAATAAATTTTACTTTTTGTGGTTACAAATTGTTGTCATTCGGTATTTAAATTAAATTAAATTAAATTAGAATAGATAAAATAAAAACAAAACAAAATGACAATTTCAATTATCATTCATCATGAATAAACCAACCAAGATACTAGAAATGTTGATGATACTCGTACTTTTATGGACATTAAATAGGACATTCAACATAGTTGTTGAATAAGAAAAGAGCAAATCTTATTATTCAAAAATAAAAATTTCAAATTAATTGACGTTAAGAGCAAATAAACCGAAAATAGTATAAGGGAGATAAACTTAAGATTATTAAAAATTGAACAATTACTTTATAATATTTACAAGTAGCCGCAGAGGAATGGAAATGTTTTTCACAAGAATAAATTTATAATATTTTATTTTATTAATTTTATTCACAATCTCTAATTTATGAACTACGCAATTTAAGAAATTTTCTTCTAAAAACAACAATGAAAACATAGTTAGAAAAATTCCTTATATATAGATATCTTTCACAAAGACTTATAAGCATTCTTACATCATACGCTTTGTAAAAAAAAAACATCTTACAATTTATTTTTATCATAAACTAGTAGTACCGGCACCCGTTGCTGCTCCCCGACAAAATCAGCTTTGTACGGAAATGATAGAAAGAATATTTATGTTTTTGTGACTCATAATTCAAAAATAGTTGAGCTACTGGTTGTATATTTAGATGCCTATGAAGACACTGACACTTATAACGGCTGCTGTGTAAATTAATTTCATTAAAGACTGTATGAATCTTAAGATCTCTCTACATTGAGTGATGTTTCGATAAATTGTTCTTTAAAAATACACAAATTTTCCTGAGATTCTTTAAAAATTTCAATTGCAGTTTCATGAAACGAGAAAAAAAAGAGAAACAAAACTTAAGTTCACTTTTTAGGGCGGAGTTGAGAACGAGACCACGGGCCTCTAGTGATCCACCTTAAAACCTTGTTTTGTCAATACTTTAATTTCCTTATCTTAATATGCGGCAGTAATAGTTATTTGAAGGGTGTATTTTACTGTTAATAGTGATTTTATTTGAGAATGAATATTTTCCGGTTGGGCGCAGCATCCGATTTAATCTTCGCAAGTCTTGATTGATTTCTTATGTGCACAACAGAATTAAACTGAGGTTACAAACTTTGAACTCCTTTAGAATAATCTTTGAGCCGTATGCAGTATCTGGACAAATGTCACGCCTCAGTAATGGTGTACACTATTTAAGCACTTGACTCAAACATACATAGAATCGCTGCAAGTACTCGTAGTAATTGTTTATCATATCCGCTGTTTCTGTGGGTTAGTTAGAATTGAACAGAATGCGTGTGTCATTCACACGAGTATTCGGACCATTACAATGAAAAGACAATTTTCAATTCGAAAAAGGATGATAAGATTTGTTGGAATTAACATTGTAAGTATACCGGAGATACCGAGCTTTATCATTAGCTTTATATTTTTTGGTATGGTGATTCTTAAATACACAATTTAAATGCCAGACGCAAGAACACACAATTCTATGATTCTAATCAATGAAGTTGAATTCGAAAGCACTTAGATTAGTCAAAACCTTTATACTTTATAACAATGACCACAACGACATTCGGATGCCTACAGTTATGGACGAAATTAATTTGCACAGAAGTCGCTAAAATTATAGGCTAAATGTTCACTCAAACCCACTTGCAGCGGCGCTTATGCACAAAGAGTTCTCAAGGAGACTTAAAAGTCTTCTCCCTTGTAACCCTTCGACCAGATCTGCATAGCCATAATTTAATTCCAGTTAGCAAATAGTTTAATCATAAGCTGTTTAATAGGTTAGGTTTGACAAAAATGTACCAAATTAGTTTTAGTAATGTATGCTGTATTCATCATTAAAAAAAAAAAAAAAAACAATAAATCGACAAAAGTCTTACAAAATATTTGCTTAAAATCATTTTATTCAATTTATTATCAATTATTGTAAAAAAGGAATATTTACAATAATTTAAATATCTGTCGATATAAATATTTGCTTTTCAAAAAACAAATACTGAAAATCTGAAATGAACTTTACAATAAATGAGAAGTAATAAAAATTATATTATTAAATTCATATAAAATAAAAATTCTGAAATCAGTAAATAAAAGCTGGGTTGCGAATGGCAATTTATTGACTAAGAGTAAATATACACACTATAATGACTTCCAGGTAAATTTAAAAGACAAGATGCATGTATTTGTATATTTAAAACAAAAAAACACAATAAATAGAAAAAGTACAAAATAATAAACATTCATATGTGATTTGAAAGACAATAGAGAATTCAATATTAACAAAAATCCAATTTATTATATTTAAAAGTTGTAAAATTGTCATTGTTTCTCATATTATAAAATTTAAAATAGATAAATTTTGCATACAATTTTTATTACTCACAAGTCAACAAACTCAATTCTTATACCCGCATTCTTATACTAAATAAATCAGTGCTTCTGCATGCATATTTCATTATTTAAATCAATTTTATATTAAATAAAATATGAAATATTTACTACATTTATCTAGATGCATACGCTTGTGCATAAGCGAACATCATAGTAAATGTTGTGTGAGTATATTTCTTTGTAACATTCTATTGTATATACAATTGTTGCTTTGATTGAATTTTATCTGATAAAACTGAAACAAATTGTTTATAGTAATTGCTTCAGGTTATTATTATTATTTGTCTACGTGCATTTCTATTTGTTTATGTATTGTACCTTGACCACCACAACCACCACAACCACCACCACTTTCTCCTCTATAATCATTTCTTTTTTTTTTTTTTTATTTTATTTGTATTCTATTATAAATATTAATTAAACAACACAATCAAATTACTATATACACAGATACAATGTACAATTTATTATATGTGAGTGTGTTTATTTATCTTTTATTCTTATTATTTTACGCTTGAAACTTATTGAGTTGCAATTTTAATATCTTCTACACATTCAACATACAAAAATAATAACAAAAAATAATGACAGAATGATGGTGATAGTGTTGAAGGGAAGTCTAACAGACATCACATTTTATTACACAATAATAGTTTGTGTTTTATTTTATAAATTATTTGTAAATATTTAGTAATGTTGAATAATTTGATTATGCTAAATTACCATTACCTTTACCCTATTAGATACTCGTATACGTAGATAAATAAAGGATACTTGAGTTTTAATAATATGAATTACCGCACCTACAAGATTATCATATAAAATTGAATTTGAAATCATCATTATCATCATTATAAATTAATTATCTAAATCTATCTAAATTAATAATTGATATTATCTTTATTTGCAACTGTGGTTTCTCCTTATTGTTTTATTCAATTATGCACATTCTTTATCATATTCATTTTGATAAATTGAATTTATTTATTATTCAAATTAAGATTTAAGTATTTTTCTATTATAACCACATACTCGTATAATAACAAGAAGTGTTAGCTTATCATAAATAATTTCTAACACTTTTAATTTCCAGATATTCACTACACAAATGAAGAAAAAAAATATCTTTTGCTTATACATTTATAGTATATTCTTAAGATAATAGTTATGCCATGTGTATATTTGTCTATCTATTCATATGTGGAATATAAACATATTGCTTGTGGCATCAAATGCATGCATATTTTATTTATAATGAAATCGCGTTTACGAACCAAACTAACAAATACACAAATAGGTTTATGACTAAATAGTGAATAAATTATTTACACACACACATACACACAAAGTTATAAGCAGATACATATATTAAAGTACATAAGTATTACTAAAGTACTAGTCATGTGTCATGTATTTGTAGTTAAGTGTTAAAATTTTATTTGTCTGTCAGTTGACAGGAGAAACAGTGGAAAGCAAAATCAGCATCTGGTGAATTCGTACTTGTGGCTTTTAGGCGAAAATGTTAATTAAATATGCAAACAAATACAATAAATAAATAAATTAACTTGCATAACCAATGAGTGTATATAATAAAATCAGTACAAATAATACATACTTACAATCTATGAAACAAACATAGAGAAAGAGTCTTCAAATACTAGTAGTATGTGTAAGTATTTATTTACAAAGACAAATTACACTAAACAAGACACAGAATCAGTTCAATTTACAGTCTTCATTTGTTATTCTTCGTTTTATTTGCATACACGAAAAGAAATTATAGGGCATCATTCAAACAAATGATAAGTGATAACATATGTAGATATGAGTGAATGTTCTCAATTAACCAATTTCTAAAACAAATTACCTACTAATTTTTGTTAGAAAGTGAATGATTTCGGTTTTCCTTTCCATTGTTCTAAGATTTTATGTGAGATACAATCTATAAATATTATAAAACCCGCCACATCTATCTGTATGTCTGTACATTATAATCTCAAAAACTGCAGAACGGATTTTCATACCGTTTTCACCAATGGACCAAGTGATTCATGAGGAAGGTTTATGAAAAAAGGAAATTTCGAAAAACTTCAAAGGAATAGCCGCAAGATCTAAAAAAAAATTAAAAGAGTGAGGTGTGAAAGTAAAATGCTTACAAATATTTTAAATTTATACATATTATAAAACAAAGTCCCTGCCTCGTCTGTCTGTCTGTTTGTTCGCGATAATCTCAAAAACTATCGGACGGATTTACATACAGTTTTCATCAATGGATGAAGTGATTCATGAGGAAGGTTTTAGGTGTATAATTTATTAAAGTTTTGCCGATATTGGCTGAAATTGCAATTGTCTTCATATGTCATATGTGTCATATCATATCTCCAGCCTTGCCAACTTACTTCCAATTCTGAAGGTCAAACTTTAAAAGTTTCTTGAATTAACATAACTGTTCAATGATTTTCACATGGCCAATTGTATGTTGTTATACCACGTGTAACATCTAAACATAATTTGATAGTTTTAACATGAAATCCGGAAAAATTTATCAATGCTTTATATAAAGAAATATTTTTTTATTTGTTTGCTTATGTATGCGTTCTTTACTTTTTCAAATTTTTGTAGGATTAGAATAAAAATTCATTGCTATTTCAGATAAAATTAATATAAAAACCAACTTCATGGATCTTAATTTCTTTGTTTTTTTTAGTGAAAGGCGTAGCAACGTGCTTCGAGAAAGCTAGTTTAGTAATAATTCAAACTGTAAACCTATACTGAGAATTCAATATTTTTCCCACTACACCAGCCAACTATGGCGTATGAAAATCAACTTTAAAGTCACACAAAGTGAAGAGCATTAATATCAAATCTTAGTACTTACATCCGAAAAGGGAAGAAATTGACAAGAGACTTGACTTATAATTTTTTGCAATGATATAATCTGATTAATCTTCAAGAGGATACTGCGACTTAAGGCTAATGTCACAATAAGTAAGAAACCCTCTTGGATTTACTTCATTCTTTGCATGTATCGCAAAAAACATTTTATTAAATTTATTTAAGGTTTCTTTTTATAGGAAAGTTGTATATATAAAATTTCTTAAATAAAAACTTTCATGACTTGGCCAAAGGATATTTTATGATATTTCCTTGCTTTTCAGTGTACTTTCTTTGAATGGTGAAAGTGTTTTCTTGGATCAAAGCCAACAAATAAACAAAATCTACAAAACTTTTCAACTATTACTACACTACTACTGTAATAACAATCAATTCTCGATGCTGACAAAGTGTTGCTAAGTCCAATTTACAGTCTAAATGGAACAAGTAAAATTTACAAGACAAAATTGATTTACAAATGTACAAATTGCATAAAGATACTTGGATTTGTTTTATCTAAATTGCATTTAATTTGCTAATCAACGAGTTCAAAATTTAAATAATTTAAATTGGTTTTTGTTTTATTGTGTTATATTCTGTTCTGTTCTGTTCTGTTTCAGAGGTTTGTGGTTACCTTTGTGATATAAACTAACAAACCAAAACTGAATGTGGTTGACCAAAATCAAATGAAATTTTAATATTTCGTTTTACTCATCATCAACATCGTTTCATCACACAATATAACATTATTTATTTATTTAATTTTTTTATTTTTTTTTTTTTTCATTTCGATTTCATTTAAAAACAATACAATTTATCCATATGTAGTCTATTCACTTCATCCATCCATCATACTGTGCGAAATGTTGTGAGAAAATCTACTACCAAAAATCTGTTGCATATATTCAGGGGTTCAGGAGAGAAATAATGTTAAATAAAATTAAATGAATGAAATTAATGAAAAATGGATCAAGTTGTTTCTCTTTGTCATTGTTTTTATGTGAATGCAACATAAATTTTATACAAATAAATTTTCAACTTTCAGCAACCAACCGACCGTCAGACGGACGAAGTGAAGGTGAGAATACCAAATAATGCATTACGATGTGTTAAAATTGCACTAAAGTTAATCAAATGTATATTTTGTTTTTTAATACTTTATTTTATAAATGTATTTTCCATGACTGTTTTAATGTATGTAAGTGAATGTGTGTGTGTGTGTGTTGGTGTTTCTGATAAAGTTAATTACAATTTGTAAAAGTTTATTTGTCAGTTAATTCATTATTTCATATTATAATAAAAAAGAAAAAAGAGATGTGATGAAATCAACATTCGGAAAAGAATTTCATATGGAATTCGTAGCATTTAAGTAACATTAAATGAAATCGATTAATTAAAAAAGATATTCAAATGAAAATATGTATTACAGGGACAATATAAAATTTAGTCAACCATAAATGAAAGTTGTAATTCATATTAAACTTTAAGGAGAATTTAATGAATCATTTTATTATTTATGTGTAAAGTTAACGTGAAAATTGTTTCGCGGTCAATGGCACAGACCACAATTTAAAAACCACTGAAATGAGAATACAAATTTTTAATGGAATTTATATCCTCACAGAAAAGGAAAACATTTGAAGAAATGAAAAATGACAATGACACTGTGACAATTAAGTAGCAGTAAAGAAGACGAAGAATTTTTGGAAAAAAATTAGGGTAAATAAGATAATGAAAGATTGAAGAAAAGCCCCCCGCTATATTTGCGATCATAGAAAAAAAAGCCACCATATTTTGCATTTGGATAGAAACAGATTTTGTTCTGCATTGAGGTACGTTAAATTGCGATTTGATTTCGTACAATAACCATGTGTTCTTTGTGTTTATATTTTTGTCATTCGTCACCGCAAGTCACCGTGGATCGCTGTACTCGCGGCAATTCCAACACAGCACAATGATTCTACCAGTGCACAAACCTAAATTTTTAAGACAAATATAAATAAATTTGTAATAATAACAATTATCGATAACATAAATCAACTCTTAACAAATTAAAATTCACATTGAATTCTAAAATTCACATATCTTTAAGAGCATTCCGATCTACACCCATTGTAAGTATAAATTCATAAGAATTAAATAAATAAGAAGTAGAAGTATTTATTTAAAGTTAGAAAATGTATATATGTCGATTTATTTATATCATTTCAGGTGAAAGACTGCTTAAAATTAGAAGGTTAAATAAATAGAAAGTGAGAATGTGTTTTTCATACGTTTGGTAAAGTCAAAATAATATTTAGGATAAAGTTATTATGTATATTTAATTTAAGAAATGCAAAACTAATAAGTTTTAATTTCTATAGAAGTTAGTTATAAATCTTTAATAGAACATAAGAACGAAAATAGCAATAAAGTATAACATTCACGTGTGTTCATACTGTGCACTTCGAGGTATGAGTAAAGACTCCCACATTGCTAACTGCATAGCGGAATATCCAAAGGGACGGCAGCTAAAGTGCGAAGGACATCCTTGTTATACTCACCTGAACACCCATTAACAATAGTCTTTATGAGGCAAATACCGAAATTAGCTGCAAGGACACCTCAATTTATAGATGCTTTAAACATCACAAACCACAGAGAATACCCAATCTGATCTCATCCGTCTACCTTAAAAACAATTACTAAACATAAAAACACCTTGCTTACTTCCCATATCCTTGAAAAAACCTTACTTAGAACTTATCACAAAACTAACACACCTCCCAACATTTGTATACAATATTTACTTATTAACAAACAAGCGAAAGACCTTAGTAGCCTCTGCTTCATCCTTTAGAGTCGCAGGCCTTAGCAGTTAGTACTCTATTAGCATTAGATACTTTAATCGATAATATACCTAATTTAATAAATAAATAGTTTTAGTTTTTTAAATTTAAATATCTTTTGTAAATAATAATAATGCAAATTATTGAAATTTTTACTCAAAGCCTTTATACAAAAAAAGGCTTTGAAGATGCTGATCTTCAGTTTGAGATAAAAAGTGTGAACCCAAAATATTGCTTTAAACTACACCAATCCCGACCTGCCTAGTTCATTAATTATTTATCCATAACTCTTTATGAAATAGATTTCCATAAATAAAATTAATTAATTAATAAATCATAGTTTTTGTTTTTGTTTTAGAATCTCATCAAATTATATTGAAATTATTCTTTCGTCTGTTAGATTAGCAAACATATTTGTCTATGCCTATCATTTACTCATGTAGAAATTGTTAGAATTATAAATGCATTAATTGGATAATAGACTTTAAGAAACTTTGAATATAAATTAAATTAAAGCAAAATACTTATAAAATCATAGTAAATATTATTATTTTCTTATAATTTTGAATTCTATAATTTTTATGTTATTTGATTTGATGTTCAATTAATTCTCATATTTCAATCCAATTTCAATGTGAAAATTTCCATTTAATTCATTTAATAACAATGAAAATGCATATTTCGAATTTAAATAAACAAAACATAAAATAAATTAACAAATATAGAAAAACACAAAATAAATATTTAATCTTTTTATGTTTGTAAATTAATAACATGTCAGACTAACAACACAATATACACGTACAAAGTACAAGAAAAAAAAGTACATAGTAACAACTTTGATTATACAAAAGTTTACACACACTACACTTCAGTTAGAATAGTACATTATATCCTCATATAATTTGTAGTGAAAATAAATGATCTGACTAAATTTTAGGTGCCTTTTTTTTGGAAAACTCAAGGATTGATTCGCATTTGACTTTTGATTTCAAGAATTCTGCGGAAAATGATGTGTGCATAGACTTGATACTCGTATACAAAATATATGCAATCTTCACAATTTTCACTGAAAATCTAAGTTGCATAAGCGCAGGAAGACAATCAACCAATTCAAAGATTATTAAACATATAGAATGACTGGATAACTCGCTCACGAAATTGACTCACTGTGTCAAGTATTCAACGAAATTGTTGTTCACCAAACAAAGTTGTTCATATCAACTATATCTTCTTCTTTCTTGGTTCATACTTAGCCTACTACCGAAACTCGACCCGCGATTCTACGCCCTGGCATTTCATCATCGGATCATCGATGAAAACGTTCAATTTACAAAAAAAAAAAAAATTATAATGTTTACATGTATTTGTAGATGTGATATTGAAATTTTTTGTCTCTAATTAAATAGATAGATAGCTAGATATTTTAGGAAGATAGATACTATATTTCAGGAAGATAGATTCAATTTTTCTTTAAGTTTGAGTTAAAACTGAAATTTCTTGTGCAGCATTTCATAAAAAGATTTCTAAACTGTTTCAATATTAAAACTGCTTCACCATATCACACTGCTTTATCAGCCAAACTGATTTCTGTTATCTACGACGTTATCTCCACTTCGGTTATGTAGTTAACACAGCTCACTGCTTTGATTTTGGAAATGTATGGAAATGATAATCATATTTCAGCAAATATCAGCAAGACCCTAATAAATTATACACCTCCATTACATTCATACATTCCTGAAGAATATTCACTCTGTCCATTGGTGAAAACCATATGAAAATCTATTCGATAGTTTTTGAGTTTAGCCCGTTCAAACACACAGACACGGTAAAGAGACTTTGTTTTATAAAATGTTTAGATGTAGACAGAGCTAATGCTGAATCCACCTCAAATGCAGCATGGATGCTCATCCAATGCAACAACAACGACAACAGGGAAAACGATGTAATGTACGGTTGCTTTTATAGACATGGATGTTTACATCTGCCTCGAATGCAACATCTGGGGCAATGTTGAAAAGGTCACCCTGTAAAAGTATTGGCAAATTGTAGCCACAAAACAATGTGAAGTATATACCAAAATGTAAATATTTTGTTAAAATTTTAATAAAATTCGTAGCAGGATTTAAAAAGGGAGCTGCAAGAATTGTTTGCATATCTTGTGGATCATGTATTTTTCACAATATGTCCATTTTAATTTCTCACAAATAGCAACAACGTTCCATTTGTATGTAGAATCAAAACAAAACACAACTGTTCAGGATGCAGAAAGGCCTATGTCACGAATGTTGAACGTGATGCAGGCTCTGTCTAAATTGGCTATTCGAATCACAACGCTATGTGTTACAAACATCAAATTAACATTATAATATCTAATAAATCCTTGTGTAGGACACAATGTATGAAATAAAATTCAAAAATATTTATACAATTTAATAAAATTAGGTCATCATTATCATTATAATAATAATAATAATAATAATACGTGATAATATAAATACCAATAATAATAATCATCATCATCATCATCATCATCAACAGCATTATTCAATATATATATTACTATATAAGTATGAAGTTAAATTGCGTAAAGTAAGTACAATAATAATATGTACATATGTGTCATGTTTTCATTTCGATGCTCATTGTTTGTATAATGTACTAGTAACAAAATAGAAATTTATTAATTAATTTGCATTGCAAAAATACTATTTACTAATTGCGTTTATATAATATTTAATTAAACTATTTAAAAAAGGTAAACATATTTGTTAATTAAATGAAGCTTGTGTCATTCATCTAAAAAGAAAAAAACACTGGGAAAATAATTATACAATTTTTTAATGTTTAAAAAATTAAAATGAGTAAACGTTGTGTATTTTTTCTTTATTTATTTTTCATAATTTTTTTTATTTAATTTCTATTTTATTTTATTGACACAACAGGATGCCATCGTTATTACTGTAGATGCTGCACTAGGTAGGTGCTAGTGCTGCTGAGTTTGCTGTTGACATCGTCAACTCTGACCTACTTTTAACTAATAATAACAACAACCACACATACACACCACCTTTGCCTACTGAACTCGTTCACGCGGTCTTTGATCTATGGCATGTAGGCGAGAGTAGGCAACAACCAAGTAGGAAAATCTTTTGCAAACTTGGCAGCAAAAAAATAAAGGCAACAAGTCAAGTCAAGTAAGGCGTACCATTGCACACAAAAAGGTTTTTCCACATTTTAACACTTTGCTGTGTTAATTAAATTAGCACAGCAAGCTACCGTGTGTAAAGCCAACGGAAGCGAAGAGAACACAACTTATTTTGCTATTAAATTGAATAGAAAAATCTTTCTAATTTTCCTTTGAAGTTTTCTTCATTTTTTATTTTTTTTCTTTCATTCACACAACCATAAAGAAATTCAGAAATCCCACTACAATGACTTTGAAGTCATTTATACATACATTCATACACATGGCAACACGCTGGAGGCCCATGGAGGAAGTAATTTTTCTTAACAAACCTTAAAAAATGCGCATTTTTAACAATCATCATGAATAAGTTCGTGGTAGAGGCGAATCATCATGGATAAGTTCATGGTAGAGGCAAATCATCATGGATAAATTTGAGGTAGAGGAGAAATTCATTTATTTTCAATTAAGGCAATCATCGAATTGTGAAGCAAAATTGGGGAATATTTAGTAGTAGTATAGTTAGTAGCTACTACATGCCACTTAATGAAAACTGTCAGATACAATTTACAAATCATCTTAAGGCATTTCTTGCATTCAAAACGCGCAAAATAATTTAAGACGAAAAAGAACCATAATTGAAGTTTATAATTAGAAAATGTTAACAATACAAGAAAATTACAAAAAATAATGGAGAACTGATTTTTTATTTTCTTGGCTATTTGATTGTGTGTGCGCATATTTGACCCAACAGCCTTCTGCCTGCTTGCCTTCCTGTTTGCCAGCCTAGGAGCTGCAAGCCTCCGATAGCAGCAAGGTATACTAACAAACATGGCTAACAAACAAACAAAGCATTGTACGCAAAAGAAAAGTAAAGAAAAGAATAGTGAGAGTAAAGAAAAACGAAATGGCAAACATTTATGGCCAACTGTTTTTGCAAAAAAAAAAACATTCTCTAGTGTAGCATTAAAAAAGTTTTTCCTTCCAAAGTTGTCGTTATTGTCTTCGTCGCCGGTTTGCGTACAAAGCGGAGCACTTTTTCATGTCCAGTCAACTCTTGACCACCACCAACATTCTAAATGTCATCGTCCTTTTTGTCCAATGGTTTTGTCGTCATCATCATCATCATCATCATTGCTGTTCTTATTGCTAGATAGTGTGGACTTTGTCGGAAATACATCAAGTGTTCGGACAATACGCAGAACTAAAAAGGAACAACTAACTAAGGCTGAAAGATACACGATAGCAATGAAAGAAAATGGCTACCACTAACAACAACAACAATAACAACAAATGCGACAACATACATTTGTGCGTTTGTTTACTACAGAGAGAGACAAAGAGAAAATGAAGGAGCAATGAAAGGCCGAGAAGAGGGGGAAAAGAAATAAATAGATAAAGGAGATACTAGAGAAGAGTCACAACATCAGACTGCTACGTAAACTCTGCAATTGTACCCTTGAGTGGACAACTGCCGGCATCGGAAATTATTGTTTCATTTATTGTTGCTTTTCATCTATTCTTCTTTTTTTTATTTTGTTTTTTTTTTTTATTTTTGTGTCATTCTGTTTGCTAAACTTTCTTTTCTTTCATGTTGACAAACATTTTTAATGTGGTTTTGCAAAAAAAAAGAGGCAGTGGAGGAAATAAAATTACAAGCCAAAAGATATATTAAACGACGCGAAAGGAACATAAACTTGAATGCCATAAAGATACTCACTCAAGTTTTTTCTTGTATTAAATTTTCAAACTCAAGTTGTATGAGATTCAATATTTCCATAGATTCTGATAAATCAAATAAACTAAACAAAAGAGAAATCAATCCACAATTTTCAAACTTTTTTTTTTTAAATAGAAAAAAAAAAGATTTAAGCAAATAAAAAATATGATAAAATATTAAATTATTCATATGAAAGCCACAATATGGCCAATTTGTACCGATGGTACCCAGCTGTGGACCACCAATGTTAATATCATGTAGAGGTTTCAGTTTAAAGTTCTTCGCAGCATTATAGTAGATGCCTCCTTTTATGTTCGCAACGATGTCATTCATTGCGACCTCAAAACCGCAACAGTTTCAGAGACCATCTCTGACTAGATTCGTCGCTGCGAACATAGACTTGAGACCATGTAAATGGCCTCATAGTGCAACTCCTGAGCAACGCTGCCATTCCTTGGATTAACCAAGGTACAAGTATTACGTATTTCTCGACAAATTAGGAAAAGAACAATAATTCCCTTTTTAATTAAAGCGAAGTTGAATACTGTCTATGGGGAACCTTAAGATGAATTGCCTGGACATTCCGAGGAAAACGTTGAAAAGCGACAGTCAAAACAATGGATTTTTTGGGGTGAATCTGCTCCAAAGAAGGCAATGTCCATCGACATTTGGCTAACAAAAAAGTGCTGTTTCACCGCGATACACGATGAGAACACTCATTTAAAATTGTTGCTGCCAAATTGTGTGAACTGCACTATGAATTGCTCCCACACCCGCCGTACTCACCCGACTTTGTTCCCTGCGACGTCTCTCTGTTCTTGTGGAAATTGAAAATAGAAAACAAAATTGTGAAAAACCTTCCTCTTCATTCCTAACAAGGGTACTTATTGACCCACCCTTGTACATGAATATGTAGATCGAATTCAATCCATTTAATTCACTAGAGTTTGATTCTAACTTATTTTTCCTCCTTAGTTTAAGAGGGAAAAGGTTACAAAACTATCAAGTTTTTCATTCAAAAATCACAAAACTAACAGATTTTATCAACTGTGTTTAAATGTCAGTAAAAACTTTACATTTCTAGTTTGAGATCTTCCATGTATTGCTCTAAAAATTAGATGGAAGGACAATAGACTAACATATAATGTCCTCGTGATATTTATCATATCCATATACTCGGAAGTACGTATTTGTTATTGGCTATGGGTGCACATCTTGACACAATGATATTCTATTTATAGTAGTACTAAATGTAAAAAGTATAGAAAACATTATTATAAATACATATTATTATTTTTTTTTTATAATCCACATGAATATAAAATCAAGCGTAAACCAGAAATAAAATAAAAAATATGCAAACAAACAATTTAAAATAATGCAAAGCTCTGTGTACGTGGACGCAAAGAAGAAGGAAAAAAAAGGGAAAACTTGTATCCTTTTGTAGAGTTAGTAATACAGGAAAGATGAAAGTGAAGAGGGAAAAAACACTCAAATCCAAGCAAGGAAGCATATGAAAGTTTATAGATACGCAACTTTATGTGGGTTATACCCAATACATGTATTATACAATAAGTAATGTATGCATAAAAGCAGAAAATAAGAGAGAGAGAAAGAGTTAAGTGCGTGGTGTATTAAAAGCATTATCAAGTGTTATAAACATAACAACAAAACCAACAATAATATCAACAACCACTAACAACAATGACTTCTTTACATATATTTATGTTATATAAAGAAAGTCAACAACATTAAAGTATAGTAATAGAAATCAGAACAGAAAAGGATTGAAGAAGCAAGAAGTTGGAAAAGTACTATAAATACTTATGCATGCAAAATGTTGTAGCTCAAGGCTCACAACTTTCTTTACTGGATTTAAAGAGCAGTTGAGAAAATCATATCAGCATCAAATATCATTTGTATGAGTAAATCACAAATACTCTTATTAAGAATTCAAGTCAAATGAAAAATCATAAAATGAAAGAAAACCTTTTACAAACATCACGTCATCTGTTAATTAATCATAATTTTGACTGATGAAAACTAATCTTTAATGCAGCAACAGATTTTCATATTGATTAATTGATTGATTGATTATCCTTTTGACTGACTGTCTGTAAAATGTCAATTTTAAATCTTTCATTAATGACATACATTTGTAGAAATAAAATCTCATGTGACTTAATCCCATGGTGAGCAAGAACGCAGTTACTATCATCAGGTTGAAGCACTTATAAGTTCAGTTGGGCGAATGAGCCTTGCTGGATAGTCACTCAGGCCTGGCTACCAACCGGAACGGACTTCCGAGCTCCTACACATTCACAAGAAAATAATTTCAATGATGACTGGAGTCTTAACAGAGCACTGAGCAATTCGGTTAGTGACCTAAAGGATGCATGTTCCACACCAAGATTTTTTGAAGCTGTTAAGATGAAGAAGAATCTGAGAGAATTCAACACCTTCTTTGTGACTGCCCTGCTCTTCTTAGAAGACGTACACGTATTCTCGGAAAACCGTTCTTTGATGATTTGGGCAGAAACGGCTTAACCAATTTGAATGCAGTTTTAACTGGTGTATTTAAGGAAGTTTCCTGTAACATATAGAGTTCGATATTAGGAGATCAAATTTTGCATACAAAGAGACTTAGAGATATATTTTCAAATCAGTCATATAGTCTTTGTCAAACATCTATTCTTGATTTGTGGGTCACAACAATAAATAAATAAATATCATCCTTTCTATCATTCCCGTCCAAAACAGATTTTGATAAACTTTTCTAAGGCATAGACAGCTAGTCTACTTTGAATACCAATTTACCAATCATGATTCTTGAATCATAACAATCATAACAATCTTCTTACACTGATTGTAAATATGATACACAAATCGATATCGATTGAAATCAAGTTTGCCTCGACGATTATATAGAAATTTCTAATAGTCAATACTCATCTTCTACTAAATGGGAAATAGTTTTTGGACTTTATTAAAATGGTGCTTAACATCAGCGGGTTCAAATAGTACCATAAGTTAGCTAAATTAGATTTAGGATGATGGCAACTCAACTCAGTATCCTGTTATCAAAAAAAAAGAAGCTGTTGAAATTAATCCCAGATCATAAGAGTATTATTAACATAAGTGTGTGTGTGTGTGTGTATGTTTATGTTTTTTATATATGTACAATATACATATTTCTGAATGAGAATGTCTATGCCGCTGTATACACGACAATAAACGGACTCACACATGCGAAAAATGCGACATTCAAACGACTGGAAACATGACGCACATAAATAAGTTCCGGATTATGGTTGGTCTGCACTTGCTTGCCACGCACTCCTTCAAACATGATTGCTACGAGTATTGTATGTTGTTGTCTTTGTTTTTGTTTTTGTTTTTGTTTTTGTTGTTGTACCCTTCACAAAGTTAAGGCTATAAAAAAATTTATACATGTTTGTTGTATCTTATAACCATGTATATATGTACAAGTATATAGATACTAAAAGTGGCAGGCATTAGTTGAGTGTCACTTAGAGTGGTCAGATACTAAAATTGTTTAGGCAGGATATAGTAGTATAATAAATTTTTTCAACTCTCCCGCATGCATACATTGTATGTTCATATATTTTCATTGCTAAATTTAATTTGCCTATTTGGCCAAGTTTAATGGTTTATAAAAATGTTGTTTCTCATTTTTTGTTTTGCTTATTCTTTTTCTACATCATTTTCAATTTTATAATGTATGTATGTATGTGTTATTTATATACATATTTTATGACTATATTTTTATAGTAAATTTCATTTTGTTTTTATGTTGATGATGCTTGTTGGTGTATATTGTATTTTTCAAGGTTATTTAAGCTTTAAACAAAAAATTATGTATATCTTCAATGGCCAATGGACTATAAGGATTTATGTCATTTTTTTTTTTTTTTTTTTTGTTTTTGTTTATTTTTGTTTGTGAAAAGAGACGCTTTACACTTGGTGTAGGACGAGTATATGCATGTCTAAAAACACATTAGATATTCAACAGTCTTAACAAATTATTTTTAACCCTTTTCATGGCTTATCCCCTAAAGGCTTTAAGTCATTTGTCAAAAACTGTAAAGGAAACCGACCGACTTAAAGAAAGGCTAAGACATATACTTATAATACTTAGATACAACAGATACAATGTACAAACACATTTACACTTGTGTTGTTATGTTGATGAAGGAGCAACACCACACACATATATCTTTTTGTTGTTGTAAGGTCGAAAGACATTATAAGCATACAAAGAAACCAACAGACAAAAGAAGTCCTGGTTTCCAATTTTCTGGATATTTTCTACTACTCACTCCAACTGCCACTGTTTTCTACTTTATTATGCAAATTTTTTGTTTTTGTTCTTATTTCAATGCAAAATAAAGATGAAAAAATATCTACATACCTTTGTAAACAGAACAATTTCTGGTTCATGTGTTAACATCTTTAAGTCAAAAACTCTATACCAAAAACTATTTTAAAACATACTAGTTTACATTTAAGGTCATGTCCACTTTAACATTTCGAGTCACGACCACATCATCCACATCATCATCCACATCATCATCCACTGTCCAGTCCAAGTCTTGGTTAAATGTCCTAACATATCATGTTGCAAATGTTGTGACCTCTATTAGTATAAGACTCACTTATATTCACACATTACTGTCGAGTTCTTCACACATTAAGCTTACTTTATTTTGGCTTGGCTTTTGTCAGATTAAATTACTTGGCCCCAAAAATAAAAATGAAATGAAGAAAGGCACGTTACGCATAAAAAATTATCCCTGAAATGGAAGACAAAATAAAACCATTGGTCTGAGTACATACAATACATACATGAAGAGCAAATAATTTATGGGTTTCACTTGGCAAGACAAACCCAAATTTTATAAGATATAAGAAAATTCAAGCCGAAAAACATTTCATTTACTATTACGAGTATTTCATGTTGAAATACGTAAATAAGGAAGAAAATACAAAAAATAAAGTACAAATTTAACTAAATCCATGTGTTAACACGAAAATGCAATTTTAGCGCTACTTGTTTGGCCACAATAAATTGTACGATAGCGCATTCTTTTTAAAAAAAAAAAAAAACTACATAGTCATCGCTTTCTATCCTTGGTCAGCAGGTGTACAATGTATATTCTACTATTACCAATAGAAGGAAAAAATGCTTTTAACCAAAAAATAGAGAAGAAATATTAGCACATTATATAGTACAGAATACAGAGTTTATTCGACACAATGCTCTCTTCTTCGTCCACCTGAACATGTCCTCATTTCGTCCTTCTAATTGAATTTTTTATATGCTTTCATCATGACTGTGGTCGCATATAAAATTCACTGTGCAATTGCAACGAAAAAGGTGCATAGATATGGGTAATAGATAAGGCCATAAATTTACTTGCCTTCGTCGACACAATTAGGAAAGTTTTTCGATATTTTCGGATTTCTTGTTTCCTATTTTTTCTTTTATTTTATAACCACTGATAATGGTCTCGAACATGAAAATGAAATTGCTAGTTTCGTTTAGATATAAAAAGAATTCCATTAAAATTGTCTAACGAAATTGAAAGTGATTTAAACAAGTGATAGAGTTAGGAAAAATATAAGAAAAATAAAAATTTAATTCACAATAAACCTTAGTTTCATTTTATAGACACCAATGATTTCAATTGATAGACTAGAGATATAGTAGCATTTTATATGAACTATAAATATGATATACGATCAAGAACTCTTTCTAATATTATCAATTTCATTTAGATTGTTTAGACTGTTTTTGACAAAACAGAAGAATTTGTGAAAATTAAGATTTAAATTGGCCGAAACAGGTGCGTAACCTGATAAGTTTCTGTGTGCTGTTGTATGCTGTTGTGCTTTATCTATCTACTAAATAAAGTTGCCGCCGTATCTGTCTGAAAGCGATAAACTAAACACTACTGAACGGATTTTCATACGGTTTCGGTCACCAATAGACCGAGCAATTCATGGAAAAGTTTTAGGAAATAAGAAAATTCCCGAAAGGACAGCCGAAAAATCTAAAAAAATTCGAAAACAGTGAGGGAGATACAGATCAGATACATATTAAATATCCATTAAATTTTTTGAGAAGGAGAGTCAGGACAAGTTTTGCCCGGGTATCTAGTTAAATATAAAGTTACCCGAGATATCTGGTGAAATATAAAATTACTCGGGATATCTAGTAAAATATAAATTTACTCGGCTGATATTTTAAAATTGTGCTAGTGCCAGAAAACGTCCTACATAGAATACCATTGAAATCAGCTTGTGACTTCGCTTGCGCATCGAAAACTGACAAGATCACATTCAACTTGATTTACGAAATCGAATCTAACGAACGCTACTTTCTCATTTATCTACTTAAGAATTAATTGCTTACGAATCTTGGTTGGGTTATCCCCTGTAAAACTTGACACAAATTAATAATTTTTCGCCAATTTATATAAGAGTCTTTCCAGAAGTAATAGAAACTAAGAACCTTATAGCGATTAAGTATGAAGTTGGACGGCACAACATTTATTTGGCAACTATTAATTGTATTTCGTCATGTTGTTAACTTTGGTCATGTGGTTCCGATCCGTACCAATCTTTCTTCAAACATTCTCCAAACTGTGCCAAAGTTTTCCTGAACATTTCATCAAATTCGGTAATGCAGTTTCAGAGTCCATAACGAACAGACACACAAACCCACAGACACTCAGACATTGTCCCATTTTTATACACACAAAATTTCAAAATTTTTCTCTTTTCAAACCAAACAATATGGTACAGTTCATGGTAAATGAAGATCTTGACAGTTCGCACTATAAACAGGGAATCAAAGCTATTAAAAGGTATAGATTATTATTAGATTGAATATTTCTGGAACTTCAAGAGCACTACTTCAATTTGAACCAATATTTAAGATAAACTTTTAATCTCTTAGATACAAGAAATATGAAAGAATCATTCCTTTACCACATCCATCATTAATTCATATATAACAACAATAGCATGTAAATTAAACTTGTTAGAATGCACTTATAATTTTAAAAATTTCAAATAAAACAAAATTTCACAACATTAAAATAGAATAGTTGGGAGTTACTATAACTAGACTAGATTAATGTTGAAATATTTTGCATTACATAAAATTTAAACTTTGAAACATTAAAAATATGTTTTTAAAAAAACAATCAAGACTTCTATTCTCATCTTTAGACATCAGATCAAACCCTCAGTCCACTATTTCCTAGGTAGGTCGGAAACGGTATAAGCTTTTTACGACATCGAAAGGTGCTGGAATACTTATTTTTGACTGACGCGGAACTAATAGTGGATTCTTCACCTTGGCCTTGTTTTTTTCCAATTTCTTCCGTTGCGGCGTTGATTGTTTTGTTGGTCGACTACTTGTTATAGGACTATTGGGTTTCACAGATGATGTTAGTCGACTATTTGATGAAGGACTATTGGGTTTAGTAGGTGGTGACGCAGCCGATTTTGGTTTAGATTTCGAAGCTGCATCAGCGGGTTTCGTAGAAGTTTTTTCGTGGTCTTTGAACCGAACACTTTTCTTCTGAGTGGCTTGTGAAACCTTTTTTATCACCTCTTTAGTAGGTTTAGTGGGTTTAGTCGAAGCTTTATTTTGTCTCTTTTTTTGTTCTGTTTGTTTTCCCTTGTTTTTTATAGGGACATTCAAATCTTCTAAATTAATTTTCTTATACGGTTGTAATATATTTATTGCTTTTACTTCCGCGGTGCTTTTAATCGTCGGTACTGGTGCTTCATAGTTGAAAACAAGATTCTCCATAACGATAGTCTTATTTCGTAATACTGGTACGAACATTTGTGGTTCATGGCCGGGGGCTTCGGCAAGAACAATGCGACTACCAGTTATAAATTTCATAGTAATGTTCGATTTTGGTAAATCTTGTAACATTTTTCCAAATAGCAGAACCCAAAAATAAATCGAAACTCCAAACTTTCTAAGGTGAAACTTAAAAATAATTAATTAATTTTAGACATAATTTTCAATGGTATATGTAGGTACATACATTTGTATATCTGGAGTATCGAAGTTTTAGCAAATGACATTACTTCAAAAAAGTATTTGTATTTGTTTTTGCATTTTTCATTTCATTCATTTTTCTAACCATCAATTTTCATCGATACTCCGAGGAACTGGGCAAGAGGCCAATATTTTTGGTAACTTCTTTGATCCATTTAAGGCTCCGATTGCATTTTTAAAATTCGACGAAAATTGGCAATCACCTCTATCGTGGTGATGTAAACGCTTTAAAAATTTACGTTTCACCAAAACTGTGGATATCTTTTTTTTTGGCGTAACATTTGGAGAAGTTTTCACAAATTTCTTGGGCTGCGCTTTTTGCACTTTTTCATGCTGTGCATGCTTAAGACTTTCTATGTCAAAATGGAAACGATATTGATAAGGTTTAATCTTTTCAGGCTTTTCAGCTCGCGTTCCACCACCACCTTTCTGTCGATTTTGATTACTAGAATTGGGATTTTGAACAGTTTCAACCTCTACCAATGCTCCGCGTAAGCCTTCCAATAAAATCGTCGGATTTATTGTCATTTTATTTTCTACATTTGAATACCAACGCGAACATTCTACTATCTCTTTAGCTGAAACACGCTTCATTGTTATACCACGACTTTGAATGTGAGGTAGAAAGATCTCAGATTCATAGCCATTGCATTCAACAAGCACAACATTTTTATTTGAGATCAACTTAATGACATATTTTTTGTTAATCGGTAATGAATTGGTTGCTTGTTCCATTTTATGATGTGAGTGCTGACGTTTTCCTTTATGACGTGCTGTCTCTCGGTTCCAATTTTTGTCACTTATATCACGATCAGGTATCACATTGACTAATGTTACACGTCCCATTTTAATGTGTGGCACAAAAATCTCGGACTCATAGTTTTCTAACTCGACAAGAACCAATTTCCGATCCGACAAAACTTGTATATTAAAATTATACTTCGTTATTTGACGTTTCAACATTTCAACAAATTTCTATGTTTTTTTTTATATTTAAGCTCTTCTATGGATCTCAGAGGTTGTAAGTAAACATATCTAATTTTGAATTTTGATGTTAATATTTTTATAACTATTTTAATTTCTGTTATAATAAATAAAAAAAGATTCTAATGTCAAAGCAAAGATCGCATATAAATTTGAATTTAAAAAAGGATATACGATTAATGAGTCCTTAGAAAGTCTGAGAGATGGCTCTCGTAGCATCGATAACTTTTTTCTTTGTTTTATGTTTAGTTCAACATTAAGAGGTCATCTACATATTACGTCACATGAATTTCATGACTTTATACAACCCTCTCCCCCTGTCACAGGTGGTCACATTTCTGAGACCACTGGTGTGACGTCACATATTTTGCAGTGGAAACCGATAATTTAATTTCTCTTATCTTTAAATGTTTGTCACTTAGGGTTTCTTATGGGGGCTCTACATAGGTCACAAAGCCAAAAAAGAGTTGATAATAATGTTTCGCTTAAAGATTTTTAATATTTTATATTTTGACAAGTGACGTCACAAAACTTGCGGAAACCCCCCCCCCCCCCTTCCGTCACAAGTGGTCATTGACAACCACCGTAGTATGGCACGTAATATGTGGATAGCCCCTAATCAGCTGTTAAAGTCTCAGTAAAATCGGTTTAATTTTTATTGTGAATTGAAACAACAAACTTGTATATTAGATAAAATGGGAAAATTTGAGTTTTCAGCGGTTATTAAACTTTTTCATTCAAAAGGCTTAACACCGAAATAAATCAAAGCTTTGTTGGATGAAGTTGAATTAACGTGGCCACCCAAGAATCGATTGAGAAAATCCAATATATCGTCTACAGTGAATGACGAATAAAAATGCACGAAATAGGTGAGACCACAGGCATATTACAGGCAGTACAGTGGTTTAAATTTTGTGCGAAAAGTCAACATTATTAAGTTGAGCTCACAAAATTCTATTTTGCTCAAGAACCTTAACTAGTCACATAGCACCACTGATTACCATGATTAAAATCACAATATCATCAATAAGTTTTAGTACATATTCCTTGAATCAAATAGAGAATACTAGTCACAAGAGAATAGCAAAATTTCTAGTTAAGCAAAAACATTTAAAGATTTTTTTAAACAAAATGATACCATTTTCAAGTTGATTTATTTGTTGACTTGATGCTTTAGCTCACACGCATTGTCAGACATACATAGTATAAGCATCATGTCTTTTCAGTTATCCTTTGTTAAAAGTTTTGTGATTTTTGGCTTAACTAATCTTGATGACGGCGATCACAAAATGATTGTAAGCGCTTTTAAAGGAACTAACTAACAACAACGATGCAGGAAGACATAGCTCAGCTTTAACCAACAAGTGTTTACTTTTATAATTTATGCGTGCTAATAGCAAAACTCAAGTGTCCTTAATATATTTTCCTTCATTTTTTTAAGTGTTCCACTTTTTGTTCTTTTTATGCTTCTGCGATTTACCATGTTAAATCATGAAGAGAAGGCAGTGCTCTGACACAATTTCGCTATCGTTGACATCGTCATGGTCGATGTCGCCATCGTTGTTCAACAAGTAGCAAGCAATTCAGTTTAGTCGCACATCTTGAAATTCATCCATGTAGTGGTGGTGGTGGTGATGGAGGCGGTGATGTCGTCGTCGTCAGTGGCACTCAGTCAAGCGCGCGGTCTCTTTATTTATCGCGATGCAAAGTAAATTTATGCTTGAGTAGTAAATAATTTTAATCTTTTTTGATTGTGAGTGTATATAAATATATATATGTGTGTGTGTGTGTGTGTGATTTGGCCAAAAACAACAGCAAAGAAACTTTGTCATAGCCAACCATTTTATCCACACTGACTATTCACTTTAACAAACTGTGGCAGCAACAGAGGCAACACTACCAACACCAACACCAGCATCAGGATGACACAAGTTTGGTTCCTTACCCTAATAATAATGGTTGGTTGCCTATACTAAGCAAGTGGCGTTACTAGAAGTTTGTATTTTATGCCACCATATGCTATGATAGCAGCAGATCATTGACATTTAATGTTTTCATTTTTCTTATAAAATTTATTAGATTCTCTATAATTTTTACAGTCGAGAGAGTTAAGCTTAAGTTATTATTATATTTTTAAAATATTGCTTAAAATTGAGTTATAGAATTTGAATAAATAAGTTAAGAGAATTTCTAACAAATAACTCTTAATACATTTTATGATCCAAAAAGAATTTTGATATTTTCTGACAGAAATTGTATAAAATATTATTGAATCTCCTATCTATTTCTCTATCTATCTATACAAGAGTATCTATTTATATTGTATATATAAAAATCTGTCTCCCAATATTTTACTCTGCTTTGCAATTCGCTGGATTGATGGCTTTTCAAAAGAAAGTATTGTATCCTATAACAATGAACATTTTTATCCATATTTACAAATTAACTGAGAGTATTCATTATTGATGGCAACCAAACAAATACTAAACTACTCAATTTTCAACTTAAGCTTAGTCATAGTCATAGTCGGATACTTCTGGGATTGTCCTTTTAGTTACTTATTATATTACCAGCACCAGAAAAATGTAGTAATTCACTTACTCTATCTCTCTCTCTCTCTCAATCGGTAAATAATAAAAAATATATAGGCATCAGAAAACACATAAAATGTTGTGTAGAAAAGACTCTATTCTATTTAAATTATGATCCTTTTTAACAAGGCTTTTTCTAGTAGTTTAATCATAATACTTTGACTGACTATTCAACAAAATTATAGTTGAGTTATTGTATCAAATGGCACCCCAAAGATTACCTTACTGCATTTTCAATTTATAACAATTTAGTTAATCTCACTTAACTTCAATTTAATTCAATACTTTTGTGCAGACATTTGTGACTTGTGAATAGACAACAGAACAGAATAGTAAAAGTTGCCTTTGTTATTCACTAAGACCAAGTTGAAGTGAAAATAGGAAAAATAAAATAAAATAAAATAAAATAAAACACTAAGAACTGAAATCATAGTAAAGAAAGAAAGAAAAATCCACTCACTCAACCACACGTAAAGCATAAAAAAAACTAAGTGAATAGAATATGAAAATGACTTTTCTATTGGGTGAACAGTGACTACAACCGTTGTTGGATAAGAATGAAAACCAAATGGAAAAGTCTCGAGACGAAGACAAAGTGTGTATAAATAAGAGAAAATAGTTTTAAGTGAATACAACAAGAACAAAAATGAGAATGATAATACAACGAGACAACAACAACAATTGCACAATGACAATGACATTTAATATCCTTATTGTTAGCAAGGAATTTATAGCTAACAAAGTCGTTAAGTAGGCTAAAATAGACAGACACAGAACACTTAGTTGCTAGGTCTGTGCTGAGCTCGAAGGATATTAAGTACGTTGAAAAGGATAAAGAATAACGAGTAATGTTTGATTTACCAGACAACATACCTATATATTTATAATATATAAACTTGTAGTTATGTATGTAGATATTTGAGTGCATGCACTAAATATGATGGCAGAAAGTGGATCTAACTTAAGTTGATTGCAAGTAATAGGCAAAGATATGAAAATCGCGTAATCAAAATAATAGTCAGCAGCAAAAAGGTTTCTAATGAAACTCATAAATTCACTGCTTAATGACAAATATGAACCGACAACAGACACCAATAGAAGCAGCCTAAGTAAAGAAAGCTTAATACACTTAAAATATACATATACCATACATGAATGAATGTGTTTCTGTGTGAGTGTGTGTGTGTGTGTGTGTGTGTGTGTGTGTGTGTGAGTGTGTGTATCTATGTCTAATTCAAAAGTAATTTGAAATTTGTCACGCACACGCTCCTCATTTAATTAACTAATAATAAGCGGGCAAAAATGTTATTTTATGCTTTTAACCTTGTGTCATTTGATGTTGCCTGCGTCTTCGTCTTCGTTTTCTTTGTCGTCCTCATTCTTCATTATTCTATATCCACAAAATAATTTTCGATCTCACGAGAGGAACATAAATCCATGTTTAATGCGAGTTATTTTACCTTTTTTGTTTTGTGTCTTTGCTCCTTTTTACCTTTTTTGTAGTATTATGTGGAAACGGTTTGAGTCCTTTGATCTTTATTTTATCATATTCCACCTTTTTGCTACCATCCTACTATCTTCCAAAATTTAATAGGCAACGATGCAACAATAACAACCTTTTCATCTTTGAATAAGAGACATCATACATATTAACATGAAGTGGCAGTAATACAATAACAACAGCAACACAACAAAAGATACAATTGAGAATAAAAAACAGAAGCGTAGTTAGCCGCAAAGGGGGAAAATGAAAGTATCTTCACAGAAAAGAAGAAGAATATTATAAACAAAAACTCGCGATTTTCTAACTAAATTTTATGACATACATATTATTTCATATAGATACATATTATAAGACAATGTCCCCCGCTGCGTCTGTCTGTTTGTCTGAACGCGATAATCTCAAAATATACTAATCGGATTTTCCTACAGTTTTCACCAATCGACGGAGTGATTCATTAGAAAGGTTTAGGAAAAAATCAAAACTTTGCAAACTCGAAAGGAACAGCCGAAAAATCGAAAAAAGCGAAAAGAGTGAGATATGCAAGTGATGTGAATATAAAGTTTAGAGACATATTTTAAAATCATTCAAGTCGTTTTTGTCAAAAATCTCAACAGTGCCAACCAATCAGTATCAAATAAATATTTAGGAAGGAAAGGCATAACAACGTCTTCCCGGGTATCAAGTGCAACATCATCATTAAATCTATGTATTAATTGAAAGGACCAAATATCAGTCAATTATTTATATATTGATGGGCTGTATTAAGATTTATAAGATTTGTTATCTTTCCAAGATCAAAATATATACTTTATATAAGTTTAAGTATCTTAAAAATACTGCTAATATAAGCATAAACTTAATCCAATGAAATAATATAAAAAAATGATAGAGTCAAGTTCTTGCGGTACTTGGAGCCAGTGAACAAGTTCTTCAACTTCTTCAGAGAAGGCCTTCAATGCTTCCACACAAACTAGTGAATGTACCATGCTACAACCTAACACAGAGATCTTCATGCCCCATGGATTAAAGAAGAAAATGACAGATTCACACCCCAACAGAGATCTCCACAGGTCTGCTAGTCAATGTTTACAATATCCACCGACTCAAGAGTAGTCACTCTCTGGATTTAGCTTTCAGGTTTCCTGAAGAAAAAGTAATCTGTCTCTATTCACTGTGATGATCATTTGTTTAAATTTATTTGATAGAGAAGAACAAACATTCCTTCATTGAGCATGACATTCAAATGCTATTATTATCACCTCAGGATCAAAACAATATGTTTACGTATCTTCAAATACCTTTAATGTAAGCCTAAATTTGATGATATGCTGAATTTAAAGAGTAATTTTCATAGTTGTTTATTTTCTTTGCCTCCAAACCAATGTCAACATGGTTTTTAGAGGGGCTGATCCCAACGCTACCATACACCATTTATCAACCTTTAGGGTTGGCTGCCTGCTTGCCTTATATCGTTCTTTCTTTTCACCCGGTTGCCTTTAGATATAAGTAACATTTATATTTTTATTTTATATTTTGTTGTTGACTTTTTCTTTATGCCAACGCCAAATATAGTCCTCGTATGGAGTAGTACAACATGCAAAAGTTAGTAATGGCTTTATGCGCTAAAAACCAATTTATTCCTTTATCCTGTTTAAAATTACATGAAATTCAAACACACACACACACACACACACACACACACACATATGCATACATCTACAGATAAATATAATAAAACAGAAACAAGGAATGTTATGAATGAAGTTAGTAGAAAATAATGACAAACACTGCTACATACAAATTACATCACCCGCGACATCATCACATTGAAACTGCTTAGCACATTGCTTGGTTTAGTTTGAATTGGTTTGGTTTAGTTTGGTTTGGTTTGGTTTGGTGTGGCTTGACAAAGCACCGTGTTGAAAGGTATTTCAAAGAGTTCTTTAGAACAAATTTTCAACAAAATTTTTCTGTACTGTAGGGTTAATCCATATAACAAGGACTCAAACATTGTGAGTGGTGGGGGTGTGTGCGAATTTCTCTAGATGACATACAGTAGACTTAAAGTTGCATATAAGACAAGACTCTTTAAATTATTTAAATTTTTTCTTTTATTCTTTTGCGATTGAAATAAACATAAAAATAAAATCAAACGATAATGAGCCTTTAGGTATGCAATAGATTCTCAAAGCATATTCATACTTGAGTACTTTGCAGCTTATTCAAATTTGAAGTACCCATTGGGTATTGAAAGTTTTTTACTCATTTACATATCTACTATTACATATGCATATGACATACAGTTACACATGCCGGAAGGAAGACAAAATAAACCAGAACATTCGTATATAAATATATATGTCCTTAACAGACAAGTAGCTTGATAACCATGCCCCCAAAGTGTGCAACTTAAAGTCGATTTGGTATAAGCTTAAATCGTTTCAATGGTTTTCACAAATCTTTTGGACTTACGATAATAAAATCATTTAAGAAAGAGCAGAATGAGTTTTTCTATAAAAAAAAACTGATTTTTGTTTAAAACAGAAAATTTCTTAATATTAAATATTCCTTTTCAAAAATAAAATAAAAACTTATTAATTTATAGAGAAAACTGAAGAAAAAAATCTACATATAAATTAATATAAATCATATACGCATATACAATATCCTTGTGTTGGCTTCCGGTCGATTGAGAAGCCTCAGTTGTTCACTCTTTATGACAACGAGCCAACAATGAAAGGACACTCACAATGCGACAACAAGAACAAAATTTATTCTTACAACAGACAAAAAACGATCAAAAAAAATACAATGAAATTGTGATAAGGCCTCTTCTGTGTACGTGCAGGATAACAACAAAAAAGAATCAGGACATGCAGGCAAATATGAAAAATGGACACAAGCAGGAAATTATTTATTTTATTTTTATGCCTTTTTTACAAAAAAAAAAAAAAATTAAAAAGCAATGTACAAAAATAAGGATGAAGATTTAATATTAATTTTAATCAAAACGATATCAAATAAGAAAACAAAAAACAATACTTATGGTCTCACCAAATATGAAATACACTTCCCAGGGGGTAGAATAGTATACAAGAAAACATATCCAGTTCACTCGGAAAGATCACGGTTAATTGTGACATCTAATGTATCACATAAGTTGTTAGTTTATTAGATTTCTTAATTAACTGACTTATAACTACTACAAATAAAATGTTATGTGCCAGAAATCTTGACTATTTTGAAATCGGTTGTTTTCAATTTCTGCTAAAAATAAAAAAAACCGTAGGTGTGCCAGCAGTTTCGGAGATTTCATTTTTCGAACGTCTTACTCGTAGCGATTCTCTTGCGAGACTTGCCATTCATTCTTCTTTGGAGTCTCTTTTTTGTGTTTACACTCAGCGACAGCTGTCAAGAACAATCTTGCAACTCTGTTTGATGACCTTGTATGTTTTCTAGAATCGCTAATTGGAGTGGTAATCACGAAAGTTGCATCCATTTACAGTTAAACATATCTCATTTAATATTTATGTCTCTAACAATTCTAATATCAAAGAAGTACAAAGTCTTTTGTCAGTAAACAGAGGTACCAAACATTTTTACAAAAACTTACTATTATACAATGGGTACTGTGTTCACAACTACTACATCTAAACACCATACAAATTTTGAAGACTATCACAAGTTGTAGATCCAAAAATTTTATGAATGAAAATTCATGACCTTTACAATACCTTTTTTTTTTATTAAATATGAGAGCATGTTATGTCCTTCAATCAGATAAAATGTAATATTTCAGGTTATATGGGAACACGTAAAGATACAAGTCACGAAAAAGCATTAAATGTTTCCTTAGTCTTCATTTTGTTGTACCTTTTGGTCCTTTTATAATGTTTTTCTTAAGAGATGATTTTCAATTCTTATTCCCCTTCCATTGGGTGTGTGCAAAAGTCATATCGGTTTTTTTTTTCATTATATTTAAAATTGATTTATTATATACAAATCAAACATTAATCGATTTGTATTGAGCATTTTTGTTTGACCATCTTTCCTTAAGTTTAATTATTCAGTCCTCGTAGAACTTCTGATTCTTATGGGCAAAAAACTGTATTAAATGGTTTTTGACAGCCTCTTCAGGAAATGATTGATTCACCAATCAAAAAGTTTTTAAGAAAGCGAAACAATTGGTAATCTGATGATGCAAGGTCTAGGCTAAATGGTTTATGTGCCATCACTTCCCAATTCAGCTCCGATAATATTTGCCGAGTGACCAAAGATGTATGTGGTCGAGTATTGTCATGGTAGAAAATTACACCTTTCCGAATGGCTACTCCGGGGTACATCTTTTTGATTTCTTAGTCGCAGACAGTACACATCCGAATTGATGGTTTGATAGGCAGCAGCTCAAATCATTTTCCTCTAGCCTATGATGTGGTTAGTTACGATTCATCTCTCTTGCTCCATGATCGTTTTCGCTTGACGTTATCATAAATAACCAATTTTTCATTGTTGCACGTAATTATTCACTTCAAAAACAAATCATTTTCGTTAGTCATATAGCAATTCATCTGGAATCCATATATGCATCTTGTTTACGCATTCAAGTTGCCTATTATTCGTAATACAAAAAGCCTTTCTACAATATCTCTTGTTGAATAACGGAGGTTTTCATCAATCTTTGCCTTGATTTGGTTATCATCAGCATCCAATGTCCGGCCAGTGCACGCTGTATTTTTAACCACAAAATCTCCATAGCAGAATTTTGCAAGCCAGTACACTTATTGCATCATTCCCGTACATGATAACTCACTCATTTTTTGTACGAATGGATGCAGTTCTTTCCTTTTCACAAGTAAAAATAAAAACAAAATATGTCGAAAATACTCAATTTTACTTTCCATGGTCACTTCTACAAATTTTATTTTATATCGATCAATTTCTTATCGATAGTAGTTAAGATTCAAACCTTTCAAATGACACCTATATATATAAGATACTATTTGTTTGGCCATCCTTCATGTAAAATTGAGACTAAAGCCATCTATAGAAAAGAAACGACATGACTTTTGAACACACTTAATATGTAATATACCCTTATAATCAAATACATAATAGAGTGTATAAAAATATATTAAATTTAGTACAACAATACGAGAAGCAAACTTAACAAAAACAAATAATAATTTCCTCTAGCGACCGCAGCAAAGAAATACCATTTACTATACTATATGTATATCCTGCTGCCTTGCCATGCTTTCGTCCTTCAGACACAATATACATTTTTTCGTTATATTGTATATTTGTTCCACTCACTTTAACATAAAACAATAATAAAAGATATAACAAAATTTTTCAGATATTGTCACATAACAACAGCTGGTAATATGCGTTCAATTACAATTTATTCTTTGCTTTATTTGTTATTTTTATTTTTATTTTCATTTTCATTATTTTGTTTTGTTTGGCTTCGTTTGCTTTGGTTTTTGTTTTTTTTTTTGCATTTTTTTCTCATGCTCCTTATTACTTTTTTTTATGAATAAAAGTTTTCATCAAATTTTGCTGAGTTTTTCCTTCTATGCTCATGACATATTTACTGTGCACTACTGAATGCTACATACATACATACATACATACGTATATTATCATGATGTGTTTTCTCTTCGTATGTATTTTTCGTACTATAAGTGAAAAGTTATTAAAATGTAGCAGAAATAACAACAATGACAACGACAACATTTAAGCGACAGAAGCAGGTCAGTGAAGCGAACAGAAAATTCAGTTAAAATTCATCTCTTGTCAAGAGACAAAAAATTTGTCTTCAATTTAATATACAATATAGTATGTTATATGATTTTTTTTTTTTTTTTTTTTGGGTTTTTGTTAAATTTGTGTTGTGTGTCATCAGCATTTTCATCATCATCAGCATCATCATTGTAGTCGTCTGTGTCTGATAACATTTGACAGATATCACGACCCTAAAGGCAGACAAATGAATCGGAAATTTGTAGAGTAGATATATGTTAAATGTATATGATGGTAGTATGAGAGCCATAGAGAAGGAGAAAGGGATTGAGAAAAAGTGAAAGTTTTTCCTTGAAATGGTATACTTCCGTTTTGTCAAAATGTCAACAGCAATTTCTTGTTGCTTCTTTCTACAGTTTTGTAACTTCTGATTACTTTCTATGAAGAAAAAAGAAAACCTTATGGTAAAAGTTATGAGATTTTATTTTATTTAGAAATAAAAAATAAAATAAAAACTTTAAAAAAGATGATTAGTCTGAAATGTCTAAAGTTCACAATAACAAAAGGGAAATTCTTTATTGCAATTAATGTGGAAACAAACTTAAATAAAAAAAATACCTCGCTCTATTTATAGATCATCAAGAATTAATTTATTATGATAAGTTATTACTATTTGTTATTGATTCTTATACAATAGAAGTTTCTTTATACTGCAGAAAAACATAAAAAAAACAATTTAAATTCAAATTCCATACAACAAACTACTACACATGTACATCATAATTGATTCCCGTGTTTCTTTCACAAAGTTTTAATTGCATAACCTGAAGGCATCAAATCCATGCATGGAATACTAACTAATGGAATCCTACATACAAATAATTGATACATCGTTTAATCAATGACAAACACGACAAGAACATATAAAATGAACTGAACTCAATTGAATTGAAATGTTAAGCAGAAAAATTAAAAAAAAAAAAACAATGTAGTAAAACAAGAACATAAAAATGCCAATGAAAAAGCAAAAAACAGAAGTTCAAAACAATTAAATTCAGTTTCACCGAAGATTGAATACCTTTCACCAAGGAATATAGTACATCATATTATACGAGAATACACATGCCATGTGATAATGAGTGAATCCAACATGACAAAGAGCAAGCAATTTCTATCTCATTGACCTCGATTTTTATTGTTATATGATACAAATGAGAACAATAGCAGAAGAGTATTGACAGAACATAAATTTGATAAAATATGCATGGAATTTATAGGATACCCGACCCGGCTTCGCACGAGTTGTTTCCCATGGATATGTTTTCTTTCTTAGCATCACTATATTCTCTCTGTTAAAGTTAGAGTATCAAACAAGGACACAGTATATCAAAGTATCAGAAAATTAAAGTGCTACTTAAGTTAATCTGTGTAGTATACTTCTATGGGTTGTTGGTATAGTATACTTCTAGTTGTTGTTCTCGGGAACGGGGACCAAAACTGTTCTTTATTCAAGCCGGGACCAACCATACACATTCACAAAATTTCAATGCAATCAGATTAACGCAATGGCAGCGCATAACATGCGAACAAACCAAACACTTATTTTCATATATTAGATAATGATTTCATGGTTTCATATAAATAAAGAGTGATTTTGAACTTTGCGAATAGATGTTAACCTCCAAATTTTAATACTTAATAAGAACGAGTTTCTCTGCCTCTTCTACCAAAAAAAAAAAAACTGTAAATACTAATTAGTTGACCCGAAGAGAAAGTCGACTTGATTTAATTTCTTGTTTCTCTAAAAATGCATATAAATCCTTGCTAAATTCCATTTTTCGGCTGTTCCTTTCAGAAACCTTCCTAGTATTGAGGCAAATAAAACAATATAAATATTATTCAAATCGATCCAGCCATTCTCGAGTTTTTACCAGACTAACGTACAGCAATTGATTTATAGCAAGACCTTATTTTAGAAAAGCATTTAAAAATGTTGAGTTTATTATTAATTTAATATTTTGTTTAAAAATTTTGAATCTAAGTGATCAACTCATCATTTAATATATTCAACGACCTTCTTAACTTGAGTTCAATATTTAATATTTAAATATTATTTTATGACAAAACTTTACAAAACTAATTGAAAAAGATATTTAAATGAAAAAATTCCATTCACAGATTACCGATTTACCATTATGATTTTATTTTGTATGTCAATAGTCGAGAACTCAAAACAACAAATCGAAGAACTAACCATTGAGAGACTTTTGAAGGAAACCAAACCAAACCAAACCAATCAACGATGCTGATCGTAGACGATATTTCCATTAAATCGTTACAAATGTCATGACAAAATAATAATACTTATTCATTTGGAATCTTATAAACTACGCGTATAAGGAAAAAAAAAAAAAATTAATCGCACGCACTTTATATTTGTACAGGAACTTGTTTGTTTGGGGGTGTTAAGTGGGCGGATGATTCATTTCTGTTATGTTCTGTTCTGTTCCGGTCATAGTATGTATTACAATGGGCAATATAATGTCATTGTTGCCATTTAAGATTTAATTTTATTGAGTGGCTGACTGGCTATTGAGTGTGTCCCATGATCAATGGCCACAGGCAACTTGTATACAATTGACTATTTTGCACTTTTGTTCGAATGTCATTCAGCCAGACAGTCACTCATTCATTCATTCATTCATTGGCTTCTTTTGATTCACTTAAGGTCTCTCCCTCGCTCTTTGCCTTCATTTTCTTATCACATAATGACAAATTGCAACAGAAATGCCCAACATCAATAAACAACAACTAAAAAAAACAACAGAACGATGAAAGGCTCTGAACAAGATACCCATTTCAAGGCAACTTCAGTTCAGACCGGACCGAGTGACAGACCGACCGACCCAAGATTATATTGCAACAATTGACTTTAGTTAATGTCAAGTATCGTGTCGATGTCGTTGTCGATTTCATCGTTTCTTTTCTCTCAACGTGTTCCTGCTTGACTTTACTTAACTGTCTTGCATAAATCGATGCTTAAGATATTGGTTGAATGTATGTGGATCAAAGAAATCGATTACAATAAATCAAATAAGAAAATAGTTAAAGCAAACCACCAGTCAACAAAAGCAACAACAACAGAGTGCATGAATGGAAATAAAGTAGCGCAAAAGTTTCCTTTTTCTACTTTTCTTTTCTTTTCTTTCCTTTTTGTTTTTTTTTTTTTTTTTTTGTTTTGTTTTGTTTCCAAAGAAGAAAAGGAAACTCGGTAAGTAGTATAAGGCGTGTGCACACACAAAGGATACAAAACTTCGCAGTTTACTTAATGGTATAAAAAATGTATTTCAATCTATTTGACTTTGTTATTTGAGTAAAGAACGCGAACGCAAGCACAAAGATTTATAGCATTTATATGGTTAAAAAGATGCTTGAATTGGCATATTAAAGTTAAAGAAAAAAACTCAAAATTACTAAAAAAGTTTAGATATAAACGTTTAGTATGCAAAAATATTGAATGAAATTGATATTTTAATCTATTTATTCCATTGAAGAGAACAAGTATAGATATGAATGAATTAAATACTAAAATTTTTGAATTAAAAGTACAAAATTTGCTTATTTTTGCAAAATCAATAATCAAGACTCGAAGTTAACATTAAGTAGACATCTAACCAAAATAGTAGACAAAGTAAATAAAGAAAAGAATTTATTAAATTTTCTGGAAATAAGCATATTTAAAAAAAAAAAATGTATTTATGTTATGGATCCGTTGACTGGGGCTACTATGGAAATTTACATACAAAAACGTTACAAACCGCTAACATAAAGTTCTCTAAATGCTCCAAAATTCATCATATTTCAACTTGTCTACATATATTTTATCTAAACTATTGCAAAAAGAAACATTCAAAGATCTCTCTAAGTAATTTCAAAAATCTCGGTTATTAAAGGTTAAATTATTAATATTTATAAATTACATATATAATTAAATACTGTTGTTTTTTAAAGTTATCAGTCTTTTCTCTCTACATTTTCATTATTTTTGACTACACTTGTATTTATCTTTCTCTAAAATGCCAAGAACGTGTATTTTATTTGTTTAATTCTTCAGAACTTGACTTATACATATATTAATAATATTTCAAACTGATTTTGTAGACACTCTCCCGCGTAAAGTCCAGATATTTGCTGGCAAAGATACAACAATTTCAATTGATGGAGTGACCGGTCCAAAGCCCAGACCTCAATCCGATTAAAAATCTGTCGACATTGGGGAAGAGGACGATTTCAAAATATGTACTATAGAGCTCCCACTACCACAAATGAATTTTGGGGCAGAGAGCAGCATTCCTGGTATTCATTTTCAGAAACTGATTGAAAATATGTCTAAAAGTGCGTACTGTTTAATAAAAGAAAAACAAAGTCCTTTTTTTGCATTGCAACTAGTTGACAATGTTATAATATTTATGAACGGGGAATATGAATTTGGCTTGAAGTCTTTCCAAAAGTATTATTTACTCTAAGCTTTGTATTGCAACCACTTGAGTTCAGGAAGCTTATAGTTCCACTATTAATATGGTTCCACATGAGACTTCTCTATAGATGAGGTAGCTGTAACGAATGTACTAAGGTGCATTCAGGGCACTTTTTAAACCAAAAACGTTTTGCAGTAAATTTTAACAAAATTTATTTCAATTATAATTGAATCGTCATTAATTGCATTAATATCAAAAATATTGTATTATCCATAAAATCTAAATTTTTGTGAAAATTTTTAAATAAATAAATAATTGAGTAAATGTCCTGTTATTCGTATTTATCACTTCTATCTCAAATTTTGGTAAAATAACTTTCATGGTCTTTTATTGAAGAGCTAATAAATATCTGATATATAATAAATAATAAATTTTTATTTATGTACCTTGAATTAATGTCAAGTTAAAAATTTGTTACTTACTTGATTGATTGTTGTCATGGATCGATTTTATGATTAATATTCATATTCATTTTTCACTTAAAATTTTTTCACATTCACACATTTTTTCACTTCACTTTGTTTCTTTAAAAATTAAGCTCAAAAAGCTTGCCAATTATCATATGTACTTATATCTAATGTTATGTTAGATCAAATTTATAGTACATTCAGAGTTGTTCATTACTCCATTTTACAATAACTACTTTTTTTTCTTAATACTATCTAAGCTTTTATACTATACTCTTCGTTTTACTACTTTTAGAAACAAACGAAAGCATTCTTAATGACAAAGAGTGGCTTGGCTTGGCCATCAAACACAAGCGCAGCCTATTGGTAAAGTGCATTACATGCACTTGTTAACACTTGCATACTCAAAATTGGAGAACAACAGCAACACCTTAACCGAAGGCTGTGCCGAAAATAAAACCGACAACGACGAAGCGAATTTGGACGCCGATGCTGAAGCAGCTGCGCTTCTGCTGCGCTAGTGCTGCTGGTGCTGCTGCCGGCGGAGCCCCACTCATCACTTATTAACTACGACGCAATTACATTTCTTACAAATTGATTAATTTAATATTAAACAAATATGTAAATATAACACGCACTTATTAAATTTTAATTTAATACTCTATATTTATATAAATAAACACAATTTGTTACGAACTTCATATATATTTATGCAATTTATCATGAGATGTGATATGATGTCTGCGGCCGATATTGCACACAAATCATTCGGACACATAATATTTCAAACTCCATAATTTATTAATATTTTAATTGATTTATATTGCACTAATTGTTTTTAATACTAGTTACACTTATCTGAGCACTTTTATGGGTAAATAAAACAAATACTTTAACTTTTAATATATTGTTACAATAAGCGCATCACTTTTTTCTGCAAGCCGAGCGAAAGGAAAGAAGCAGACTAATTAACTTTGTTTACTTTGTGATCGATTATTGATAGTGTTACCAGACTGAAGCGACCTTAGCGCCATCTATTGTTAAATCATTAACAAACATTAAAAATTTTTTATTTATTTTGTTTTTTTTTTGATAATTTAATTTTTTAAACATTTTCGTAGCTTGAGCTACATGAAATATTATTTTGATTATAAAGAATATTGACTTGGTAACATTAATATCACAATGTATATTTATCTAACTGGTAACCTTTTTAGGTCATTAGGGTGGAGCCTCTTCAATCGACGTCGTCTCACCCCGTGTGTAAGGGTCGTCACTGAATTGTTTGGACGAGTTTGTAATCTCTGATGGTGGCGGTTGCTGCTTTGGTGAATTTCATCGCGCACCATTGGTATACGTCAGTTTCTGTGTAGGATAGCGTTACGTACAAACCAGGGGGCCTCCGTTATGCGGCGTAGTGCTTTATTTTGACAGACTTGCACTTTCCGTAAGTTGGTGGCAGAAGCGGTACCCCAGATTTGTATGCCATAACGCCATACGGGAGCCACTACTTGCCTGTAAATTGTCCTCTTATTATTTATTGACAGCTTACTGGACGTCCGTAATAGCCAGTCAAGTCTACGCAGCTTTGTATAAAAGCATGCTGTGATGTTTTTTTATGTGAGCTCGCCATGTGATCCGCTTGTCCAGAAACAAACCAAGGTAACGGACTTGGTTTACCTGTGGAATCACACTGGAGTCATATCTAACAACAGGGCAAGTGCCACGTCTAAGAGTAAATACGCAATTCGCTGCCAACATTAAACAGTTGAAGGAAATAACAAAAAAAGTTAGAATTGTTTACGAAAATCATCATGCGTGTATCTTATACAAAAAAAAAAAACAGTTTAACAAAAAAATTATTAAAAATTTGTTTATTTTTACTTCTTTTTTAATTGACTGTTTTCCTTTGTATGCTGCGTTCCATAATCATAAGACGATTAAAAAAATCAAATTTAAGCTTCAAGTATGATCAGAAAAATCTTTTGAACTATCATACTTCTATAGTTATTGATGCAAGGACTCATAATCCCCTTATCTGGTGAGTGCATTTTTCATGCTCATTTTGATGTTTCACAATGATCAGTCGGAAATTTGATATTAATGTATTTTTACTTGTCGATCACAATTATTTTTGTTTCTTATTGATTTTAAAAACATATTTAATCATAATGTATTGCGTTTTAACCTTGTTTAAACCACCACGATAAAGGTAACAAGTCGTAATCATGCCTCCTAAATTTCATCCAAATCCAAATCAAATTGGTGTATTTGCGGTGGATCGATGGCGAAATTGGTGCTACATTAGTCCCAAAAATTAGTCACTCGGCTTGTCCCCAAAAAAAGTTGATGATGACATTGCCAAGGCTACATCCGACTGGAAGAGATTGAAAATCACAGTCTGTCTGACTATTCAAAACAGATAAGCAACCATTTCAGTTGTTCCTTCCACATCGTGATAGGAAGATAGGAAGAAGCAGAAGAATATTAAATACAGCGGTAACATTTCTTTTGATATTATATTGCCTGTTGCCTGCACCATGAGACCCAGATGCACTTGCAAAGAAGTTTTAGAAACAGAGCAGAGTGTTGGCTGCACTGTTGATGGAAAACCACCACACGATATACTAGTAATTGATAATATCAAAAGTTTGTCATTGCAAATGGGAAGCAAGAAGTACATAGTAATATTGTAGAACAGTACCCAACCTTTTATTGTGGCAAATAGGGAGATGTCATTAATTTTCTTACAGAAAATTGTTCAGAATCTTGTGAGAAATAACACAAAACTCAATTTGGGACATGGCATTATCAATACTATGGACAAACGGCCTTGTAATCTGGAGAATGTGTGTGGCATATTATTAAAATGGGCTTAACAAATATTCTCCATTAAAACATTATTAAAGAGTGTAAGACAGTAACTCTTACTAAATGATGTCCTCCTTTTAATAAATCTATGAAAAGAAAAAGATTGTCTTACGTTTTTAAAGTCATTGAAACTACCAGAAACTAGTACTAACAAGTCTAAATCCTGAAAAAAATTTCAAAGTATTAATTTCTAACCAACAATATTATTATTATTATTTCTTTTTTATTTTTCTTTTAAATCATTAAGCCAAATTTATAATCTAATAAAATTTGTTTATTTTGTTACTAAAAATATTATAAACTGCAATACTTTGCTGTCAAATATGTACTAGTATAATTATATATTTTTATAAATATTTGAAATTATCTTAGCGTCATGATTATGGGACGCTCCATACTTTGCAATGACATGTATTTGTAACTGAATAAAGAAAGAGTTTTTGGGATCTGATTAAATTCATATATATTTATTGTATATTCATTGTATTCTGTTTCTTGATTTTATTTATTATATTATTTTTGTTTTTCTAATTTATTATTTTTTTTTTTTTTCATTTTTATTTTATTTAAACAACCAGCTACTTTTTTCTCTTTATAAAATTGTTATTTTTCATTTAGAATTTTTTTTCATTTCTTCTGAAAAATATTTGATATACTTAAATACCACCATCTCCTATTCATCGAAGCATTGTTATTCAATTTCTTGTTTGTTTTTTTTTTTAAGTTTTTTGTTACATATTGATTTTGAACCATCTATTTGTCATGACTAGGAATACTTGAGCAGTTTTATATTTTTTCTTTTTGGTTTTAAGATTGTAAATTTTAAATTTCTTTTTGTCTATAAAAGTCTGTTACCTTCTGATTTTCGTTAAATTAGAATTAAAAATAAAGCTTTGACTTTGTGGTTTCTCGTTTTAATAAGATGAAATAATGTGACTTTTTATTTATATGGTATATTTATTTTATTTTCAGTATCAATATTCTTTTATTTATTTCAAAAAGTTTCATCTAAACTCTTATTACATAAATCTTGAATTTAGCATTGTTTTCCATTTTGGGTAGAAGAATTAAATTTTTCGAGTAATAAAAACTACTTGTTATTGGTGCCCCTTAAATTTGTATGGAATATTTTATTTCATTATGCTGACACTGATACAATTGCAGATTTCGTGTTTAAAGCAACATAATCTCATGTTGATAATAGAAAAAAATAGGAAGATTTTATATCAAATTTCCAAATTTTATTTCATTCAGATTTTGAAGTTCGTTTCTGTGGCTTTGTTTCTGATTTTTGCTGTTTATTTAATTTAACCAATTTAATTTTTTATTTAATCGCAGCTTGTTGTAGATGTTTGTATGACTAATAATTTAAGTACAGTAAGTGTAATTACAACAATATCGTTTTCAACTGTTTTTTTTTTTTTTTTTTTTTACTTTATTTTTGTTATTTTTGATGTATGATGATTCCATCATTAGAATTGTTATCCTATCTACTGGGCGTCTTACGAAAGGTTTATGACATAATGCCACTTGTGTCAAAATCCCAGTTTAGTAATCGTGTTAGATGAATTTTGTATTGTGTTTTCTTCTTGAATTTTTTTATTTTTTTTTTTAACTTAAAATTATATATTAATATTTTAAAATTCATTAAATGTGTATTTTTTTTTTATTTGTTATATTAAATTTCCAAATTTCATTTCATTTAGGTTTTGAAGCTCCCTTTGTGGTTATGTTGTGCAAAAATTCTAAAAAATATCAACGTTGTAATCTATGACTTTTTCTGCTTTCTTCCAATTATCAATTTTGTATTTTATTTAATCATCAGATTTTGTTTTAAATGGTGTTTGCATGTAGTATACTATTTTAAGAATAATATTTGATATTCCAATAGTATCGTCGTATTCAATACGAACAGTTGTTGTGCTTTGGTATATTTTATTATATTTTATTATTTTTAATTTTAATATTAATTCATTTATTTAAAAAAGTTTAATCTATACATTTATAACTGAAATCTTGGAGTTTGGTTTCTATTCTCTGAAACTATTTAAATCTTATACCGGTATCATCTTTTTTCCAATTGATATTGATTTTTATATTATTTATTAACATTAAAAATTTAATTTTCTGTTGTAATGTATTCAGATATTCTTTTGCGTTTCTTTATTGATTTTGTGTGCTTCAAATTAGATTTTTCATGGTTTTTTTTTTTTTGTTTGTCTGATTCATCATGATATTGATTATGCCGATACCGAAATGCACCACCATGTGAATCAATGGTTGTATATACAAGTAATGCCAATAATGATTCTGTGGAGTTGTAAAAATTAACAATATTGGGACGTTGCACTAGATTATTGAGTAGGGCATAGTATTGTTGTTGTTTGTATTGTGGATTTAATAGTAAATGAGGTGTTGTGCAAGTTGTATAAAAGATAATGAATAGTGATTTGATATGAGGCAACAATACCCATTTCTCAATATCCACTACGTAAGTGGCGAGACAGCAAACCTTCTCTTGGTAGTTTATTTTGATCAGTCTACTTTTGTGTAACTTTGTTATTTTATGATTGCAGGTTAATTTCTTTAGATGATCTGATTAAATTTTATAAACTCATCGTTAACAACAGTCTGAGTCTAAGCTTGAGTAGCTTAGAGGAGAAGTGCGCTTAGATCATTTTGATTTCTAAGTCATGTAAACCTAAACACAATATCGCATCATATCGTCCCAATCTTGAAAATACTTGAAAATATTTTTCCGAAGAGTTTTTGCCAGTTCTGAACGAAAAAACATCTTTCATAAAAATCAGTTTAGGCATCGTAAGCACGGACGGAACTTTGTGCTTGAAAATAAAACGTACTATTCTGCGGTCACTGTTTAGAGTTTCTCATATCTCAAGATTGTGAAGTCAGATGTGTAGTGCGTCTATAGCCTCACAGCCTTCAGGAATAAATATACAGCTAGCTTAAAGTTAAATTTATATATTTGGGCAATAAAGAAAGAAAATAAAAAATAATAAAAAGAATTTCTGAATTTTATTTTATTAACATATATCGCAGAAAACTGCATAACACAGTTTGATTTTAAGCATAGTTACATAAATAAAGTGCTAGACTTTCATAGGAGTTGAGAATAAATCTGAGCAGTTAATTACATCCTTATTAGGGGGAGATCGTGCGGGTGTAGCCTTTTTAATCTTCGCATTGTAGAGCAGCCGGTGAGAGGTTGTTGCCATTGGGTTAAGATGAGTCAGAAGACTTGAGTGATGGCGACTGCTGTTAGAATTGATCACCTCCATATGCAGCGTGGTATTTCGAACAAACCAAGGGGCGCCCGTGATTCTACGGAGTGACTTGCTTAATATGCTAAAATTGAATAAATGATTTTTTTTAAATTTGTTTTCTCTCAATTTGTTTCTGGCTTTTAGTACAGTAAAATGCTGTGGCAGCTTAAATGTCTTTCCTTTTTATTCTTCATATTTTATTGAATTGCATTTTGCTCATTAAATATGTGAGCAATAAAATTATATTATAAATGAAAAGTATGCAATTATATTTTCCTTTAGTTTTTCGCATCATCATCAAATATATATGTATGCGAATGTATTTAAAAAGACCGAAAGACAAAGCAAAAGAAAAATCATAATAAAATAAATACTTAAAAAATAGAAACAGAACTAATGAAATTAAATGCTTGTTTTCCTCCCACATTTTTACTGCATTTTAAGAACTTGATTTTATATATTAAAACAGAATTTCACTTTACATTCTCAATCTGAATCTCTATCTCTCCCACTCTCTCTCTCTCTTCTTATTGTTTCATTAAATTTTCTTATTAAAATAACAAAAAGATTAAAAACAAAAAAATCATAACAAAAGAAAAGAAAAGCAAAACCAATGAAGAACCTTTTAATGCATAAAATCGGTGGCATCGCAACGAGAAAACTTAAATGAAAAACTCTGGACTGCATAAAAAGAAAATTGCAGTAAATTTATCATTTCCTTGGTGAACCATCAAGAAGAGGAAGAGTTGAAATTCTCAGCAATAATTTTTATGCAATGGCAATTTCACTTCTTCTCTTTTTATACACAAATTATTACCGCTCGTGCGACCCTGGATACACTCATCATTACCTCTTTATGCGCCACATCTGACACCATCAGACACAATCAGCAACCCATGGAAAAGAAGAAAATCTTACAAAAAAGTCACGCCCCACCATTTCTCATACATATGAGACCATATAGTATTGTAGTATTATTATGCTTGTTACGGCTTGTTGCTTCGACATAACAATTGCTTTAAAAAAAAAATCAAATAAACCAAAAATAAGCAAACACACACGCACACACACACACAGTCGATGCCAAAAACGATACACAGATACTTTTGCTTGTAGGCGACATGTGTGTATAAATTTACACACAAATGCAATTTGTTCCGCAACATTGATTTAATCCTTTTTTCGTACACACACAATACTTGGTAATGTACACTCATTCAAACACAAATACAATATCACGCATACGCCTCGTTTACTTCATTCTTATACAATACAATATTCTTCTTTACGCTGCTCCTTACTTCATGGATTACATTATTCTTTTCTCATTCCATTTGTTATTTTTTTTCCTGGGTGAAAAGTTTCTTAGCTTTGCTTATTTTCTTGGCTTTTTTGTCTCCTTCATTTCATCCCTTTGCCATTTCCCTTTCATGTCGCTTTGTTTGCTTTGCAACATTTCGTCCTTGAATATTTCACCCTGATTTCTTACGCATTATCATAATTTTACCCGGTTTTCTTTATTGTATTTTTATTTTATTTATTTATTTTTTTTTTTTTTTTTGTTTTGTCGATTTCCCTAACTAAATTTCGTATGATTGAGATTGAGTTGAGTTAAAGTAAAAGAATGAAAAGAAACTGTAACAAATCAATAGCTAAATAATCGAATAAGAAATGTTTGAATATCACACAAAGAAAAGGGTCAATAACCAAAAATTATTTATATAAAATTTATGAATGAATTTAAATGGAAATTTAAAAGAAAGATTAGCATTTTTAGTTTTTAAAACTCTTTAATGAATTCTTAATCTAATTTGGTTTAAGTTGAAGCATCAACATAATGAATTTCTAAATTGTTCTAACTTGAGATGAAAACTTAAAATTAAATGAATTTTCTATCTATTTAACTAAGAATTTACACCAATAGTTCTTTGACTTGCTCCAATTCTTTTGGAAGATGCCCTACAGCGTGAGCCAAATCTGCCACGCTGCATGCATAAAGATAACCTTTCTTCAAACTCTTATTACGCATCCAACGTTGCAGCCAAGGCACTTGTTCGCGAATATCCGTACAAATGACATAAGATGAGTCGATCTGTTGCTGCGTTGCATGAGGATTATTGACACCCACAAGAGCAAGACCACGACGTTGTGTAGATGGTGATGGCGTGACATTCTCTTCCGCTTCGACAATGATGCGATAGAAAAGTTTTGGGACTGGCAGCACACCATTGTTATTTGCATCCGTTTTCAAGTAGAACTCAGGACCATCGTTGCCATTGCCCAATCGCATAACACCCCAGGTGCCTGTGTAGCAAATTACTTGAAGCCCCAATCGAGCTACATATTTCCGTACTTCATCCTCTACGGCTAACCATTGGCCACCATTGAAACTTTGCCACTGTGGTGCTGCATTGAAGTACGTAAATGTCGTACGCTGTTGACTGCCGTAAATCAGATCAGCTTTTGCCGCCAAATGACCGCGTGACAGCGACAGGCTGCTGTTGTCGAACAGATTCATCGTGGTGGCATTGATATCCACCCCCGTTCCCCTCACACCCATCAGTTTGACAGCTTGCCTGCGTTGATGGTAATGCGAGTACAGATGATTCATGTTATACGATTCAAAATAGCCAGCGTTACTAAAGTTGAGACGCTTGACATGCTTCTGAAAGTGCACGTTTGCTGGCTGCATCAGATGTCTTACATAATGGGTACGCAGCGATTCCTGTGCATGGCACACCTGCATTGTTTCTACAAAACGACCTCCGGTGATGTTGTAGCCAATGCGATAGATTTGTGCTTCATCATCGTCGCCACAACGTTGATGCAAACGTTCGACAACAAACTTTGGTGGCTGTTCACAAACAAATTGTCGGAACTCGTGTTTGCCACCGTCCCAAGTGAATTTCGTACCTTGCAGGCAACGTGGGCGGATTATGCGTGTATGCTTGGCTACACGAAAGCTTACTTCGCCATTTGCTGCTGCTTCATTGGTTCCATTTGCAAAGTTTTTGCTGCAATACAATTCGATGAGGGCTCCGTATGGTATCTCCAGTTGACCCTTTGTATTTGGCAGCCAGTACTCATCACTATTTGGTCTTAAGTAAAGTGGCTGTGCTTGATTGGGTTTGGGTAAGTCTTTTTGTACATCGATTAGACAAGGCGATACTGGCAACGCTAAAATTCACAAGATATTCATTTTCTTTTATAATATTTACAAATGCATATATTAAAGAGAAAGTTGATTTCTGATTATTACACACACTTACTCACCGGCATCATCATCATGATTTATATGTAAATTATTCAAGTCTTTAACGATATCTGCAACATCAGCTGGTGGTTTTATTGCCTCTCTGCCATGTATATCGGTCACGAACGTAACGAAAACAATAAAGAGTCTTGTAAATATAATCAACACAGATGATTTCATTATGTGTATTGTTACTACATATGACGACGCAGTCTCAGCACAAACTGATTTACACTTTTAGCAGGTGTTTACTTTTATAAAGCCACCGGATTTATTTTTAAAGGTCAAGTGAATCATTTTCTCTTCAAATCTCTTTTATTCTCTTTCTTTCTATGATGCCATTTACCTAAAATTCAGATATGAATGGTTTCTTTCCCTCTTCACAATTTTCACGCTTCTCTCTCATAATCTCAATTTTTTATGCTTACCTACTCTTTTTCATATTATCAACCTTAAGTGAGAGACTCTTTCTCATATTATTAATTTTTCTCACCTACTTTTTCTCATATTTTATTGAACTTACTCTCTCAGCATTATTAATTTATATTGTTATTGTTCATTTATCAAATTCGCTTTTGTTGACATTTTTCTAAACATTGAGTCTGATAAAATTGCTTCCGAATTCTATCAATTAAAGGAATATTTATACTATTATAGTTTCTAATTCTATGGCAAAGAAATTGCTATTGTTTTTAAATGGCAAATAAATGTTCAATAAATTATAAGCAAAATCTTAAGTGTAAATAATATTATTAAATATATAACTAGTGTCGCTTGTCTTTTTGAATGATTTTCGGGAACAAGTATTCATTCAACCATCAATGATGTAATGATTGAGAGCCTATAGCCCGTGTGTCTGTACCCCAGACATTCAAAATCTAACATGGCTGTGTATCGACCAAGAGTCATTTCGGTACTGAACTACTGAAGTTGGTGGATATGCAATACAAACTAAGTGAATACTTTACGGTTACAAATCTAATGGCATCAGCTAATCATACACTATAACGATATATTTAAATCAATTTAACGGCGAGTTAAATAGGAGAATATTCCGTTAAAATCGATTTCATGGCCCCGCAAAAGTTAAAAAACCACTATTGACTCAAGTCAATAATTTTTATTGTTAAATTTTGCAAAAACCTATAAAAACTATACGTTTGAACGTTATGGAAAAGTCTTTTGGTCTCATAAGACCAAAACTAACCGCATCGGTTCTGAAAGAAAGGCAGTGGACATGGAAAACAAATGGAGATGCCATTAAAGATCGCCATATTAAAGGAACGTTTAAACTTTTCGGTGGAAATGTAATTATATGGGGTTGTATGAATGCAAATGGTCTAGGAAATATCATTAAAATTAATGGGCGTATGGATGCCAACCAGTATATTGGGGCATATGTATAGCGTTACCTTAGAAATAGTGTCGAAATTTGGGATAACAATCTGATTAAAAGATAAGATATTAACTGAACGGAAGATATAAAGTCGTAGTATAGATTGTAAGATTGAAATAAAACACAAAATGGATCATGTTGCATATAAGTAGTCTTACAGTTACCAGCAAGTATAGGGGAATAATGCCTTGCAACCCGAGAAGGAACATTAAAATTTATACTACCAAGCAAAGATGGAGAGTAATTGAATTAATTTAAGATGGCTTTGGTAGTAAGTTACGCGGTGCAAGAATTGCTTTTAAGCGGACTCAATACACACAAGATGTGTTTTCAAGAATTGGATACTTATTTAGACATGTAAGGATCATTAAACACTTCAGACACTAGACACCTCTAGCTTTATTAATGGTATTATAGAAGAGATATGCGTGCTGAAATGCAGCTTTGTATCCAGCACACAAAGATATCAGCTTGGCGCACTAACCAATGGGTCAAAATTCATATTTATTTGATATTATTATACGTATTACATATTTCTATGACATAGTTCTATGACATATTTCTATGACATAATTATATGAAATTATTTGTATGACATACATATGTATATACGTATATATATATGACATATTTATATGACATATTTATATGACATATTTATATGACATATTTATATGACATATTTTTATGACATATTTCTATGACATATTTCTATGACATATTTCTATGACATATTTGTATGACATACATATGTATATATATATTTGACATATTTATATGACATAATTCTATGACATATTTCTATGACATATTTGTATGACATACATATGTATATATATACATATATATGAAATATTTCTATGACATATTTCTATGACATAGTTCTATGACATGTTTATCCTAGAGTCGCGGGTTCGATTTCTGCTCAAGTCTGAACCTGAACTTTTCTAATTTCCTCCAATCCTTTCTAACTCTTTCCCCAAGGGAGCTGAAGGGCTTTTCCGCTGTTGCTCATATTTATAACTAAATTATAATTTATAATTATAATCTTAGTTCTATTTATACTTACATACAAATATGACCCAAAAAGCTCGCAATGTTCGAGATGCAATATAACCATGAAACCCGATTAAATTGAGTAAAATTTATTATATTCTTAGATAAGGATATCAGTTACAAAATAAGTATGCAAAAGATTTGACTTTCTTTTAACGTTCACATGTAAATAAACGCCCACACGTGACATTACTTACATACAATTACATATTTGCATAACCAAATATTAAGTAAATAATTTATTTATTCAGTAAAATACTTATTTATCTACTCTCATACTTGATTCAAGGTCATTATTAAGCAAAGGTGATCATGGTTTTGCCATTGATCTTTGATATATAATATACAAACAGTAAGATTATATTATTATGCTAACTATAGGCCGCGACTTCATCCGGAAAAATTGGCTCCCAACTGGGGTTGAACCTATCTTTTGATTCTGTAAATCGATTTGGATGAAATAAATGATATATGCAACTTACAGTAAAGTTTCTTATCTAACAGTAATTCGATTTTGTATCCAATGAGAAAGACAAAGTCCACGATTTTATTATACATAAGATTGAATAATCTCTCATTCCATAACAAAGTACAAATAAATACATCTAATATTTACCTATAAATCAGAATAAAAATAAATACTAATGAAATTCTTTACCAAAAAATTGTATCACACCTTTTGTCAAGACCCTGAAAAAGAATAGATTGTGTTAAAGACCATTGACTACTCTAATATGTTCGTATGTATATTGTACATATCTTTCTATATTCACACTTTAGATTAGAACCAAGTAAGTTCTATGTACTATCATCATTAGAAATATAACAATATATGTGATAATAATTTTAAAATTTTTGAAACTCTTCAAATAGAAAGTGTGGCGGTATTTTATAATGGGCATTGAGGCTATTTACAATTGGTAGCAATTAATAGAAACGACTATTTATAATTAGCCAGAAATGTCAACCATAAAATTTGTTGAAAATGCGTAATGAAAAAATTAACTTTATTATTAACATTCAATCATCGGGAAATACCTATAGCAAGTATGACGGGTCAATAATTCAAATGGTACCTTAAGACATATAGTACTATAACTAAATTGGTAATAATAAATAATCAAGTATTAAATTTTTATCATTTAAATCGTTGTCGCTTTGATTAGAAAATCGAAAATCGCAATGAATATATACTATAGTAGTACTATAGTAAAAAAAGTCTATAAAAGACCAAGGTTTATGAAAGTTTAAAATAGTAAAGACTACTACGGTTAGCATTGCTACCGATAGATGGATTAATATAATGAAGTCTGTAGCATTTTGTTTTTGGCTAATAAATGGCTTAAGTTTGAGTTACTCAGTGATCATACCAAATATATTAACTACAGATGGACCAAGTCTAGTGAAAAATGAAGAAATACGGTATCATACAACGGGTGTAATCGTAACCGGTGATTGTTCTTTTAAAGTAAATGGAGATCTTAATGATCCCGCGCCTTTGTTCACACGACACAATACCTATGAATTACTAATACCAAATCCAAGTGACACTGTCACTCTCAAAAATGGTGAACTGTTGGATATGTTTTGCTCTTCAACATATTTTGTTGCTCCTTTTGTGAATATTCAGAAAATCAGCGCAAAGTGTTTACAAAATAATTACTTCCTCGTCAATGAAACAATTTATCCATTTAGTAGCTTTAGCTGCTTGAAATGGCCTGGCTTTACTGCAAGGCGCACAGGTCGCCCATGTAATGGTGGCACAGATTTAGTTGAAGTTGGTTTTCAATTGAGCGACGGAGGATTCCTGCAAACATATGATGTATGTCATGATGAGATCAACGAAGTGACACCCTATGTTCATCACGTTCTCTATCCATCGAGCTTCGACTATCAACATGGTGTAGCGCGACCGAGTTTCATAACTCTTGACTTTTTTGGTGGCCGCAATGTGAATAACAAGTACACACAAGTTCAACAAAATTTAACAATTAGTCGAATACTTGGCTACGATGCAACAGGATACTTTAATTTCAGTCAGAATTTAATACTTGCACGTGGTCATATGGTGGCAAAAACCGATATGATTTTCGGAGCAGCACAAATGGCAACTTTTCTCTTCATCAATGTAGCACCACAATGGCAATCTTTTAATGGTGGTAACTGGGAGCGTGTCGAAAGTGGCGTGCGTAAGTTTGTGGCTGACAGTAATCTTACAACTGATTGCTATACTGGTACATGGGGAATTGCTACGCTACCCGACATACATGGCATTGAACGGGAATTATATCTGGACTTTGATGAGAACAATAATGGTTTGATACCAGTACCGAAACTATACTTCCGTGTTATAATCGATCGTGAGACTCGCAAGGGTATTGTTCTTGTCGGCGTAAATAATCCATATGCAACGCTTAAGCAAATTCAAGAAGAATATATTTTATGTAAAGACATTGGTCAAAATATTACTTGGCTCAAATGGTATAAAGATGATCTACATGAGGGCTACTCATATGCCTGTAGCGTACCAGATTTTACGGCTGTTGTTAAACATTTGCCATTAGAGGATTTATATACGACTGGCATCTTGGGCATTGATGATCCCAATGATGGACCTACAGAAGCTACTCAATGTTATTTCAATGTGAATGGGGATTTAAATGACCCTGCACCGATCTTTACATTCAAGGATACATTAACAATATTGCAACCAAATAAACAAGGACTGGTTCTAATCAATGATGGAGAATCCTTTGATATGCATTGCACAAATTCGTTTATTATGCCTTTCAAAGATCATAACAAATTAACAGCTACTTGTGTGGACCATCAAATGTTCCTAGTTAATGGTACAATATATAAATTCTCAAACTTCAGTTGCATGAGTTGGCATACATATGAAGCAAGACGTACCGATGAATGGTGCAGCGGTGGCACATTTATAGTCAAAATCGGTATAAATCTTGATGATGGATTTCTACCTATACTCAATGTCTGCCATAATGAGAATACTGGAGCCACTCCATCTGCCCAATATGAACTAACGCCTTCAAGTAATGCCTATCAACGATTTGTTCAAGAACCAAATTATCAGCGTGGTGATTTTTATAATGGCAAAGATGTTCAAAAACTGTATACCCAAAGTCAGCAGATTGCTACCTTTAGTAAACTATTAAACTTAGATGCCAGTGTCTATTTCAATAGTATACGTGGTCGTTATCTTGTACCCGGACAATTAATCGCAAAACATGATCTAATCTATGGTTCAGAACAACGTGCCTCATATCATTATGTCAATACATCGCCACAGTGGCATAATCTCAATATGGGCAATTGGAATCGTATAGAACGCGCCATACGCTCCTATGTCGCTGATAATAATCTCAATGTTACCATTTATGCAGGAACTTCGGGCATAGCAACATTACCAGCAGCAAATGGGAAACAACAACCACTCTATTTAGATGCCGAGGATGGTTTATTACCAGTGCCTAAACTATTCTATCGTGTGATTATAGAGCATGCAACATACAATGGCATTGTAGTTTTGAGTGTCAATAATCCTCATGCAACACTCAACGATATTCTTAATGAGTATATTATTTGCCCAGATATTGGAGATCAAATCACTTGGCTTGATTGGGCCAAAGAGGATCTTGAATTAGGCTATTCATATGCTTGCAGTATATACAATTTCATAAAAGTAGTTCGAAATCTGCCTTCAGACGTGATCCTCAATGTCAATGACCATGTGCTTGGCATTAATTAATCTATATATTTTAAGTTTTAATCTTAATGCATTATGAATCATGTGTTACTTGGTGTTCTCATTTACGCTTAGCACGTTTTATAAACGACAATATAATAAATTTTATTAGTAAGTTATAAATTATACTATACCCTTTCTTTTTTTTTTTCTTTTTTAAACATTCACGTTTACCACAGACCTCTTTGACAAGCTTTCTTATCTATATATTTTATACTGGCCAAAGGAAAAAGAAAAAAGTTCACACTCCACAATCATTAGTTTTATGGTCTTTCAATTATTTACAACTCTTTCTTTATCTTCCAAAGTATATTCAGACACGTTTACCACGTGTATTGCATTTTTGCTTAATCATTTTCCTTCGTACTTTGACCATTCGTTTGTTACTCGGGCAGTTTGATAAATCAGCGTTGTAACTTTAAATGCAATATTTCTCCTATAAAATACCTTTTTTTTATAGAATATTGTCAAATTTTAAGTAAGCTGCGTCATTTAGTTTATATTTGACAGGCAGTGAATGTAGGCAACCTCGTTAATTTGGACGAAAATGAGAAAATTTAATTTCGTGTGTTCATCAAGCATTATTTTTTGCCGACACTGCAGCGAAATCAGGTACACGCAGTGGCGGTTTTAGGATTAAATTTTGGTTGGGGATAGAGTTTGTTAACAAAATGTTTGCAGAACGAAAAACGTTTATTGATTGATATTATATGAGTCTTCATTTACATTTCTTTGAACTTTCCTATGATATCATTAATGAATAATCTATTCTGGTATTGCATGGTTGTTAAATCTTATAAAGATACATATTATAATACTAGATCTCTAGATAACATCAATGCACGACTACCCAATCCAATGTAGCAAGACGACGAGGTTTGACTTGGCAAAACATGTCAACTATTTCTTCAGTTGAAATTTCGTCCGTTCAGTTGTTGCCGAAGTGACAGGGATCATCAAAAACAATTGCAACAATATTGAAACGTTCGGGAAGAAATAATTGAATTTCTTCGTCTGAGCTCTCTTCAACTCTGTGTTCTTGCAATTCTTGTGATAAAAAATGATTTCATGTTTGAGCTTGGTTTCGCTGCAATTCATGCGGCCATAGAAACATACTGCAAGTGAATATTAAAATTATGTGATGACGGAAAAAGCAATGACGCGAATGTAAAGATTCACTCTGCCCGGTTCGGGGGGGGGACTTCAGCCCCCATGGTGCCCCCTGGGCCCACCACTGATAACACGTCCAATAAAAATGACATCAACCTAGAAAACCATACCACAAAACAGAAACTAATAAGTAGGTAAACCCTAAACGAAAAGCACTCATCATCCCGCAATCCAGCAAAGTATAAACAGAAATCATAGCGTTAAGTACATCAGATTCACTCTGGGATACACCACATTTACATATAACTTTTGAACAAAACACCAGCGCCAACATGATTTTTTTACAACGCAGCTACAATGATGATAAACCATTTCACATACAACTGCAATCAAATCCAATTCCTATGGAATTTCCTTCACATGCCTCCATTCCACCAACTACTTACAAAAACCAGTCAAAATAATATTAAAAACTTTATAAAACTAATAAATAATCTTAACACAAATATAATCTAGCTTTAATTAATTCTTATTTAATTTTAATTTTAGTGTTAGATTTTTAAATTCTAAATATAGTGAAACATACTAAGATCTACTACCTAGCTCAAGACCCTAGTTGCTTCAGCTTTTTTATTGTACTAATTAAAATTAAGTTCTAGTCTAAAATGAATAAATAAACACATTTTTTGCGTAAAAAGAATACTACGAGTATAGGTCCTCTACACTATCAATTTCAATGATTAACAAGTGGTTTACTGAATTCCATGATCGTACTAGCGCAAGTGACAGTGAACATTCATGTTGGCCAAAAGAGGTCGTCATACCAGAAATCGTCAAAAAATCCATGGAATTGTATCAAATAATCGAAATGAAAGTGCATGAATTGGCTAAAGCTGCAGGCAACTCAATTGACTGGGTATATCAGATTTTACATAAATATTTGGGCATGATAAATCTATCCGCGATTGTTCACAATCGATCATTATCGGTCGTGGACGAAACATGTATGATATGTTAATAAGAAATAAAAAGAAGAATAATTTATCACAATACTGTAGGAAGGTCTAACGGCAGATAGCTTGGCAAACAACAACATGTTTGATTAGTTTAATAAGTTTTGGTTTTTTCAGTCTGAAACTGACACTCAGAAAAGCACAGCGTGCTGTCAGGAAAAGACTCATGACAAACTCGTAATTAAAACCAAAAACTATCAACTAAAACACAATGGAAAACAAAATTATTTTATTTTTTTTATAATAATCATAATAATTGTATTCCATTCCTTACTTTTTTAACTTGTATCTATCACAACACATAAGAGACCAAAGAATAGTCAAAGTAGTGTACTTCTCCAAGAGAAAGTGCACAAAAAAAAAGGCAAAGGAAGGTCTGTCGGCCAACAAGGTCATGGTGACAGTTACCTTGAAAAGGATAAAACAATCACCGGCGAATATCATTTATAGCTGTTCGATTGAAGCAAAAACTATTGCATTTGACGAAGAAACAAGTGATTTTCCACCAAGACAATGCACGGGTGAACTCGTCTTTAGTTGCCATGGAAAAAACCCATGAAATTTTGCTACGAATTGCTACCCTTTTCTGAAACAAATTCCTTTTCTGAGGACTTTGAGAAAGTATGTAGATATCGAACGCTGTTCGTTGTCGATAATTGCTTAGTTTCTTATGACAACAAACAAGAAAAAGTGACTCATGTTGGAATGTCGTTATTGCGGATAAAATTACAATTCCTTTTTATATTTTTTTTTTACCCTACGATAATTCGTATTTTCTTTCGCAATTGATGCTCCGCTTAGTCCAAGTAAATAATTAAAAATTTTATATTGTATTCTTGTGAAATTTTAAAAATTTCACAGGATCTTCCAGAGTTTTGCCATCAGGTTTCCTCTGCATTTCGTTTTCCATTTTCACTCTCTTCCTTTTACCTCATTTCGTTGAAAAATTTCAATAATTAAAAAAATTGCCAAAAATTTCGTCAAGTCGCTCCACAACATTACTGAAGAGCAAAACGAAAATTTAATTTTGCACTATGTCAACACACACCAATCGAAATAATAAGACGAAACGTTTCTTCTGTTTGGTGTGTGTTGCATCAGAACAAGTTTTCTTGTCATATAAGCCGAAAAAGTTTTGTTCGCTTCGGTTTGCAGCGGAGCTTAGCTAAAAGAAAAATACGTTGAAGAAAAAAAATTTCTTGTATTCAACAAGTCACTGACTATTCAAACTGTACTCGTTCATGAACATTTATTTATTTTTTATCTGTTTCTGATTTGACATTAAGTAAACAGTGACTAATAAATATATATTGATAAAGACTTTTATTTATGTATTTATCTTATCAGATTTCAAATTGTTAAGCTTATTATTGACATATTAGCGCATTTATATTTAGAAATACGAGTATAACATATATAAGTACAAGTATTCATACTTGTTTCGTGTTCATTCTCTTAGTGTCTTTAGCGTCAGCGAATAATAAGATTTTCAATAGAGTTTTATGTTTTGCAAAGAAACAAATATGGAAAAGTGGTGCGTTTATTTTATTTAAAATTATGTTTATTAAACTAAGTTGTTAAATGTTGTTGTCATATTTAGGTTGCGTCCAGCAATTAATGGACTTGCTACTTCAAATCGTTTATCCGACTGTCGCTTTATAATCGAAGCAGCTGATGGCAGCAAAACAATTTTCAATTGTCATAAATTAATATTCAGCTATGCTTCGAATATTTTTGAACGTATGTTTTATGGCGAATTCTCGGAATCGAAATCAAGTGAAATTATTTTGAAAAATGTACAACCTGATATTTTTGCTAAATTCCGTGAATATCTTTACAATTACGATACAAAGTTATTTGAAGGATGTAATGAGAGCACACTTATTGATTTGGTAAAATTTGGTCACCAGTATAAGGTGTCATCTGTAACTGAAGAATGCATTAAAATTCTACTTCAGCGCATTATAATGGCGGATATTGTAATACTTATACAGTTATATAAATTTGGAAATGATATTTTACACGAAGATCTTATACAAGGAGCCAAGATGGTATGTTTCAGTTCACATAGAAATGTATTTAATATAATTTTTGTAATGTTTCAGAATATAACTTCTAGATTTCCTAATTCAATGAATCATTTTTCCATTTATGAGTTAAGCTCTGATGTCTTTTTGAAATATATGGAAATTACTGAGAATAAACTTAAGGAAGCCATGCGTTTCAATATGATAGAAACTTATTTAAAATTAAATGGTTTCGATTTGACCAAAGTTATTTCAAAGTTAAGCGATGATTTTGAACAATTTAATTTGAAAACTACAAATACAAATGAAGAGGATAAGAATATGGAACAACATAATCAAGGAGATGACAATGCATTAGAGGATGATAATAAAACAGAGACCAAGAGCAATGTCCCACATGAAGACAATAAGGAGATCATACAAAATGTTAAATATAAAAATGTCAAAAATGGATATATAAAGAAATTACTTGAACTCATCGATTATAAGAAAATGGCTCCCCAAGAATTTTATGATGGACCCGGAAAATCCCAATACTTTGATTTAGAATATAAGTACGATATGATGTATGCAATAGCATTACAATCGAACCGTCAAACTGACAACCTAAGCCCAGCCCTCTTTCCATATGGATACCGTCGAATCGACAACTTAAACCCACCAAAAGCACCCGGTTTTTCTTTTCCCACTAGCCAACAAAAATCAGACATTGCATGTGAAAACACTAAAACCCACCCTGTGATCCATCGTCAAAGCCAAAATCAAAACGTAATTGAAGAAAAGAGGAAAGGCAATAATAATCCTTAAACGCAATGGCTTGGATTCGAGGATTCCTATTTATATCCCTAGGCCTCGATTTCAGTTGAGAAGTAAAGAATGATGATTTCTAGTATATTTACATTGTTTCAATTATTGGATTATTAACAAAAGCGTTGACATTGTTTTTTTCTAGTATGATTTTTTTTTTTTTAATTTTAACAAAAAATGTACAATATTGAATTTACTTACTTTTGCATTGCCTCATCATCAGCTGTTTACTGTTGGGGAGGACAGTCAAAAATGTCATAAAAAGGCAGATATTTCCCAACACTATTCCAAAGCCCACATTCCGTGTCAAATGCGTTTCATTTATTAAAACGAGTTTGACCATTGTCTAATTCTACAAAATCAATCCTACATTTCGTCATTTTCCCTGTTGTTGTTATCGAATGAAACCCGAGTCTATGTTCGTGTCAAGATAGACACGGTTTTTGAAACAATCTCTACAATATGAATCACTGGAGCAAAATTTGTTCGTAGCTTGTCCCTGTGTGACTAGTATTCAACTGGTGAATTTAACATGGCGTCAATTGCCACCGCCTGCATTACTGGTCACCAGTCGGTCACCAGTTGTTGCCACTACATACTGGTTCGCTTCTGCATTACTTTTGACTGGTGACTGGTTCACTAACCACCAGTAATGCGAAAGGATCTACTGACTTGCTATGGAAACCAGCTGTTACTGGTTCGTCTGTGCATAACTTTCACGACTCCTAAATTCACTAGCCACCAGGTAATAAGAAAAAATACTAGTGATTTACTATCGAATAATCCCCTATTACCACCAAGTATACTATACTGCAGGGATCCAAATACATTTATACAAGTTAAGATAACATTGAAAAGTTCTGTCGGGCATTAACGTCTCCTATAGGTTAACGGGTGTAACGGCATATTACGGTGTAGTGATCCGAGGATCTGGGAATTTACACTGTTTGCGGATATGGGTCAGATATTTATCGTGTTCAAATTTCAAATCAATAATATAACAAACAAAAAGTTTATCTAATAACAAGATGAATTTGAATCTGGGCTTGTATGGGAGGTATCCCTACTAGTGATTCGAGGATCTTGAAATTTTCATGGTCAGTTCCATAGCGCAAAAAAGAAGAAAGTTTTTCTAATAAGAACATGAATTTGGATCAGGGTTTGTATGGTCCAATTCGACTGATTCCGAATGCGTGAAGAGTATAAAAATAAAAAAGTGTATTGACGTTTATAATTTTGATGACAACATTTCAATTAGATGCTATAAATTATGAATAACGTTTTATTAAGATACAATTTCATGAACAGAATTTGCATCTCTTACAAAGTTTAAGAGGTCAATATTATTTTTAATTGATTAATATATTCGAATAATGCAACCAACAATAACAACAAATAACAGAGTAACTATGACAACAATAATGATGATGATAATAATAATAATAGTAATAATAATAAAAAGACATGGCAATTTGCGTATTCAAACATATGAGACAAAAAAGATACATTTGTATCTATTATCTGTACATATGTATCTGTGTACATATATTTTACATATTTTTGTGGTTATATATATTTGCATAAAATAACAAATTTAATTTTCATATATCATATTAGAAAACATGGTTTCGTTTCTGTTTGTGAATAACAATAATAACTGGCAAAATGCCTACACTGTAACAACAAGATACAGATTTATGTATCTCAATTTTCGTGTACTATTATGTACAAGACTATATATTGTGCACATACTAAAACTTGGAAGAGATATTTTCTTTGTATACAACAAATACATAGATACATTCAAACGCATATTGTCACTTTTTGTTAAAGTCAAAGAAAAATTGTGTATGTGTATCTACATACAATAAATTGTATCTACAACAATACAATACGAGTACCATGTCTTATTGAGTAGCAGCTGCTGTCAGTAGCATTTCAAATAAATTGTATTTTGAAATTCAATTACCTAATGTTATACTACTACTACTACTTATTCCTTTATCTTGCCTTTTGACAAATTTATCTGAGTGAGGCCTAAAATTAGGCATTGTCCTATTTATCTTTTCAAAAAGACATTTCCTCTAACGCATCTCTTGAGATACTTATGTTTGTTATATATTTTCTTCAATTTAATTAATACAAAAATTTCATTTTTTTTTTTTTCAATTTAACAGAAAAAAACATTTATTTTGATTCACTGAAACTTACATACAATTTAATAGACTACAGAAGAATAAAACAGTAACAACTATGATTATTAAATAAATTTTGTATTGAGACTACCACCTCCAGTAATTAGAGAATTTTGATTTTAAAAAAAATACCACTTGCCATTTTCATATATAAATAAATACTTTACCTGATCTCCAACTCATAGATATATGCATTGCAAACATCAATCCAATTTGGACACCAGGTGGTCTTGAAATTTATATAGTTGGGGAATATAGATCAGATTAGACTTATGTGGGTTTGTACGGGAGATAACACCCCTAATGTTCCGATTCGGCTGAATGTTGAGTACAAATGTATTGCGTTTGAAAAAAGTAAGTTTCGTTCAAATTTCATTTCATTCCTTCAGGACAAAACAACAACATAATGCTAACTAGCAGTAGAAACACAAACGAACCCCAACGAGCATCAAATGAAGAAAACGAACAAAACGAAGAAATCCAAAGTGAAGAATGAAGGAAATGAAACTGAAGTTTCACTATCCATTTTTTTTTTTTTTTTTGTATGAGTGCGAGCTAGCCCGATTTCACACTGCATGAATGCTTGACTTGTTCAGGCTCATTTATTTACAAAGTGTTCATGAGCCTGTTTTTTGTCTTCATTGCACATCTCTGTTGCACACTAGTGTGAGAAGTATGTATCAAAATTTCAATTTTGCGAAAAATCTAACAATTCAAGGAGAAGCTAACGATATAACAAACCTATTAATTTTTAAAGTGGCATAAGTCGCTGTACTCAGGAAACTAACTGTGTGAATTAATGAAAAATAGATAGAATTAATGATTTACTTCTTAATAAAGACTAGATACCCAGGCAGATCTGCCTCACTTTTTCAAAAAAAAAAAATTACTATTAATATCTAACCAAATTTCAAGACCCCCGGATCCCTAGATGGGGTACCTCCCATACAAAACATGTACTTAGAACAATAATTAGAAAATATAAAAGATGCGTCAAGAGTGTTACGACTTCGTCGTTTAGATTACATACATTTTCTGTAATTTATTTGCTTATGAAAATTTTATTGTAATTTTGTATCTTGAAACAAAGAACCTTAAAAATAATTCAACGAATTTCCATTTTAGTTTCACAATATAGAAAATTTTTCAACAATATGTAAATTGTACATGCGTACAGTATATTTATTTGAAACCAAAAAAGACATAATTGTATCAAAAATATAAAATGAAACAGAGTTTCCTAAACTATTGTCATCGCGGTTACAGTTTCATTGCCGTGGATTCTCGAAATAAAGTTGCTTAACATTTCAACTTTTTGGCAATATTTATTTATTGTATTTTAAAGAGAGAATATCATTCTTTATGCTATTTTAAAAGGAGTCATTCGCTGGCCAAAATTTCTTAAAGCCTACAACAAAATAATCAATCTAAATGAGGCACATCTATCAACTGTGCATCGCCATTCGTGGTTCAGGAGATTATTGAGTCATACTGATTAAAATATTATTTAAAAATGGTTCCACGAACAACACATGTAAGTTTAAGATTCGCTGTAGTAGAAAAAATAAGAGAAAATAATGTTTGTTCATTGAGTATGTAGTAGTTCATAATTATGCAGGAGCCTCTTAATTATACAAAAACGTAAATGTAACATAAGCCATTTTTTTATGCATGTATCCGTGTGTGTATATACTTGTGTTTGTATACCATGCGAAGGACATGCAATGAAAAATTGCAAATTTGTTTATTGTTGTTGTTGAACGAAAAATGCAAATACGCATGCAAACGAACGAACAAACGATCGGATAAATGAATAAACCTTTGCCACGAACAGAAGCGGATTTTACCTAGAATAAGTAAAGTGTAGTATGTTTTTAGGCTTTCAACCACTATCAGTGAATCGGTGTATGTATGTTTTAGTATATGAATATGAATGTGCATACGCATTTCAAGTAAACGTAAATCAACGCCAAATTGGTAACAAACACGCACTTTTGCAATCAACTTATGTCGACGACGACGACGACGACGACAACAGCAACGATGATGATGATGGTGATGATGATGATGATCATAATAATGATGATGGCGGTGATGGGAACGACATTGATTCGAGCAAAGCCGACACATTCAACTAAAATAACTCGCGCACTATGAAATTAAGTACTTTCTGGTCTGGTGTGCCTCATCTCTCTCTCTTTCGGTGTCTCCCTATTCATAAGCGCGTGGGGGTGTTTATAAGCATATGTTTATATGCGAGTATCTGTATGTACTCATATGTATGTAAATAATTTAACAAGAAATTGTTTATTAGAATTCCACAGGTATTCATATACTAAATTCATATGCAATCATTCATGCATGTGTGCAAAGAACCAATCTTTTTGATTTTACCTTCTAGATACAATGTTGTTATTGACATATATAATATATGCATATGTGTGTGTGTGTTTTTTTTTTTTTTTTTTTTTTTTTTTTTTTAAATCGGGAGGAAAGCATCGAAAGCCTGCCCGGTCTACTACCGGAGTGTGCGGGACTTTAACCTCGCTAAAAACTCCCGCCCCATGTCCTAATGTCCCCCGGAAATGTTGTTAAATATTACGTGTGTGTAGTTTTGTTTATTATGTAAACTCAAGTTAGTATATGTGTTTGTTAATTGAATGCATATTCACATTTGCACTACAAAAATGATATATACAAAAGTATCTTACATGTAGTCATCATTTTACATTTATTTTGCTTATGTTTTATTTCGTTTACTTATACTGGATGTTTTATGCTCTTAAAACTATAATTATAATACATATTTTCAACAAATTATTATGTCAATCAATCAATCAATCAATCAATCAATCAGATAATAATACGAGTAATAATATATTGTAGTAGTAGTAATTATAATCTTAGTTCTACATACATTCAATATAGTAGAAGTACATAATATATTTTTGCAATTTCTTCACTTACTACTGCGAGCATAAATGAGTATTTATGAGTCACTTTTACACATTTTGGTAACAGGTTCGATAACAAAACATACTCAAAGTCACTTAAGAGAGATCATCTTTACATACAATATAATTGAAAAATTTGTTTTTCTGTCTGTTTGTTTGTGCTTGCATCACCTAAAAGCCACTCATTGGATTCAAAATTGAATTACTGAAACATAAGAAGCTTTATTGTGAATAAAATATAGCATTTATTTCATCATAATCACTTTTCAAAATCACTCGAAATCGGTTGATTAAATGTGACATATAAAGCTTAGAGACACATTTTAAAATCAATCAAGTAGTCTTTGTCCAACATTTTGAATTGTGAGTCATCAAAAAAATAAAATAAATATCGTTCTTTCTATCATTCCCATGTAAAACTGTCCATAAGTCTTGGTTTTTTATGTCAGAACACATTCTTAGAAAAAATTTCCCAGATTCTTACTCGAATTAATGTCTGGGCTTTTGGCCGGCAAGTCATTCAACCGAAATGGTGACTTTAACAACTAACTCTAAATAGACAGACAAAAGGACGAACAGACAGACATACGAATATGACTAAATCAACTCATCTAGTCGCTCTGATCAAGAATATATTTCTACTTCTATGGTCTATAAATGATCCATAAAGTAAATAATAATACTAGTAAATGCAATTGTACTTGTCAAGAAGAAAAAAGAAAATGACTACAAACTCTATAATAAGTTTTATTGTTCCCAGTACAATTTTCACTGGCTTTCAGTGAGTGTAGAGCCAAGTTCCATGTATGATGATTTTCTATCATGTGGTATATAAAAGTCGTCGGTGTATCACATAAAAAAGTTATGTGCAAAATCTTCATCATGTCCCTTGTTAATATTGAATAAGATTTCAAGATATTTGATTTAATATAATTATTGTAAATCTACAAACTGTTTATAATAAACCAACAATTCAAGTGTTGAACTTTCAAGCCCTTTGGTGGCTTTTGGTGGCAACATTAAATGCGATGTCCACTCAACTCAGAAATGTGTGAACTGTCAACTGAACTAAACAAAATAATACATTGAAGGGTGTTTTCTTTTGAATATCACATTGTTGGCCCAAAGTTAATCTGATTAATAATTAAAAATTAACTGTCTCCGAAGATTAAGTGGTATATTCACATTTATTTAGAGAAAAAATGATACAAAAAATATCGATTTTTATGTAGGTAAATAAATATTTCAATATGTAGCAATTTTTTTTATTTCTGTCATATAATTTTTTTCATTGAGCCAAATAAAGTAGAAACTATCTGTTGATAAACAAATTTGTATAAAATTATTAAAAGAAAAAATCAAATATTGTAATTTGGAAAGAAAAAATAAGAAATATAGGATCATAATGGAATTTAATGAATTATTAGAAGAAGCACAACAGATGTCAATTATAGCCGATGGGGAGAATAATAATCTACTGTTTTATCGTACTATCGGTCAAATATTGCAGGATACAGAAGAGTTCCATGCACGAGTTACACGAATTGTCCCAAATAATATAAAAGCAAATGAGTTGCTTTCTTCCAAAGGTATTGATTTGTCTAAGATAATACAAAAGTTGGACAATTTAAATGTAGCTCAAATTCGTGAACCTTGCAAGACAATAGACGATTTTTTAAAAAACGAACAAGAAGACGTCAAAAATTCTCTAATTGTTAAAAGTAATATAAATTTCAAAATGGATAATACGAAAGCTGAATGGCTTAAAGAAAAAACGATTCTATTGAGTTCTTTGGTTGGTCCGACTCAGGGATTTATTGATTTGGGAAGTGTGTCAAAGCCAACTGTGCTTGAAAGAAAATCTGAGCAAAATACACAGCAACTCAATCGTTTTATGGCCAGTTATGCCCAAGCAGTTATCGAATACAATACAACTTTAAACCAGGGTGAATATTGTCCAAAACTTGTTGAAATATTTGCAAATGTCGCTAAAGGTTTTTCTGATGACAAACTTAACGAGATGTGGTCAATATTAATGCATATGATCTCGGTTCCATCAAGTTCACTAAATATTGATCCAATTAAAAGACTTCAAGAACCGGAAGAGTTTGTTACTCATGCAAAATCCTTTCTCGAAAGCCACTTTAAATTATACATGACATCAGTAGTGATCGCTAATGTGGCGATACAAAAATGTTCCGGTACACCGAATACCTACAACTTAATTAAAAGATTTGTCTGGGTAAATTTTCAGGGGAACAACATAATTGGCCTCGTTGACTTAAAGAACGGTGCCCCACTTTGGCCTCATGTGTATTATTCATTGCGCAGCGGTGACATCAAAATTGTATTAGAATTTCTACAATCGTTTCATTACCAAAATAACGATTTCATTCAAGTGATTAAACAGAAAATTCAATATCCTTTTCAAGAAATCAATTCCATACTTTTGGCACAATTGAAATTACTATATGCGACACAAATAAAAAATGCCAGAGATCCTTTCAAAAAAGCATCATTCTGCTTAATACTCGGTGTGGATTTGCATGAATCACATTCCAAAGTGATCCAAAGCATAGAGGATTTCTTGTGGCTACGACTATACATTTTGCAAAATAGACAGACGGTTTATGACTGTCTCGACCTTGAGCAGTTCACTTTTCCTGGATTGCAATCACTTATTCTTCAGAAATTAGGCGAAAATTACTTTCATGCATCCGAACAGCCACACATCTATTTTCAGGTACTCATGCTTACTGGACAGTTCGAGGCAGCAATTGAGTTCTTGGCACGTCATGAAGACTATCGTTCACATGCTGTGCATATGGCTCTGGCATTAGATGAATTAAGTGCCTTAAGGACTTCTCGTGATGTACAATCGCCAATATGTAAGTAAATTCTAATATAATTATACTACTATACAAATAAGAAGTTTAAAAATGCAACTAACAACATGAGTATAGGTTCATCGTTATCTTTGAAGGTTCCTGTCTTAATTGAAAAGTCATGCTAACTGGGAAACAGAAAAACGTGAATGTATCAAATATCAGCTCGATAATTTAATTTATGAAAGCATAACAGATACATAAGTATGATATATGCATAGACTGTTAGAAACACAGACGGATATGGTATAATCGATTCTCCTTGTAGCGCTAATTAATTTCTCATACATTTTCTGGGGTATATAGAACTAAGATTATAATTATAATGTTTGTAGTTATTAATATGAGCAATAGCGACAAAGGCCTTCAGCTCAAGAGGAGATAGTTAGAAAGGATTGGACGAAAGTGAGAAAGTAGAAAAGTGCAGGACCAGACTTGAGCGGAAATCAAACCCGGGACCCTAAGATGTCATAAAAATATGTCAGAATAAATATTTCATATAAATATGTCACATAAATATGTCATATAAATAGATCATAGAACTATGTCAAAGAATTATTTCATATAAATGTGTCATAAAACTATGTCAAAGAATTATGTCATATAAATATGTCATAGAAATACATATGTCACAGAATTATGTCATATAACTATGTCAAAGAATTATGTTAAAAAGGATTGGAAGGAAAGTGAAAAAGTAGAAAAGTGCAGGACCAGACTTGAGCGGGAATCAAGCCCGCGACCATAGGATGCCATATAAATATGTCACATAAATATGTCATATAAATATGTCATATAAATATGTCATAGAATTATGTCATAGAATTATGTCATATAAATATGTCATAGAATTATGTCATATAAATATGTCATAGAATTATGTCATATAAATATGTCATAGAATTATGTCATATAAGTATGTTAAATTCATAGTTTTTCTATAGAAAATTACAAGTTTTCTGTTTGTTAAGCAAACAAGGTAGAGAAACTTGCTAAAGAGGTAAAAGTTATATAACCTTTTTTCTGTTTTGTTTTAAATATTTCCTCTTAGTATCTGCTGATGACGAAGACGCTCGACCAATGAGACGTTTAAACTTTGCTGGTTTGATCATAATGTATACAAAGGGTTTTGAGTGCAACACTACGGTAACTGAGGCATTGCATTATTACAACTTTTTACGTAACTACAAGTACTGTGATGGTCGTGATGTCTTCGTGACTTGTGTCTGTGATTTAGCTCTCAAAACACTTGATTTCGAGTTAATTTTTGGAAAGTTTGATCTATCGGGCAATGGTCAAATCATGGTTGGTATCCTTCATCAATTTACTGATCACTATTACAGCATAAATTCTGTAACTGTCATGGTGGCAGAACAACTTGTGGTTCGTGGTTTCTCGGAAAATGCAGTGCATCTATTTCACTTAGCCGGTTTACATGATAAAGCAATACAAATCATAAATAAACTGATATCTCAATGTGTTAATGAGATTCCACAACCTGGTACAATGCGTCATCGTCTCATTCAAACTGTATATGATTATATGGAAAGATTAGAAGCACTTCAGTTTGTAACTGAACAACAAACTATCGACACATTAATTTTGCTAAATAATTTCCTGACATTTTTCAATTTGTATCATGAGAAAGATCATGAAAAAGCATTACAGTATATAGAAAATACTAAATTAATACCAATTGAAATCAGTGACATCGATAATTGTATTGAAAATATCAAGACATTTAGTGATGAAGCTTACAGGGTATTCCCCAGTGTTCTACTCGCTATTATGGACATATATTATGATGCATATACTAAAAGCAAGAGGAAATATGAAAAATTCCAAAACATTGAAATTCAACTCGATCCAGTTCTGATACTAATACGTGAGAGAGCCAAAACTTTAAGTAGTTTCGCATTAACTATCCCAAATAAGATGCCCGACAGAATCATTGAACGCATTCTACAAATGGGAAATTCTATGAATTAATCGATAAATTTTATGAATATGTACAAGATATCTTATGCTACTTTATAACATAAAATTGTAAAGTTTTTTTACTTTCACAAAATAATTGGTACCATGATTAAGAACATTTTTTGCACTTTAGCTTCAATAAAGGCTGTTTAATCAATTTATTTTTAATTTTCTTGAAATCCTTTTGCTCTATTTTAACTCTAATACGTTCCTTCTAGATTCTATTTATTAATTAATTGTTCTTTCCAACTTTCTAATTTTGTTAGTTGTTTTGTAAATGTTATAAGTTTAATTTAAGTTGTTTTATAGAATAACAGAAAAATTAAAATATTTATTGATATATATATATAAAAAAACTTGGAGAGTCGTTCCTTCAGGGTTAAAATAAGTACGACATAGTCATACAAGGCGTGCTTGTATTCTTTCTATACACTCTATTTACCGCAGACACAATGCCGTCGAATGCAGATGATGTTTCCTTCATGGAAAGCAACTCATGTAGCGCCCTGTTGTACAGAATTATTTGGACAATAAGTGTTTGCTTTACTCTCAGAAGACGACTTTCTCCACCCGTCACCTTCAATGGAGTGATTCTGGAGCTAAAATCTGAAGCCAAATACATGGAGCTAGTTCCTGAGAGAGATCCCCTTTCTGTTGTTGCTGTTGTTCAACACGTTGTTTTATTTATTGTCAATAGAAAGAATCGAACAGTATAAAGCATTAAATTTTCTCAAACAAAAGCCGATATTGTAGAAGTAACCAATATAACCATGATGCAATATTTAGAATGTTAATATCTTTAAATAGAAAAAAAGAAATATATGAGGAACAACAAAATATTCAAAATTCAATCATGAAAAATAAGTATATAATAAAAATAAAGATATAAAGAAGGACCTTAATAAAAAAAATGATAAAATGTCTTTTCTTAGATTCTGAGAAATGGGCTAAATACCACTCAGAATTGATATTTTAAAATTGATTCCAATTGTTTTAATTATATGTTCGGTCAAGATACTAGCAACAAAAGAAATGGCAAACGGAAGACTATTGATTGATAGACCCGAAAATAGTTTAGTCACGAATAGTCAAGTCGTCACCTCTGAGAAAAGATATCTATATTTTTTTAACACAATTAACGCATTGAATTCTGCAATTGCACTGTAGCACATTTTTTAGAATTGGAAGATTTTATTAACCAAAAATTATTGAAAATAAAATAGAAAAAAAAATATATGCGAAACAAAAATTAAATTCAAAAATCATTCAAGAAAAAAATAAATTTATAACAATAATAAGGATAAAAAGGAACTTAATAAAAAAAATAATAAAATGTCTTTTCTTAGATTCTCAGAAATGGGCGAAATATCACTCCGAATCGATTTCTTAAAATTGATTCAAATTGTTTTAATGATTCGTTCGGTAAACATTTATAACGTTAGTGAAATTGCAAGATGATGCAAACAGAAGACTATTCATCACAATGTTTCGTGTGCCAAAATACTCGACATAACATTCTTATGAAGAAATTATAATTATATTTCTAAAATAAAATTTTTAGATAAAAAAAACGTTAATAAAAGGTTCATATAAATAAAAATAATAATTAAATAAATTTTATAATATGAAATATTTTATGTAAATAGTAGTCATCGACAGATCATCCTTCAGTCCATAGACGAGTAACTTTTAATATTTAGTTATTAAATCTTTTCAGATCAAATGTATTTAGTTGAAAAAATTCGATTCACTTCGTTGGCAAAATACTAAGTGTAACCAAACAAAGTCCTTTATATAAACTAAAAATTTGATAAAAAGGATATCTACAGTTGATATAAATAATAGCAACAAAAGAAATGACGAACGGAAGACTATTCATTGATAGACCCGAAAATATTTTAGTCACGAATAGTCAAGTCGTCACCTCTGAGAAAATATATTTATATTTTTTTAACATAATTAACGCATAGAATTCTGCAATTGCAGTGTAGCACATTTTTTAGAATTGGAAGATTTTATTAACCAAAAAATATTGAAAATAAAATAGAAAAAATAATATATGCGAAACAAAAATTAAATTCAAAACTCATTCAAGAAAAATAAATTTATAACAATAATAAGAATAAAAAGGAACTTAATAAAAAAAATGATAAAATGTCTTTTCTTAGATTCTGAGAAATGGGCTAAATACCACTCAGAATTGATATTTTAAAATTTATTCCAATTGTTTTAATTATATGTTCGGCCAAGATACTAGCAACAAAAGAAATGGCAAACGGAAGACTATTGATTGATAGACCCGAAAAAAGTATATAATAAAATAAAAGGATACAATAAAGAAGAGAGACAAAGAAATATATTGAAACTTCCAATTAACAAAAATTAACAAATAAATATCATTCCTTTCAACAGGGAAGAACAACTGGGCAATTGAACTAACAAACTTTCTCAAAAGAAAGTTGAATAATATTTAAAATCAATTCAATCATTTTTTTTTTTAATTTGACGTGGTAAAAGCTCAGCACAATAAGCTCGATTGCTAAGAAAAAATTTTCAGCAAAATCATAAACACAACGATTTACAATAATAAAATTTATAGCTTCTACCACGCATTTCCATTTTCATTCTACTACGAACTAAGGGATGTAGCACGCAATTTGACAAAAACAAAATCAATTAAAAATTCAGAAAATTTAATGAATATTTAACAAAAAAAATCATTAAAAAAAAATATATCGAAATTTATTAAAATAAAATATGAAATAAAAATTTTAAAAACCTCAGAAAAAAATCTTGGTATTCTCTCACGCGAGTGGCACATCAAAATCAAAAAAAGACGATATACCACATTTCGTAAAAAAAAAATAGAATGAATAGTACATACAACATGGAAAACAAGAAATTTATATACAAAAACAATTAACTTATACGAAACCTAAAACGGAAGAATATTGCATTGTTGTTTATTATTCAAAATGGCAAATAAAATATAAATTTAATTTTTGTAATCGGTTTTTTTCTAGTCAAATACGATTTTATAAATTTTATAAAATAAAATAAAAAATTGTTTTATTCTCCAAAAATAATGGAAAAAGACACTAAGAAAAACAATTAAAATAATAAGACAATACAAATAGTAAAACTTCATCAAAACGGTTCATTATTTTCAGATATGCGAGAGGCAGATGAATATAAATAAAATCATTTTTATTCTTATTACCGATGAAGTAGTAGATTTGTTAACTTCCTTCAAAATAGATAAAATCATTAAAATCATCATACCCAGAAGAAGAACTAAATCTTCTATTAAAGAAAGATATAAAGATATATAAGAAATAAAACAAAATCTTAATACAAGTGACAGATCAAAAATTAATAAATCAATAAATTAAAAAGTTTTGTACTATCAAGAGAATCAAAGATAATTCATTCTTAATTGTTCAAAAGGAAAAAAAAAATAAAATAAAACAATTGAGTTTCATTATTCTGAATTTTAAATTCAAATTTCGACAACTCTACTGAAAGTTTTTTCTAACAATTATTGTCCTCGTAGATGGGAACAATTTTATAATTTATCTTACGAGATACATATTTTTGTTTTTGATCTATTTTCTATGTTTTATAGTTGTATAGTACACTGGGCGGCAGATGTCTACGTAAAGGCAAAACATTAAAATCATAATATCAAATTTAACTGTCCACTAATCAGTAAATACATATTCATGGCAAGAAGTTAATGCTGTGCATTTGGTTGGATCAGATCGGAGTGATGTACTATGAGCTAATCCCGCCTAACGAAACGAAACGCCCCTAATATCCCAAAACACATGACAAATAGATCTTTTAGCACGACAACGCTCCGCCACATGTTGCAAAAGTAATAAAGGGAACATTGGAGGTACTTCAATGGGATGCCTTACACCACCCGCCATATTGACTAGTCATTGTTCCTTCCAACTACAATTTGTTTTGGTCTATGACTCATGGCCTGACTGAGTAGCACTTCATTTCTTTAAAACATGCTTAAAATTGAGTTGATAATTGAATCACCTCAAAAACACACAATTTGTATGAAGAACTAGACTAGCTTTGGCAATGCAGAAGTTGTAATACTCTTCACGTCCAAGGGTCTTGAAATTTACATGGTTGGTGAATATGGATCAGACAGTTATAGTATCCAAATTTCAAATAGTCCAAATTTCGGATAGTTCAAAAAATAACAAAAGTTTTTCTAATAAGAACTTTAATTTGGATCATGGTTTGTATGGGGGGTATCCCCCTAGTGATGGTGATAAATAGCATAGGAAAAATTTAAAGTTAGTCTTAGACTGATCTTTTATAAATGAATAAGCCCTGTAGTGTTAGGTCTTAGACTCTTTGAATAAAACAATTTCATTTATGTTTTTTATTTATTCTTTAAATTAAAGATTAAGTAATATTCAAAGAAATATTATTAGTCTTAACACATAACTCCATAAATGAAGATATTTCTTTTCTTAAGAAAGATAAGTCTTTTGATTCGTAATTCGCGTCGCTCAGCTAACTTCGGGTGAGTTCGTTAGTCGTGGTCGCAAGCTGAGTTTGTAGGCCGACGCAATCGTGTTGAGTTGAAGTTATGTGTGCGTTTTTTCTTGCGCATAAGGTATCTGTCAAAGCCAGTATTATATAGCAATGCCGACATATATTCCTATTGGAACAGTAGTCCATATCCCATGCTGAGAAAAGCGGTCTTAGAATATCTTTCCGCTCCGCCTACCAGTGTTCCAAGCGAGTTTAGTCCCGTTGGACAAATACACGCAGATCGTCAGAGTAATTCAGTGAAAATATTGATGAAGACTATAACAATTTTAATTTCAATTTAATACTAAAATATGTCTAAATAAGTTTCGGATTCGGTGTCGGCAGCAAATGAGATCTGGGCCGAAGCTTCGGTTTTGGTAAAATCTTATTTGGTTCGGAATACAACGTAGATTTTTACCTGTGTTCTTTTTTGACCTTTTGTAAAAAAAAAAATATAATTTAAAATACTTTTGTGCATATTAAAAATTTTTAAAAATACTAATAATAAAGAAAATTGTTTAAAAATAATTTTAAAAAACACAATTGTCTCAATATCTTTTATACTTAAAGCGTATTGGACAATCAAAGTAGAAATTGAGATTTTTTTTTTTTTTTGCGTTTACGTAAATTTTTACCACCCAATGCATGTAATTTTAGTTAGTCTTTGTAATAATTTTTAGTTTTATTTTTTTCCAAATATTGTAATATGACTTCACTCAAAGACACACACACACACACACACATGTCTGCACACAGATACAAATATATTATTCATCAAGCTTCACATTTGTACTTTACCATATTTTCTTTGTTTTATGTAATAGTATGTTACTCACCTAGACGCACTCAAAAATTCTTTTGTGCATAGAAACACAGACCTTTTGTATTTGTGCAGTCACTTTGATACTTAGCAAATGCAAAAAAATAATGGGAAAAATAAAAAGGATGTGGAAATATAGACACACAGCATACATAGACACAATCATTCTTTGCATATACATAAATAAAATTACTTTCAGTGTGAGTCAGTACTATTCTTCTCTTCTCTTTGTTTTTTTTTTTTTTTTTTAAACAATTTTTCACATTTGGTTGCCTTAGAATAAAAGCAGACTTAATTAAAATTTCATTGTTAAATTTATATTTGTTTTATTTTTACATACGAGTATACAAAAATAGAATCAGGGGCGCCAACTTAATATAGTCATACATATGTAAACTCAGAAGGATCAAGGATCTCGAATAATTTCTTCTTTAGAAACCAAAAGCTAGAGATACTAAAAAACTACACCTGTCTAGGAGTAACCATCTCCAGTTCTACACTTGGAAAATGTGCGTCGGAAGCGGCAATCAAAAAATGCAACTTTGCATTAGGAGCTGCTTTAACGATACTAAATAAGTGCAAAGCCGACTTTTGGGAGGGGAATTTTAAAGTGTTCAAAAGTGTAGTTTCCTCAACTATTTTATATGCATCTCAGGTTTGGGGTTTAAGATGGTCCGATCAGCTAAAGCACTCGATGATAAGACAGTCGTCCCCTACTTGTCCTATCGTATTGCAATCAATTTTGGCACAACTTTCCCTGCCTCCCAAATATGCTGCATTAAAAGCTTAATTTATAAAAATAGACTAAAACATTACATGCAGTCAGTGTAGCCTCAAACTATTTAACAGGTCATTCTTGATTGTCTTCGGTACTTTGTAGCTAGAAATTACTAATTAAGTGTTTTTATAAACCTAGCTAATGGGAATATAAATGCTTTAGCTACCTTCATGGACGCACACCCGTTCAATTATTATTTTTTTTTTTTTTATGGCTTAGAGCTTTATAGACCTTTTTTTTTTTGTTTTATGGCTTAGAGCTTTATAGACCTTTTATTTAATCAACTTATGGAAAAACATTTGTAAGTATTTATACGAAATTCAAGTTTCGAACTGTGAAGTCATGATTAGCGAACTTAAGCTCTGCTTGAGAAAAATTCTTCATCTGCATCAAATTGATTGATCGTGTTCATATAATTATTATTTTGCTTTTCCAGAAATTTGTCTATCTGTGACAGGGGGTGGTGCTAAAAATCATGAAATTCGTGTGACGTAATATGAGACCCCTAATTTTAATAAAAAAAAAAATTTACATAGCTTTCAATTACTAACTATAGCTATATGTACAATAACATAAATGTTTCGGATATTGATTATGATTGAAAAATTGACCTTGGTTGGAAAAATCGAATCGTCTAAAGGATGATGATGATTACCAAAAATTATTATAAAATTTTTGTAGTTTTTTAATAATTGAAAAAATAATTAAGACAATTCTACTCCATTCAATATTGGAAAATAAAATTTATCAATTAAACAGTTTTTAATATCTATACACATATAAAATCGTAAGCATCTCTTAGTCTGTGCACGCTAATCTCAGAAACGGCTTAACCAATTTAAATGCGATTTCCACTTGTGTATTGTAGCAAGCTTCCTGTAACATATATCTATAGCACCAAATATTTTCAGAGATCCAATTAAATATATATCAATGTTATTATGATAGAAAGTGAAGTTTCTGGACCGCATTCACGACCCATATGGGCTGCAGATTGGAGTAGCCTGTTTTAAAGTATCCCTTTAATTGTCATTGCTATCTACGTAGTTGGCGCCACTGTCTCAGCGAACTTCACCACTTTGTTGTGTTTTCATTCTTTGATGATTCTCGTGTCGGAGACACAAAAAGCAGGGAAATCTACTTGAACACCAGCTGTTCTCATTACTGTTCTTATTCCTAGCTGTTGAACATACACATGGAGACATATGATTGTACTAAATACACACATAAAATTGTAATAGTTTGTTTTTTTTTTTTTTCCTACAAAATAAGTACAATGAAATAAACATATCTCGATTCAACTAAGAGAATGAGAATTTGTTAAATGCCAATGCAATTTGCTATTGTATTTTACATTTTATTTTTACTTGTTGCACTTTTTCTGTTTTAACAATTCTAAATGAATTTTGACTTTTTTTGAGACTTTTTTGATATGAAATTTAAATTACATAAATATGCGTATCTTTTCTTATACTGAATATTTTATGGTGTTAAATGTTATGGTTAACTGTGGTAAAAAGGACATCCTACAAATGATTATCATTATTACTATTTTTTTTTTTGTGATGATTTAAGTAAATTTTACTTAATTTTACTGATTGCTTTCTATGGCACGACCAACTAAGAAGACTCCAGCGTCAACCCGCTTTACTTTCAGACATCGTAATGGGTCGTAAGTCTGCTACTATTACTACAAATATTTCCTTATGAATCGTAATTATTCTGCGACAACATCTTTCATAGGTAGAAGACACAACATACCTTTGATTCGCTTGATGCCTTACATAGTTCCAACCACACGACCAATTTGTCATTTCATCGATGGTAAGTTGTCATCTTTAAGTAGGAACAGGTAGCCTTCAAGAAGATCCCTGGAGTCAGATAGGATACTCAGATCCTCCCTGCTAGAAGATAGTTCCTAGCTTATCTATTTGAATTTTCCTGTTAAGCCAGGATTCTCTTTGTTTTCATTTCAAAGTTTCTAAATAATCTTTAAAACTATTCAGGACCAATTAAACTATGTTTAGCTCTATGCTTGGCTAGACAATCAGGTCTATCTTTAGCCATGAATACATAACCTTCATGCATGAAGCTTAAAGTCATTCCTACCGTTACTAAAGCGACTTTTGAGGACTATTATACAATATCAAATACCCAATTCTTACTCATTCATTGGTTTTGTTCGTTTTTGCTATTATTTTACTTTTTTTTTCAATCCCCTTTTGTTTGTCTTTCATCATTTACTACATCATAATTGGTTGCATTTTGTGCACGTTTTCATTATCACAAATGGCTTCACTTTACTTTCGCTCTTAACCATATCCGTGTGTGTTTTTATCTTGTTACTAATTTGCAAAATTGCAAAGTGTCCTCATCCCCGCCTTTAACTCAATTTGCCTTAATTTGTTGCAGTCAACACTAAAACGAAATTATGCACGGAGGTATTTCACCACCCCCAAAACAAAACCAAAAATAAAAAAAGACCATAAGGCCAAAAGGCGATGAACTAAAATTCTCTCATTTCATTTTATGTTAAATTTTGGTAGGCGAAGCTGAGGGCGTAAATGCAATTAATGCGGTTGACTTATTGTGAAGTCAGCAAAATATAAAACAACCAACATTTTGCAAATTAAGCTCTTTTGTTATTGTTCCATGCAAATTCTTACATAATTTAACAAATTAAAAGTTTAATCGCTTTTATATAAAATTTATTTGTATGAAAATGAAAATGTTTCATTCATATTTGGGTACTTAATTGACTTAATAAGATTCACATAACTTTTGTGTTATTATTATTTTGATTTTCTAAACGGAAATAAAGCTGCTTATTATGATGATGATGATTTTTTTTTTTTATTTCAATTATGTTACGCATACGCCCTGTTGAGAAACAAAAATCTTATAGAAATACAATAAAGAAAACAAAAAAAAATGGTGCATATCTTATATTCTTCATGCTAATGTGAAGTGAGAGAATATTCTCATCTCACATTTTTCACAAATATGATTGTCAATATACAACATTTTTTATACAATTTTGAATTTAAGATTTTAAGCTTAAAGATATTGTGTTTAAATTTAAATAAAAATTCGTAACTATTCTGTGTTATACATGTTATACTTAGTAACCACGGTAATGTGTCGTTTCCATGTCAAGCGTCTGTCCAGGTTCATACCTAGATATCTTCACATGTTCCAGCGTTTAACCCATTTATGAAAATTATCTAGGTAGTATTGGGTATTAGTCGCAGCTTTCTTGTTAGGAACGCTGTGCCATCCAGTCTTCATCCTCGGCTACTGGCAGATCAGTGATACAGGGTGTACAATATGGGTCCGAGGACACTGCGCTGTGTTACACCCTCTATAATGTAACAGATAGAGGATCTATCATCCTTCATCTCAACCATGAAATGACGATTCAATAAGTATAATTTGATTAGAAAATACTGCCAGTCTGGTAGATGATTCTTGACTTTGACAAGTAGACCATTGTGCCAAATTCTCTCGAAAGTTTCTTGCAAGTCTATGAATACAGCTGGACCATCATACATCTTTCCCTCAAAGTCCTCTTGTATGAAATGGATCACTCTCTCTACTTGTTCTAATGTGGACGAATAAAATATAGTTCATTGTATGTAAAACCTAGGATATTAACATATATTGAATGCTTCTGTTTTATCTTGAATTTATTCTTCAATTCTCTAAAAAGTCCAGATGATTTTGTGAACTCAAATCTTTTAATTAAATTATGAACTATTGATTAATAAATAACTTCTTTAAATGTCTATCAACTATTCTGTGTAATTTCAAAAATGTAATGTAATTATTGCAAAATATATGACTCATCTATCATTATTGGAATTTGTCTAAAATTATAAATATTTTTGGACTACAACGTTTAAAAGTTATTGAGCAACAATGTAAGCATGTCACACTTACACTAAGCCGTAAGACTTGCGATCCAGTATCCTTACAATTCTCAAACTCCGGATGTAACCTATCTTGGTGTTCACCTAGATAGGTGTCTCATTTGGCGGAAGCACATCGAAACAAAAAAAAAATCTGAAGAAACTCAGAGTACAAAGTCTTCACTGGCTAATCATCTCAAAATCAGCCCTGCAACTTGAGTACTACATTTTTTTGTATAACTCTTCATTAAACCAATTTGAACATACTCGTATGTATGGTTTAGAATTATAAGGCACTTCAACCGAGAGTAATGTTAAGGTTAATCTCAAAAAAGAAAATTTAAAAACTTTGAATATGAAACCAGTTAATATCAAACCATGTACCAATAAGCAGATCTTAAAATACCGAATGTCTTGAGTTAGAAGATTAAATTCGATCGATTTTATTAAGATAATAAATTATCAATATTGAATAGCTTTGATTTGAATCATTTTAGTAATCATCTCCAAAATAAATAATAATAATAAAACAATTCACTTTATTACTAAATAATATTCTTATTTATGAATTGTAAAAATTCAATAAATTTTCATAAAAATAAAATTTTCATTCAAAACATTTCCTATATTAACCACAATTAAATTCCTCAATTCCTCAATTAAAGAAAAAATTCCACTTGACTTATTGAATTTCTTATTTCAATGTTAAAATCAAAGAAAACTTTTAGAATTGTAAAATAGTATTGTTGTATGTATTTTCATCAGAATTCCACAAAACTGTATTAATTCAAATATATATGAAAATACTTCTGTCTACTCTTTCCATTCTAAATGATATTTTTGTTAATGGCAATAATTGATATGCAATATTTGACTCTCTAAATATTTTTATCTTAATCAAATTCATTTCTCAATAAAATTGTTGCAATAAATTCTATTACAAAAAAATTCAAAAGAAAAATAGAAAAAGAGTATGAACACACAATCCTTTCACCTACATTTCTATATAATTTTAATAGTTTATAGTTTTCATTTTTAACATGAATATTTTTGGAAAATTCACAATTAAGTATTTGTTTACACTTGTGCACTTGTTGTTTTCTATTTCATAAATATAAATATTTTTGATGTTCACTTAAGTAGAGACAAACTGAATTTTATATACAGTTAAATCTTATTTTCATAAAGTAAAGATGATTTATAAGCAATAATAATATTATTAAATTACATTGATGAACATCTACTCACTTTGACGTGTGATCAAAAAGTGAAGAGGTGATGTGGTGAATTTTTGTTGCTTTTTCAAGCGACGTTATTATCCAACAGTTTGATTGGCAATTGACTTTCAAGCTCCTCCGATCGTGAGATGTGCCTGTTGCTGAGTATGTCGATCTACTCCCTGATCATTGGAATCTTCAAGTCTCGGTGGTCATCAGTCATCAGATCACAAAACTCAATTTGACAGCCAGAACTAGGTGCATAATTGACGAAAAAAGTTCAACTTTTGAACTTCAGATACGAGTGGTTCTTTGATACACAGCACAAATGTTGCAAGCAGCTTTTGCAATCTTAGAACTTTGATTACAAGGAAAAATAAGGACTCGTTTTTCTCAAATTAACATTCAATTTGAATAATTTGAAAATTAACATAAATTTACTCCAATAAAAAACAAAATATAGGGCGCATTCAGCACCGTTTTTTTCGCTTGTCTTTTCTGAACGCAGTACTGGTTGCTAGTAAAATTGAGGCGTTGTGAAATGTGCAGCATAGAAGTCTGATGCAATTTGAATTATTGCTTGAGAGTGTTGAACTTTAACTGAGCTGAGTGACACACAACAATGGATAACAAATGGAATGTTATTATTTGATAATCAAAGGTCAGGTCTCTGTATATGTTATGTTACTGTCTTCAAGTCGCCCGTCTACGATTTTGTACACAATTTCTTGGAAATTGTTATTGCGAAAACTCAGGAGGGCGAAAATGTTAACAAAGATAGAGAGAGTTGATTAGTCTAGTAGTTTCTTAGTCTATGTTACATTATACTTAACAACACTCAAAATTTCTTGACAATTTCCATTTTATTTCCTTGTTTACTAACAAAAGACATCCTCTTCTGAACTATTTAAAATATGCATGTCTAACGTTTTCGTTTCCTAAGGCCACATTGGGAAAATACATGATGATTCGGGCCGCAAGTATTTTCATAGCTAACGAGCAAAATAAAAAGTGTTTGCTACAGAGTAGATGAGCATCGAGACAAAAAAAATGACACAGTTTAGGTGAGCGACGAATAAAAAAAGTCACACTGTGTCTGAGGCGGCGATCAAAAAATATCTACGAGCAAGTAATGCGAGAATTTAATACAATTCGAAAAAGACATCTCTTTCAGGACGCATTGATGCATGGCTTAAGCCAAAGGTTGGGCAACTCTGATTTAAATCATTTAATGTCACTGCGAAATGTTAAAATTTAAAAAACAGTAAAACTATTCAAATGACCATGACTACATTAGTTTATCATATTTGCACTTCATTAAAATAGTTTTTAACAAATATTCAATATTTGAAAAGAGAGAAATGTATGAGCTTTTAGTTAAAATGTTTGTTAAACATAAAAACAAATAAAACCAATTATACAATATATATTTATACCATAAAATATACATTCATAATTATTTATAGTATAATATGTAATATAAAAGAACATTTACTATACCAAATTATATTGCATTTTAATACATTTTAATTTATATTTTCTTTTTAATATCAATTTTATTTTATACTTCTAATATACTCGTATCAAAAACAGGTTAATAAAATAAAAGCAAATGAAAGTGTTGTAAATTTGACATACAATTTGAAAATAAAATTTACAAAATACAATATTCAATATTTAATCTATTTATATATTTAATATTAGCAAAGAACTTGTTATGATATTAAAAATATTAATAATTAGAACTTAAGAAAAACAAAAAGAAATTTCAAACAAAATTTTTATTCATTTGCACTAAACCTTTTATAGCCTTCACAAAATAAATTTTGTTTATAATCGAGCTCACTACAATTGGAATACATATTTTAACTCTTCTTAGTTTTGTGCATAAAATATTGTATCGGCCATATGCCAGAAATCTCGAACAGTTTTAGGTTAGGTAATACTGCTTGGCTAAGGCCACGCATACATCCAAGGTCCCTTGGGATACCAGATGGAGTACACCTATATGATTCGTTTTAACGAATGTATGTATCATTTAAAACGCTCGTGTTTTTGGAAACCTCCAGTCCAGCAATATCGCTTTGATCTCTAACCGGTTTTGGGGTCAGTTGTTTTCAATTCCGCCCAAGCCAGCAGTTTGGGATATTTCATTTTTGAATGTGAATACAACATTGGCAGATTTCTGTTGATTGATGTTCAGGTTCCAACACTTAGACTGATTGGCTTCATCATCTAGGTAATTTTGCAGAAGTTGACTACCTTGCAGCGGGCATTTATAAGAGTCTAGTATCACTGTATCATTCGCGTATGTAGAACTGACAATTGATGCTAACTAGATGAGGGTATGTCACCAGTAAAAAGAACAGGTCCCAGCACGTTGCCTTGAGAAATTCCTCTATGATAGATCTAGTTGTAGATTTGTCTTCTTTAACCGCAACCAAGAAAACTCTACAGAACTGAAAAATGAGGTGTACGAACGATATGTTTCAGTTTGTCAAGAAGTCCTTCATGCCAGACCCTGTCGAAGGCTTGTTGAATATCGAGGAATGCAGCACAACAAAATTCTTTATTTTTAAAAGAGTCTAAGATCTACTGAACAACTCTATGAACCTGTTCAGGAGTACCATGTCTTTTGCGGAATCCAATCAATAAATTCTAAAATAAAATCGTGATTCCACATAGCTGCATCCATTCTTCCAACATAACCACACTTATTTGCAATTTTTTATTTATGGATATTTAATCGAAGTGGTCAAATAGGTTTGGCTATCAGTCCATTGCTCTGTCATCATTTCTGTTAACGGTTCTGATTTCGAGTCTATAACAGACTGCAATTGATACTGATCTGACTCTGTAAAAGGTGTGAGTTGTATATGGAAAGAGTTCGAAATATTCACTTCACAAATCAATTTGGAATGAGAATTAACATAATTAAATGTTCTTTCTGTTATGTTGTTGAAGAGTATTAAATATATTGAACTTAAGCAAAAATGTAGTAATAAAAACACCGTGAATATACCTCAAACGACTTCCAATTCCATGATCTTAGCCACGTACCCGAATGACACTGCAGTTCTCTGTTCTAAAAAATGGACAACAGAAGCTACCTCAAACCTACAGTCATATATGAATCGCTTGAAAGCTTGGTTTACAAGGTGGAATATCAAGGTGAACTCAGGTAAATCACAACTCTGTGCGTTCACCCTCACGAGATATGTGATTGGTGGCCTGGCAATACCACAGTCCACAGTTGTGAAATACTTGGATTTTCACCATGATAAACGCCTAACATGGAAATATCATATTACCACCATTGCCCGATCCTGTTCCCATAAAATGAAAAGGCTGAACTAACTTCTCTATAAAAGAAGCAAACTTAGCTTGGAAAGGAATCTTTTAGTTTACAAGCAAATCGTTGCTCCTTCGTAGAAATATGGTATTCAGCTATGTGGTATTAGGTTGGTGCAAAAATAATGGCCGTTTCCATATTGTTTATTTTTATGCATGAATTTCTGAATATATTTTTTAATGAATGTGGTCATGGTATATGTCGTTTGAAAGCACGTTTTTTGCTCTATCTTCTAGACTAATTATCTTTTTATTATCGTCATACGTTTCTGATTTCCGACCACTTTTTGTGATGCTATCAAAACAAGAAATTCGCATTATTTTGCTTCACGAGTTCAAACTTGGCCACAATGCTGCGGAGACGACACGAAATATCAATAAAGCGTGGGGCGAGGATACTGCTTCCGAACGTACCACACGTAGATGGTTTGAAAAATTTCGTGCAGGTGATACCAGCATTGAAGATAAAGAGGGTCGCGGCCGCCCATCTGATGTTGACAATGACGATTTGAAAGACTTAACCGAAGCCGATCCTCGTAAAACCACACGAGAAGTCGCACAAGAACTCAACGTCGATCACTCAACAGTCGTACGCCATCTGAAGCAAATAGGGAAGTCAAAAAAACTAGATAAATGGGAACCGCATGAATTGAACGAAAACCAAAAAAATCGTCGTTTCGAGGTGTCATCGTCTCTTCTTCAGCGCAACAAAAATGACCCGTTTCTCGACCGAATCGTAACGTGCGATGAAAAATGGATCCTCTACGACAACCGGCGACGTTCTGTTTATTTCGATTTATAAAGTTTATTCTGAGCTGAGTTACGTTCATTTAAAGTAGCTGTTTGAAAACGGCCATTATTCTTGCACCAACCTAATACATCAAGCCCTTCAAAATAAGGCCCTCAGGACAATAACCAATGGTTCGTCAGGATCTCGACGCTGCACAGCGAATTCAGCATGCCTACAGTTCTCCAGGAAATAAACTTCCACAGCAACTGATACAATGCAGACTTCTCTCCCAACCAAATCCTCTCGCAGAGTCACTAACCAGGATGGTGATTCAAAGGCGACTAAAAAAGATTCACCCAAACAACTTACCAACACTAAATTAATACAAATTTATCCTTTTCTAAACTGATTTTAAATCAATCTCTCTCTAAACTTTTTATAGTCCTCACAACAATATTTTATAGATTTAAGTGGTTTAATGTTCCTAAAAATATTATTCATGCTATTAATATTTTTATATAAGTATATACTACATAGGGGAGTTTGTTTTTATAATCTTCAATAAGTTACAATACTTTGAACATGTCAATTGCTTTAATTTTCACCTTTATATAAAATATATATTTATATATAATTTTATTTATATTTATTATATATATTGTATAAATAAATAAAGCCAAATATAAAGCTAAATTTTGTATTTACACATAATAGATACATATGTATACAAATGTGCATTGTTCATGTAAAGGGAATATGGTACGTGGATTTGAACCCTTCAACAAATGCAAATTTCCAAAGCATACTTTTCTGCGCACAATTTTCTGTTTAGCATACAAAATGAATAAAATACACGCACGCACACACACACACACATACTGTAAAAAAGAAAGGTTGAGTGGAATAGTGAATGTTAGATAAAAAGAAAGTAAACTAAAGAGTTGAAGTATGATGTATGATAAAGAGAATAGAATGGAATGGATGAGTGAATGAGTGAAAGCATAAAAATTCTTATGCTTAATCGCGCAATAATAGTTCAAGGGTGTTAAATATGCATTCAGTGACAACAACAACAATAACAACAAACACAAACACAAACACAACCATAACATAATATGTACTTACATATCTGAATCTGTTGTGTATATACATAGCATATAATGTCAACAAGCAACAGCAATAACAATAACAACAATGATAACATATGAGTATACAACAAAGTGCTTCAACTACTCATCCAACTACAAAAAGTCGCTCTACTCACAGTTGACTAATGCCACACGTCATTTTTATAACTTGCACCCTACATATGGTTTTGTGATTGTATAAGTAAAAGCATATGTAATTTGCTCAATATATTTTTCAATAGATTTAAAAGAGATTCCCAAGAGAATGTGAATCTAAATGAAGAAATATTTAAGAACTGAAAACTATTAATTAACTTACTCACAATGCAGCAGAATCTTAGCTGTGCTATTATCAATTAATGGATTGGGCATATCTTAGACAAATATCACAGAGAATTATGCGAACGAGTACACAAGTGAAACCTGCAAAAAAGTAAAAGTTATGGAACACGACGCTTGAAAGAGCTATTTCATTTACCAGAAAAAATTACAAAGAAATCAATGAATTTCAATTAAAAAACTCCTACTCAACAATAAATTATTTAATCAAATTTATAAATATTTACAATAGTTAAAAACGACTTGTATATGCGTATGTTTTGAGTGGAGATGAACATCTTGCCCTGCAAGAGAAAAGCTAAATTATTAGAATTTTAATGGATGAAGTCGTTTGCTTAATTATCCAGGATCCAGGAGGTGGTAATGCTTTAGCTTGCGAATTTGCAGCCTCTTGTCCAACAAATTGGCGTCGAAGTTGTTTTCGTGTGATTGCTGTTCACAATTTCCTCTCTTACCGTTGACAGCTGCAGGTCTCTGTGCATGACAGAGTTGCTGCCATTTAGCGTTGAGAAGCCTATTTAAGAGCTTGGACTAAAAACTTTGTATGATTTTGGCCGTTTGATTTTGAATTTGTGCCCCAGAGTTCAATGCCATAAGAATGGTCTTATAGTGTCAATCGTCTTGGTATCAAGATATTTTAATTATTTAATAGATTTGCAACTGTCGTCAGAGTACAACCAGAGAATTTTATCGTAAGCTGTTAGTCACTTTAAGCAGGTTTGGATGAATTAATCACTCATCCAGAATGCGGAATGGGAGATCTAGGTGGGTGTTGCCTCTTCATGCGTCCCGTTTGACTGCTGTTGTTCAACAAGTTCATTGCCAGGTGATTGGCATGGGCCTCCAGCCGAATGAATTGTCTGTTACTGTACTTCATGATTTCTTCTTTTATTCTTGGTGGATAGCCGAGTTCCGGACAAACTACTGTGCACCTACAATCCTCCTCAGTAGCTTGGACTGAAACCTATGAAGTATTTCCAGGTTTTAAGTGGAACTATTTATAACATAAAATGATTTAAAAGAAAAACTATTCCATTTAAAATCGCAGTTTTTTCTCTGAATTTAATTTATGATTTCTTTGCAGCTTCCTGAAAAACGAAGGAATATTGAATCTTTATGGTAATAAATCATAGTATAGTACAATGCTTCTATCAAGAATTTTAATAGAATATTTATACCATAAGTCACAGTTTAGTATCAAACTTTTATTTATGTTTTGCTGGAAGTTTCTTGATGGAAGGAATATGATATATTACTTGGATAGTTTATCATAAGTTTTTCTAATTTTTCATGAATTTGATGATAATCTAATCTACATATTATAAAAAAAATTCTTCCGCCGCGTGTATCTGTCTGTCTGTTTGCAATAAACTCAAAAACTACTGAACGGATTTTTATACAGTTTACACCAAAGCACAGATTGATTCATGAGAAATGTTTAGGAAAAAAGAAAATTTGCAAAAACCCACAAAAGAACAGCCGAAAAATTTAAGAAAACCGAAAAAAGTAAGGTAATCAAGTGAGATGCATATAATGTTGAGAGAAATATTTTAAAATCAATCATGTTATCTTTTCTAAACATTTCATCAGCATAACCAACCAGTATCCACAAAGAAAGGAAAGGAAAGGAAATGAAAGGCCCAGATATCTTGTATTCTATAACTTATGAATGGCGTTATAACATTATGGATTTAATTTTTCTATCATTGAAATCTTATCACCTAAATCTTCTTATTCATTGAATACTTGAAATATATAAAGGGTGACTTTATTATCATATAGACTGAATTTATTATAAATTTTCTTTTTCACATTTTGCCATATTCAGGCTTTATTTATTATTGTTGTCGCTGTTCTTATTGTTGGTGTTGGCGTTGGCGTTGGTGTTTGTTATGCCTTTAGGCTATTCATATACTGACTGTTGTAGTATTCATATACAAACGAATCTATCGCATCACTAAGCGCATATAGTATGTATGTAGATAAATAAAAAATACATTGCATATATAATATTGTATAAATATATACGAGTATAGTATGTTATAGTATGCTATGCTTTGCTATGCCATAGTATGGTATGGTTGAATGTATCTACATAGATATATTCACATATTCAAATGTGAAAAGTCAAGCGTATGCAAAAGCAATAAATCGTTTTAAATATAATTTGTCGTTCCATTGAATTTTTTATTTAAAATACAATTTTTATTTTTCATCTTTGCATTGTTTTTCATTGAGATACTTTGTGTAACGTGTATATCCTCAGGCATGACGTATTGTATTTGAGTCTGTACTCGTATATAATTTGTATAAATTTCAATAGATTTTTTTTTTTTTCATTTTGTTTCCCTTTGATAAGATGTTAATCAACATTTTTTGTAATCATACAAATTCATATTTAAAGATTTAAAACAAAATAAACAAAATTTTAACGTTCACAGGGTAAATTTCTTATGAAGGTAAAAGAAAAAGTAAATAGTAAGACCACACAAATTATTATGGACATAGTGTATATGGAAGGGATCAACTTAACAAATAACTCGTCCACCCTTTCGTTCGAACCTGGAATTTGCTGTGAAGAATTTGTTGTTTCCAATGCCTATCAATATACTATTTATTTACTATAAATAGCTAATTTTTCCTTAGATCAGAGGTTTGAAACCTTCAATCTATCATGGTAGATATTAAGGGATGGAGGGATCCCCAAGTTACTTGTAAACAAATAATATGATTTGTATTTCATTTGCAACATCCCTCACATAGTATTTTGTACAAGTATAGAGGGTGTTCCTTACAGGGCATGGATATTTTTGAGAGTACCTGCATAAATTCAAGCATGCAGATGACCCGCACTGCCTCTTCTGTACAAACCATCCATGTTCTCATGGATTGTTTGCAGTTTGAATACCCCAGAGAGGCAGAGGTAGGTGAAAACTTTACACCAATGCAATAATGCAACAGTTCCGCAGAAATGTGTGATCTAACCTGCTCTCCTTGACGAAGTAATAACTGGATTGGTGGTTCTACAAGGGTTGGAAAAAAGCCAGTATAGCCTTTGAGGTGATTTTAGTACTATAAATGGGCACCACATTGAATTGTCTTGAATCTTTCTAATAGGTCGATCTGCTATGATCTTTGGCGCATCCAAAAAAAAAAAAAGAAAACAAACTATAGAGGGTGAATTCTTTCAACCCTCTAAGACTTAAAAGAGCCTCAAGGCAATTATCGTTTTTTTTTTTTTTTTGCATTAACAGAAAAAGTAAAAGCTTTTATATCATTTGAATATTTTTTGTCTATTGCTAATATATTTTGTCTGTTCATTTTTGAATTCAGGGACAAAAATTTAACCAAGAAAAAAATATTCGAGTTATTTGCTTTTAATATTTTTGAATGAGGTCTTAGTAAGCAGAAAATCTTCTTTCTTTTATGGTTTTTTTTTTTTTATTTTTATTTCGATTGTAATCAGATCAAAAACTTTACTTGGCTGCCTAAAGGATTGAGATTGCTGCCTTTGCCATAGGCCTATAAATATTTTTATTAAAGGCCTTCCCAAAAATTCATATACAAACATCAACCAACTTTTCTCAAACTACTAACTATGTGCAATTTTCACAATTATGAAGACATGATATAGAAAATTCAATTAAATAGAATGTACAATAGAATCTTCATTATAAAAAACTTGAAAATATGAATTAAAAATGAGTATAATGAATAACAACATCCAAAATATGGAGTACATACATTCATATTAGACCACTGCAGAAGCGCCCATTAAGTAGTGATAACAGTCGGCAATGGCACTGCGCACACTATGAAAATGAGTCATATGCGCTCGTCAAATGAAACTTTCAACTCATTAGTTTCAATTGCTTTGGTGATTCATTTGCTCCAATTCATCAAGCCGAGTGACTCGTGTTTTCTGCTATATAGTAAGTCGGTCTTACTCTGTCTTTATTTATGATTTCGACTAGATACGAAAAAATTGGTACGGGCAGTGTTGCTATTAGTAGTGTTGCGTGTAGCATATGATTTATTTGAGCGAGAGAGGATTGTTTAGTGTTGTACCGTGCAGTGGTCTAATTCATGTTGTATGTATATACTTTTTATATCTTTGCTTAATTTAATGATATTAATTCGAGTTTATATAATATTTTAAAGCTAAACTATGCTATATGCATGTTCATGACATTTCTTCGTATTTACTTACACGATAGATAACAATACTTTGGAGTGTCTCTCTACCTTGAAATCATTTTTGACCCTAAACTGAGTTTCAACTATCATATTTCTTCAACTATTAACAAGGCGAAGAATATTTTTGGTTTTATTAAAAGATGGTCTAAGGAATTTAATGATCCCTTCATTGCCAAGCTTCTGTTCATTTATTTAGTCTGCCCAGTACTCGAATACTATTCGTGTGTCTGAAATCCTCAATACGAAAAATATCTGTTGAGTCAATACAGAAGCAATTCCTTCTTTTTGTACTATGTGGTTTAAATGCCCATGTACGCTTCTTCATCTAATAGATCTTCCTTCGATGAAAAATCGTCAAATATCTCTTTGTATAAGCTTTCTGCATAAGCTTATTACCAGTTTTGTAGATTCGCGAGTGCTTTTGAGTCAACTTAGTTTCTGTGTCCATTGTTGCATCACCTTGCTCTAGGTAGGTTCACAACTAACTGCGCCTTATACAATCCATTTCGTGTATTATGTTTTCATTGTACAAAATATTATCACATCTCATGAGATTTCGCAAAACACTGTGAATGCTTTAATTCCCCAATATAGGCGTAGATTTTTCCATGACAGGACATGGAAGACTGACTACCCAACATCCGCCTCTGACCACACATTGCTGTGATTAGGAATTTAGCTTCCCAACGACTCAGAGACTGGAGTTATTATCTTTATAACTATTATTATTTTTAGCAGTTAGAATAAAAATAAATTCTTATACTATATTCAACGATACTTAATTTTCTTAGTTAGTAGTCATTTATTAACTTTAATTAAACAAATAAATAAACATTTATGAATAACATATTTCTTTTACTAGTTATAATTTTAATAACATTAGCAGCAACTACTTTAGATTTCATTTTGCCACTTCTACTTTATGACACCCAAATGTATAATTCAGCGAATCAAATGACAAACCAAACCATTTCTAATATCATCAAAGTAAAGCAAAGTGAAGTGATTCAAAGTGATATAATAAAAAATTTAGCATGCAAGAAACGAATGAATGATTGAATGAATATATATGAATGAATGAATGACTAAGTGAGTGAATATTTTGGTTATTTGGTTGTTTGTTTCAATGATGATTGCATGTAAGGCATCAGAAGAACATGCTAACTAAGTTTAAAGAACTTATATTAAACATGCTTCTGCTCTGCTGCTGATGTTGCTGCAGGAAACAATATTTACCTATGTATGCATGCAACAATAACACTAACGAAAACATTATTGGCAGAAGCACTAATTACCTTAATTGTTCAGCGGTATGTCGGGCGTGTAAAACACTTTAGCCAACAGAACACAACGCGAACCCAAAAATGATTTCGACACTGAAGAGGATGCACACCATCCAAAACTCACAAACTCACATTCAAGTGAAATTAGTGACTTGAAACAAACGAACAAATGAACGAACGAGCGAAAGATGGAACTGCATACTACTTACCTACTAGTAAGAGAACGAATGGATGAATGAATGAATGAAGAAATAACATTTAATGTACAACTTTTAACCTGTCGTAGTGTTGAAACCCAAAGGCACGTAGACATCGCGTGTTACACGTGTGAGGTATGCCAAAAATTGTGCCACCACCCACAATTGGGTTGGTTTTGTTGTTGTTAGCCAAAAACCTGAAGCACTCATGCATTTACAACCCAATAAAAATGAATTGTAGAATATAAAGAGAGAGAGAGAGATAGAAAGAGGAAGAGAGAGTGCCAGAAGCATGGCACAAAATAAAATGCAACTAAGTTGCATGCCATAACAACTTGTGAGCAACCTCAACTCAGTGACTTCACCAGCAAACCCTAGCACATGAATGCAGTTGAGCACATCTTTTGCTTGTCTTGTGACAAACAAAAATTTCATTTTGGACAAACATAAGAAGACAGAAGAAGAAGGAGATGAAAATGATAAAGAAGTAGAAGAACGACATCATAAGTGCTAAAGTATCTCAGGTGTCTTGTAGCACGTAGCACATGCGTTTGTATTTGTCACAGACACGACCGTGTAACCGTGTAGATTTCTATCTGAGATCCTTCTCATTCCATTTAGTGTTTTTCACTCAAACAAATCAAAAGTATCTGTGCCTGTGAAGTGAACTAACTGTAATTTTATTTTGACAACATTAATCGCCTTAAGGCTAAACTAGTTTTATACTTTTCAAAAAATAAAATTCAAGCAAAGCGGAGAATCAACTTTCATTCGCATTCGCCTTGAGGTCAAAGTTAATTAACTTGTATACAAAAACAAATGCCACATCCACATAAAAGAAATCGATACCTACTTTTCCTTATTTACTTTTATTTAATTCACAGATTCATTCATACTAAGTAGAAAATAAAATAATACAATATGTTGTTATTTGCCCTCAAAGGAAAAAAAAAAAACAAAAAAAAAATATAAAAAATTTAACAAAAAATACTAACTTTGGCTATGCCGAAGTTTTAATACTCTTCACGCCCCTGCCAATAGCAATAGTCCGACGGTCTTGATATTTAAATAGTTGTTAGATATAGTGTCCAGATTACAAGTCTATAGCACAAAAAACAATGAATAATGATAATAAGAATATGAATTTGTATCTAGGTTTGTATGGGGGATATCCCTCCTAGTGGTCTGATTCGGCTGACAAATGAGCTACGTATGGTGAAAAGAAAGCTCCGTGCAAAATTTCAGCTCTCTAGCTCAAAAACTTAGAGACTAATGCAATGCATACATACAGACAGACTGACGGACAAACGGACATGTCTTGATCAACTCGTTTCGTCACGCTGATCAAGAATATATATACAATATATTTTATGGAGTCGTCGATGTCATGGCAAATTTGTAATACTATTTACTGCATGAAGAGTATAATTATTATAAATAAATTTCAATAAAAAAGTGTGGTAAATAGTATAATTTTTATGTCAGTCGTCTGTAAAATGATACAAATTTTATAATTTAAAATTTAGCCTCTTGGACAACAAATGACTTCTTCATAAGTTGTGAAACCACAATGAGGCACTTCATTGACTGTCACGATTTTCTTGGCTAAATAACTTTTGATTGTGTGACATGCTGATGTCTTCATACATTCGCCGAAATAAGTTTTGTGTCTGCATGGATCTCCCTCTAGAAAAATTAACATAAATTCATCATAATATTCTCACAGATCTATTCCAAATCAGCATACCATTTAATTTTGCTGTAATTGTGCTTAGAAAACAAATCAATAGAAAAACATTTAAAGTGACTAAGTAACTTTTCTGTTGTTGCATGTCTTTTTATATTGAATTTTAATTTGATGATAAAAATATTAATTATTTATTTCTCACTTAATTCAACTAAACAAAGATGACGTTGGTATTAGATTTTTTTCACACACTTTGGAAGTAACTAATTTGACATTAGCAAAAAGTTTTATTGTATATTTTCTTGTAGTTTATTGCAAAAATGAAAGCGCTTAATGTTCTTTACGCTGTCGTTGTTGCCGCTTAACTGATTTTATATTTTAATTTAAGAATCTCAACTATTTGCTTGTGTAGTATAGTGGGAACACGAAAGACACTTTAATTGGTAAAGAGTGTGAGAATTAAGAATTTTTATTTTGTTTTGTTTTTATGAAAAAAGAATAAAAAATGTATTACAAACTAAGCAAAAAAAGTATCGTTGGCTTTATCAAAACTTGAATACACTTCATGAGTTCAATCATAAGTAATGTTTAGTGTTTCTTGTCAGAGGTTTAAGAATTCCAATGAATAATTCTTCTGCAATTATTTAAAAGTTCTAACAATATTTTATGTATGATCTTGGTCAATGAAGACTGTGCGAAACTTTATGTTTTGGTTTGTAAGTTGAATCATGTTGGACATAGCAAAAATACAAAATTTCAATTGAATAACTTATGAATTTTCTTATATAAACTCAGATACACTTCCATCCAGATAGACATTCGCAAATAAGTATCTAAGTACTTCAGAATCTTTAAGAATATACATATATGTAAACAATGATTTATGCGAATCTTTGTGATACCACAATTCTATTTCATACTAAAATGATTGTTTAGTTCTTATAAGAGTTAAGTGGCCATTGTTGCTAGTGCTCCATATCTTGTTAGCTTGTAATTATAAGTCAACAACAAGTAAATAAATAAATAATAAATAAATGACTTTTGTATCACCGACATATAAATACCTTTCATCTCTCTCTTTGATTTTATAGAAACCTTATTATTAAGATATTCTTAAATAAATTTCATAAGAAAACTCATAAAGACTCTATGGTTCTGATAAATATGTGATATGTGATATGTCTGAATTTTTTATATATCATGCAACTTGTTAAAACAAAAGTTGATCTTAAAAATTATCAAATAAGAATCTCAACTTAGAAACAAATGTCATTTGAATACTATAATAGCTTAATCAACTGAAGCATGTAACAAGCATCAAGCAAAAATAATAATACCTGTTGAAACTAACATTAAAAGTATAATAAAAATACAAACAGCAAAATGTTCCAATGAGATTGAATAAGAGAGACTGTAGTATTCTTAATACTACTACATGGGAAAAACCCAACAAGCAACAAACAATCGTAGTTTTATTTTTCATTTTAAGTTCAATAGAGTATCAGTCATAGCATGGAATTTCCAACCAGGAAGGAAAACATTAACATTTCAACATACATAGCTAGCTATTCATTTACTATGTTTACTTATATACATAGTTTTCGCCTATGTTTGCCAAACTTACAATTGCAATAGAAGCTCACCTAAAATCTTTCAAGTGACATAAACTTTAACTAAATGTTGGTTTCACTCTTTGACTCTTACTCTCTGCCTCAAAATAACTACAACAATGTATTTTTTGATAGTCATGCTTTTATGTATTTTATAGTATTTGATAAATGCATAACATATACCGATTATATTTACTTACTCGTATATATATAACTTTTAATAGTTTAACATAATGGGAAGTCATTATAAGTCACTATGATAGTCTGATCTCTAGTGATACAATACAATTATTAAATGCCATCCTCAAATGTTAATAAGTTTCTTTTTAGTTGACCCTCATTACAAGTATATTTAAGAACTTCAAAATCTTAAAATTTTCTGCGGCATAAGTTTATGGAGTCAATTTAGTTACATAGTCAGCGTATAAATTATTTTGTTTAAATTTACTGTGGTTCTCATCTGACAGTCATGAGAAAAATTAACACTAGAACAGGAAAGACTGGTCGTCGAGAAGAGACATGACTATAGGAAAAAGTAACATCGTTTATAAACCATTGATCAGTCGAGAAAGAATTATTCTTGTGCAACTATTGAACTTGGACTTATAACAGTTTGTTTAAGCTTTAAATGGGAATGGGGAATCTCAAAGTATAGAAGAATAATATGAACAAAAGATATCAAGGCCATTGGGATCGCCATATGATGGCAGACTACTGCTGGATCTTGTGAATAACTTCAATATTATCATTAAGTCACAAAATTTTTATCAAACCAGATTGTGTTTCTTAGGCAGCATGATATTGTTGGTGCTACTATGTTGGCTTGAAGTTTAGTTTTTTTCTTTAGGTTTCTACTGCTATTTGTTTTTGACTACCAGATGACATCTTCTAGGTTAATTTGTGATGACAAGTAATACTATTTATCGATCAAGATCTCCACATTAAATGACGTTGCGACTTTTTAAAATTTAAAAATCAGCCGCTGCAAATTATCATTATTTTCTAGAATGAATACTGCATCGTCCGAGTGGCATATGATTTTCAATTCACCAGTTGACATGTGCAAGCGAGGCGCAGCCAACTTGACCTCTTCTTTAAGAGCGTCCATTATGGCATTGGATTGAGTACCTGATCTGATTGCCGTTTTGTTGTTAGTATTGATTATATGTTCGTATGTATTCCTTTCTGCGCGATGACATCTTGGAGTCTTAATTTGTCGAAGGCTTTTGTTAGGTCAATGAAGCACATGGTTTATTATATTTAATAGATTTTTCGATTATCTGTCTTAGCGTGAATATGGCATCTATAGTTGATTTATGCTTGCAGAACCCTTGTTGTTCTTCGCAATTGCCTGATTCGGTGATTTTATTTGCAAGAAGATTAGTAAATAGTTTTGATGTTGAGCAGTGGAGGGAAAACTCCCCTGCAGTTTTTGGGGTCCTTTTTATCGCCCTTCTTGGTAACAGGTATGGTGATACTCTCCATTTTTATGGGATGGTTGATGTTTGTAATATTTTTAGGAATAGTTGATAAATATTTTCCATTAAAGAGACTCATCCATCCTGGACCTGAACACATTGCGCACTATAGCCGGGTATACACAGTTTGGCAGACAATCCAATGAAGAAATTGTGACGAGAATGTAACAAAATTGACAAGAAAACAATAAGGAAATAAGTTACTACCCTGCACAGTGAACAACGCAAGACGACCACCGAAGAGGTGGCATAAACGCTGAACTTCGAGATCGACTGGTACCCCTCCCTAGAATAAGACACCTTCCTTATGCAAATAGTTTCAGTATTCCAATTAACAAAATGTATTTAAATCATAACTATCACATCCGATCTTTGGTATAAAATAAACTGAATCTATTTATTTTCCTTTTCAGATAATCTCATTCTCATGTCTAATGGTTCTAAAAGTCATTTGGGACAAATTTAGAAAATATTTATTGAAAAATTACAATTTCATAAACTTTAAACTTTTACCAGCAAAATAAAATATTCAAAATTCAAAAATAATTTATAGTCAAAGAGAATTTTGAGCAATGTTCATTAAAATCATGCAAAAACTTTGCTCAATGACAAATTTAATTAAACGAGCGAAACTCAAAAATTTTCCATTCTACTATCCCCTAATTGAAAAACTTTAAAGACAACTAACATTTACTAGGTTTAGTTTAAGCGAAAGTGAAAAGTAGAAAGAATGAACTCTAAATGAAGTCATATATTCGTACTAAAAGATACACTACACTTCACTTGAAGTTTTCTCACTACTATGAATAAAAAGATGATAACTAAAGAATGATGATGAAGACGTTTGCAGGTAGAACAATCATAAGTAGTACATACTTATATGAAATTTTGTGGAAAATACCACGAAGTCATCATATTTTTGACAAACTTTGATATTTCGACTGTAAAAAAGAAATAATAAAGTCAAAAGTGATTTAAACTTTATACACTTATTTTCATATTTTCTGTTGCGCTGTTGCGGTTGCAAAGTGATGAGAGAGAGAAATGAAAGATACAAAAACGATGAAATGAGTTTCGTGAATAAAATGTGTTAAAAAAAAAAAAAAAAAGTTAAAAGTGAAAAGTGAAAATTGCCAAAAGGAAAATGTGAAATGCAAAAAAAAAAAGAAAATAAAATAAAAAGAGAAAAATGGCAGAGTGAAATTGTTGAAAATTGTTGCAACAAAAACGAAAAATGAAAGAATCCATTCGAAGTGAAATGTTAACTTTGACTCTGATGATGATGGTGATAATGATGATGATGTGACAATTTGCTGCTGTCTTATTATTATCACAAAATTTCCATTGCATTTTATAACTTGTTAAACTGAATGCGAGAGCTCAAAAGGAGAGAGTCAAGTCCTCATTCATTGTTAATCACTTTACAAAGTGAAATAGCTCATACGCCCTGTTGATATGAAGGCATTTCGCTATTATACACTTTTCGTAGTTAAAGTTGAAAAACGGTTGATGTGACAACGTTTGTCGTTTGTCGTTTGTCAGTTGTTTGTTCAAATAAAGTTAAGTTGCAGTGCAATTGAAAGTATCTTTGTACTCATAGATACTTACATATGTACGAGTATTATATGTGCGCTATATTAATTGACACGTGATAATTTAATTAAGCCAGCAATGCAGGTGGAATCTCCAATCTCCCCTTTTTTAACAAATAAAGTAAAGTAAGTATTCCCCGCCTCTCTCTCTCTCTCTCTTTCTCTGTCTCTCTATTTATATGATGTGAGTGAGTACACTCACTTTAAGTGAATGAGTGAATGAATGAATGAGTGAATATTTGAAATCGATATAATAAAAACCGGATATAGGATGAAAAATGGAATGAATCTGTGTGTACGGAAACCACTGTCGCCGTTTGCTTCTTTTAACTAAAGACAATGATGGTATTGTTGGTGTTGATGATGATGATGCTGGGAATGTTACTCCTTCTGTTGTGCCTCTAGTGGTTAGTTACTCCTGCTACTCTTACTTTTGTAACAATGTGTCATTGTTGTTGTTATCATATTGTATTGTATTGTATTGTGTGTGTCTAATTGGGTCAACAAGGAGCGCTTAGTCTGGTGGTTATTGTTTGCACATTGCCTACAGGATGTTCTGTGTCTATCTATCTATCTATCTATCTCTCTAGTACGACGAGTGTATAGTAATTGAGAGGAAGTATGGCAAGTGGGCATCACTTGTATTGGTAGAGTCTGCTTGTTTGTACGAGTATAAAATGAGTGAATGACTCTTAATTAGTGTGCGTGTTGGTAACAGGGGATTTGTTGCGTAAATTTAGAAAAATGCTATGTTGACAGTAATGGGCTTTGATGGGACTTCTTTCTCTCAGAGGCTTACATTGTCAAGCATTTTGCGACATTTGATGGCATTGGAAGACAATTAATTGGCAGTAGTCTTCTACAATACATAAACTACAATGTGGGAAAAGAGAATTATAAAATGCTTTGAGGCTATGAAATAGAACAAAACCTGACTCAATCAGTCAGGGTTCAATAACATGAGTATGCAAAAGATTGTAAAAATGATAAAACTGGAGATGAAATACACTTAAAATGGCCAATTAAAAAATTTGTAAACATATCAAATGATATCATAAGCATAATCATATTTGTTTGAAACTTCATCTATATTCTCTTAACTGTCAGTTTTTCCTACGTGTAAAATGTAAATATTGAAAGGAAAATTGAAGCGGAGACTGACACTGTGACAGTGACTGAGACTAAGAACTGACGGGATGGATAAACCTTTTTGTTTCATTTCAGTTCTTAGAATTCCTACTTGTAGACAAGCACTTTTTGTTCAGGTCTGGGGATTGTTTTAATATTCTAAAGTGTACTAAGTCAAATATTGTGACAGTTACGCACACGGCGGAGATTAGCTGGGTGAAGCCTCTTCGGACGTCTTCGACAATTATGGCTAATCAGTTCAGAAACAAGTGGATTTCTGTGAGAGATCAATCGATCGTGATGTGTCTGTTGATTTCATCCCAAACTGAAGGCATCTGTAAGTTATTGTGAATTATCTTATTCCTAATGGTTAATGGAAGTACGGGTTAGGCTAAGGCCTTTGAGCACTGCGATCAAATTGATCTATTGTGCGCCCCTTCGTACTTTAATATTTAGTATATCGAGGAATCGAACCAGCTCCTTCGGAGGGAGCCTTAGACGGTCTTCACCTTCTAGTAGGTATGAACCAATGATTTTGTGTGTCCTGTGGCCTAGTGCATCACAGTTGGTGATTAAATGCTCCATGGACTCTACCTCATCACCGCAGAATCTGCAAGTACTTATGCTAGATATTCCTATTTTATGTAAGTGTTTATTGCAGGCGAAGTGACCTGTTAGTGCTCCGGAGAGTAATCTAAGACACTTTTTGTTTAGTGAGAGAGCGATGTTTGCTCTATTGGCATCAAAGCTCAGGAATTTTTTGGAGTGATTGAGACCATCAATGTTGCTCCAGTATTCTCTAATGTTTTGTTGGATCCATTTTTAGGTTTCCTTTTTTATGATGTTTATATTGAAGCCAAAGGAGGGGGTAAGGCCAATAAATGGCCCTTCGGCCTGGCGGGTCAGTTATTTTTCGTAGATCTTCATCTGAGAGATTTGAATGCGTTGAATTTGCGAGCGAGATGCCAGACCCCAGAGCTGAACACCATATGTCCAAGACGGCTTGATGATTGACTTGTAAATTGTAAGTTTAGCATTAAGGTTTAAATTACTCTTGGGTCGTAAAAGCAACCACGATAAAATGCTGTATCCAAGTCAAGCGAATGTCCAGGTGTCCCATGTTAACTGTAGGGGACCTGCCGCGACGTAGCGTAAAGCAACAGTGTTGAGACTTGGCAGAGTTTAACCCTAAATTCCAACGTTTAGCCCATCTATGAAAATCATCAAGGTAGTTTTGGGTATAAGTCGCAGCTTGAACGATACAATTGTTTCTTGATAGGAAAGTGTATCATCATCAAATGTTGCTACCATCGCGTCTTCATCGTTAGCTTCTCAGTATAGTGTGTACAAAATTGGTCCCAGTACGCTGCCTTGTGGTACATCCGTTTCAATGCGACGGATAGAGGATCGATCATCCTTCACCTCAACTATGTAATAACAATTCATCAAATACGATTTGGGTAAGAGATATGGCCAGTCTGGGAGATGGTTCTTGACTTTAACAAGTCAAATTCTGTCAAAAGCTTCCTGCACATCTAGGAAAACAGCAGAACAGTACATCTTTCTTTCAAAGGCCTCTAGAATGAATTGAACCACTCCCTGCACTTGTTCTGGCGTGGCATGGCCGTGTCTAAAACCAAACGGATGATTCGGAACATTCTACTAAAATTCTTACAAGAAATATTCTTTTGATAATTTTGGAAAAGGTTGGCAGCAAACTCATAGGTCTATATGACGTGATAATATTCTCGGGTTTACTAGGCTTTGGCACCATAACAATAAAAGCATATTTCCACTGGGAAGGAAAGTGACGTTTACGAACCATGGCATTGAATAGCATTGTCAAAAATAAGAAACCAGTTTTAGGGAGAGTTTTGAATTCCATCGTAGCCATGCGCCTTAGTTTACTTAAGACGATTCAGCTCTTCACGAACATCTGGTTGGTCTATAAAGAAATGATTGCAGGACAGTTAAAAAGAATACAATAATTATATTTATTGATTCTTTCCGGAATGTCGTTATAAGTAAAGTCATTATGTTCAAAGTCTATTGAATTGAAATTCTTTAAGAAATTACTCATTCAATAATTGGAAGTACTAATGGTTTATTGGTAATCAAATGAGTAGCACCAATTTTTTCATTTGAGTATACATACTTATTAGACAGCTGTGTGGCTTCACTCACAACTGAATTCCAATAGAATTAACTCGAATTGAATTGAATTGAATTGAATTGAATTGAATTGAATTGAATTGAATTGAATGAGAGCGAAACACGAAATGAATGAAGATGAATGCGACTGTGTTTTGAGTTCGCAAGCCGTCTGCATTCTGTGAAATGAGTTAGAATGAAACAGCGTGCAAAAAGAAATAAATACATCGACACAGCCGAGACATTCGAATTAATTCAAATCATTCATTCATTTCGTTTGTCGTACAAGATAATGAGCGCAGCAAAAGACGCCGACGAGTCTATAAGTGGTTGTGTATTTTAAACAAAATTTTCCATTGCTTTTTGTTGTTTTCTTTCTTCTTTTTTGTTACGCACAGCAAAACAAAAACAACCCTTATTATTTTGCAGAAAAGTGAATGCATTCGAATTAATTCGAAACCAACCTCTCATTCGAACTCATTCAATTCGTGCCTCTTTGTTTCAATGTTGTGCGACTGAATCTGACGTAAGCGCACAAATTCACTCGAATTCATTCGGCGATAGCATTCTATTTCACTCAATTCATTTTGAACATTGTTAATTCGAACGTCGTTTTTTTGCTTTCATGCAGACCTCTAATATTTATATGAGTATGTACTAATTATTTTTTATTAAAATTTAAAATTCTAAAGAAAAACAAAATTGGTTATGGAAAAATAAAACAACGATAATCCCTAACCCTCTTACAGTAATCGGAATAATCTGATTTCAATAGTTTCCCTGTACGAAATATTAGCTTAATAGCTCAAATGTCTCAGATATACTTTTTTTTATGCAAGGACGAAGAGACGAACGAACAGAAAGATAGACAGAACAAAGGAAATAACAGGCTTGCCAACTTTGGGGGTTGTTTCAAAAGTCAGATTCAGTTATAAAAATATAAATAGTCCTAATTACTGGGAAAACCCGCTAAAAAACAAACCAATTAAGTTTTGTAATATTTATTATTATTTTATTTATACATTATTGAATCTTTCAAATATAATTACGTTTTCTTCGGATTCTGGCATTTGAAAATACCCCTAAATTAGCAAGTCTGAAACATGTTCCATTCGAGTCAAAGGACTTCATTTATCTGAATCGAAAGACTAATGACTTTTAGTGTTAATGAAGGAAATGAAGCTTGCATTTGGTTATTCTTTAATATAAATAACGCTATATGGCTATTTTCATGTCAATCATAACAAGTTTCTCGAGCAGAGCACTTCGTGATATTTGCAAGACATCCGACAAATTTTAACACAATATTTACAAGTTCATTGAAATACGAATAAATCGAATAATAATGGCAAATAAAATGAATAATAATAAATCTGTACAAGGAAACAAATCAGGAGAATGTCCCATGACTCTTACGACTTGGACTCAAACGTCTGAAGAAGATTTCAGGGACACAAATTACACTGGGAGAGCTTTACTAACGCCCGTTAATCAAGGCTCAAATGTAGTACCACATTTTTTACAAAAAATGTGTCGGTTGCGGCAATCTGTAAAGAGACAGAACTCATTGCTTAAAGATATTAATGAAAACACAGGCAACCAAGCAACGACATCGAATGGGGAGGTTCCCCTCAGTTGTCCGGTCAACGTCCCAGAATTATCAGACACCAGTCATACAGGGACCACTCACCTCTACAACGCGTCTCCAGTTCTACGTGCAACAGGCCCAATGACTACAATTGTACATGCAGTAGTTCATGGACAACCACATGAAGAATTACCGTCTTGCTCAAAATTTAATTCCAATATAGCGGAAGAGATTACAATTAACCACGCACAGTCACCAAATGAGCCACCCCAAGAAGAACTGTCAATAATGTCTTTATGTGAAGTGAAGATGGAAGTAGGGGAAGATTTCCCCGAAAACAAGTATAATTCATCTGAAATGCCTTCTGATAATATTATGGTCACGCTTGGACCTAACAACACACGTATAACCGCAAAAACCTATGAATCTATTAAATGGAATTCCTGTTCCATTGCAACTCGCAAACTGCTAACAGCAGTTTTTGATCGTAAGACCCTTGCCACGCATACACTAAGTGGCAAAGCATCACCAGCATTCAGGTATGAAAACCGCCCTCTAAAAGCTAAGTTAGACCCATTGAAGATACAAGACATCATCGTTGTTGTAAGAAGAAATTGCGGAGTTAGCGAAAAACTTGTACGGATCGCAATAACCTTAAAGTGCGCTGATGAGGATAAGATGCTGCGTGCAAAGATTAAAAAGGAAAAGGTTAATTCTGATAAATTTTAATTAAATTGGTAAATCATTTCACTTTTGGAAAGAGTTGGCAATAATATCATGTACACAATATTGACAACATTCTCTGATTTGTGTGATTACCAAACAAAATCAGGTCGTTCACGAAAGCGACCTTATAGTTTTGTGAGTTTAAACGCTTGTGAGGTTTGTACGTTATCGTGAAGACCCACATTATATTTATCAAGATTAACTAAAGTATGAGATTTTTATCCAGTAGTTCTCTTGATGAAATAAATTTAAAAAATAACATTAAATATTCTGTTTAATTTTAAGCAAATTTAGTAAGAACAAAAAAGTTATTTATTTCAATATTGTAAAATGTTACCCAGATTTCGCAGCTACAGCAAAATATGTATCTATGATATTAATTATTAAAATAAAGTCTGCATTTTACAATTAAAATTTTTGTTTGTTTCATTTTAGTGATTATTTCAGAAAAAATAAGTTTAAAAAAAACTTAAATTCAATTCTCAAAAAGTTTGGCGAGAGATAAAAATGATTTTATTGACAATATTATATTAAATCACAAAAAATGGAGTGCATGGGATAATTTTGATTGATTATCTTCCAAAAAGGAAAAACAATCAATATGACACGAACTTGTTGAAGCGTTTGAGTGATGAAATGAAGAAAAAAAAAAAGAAAAAAAATGGTTGCATTTGGAGAAAAAGAAAGTTCTGTTTCATTAAGACAATTGAAGCACCCAAATCTCAAGATTTAGTCTCTTTGGATTAATTTCTGTTGAAGAATTCTCTCGATAGTAACAAAATAATGAGGTACAGTCTGCAGTTGATTACTATTTTAAGAAGTTTGACGATTCTCACTATAAACAGAGTACTAAAGGTATTGATCATGGCTGGGGAAAGTGACTATTTCCAAAGTTTGTTTGTGTTTTCTGTTTTAGGTCGAGTACTTATGGCATTGGATTTACTACTCCTTAAATTTTTTCATTTTTATTTCCAATTTGTCATTCAATGAAAATAGTAGGCGCATTTGAATGAAAGAGAATATGATTGTTGCAGGTGTCGCTTTTTTCTGCTGTAGTCCAGCAGATTGTTTGCCAATTGAATATCATGGTCCTCCAATAGTGAGATATACTTGTTGCTGTACCTCCCTGATCGTTGGAATTCTCAGTTGATGTTTAATGAAATGATTATCTTTACATGCAAAATACATATTTTGGCTTTTCCTTCATAATTGGATCTACTTATTACTTATAGAGGAGTGTCTTTCCGTTCTAAACCAAAGCAACAAACATTGATCCCATTCTTCAGATGTGAAGTTTTGCACACTTTTTGTTCTAAATATTTTTACTGAATATCTTGATAACCGAATTTGTATTTTTCCAAATTTAATTCTTATTATTGGATCCATCATTTTCTAGATGGGCAATTGGGGAAAACCCTAAGAAGCGAATATCCTGTAGCATGGACCAAGAGAACTCAGTTTTCCAGGCATACATGCCATAGAACTATGTATCAGAGAGGAATTAAAGTGTGCTACTGCTAATAAGCATATACTTATTCACTCGGACAGTAAAGCTGCTTTGCAAGCACTCAAATCGAAGATAACTTGGGAATGTCTAATATTACTTAAGTCATTAGCCTTAAATAACCATATCAATCTCATTTGGATACCTGGGCATAGTGGGTACCCTGGGAATGAAGAGACATATGAACTTGCCAGGAAAGGGGCTAAGAACGTTCTCATTGGACCAGAACCAATCTGTGGACTGCCTTGGAGCTCCACTAGATCCAACATCGAAAAATGGCTTACTATAAATTCGCATCAATACTGGGTCAACATGAACAATATCAGAAAAATTGTTATGTCGACCAGCTCTAGCATAAGAACTCGAGAAATACTGGGACTAATACGTAGAGGTATACGTATAGTTTCTGGATTCTTAACAGGTCATTGCAGAGTGTTGAAGCACCTATACAATATGTGCATCACAAATAACGACAATTGCAGACTATGCAATGAAGAGGAGGAAATAGCAGAACATGTGCTATGCCACTGTGAGGGTCTGATATGGACAAGACTCCGATACTTGGGATTCCAGTACCTGGAACAATCGATATATCAGGTTTATCTCCCGGAAAAATTGTGGAATTCCTAATGAACAATAGAATTTCAGAGGAACTAAATCATTATATTCAAATTCTATTGAATTAAAAATTGGTTCCTGAGAAAGTCGATTTTTCTAAAAACCCAAAGGTACAGTGCAGACTAGGTCGCAGATAGGGATGTTTCCATTCATATAACTAATTGATAGTACTAATTACTTTTCAATTAATACCAAGTACTTTTGTACTCGGTACTTTTATGCAAAACTTAATTAGTATTGAATGAGAAGTACTTGGTATTAAGTATGTAATTTTGGTACCCAATATTAAAGCTTTCATTTAATCTAACTTAATCTTAATGCTTATATCTAACAAAAGTGGCAAATGACTGGCATGATGTTCTTTAGAATGAAACAGTCTTATATCGTAGTATTGTAAGCTAACAGAAGCAGTTTTTTAATGTTCTCACCGAGCAGGTTATTCCGACGAACACTGGTAGGCGGAGCCGAAAGATATTTTAAGATTCCCTTTTCTCAGTGTAGGATATGAACTACTGCTCCACTACTGTTTGACGACAATGCACCTTATCGTTGAAGTCGTTTGTGTGCCTCCACCTAAAACGTCGTTTGTGTATCTCCACCTTTAGTGTTGAACATAACGTGAAAATTAGTGTTATGAATTCAATTGTTTGCACTTTGATCAGCTGTGTTGTGTCGGTGTGAATTATTATTGAAAATAAAATTATTAATGACAATGCAAAACACACAGAAAAATCAATAAAATAAAAAATTAATGAACAAAACAGAAACTATTCTATTTTTCATATAAATTTAAAAATTCAGGCAGTTAAATATGCATCTTATCACATTATGAATTGAATAAACAACATAAATAAACAACATATGATAGTGTTGTGCAGCGTAAAAATTTAGAAGAAGATTTGCGTAAGAACATTCTTGTGAGAGAATCACATAACTGGAAACTAATGTCGCTATCTTGTTTTCTTGTATCATGATTGTCGTGTGTATCCCCTCTCCCTCTCCTTTTTTTTGCTATATATTGGTGGTAAGCAGTTCTGTGGTAACTGAGGGAACAATCTCTCATCTACTCATCTGCAGTCGCAGCAAACAAGCGAACATAACGGTATCTCGCACATATAGTTTGAAAACAGTTTGACCTACGTCTTCGAACATGTTCCATTTCGAAAGGCAACCACACATTATGCGATCTGTCGTACAACCAATAATCAAACATTTTTAATTTTTCATATAATCACAACAACAATTGTCATGCTACTCTTCCCCGCACACGATGACCCAACCAAAACAAACATATAACTTCAAATCAACATGATCGCGCCGGCCGTCGAACACAGCTGGCGACCACGAGCAACGAACTCACCCAAAGTTAGCTGAACGTCGAACGACAAATTACGAACCTGCAGTTTCGGCAAGCACAAACGTTTCGGCGAATAAAGAATAAAGAAATGGTTATTTTTTTTTTTTTTTTTTATACAATTGTAGAAGTATCTTAACTTTATTTTAAAAATCTTTAATGCTAACCGATTTAAAAATAAAACTCTCGACTCTAGATATTTGTTGAAGTATATTGCTTAAGATTAACCACAAAATGTGAGGACAATTACTTTTTCTTTAAAATAAAATCCCAAAAATCTTAGCAAATTCCCAATTCACAAAACACAACGATTTTAAATCCTTTTAACACACACACACACACACACACACACACACATGCACACATAGACAACACATATAAATAATCATGTACACTCATACACATACACTTACAATTTCAAGGGAGAAAAGTTGGCAACAAAAAAACGAGTAAGTGCTAGCAATGATTTCAACTTTGTGGCGCGGAAAATGGCAAACAATAAAAATCGAATATATTGGTTACTTAGCTAGATCAATGCTACAATAGCTAAAGCTATATACTCATAGTATACACGACAGATATACATATACGAGTATATATACATATGTATCTGTGTGAAATGTATCACAGAATCTAAAGACTTTTGTTTAAATATAAGTACATATATAAAATACATATTCCCATTCACACAAACGAAGATATAAATGTAATTATATTAAGAGCAATTCTGTTCTCATGTATTTATATATTTATTTATTTTTTTTTTTGACTTATTATTTAGAAGTAAAACATTTATACTGTCAAAATTGCATATGCCAAGTTTGTAAGTATCTAGATATGTTCTTACTTATGTATGTTTGAATCTAGTATGGAAAGGTCTACAACGACGTGAGCATTAAATTCACAAGCGAAATGTGTAAGAATAATAAAAATGCATGAAGCATAAAGTCGTATTTGTTACTGTTGTTTGTTGTTGTTGTTGTTGTTGTTGTTATTATTATTATTTGTTGTTTTCATTGTCGTTGTTATTGTCAAGTATTTTTGTTGCGGTAGATACAATTGTATCTCTGCTATGTAATATGTGTGTGTCTGTAATCGTAACATGGATTATTGAAAGCATTGTCTGTTTACATTTCAACGCCATAATAATACAAACCTAGCAGAGGATACCATTTTCACATTCAGTAGAAAATACTATGCTACGAAGAAGCGACGATGTTTCTCACCTGAGACAACGCGTTTTGTGGTATTTGTGTAAATTTTCTGTATTTGTAGTATGTGGTATTTTTATATATAGTAAGTATCTACATATTGTATGTGTATATTTGTTGTATCTGTGTTTTAATGCCTTAATATGTGTATAATGTAAACAGGTGGTTGGCACAATCAACACATAGCCGACATATAGTAGGATATGAAAATATGTCATGACACACAGACAATAAAAAAATTTACATTAAATTTTACTTGGCAAGCAATAACAAGAGAAGAAGAAGAGGCATATAAAAAAATAAACCTACATTCGCTGATGTCTCTGCCAAAAGTAGGAATAGGAATATATTATACAAATTTAATCCATAAATGCCTACATGAATTTACATTTTTACCCATTTTACTCATATGCTTTAATCTACTTAAATAAGCAGTAAAAGTGACTATAAAAGTCCGCAATGAACATCAACCCTAGACTAAAGATTACTTTCAATTTTGTTTTGTAACCAAGGGACTAACAAATATTGTTGTACAGTAGTAATTAAAATAAAGAACCCAAAAAGCTAAATGACTTAAATCATTTTGGGACCATTTGATGTTCATCATCATCATCATTGGCGCTACAACGCTTTATGAGCTTTAGCCTGCTGCACATGGGACCTTCATTTAAACCGATTTGTTGATGTTCCTTTTCAATTTTTAATCTGTAGTTTTTACATATCATCTTATATTTCATCAATCCATCTTGATTTTAGTCTGTGTATTGCTTTTCTCTATGAATACCTTCAATCATACACTTTTGCTTCCCTTCAAAGTCAAGCAAGGATTTCACTGCAATTAGTGATTCCCACATTTGACAATTCCTAATCAAACCGTCTAGTTCCTGAATACTACAACCCCAACTTGGATTACTCATATATATACTTCTAGTTACCCATCAATTTATTAAGATCCATTAGGATCATCTTTATTCTTTGAAATTATGTTTACTTCTATAAACATGTAAAGATGATGCCAATCAAAAACGAATATTTTCGTTTTATAGTCGACTTACAGTGAGCATTCATGCTGCATTCAATGCTAAGGGTTTACAGTGTATTTCGTGTTATCGGAATAGCTATTTCTTGTTCTGTTCATACATTCAAATCGAACATTGTGGGTAATTGTAAGAAATTAAAATGGAAATTTTTTGAAAAATACATGATTAAGAACAATTTCCGGTGTATGAAAACAGTTCTTGCAGCTCCCTTTTTCATTCCTGATGCATGTTTTATTAAAAATTTAACAAAAACTTTACAATTTGGATTTTATTTAATATTGTTTTGAGCAATGATCGATCAGCTAAAAACGGCAACAATATCCCAACACTGCTGCACAGTAACCAATCTAACATTGCCCTGTATTCTGCGTCAGAGGTAGATACCAACATCCATTTCTACAACAATTACCCTACAATTTCGTTGTTGTTGTTGTTGTTGAATTGAATGAAACATCACTTTTGTGTAAATTGCCTATTGTTCGTTGCATTTTTATAATCGCCATTTATGATTTTGTCTAGTTTTCGGTTCCATCGTATACATCATTCTCTGTAGGAATCTTTAACTGTTCTCCAAAATTTTTCTAAGTATTGTGTTTTCAAAGATTTAAAAATTTGCTTTGTCTTTTTCACTCCTTTGATTTTAAAAGTTCTGATGCTTATTGAGTTATCGTTACTGCATTTAAAGTCTAAATAGGTAAACGTGTTCACCCCACCAAGTTTGTTTTGATTTATCTTTCCTTGTCATATTCCCCTTATGTTATCTCTATTGATTTTAAAGATAACAATGCAATATATGACTTTACATCCATCTATTTTCCCTTAAACTAGTTGTATAATTGAATGCAACTAAGTATTGTATATGGCATCATAAAGTGGCATCGAACACAACGAATTTTATTTCGCAATGGCGTCAGAGTTATTACATCTTTCGTTAAAATACATTTTTAAAAACAAAAAATAATCGATTCAATAAAACTAAAAAATAATATGATATGAAATGTGTTGTTAAACAGCACAAATAATAATAATGTACTACAACCAAAATAAATTACTGTAAGTTAAAGAAAGAAAACAAGAATCTTTCGTTCGGCACTTTTGTATTAATTAATAATTAAATAATTTATTATTAAAGGAAAAAAAAATATATAAAAATAATAAATTAAAAATTAAAAAAGCATTACTTTTGTTGAAGAAGAAAACATTTAAATAAATAAAAATACGAAAAGTTCAAGACTATATTCCTATTAAATCAACTTTCAGAAGGTAAAAATAAAAAAGAGAGGAAATTGAACTTTTATTTACTGCATGTGAACAGCAAGTTGCCACTCAAAAATAAATTGTTGATTTACAAACAGTATTGACCCCAGCTTGGCAATATGGCATACAAATATGGGGAACGAAGGTTCTATATGAAATCAGCAACACAAAATAAGGCCTTACAATGCGCCATTATAATTCCCACAGTAATTGATGAATACAAACCACACGCCTTAAACAGATTGACGTTTTCAAAATGAAAAAGATTATACAAAAAAAAATAATCAAAATAAAAACAAATAGATACGAGTATAAGAAAGTTATTACAATTTGCAGTTCACAAGACGTCAAACATAAAATAATAGTGCCAGTAATCCGCAACGACACCAAATAAACACAAAATAATAATATTTTACAATATATATACAATGAACAAATTTTTATATGTTCACAAACTCAATCGAAATTATAAGAAAAAACAAAAAACAGTAAAGAAATCATAATTTATGAATAAATACACCATTTATAAAAAAAAAAATAAATCAGAAAAAAATAGAGGGAAAAAAGTCACTATGAAGTTCAAACTATTTACATTACTTTTGCTGCAGAAGGGAACAAATAAATAAGAAGAAATACGAGAAATGCAACACTATAATTTTCTAATAAACCAACGTTCAGAAGGAACAAAATAAATAGTTTTAATATATGAAAATTTGATAGAAATCTAAGTTTATTTTATTAATTGATTAATCGTAATAAAGACAAATACTACAAGAAAGTCATTTATTTATTTATTTATAAATAGTTTGGATGTAATTAAAAGTACAAACAAACTTAAATTAATTTACAAGCTACGAGTATAGTTACAATGGTCTTAAGTTTAATTATTATTTACAAAATATATACAGAAATTAAATTAATGAATTATATATTTTGAAGATTATTATAATAATAATTACAATTAGTTTGATAGTGTTGTCGCGGGTAGGGGTTGATAGAGAAGATATGGGGTCAGAGGAGGGGAATAGTAGGCGTCTTTGGGTATTAAAGTGGAAGCAATCAGAAAGGTTATGTTGGACGGTTAATGTGGCGTTAAGATTACAATGGCTACAAACATTACTTGAGGTGCGATCAAATAGATATTTGTGGGTTAGGTTCCTGTTTCCAAGGCGAAGTCTAATGAATTTGAAAAAATCACGGCGATTTAGATTAGGAACCATAAAGAGGTATCCGTAGTCGTTTACTGATTTTTTGTTTTCATTGATAAATTTGTAGTGGTGATTTGTAAGACACCAGATTGATTTAAACTGATTGCGAAAAGTTGTCTCAATGTATTTTCGTCAGAGTTAAAATTTTCCTAGAATATTTGTGGGTATTCAAATGAGGATTTGGCAGCTTTGTCCGCCTGTTCATTGCCGGGAGTAAGGCAATGACCGGGGACCCAAAGTATGTTTATATGGGGGAAGTTGTCAGTGAGCATTTGAAAATGGTGAATTTGCACCATAAATAAAATGACGGTTGTATGACATGAACATAATAGGGCCCGCACACGTTCATGCATGAACTATCAGTCATTATCATAGTGTTTGTGAAATAAGTATGTGTGCGTGTCATGTACGAAGCATGTTATTCTCTCAATTCTCTCTTTGACCATAATCGTTCTCTCTTTGACCATGCTGTCTCATTTACACCTTCACAAGGTAAGTACGTATGAAAGAGACAAATATAGGTAAGTGGTCATTTAAATTTTTGAAGTGAGCGGACGTGTGCGCTAGTCTGAAAAATTTGTGAAGTGCCGACGGCTTTTAAATTTTTATGTTTGTGAAATGCATTGAGTCATTGACATTGTCGTCTGCACTCTTCGAAAGATAACAAGAAATGAACGATCATCATGCTTCTATGAGGCATGATAAACACACGTACACGAAATGACTGATGGTACATACATGATCGTGTGCGGGCCCTATAAGACGGAATTCCCAGAAATATCCGACCTAACAAAGAAAATAGTGGCACATAATAGCGTTGAGAGCAACTTCAAGGTAAAACTTTCTACCAGGATAGAGTGGAAAATAGTTTTCAGAGTGATTTTGACTTTCCAATCTTTACGGATGGTTCAAAGATGGAATATGGTGTAGGTGCAGGGATGTACTCACCACAATTAAACTTAGACCACTCCTTTCGCTTACCTAACGAGGCCACAGTCCGTCAGGCAGAGGTTCTGGCTATTAGAGAGGCATGTCGGCTGGCGGAAAATTGCGTAGTCAGGCGGCACTCAAAGCATTGCAATCCTCCATTGTGAAGGCTATGCTCGTAAGGGAATGTAGGCTGGCGATAAGCAAACTAAGTCGTACAGCGCATGTCAATCTCTTATGGATTCCCGGCCATGGGAACATTGAGGGAAATGAGAAGGCTGACGAACTAGGTCGCTTTGTTGCATCTATTGATATATCGTTAGCGGAACAAGTCTCGTTGGTTGTCAAGAGGAGCAGCTTCCTGCATTTCCTTCTGCAGGCTAACAGTAGGTGGCCAATTGTGACTTGTAGTGGACTATAGAAATCAGCCACGGTAACCAACCAACCAACAAAGAAAATACAATAATGTTTGGAAAAATATATCTTTATTTATTCACATCAATACACTTACTCAAATACTTTATTGAAAATTGCCAAGATTCATAAAATAGCCTAGCTATGTAATACTTATATATAGAAATGGAATATGGAATATAAACGAAAGTTATTTATGTACTTTATGTTTGCTATATTTAATTAATTATGTCAATGTCTATGCTTGCTGTTTTTATATACAAAGGGCGCGTTGCCCTGGTCTTATATCACTATAAAATAGTAAGACTCTTTCTGTCTGTGCACGCTAATCTCAGAAACGGCTTAGCCAATTTAAATGCAGTTTTCGCTGATATATTGTAGCAAGCTTCCTGTAACATATAGCGTTTAATTCATTAAAATTGACCTACCAAATGGATCGCAATTAGTGAATCAAATTTTGCATATAAAGCTTAGAGTCACATTTTCAAATCAATCAAGTAATCTTTGTCAAACATCTATTTTTATCGGAGCACGCCGGAACAGCTAGTAAAAAATAAAACAAAAATGAATATATTTCATTTCATAAAATATTAACCAAACTTTAAAAAGATAAAATTTGACCTGAGGTTTAAAGAAGTTATAAGAAAAATATCCTATTGATGAATTTCAAACTAACAGAAATCTATCGAAACATACAAATATGCATATAAATATCCTGTATCCGGAAAATTCGTACAAACATATGTAAATGAAACTACTTTTCTGTAAACTTAAAATGAACTAAACAGAAAAAGAAAGAAACCACAAACCTAAATCCTGCTTGTTATTGAAGAAAATCCTTTCTTTATTTTATACAAATTGATTTTTTCCCAAACAATATTTTCTTGTTTTGTTGTATCTGATACAACGACAATGACGAACACTCAACCAACTCAATTTATTCATTTTTCAATATATTTATAGTATGTACTAAGAAGATGACTACTAGTTCAGTCTAGTTCAGCTCCGATCAAACTATAAATAAAAATTTTCATATTTCACATTACATCATTATTTGCTTTGATTTTCCCTTTACTTTTCTCTTCGTTATTTTGTCTTGCTCATTTCAAGAGTAAAAATCTTCAAAAAAAAAAAAACAAAAAAAAAGTAAAGTAAATTTAATAAACGAAAGCAAAAATGCAAACGTTAGAAAAAACTGCACATAAAAATAAAGGCCAAATACTTACTATGGAAAATTGAACAAATAGAAGAAAAATGAAAATATAATATGTAGTAGTTGAAAGTTCCAGCAATGAAAACCCTTAAAGCCAAAAAAAAAAAAAAATAAATAAAAATGAAAATAGCATTTGCATACTCCACATGCACTACACACTACCATTTTTTGTCTGCATAAACATCTTTTTCTTTCTTTCTTCTTCAAGTGAAGTGAACTTTATTTAGTTCTCCTTCATATAACCTACATTTATAGTATAGAATATATGTATCTCAGCTATATCTATGTTTGTCTGTATCTAAACGAAAGTAAGAAAGGCACTTATCGATTTTGGTAGTAGAAGAAGCGTTCGAAAACCTAATCAATTGGAAGAAATTGCAAATGAAAACGGCTTGACTTTGGTTTGGCCACTCACTTCTTAGGTAAAGAGTAAAGTGTACGAGTATTTTAGTATTTGCGAAAAGCAAGTAAAAGTAAGCAAACGCAAGCAGTTAAATGCTCTCAATGCTAACAACTAGTAATAAGTAATATGTATGTATGAGTTCAGTACATATTTGGTTAAGTCAATGATGGCATAGTATTTAGGTACTTGAATTTGTTTGTTTTATTATTTGAACTTTGACTTTTTGCACTTAATAATCATAATTTACTCATTGTATTTGCATAAAAACGATTGAATTAAGTGCTCACGAAAAGAACAACCAACATTTTGATTTTATTTGTTTTACAGCTCATTAAGTTTATATTTGTCATAGTACATACATATTTTATTTTCTTTCTTAAATTTTATATTTTGTACAGAAATACTACAAATTATTCTTCTTTTCTGAAGTAAGAAAATTAAATTGCGAAACAAATTAATTTCCACGCACTTGAGCATTGAAATGTTTGTGTCCATGTATGTGTTAGTTTCCTTTTAACAACTTCTTCATGGCCACCATCTTAAGTGGCAGGTGTCTCTGAAAACACCATGGGATCCATTCTCTTACTTGCCTTAATCACCCTAAGGCCCATTAAACACAAATATTTTATATATCAAATCAATATGGACAGAGGCGGATCTATATAATGGCTTTTTGGGTTGCATCCCAGGGCCCGCATTGAAGACATACAATATTAGACGAATTCAATTCTTAAGTAAATGAATAATCACATTATGTAAATAATTTTCTTCTTTAACCAAATAATAAATAAACGAATAGCGAAGAAATTTGAATGATACTTTTATACACCCTCAAGGGTTTGACTTCTGATCACTGTGACTTGAGATTAAGTATTGTGAAATTTTAAAGAGATTCAATTTAATTAACATAAAATTGCAAAGCCCTGCTTTAGATATTTGTGAAGGCAATAATTTAATTAGGCCAACAGCAACAAATGGCTCGAGTTAGATCAACAACTAAAATAATACGAAGAAAAAACTAAAATGTTAATTTCTAGTATGGGAAGATAATTCACAATTTACATAATAAATCTACAGATAAAGTCTCAGTATGCGGCGTACAAAAATATAAAAGAAACCCGCTAAACGTTGCATTGGATAAGCTGATTATCGATTTAAATAGAAGAAGCCAAGCCCATGAAACATAGATGGTAAGAAATAAAAATCTGTAAACCATTTGAAAAACAAAAATATTGATAACATAGATCTGAAAAATGTACGTAATATTATTGATTATTATTCAGATGATGTAGACGAATATTTAATGAATGAATGCATTCAGTTAAAATCTTACTTACAACAGTCTAAGCCAGAGTCTTACACTTCTTGCAGTGAAATTTTTATGCCAATTTATGATAAGAAACTTGTTGATGTTTTTCCAAATTGCTATACTATTTTAACAAATTTTTTAACATTGCCAATGACTAGTTGTAGAATGATCTTTCTCCAGGATATCGTACATAGAATCAAGGAATCTTGTCTTTACTTAGTATCACAATACGATTTATTATTAACACTCGCACAAAATAAACGAATTGACCGTCAACCTTTATATTATTTTTAATTTGTTTGTGTATTTCTTCACTTCTTCTCTTTGTCTTCTTTGAAGTACGATCGATCACTACTTTGTGTATGACTTATGTTAGGTCATCATACTAAGGCAATATTCAAAAATAATTAATTGCTCTAAGTTACAAAGCAACAATTCAAACATAACCTATTTGTAGTTTTTTTTTTTATAGATTCCACATGGGTTTTTTATAGTTAGTTTAATAGTTATTCTGGTATTCGGGTCGAAGACCAAAAAATCATATATCATTAAAATCGGTTCAGCCGTTCTTGAGTTATAAATGGTGTAACACACACGATTAGATAGATAGAAGATAGGTAACAACACATAACCAGTTGATTTCTTTTGCAATATTGTTGATGGTGTATCTAAATCATATTAAATAAATAATATATTTTATTGTCCTCTTTTTTTTCCTATATCTAGGTACACTAGAACATCATATTGAAAACAGTTTTCTGACAAAATGGCAATTACATAGTTGATTAAGTAGGCAGGGTCGTAAGTAGTATGAGTACAGGGCCCCACAAACGCACGGTCCGCTCCTGAATATGGAATGAGTTGGAAATACCAGCAACTCACCTTGTGTATCTTTAATAGTTAATGCGTTTCACTCGCTTATTTGCTGTCAGCAACGTATCTTAAATGTTTTATCATTAATCATATTTTTTTTTATTTATTCTATTCTATTTAATTTTATACAATATATTTTTATTCTTTTTTTTTTTTTTTTAATTTCCTCTCTTATTTTTTTTATGAAAAAATGAGTGGAGGAGAAACGAAAATGAAAACATTTGCACATAATTTACTTTTGATTGTAACAAAAATTTATTTTAATATATTTTTTGTAGAAAAATCTCTGTTGACCGACGTCTGTCAGAAATTTCGTTGACAAGTGCACACTGATTAATGGTTATTTAAAAAGAAAAATAATTTCATTTATGTTTCAATTTTGTTTTCCTTTTATTAAGAGTATTTTAGTAATTTTATCATTTTGTCACTTTGGTCTGAGAGGCGTAAAAAATATTTGAATAATTTTTAAATTTGTTCAAATTCATACTGAGCACCCCATACTCATACTGTTAGCAAAGCAGATTATCATGTTGTCATTCATGTTATGCCCAAATATACATGTCTTTACAGTTCTCAGATATCTGAACACTTCTTTATGTTGAAGTAAATTCTGAATGTCATATCGTTTAGTTCTTTCAGTTTACACTCATTTTTTACCATATTAAATATGTTTTGTAGTCAACTGACTAAACAAAAATATATATAAAGAAACTCGCTTAACCCATACACACTTCCACAGGTCAGTAACCAAGTTAGTTGAGTTGAGATTTTATGGAACGTTTAAGGTAAGTAAGATGTGCAATAAAATTAAAATTAAATCTGAGTCTGATTCCACATCAATTGATGCTTTTAGAAAATTGACAAATAAGATAGAAAAAACCTTATAAAAATAATATTACCTAAACCAATTGTATGATATATTTGAAAATACTATTTATTACATATAACTAAATATCCGGAGGATCTACCTACATATCTGCCATTCTGGAAACGTATTCTTTGAAAATCGATTGCTTTTGATTCGTCTGTTGTACTCACTAAAGTCTCTTCATTTTTTAACGAGATAATACAGCAGTTTTTTCGGTCAATCATCGGGATTTGAATGAGACACCTCGCATAAACAACTTAATTGTGCAGAAGTTTTAATTTAAATCTCTGATACAAATCTCAATCTTTACCTACACCTAGTAGTATAAATGAAATTCGAAATTCCTGTCTCTTCCGATATGCACAACTCTACACCACTAAACGGATTTTGATACGGTTTTCACTGCATTTAAAAGAATTTTCTGCGGAAGGAGGATATGTACAATACATTCTAATTAATTCTAATTAAGTCTTTGTACATTGTATATGGTGGCTTAGAGGCATTTTTATTTATTTACTTATTTAAGCTACAGGGAGGGGGACAGCCATATCTTCTGGGGCATTCGGCTGATGAGGCATTTTTAAAATCAATTAAGTCGTCTTTGTTAAACATCTCATTTTGTAAGTTTTTAGAATCAATAATATAGCATCAGTATATTTTCTCTGTTACACTAAGATTATCAGAAAATTTAAGTGTCATTTTTGTTAATTTCTTGTAGCATACTTTTAGGGGCTGGGGTTGTATCAATATCCAAGATATTAGAATCAGCTACACATATCAGGAACAAAACTATCCTATGTTTAAGCCGGGAACTAAACATGCACATTCACAAGGTTTCAATGCAATCAGATGTACGGTATGACAGGCCATAACATACAAACAATTTATTGTTTAAGATTACGGAAAATATTAAACAATTTTTTTTTTTTTTTTCAAAATAATTTATACTGAGTAGTAGTTGTTAAAATATAGGTCGTAGAACAATAAATGTAAATAGACATCGTTGCTTTCAGAGTGATGAAACCGCTGAAGAAATGGAAATCAGGTTTTCTAATGCACCCATGCAAATCAGGTACGGGTCTCTACTAGTACGTACATGTTGTATTTCTCTTGTTACCCAGAATCATTGATTTACTTTTGAAGGAAATTAAAATCCTTTCTGAGACTTGGTTATCATATAAGGAAATCTTTCCAATTTATATTATTAATTTTGTTTTGATCTGGCATTCACGAGAATGAAAACAAATGAATAAATTGGCGAGTTCTTTATTTTAATAGTACATTAGTATTATTTATTTATTTATTAGTTACTATCTTAAAGGATAACTTGCAAATTTTTTGTGTATTTTTTTTTTTTTTTTTTGATCTGCCACTCACTTATTTTAAAAAATCCAAAATTTTGTTCAATTTTTTATTTTAATAATTGTATTTATATTTATTATTTATTTTCACTTTTTTTGAAAATTGAGGTTTAAAACTCATATTGATTTTGATTTTATTTATTATTTATTTGTTACTATATTAAAGGATAACTTGCCAATTTTTTGTGTTTTTTTTTTTTTTTTTTTGATCTGCCACTCACTTATTTTAAAAAATCCAAAATTTTGTTCAATTTTTTATTTTAATAATTGTATTTTATATTTATTATTTATTTTCACTTTTTTTGAAAATTGAGGTTTAAAACTCATATTGATTTTGATTTTATTTATTATTTATTTGTTACTATATTAAAGGATAACTTGCCAATTTTTTGTGTGTTTTTTTTTTTTTTATCTGTCAGTTATTTGGAAAAAATTCTATGCAAATTTGTGTTTAAAACTTCAATTGATTTTGATTTTTTTTTTTTTTCAAAGTTTGAATTTATTCAGTTATTATTGATAAGATTGCATGATGTTTTTGCAAATTTACCATTAATTTAAACGTTAATTTTTGCTATAGTGATTTTAATATATTTTATTTTGTCTTTATACATAACATTATCATTTCTGTACATACCAGTTTATTGAAATTGATTGGTATTCAATAATTCGGTAATTCCAGTTCTGACAAATTTTTAAATATTTATTGCTAAATTGTATTTGTTTTTCCTGTTTTCCTCTGGTCAATTATGTTCATAATAATATTTATATATTTTTGTTATGTGATTTCCTTTGCCATTTTTGTAAATATCTTTTTCTGGGACATGATAACTCGCTAATATCGAGAGGAGTTAAAAAAAAAGTTTTGTGTAAGTAACTATTTTCATTGAAGATAATTCCCATCAGAAATATGGATTCAACCAATTTTATTTAGTTATCACTGTTTGTGATTGCATGATATTTTATTTTGAATGAATAATACAAATATAAAAAATTTTATAAATATTTATTTTTTTTTCTTTATTTATTTCTTATTTTTTTTTTTTTTTTTTTTTGTGATCTGCCACTCATTTATTACAGTATTATTAGGGCAATTGTCATCTTAAAACTCTTGATACTTGCCGTGTCGCTATACCAATCTGATCGTCTGTCCTTTCCCTCGCTCTTTGATGCTTTCCATGTTGATGTTAAGCGACGAACTGTTGTTGGCAAATTGTTGTTTAAAACTCATATTGATTTTGACTTTTATGTTTTTATTTTTTTTTTTTTTTCTTTATTTTTTTTATTAAGCACCAAACGGGGCTCATAATACGCTTTGTTTCTGTGATAATATATTGCCAAGTTTTTTTACATCATGAAAAACTTTATTTAACATAAACATTTCATGATTTTTGCTATGTTTAGTTCCTAACATGTCATATAGGCATTGTGTTATTAGGTGCAAGGGTCATTTGAAAGACAATGATTTGGACATAGACTGTTCCCAAGAGAGAGTGAATGAGCTTCTTCCGTTGAATTGCAATTAATAGCCGTTTCAATCAATTGATTAATTCACTGTGACATACAGAGGAACAATTTGGGAAAAGCAACTTATTTTTCTAAAAATTTGTACTGCACCATTTGTGATTCAAACAGATTAATAGAAAGAATACTTTTACGTTCTTCACTTGAACGTGTATTTGGAGTGTATATTGCTTAAACTGATTTTATTTAAAGTGGCTAAAACTAACTCTATACATAATCGACAATTTAGTAAGTTAAACAAAGTGGAATGCTGCTTATACTGCTTACACAGAAGGCTGCCAACTATGTGATTTTATTATGAATTGGCAAGTCTGTTGAACCCTAATTATGGTTTTCTCGCAGTTCTACCGTATATAGGAGGAAGGATACTCACAGAATACCTTACAATTAATATTTAAGGAAAATTGGCCTTTCAAACAATGAGTACAACCAATTTGATTAACATTCTTTGAAAATTTCCAATATTTCAAGCGGCAGCTTCAATTCCTTCATCAATAATATGGAATAAAAACATTAAATTCATCATAATATTATTTGAACCATCGTCGTGACCAACGTTGGGCCGACAAAGACTACAAAACAGCTCATTTGGGCACAAGATGGAAGGCCAATCCTTTCGGTGGTGCCTCTCACGCTAAGGGTATCGTGCTTGAAAAGGTTGGCGTTGGAGCCAACTGCTATTAGGAAGTGCGTCAGAGTGCAGCTCATTAAGAACGGCAAGAAAATTACCACTGTCGTTCCTCGTGACGGTAGTTTGAACTACATTGAAGAAAACGATGAAGTTTTGGTCGCTGGTTTCGGTCGGAAAGGTCACGCTGTCGGTGATATCCCCAGTGTTTGTTTAAAAGTCGTGAAAGAGACGAAGGAACGTCCAAGATTTTAAATGATTATCATTTTTCAGAGACTTGGTTTGATAAACACTTCATAAATAATATTCTATTGTTGTCTATATCTAACCTTATGGATAAGCGCATTATCAAATCAATAAATTTAAAGATCATTTAAAACACAATATACCTAATTTTTAACTGACTCTCAGAAAAAATTGAATCCCAAAGCAAAATAAAATAAAATAAAAAATAATAATAATAGACCAGTAAATTGACTCTAAATAAATCCACTTTATTTAGCTTAAGCGTTCAGAAGAACGCAACAAAAATTACAACAATTCATTTACATTGATTACTTCTAAATGACTTACCAATTAGTAAACTCACTTCACTTCACTTGTGGTACTCATTCAATCAATAAGTCACTCACTCATTTATTCACTTAATTCTGGTCATATGCAATAGTAGATGTGAAGAGAGTATAAAGTTGATTACTTGTCGGCTGACCAATAATCAAAAAAAAGGAAAAACAAAACAAAAAAATTAAAAGAGAAAACAAAATGAAAGGAAAGGAAAGGAAAGGAAAGGAAAGGAAAGGAAAGGAAAGGAAAGGAAAGGAAAGGAAAGGAAAGGAAAGGAAAGGAAAGGAAAGGAAAGGAAAGGAAAGGAAAGGAAAGGAAAGGAAAGGAAAGGAAAGGAAAGGAAAGGAAAGGAAAGGAAAGGAAAGGAAAGGAAAGGAAAGGAAAGGAAAGGAAAGGAAAGGAAAGGAAAGGAAAGGAAAGGAAAGGAAAGGAAAGGAAAGGAAAGGAAAGGAAAGGAAAGGAAAGGAAAGGAAAGGAAAGGAAAGGAAAGGAAAGGAAAGGAAAGGAAAGGAAAGGAAAGGAAAGGAAAGGAAAGGAAAGGAAAGGAAAGGAAAGGAAAGGAAAGGAAAGGAAAGGAAAGGAAAGGAAAGGAAAGGAAAGGAAAGGAAAGGAAAGGAAAGGAAAGGAAAGGAAAGGAAAGGAAAGGAAAGGAAAGGAAAGGAAAATCGACGAAAAAAATCACTTTACGATCGAAATCAATGTTGTGTGTGTATTGTATATTAGAATTATTTAATTCAATTATTTCAATGGACATGAATAACTTGAACTTCTGACGAATGCTAAACTAAATTCAGAGACTCTGTCTCTCGTTGTTAGTTACTCCAGCATAACTAATTTCGAATTCTCACTAAATTCAAACGATTTTTATATATCTATGTATATTCGTATGTTTTGTATTTATTTAATTTTCATTACAACAAAATACAACAACAGCAACAACAAAAACGTGATGTGCATACACTACTATAATACTATAAGTGATACGATACAAAAGATAAAAGATACGAGGAGTGACTATAAAGTGACGAAAGTAATGTTGATACTTGGGTCAAGAAGGTTATACTTCTGTGAAGTTCTTCAAGATGAGGCCCGATTCTCTTTCAATACTTGTTTGGTATGAAATCTTGTACCTTTTAATGTATATTTTACTTTATTGAACTGATAAAAGTCAGAAAAAAGCTGGGAGTCTTACATTGAAATGTTTTACTCGCCTCAAAGACATTTAAATAAATTAAACAATATTTTTTTTACCTGAATCCGGGGGAATGTATAGTAGCATATTGAATCAATTTTCGGTGAACTTAGAAATGCATACAACACACGTGATAATCTTCATTCATTGTCATATATTTTTTTTTTTTAATAAAAGATTATTTTCAGTAGTTTTTTCCAGAGTCAATATGAAATTTGGCTGCTTTATTAAAATATTTATCATTTTATTGGGAAAAAATATATAGGAGAATTCTATGGTAATATTGTTCATTACGACCCAAGCAGATTCGTTCAGCTGCACAACCCGTCAGGAGATCGTAAATTGTTGAATTGCAGTTGCTACCTATAGAGTGTAGAGAACATTAGACAAAATGCTCTTCCTTTCCTCCCGACGAAATATCTAGTGACAATTCCGGGGGGGATGATTATTTTACAAACACACCTCGTAGAAAGATTATATGTATGTACTAATGTGTGTAATATATGTGTGTGTATTTATTATCTCGTATTTACACAGAGAAGAGTAGTGATAAAATTGAATTAATTTTCGAATAGTAACGCCATTGTATTGAATGAACTAAAAGCCAAAACCAAAATGTATCTATCGCAAAGTTCTATATGTAAAAATCTTTGTGTGCATGAAATTTCATCATTTGTATGCCATTGAAATACAATAGTATTGTACAATACTCAGTTACTATTCTATTTACTACTAAAACCAAAGTAAAGTAGAGTAGAGATGGTATACATAGATATTACAACTATTATACAGTTGTTGTAGTTTGTAAGTTTGTATGTGAATCCTTTACGGATGCATGCATGCATCTTTATATTGTTAATACTAATTTAATTAAGCACTTAATTATTTAATGCGCTGATTGTGCAATATTTCAATCAAACACACACACTCTCTCACATACACACACACACACACACACACACACACACATATATATATTCAAACGTACCCACATTGAGATACTCTTGTGCGTATCTGCACTCATGCATGGTAGCTTTTGTTAGGTCCTGTGTCCTGTGTGTTTTGTATGTTTGTATTTATGAAACTAGTCCAGCGTGTTAAGGTGTCATAATTACCACATTCTGCTTAATTTACTTTTGTGCACTCACCATCTTTACTAGTATGTAGTAACATGACCACCTACACCTGCCCTTTACCATTCCATCTGAAAATCCATTTACTGTTCCTTACTCCTTTAGTCGTCATCCATTTTACTACTTTGACATAATAACAAATTTCCTAATTAAGCCAACAACTGTAACTAAATCAAGTTTCACTATATAAGTATGTGAATGCGTAGTTGTGGTTGAACAGTTACATGCATACGTATATACATTTGTATCTAGATACTATTGTTCTATATATGTATGTATATATATGCCATTTATAACTAACTGCCTTGGCAGTTCGTTTGTGACTTTGAGTTATGCATGACAAGGCATTGAGTATAGTAAATCATTCATTCTTCTCTCTATACTCATTTATTGTTTTGTATTGTTGTACAATCCAATATTTGTAGCGAAAGTTCTCTTTTATATTCTTTATTGTATATAAGTTTACATTTTTCTTACTCATTTTAAGGATTTCTCTTGTGTGTGTTTTTTTTTTTTTTTTTTAATTAAAACTTTATTAAATACTCATCCGCCTTGTGGCATGTGCCAAGTGCTTAATAATTGCACACAAATGTTGTTGGCAAATGACATGACTAAGCATTTACTATATATAAATATATGAATGTATTTCTTTTATTGTTCATTTTAATGTTTTAGAAATCCTTACAAACATACACTAAATGCAACAAAGGATGTTTACATATACATATATGTGTCTGTATGTCCTTTTGCTTTCTTTTCAGTTTGGTTTCGTTTATATGCAGTTATGCTTACCACACATATGTTGCTTGTGGCTTTTGTTCTAAGCATTCATTCATTCATTCATTCAGTCACTCATTCATATTTGGATCAACCACAGAGTCACAGCAACGTTTGCTCTTTTACTTCCTCAATTTGCCCTCGATTGTTTGGTTGCCATTCTAGAGACTTTAATTAATGAAAATAATAAAGACTACTGCTTGGTGTTATCGGTAATGACTACGATACTGGTACAGAATTAATGTCCTCTCTGCCGCCACTTGGTATGGCATAAAGAAAAAAATAATAGGCATCCATCCCTCCATGGCAACCTGCCTTCCATGTCCATATCCATATCATATTTCCATATGCTTAACAATGTAAGCACCATGTAATATACAATAGTATCTAGATACATTTACTACATACACAAAACACAAGCAATAAACAATTTTTATTTATATTTTATAGTTTTTTTGTTTTGTTTTAGTTTCTCCATTTCTTTGTCAACAAAATGAGAAAAATAGCTTCAAAGTATGAACAACTTTCATTTGTTTCGATGGAAGAACTAAGATTAAAATCAAATTAAATAAAACAACATTTAAATTGTTTGGAAAATTAAAACTAATAAGATATATTTAATTTAAATTAGGAATATAATTCCGATAAATGTGCTGCGTTTGGTAAAAAGAAAGTTCCGAGTAAAATTTCAGCTTTCTAGTTCAAAAACTGAGGGACTATTTTGCATACATACAGACAGACGGACGGACAGACGGACATGGCTAGATCACCTCGTCTCGTTGCGCTGATCAAGAATATAAGTATATACTTTATGGGGTCTCCTTCTGTGTGTTTACAAACTTCATGACAAACTTATAATACTATTCACTGCGTGAAGAGTATAAAAAAAATTCACACCACCCTAATATGTCCACTTAAAATTTAAGTCTTAGGCCTCTGAAGACTATCACAATAGAAAATTGTTTCCATTGAGCAAAAAATAATGTTCTCTTCCATCAAAGCAATGAATGTCTTTAAACATTCCCAAGACTAATGGCTAAAATGGAAGAATATCGTTTAGAATTACTTCCCCAACTTATATATTTATCAGATTGAATCTTCTACGAGAATTTTCTACTTCCAAGCATGATAAACAACTACAAGAACAAAATTTATAGTCATCGAGCTTTTAAATTCCAATTAAACTTAAGGGATAGTTTTGATACATTGACAGTGAGTATTATTTAATTAATTTTAACTATTACTTCTATGTAGTAGATCCGAAGGGTGGAGCCTTTTTAAACTTCTCGTGCAGTCATTTCTTATGAGAGCCGAAACTAGAGGATTTGTATGCGCATTCAGAGTATAATTTTATCACGAGAATTACGTTTAATTTGCTCATTAACAGTTAGGATTCCTAGGTCATGATGTATTGACTTTTTCTTTTGGCATACGAAGGGGCACCCGTTATGCTAAGAAGAGCTTTGTTTTGCATGGCCTAGACTTTGCTGCAAGTCCCCAGAGCTGAAAGCCATATGGCCTTATACAACGCAACCTTGGCAGACAGATACAAAGTACTCCCAGGTCGAAGGCATAGAGCAGTACAAAGACTTAACATTGACTGAATCTTACAATATTATTTGGAAAGTACAAAAACACTTAATCAAAGTTGTTAGACCTTAGCCTTAGTTCAACTTCTGTATATAAAAAAAAACAACTTAACATTTTTTTATATTCCAATTTTGCAATAATTTTTAATTTAATGAATAAATTTCATTGGAATATTTCATATCTCAAAAAATGTACATTTCAATTTAAATATTCCTTAATTTCTTTAATGTCAATCGTTGGTGGTCTTTCGACTGATTGTGGAAGTTTTTAATTAGAAGGTTAAATAAAATTTGCAAAGCAATAAAAATGTGATTTCCTTAACAGAAAACACCTGAAACCAATAAAGAATAAAAGTCCAAAAGAAATGAAAAGCAAAACGAACTGAAGCAAAGCAAAACGAACCGTAAGCAAAGAAAAGTATCTGAAGCGAATTACAGCATTTAAGCTCATTAAGCTTTTGCGTAATGATTTACTTACAATTACTGCAAATCACTTTATAACAACAACAATAACGACAAAAGAACTAAAGAACAAATGAATAAATGATAGAATGAATATATAAATGAATGCATGAAGAAAACAAAATATAAATGGATCAGCATTGGTTGCGACCACGGAAGCTATTATTGTTATTATGTATTTAACCAAGGGTGATGAAGATGACGACTATGCGGACCAAGGCTAAGGTATAAATAGTTACGAGTGCAAGGAACCACTTATAAACCAATTAAGTTTTTCCTTATTAAGAAGGATAAATACAAATCGACAGTAAGAAAATGAAGCTGTGAAATAAAATTGCTTGTCAGCATGAATTGCAATATGACATGACGCTAAGTGTAAGTATACTGATTTTCTAGAAAGTGCGTTTAATTTTTTTAGTCACTTTAGCTATTATCACATCCTTGCTATTGTACAATGTCACCTTGTTGTGGTAAGGGGGCTCAGTAGGCGAAAGAACCCCAGAGCGATACAATATTTAGGCATAAAATCTGAATTTGGTTTATATGTATATTTTGAGCTCCAAAGACTAAATTTGATTCGGTTTGGGCCATTATTTTATATACTTAGCTGCCACATAACCGATTGGGTCGACTAGCATCAACTATGTTGTGTTTCACACTACCAAAAAAAAAATTTTTAACTTTCTTTTATGGAATACTGGTTTCTTAAACATTCCTCGCAAATCACTTCGTGTATTAGTGAAAACTATATGAAAATCCGTTCGTAAGTTTTTTAGTTTATCGCGTTCAGACAGACAGACAGACAGACAGATGTACGGTATTTATTTTATTTTGTTGTAATTCAGAATTCAATTTATATGCAAATTTTCATCCACTAATTTTGAACGATTTTATAAGTCTTGTCTTGTCTTGTCTTGTCTTGTCTTGTCTTGTCTTGTCTTGTCTTGTCTTGTCTTGTCTTGTCTTGTCTTGTCTTGTCTTGTCTTGTCTTGTCTTGTCTTGTCTTGTCTTGTCTTGTCTTGTCTTGTCTTGTCTTGTCTTGTCTTGTCTTGTCTTGTCTTGTCTTGTCTTGTCTTGTCTTGTCTTGTCTTGTCTTGTCTTGTCTTGTCTTGTCTTGTCTTGTCTTGTCTTGTCTTGTCTTGTCTTGTCTTGTCTTGTCTTGTCTTGTCTTGTCTTGTCTTGTCTTGTCTTGTCTTGTCTTGTCTTGTCTTGTCTTGTCTTGTCTTGTCTTGTCTTGTCTTGTCTTGTCTTGTCTTGTCTTGTCTTGTCTTGTCTTGTCTTGTCTTGTCTTGTCTTGTCTTGTCTTGTCTTGTCTTGTCTTGTCTTGTCTTGTCTTGTCTTGTCTTGTCTTGTCTTGTCTTGTCTTGTCTTGTCTTGTCTTGTCTTGTCTTGTCTTGTCTTGTCTTGTCTTGTCTTGTCTTGTCTTGTCTTGTCTTGTCTTGTCTTGTCTTGTCTTGTCTTGTCTTGTCTTGTCTTGTCTTGTCTTGTCTTGTCTTGTCTTGTCTTGTCTTGTCTTGTCTTGTCTTGTCTTGTCTTGTCTTGTCTTGTCTTGTCTTGTCTTGTCTTGTCTTGTCTTGTCTTGTCTTGTCTTGTCTTGTCTTGTCTTGTCTTGTCTTGTCTTGTCTTGTCTTGTCTTGTCTTGTCTTGTCTTGTCTTGTCTTGTCTTGTCTTGTCTTGTCTTGTCTTGTCTTGTCTTGTCTTGTCTTGTCTTGTCTTGTCTTGTCTTGTCTTGTCTTGTCTTGTCTTGTCTTGTCTTGTCTTGTCTTGTCTTGTCTTGTCTTGTCTTGTCTTGTCTTGTCTTGTCTTGTCTTGTCTTGTCTTGTCTTGTCTTGTCTTGTCTTGTCTTGTCTTGTCTTGTCTTGTCTTGTCTTGTCTTGTCTTGTCTTGTCTTGTCTTGTCTTGTCTTGTCTTGTCTTGTCTTGTCTTGTCTTGTCTTGTCTTGTCTTGTCTTGTCTTGTCTTGTCTTGTCTTGTCTTGTCTTGTCTTGTCTTGTCTTGTCTTGTCTTGTCTTGTCTTGTCTTGTCTTGTCTTGTCTTGTCTTGTCTTGTCTTGTCTTGTCTTGTCTTGTCTTGTCTTGTCTTGTCTTGTCTTGTCTTGTCTTGTCTTGTCTTGTCTTGTCTTGTCTTGTCTTGTCTTGTCTTGTCTTGTCTTGTCTTGTCTTGTCTTGTCTTGTCTTGTCTTGTCTTGTCTTGTCTTGTCTTGTCTTGTCTTGTCTTGTCTTGTCTTGTCTTGTCTTGTCTTGTCTTGTCTTGTCTTGTCTTGTCTTGTCTTGTCTTGTCTTGTCTTGTCTTGTCTTGTCTTGTCTTGTCTTGTCTTGTCTTGCCTTCTTTTAACATGTCATGGAACATTGGTTAACCAATCTGCCAGAAAAGATACAATTTCAGAACGCAAGGGAAATCATATTGACAGTCAGTAAAGTGAACATATAAGTGAACAAAGTAAACTGAGCAAAGAAAAGTCGACATTCCCCTGCTGGTATGCTCGCCTTCACACCCCGCCCAGTTGACCATAGAAATATCAAAGAAAATGTATTAGGAGATACTATCACACCCTTTCAACAGTCACCATTAAGCTCCCTCTAACTTTTCACAACAAGCAGGTCAAAGGATTTGTAGGAAATTGACTCAAACAACTTAAACATTTCTTTATCCCCTACAAAGGTCACAACCTTCTTCTGTTACCACTAACGATTTTCCTGCGAGAGTATTTTCTACAATTACTATGTTGTTGCTGTTGTTCTTTTTCTGCTGCTTCCAGTGACAATGAAAAAGGATACTAGAAACTTACACAAAGCAAATGACAAATGCACTCCTTTTTCTTTCCCTGTTTTACCTTGAGGCGCAACCAATTAACTCATTTTTTTAATTATTTCCATCGTTTTGAAACCCATAAAATATTTACAATCATCAATTGAATTCAATTGAATAAAATATATAAAAAATCACAAAAAGCAATTTGCATTCTACAAGTAAAAAAAAAATCGGAAATCTCTCACTAAAGAAGAGAAAAAGTAAAAGAAGTCCACTCAATGCAACTTCAAATATTTATGCTGCCATAAGTTCTTTGCGCCCATCCCAAGGCCCCTCCTGGTCTCTACTAACTTACTATCACCACTCAATAAACAAACAAACAAAAAAAAAAGTAGAAGAGAAGACATTTTTTTATTTACTATCAAGTGGTAGAAGAAGGTAGCTTTTGAGTGGTTTTTTCAAGTATGCAATCGAGAGTTTGAGTTGTTAGTTGGTTCGCTGGTTGGTTGGTTGATTGTGTTTAGTGCAAATATCTATGTATTGGCAAAAAGGAACAATTTTTTATAATTTTTAATTTTATTGAAATTAAATTGTCATAAGTAAAAAATAAAATACTGAAATGAATTTAATTAAAATGTCAACAATTTCCGTTGACATCAAAAGAGTTTGATGCTGCCTCCTAGCGGTGGTGAAATGTACTAAAAATTGTCTTTGCTAAACAATTTCACTTGACATTAAAGAATATTGTAAAAAGAGGTTTTTTATTGTAATTTTTTTATTTTAATGAAATAAAGGCATAAAGGTGCTAACACACGATTATAGAATAATATGACATATAATATTATGTATATATTTATATGATTTTATATGATGTCCACACTAGAGATGTGCAGTGAATGCAAAAAAGTGAAGTGTTCATCCTATCATATAATAATATGAATTCATAATTTATATGATATTCAGTCATATTTATATGACATATTTTTTTTTGTCACACGCGTGTGAACTAGTGTTGGGTTTCTCATGAGTGAGTGAATAAAAAAGGTTTACTCACTAAATTGAGCATTTAATTAAAATTTTATATTTTATTTTGTTATTTAATATTAAAAAATTAATTAATTAATAATCAATCATGCCGAAATATAAATGAATACTTTATTTGAATTAAAATGTAACTGACATGCTGTATGTTATTTTCGTAAACAGCAGTGTTGTTTCAGCAACTGAAAAGTATTCAAGTGTACAACTGAGCATAGTCTCCGAGTTGACTCATTTCAAAAGAAAGAACGAGTGAACATGTTCACCATAGTGAGCAGTGTTTGCACAAAACTAGTGTGAACAGCTTCATCATATTTTGTTTTATATATGACAACAGCATGTCATATTTCTATGATCATGCACCTTATGTAACAAAAAATACCAATAATTCCCATTGTCTTTCCTAAACAATTTCCCATTGAAATCTGAGTGAATTGCAAGCTGCCCTCTAACAATGAAAAAAAGTACTAAGCATTGTCTTTGCTAATGAAAGTAAAGACTCTCAATTTCTTCTTTTTATGCAATCACATGACCAAATTGGCATTGTATGCACTTCCGCTTCAAGATATTCACAATATTAACGTTTTAGTGCTGCTACTATTGTTACAAGCGCCCAGCTGCTTGCGCTCGCTCTTCTTCTTAATATTATTTAACAACAAGAGAACACACAGCGCAACTCATCGAAGTTTCAACAAAATAAAAAAATCCAATTAATTAGAAACAAATAATAACAATTAATTATGTTTATCCTTTAAAATTTAACAAATTCTATGAACAAAGAATTGTGGTGGTGAAGAAGAAGAATAATTAATGTTCGAATGATAGAGTCAACAACGAGGGTAGTGGCGACAACGAAGACGACGACTGCGATACCAATTTGGGCGAGACATCAACAAACAAAGCAGCAGTAGCAGAAGTAGAAGCAGCAGATCCAAGCACCATCATGGGTGCAAAGGAATCTAAACAGTCTTGTATAAGTTATGAGGACGCTGTCAAGCGAGGTAAACATTCATTCATTCTTTCTTTAAGTTAAAGTTGAAAAATTTGTGAGTGAAATTGAATGAAAGAGAAGAGAAGAAAATGGGTCAATCGGAAGAAGCAAGAATCTTCTTATAACAACAAAAAATACAAATCAATCGCTTTTGTTGGCAGGTGTAATTATAATTACGCTTTATCGATTCTCGATGTGTCGTTGTTGTTGTTGTTAGTGTTGGTGTTGTTTTTATTATTTGTTCTGTTCTTTTTGATTTTGAAATAATCGTGGTGATGATGGTGGTGGTGGACAAGACGAGACTCTTCAAAAACATTATCGTGTTTTTAATACACTGATTACGGATTTCTTACCTTTTAAGATAGCAGAAAAAGCAAAAATCAAATCAAAATAAGAATAGCAACAACTTTACTACACTTTCTTCAGTATGTTTGTTGTTTTTCTGTCTTCTTTATTGTATTTGTTGTTGTTTTCTTTTATTACGTCTTACGTTGTTTGTTTTAAACCTACTACTTACTATATTGTCGTACAATGATGACAATAGTGATGGTTGAGTGAGGGAGTCAATGGCAGTGAGGCAACCTAGACGATCAAACGAACGCTAATGATGGAGATGGTGATGATGGTTGTGACGTCACAATAGAAAAACGTAAATCAACAAGAACAACAATAACAACATGAACAGCAAAAACTAAAATAATACTTACGCGTTAAGGGCTGTTCGCTGCTTGCTGTCGCTGCTGCAGCCGCTTGCACTTGTTATAACCACAAATCAAAACCAGCAAACAACAGTACAAAATTATTATTATTATTATAAGTGTTGTTGTTGCTATTGTTTGGAATTTATTAACCAACAACAACAACAACAATAATAATAATAATAGCATATGAGTATTTCAATTTTCCGCTGACACTGCTCTGGTCATTTTATTTCATAAAAAATACAGTGAAACTTCACATTAATCGAACCAAATAACAAATAACAAATTTCCCATAATATTTTCCTTTGTAAAATACAAAGTATTTTTCTATAAACGTACTGACATTCACATAATCAGATGTATACACTATATTATCCATTAGATTAGATTAGATTAGAAGAAGGACAGGAACTATCCATTATATATCTATAGAATTTCATTACGGACATCTTTCATAACCTCATATAACTTTCATATAACTAATATCGAAAACACTCTAATCACCGGCTATGGCTGCTATACTTTAAGAAATGTTGTAATATCTCCCATAAATGGTGGCTCCTTTTGACAATTGGGCTGGTAGAATTTAGGGGTTTCTAAACCCAAGTAATTGTATCTTTGGAGTATTAGGGTATCAAAATGTAATATTTGGTCATACCACTGACCGATGCAACCTCAACCCGGAGGCTCAAAAGGCTTCATTTTGGATCTTTACCGCAATGAAGCAGTAGGCGCACCTGCCGGCTACCCGTCCTTCCCATGCCTTGAGTCACTAGGTTGACATTTTCATTATGTTTTTTTCATTGATTTTCTATTATCTTAATGTAAAACACTGGCAACAGCAAAGGGTCTATAGAGCATAAAGGCCCTGATTGACGCTTATTAAATAAATAAAAATAAATGTAACCTAGTGTTTCACTTCCTGATGACTTTTACCCCATTACATTACACGAAACTTCGAACTATTTTTTTTAACGTGATCATCTGTCAATGTGCCGAGCGAAAGGATTGATCAACGATCCCTTGAATATATATTACACAGGCACCAAAAATCGTTTCATATTTAATTTGGCCTTTATCCTTGATCTGGCCTATCTTAAACCTCTCCTGCTCTATGGGTCACAGCACCTGGTTGTATAATGCAACTCAACGTTGAGTTCATACTCTACCCGCATCAATCGATAATACGACCCGTGCTTATGTATGGATGCGAAATCTGGAAGCTTACAGTAAAAACGAACGATGTCTCCAATTTTTCGAACGCAAGATACTTCGAAAAGTTTTCGGGCCTCTTCGAGAAGGAGAAGGGATCTATTGGATCCGCTATAATGATGAACTGTTGTCTCTATGCAAAGGGGAAGACATAGTCAAGCATATCAAAGCGCAAAGGATACGCTGGCTAGGACATACTGAACGCATGAGCTCTGACCGCGCACAGAAAAGCATGATCGCCTACGTCCCGCCTGTCACAAGAGCAAAAGGACGACCAAAACTACAATGGCTTGACCAAGTTATCAACGATTTGAAGAAGATGAATATATCCAACTGGAGGACGGTGTCCAAAGATCGCGACGCATGGAAGAAAATTGTGAACGAAGCTAAAGCTCACCCCGAGCTGTAACGCTGCCTGATGATGATGATGTGAATGTTGATAACAACAAAAAATGATTATTCCCAGCTTTTTAAACGTATAAATGAGTGAAAGATCTCAGAAAAATTGTCTAATCTAATCGCAATGAAATAAATTTAATAAATTCATATACTTGATAAAGTCATCTTAAAGCACATAATATCCAAGCTTAAAATAGTAAAATCAGATAGATCTGATGGTAAAGTCTATTAATGTTGTGGAGACTTATATTATACTAGCGCACCTGGCTATTGACTATTGGTTTTGCACGGGAATGATAGAAATAATGATATTTTATTTTGTTGATGACTCACAATTCTAAAACAGATGTTTCATAAAGACTACTTGATTGATTTGAAAATATTTATGTCTCTAAGCATTTTAGGCAAATATTTGATCCAACAATTTCAACTTTCACGATCCGGTTCGATCCAAGTCAAATTTCATGAAAACACTCTCCAGACTATGCTAGAGTTTCCCTGAAAATTTCATCAAAATCGATCCAACGGTTTTCGAATATATAGAGAACAGAAATACATAGATCTAGTTTTTTGTATACTCGTATAGGTCTAAGTTTTGTGGATGTTTAAGTTTTAAAATTGTTTACGTGTAGCTAGTTTCTTAATTGTTGATTCAAAAATATTTTATTTTATGTTTCCCCAATTGGGATTCCCCATATATGGAAATGAAACTACTTTGACTTTCAGTGTCCATTAGTGTGAATTGTCACTGTATTTTGTTTTTAACTATTGTATAATTTTTCTATCTCTACTCACATATTCATAATATGTATGTGGTTCTGCTCTGTCACTGATAACAATTCTTTCTATTCATACGTATAATAGAACCAACAAAAAACCGGTAATTGAATTTCCCATAATGAAATGACTTTGAAATCCTTTTTTAAGCTTCAATTTTTGTATTTTATGTCACGTGATATTAAAAATAGCAATAGAATACAAATAAACAATTCCATAGAATCATATGGGGAGGCACACGCAGCAAGCAAAATAACCAATTATTAGCCCTCATCATCATATAATAAATTGATAATTAAAAACACACAACTTCAATACTTGAGTGTCGGCGTTAGTCAGAGGCAAGATCACTTTATAAGCATGACTGACTGATTGACTCATGATTAATAAACAAAAAATATAATTGATTTTTAAAAAGGCGCCACAAAAACACAAATAAAAAAATTATTAATTAATTAATCTTTATTTCTTTCAATTAAATAAACGTACAGTAACGGATGCTGAATTACGTCGCCTAAAAGATGCTTTTAAGAAATCCGCTGGAGTCGGAAGACTTTATCTCAGTCGTAATGCCTTTCAACAGGATGTTCTTTGCGAAGGTGTTCCAGCCAATGTTACCGATTTACTATATGCAGCTTGTGGTGGCACTAATCGTGGCATATCCTTTAAGGATTTACTTTGTGGTTTAGTTTTAATAACACGTGGCACTGAAGATGAAAAAACACGGTAAGATTTATTCTATTTATACAAGTACGAGTATATAGGAAATTAATTTAATTTTATCACTTATCTATCAACAGTTTCCTTTGGAATCTTTATTGCAATGATGCTGGTACTTATATCAACAAATCAGATTACGTACGCACCATCAATGTGCATCCCTTTGAGACTGTTTCTCTATTTGCCCATGGTGAACGTGTAAATTTTGAACAATTCCAAGATTGGATATTACGTAATCGTAACACTACCGTATTATCCAAATGGCTGCTCTCGGATAATTGTGTTAGCTTGACATCAGAATTGGAGACTCCAACATTTTATCAGAGTTTGGCTGGTGTTACACATCTGGAGGAAAAAGATATTGGTGATTTGGAAAAGGAATTCTGGCGTTTGAAAAATTCATCACAAAATGGTCAAATTGATTTGCAATTCCTTGGACCACAAATAAGTCCACCGATTCCAAAGAATGCATTGACTGGTCTCTTTAATGCCTTCGATGAGAATCGTGACGGTCATATTGATTTTAAGGAACTTTGTTGCGGTGTTAGTGCAGCTTGCCGTGGACCAGGTGTCGAGCGGACGCGTTGTAAGTAATGTAACAAATTATATGATATATTTTTCTTTAAAATTCTTCTTTGTCTTTTTAGTTTGCTTTAAAATCTTTGATGTTGATCGTGATGGCATGCTTAGCCATGAGGAGACTATGCAAATGATTAATGTTCTCCTCTTTGTGGCCAAAGAGAATCGAAATGCACAATTTTATAAGGATCTATGTAAACAGGATGTCATCACTGATCTATTGGAGTTTGCCAAGCGTAAATCTAGTACACAATTAGTTGATGATGCCACCAAGACGCGACATGAATCATTGACACGTGACAATGTCGCACTAACAGCTGAGGATTTTATGCTTTGGAATGTTGAATGCAATTTGAAGTTAATGCAACCATTTCTTGATCTAATTTTCGAGTTGTGTCATATTGTTTTTGGTTTGTGGCCACAATGTCGGCACATGGAGTATGATGTTGGTGAGTATGCTAAGCAAATAAGTTACTAGTCTACAGCAAATATGTAATTGAGTGGCTACGATTTTTGAGAAAAACTCTTTTCGGTCTGTCCGTTTGTTTGTTCGTGCATAACGTGAAAACCACTCATTGGATTTAACATCGAATTGCTGAAATATAAGAAGCTTTATTGTGAATAATATATGGCGTTTATTTCATCAAAATCGGACGAAAGAATTGGTTGAAATTGGTGGATCAAATCTTGCATACAAAGCTTTTGCTGGAAAAATACCAAAAAAAAAAAATGGGTTTATTTAATGCAACTCGAAAAAATCTATACGTGATGGATTTTTTTAACTTTGTCTGTTTGTTTGTTTGTGCGCGCATCACGTAAAAACTATTTAACGGATTCAAAAACGAATTACTGAAAGATAAGAAGCTTTATTTTGAGTAACATATTGCGTTTATTTCATCAAAATCGAACTACAGAATCGGTTGAAATTGGTCAATCAAATTTGGCATATAAAACATTGCTGAAAAACTACCAAAAAAAAAAAAAAGAGTTTATTTAATGGAATTCGGAATCTATACGTGATGAATTTTTAATTCAAGCTTAGGAACCTTCAAAGATAACGATGAACATGCAGCCGTGTCAGATTTTATTTGTAGACTATTGTAGTAATAACAAATTATGTATAATCTTGAATTGATTGTTGATATCATTAAAATTCTTAGTACGCGGCTGGTTGAAACGCGAAGAGAAACGTCAATATCGTGTTGGTCAATTTTGGTATTTAATTTCACGTGATTGGTGGCTCTCATGGATTCAGTATACCCAGAACACAAGTACCACATGCGAATATTGTAAGAGTACATCGAGTCAGCGTAGTTCGAATGTTGGCAATGTTTGTGGCATCGATGAGGCTTTGGTTTGTGATGAAAGTTTCAATTCGAATTCATTGGATTCGGTGGGTGATGCTATACCAGCAATAACAGCAACAGATAATTACTCTTTGGGTTCGGCAAGTAGTGGCATTTCAACTGGTCGCCATTGTGGTCAACGTCCTGGTCCAATAGACAATACCAATTTGATAACACCAAATCCTTATAAGAATGTGCGAACATTAACCGGTGAGGGTGGTCATTTGAAACGTGATACGCCGCTTGTACAGAATCATGATTTTGAATTGGTGCCGAAATCACTTTGGAAGGCTTTGAATCGTTGGTATGGTGATAATTTACCTTTGCCAAGACAGGTGAGTGTTGGATATTTATACCATTTGTGATCTTAATAAGAAAATGTATTTTATTTCTAACCCACAGGTTATACAACCACCGAATTCCAATGAAGTTGAACTGGAATTGTATCCATTGAATCTTCGTATATTGTTGCATCAAACACAACAGCAAACTGGTTCAAATGTTAACAATTGGGGTGCAGTTTCTGGTGGTTATGGTGTCATGGCATCGGGTAGCAGTTATGCTGCCATGTCAGCTAGTAATATGTTGCAACCACCGAAACGTTATTTGGCTTATACGGCAGCTTTTAGTCGTCTGGCAACAGTACGACAAATTGGTGATTTCCTATGCGAACAATTACGTCTACGAGTTGAGGATATACGTCTTTGGCATATACCCACGGGTTCGTTGGATAATAGTGCCATTTTACTGGAAGAGGAGACAATGTCATTGAAGGAATTACTCATCAAGGACAATGATCAATTTCTACTAGAAATACGTAATAAAGATCTGACGTGGCCTGAAGAATTGGGCTCACTAACACTTAATCAAAATTCTACAACCGGTGATCGACGCATGACACGAACTTCCATAATGTCAGTTCATGCACCTGGCGCCACAGGTTTGCATAATCTTGGCAATACATGCTTCATGAATGCCGCTCTGCAAGTGATGTTCAATACACAACCTTTGGCTCAGTACTTTCATCGGAATATGCATCTTTTTGAGTTGAATACACAAAACAAATTGGGTACTCGTGGCCAATTGGCAACACGTTACGGGGAATTATTAAAGGAAGTTTGGACAGCAACTACACGTTCGGTGGCACCACTTAAATTACGGTTTTGTGTAACAAAACATGCACCACAATTTGCTGGTGGCGGTCAACATGATTCACAAGAACTTTTGGAATGGTTCCTGGATGCTCTACATGAGGATCTAAATCGTGTAACAGAGAAACCATATAGTGAACTGAAAGACTCCAATGGCAGACCAGATAAAATTGTAGCCGCTGAAGCTTGGGCACAACATCATGCGCGAAATCAATCAATTGTTATAGATCTTTTCTATGGTCAACTCAAATCGAAAGTAAGTTGTTTGGGTTGTGGACATGAATCGGTACGTTTTGATCCATTTAGCTTGCTAAGCTTACCGTTGCCCGTGGAGAATTATGTTTACTTTGAAGTATTGGGTAAGTTTCTTTTTATATTTATACTCTTCACGCAGTGAATAGTATTATAAGTTTATCATGAAATTTGTAACATACAGAAGGAGACATCGGAAACCCCATAAAGTATATATATTCTTGATCAGCGCGACGAGACGAGTTGATCTAGCCTTGTCCGTCTGTCTATTTGTATTTATGCAAAATAGTCTCTCAGTTTTTAAGCTAGAGAGTTGAAATGTTTCACCATACTCTACTAATTTGACGGAATCAGCTGAATCGGACCAGTAGAAGGGATGCCTCCCATATAAACCCCCAGATTCAAACTCTTGTTCTTATTAAAAAAACTTTTTTGTTTTTTGTACTATGGAACTGATATTTGGATACTATAAGTGTCTGACCAATATCCACCAACTAAGTACATTTCAAGACCCTCAAACCACTGGGAGGAGTACCTCCCATATAAACCCAAATTCAAATTAATGTTTTTATTTGAAAAACTTTTTTTGTTTTTTGTACAATGGAACTAATATTTGGATACTATAAGTGTCTGACCAATATCCACCAACTATGTGAATTTCAAAACTCTAGGACCACTAGGAGGGGTACCTCCCATATAAACCCAAATTCAAATTAATGTTTTTATTTCAAAAACTTTTTTGTGTTTTATATTATCGAACTGAAATCTGACCCATATTCAGCAACCATGTAAATTTCAAGACCCTCAAACCACTGGGAGGAGTACCTCCCATACAAAACATGACTTAGAACCAAAATCAGATGATATAAGATGGATGCGTGAAGAGTATTACAACTTCGGAAAAGCCAAAGATAATCTTCTTTTTACTTGTTTTATGAAGTTTATTGATGACACACAAATCTTTCTTCTAGTAATTCTACTTGATGGCAGTGTGCCCATTAAATATGGTCTACGTTTGAATTCTGAATCCAAATACATTGATCTAAAGCGTAAACTGGCAACTCTTTGCTATCTGAATCCAAGTTTTATGCTTATCTGTGAGATATGGAATTCACAAATACGCCAAATACAACCTGATGAGGAGAAAATACGCCCCCAAAGCGCCAGAGAATTGTATGTCTATCAATTACCAGAAGAATGCGGTGAACGTTCACGTTCGAATTCAACACTTGGTATGCATATCGAGAAAGGCCTTAAAGATATACAACGTAGTTCAGGTTAGTTCTAATGAAATATAAAATGGATTCATTTGTCATTATTTTTTTCTCTTGGTTTCAGCTCTTATAACCCAAGATTCACTAACGTCACTGAGTACTTTACAAACTCAAACACCAAAAACATCATTTAGCAATATTAAGTCACTTGAATCATCACTTGATGAACATATTCATCATCAGCAGCAGCAGCAAAATTATATCATGTGCAATGGCAATGTTAATCAATTGCAACAAAATAATAACAACAACAGCAATGATGATGACGATGATGAAGATGATACCGATGATCAGGTCGCTGCGAAGGTAAGGCGGTGCTTTGGAAACACAATGTGCATGCCCCAGAATCTGTTGTGCTTCAAGGTATGGCTTCTATAGAATAACATATAGACGTATTTAATATTAGATTACTTTTATCATATATTCTCAGGGATCATATTTAGGAAGAAGCACAGGAAGAATGAATTTTTATGATACCCACAAAGAAGTAATAGTAGTTTCAATTTAAAATATTTAGGTGCTGTTTTTTTTTATAGTAACAATATAATTCTAATGATTTGGATAGGATATGATAGAATAGAATAAAATAGAAAATGTAGGCCACTCGCTAAAGAGGGAGAGTTCACCCGGAAGAAACTTTTTGACCCATTATGATAGAGAAGCTTGTGTCTTCTAACCTTTGTAACCAACTCACAGTAGAATCAATAAAAGAACCAAGTCCCCAGTGGTAAATTTGCCAAAAAGCATGGAAGAAAGGAAGGCTTTTCTAGAAAACGGGCCATTCTTCCAAGAAGGAAACACAAAAAACATGTTTTGAATGATTTTAATTCCTTTATAATAGATCCTTTTCTATGAAAATGTTAGAAACTACAGTGTAACGATACATCAATTATTTTCTTTAAATAAGAAATTATATAGCAAAATATGTGGATATTTTAGAAGTAGATATATAAGAAAGTAGGGAAAATACTTTTGAATTTATTGTAAATCACCATCCGATTTGTTTAGAGCTCAACACCAGTCAACACTTGCTCAAACGAGTCATGTGCTACACGTACATTATAAATAGGCACACTGTCTGCATCAGCACTCAATGCAATCAACTCGTGTGGTATTGTGAACGAGTTTAATTTGTTGGCAAAGACTGTGTATTGAGTCATAGCAGAAGACACAAAATCCCACGACAATAGACAACAAACTCGTGTCAACAACAACACACATGACTCATTTTTATTGTGTGTTCTGTAATACTATCTCTATAATCCCTCACAAGGTCAAAACAATTACTCAATACAGCGACACTCACAATTCCTATAAAATTGCAAAATCAAGCAAATACATCAACTCTTGAATAAACAGTATTACATACACACTATCAATGTATTTTCAAAACAGTGTGCTACCAAGTCACACAATAACACACGATTTTCACGACTGTGTTTTTTCATTTCGATAGCATAGATTCGAGTCAATGAGTATGCAAAACAAGAAAACACCCATGACTCGGAATGACTCGTTTCAAGAACTAATAATAATACTAAGTACTTAGTGTTGACTCGTGCAGGGCTCAAATAAGTATTAGTCGTTAATTGATCTTTGATGTACCTTAACCTTAATTAATAGATAATCTTGTACTGATCTAATACATTAGTCCTATTCCTATGAAACTGTTGTTTGCCAATAGGTGGCGTTAGCTTCTTTGTGTATTTGCAGAATTTATGTGTCAGACGGTATAAGTCATTCGACTGCTGCTTCAATAAGAATTTTTTCACCCTTTAAAATATCAAGTTTTGTGCCAAAGAAAGAGCATTCCCGCATTTCATTGGAAGAAAATTTCTGCTGAAACTTATTGTATACTTGTGGAAGCCTATGGCGTTTATACTCTTTCAGAAAGAACTACCATTTGTTTAGTTCGATGTAGTACGTACTGTCGGAACAGCAATTCCATTCTTACGAAGAAATCGAATGGTATTGGGTGATCCAATGTATTGCCTCATAAGACCAAGATTTCTTCGGGCGCAGAATCAGTGCTAGGCTTGGCAAAGGAGCGAAAGTCATAACCACCAATGGCAATAATTTCGAATGACCAATTTCTTCATTTTGATTACAAAATAAATGATTGAATTTGGCAAAAAAAAAAAAACGACAGTTTCATGGGGCTTGACCTAATATATGGATGTGGCGACCCTTTCCATTTTGGGAATATTCATATTTAATAAAAATATTAATTGAAAAAAATTATTTGGGAAAGCAAAATTCTATGTATAAATATCAGCTTAATATCTTCAAAAACTGATTAAGAGACTGACAACTTTTTTTAGACACAAATACATATGTGTGCTCAGATAGATCATTTCACTTTTTCATTCAATTCTTATAGACTTGGAGGAACGATCTCAATTGATGATTTGATGATGTGGTATTTACAATTATGTACTCCAATTACAAATAGAAACTCTCACATACATATATCTAAATATTAAATACAAATATGTTAAATACGAAGTTGATGCCTATTTTGCGTGGTTTTGGATTAAATTAAATATTCTTTCTTTCTATTTTTTTTTTCTTCTTTTATATATACATATATATATATACTTATTATATATTAATTGTTTACTCTTTGATACACTTAATTCTTTCATTTCTTTATCTCTTGCTATCCTCTTATGTACTTAGCTACTAACTAATATCTCTTTGTATATTTTGGCTTTTAAATTAATGTAAAATTTGCTTTAAAAAAAAAAAAAAACAAAATTTAATATTATTTAATTTATTAAAAAAAAAAAATTATTTATTTTATTATTATAAATATAAATTATAAGCATTAAATTAAATGCTGCTAATATTGTTCAAAACACCCGCTCCAAGCAAAATCCACCCACTCTCTGTCTTAATATGATTTATGAATATCTCTTTAGCCACCTTTATTCTTTTTAAAAGAACTTTTATTGTTGTATATTTTTGTAGTCTTATATTATATATTATATTATATATATAGAGAAGTTTATTTGTAAAAAGTTGTTGGTTATTTTTCTTCTTATTTAGAATATAAAATTTGACACTTGCGTTTCCTTATAGCAGCTTTGTACTATAATACTAAATACACTACACTACACTACGCTACTACATACTATAACCAACCACAATCAAATCACTTTTTAATTATGCACAAAACTAATCATGAACAATTAATTTCGAAAAACTTCTAATCTAATTTAGCAATCACCAAATTTGAGTCGAAGTCCAGAAAATACATTTGTAAATGGTACACAACAGAAACGTGTCTCGTCAACAAAATTGTTGCATAACAATGAGAATAGTAATACATGTTCATCATCTTTGACAAATCATTCGGGTGAAAATTCTATGGATAGTTCTATGACAGAACCAATACCAGCAGATCCTATATTATTATCATCATCGTCATCATCATCTGTAATAGCAACAACAACAAATGATTTTAATATGGCAGCATTAACAACAACAACAACAGCGACTACAACACCTCAAACGGCAACAGCAACAAGGACAACAAGCATTGATCATGATAATGATCATAATGATGGTGATGATGATATTGAGGATAATAGCTTTAATCAAATTATTTCACAACCTGAAAGTTCCATTAGTGCTAATCAAACTAGCCATAGCCATACTAGTACCAGCGGCATTTTTTCACGTGTGCCTTCACAACAATACAAAGCAGGCAAATATTTGATTGCAGTTCATCGTAAGATAACGCGACATGATAGTTATTTTTTGTCTTATCATAAGACAAAGCCAAGTTTATTTGGTGTTCCCTTACTCATACCGAATTGTGAGGGTGGTACACATAAGGATTTGTATTGTGCAGTTTGGTTGCAGGTTAGCAGACTATTGAGTCCACTTCCGGCAACAACAGAACAAGCAAATCATGCAGCAGATTGGTAAGTCATCAAAATATACTTACTTATACCCATATAAAATTAATAATATATATATTTATTTATATTACAGTGATGACAGCCTAGGCTATGATTTTCCATTTACATTGCGCGCTGTCAAAAGTGATGGTCTGACATGTGCCCTCTGCCCTTGGTCGAATTTCTGTCGTGGCTGTGAAATACCTTGCAATAATGATTATGTCATGCGTGGAACTCTTATGCCGGGCAATGCAATATCTAGTGAGTATAATTATGAGTTAATAAAAATGAGCAAATTTTATGTCTCTCTCCTTATAGGTAATTCATCAACACCAAAAATGGCAAATAAATTCTCATCATTACCAAATTTAGAATCAAAGAAACCAACCCCACCACCACCTGAATACTCTTCTTCAATATCTTATACACCAGCACCACCATCAACGATATCATCAGGAACAGCGACAACGGGTATAGGAGGAGGTGGAGGTGGAGGTGGTGGTGCCGGTTTAGGTTTCATAGGAGGAATAAAATATTTTGAAGACTTTACGATCGCTATTGATTGGGATCCAACAGCTTTGCATTTACGTTATCAAAGTACCCTCGAAAGGGTTAGTTTTCTAAATGATTTTTGAAATCTTTTATTTATCTATCTCATCTATCTCTACACTTTCGTTTTACAGCTTTGGACTGAACATGAAACGATTGCAATCAGTCGTCGTGAACAAATTGAGCCAGTTGATTTAAATCATTGCCTGCGTGCTTTTACTTCAGAGGAGAAACTCGAACAATGGTATCATTGTAGTCATTGCAAAGGCAAGAAACCAGCAACGAAAAAACTACAAATATGGAAATTACCACCGATATTGGTAAGTATATAAATCATACAAATATACTCATGTATGTATATCTCAATGTCATTACTTTAATTCCATGGTATGAAATGACTTACTACGGAAAAAAAACTTCATTCGACATTTTTAAACAAAAACAATATCAAATCAAACAATTTAGAAAATTGACAAAACAAAAATTAATTAGTCGGCTATAGCACTAACGGTCTGAACAGCAAAACTCTCTCAAAGAGCTCGGGTCACTCAGTCGCTGTGATCGTTGTTAGTGTGAAACGAATACCAAAGAAGAACCGACCATCAGTCGCTGTGTTTTCGGTATTTTACGGATCTTAATGAACAATATACGTTTGCCTTACTCCATAGCAACAATTGTAATGGAAAAATGCTTTGCATTTGCTTCTGCTCTCATCAAGTGCTATTAACATCGAGAGCTGTAGCCAAAGCAATAGCACGCTATATTTTCTTTTTTTCTTTTTTCTTGCTATTGCTACGACTATGAATAGCATTTCGTTGGAGTTTTTCGTTTGATTTTACTTCGTGTTTCAACAGCAAACAGCGCGAGCAACTTAATTAGTGTCTTGTGTCTACTATTGCTTCTGCTCTCACTTGATGATGAAAGTGATAGCAAAACAGAGAAACCACTAAATAGCATATCATCTTCAAATAACTGATTAATTATATTAAACCCACTCCTGTATATTGTTCATCATTGGCATAATAGTCACTCTGTTCTCGTTTTGGTTGTTGATGTTAGTAGTTACATCTTTTTCATCCAATTATATAGCATCATCATCGTTTGTTAAACAAAGAATATCCCTGGCACATGTAGCTGCAATTCTCTGTGGACGAATCTTCGCAATAGGGAAAACCTCTTCTTGCCTCGTATGTGATTGCTTGTGTTGGTTAGTAGCTTTGTATAATGAAAAATATAGACCACAGAGCCACACGATCGTATATTAAAGATTCCTAATAGGTCTCTAGATAGGTCACAAATAATATTTTTACATTTTTTGTCTACAGTTAAAAATCTCGCATTTTAATACTTTAGATTTTGAAATGTGACGTCATGAAGCTTGTGACTCCTCACACCCCTTTGTTACTTACTTGACCCAACCCCATTACCCTCTCCTTAACGTGTGACATAATTTATAAATGGCCCCATTGGAAAACAAAGAAAACCAAACAGAATTTTGTGATTTTGATTTGATTTCGGTGGTCCAAAAAGCTTCTATTTCGCGTGGCAAAGCGAAAGCTATAACAATTTGCTAGCTTTCTCCAAGTTCCTTAAAATTGACGAGGTGTTAAATTTTAATGAAGCAGAACTCTTGATGCGCTTAGAGAATGTTGAAAAAATTAATACAGATTTCGATGCCGAGACAAAACTTGAGATGTTCGACTTACAAAAACTGCACATTGATATGAGCATTCGCTTCACTTACCTTTATTGTAAGGTGAAATCAAAGCTGACAAATAAGCTTCGACTATCAGTATTTGGCTGATATTTAATCTCGTGGCTGTGAGCCTCTCGAACGATGTCAATTTAATTTCTTGTTCAAGGAGCCAATGTTTCTATAATTCAGTAGTTTACACTGACCGCTACGGAACATTGATATCTTCGTTGAACATCTCGTTTGCCAGAAATTTCTGCCCTTTGGAGTTCACAAACCCATCGCAAGCACTGTTATCATTGACTAAGCTTAAGACATTACCTCAGTTGAAATATTTACATAGCTTTCAACGGAGGGAGTTTGTAAAGCTATGTACACACTAGGCGAATGAACAAAAGTAAAGTCATTCGTTTTGTAGCGATAGAGTTTGCTCGAGATGCGGAACATCACTGCACAAACCAGAACGCACAAAATACACGCAAAGAACGCGCATAATTACGTTGTAATGTGGACAGCAAAGAAACATTCGCTTTCGTGCGTTTGCGTTCGTTCGCCTAGTGTGTACATAGCATAGAACAGAACTGTAATCAAGCTTAGTCAACTTTAATTTTTAAACTACAAAATGAAACACGATCTTATAATCATAAAGAAATGTGACACATAACGGTATCTTCCTCGAAACACTTAGCATTTTATAAAAAAACATGACATAAAGATACGCTTATTATTTTATCCTTGCGTATAGAAAACAATTATAACAGTAAAGATTAACTAAATTTCTTCCAGATTATACATCTGAAACGTTTTAATTGCGTCAATGGCAAATGGGTTAAATCACAAAAAGTTGTGCATTTCCCATTCGATGACTTTGATCCAACGCCGTACTTAGCATCAGTGCCACAAGAGACTATTTTGAGACATAAAGAACTGCTAGAGTTGAAAGAGGAACATCATCAACTACAACAACAACAACAACAGCAGCAACCATCATCACTTGCTGAAGTAGATGAAATGTCAATAGGTGATATTTCAATATCAACTATAAACACAACAACAGCAGCAAAAGATCAATTTTTTAATGAAAATAATCAAATTGAACAAAAATTGACAAATGCAACAACAGAAGCTTTTGCAAATATACAAATTAGGTCTACAGTAACAACAGCAACAACAACAAAAGATAATAATGCTAAAGATGTTACAGATTCTGGTGCAAATGTTGTTGTTGGCATAAGACCAAAATCAAATAATTCAGCAAAACGACAACGTCTCATATCAACGAGTCTAACAAAAACACCAATTGTTGATGGTGAATTTGAGGATTATCATCATCACAAACTGCAAGCTGATGAGGATAAATTTGATCCCAAATATAAGTTATATGCAGTTGTGGTATGTCATCTATCTTATAGATACAAATACGAGTATGTATATAGTAATTAATATTAAAACTTTTGTTTTTGCAGTCACATTCTGGTATGCTTAATGGTGGTCATTATATATCATATGCAGCCAATTCAAGTGGCTCCTGGTATTGTTATAATGACAGTTCATGTCGTGAGATATCCAATAAACCAAATATTGATCCAAGTGCTGCATATTTATTGTTCTATGAAAGGCAGGGATTAGACTATGAACCATATTTGCCTAGAATTGAGGGTCGTGCATTACCAAATGCCAATATGAATCTAGAAGTGGACGAGGCTGATAATGAACTAAAGAAATTATGTACAATATCATAAAAAGACAGGCAGACAAATTTGTCAAATTGTGTCATTTGTTTAAAATGATATGATTTCTGTATTCAATCATTTAAATTTATATTATTTGCTGCATTGCATTGTTAAATATTTTTGTTTATATAATATTTATTATTATTATTATTTTTGTTTATTTTAGTTGCAGTTATAATTATAATTATTCTTATATAGTTTAGTCGAATTTAGATATGTCATTCTAATAATTCTAATTTGTTGTTATTTGTTATATAAACATTCGCAAATTCTGGCAAAGAATGTGATTTGTTTTGTTCCAAAAATATATTTGTATGTAAACAATTAAATATTTTTTTTTTCTATGATTTATATGGTTTTTTTGTGTGTGTATAATTAGTTATTTTAAATAATTTATAATTATTATTGTATGTAAAAACAAAATTTATAATTTACTACTACTCCATGTTACTTAATGTTTTGTTGTGTACTTGAGTAGAGTCTCTTAATTATTATTGTTTATTTTATTTTTTTTTTTTTTTTTGGTTTTGTTACTTCGCTTTATGGTAGTTAATATTTGAAAATCTAAGTTATTAATTATAATTCCATAATTATTATTTCATTTTAAGTGTAAATAACACACACAATAAAAAAAAAGAAAAACAGAAGTAAAGAAAAGAAAAATAACTTTAAAAAGTAAAAGAAAAAAGAAAAAAAAAATGCATGAAAAAAAGAAAATCAAATTTAAAAAATATATACATATATATTTAATTAATTAATTAATTCAACTGATATTATACAAAATGGCAAAGTCGGACGATTTATATATACATAATATATATTGTTAAATTATATATATATAAAAAAAAAATAATATTTATAAACATAAACATTCTTCATTTACCATATATGATAATGAAAAAGAGGGAATACAATGTAATGTGAGAGGCATCATGAAATACAAGATACAAGTATTGCGCTTATGGAAATATGTAATTTATATAAAGTGAGAGTTCTTGAACATTTAAAGGAAATCGTACCCTATACTATATACGTACATATGTTTTTGATATTTTAATTAAGAAATATAATTAAATAAATAAATAAATAATATTCAAAGAATTGTGAAACAACAGTAAAACAAGAGAACAAACAGAACTATCGTAATACTACTTACTATATACTTAACATATATGAACACATACCGCTTTACAGTATTTCCAATAAATATGCTTTTTTTGCTAATGGAAATAAAAAATATTTTGTATTTTTATATATGTATGTACTAGATGCCTGAGCAAACGTTGTTGTTCTGCTTACCTCCTTCCCAAAAAAAATAGTGAATACTGATTAGTTGACTTGATGAGATGTTTGGCAAATACGATTTCATTGATTTTAGATTTTGCGGTTGTTCCTTTGGGGTTTTACAAATTTTATATTTTCCTAAACCCTTCTCACAAATCACTCTGTTTTTTGGTAAAAATCATAGGAAAATTCGTTCAGTAGTTTTTGAGTTTATCGCGTTCAGACATACAGAAAAATGTAAATCATCTTGGTGATCACTAGCTAATTAACTCTACCATAAATCTGTTTTGATCCTTGATTACAAGATCTTAGTACATTATGTTCAAATCGCATTGTGGCTTAATGTTCGTTCGGCCCATTCACTTAGTTAGACTCATCACGTGAGGTGAACCACTTTCTCCTCCACCTTGTAGGAAGTACACATAATAATTGTGAATAGCATGTAAGTGTTGTAACCATATTGTTAATCCTAAATATCCAATATTAGAGGATACAATAAATAAACAAAATATAGACATAAAACAATATACGCTTTGGTGGATTTAGAGAAAAAAATTGTTTCCAAAAAAAAAAAAAAAAATGATTTTATTGAAAAACTTATCGATCAATGTACATAGATTATGTAGCGAAGAGAGGAATCAGTACAGCATTTTGCTATGTCACTGTCACGATCTCATTTGGCCCAGACTCAAGATAATCATTGCCTAGAACCAACAGAACTTGTAGACTTATTTATCTCTGTAAAAATCTAATGAATAACAAATTTTTAGAATAGTTTGATAGGGTTTGTTATAATAAGCTCAATTGATTCCATAATGACGAGGTGACCAGGTTCCACTCTCTTCCATTCTAATCTAATCCTGTGAGAGATCATTTTACCTATAGAAAAATAAAAGATTAATTCCAAAATGAACTAATCAGATATGGAAATAAAAAAAAAAAAATTTTTTTAGGTAAATACTATTTAAAACTTCCATTTATTTAATAGATATACATAATTCATTATGTATTACAAAATGATGATATAATAATTAATAATATTTTAGTCACTTTCAATTTCTTCGTGTGGTTTTGTTATGATGCCTTTATCAATTTGTGTGTAAGGAGCCATTAACAAATTCAGGTCATTTCGAAATTTTTCAGCTCGTTCTTTATTCGGATCATGTTTCATAATATGATTACTCAATTTATTCGCCAAGTTAATAGCTTTCATAATATCCTCCTCCTCTACTCTTCTACTATCAGTATAGATTTTGGTACCAAGAACACCCTCTATAAATTCATCAATATCTGCCTCCAGTATATCAGCATTATATCCTTCAGCTGTGTCACTTGTACATATTGTATTTGGCAAATCATTTCTTTCGAGAAACTTTCTCATCCATCCTCTACTTGCACTAAATTTACAGGGTTTGTCCGATACAGTAATGCATGCGTGCTTTGCTCTAATCTTGTTATAAATTCTTAATGCCATGTGCTTAATGAAATTATGGTGAATGGGCATATCTTCCTTCAAATTATGTTCTATCCACACAGCTAGAACTTTTTCTGTTTTTTCTTTCACATGATCTCTTTTGTATGCGGAGGTCTGAGCACTAAATTTTGTCCCAGAATATATAGATTTCATTATACCAGCTTCATTTTTCTTTATGGTTCTTATAGTAGCTTCATTCAAACCAAAATGCCTAGCTACAGACGTAGAACCTTGCCCAGCTGCCAGGCGTTCCAAAATTTCAATTTTAGTATCCAAATAGATGGTTGATCTTTTTGGTTTCGATTGGGAAATAGTAGTTGATGTATTCTCTTCGACATTATCAATATGATCATTGATACTAAGGACCTCCATTGATTCCTCCTCATCATTATGACTATGATCTGCGGTATCAACAACAACATCTAGTGGATTTGGCTGTGTATCCTTGGTGGTCTTTATTGTTCTTGACCTTAATGAAATGTTGTTGGAAGATGACTGAAATGTTTCACAGCTGTGTAAACTTCTTATAGCAGCTTCATTCCTCTTAATAGTTCTGACAGTAGCTTCACTCAAATCAAATAGCTTAGCTACAGCTAATGCGGCATGTCCATTTTCAAAACAATCCAGTATTTTCATTTTAGTTTCCAGAGAGATAGTTTTCCTTTTTCGGTTCGTTTCTGCTTTAGGTATATCAGATTTCTTCTCCTCCTCCTCATTATTACTATGTACTTTGGGACAAAAGAGATACATTGATTCCCCACCATCATCATTACTCTGCTGTTTGAAATTAAAAACGTTTATTAATTTCTCATCGTCATAATCATTATAGTCCTCCTCCTCCTTCTCGTCTTTAACAATGAATTCCTCTTCTTCTTTAACAATAAATTCCTCCTCGTCTTTGACATTATATTCCTTCTCGTCTTTAACATTAAATTCTTCCACGCTTTTATCATCAATATATTCTATATCGTTTGACTGTGTTGAAGAGTTTGACGATACCTTAATACTTTTTGTATCCAAGGATCTGCCTACCCTTCTCAATTTGGGAATAGGTTCACCCACCTCGTCAATGTCACTTTGTACTGCAGGAACAAGAACAACCTCTATTGGGTTTGGTGGTTTTTCACAAGCTACCTTTATTGTTTTTGCACGTGCTGAGTATGTTCCAAAGTCGTATGAACTCCGTATGGCAGCTTCATTTTTCTTAATAGTTCTGATGGTAGCTTCATTCAAACCAAATATTCTAGAAACAGCCGTTGAACCATGTCCCTTAGCCAGACAATCCAAAATTTCAACTTTAGTACTTAAAAAGATCGTGGTACGATTTCTTCGAGTTGGACGCGACATTGTGCGACAAATGCAACAAACAACAAAATGAAATGAAACTGAGAAATTGTGTACTGATTTGTTGTAGCAAATGCAAAATACTGTCAAACGTTGTTGCACCACCAACAGCAAAAACAACCACAACAAAACAACCTACTTAAACAATTCGCATATGTTTTACCATAAAAAGAAAAAAACAATTTCTTCAATTTATCAAAATGATATTATGTCCCTGAATAGTTTACTTAATAATAATATGGTATAGCATATTATTTATATTGAAAATATACTCGGAATATAAAAACCGTGTAAAAATAGAATGAAATTTTATTGCATTTTTTGTGTTTACTATTTTGGATCTTATCGTTCATACTACCCCTTTTATAACTTTGGTCACGTCGTCACTGATGAATGCAAACAAAAGGGGCCCGTATTTGCATAGTTAGAGATGAACAAAGTACATTACTGATACTTTGTATCAAATCATCAGTATACAAAATATTATATAAAAACCTTCCATGCAATGAATAAGGGTCTTCATAAAAACAAACCTCAACTCATAACTAATAAAGTAAGCGCAAAGCGCCACTAAGCGTTTAATTCGAATTTGGCATCTCTGCTGTTCTCATATGCATAACTAATAATTGGATTTAAACAAACAAATGAAAATGTTAAAATAAAAGTGAATTTATTGAAAGAATTATACAAATTGTAATAAAAAATCTTTTATCAATTGTTATTTGAATTAAATTGTTAAATCATTTCACTTTTAGAAAGAGTTGGCAATCACAATAAATACTATGTAACTTGGCAATCTCAATAATTTGTTGGATTTATGAGATGCAAACCAAATTCAGGTCGTTCACGAAAGGCGATCCTTATAATTTATTGATTTTTTTGAGGCTTGTGCCCACAATAATTTCACTATTATGTACTTTCTGATAGATTAACTATATAAATACTATGCTTGGCATAAGCGTTCGCCATTAGGAGCGCTCAATTTAGTTTGAATCTCTATGTTCGCTATTCTAGTTCACTAGTTCATTTTAAAAAACGAACGTTTCAGTAAAGGTAATTAAATAAATAAAATTTACTTGATTTTCCATTAAACAACATAAAAGTTGACTTTAGTATGGAATCTCATGTAAGGGTGCACGCACACAGCTGCTGAGCTGATTAGAAAAAGAACCGAGATCATCAACGAACTAGTTCGCATATTTCACCTAAAAAGAGCGCTCTTTCGAACTAGTTCATTCGCGAACTACCCAAGACTAATAAATACCCATCAAATTAGGAAGCCGCTGTCATCTTGTTGGTCATAGCGAGATGATACTTTCTCGTAGCACTAGGACCACCTTGTCTCTGTCAAGGTCGGGATGGTCTACTATCCTTCAGTGCTGAAGAGAACAGATACGTATGTAGGTCTCCCCGACTGCAATTTTTGGACACAGGGTGGTGATTCTCTGCACAATACTGTACGCCTGTTTAACTGACTTAGTAAACCAAACTAGATGACTTATGTAGAGTTAAAGATGCTCCCGATTGAGTTGGGCTTCCTTCTTGGCATTCTTATTTATGTATCTCTAGGCTGTCTCATCAGTCTTTTCCGACAGTTGCTGCTGTGAAAGTTAATGGCATCTCTTACAAGGAAGTATTTAAGTCCCATTACAAGGTTGAGTTGCGGAAATACCAAAGAGCACCCGCTATCCTAAGCAGTGTATTGTTTTACATTATTAGAATGATTTGATGTGACATGATGATGCTATGTCTCATAGCGGGATGCGATATGACCTAGTAAGGATGACAATAGATTTGTAAATTAGCACCATGTTTCTCAAATTGATTGTTTCTATGGAACATTAGCCAGGTCAGTTTGCAAATTTGTGGCGGGCTTTTTGCTTGAGTTTTCTTGCTGCGATGTGATCCGTCCAGTCCAAGTCAGTCACTCAATCTTATATGTATTAAGCAGGCCGCTCATTATGCGATCGAGTTGTACAACTTCATGGAATGGAACACTGCTTATTGATAGAGACAACGAGTGAGGGGAATATTAACCTACCAGTTGTTGTTGTTGCGATTGTATAAAAAATCAAAAATTTACATTAGAAACATAACCAGAAACGTAAACAACTGATCTGGTTTTACTTCTACTTCTGTTGCAAATGTACTGTATTCTGCTTCTGTTTCTGGTAAACAGGTGGCAACAGGGCTTTATGCGCCCCGCACATAATCAAAACTGTAGTATTCATACTTGGTTTAAAACTACATACTGCAATTCAGTTCAATCAGTTTTCTATTGAAGCGTGCAAACGACAATGCATATGGATTAAAACTGCGTACAGCAAAGCAGTTCAATCGTTCATTTCGTCTTTCCTTTAGTTTTCAACCTCATTGGTGGACGAAACTTTCATTACGATTGTAGCTGAGTGTTTGTGTGTTTGTTGTTTTCCACAATTCGTCCGCTCTCGTTGCACGCTCTCTTCGAATACATATTTCATAAAAGTGAGAATTGCATGACTATTTTTCTCTTTCATACGTACTTACGTAGCAGAGCATACGGTCAAACACAAATATGTAAATAAAAATCTCAAACGATTCTGATTTTGCTTCAAACATTGTACGCGAGACACACACATAAGTATAAATTTCACTAACACTATGATAATGTGAAATACTACAGTTTGACAGTGTGCGAGCTGCATAAAAGGAAGGAAATTCCAGTAACTCTAAACTTAATAATTATTTATTTAATTTTTTTTTATAATAAAAAAAAAAAAAAATTTTAAAATGTGCTATTATAATTAATAATTTAATGTACATAAAATACATCAAAATAAAATTTACTTACCATAATGTATCGATTACTGGATTTAGAAGTATTTTGTTATCGTCTCATCTCTAGTTTCTAGTATCCCATGTGTGTTTGTGTTATTGCTTGTGAAATTCACAATTAGATTTTGTTATTGTTTTTATAGTACTTTTGTTCATTTTGGGAATTTAATTTATAAAAATTATTAAATCCGCTAATGTTAGTTAAGAATAAGAAATATTAAAAAAATAATATAAACAAAAAAAAAAAAAAAAAAAAAATGGGTGGAAAGACAAAACATGCGCCACGTACGAAGAACAATGCAAAGGTAACCAGTGAATAAGAAAAATAAAATCATTCTGATTACTTATTATTTATTATGCTTTTTGCAGCCTTCGTCATCAGCTACAGCGGCTGCATTACTGGGCACGACAACACCAACATTTGTTGGTTTCTCAGCAATTGGTGATCGTGGTGGATTGGTACCCTTTGCTCCTGGCTTTGCTGTTACCGAGCAAGTGGCCGAGAATTTTGATCCCAACATAAGTCCACAATTACAAATCACATTAAGAAAATTATCCAAAAAAGATCCTATGACTAAAAAGAAAGCACTTCAGGAACTCACCGAGTTCATTAAGGAAACAGATATTGAAACTATTAAGAATTTACTACCAATTTGGCCAAAATACTATTGTAATTTAGCTAATGATCCCGAACACAATGTACGTGAATTAGCTCAAAGTGTCCTACAACTTTTGGTCACACAATGTAAACGTGCCATTGCTCCTTACTTGCGACAATTGATTCCAGTTTGGTTAGCAAGTCACTTTGACAATTATGCTCCAGCAGCCAGTATAGCGAGTAATTGTTTCCGGGAAACATTTGCTGGCACAGCGACACGTACCCAAGAAGTCTGCACATTCTGTCAAACTGAAATCCTTGAGTTCACCACACGTAATCTAACATTTCATACTGCGGCCACATTGTCCATTGGCAAGAGTTTGACACCCGAAGAAGCTGAACAGAAATATCAACGTACTGTGATTGCTAGTTTGAAGTCTTTGTGTTTTTTTATTCGAAATACTGCAACAGCAACAACAGATCAAAGTCAATTGCAAAATGATGTGAAACTCCTGGTGGCACATCAGAAATTCTGGTCCTTTAGCAAGCATAAATTGGTGACTATCAAGTAAGTTCTTTTGTTATTTTATATTTGGTTGTTTTGTATTGATTTGCCGCTTTTTACATGATTTTGAGTACATTATTTAATATGCATAGATAAGATTAATAGAATTAGGTAAAAGATGCTCCATTCCAACAAGATTTCACCTCATAGAATTTCTTCTTTTTATTGACAAAAAAAAAAAAAACTGGGACAAGAATTGGTTTTCACATTCTTCCCTTATGTTGATTTTCATCAGCCTCAATAAGCGATGAGATGATAATTCAATAGATCAATTGTCAGAATTATGAGGTGACTGTATTGAAATATACTAGCCAAGTTACCGGATCTTCTGACGGGTGACTAAAGATAACATTCATATTATCTAATTCTGGTTGATGGCATCCTTTAAACAGTCTAGTGTATGGTTCCTTCCAATTCCACCAAAAATACATCAAAACCTACGTTCATTCATGGCTGCTTGGCCACCGTTTGAGACACTTTGTCTTTTCCCGTCCTGCATCTTTTGCGAACAACATAATCATAGATGCACCTTTGTCATTTCATCGCTAGTCACCATCTTATTCAAAAACGACTCCTTTTCAGCAATAATTCGCAGATGGAAATGAATTTTTAGTTGGACAAATCATATGCCATCAAATTATCTACCCTTTTTTAGGATAACCGGCTACTTTCAAATGCCTGTGCTTGGCTTGAACTTCTTCACGATACTTCTGAGAGGGTTCAACCTGAGTGGATAATTCCCTTCCAATTCCATCAAACATACATACCTTCAATCTTGGCTTAGACACATTTTGTCTTTCCACATCCACCATCCTTTGTACTACATTTTTAAGTTACCCATCACCATTTTATCACTAGTCACCATATTGTTCAAAAATGGCTCATTTCATTCAGCAATAATTCACAGATGGAAATGAGGTTGTTTTGGTTTTATTTGAACAATTCCATGCTTGGCTGAAATTTCCCTAAGATACTTTTTAGAGAGGTCGGGTCTATGTTCCGGAAACACCCCACAACAGTCGCGCAAGAACCACTCACTCCGCGAGACTCCAGTTGTACATGCTTCAACTTCCTTCGAGTTACAATAACAACAACAATTTCTGATAGTATGATGATGCGGCTTTCGTGGATTTTTTTCTATGATTCTGTCGAAAACCATGTTTTTTAGCCGTCCACCGGGTACAGGGTCTATTTAGCCATTCAGGTTGCCTCTGAAACGCTGAAATCGATTTGAATTGACACAGTTCCATCCCTTACAACACCATTGATCTTGTAATGTGATTCGCGTGCGGAAAGTTGTCGTTAATTTCCTTATTAGCGAACTTCATATTTGAACAACTGTCATTTGGAAACAACCAAAACAATGACACCAAAATGGTTTCGTAGCTAATATGTATTATCCATTACCCGTCAAATGACAATGCTACTTCATTTGTTTGTCCCATAAAATTTCAAGTAAAAAAGCAACAAGTCTTTACCAAAATTACCTTATACAATTTTACATTTATATGAAGTATTTTTAATAAAAAAAAATCTTATTTACTAGAGCGGCATGGTTTGAGTTTCTCTACGAGATCCTACAAAGTCGTGTTCTATCCAATGTGATTCTCGAACAAAAGACGCAATTGATCACTACATGTTTTCAGAATATTGATGATGCTGATCCACTAGTAGCACCACATGTTTGGGGTTGTTGTTTGTTAATACAAGCGAACTATGAAGATTGGTAAGTAGAAAAGAATAAAGTATGATGGATATATTAAATTAAATTATTATTATCTTTAGGTATACTGCAATAAATATGAAAAAGGCTTTACTACCAAAATTATATACACTTCTGAGAAATGGCTTCAATCGGAATGCAAAAGCAATTTGTCCTAACATTTTGCCATTCATTTCCAATATTTCAGAAAGAAGTTTGCCAGATCAAGGAAATCTCTTGGAGTTTTATAAGAAATTCTTTGATGAACTTAAGTTGTCCATTACCACAAATCAACAATGGGAACCACCAATATCGAAATCGGATTCAACAATTATCAATAAAACTTATTTCGAATGCTTACGCTACTTAATGCAAATTCTCAATTTGAGTGATAAAACTAATCAAATTGATAATTTTGCAGACAAATTAATTGAAGAGAATTTATTGGAACCGATTAGTGGATTACTTAAAAGTGATAACATCAATGTTAAACCATTCTTTCAACAAACTTCGGCTTTAATTGCCTTTTGGGATCGTCATGTCACATTAGAATCTGGTGATAGTAGCATCAGCAGCAGCAGTAGTATTTATACTGATGTTCTGAAATTATTCTGGTCAAGTATCTTTGGATTAATAACACAAGAATTAGGAAAAGAAGAAGATACTGAAGAGATATTTTTGGAGAATGTTCTATTGTTGGTACAACATTTAGAACTTGCCAGTCCCAGTTTGGAAGATCATAAAGTAAGTTTTGTTGAAGAACATCTGGACAAAACAAACCACAAATTGGAGAGCAACAAATATAATGATGAAAACTTATTGGGCACACATGATGATCAAAACAGAACAGTAGTGACCTTTGTACAAAAAGAACTCAAACAATTGGTTATACAATTGGTACGCATCTTTTTGGCTAAAATCGAAAGAAGAAAGAAAGAAAATGGTGGCAGCACAAAGTTTACTAGTAAATTACGTTTATTGACGCAAATGTTTGCCGATAGAGAATTCTATGAACAATTCACTGAGAAAGGCAACCTACAGAATACTCTGAATACATTTGTCCAATTGGTTGATAGAGTAATGGATAAGGATACATGTATCTATGTGGTTGATATAATATTTGAGATACTACAATTTTTAGACAAATCGGAACGTTTTGATTTCATTGAATCGAATTTGTTAAAGGTATGTTGTACTAAAAAATAAGTTTATATTACAGTTGAGCTTCTCTAGAACGACAAATTTCTCTATTCTATGGAACTAAGATTAATCCAATTTCCCTATTAGTATATGATTTTGAGATCCTTATAAGGAATTTCTAAAGTTGGTTTATTTTCTTAAAAAAGCAAAACATAATTGGGGATTCCCAAAATATGAAAATGGTTAAAAGCAAAAAAAAAAGTATTGATTTTAGCCGCAGTTGTCTTGATATCTCAACGAACTTATATTTCTTTTGAAACAAATTATCAAGAATTAAAAACGAAGTGGCCAATGCAGAATGATTAAGTAACTCTAAGCAGTCTTATGGGAAGGATTTCTTCATAATTGAAATGAAATCGATCCTCTATACCTCTGATAAGGGCTTCATATCTACCCCTAAGGTAACTACTTACTACTTAAACGTTGGTTCAGTAAACTTGCTGGGGACTTGTTATCATTCCATCTGGCTTTTAAATGATGAAAATGTCTCTCTATTGTTGCGTTAGTAGAGTACGGTGAAATCAAAGGACACTAAAGTTAATTATAGTTAGAAATCATCCACCATGAGTGTTCCATTGAATTGGAAAAGCTTATAAACCATTAAATTTGTTTCCATAGTACTTGTTTCCAAAATATATATCAAAACTCCTTAAATGTTTCCATATTAAATGCTATGATTCTAAGTCCAATCAAACATAAGGGGAGCAACTGCATCTGCATTCAAATAGTAAGACGTGAAAGTAAAATAAGGGTCCGACGTCGTTGGCTTTCATCTCATCGGTAATCATTTAATAATTCGAGAAAGAAGATGATTGAGTGATTACTATATTTGGAGCTCTTAAGAGACCGAAAGAAATTTTCATCCATCAATTCCGACAGTCCGATCCACATCAAACTTGACAGAAACACTCTTCAGACTATGCTAGAGTTCTTCTAAAAATTTCATTAAAATCGGTAGTGCAGATTCGGAGTCCATGAAGAAAAGACATACAGAAACACAGACTTATACATATAGATGGTGTTCATGGTGAAAAACTGAAGAATAAAAAACCCAGACCAAAATTATAGATTACATATATTTAATAAAAGTTGAATCAAGTTAAAATGGAACCAAAATTTATCATTTCTATATAACGAATTAATTTTGCGTTCCTTTGTGAATTTGTTATGGAGAAGTTCAACTGTAAAATGAAACTATCGAATAAGAAGTAAATATTAATTTAAATTTTATTATTTCTAGCTACCTCATCCACACGTACAAAGTCATGTGCTTCAATTTCTGCTCTCCTATCCACTTTGCATTGAACCTAAAGTTATTGAAATGCTTGCCACAAAAGAAATTTGTGAAAATATTGAACGCATCGCTCAAGAAGTTCTCATCGATGATGATAAGGAGAAATTTAATTTATTGCACAAATGTTTCTTTCAAACAGATTCCGGTAATATTCTTATAAATCCGAGTACAGTCGATGCAATACTTTTGTCCGTTTCGAAACCCCTAATCGATCCAGAACTCAATGATATGGTCGATACATGTGGTAGTTTCATAGCACAAATTATGCCAGTTGTTTGTAGCAATAATAATTCTTCGTGTGCTGTACAAAATCAAATATTCTTGCGTCTCTTTGAATTTAGTTTGACACATATTCCGAATGATTATATATCAGAGGATACTCTATGGGAACTAACGACTTGTTGGCAGGATGCTTTATCAAGTCAAGATATTACTATTGATAATGAGATATTGCAACAATGTGCACATATTGTGGAGACTCAAGCTCTCGATGCTGAATTAACATTAGAGGCACTTGATAGTATGGCGGAAGCCATGGCAAAGTTTATCACATGTTCAACGGAACATATTAAAGAAGAATCAGAGAGATTGAATAGGATCGATAAGATTCTATTGGCTTTGGTAGCTTCAAAGGTGACAAAAGTTAATGTAGTACAAGATTTCCTTGAGTATTGTTTATATTTGGAAGGATTGAAGACCGATGTGACAATTAGTGTGGATTTTGCACGTATGCAGATTAGCGCTGTTGATTTGACTCCCATTCTACGGCGGACAGCTCTTAACTTTTCAACACTCTTGAAATTGGTTTGTAAAGTTCGCAGCAGCAATAAACAGCAACAGAATGAGCAATTGACTGATGGAGATGCTGATGAAATAACCGAAGATTACTGTGATCCCAATGAGAATGTACTCAAGCAATGGTCTGAAACATTGCTAAAAGAATTGCTACAAGGCATTTATATTGCCTCAGCTGGTGATAGTTTTGTAATGACTGCTGCATCCAATGATGCATCTAAGGAGTTCATAGATATTGCATTGTATCTATCTGAAAAAGTTAGTTTCTTTATGGGTGATGGTAGTAAAATTGTTGAACAAATCAAGGAGCGTTTGATGAAAGCAGTTATCAGTGAAAAAGGAGATATGACTGCTTGTCGCACCTTATTGTACCTGGTACATCATGAGCAATATGCTCCATTTGAGGAAAATGCAGCAATTCTACTTCATGAAGATCTATCGGAACAATTTGTTACGGATGCAAAAGCATATAAAGCATATGTAAATGTTCTACAGGTGAGTAAATGAAGTAATGAATGAATAAATGAATGAAATTTATGAATACATATATTTTTGTTTTAGTACCTTTTGCCAAAGTTGGGTCATAAATCGATTTCAATGTCAAGTGCTATAATGCGTACTGAACCAACGGATATCTGGGTTAAGGCAGCCATATTTCGTGCACTTATACTCAATAACTTTAATGTAGATGATGTGAATGAGACATCAGATCGCAATATAATTATCTCAGCTTTACAATTTATCACAGATCTCACTGAGCAACAGATCACACAAAAAGATCTATTTCTATACAATTGGTAAGAAGTTCACAAGGTTTCTAAATAATAATTTATCCTATGTTTTTTTTTTTTCTTCTATTTTTAGTGAAATACATAGACAAAACTATAATAGTGTCATCAATTCTATAACATATATCAATTTGCTTGGGGAATGTGTTGAACGTTTCCCCTATCAATTGTCTATAAAACATTGGGATGCAGTACGAATTGGTCTTAGCTCTTGGGTGCTAAGTATATCAAAATCAATCGAACAATATCGCAATCCAAAAGTAGCATTCTTTATTGCTAGTGTTTATAAATTATACGCGAAGTTATTAACCTTCTTACGGGCGGAAAAATTAAAAAGTTCTACAGAACTCTTGAAGAATGTACTTGATGAATGGGAAAGTTTGTTTGCTCGTGAGGTTAATGTAGTTCTATTCAAAACATTCTACGCTTTAAGTAATAATGTAGAAATAAGTGAAGAGTACCTGCCTTGTTACATAGCACTTCTTGAAGAAATTACACCAGCAACACAGCTTCTTGACTATGGTTTCATCTATGTGGTAAGTCAAGCAACAACAATTTTTTTATTATTATTATTTCCCAACTTTTCCGTTGGTCCAATCCATATGAAACTTAACAGGAACTCTATCCAGACTATGCTAGAGTTTCCCTAAAAATTTCATCAAAATCAGAAAAGCGAATTCGGAGTTCATAAGGAGCAGACACACGAACTTACAGACATAGTTCCATTATTATTATTTAGTAGCTGTTCTTCCGATTAAACATGAGAATTGTGCTTTGGGAAAATTTTAATTTGGGAAATATTCACATATACAATAAGTACAGTTTCATTAAAACTGTTTTAAATGCCTTCCTATGCAAAATAGAATAGAATAAATAGAAACTTTTTAATGCAGCCAGCAGTAGATCTACACAATCTTATAAGCTATTTGATGAGATGGTTAAATAGCAAGGGTACAGATTAAGACTTATAAGAACGTGAAAATAATTACTTTTATGCTCCAAAACGATATTTATTTTAGACACTATTGAGTGAGTTGCCTATTAAATTGACAAAGAAACTGATCGACAAGATTGCGTGTCGCTGCGTGTGACCGCGGTCTTACTTAAAACTATGTATGTGCAACTTATTAGAAATAGCAATACATACTTTTAAAAACAGAAATTTGTAGTCAAATTGATGGTCGGCACAAGACTACAGGTTCTTTTACAATACTCCGATATACGTATATACAAGTAAGTATTCAAGGATTGCCTACAGAGGGCAATTCCGGATGATATTGGAAACAACTTTATGTGAAAGCGTCATCATTTTACCAAATTTTACAATAAATTTCACTCCATCTAAGTGTCAACAACATATTTTTTTCATTCAAAAACTATGTGCCTACAAAACACCATTCCAGGGAAGCATCTGTATTTTGCTTCCATCTGAAGAAAAGTGCATCAGAAAATCATCAGCTGCTGTGTGAGGTCTACGCAGTGCATGCTCCATCAATTTCAACCTGTGCGTACTGGTTCCGACGTTTCAAAAGTGTTGGCTTTGACATAACTGACAATTACCGCAAATGAAGGCCACCAACGTTTGTAGACGCCGAATTGGTGGACATTTTGGATAAAGACCCGTGCCAAAGCCAAGAAGAACTTGCGGCAACGTTAGCCTTGACTCAATATGGCGTTTCATTGTGGTTGAAAGCCATTTGTATGGTCCAGAAGGTCGGAAACTAGTTGCCTCACGAACGCAAATTAAGAGATATTGAAAGGCGTATCACTGTTTCCGAAATCGTGTTTACACCATATCGTCACCGTCGATAAAAAATGGATTTAGACCATTGACACACAAAAGAAAACATTAATGGCAGCGAGGTTATGCTCTGCATTATTGAATCATGTACTACGAGCTTCTGAAAAGTGATCAGACGATTGAATGAGCTTTCTGCAGACAACAACTGATTCGATTGAAGCGTGCGATTGCGGGAAAACGGCCGGAATGGGAAACCAGATATGAGCCATTAATCTTTCACCATGCCTGTCACAAAACCAATCTCGATGATTCCGAATGGGAAGTCCTAATTCACCCGCCTTATAGTCCAGACCATGCATCATCAGACTACCATTTGATCCGATCGATGCAGTACTCCCTTACGGGAAACGCTTCACTTCAATTGAAGGTATCAAAAATTGTCTTGACAATTTTTTGGCCTCCAAAGATGAACAGTTTTTTTGGCGCGGAATCCTTGTATTGCTAGAAAAGTGGGGAAAAGTCATAGCTAGCGATAGGCAATACTTTCAATAAAATACCGTGTACTATGTAAAGCTTCAAAATAGAGAAAAAAATCCTTTAATTCTTACTTGTATACCCATAATAAATATACGGCCATGTCATACAATTTTCCTGATTTAGTGATAGAAAATTATTTTATTTACTACTTGATTAAGTATTTTATTCTTAGTGAACTTATTTATTATTTATTTCTATATGAAACAATTTAAAATTAATTATTCCAAATCCATCGATTGACGACTTTATATTGTCATTATAAAATATTAGATTATTAAACAAAAAATAATTATAATTGCCTCTATAATCTTGTATTTATATATAGTTCTGCAAGACTTCAACACAAATCACCCTGGACAATCTCTGTAATTATTTGTTACGCAATCTATCAAGTACCATAAATTGTCTACGTTGGAATGCTGTGTTTGCCATACGTCAGTTGACACAGCATTTTGTTGTTGATGACATTGCGATATTTGATAAGAAAAGCGAAAGTTATGAGGAGTCAACACCACAACAGACGTCACAACAACCCAACATTAAATGGCATTTCTTGAATAGATACGAGGATTATATTAATCGTTATGATATGCTTATCACCAAATATTTAGATGAGTTTAGGTAAATTTTATTCATTTATATTTACATATCTAGATTTTTGGACTGATGTTTTTATTGTATTGTATTGTGTTTTAGTTTCAAATTAAGCGAATTAACAGACTTGCAACCTATTGATTCTCATGAGGCCCTCAGCTATCTATTACTCTGGGATTGTATTATTTACGCATGTGCTCATTCGCCTGTGACATTGCGTGCTGTCTACACAAATTGGTTGAAAGAAAACAAATATGAAGAGGTATGTAGAATATATTTCAATATATTTATCACAGAAATTTTGGAAATTTACATACAAAATTTTGTTTTGACTTTTACAGAAATTCTTACATTTCCTCTTTCGTGCAATGCCCGTTGATATTTTAAAGAACCACAGCGCCAAAATTCTAAGCAGCGATTGCTTTAAGGAACTCAATTGGATACAATTAACAGGTTAGGCATCATCATTTCGCATTGTATCTTCTGTAGCAGCACTTTCGGTTGCATAGTCTTCAGGGTACATAGTATATTCGTCATCACCTGGGAAATAATCATCTTCTTCACATGGTGGTTCAGTTTCTGATGCAGGTATATAATCTGAAACTGGAACAAATGTATCAGGTTCTTGGGCGTGCATCATGCGACGTTGTGGTGGAGCAGGTGGTGCCAAGTGAATATTCAAATTCGAGATAAATTTATTGATCCAAACTGTTAGATTATTTGCCAATATACGTTGGTATTCACGTAGATTGCTTGTTGTATAGAATTCTTGATCTAAATGGAAATGGGGGAGAATAGAATGAACAACAACAAGAAACTTTTGTGAGATCCTCTAAAATATTAATATTTTCAATTAAATCAAAGGAAACTTGTGTCCGGAAAAATTATTTATTATAACCGACTTTTTTAGTGGTCCGATCCCGATCAACACTCTCCAGACTATGCTAGAACTTCTCTGAAAATTTCATCAAAATCGGTAAAGCGGTTTTGCAGTCCATAAGGAACAGACATACAGACAAATCCTTACTGGACCCAAATTAATAGTATTGTTTATATGTTATAAAAATTCTTTGATTTTCTAATGGATACCAGACAATGTGACTAGCTCCCGCCTTTCCCAATCTAATCTAATCTAATCCAATCTTATTTGACTATAAAAATAACTTACCTGTGAAATCCTTAAGTCTTTCAAATATGACTGAACATAGTGGCGAATTTTCATCAATAATGAACTGATCGTTTAGTAGGAAATCTTTCATTTCCTCGAACAAAACACAAACGATCTTACGTATTTGTTTACGTTGACGCATTAAAATGCGTTTACGCAAACTACGGCAACGTCGTGCATGCACTTGACGAGCGACACGTTTCAAACGTTGCTCCTCTTCCATATACTCAAGAGCCTTATCCAATGACACTGCTTCTATGGTCCCTTGAGGCTTTTCAACAAGTTGTTCCTTTAAGGCTTTGCGATTACGTGCCGGCAATACATCTAGAAATTTTGCCAATATCTCCTTGACGCGTAACTTGGGCGCTTGGGCCAATCGTTCAACACGTGCCGTACATGCTGGCATGGTTATACGCTGGTAGATATACAATGGCGGTGGGTGACGTTTTGTCTCGGCCATTACATCTTTTTTTGGCGTTGCCAAAAAGCATAAATGCTCCTCTTTGGTTAGAACATCACGATCGATAATAATCTGTCCGGTGTGCTGACAACGGGCATGTTGACTGGGAACATATTGCGAGCAAACGCATTTGAAACGATACGAATGCAATTGTTTCATAGGCTTAGTCTTCACCAAGGGTCTGATAGGCTTACATTTGGTATCGCGAACTTGTAACATACCCAAACGGGCATTCAGCTCATCAGCTACAGTTGGACCTCCCTTGTCTTCTTCCTCTTTTTTTTGCTTAACCAAAGGGATATTATAGAAATTTAAAGTCTGTTTGGCAGCCATCGCGAATTTGTTTGAGTATATTTTTTGAAAACCAAAAGTATAAGAAATTAAACAACAATTTACACTCACTACACTGAATTTATTTATTAAAACAAAACAGAAAAAAAAACATCAATCCACTCCAAGCAAGTGAATTTTATGAATATGTTTATACTGAATAGAAAATTCTAATTTGAAATTGACATCTGGAGAATGAGAGAATGGTGATGATAAAATGATGTGATTACTATGATTTATTTTTGATTTTCTATTGTTGTTTCCTTTTGTAGATCCAAAATTAACTTTGGAACGTTATGCCTGTCATTTGTATACAGAAGTTCTACGCAAATTGCCGGCTGTTGTTCGTAAATGGTGGAACACAAGTCCATCAAGACAAAAGAATTTCGTTGACAATCTGACAACACATTATGTCTCATCATTGATTTGTAATGAAGAGTTGAAAGCCATTGCCAATCGTAAGGAAAAACATGAAAATATGCAGGTGAGTGAAAGTGGAGTAGAGTTGAGTGAGCACATTGTAGAGTGAAATTTCACTTCCTGACTTAAAATCTGTTCAAAAAAAAACAAAGGAAAATCTATTTTGGTAAATCTTATTGCTAAGAATAATATAAATATAACTTACGTTTCTTTATATCTCACATCTACGTTCATGCGACGTATAAATAAATATATAATGACGATTAACAGCATTAAGATAACCAAAATGCGATAGAATTCTAGAATTGTCATATTTGCTTGCTGATACTTATGTATTTGAATTATTTTATTGTAAACTATATTGAGTGACAACTTAAGTGATGTGATGATGATTAAAAAAAAAAACTGCCTGCTTTTATTCTACACAGAGAGAACAAACATAGTGCTTGAATCATATAGTGTTGAAAATCCCTCAAGCACAATATTCTCGGTACAGAAAATTTTGAATTTGGTCTCAAAACAAATTGAAACAACCAAAAATGAGAACGAAATGTCCTTGTATTAAGACCAAAATACTCAAACTGAAACCATTTTCGTCTTGAAGCAGATTCAAATTTTCTTAATTTTTCGACAACTTCCTCTATCAAAGAAGTTTTATGAAGGATTATGTTTTATATTAAATACTTAGTTTGTTGTCCTCCTTGGACTACATGCTGATCTATGATCTTAGCCATGAGGTAAAGACTAGGAACATCAAAGTTCCAATGGAATTGGAATTGCATGCAATATAATTGGTTCTATAGCCTTGCATAAATGCATTTTCCAGCAAACATTTCCAAATGCATTCGAAAATTCAATTCATTTGGTTCCGAAAAAAAAACCAAGCAAATGAAACGAATGGAATGTATTTCATATGCACTTGGTTCATTTGAAAAAGTAAATGTAAATGAAATAAGTGAAATGAAATGCCTCGCACTCGGTTCACTTGCTTTATTTCCAAGTACTTGGAAGTAATCATTTGTAAACTCAGCATGAGTGAAGGAGGAAAAAAAAGGGAACACAAAGAAGTGCATGCGAAAGACACAGTTTATGTTGTTATTTACGGCTAACTTCGTGTATCTTCGTGCTCAAGACGAAGAGTCAACGTTCAGCGTTATCATTAGCTGAACAACAACTTCCAAGTATTTGGAACTTTTGCATTTGTTCATTTGATTTGAAAATCGGTTCATTTGCATTTGAAACATTTGCTTCTCTGCGCAAGTACTTTGTATTTCCAATGTCTGCACGAAACTCTAATCTATTTGTCGACCAAGTATTTCATATTTGCTTTGCTCATAACGAACCAAATGACTTGATTGTCGTTTCAAATGCATTCGTGCATAACTCTAATTGATACCAATTGTATTTGCGCACTCTCTAGTTTAAATATTTTTAGTTAAATTCAAATGAGTTGGTTGAGAATTATAATATATTCAACGAAAAATTATGCAATTATTATTGCCGAACAAAAGGAAAATCAGAATGAGAACAAAGCGGTAGCGCTTGCCAATTGTTTAATTTTTTTTTAGCCACAGCCGCAGGATAACCATGAATGTTGTCAATTCAAGTTGTTTTGTTCTCGGTCTGAGTTTCAGTGGTTTCTCTCTACTATATTCCTTTTTTTCTTCCTTTCATCTTTTCTAGGTTACAGTGCATAATTCAACTCGTGAAGTACTCGCTGTTTATTCCATTGATGAGGCGCGCATGGAACTTGTCATAACTTTAGCACAAAACTATCCTTTGGGTGCTGTTAAAGTTGAATGTGGGAAACAAATCGGTGGCCGTGCCTCTTCACGTAATGTTGGCATGCAATTGACCATATTTTTGACACATCAGGTTTGTTTTTTTCATTTACAAGTTGATGATTTCTTTGGTTATAATTTCATTTTATTTATATTATATTATAGAATGGCACCATATTTGATGGTCTGACATTGTGGAAGAATAATCTGGATAAGAAATTTGAAGGAGTTGAGGAATGTTATGTTTGCTATACTGTTATACATCAAGACACATGTCAATTACCAAAATTGACTTGTAAGACATGTCGAAAGAAATTCCATGGTCCTTGTTTGGTGAGTTGAATTATTTAAATCTAAATTTAATTATTTATTTCATTTTTATTAATGTGAAAACATTTTTAAAAATGGTTCGATAGTCATGTCAAAATGTAACGCAGCGTTACACCTAAACCCCTTTGGTGTAGGCAATTGTTTTTAATATATCTCGTAACTCAAAAGTCGTAGCTTCAAGTAATTTATATATTCTGAAAATATAGGAATGTACGTTACCTTTAAAAGTGTTTTTGTCATTGCGCGCTTACGTCATCAAGGGGTTAAAGGGGTGTTAAAAATGATGAAAAAATTATAATCTTTTATTTACCTAAAAATTAATTTTGATTTTTACAGTAAATAGTTTCTTTTAATTGAACTTTGCAACTGAAGTAGATTAAGTAATTTAGTTATTATTAAGGGCCTTTTACATGGTCATACTCAGTCCAAGTGTCTGTTATCGCTTTTAACCGATAAAATGCTTATTCTTAGACGATCAGTCCAATTTTTAGTATTCGTTTCAGTTCTTTGACCAACACTGACCACTGTTTGTTTACATATATATTCCATAAACACCGAAATTTTGTATATACATATATGTATCAAAAAAACTCAAAAATAAAATCGTGGCTCCACGGAGCTGCAATAATTTTTGCAACGCAACCGCGCTGGTTGGATGTACATGTTAAATTATTATTTTTTTATTTATGGATTTTTTTATCGAAATGGACAGACAAATATGTTTGGGCATCATTTCATTTAATTTTTGTTATCGGTTCGGATTTCGGACCGTGTAAAAGGCGCTTAATGCATGAAGGGGAAAAAAGATGTCGAAATAATACAAAAAGAACAATTTTTGACGAAAAGGAGAATTTTTAAAAAATAATTGGGGATTAATTTTTGGATTGGACAAAACAACTTTGCTTTCGATTGATCTCACCGTGTAAAATACCCTTAAGATACATTTTGTGATTAAGGGGAAAAATGTTTAGAATGAAATAATTATTTAATTCTTCAACTAATTTAATATTTATCTATTTTCAGTACAAATGGTTTACAACAAGCAATAAATCAACTTGTCCCATCTGCCGTAATGTCTTTTAGAACACTGAAACATTGAATGTCAAATATTGATAAAACAAACGAAACCTGGAACTTTATTTTTACATGAGTAAAATGAAGAAACAAAATTTATTTCATCCACCAATCAATCATTATAAAATAAATAGCAAATAATTTATTTTATAATTTAATTTAATGATTTTTCAATAATATGTACAATACTAAATAAATTCATTAAAAATTTGTTCGAAAAGAATTCAATCTGCTGTTAAATGTGATATACTTACTATGTATATATTGTATAATACAGTAAAATAGATAATGATTTTGATTTTGATTTTGGGATATATAAGTAAGGGGATAATTAAATGAAATCAGCATAGAAATGAATAATATAAATAAATTTTATTTCTCAAGAAATAATTTTCTTTTCTTTTAAAGAAACTTAAGGTTAATAAAGATTTTATTAATGTTTGGTTTGTACAACCTATAATTTATTCCAGATAGATTACTCGTTGAAGTAAATTAATGTAAAATAAAATAATGAGTTCCAAGTCAAAAAAAGGACACAATTAAATATTTTAATTTGAACATTTATTCAACAAAAGTTTTATAAGTATATACAGCAACATCATAAAATAAATCTATAGCACGCTTAGCCATCGCCTTCTGATGAGGCGATAAATGCATGATGCCACAGTTTTCATTGCTTTCAGCATATCTCTTATTGAATCGGAAGATTGTTGTATACATCGTCTTGCTGTAATAAACAATGGAACTTCATAAACTTGTCAGTAGTTAGCTCCTGACTGTGCTGTTTTACAAGCTTATGGATACCAATATTATTTTCTTTCAGTCCCATCTTATTAGCCAAAATTTTAATTCATCGATCACTGGCTCCATTGACACTCCATCAAGTCCAATCAATTTCATAGGCTGAATAAATAGTCACTGCATTGAGTCAATTCAAGTCATAGCTCTCTGGCTTTATTCAGGAAGATGTGAGAGTTTTCTTGGTTACACCTTTTCATGTCTTTTCGATAATTTTGGAACAGGCAACAATGTGGAAATGACTTTTCCAAAACTCTTTAAAAGTGAGATTGGTTTCTTCAGTCATATCAAAACAATCCTGCAAATAGTCTATAGTGTGAAGCTTCTTAAATCTAAAAACAATCTGCCGGTGCATAGGTTAAAGTAATGGAGTTATGTTGAGGAGGAGGAGGTGAATTATAAATATGTAATTTCTTTAAAGATTAAATAAATATTTTACTATTTTCGATACACGTATAACTTGAAGAGTAAAATATAATTAGGGGATTCACAAAAAATTAAAATCAAAAGAAGAATCAGTTGATGGTAAGGAGAGTTACCTAGATTGGGATGAGTTTCTTTATCATCCATGTGACGAATAGGTAAATGAATGATTTCCTGCTCAAAATATTTGGAGGCCTTAATATAGGTATTAGTATGAGGCCTCGTGAATTCCCTATAGCGAATGCATTACAAATGAGAGAATGTTGTCTAAACAATAAATTTTTGGACTGAGGAGTTTTTTTTTATTTAATTTGATCCAGACAGGTAAAGGATTTATAAATTTAGTTTTTGAAAAATATTAGTTAAGACAATTTTATGCAAGTTAGTTCCTTAGATCCTTCTAAATGAAGTTTTTGTATGCATATTTAAGGTATTACTATTATTAAATTTTTGAAGGGGGGTAGATATGTCAAATACCCTTTGACATTTGATGTCAGTGGAATTAAAATAAAATTAGGAAATTTTAATAAGGTAATATTCTTACAATAAATTGTCTATAGAATTGTGTTTTATAGACAAGAAAAGTATTCCATATGGGGATAAGCTTTTGTGATGCAAGGAATGAACTCAATTTTAAGTTTGATTTTTATTGAAATGCAGTTCCTATTATATTTGCACTCTATGTATCATCCTTCAGGGCATCTCTTCTTCTCTCTAGAATTTTAAATGTTCAAGGAAAATTAAAGTAAAGAGAAATCTTAAGCAGAACAACGCAATGGAGAATAAGTACAAAATACTATTGTATTTGGGTTCAGAATGCTATTGAACTGAATTCCTTTGTAAACTAGGTAAATGTCATGTGAAATAATCCCACTTCATCGAAATTCACACACTGCACAACAACAAAAACAGCACGTGCTTCTTGCTCAAGAGGAGGTCGCCTTCTGCCTGGCGCCTACTGCCGGAAAGAGCATAAATGAAATAAGATTCTGCGCAGTAAACACGCATTGAATAGAATGCATTTACCACACGAAGTTTTGTGGCTTACTCACGATATGAGTAGTTTGCAGTTGACGCTCAACATTTGTTCAAGGATGTTCGCTAACATTTGAGTTTATAATACGGACGGAATCTTGAAATTGCATATAAAAACAACAAGAGAAGAAAAAACTATTAATTTCAATCGAATATTCAGGATTTTCAAAAATAGTAAAGCAAATAAAGGAACGGAGAAAGATGATGATGTCATCATCATCATCATCGTGTAAGTGAACATTGACTAGATTATGACGGATGCTTGCCCAAAAGTTGGTCAACGTGTACATATCAGTGGAAAAAATCTTAAAGGGCGTGTTGCATATGTGGGCTTTACAAGTTTTGCATCCGGCAAATGGGTGGGGGTCGTGCTTGACGATGACCGGGGTAAGAATAATGGAACCATTCGCGGTACAAGTTACTTTAAATGTGCGCCGAGGCATGGTATCTTTGTACGACCAACGCAGCTGGTAATTATAATGACGGAGCAAGTGACAACAATAGTAAAGAGCAAAGGCGAATCATCTGCATTGGCCAAAGTGAAGGCAATTGCTGCGCGAAAGGAAGAAGAGAAAGAAATGAACAAAGATGAAAATCGTAGAATTAAAGCAGCAGCAAATGTGATGGCAATAGCAGACAGCATAAAAGAAGCTGGAAATGAAGAGGACATTGACAAAGATGACGATGATGATGATGAAGATGATGAAGACGTTGCAGGCAGTAAGTCATCATGTGTGGAATCAGTAGGTGGCTCTAACGCAATCAAAGAAAGTGAAGCAACAACAACTGCATCAACTATAACTAAAATGATATCGACATCAGAAGAAACTGTTAAAGGTATTGCAACAATATCGAATGTATCGACGACAACAACAACAACATCACCAACAACAACTCCGGCTAAGCTACCTTCAAAAATGCCATCAGCCATGACAATGACATTCACTAAAATGAGTCCTCCAATGACAACAACAACAACAACAACAATGCGTTCAACGTCATCAACACAGCTAAGACCAACCAGAATCAGTCAACCCAAACCCACTACAACCCATCAATTGGCTTTAGCTGTGCCCTTTGCACTTGCACCAAAACGCAGCAAAACCAGCATGAGTCCTACGGCTTCTTTTTGTTGCGGCAATCGTTCTTCCTTCGTTGAAACTGGCTTCTTAGAAATCTTACGTCCGCAATTTACACCCGGACATCCCTTGCGTACGCCTGTCACTGCTTCACCACCAGCAGCAGTGCCGTCATCACCATCAGTTGACATTAGTGAATTGCAACAGCTTCGTGGTGAATTGGAATTATTGCGTACTCAACGTACCGAGGATAAGCGGAAACTTCATGATTTGGAGAAATTACGCATACAAAATGATCATCTGTTGGAATTCAAAACAAGAATTATGTCACAGCATGGCTTACTGCAACGTGAACTGCAGCGAAGTCGACAGGAATTACGTGAATCGCACGATGTGGCAGCTAAATATAAACGTGAATTGGATGATATTGGGGAAAGCATTGAATTGTTAACATTGGATAAAGAAATGGCTGAAGAACGGGCTGAAACTCTACAAATGGAGTTGGAATTGGCGCAGGAACGTAATGATGAATTGAATTTGGATGTGGAAATACTAAGAGCTGAAAGTGAGGGCAAACATGGTGCTGACCAAGATGGAAATATATTGAAAAATGAGAGTTTATACAATGCCGGCGATATTATACGTTTGGAGCAATATAATAAACGTTTACGTGATACTGTTATACGTTTGCGTGATACACTGGCTCAAGAGAAACAGGAACTACTGAAGGCGAATAAAGAACTGGAGACGAAATATTCAGAAATATCCGAATTGAAAAAGATTAAAGAGACTTTGACCAAACGTCTGGATAATATGGAGTTGCATATAAATGATCTAAATGAACAAGTAGATGCAGCTTTGGGTGCAGAATCAATGGTAACATCTTTAGCTGAACTTAAGTTGGATTTAGAGGAACGCGTAAAGTTGCTTGAAGAGGAGGTAAAAGAACTAGAAGCTTTAGAAGAGATACACGAACAATTACTCGAAAGCAATCAAGATTTGGAAAGTGATTTGCGTGAGGAAATTGAAAAACTTAGTGCTAGTAACAAGATACTAGAGAAAGAAAAGGATGCAGCACAAGAAAATGTCTATGATCGTGAAGTTACCATACAGAAATTTAGGGAACTTGTGCGTAATCTTAATGAACAGTTGCAATTGAAAGATTCGGCGGCAGCCTTCTCGATTGAGGATTTCAGTAGCACAAATTCGGATGCACAAAGTAATGACTTCCAACATGTCTTTAGTAGCACAAAAGCCTATTCTCGTGCCATAGAACAACAATTGAAATCGGTGGAACTGAAGCTGCAACGCAAACATATTGAATATCTTATGGCATTCGTGCCTGAAGATTTCATGTTGCGTGGTGGTGAGCATGATGTGCTCCTGGTGTTGTTACTACTGCAACGCATTAGTGAGAAAGTAGACATTATAAGTGGTGCCATTAATGAAAAGTTTCCAACAGCCTGTGAATTTGGTAAGTTCTATTTCTATTGATATAGAAAATCATATCCAAAATTATTAATTTTCAGGACGTGATGCGATTTTCGAGGGTTATGCCGTACAACGATTTGGCTTCCGAGCCAAATGCACCTTCTTATTGAAGACACTCAAATTGGCTCTACAGCAAATGCTGCATGGTCTGGACCACAGTGATTACGAAGTATGCATCCATGCCGCCATTTATCGTACTGATTTAGAAGCCCAGGAACAGCATATCGATGAATTTCTGCGTTTGCTCAAGGCTGGACTACTCGATGAGCATACACCCTGCGATAGTTTAGAGCGTTTGGTTAACTACATGAATAGTCTTCTAAAGAATCTTCTATCGCCTCAGGTTTTGGTAGAACTCCTCGATGAGCAACAACTATATAATACCTTGCTTGAGGTTTATGAATCAGGCTTAGATTGTGTCAATACAAATGCTGGTCTCTTGCATACAATCATTCAACTTGGTGATGAGCACACCGAATCATTCCAAAGTATGCAATTCCTTATGGATAATAGTTGCAGTTTCAAGCAAAAACTAAAGAAACTACAACGACGCCTTACAGGCGATAACTCTGCCTGGACGGGCATGCAGTGCGCCCGCTACCAGAACATACAAGAATCCAATGAAGCACTAAGCATCCTTATCAATATACTGGCAACTACAGCAAAAGAAGCCACCAAAGATAACATGGCCATAGCACACGAAAAACTATGGCGTTTACTTGCTGTGAATTATAGTAAATATGTACACAGTATGGGAGGGGAACCAGCAGCAGCAGAACAGCAGAATGCCGCATCTTTTGGCCAGCAATGCATGCAAATGTTGGAGGCACAAATGGACCAACTTAATGAATTGATTGATGGCCAGGAACACATGCGTATCCATGCCAATGTACACACAGTATGCGTGCGTCATGCTACAACTAATACGTTACTCCAGCGAGCTGCCCAAGTGCGCCAGCACTACGAGGATGTCAAGACACTGGAACAGTGCAACAATGAACGTGAAAAAGAAATAAAAAGCCTAAAGTATGCAGCGAAGATGAAGCAACAGGACTATTCTGAGTTACAGATACGCAAGGAAATGGCAGATAAACAACTCTCAAAATTTACCCACGATCAAATGCAAATGCTTGGCCAATTGGCAAATGGTGTGGAACTGCTAGAGCAAATGATGCTCACCAAGGAGGCAACATTCATAAATGCGCTAAATGATTTCAATGATAAATTGCAAAATCTGGAGAAGACTCAACAAACGTGGCAAGAACACTTGGTCAATGCCAATGTCAGTGCCACCACAACATCAGTGGCTTCCAATCGTGAATTGCTATTGTTGCATGCCGCTTTGCGATCAGAACGCCATCAGAGTGCAACTAATCAAACGAATAATCTTAAATTGCAGTTTCATAATCTTGAACCAATTTTTGTGCCACCACAACGTGACTCGGCTGGTAACCATGATAACCAAGTGCGACAACTGGAACGTGATTTACAAGATTTAAAACGAGCTTGGCTATTGTCACATATAACACTCAGTGACGACTCTGAAGTAACTACTAGGAATCGTCGAGCTATTGAGGCACGCAGCAGCGAAGTACTTCGACATATCTGCGAAACATATTGCGCAACGAAGCCACATCGAGCTGCTCATACGCATTTTGGATTTTTCGTATCCAATGAATTAAGGCAAGCATTATTTTTAAATTAATTATAAATTATTATGTGATTTATATACTACTACTTATATATATAAAAAAATTATTCAAAAACAAAGTAGATAATTTGATTGTTTGGTTGATATTGTAAACAAAAGAATAAAGATATTATAGCTAAATAATATTTTGTATTAAAAGTTATTAAATAGGATAAGGATATGACACCACAGTTTCCATAAACCGGGATTGGTGAAATCTTGGTTCAAATGAAATTATTCCCAGGCACAGAGTTGGAATAAGAATGTCTTCAAATTTCTGTGGACAATATCACATAAGGAAGTATCCTATCCTATATGGAACAAACAAGGAAGAAATTTTTGTAGAGTGAAGCAAAATCTTACTTGAAATCACTCAGAAATTGATAGAATCAATTCCAAAAACGCAATGAATGTTGTAATTAAAGCCCAGTAAGAAGTACTATAATTATTAAAAAATACTTAAAATTAATTTCTAAACAACTAGTAGGTGTATAAAATATGATATGAACAAAGGAGTCTTTTAATTTTTGGAGGCCATAACCAAATAGAATAAAATTTCGGGGAACCTAATCTCAAGCAAATGATTGATACATTGCATGAATTTAAGATTAAGTATATCTTAGAGTAAAACACTACTCGGTTTTTTGCAATTTAATAGGCTACATATGGAACAATTTGGTTTGTGTTCGGGGCCCCAGGCATTCTCTTAAGTTATCCGTATGCAAAGATGCCTATGACTTTGACGTGTGTTTCTACTATTTATTCGCTTAAAATTGCACAGTCATATACTAATTCATAATACCCAATTATCCAGTTTAGTTGTTGTTCTTCTATCGTTCGAAGCCATAAATCAATGGGAGTCAAATGGATTGGTTTATTAGGATAGTTAAAGAAGGTGCAGTTTCAACTGTTCCCCGATTTTGTTCATCACTACGCAACTTATAGCGACTACTGTAAAAAGTGTCGCCTTTAAAAAAGACTGTGTCATCCATATCTCGTCTGATTACGCCTAGGGGAACAACGTTCGTAATAGTGTTGTAATTGGGGTTTGCACTCATGAGTAAGACTAGTGAATTTTTTTTTGAAATGAGATTTTTATGTTGGCGAATCGATAAAACTTTTGCTTCCTGGTTGAGATGGTCAATACTAGTTATGTGGAATCAACCAGGGTGTTGTCTTGACTGATTTGCCGATGTTCCCATTGAGTGGCCATGGGAAAAGAGTCCAAACAGGAACGGCATAGTTAAGGATGGAGGAACGTCGAATTGCCTTATGGGTATCCAATGTGGTAGTGTATTATATTGCTTTCAAATGCCTATGGACGGTTTCAGCTGGAACTTCCTCGCCATACTTTTTATAGTCACATGCTTGTCTTCGTTAATGATTTTTTTGACATGGATTTGTAGCCAAAAAATAAATATAAATCATAGCCTCGTAACCTTATATTTTTTCATTATTTCTTTATAAATTTTGCATTATAATTTTTTATATATTCAAAAGTTTTAATTTTATATCATTTAATATAAGCTGTGAACCACTGTAACAATAAATTGCATTCCAATTCTAAGAAAGTTTACCAACACTGCTTACATGAGCCCGCGAGTACTACTATGCATTTACTAACACTAATCAGTCAGCTGCTTCTTGGAGTGAAGCTAAATTCTTAGTTTGTATTATTTAATTTTATAAAGTCATTTTAAATTTAATTTAATTAATATAAAGCACAATGAATACATACATTAATATAAATAAAGAGTGAATAATATTGTGGCAAGTATTTTATATTAAAAATATATTTATTATAAGAGAGAAACAAGAGTGAAATCATAAGCAAGCAGCGCGCACTTGTTTATTTATCGTTGTGACGTCATGCGCCAGTAAATTGTTTGCATAAATTAAGCAAACAACAACCAAAACAATAAAAAAGTAGAAGCTTTATTGCATACCAAAGTGTCAAATACAATAATAAATGTGACATATATTTTAAAGATCTATATACTATATGTGTATATACTTGTTATAAATATTATTTAACATCAGTTCTAAATTTATAGCTACTACATGAGCCTCTTATCCCCCTCAGCCCACAACATAGAATTTGGTTGTCTAAGAAAATTGCCGTTAAAATTTGTATGCTGCTCTCACGCTCTCTTTCTTTACATATGTTTCTCTTTGTGTGTCTGTTGTCTCTCTGCACAAACGAATCTAATTGAATATTTTTGTTTTTCATTAATTTCAGACTCACTCAAGCAACTTTCGTAAAGCCAAAGTATATCGTGTCTAAAAAGCAGCAGCAACACCATCATCATAGAGGCGCTCAATATTCTTTTGCAGACTGAAACACACGCACATACTATTCTCTCAATCATTTAATATCTTCTCTACTTTGTGACGACCATCGTGCATTTTTCCTCACGCATTTAAGATTTCTTACTTTAAAAAAAAAAGAGACCAACGTTGGAACAAAAATTGACTAGGGCAACACAGTCAGTGGCAAGCATTGTTAGCGGCAGGTGGTGACCTATCCAAGAACGTACATATAGTGTAAAGTGTGTGTCTGGTATCGTGTCGTTGACTGGGTTTAACGCCACAACTCATTCACATCTTACATAATTCCACAAGTGCATTGATTTTTCCACTAAGGAAACCATCATAATCACCATCGATACCTTGGATATCTCTTGGATTGTATAATACTTCCTAATTAAAAACCACCATACTACATACCAAATATATAAATCTAGAAATTATCATAAGAAGATGGCACGTCCCGTAGGTGATACACATGTAAGTTACGAAACAAATATGCATTTATTAATACACATTTTTTATATTCTCATTAATAATTTCATTCAATTCTCTCATTCCTAAGCATGATGAGTCTTTTAAATGTTTTCGTTTGTTCGTTCATTCTATTCTTTCATCTTGATTTCATAATTATAATTTATTTAAAACAGAATATTGTATTGTATTGTGTTGTGTTTGTTCATGGTCTATTGCTCTTGGCCTAAATCTTAAATATTTGATATTACTTATGTATTTGAGTAGTTTTTGGCTTTCAAACACAAAAATATTGTTTATATTATTAAAGAATTTTCAAAGATTTTAATTGCATTGATTTTCATAATTTTTGTTCATATTTTTATAATCAATTTTTTCTTAATGATATCATTTTGCTATGATTAGCAGCGCTCACACGTCAAATGAACAAATGAATATATTTTATACGACGTAATAAAGAATACAAAATATTCATAACGCCGAAACCGGTTCTCTTAGTACAAATAGACAATTTTGATAAGCGTAATTATTCGCATGTTTTTTTATTTATTAAAGTCTACTTTAATACAAAATTTATAAGACAGAGAAATTGTTTGTTTTGGTTTTATAGTAAAACACAAGTAAAAAATGAAAATGATGTTCCAAAAATTTAAAAAAAATATTAAAGATCTATTGCAATCGATTTTGATTAGAGGTTTCTTAGGTTCATAGAATGTGATTCCATTTTGGATGGATTTCTTTGAATATTCATTCAAAATATTTAAAGAATTATAAATGTGATTTCAATCTTTAAAACCAGGAATTCTTTTTTCAACTTCGATTCTGTATGTATCTTTATAAATCAACACAAGTTTAGAAATTTAATCTGTCTTCTTTCGCTATTGATTAATCGATTGATCTATATATTCTGGTTATAAAATCCAGAAATTTTATTCCATCTTGTAACTATAAGTCATTTAATCCGCCGATAGTCTTTCCATGAAGAAATTTAAACAAAAAAGTGAATCCAAATTGATTTTCCTTTATCAATCAATCCATAGATTTCAGTCTCTAATTATAGATATTCTAAGTGTTTGTATTGTCATATATCTTTCTTTATTGATTAATCAGTCCATATATTTTATTTTAGATCATAACTTCTGAATTTTTATTCTAAAGACTGATAACTTTCCTATTAATCAATAGACGTTGGCCTTAAATTCCATATACGCAATTCTAAGGACAGATTCTGAATTATTATATAACTTTATCATTTCAATATAAAATTTTTAGAACTTCTATCTGTCTGTATTCCTTATTGTTTAATGAATCTATAAGTTTTGGTACATAAATACAGAAATTTTATTGTATAACTGATAACTTTCTTGTAAATCAATAAAGCAATCCATAGACTCCTCTGACCTTAAATTCCAGACATGCAATTCTAAGGAAAGATTCGGAATAAGTATATCTTTATCATTTCAACAAAAGACAGTTTCTATATTGGGTTTCATTATCAATCAATCCATAGATTTTAGACTTTTTTTCTGTCTGTATTGCCAGTTAATTGATTAATCAATCTATATGTTTTGGTCCATAAATTCAGAAATTTTATTCTAAAAACTGATAAATTTCTTATTTCGGTCATAATCTTATTGCTATAAACATTTCCTACGTTCTTCATCCAGTGACCAAACCAAAACATCATATAAATATTATTCACCCTCTATTACTGTTATTAGTTAGTGTTAAAAGACATGTACTTATGTAAATTTCTTTATTGATTAATTAATGTAAATTATATTCTGGTTCTTATAAATTCAGAACTTTTATTCTAAAGACTGATGAATATCATATCTATCAATTAATACGTATATCAATTCTAAATTGATTTTTAATATCACTAGTCTTAAAATCCAGAAACTCTTTCTAAAAACTTTATTGATATAAAAGTTTCCTAAATTATTCATCCAATGTCACTGAAATATCAATTATGTATGTTCATATGTCAAATGTATTTTGAATGAGTGTTTGTTCTATCGTCTCAATTAAACATTGTTCCTAAAGTTTTATTTCATTTATCGATTTTCTTCTTATTATATAAAATTAAATTATGTTTTTAATCAAATCGATAACCCATAAATGTCATTCTACTACTACTTTTTAACTGTCATTTTTTGTATGCCTTGCAGTGTGTGTGTGTGTGTCAGTGCTTTTATTGTTAATGACAGTGAAATTGTAGCAGAGAAATCAGCTGTTACTAGTACAAAAATAACATTTTTAGCTCCAACAATTACATACAAGCTTGCTCTCTTGGGTACTCACAATCTTCAATCAACAATCTCTCTGCTTGTGATACACCAATAAAAACCTGTTTAACTTATCTTTCTTAACACAAGCTTTCTCTCCATATCACTAACTCACTCACTCAATGGTGGAGCTCTCTTTTTTGCATATGATTGTTATTATTATTATTATTACAAAACACCGACCGCATGCTGCACTCGCTCACTTTTTGCTCTCCTTTATCTGACATTGATGACGAGATGGCATAGTGTGGCGGCTAAGGTTTACTTGTTTTAATACTCCAACAAGCGTTCAATTTGTATACTGACACGCTGTTGGTTCACTTTAGTTTGTCTCAGTTTGCAGTGCGTGTTGCGCGTGTGTAAATTTTTTGTGCTTAAATAAAATTTAATAATAATAAAAAGAGAAATATAATATTATAAAAATTCAATATATTTAACATCAATCAATATGGTGGAGTTAGATGTAAGTTGATTTTGTTATGATTTAATTTACTTCTAAGGTCCTAATAAAGGATCATGGTAATCATTTTTCCAACATAACATAACCATATTTCTATTATAAGGGTTTTTTATATTAGAGAGAGTAAAGCTTTTTTTTTTCGTTAGTACACAATGTAGTTGTGACGTCATTAATAATCTCTCTGTATATTTTGAAGTTTATGAAATTTGTTTCAATTAAGAAGGTCAAGGTATAAAGTTTGTGTAAGTCTAATCACTGTGACATTTCAGTAGTCAAACGTCTTATACGTATTTCTTTATCTTACACTATAAAGATAACAAGCTTTTAATATTTTTTCTATATGAAGACGAAGACTTGAAACCAATAAAGTGCTAAATGCTGCTTATCAAATCACGAGATTTATATACATAAAAGCATTTAGAATTTACTTATATGAAATAGTTTTCCATATGTCTCATATTTATTACTCTCATGAAATTATTAGTTGATTTCTAATTAAATTTATCATTACATATAATAAACTATTATACATACAGTAATAAAATACATATTATTGATGAGACTTGCCCGCCTATTCTGATTTCAATATATTTACGTATTAATGGAAAATTTCTTTGATGCAAACAGAGACAGACACGCAGTCATAGAGAGACTGACAGTCATTAATAGGTAGATAGATTCCGATAGTGAATCTGTATATAGGCATATATTTTATATTAATAAAATTAATTAATTATTTATGAGTATTTAATAATTGCGTCTAAAATTATTCCATATTCCATTTGCCCTAAGTTGTCTATCAAAATCTCTTTACTATCGACAGAATCTAGTTTTCTTTTTAGACAGAGATAGACATGGGAATCTTGTGAGTTCATTCATGAATGTCGTGCGTTGATTCAATATTGACTGACTGAATTGAATAATAATACTTATTCAATTTCAAGATAAGAAAATCTAAACAGTTTCTAAGCCAACTTAAAGGTGACATCACAGCTTCACAGTATTTTTTTGTTGTCATAGCTTATGTTAGGTTAAGTTAATTTTGGCATGTTTCTAACCAACCAGTAGAGGTCAGTTTTAGGTCGTCATCAATGGGAGACAAAGGAAAACTTTAATATGAATGGAATTCTATTTTCCATATAATCTTATATTTATATTTAACCATACATTACTTTATATACTCTATTGCATACTTATATGAAATATTTTTATGTTGCTTATCTATTTCTATTGTTCAGATTATACCAATTGCTGTTGGCGTGGTAGCTGTTGTTATCGGTGCTGTTATTTTGCATTATTTTATTAATAAGAAGACAACCCGTCCACGTCGTGAACCCAATCGGACAGCTCGCCTTCGTACATTAGTTGATCCCAATGATAAATATCAATTGCCACTTGTTGAAAAAGAAGTACTTAGTCATGATACACGACGTTTTCGTTTCGGTTTACCATCAAATCAACATATATTGGGTTTACCTGTGGGCCAACACATACATCTGATAGCAACAATCGAGAATGAATTAGTTATACGTCCATATACACCAATTTCATCGGACGATGATGTCGGTTATGTTGATTTGGTTGTCAAAGTCTATTTTAAGGATTCACATCCGAAATTCCCTGCTGGTGGTAAAATGACTCAACATCTGGAGAATATGCAAATTGGTGATAAGATTTCGTTCCGTGGTCCATCTGGTCGTTTGCAATATCTCGGTAGTGGTTCATTCTCTGTTAAGAAATTACGTAAGGATCCACCAAAGAATGTTTTGGCAAAACGTGTCAATATGATTGCTGGCGGTACTGGCATTACGCCCATGTTGCAATTAGTACGTGAGGTCTTGAAACGCAATGAAAAGGATAAGACTGAATTGGCATTGTTATTTGCCAATCAGGTAAATTTATTTGAATATGTTTTAAAGTTTTTTTACTAATATATTTTTCGTTTTTTCAGAGTGAGAAGGATATATTACTACGTCAGGAACTTGATGAATTAGCACAGAAACATCCTGAACAATTCAAAGTTTGGTATACCGTTGACAAAGCTGCTGAAGGTGAGATGCTTAATAATAATATTTTAATTTGTAATGTTATTTGAAATGCTTAAGTTTTCCCCAGTCTTAATTTATTCAAAATATCCTCATCATATCATTCTCCTTTTTTGGTCTATTAGAAAGAAATTAAATTGAATTGTTTAGTCATTCAACTCTTGAATGAATCTTAAGATTGCAAACTTCCTTTACCATTCTAAATAAGAAAACTTTATTCTGTTCCATTGATAACATTTTTCATTAACTTTCCTTATAAGAAATGATTATTTCACCAAAAATCCATAGATTTTAGTTATTCAGAAACTATATTCTAAAGATCGATATACAATATTTTAACTATTCAGTCAATAAATCCATAAACTCTTCATGTTTTAAAAATCCATTATAAAACCAGATTTAGTAAAGCTATATAAATTTCTTAATCAATCAACCCATAGATCCATGTATTCTGATCTTTAAATTTAGGTACTATAATTTGTTGAACAATATCATTCTTACCAATCCATAGACTCTGGCTAACTAATCAATCCACATAGATTCTAGTTTTTTTTAAACCAGAAATTCCATTCTATATGCAAATACTATTTTGTTCCATAAAATTTCTTCCTTCCTAAGCTATACTATTTTTACACATACATATGTATGGCGAAACTATCTTCTTGCATTGATTTCTATCTAAAGGAATGAATACTTTGACATGATCTTTATCATATTATTATTCGAAGATATTTGATATCATATTATTAGCGCTCCTGGCTTTGCATGGGAATAATAGAAAGACTGATATTTATTTTATTTTGTTGATGAGTCACAATTCATAAAGTGATGTTTGACAAAGACTACTCTTTCACTCTCCAAACTATGCTAGACTTTCCCTAAAAATTTCATCAAAATCGGTCAAACGGCTTCAAAGTTCATAGGCAACAGACATACGTACTACATATATTGTTCTGATTTTATAAATACAGATGCAAAAGTTAAAATGATTCGTCTTTTGATATTGTATCTGCATATTAATGATATACTTATTGGAATTCCATTTAATAAGCCCTAGAATCGATACTATCACCAAGACTTTTTTGTCTTCAAAATCTTAAAATTCTATTCTAAAGACAGATTTTATATTAAAAAATAAATTTCTATATCCATCATTTAATTATTCCATAATGGAATCCAGTCCAATATCAGTATCTGTCTTTAGCCTCGCCAAATTTATATTAAAATTGGCTTTGCACGGGAATAATAGAATGAATAAATATTTTGTTGTGACTCACAATTCAAAAATAGATGTTTGACAAAAACTACTTGATTTTATCCACAAAATTTCTACTGATTCTGTAGGTCGATTTTGATGAAATAAACTTAGACAGACTTACGATTTTATAAATGTTTTCTAATCTTTAAATCCATAAACCCAATTTTGAAATCAGAATCTGTGTTGTTACATTCTTCAGCAATTATCAATCAAGCAATTCAAAGCTAATATTCTAATATTAGATTCTTCTTTGTTTATCAATCATTCAATCTTGTTGCTTTCTTCCTTAATCAAATTATTAGAGACTCTTATAATTTTACACAAGTTGGAACTTTTGTTCTTCAATCTGTATGTGTTGATGTCCTTATATCACGTTTGAATGGAACTTTGTTTTGAATACGATTGCTTCAATATCATAAATCATAGAATGATATTTACATATAAGTTTCAGATCTAAAACTACACTCATACATAAGTGTAAAGGAAGGAGTCTTAGGAAAAGTTTATAAATATTGAAATAAGTAATTTCTCTTAGAAATTTGAATCTTCCTATTAATATCCCAATCTTTATCATTAATTGTTTTGATCTTATTTTTTTATTATTGTATATTTATTGATATATTGAAATATGAAGAAAATATCATCTATTATGTTTTCCAATTTTGTATTCGATCTCTTTCGAAACATGCTGCACTCAAACGGATGCCACGCTCGGCACGTTTTATAGCCTGGTCCTATAATACTGGCTATGTCAATGATGATATGATACGCGAGCATTTATTTCCACCAAACTCTGATACGTTATGTTTACTTTGTGGACCACCGCCAATGGTCAACTATACATGTATACCGGCGCTTGAACGTTTAGGGCATAGTGCCGAAATGCGTTTTAGTTATTAGATGAAGACTAACAACAATAATAATAATAAACAATAACTAGAAGAAATAAATAAAATGAAATGAAAAGAATAGTAAATTTAAATGTTGTTGCTTTTGTGTTGCAAGAAAGGCGCGTGTGGTTCCTTAAAACATAGAGGTACCTACTCATATTTCTTAGATCATATAAATAATATTAGAATATTCTATATAAATTAAATTGTTTTTAAGTATGTGATAAATTTTATTAATATTTTGTTTTTATTGATTGACATTCCTTTCTCTTTCTTATGATTCAAAGGCTGGACCTATAGTGTTGGCTTTATTAGTGATGAAATGATCGCCGCTCATCTCTTCCCCGCCGATGATAATACCATTGTTTTGATGTGTGGCCCACCGCCAATGATTAATTTTGCCTGCAATCCCGCACTGGACAAACTCAATTTCCATCCGGACTCACGTTTTGCTTACTAGATTAACTAGTATCTAGATACTTTTACTTATTTTCATTTTAAATTCTTTCGCACATTTTCACATTGATTATTTCACTTCACTTCACTCCACTTTCTTCTTATTCTCTATTATCTCAAAATTCTTTTTTCGGTTTAAAATTTTCCAAAATTTCTTAAAATTTTTTCTTTCTCATCTACCCATTCGTTGGGATAACGAAATCTTAGGACAATACTATATATCAAAACACCTCTCACAATGACACTAGACTCTTATATACACACACACAAATCATACAAAAAAAAAAAAAAAAAAAAACTAAAAACTAAAAACATCAAAGAAAGAAAAAGTGCATTAAAAATTTTCGTCGTTCTTTAGGATAATAAAAATAAACAAAAATTCAAAAATTACAATATTTTTGTGTAATAAAATAAACAAATAAAAAAACAAAAAAAAAAACAATCTACAATTCTCTACTATTACTATTAAAGTGCAAATATAAAAGTGAAATGTATATTTTAAGGTAATTCCTCTTTTGTATTCGTCATCATCTTCTGCATCATCATCATCATCATTATTTCATGCTCAAGTTCAACTCAATCATTTGATTTGTAATGCAAATCCAATTTTACTCGCAGATTGTTGCGTTGCGTCTTTTATTGTACAATAAATAGTATTTACGTTCTATGTCCATTGACCTCACTTTTTGTATTGAAACAAATTGCTTTGACACTTTGTTTTTTTTTATTATTATTTTCCTTTCGCTCATTTGCTTTGCTTCTCATCATGTAAACTTATTCGATTTCCCATTCATTAAATTCTTTTTTTTTTTTTTTCTATATTTATTTTTACATTTGTTTCTTGTATTTGTTATTCATTCATTTTGTGGGATTCATCGAAGGTTGTTTAGTCAGCCGTTTGTTAAGTTGGTGGATTCTTTTATGCTTCTGTGTCTCGTGTTTGGCAAACGTTCATTTTGCATTTATAAATAAATCTTAAACAAATTCTTTTCAATTTCTGTTCGCTTGTATTTGTTTTATTACGAATTTATAGTATTTAAATTACCATTGCCTATTAAGTGAGTGAGTAGCAGCGGTGTCTTGTGATCTAAAAATAAATAAAAGTGACGTCGAATTGCACAAAAATAGAAATGAAAGTGAATACATAAATCATTAGTTAATACAATAGTAAAGGTTTTTTCAACTTTGAACAAATTAATTAATATAATTGCACCGTGACCACCAGCGGTCTATTGCAATAGACCATGGTAATTTTAGATATTGAGGTTTTTAATTAGTTTGCGATGGAGGACTCTTATAATGGAAAATCTTATCATGGCAATTGCAGGACATTCACAAACTTCCAGTTCACAAAATCAATAGTACTCAGTGTCTGATAGGTCAATTTTCTTTAAATAATATAGTAAATTCCCATGCTTGTGGAGATCACATTTCGTTTAAATCAAAATAAAGTGGACGACGACCTTGGGTAATTTTAGGCAAAATATTTTATGGCTGATAACGAAGGTACAGAATCCTAATATACATTGTTGAGCTCTGGTGGATGTCGTTTTCAATTGATATTTTAACAATTAAGAAATAATATAGAAAAAATAGTACAATAAAATTTCCCCTAACCGGACAAAAAACCTCGGTAGTGGATGGATATACGCAGTACAAATGTATTTTAAGAACAACAATTTTTTTAATTTCTGAGATCATTTAATTATACATATTTTTCTTGTTTATTTAATCGTCTTTGTGGTAAATACTTATTCGATAAAAAAATATCCAAATTGAGGTATGGTCGTTGTATGGTAGATTATATTTTATTTGAACTCTAATGAAATACAAATCAGATCTAAATTTTTTATGTAATAAAGTTATATGCTAAGAAATAAATTTTATTTGATCTCTCCTTGGATACATGGTAAAAATTTAAAACATATTAGCCTAGAAATCAACTTAGTTGAACATACCTAAAATTAGTCATCTAGCTTCTAAGGCTTTCGAGAAGCAGCCTCAAATACAATATAATTTATGTGCTCTTTCTGCTCTTCATGTGTTAAATCTTTAATATCAGGAAAGCTTAACACAAAGGATTTTCACTACATAAAGATCTACAAGTCAGCAGTCAATCATATAAGATCATTAAGTTGTCTACTGGAAAATTGTGTTCCTGTTCATGATTTCTGGAACAAGTCAATTAATTATTCATCATGTTTTTCTTAATATCAATTTTTTTGATTTTATTCACACAAGTTTTAAAAAATATTCGAGGAGTATTTATCAGGTAAGTTTTTGCTTTAACATTTTTTTGCAATATTTTTAAAATATTTATTAGAAAATATTGGTAACTTGTATGCCCTTAAAAATACATATATCTATAGACTAGTTTGGGGAAGAACGCAAACCAGTCACCTTGTCAATGCTAACTAAATAGGGTTTATTGTAACAAATTAATATCATTTTATATAATTTAAATGAAAGGTGAAAAGGTGAGTGTCACACACATTTTGTTATTAGTTAGTAAAGAGGTTTCTCATCAGTTTCCCTGTGGAATCTGAGGTAATACACAGCTTGTTCAAGTAGTACAAATGAAATTAACACAGGGTTTTGTACCTTTGAAAACGTTAACGATTCTCAGGCTACAGCTTTTCGCAAATCATTTATTATCTAATCTCATTGCCAACATCATTAAAAAGATAATATGTAATATTCGAATGCAACTTGCATTGTTGGTCTGACCAAAAAAAAAATACTTGCATGGATACGTGATTCGCTATTAAACTACACTACACGTATAACTTAATGAAAGATGCCATGTAAATACAATGATTGGAATTGGAAAAATTGATTTTTTTTTTTTTTGATAGGTTTGATGATATTGACAGAGAGTAACTTAACTAGGTTAGATAATATACTTACAATACATTCTTAATTTCTAAATTTATGACGTAAATCCGTAGGGTGGTAGGTCTTTTTAACATTCTCGGGAAATCATTCGAATTAAGAGCTATAGCAAGAGGATTGATATGTACATGTAGAGCTTCATTGTAACGACTAGAGTGGCTGTTAATTTGCTCTTTGATTGATAGGATGATAAGGTTACGGTGTATTAAAACACTCTTAACGTGCCAAGGATACCCGTGATCTGCAGAAGGGTTTTATTCTGTATAGCCTGAATGCGATTAGTTGTGGACTTTGCTGCTAGTCCCCAAAGCTGAATGCCATACGTGTACGATGGTATTATTATTGCCTTATATAACGTAATCTTGGCAGCGAGATTAAGAGTGCTCCCGGGTTGGATAAGCCATCGTAATTTTTGCATCTTACTTTTACAAGTAGCTGCTATAGTGTTGACATGCTTAGACCACGTCAAATGCCGATCCAAATTCAAGTCTAAATATTTTACTGAAGAGTTTTGGTGGAACAGAGTACCAGGTGGACAGCGTTTATAGAGCAACGAAAAGCAACAGTGCTGCGATTTCGACCAAGTTTCGAATTTGTCGAAAACTCTACGAGAGGCGGCAACAGCTAAATCGATTAGTCTAAAAAACACAAAAAAAAAAAAAGGGAAAATAAAACATTACATTACTAACTCTATGACATATGAGGATGACATGGGATTACCACTATTCAGACAGCTACCAAAGTCAAGGGTTTATAACTTTAGTATCCCTCGACAGTTAGTGATTGATTTAAAAATAATCGGTTAAATTCAATCAGTTTTGTTGGAAGGCGGAGGATCGATTTATTGATTAATTTGTCAACGATCAATTGAATTGAATTTAGTGTAGTTGCTGTAATGAGATTTGTCTTAAGCATTTTCTTCTGATTGTCTGCATACCTTAGCTCGTTTGGATTGTCTTAATCCCGGAAGAGATCTCCAAGAATCACCTCATTGAACCTGAATGGCAATCGACAGAAGTAATCACAGATGAGTGCCAATTGTTTGTTTCCTGGATCCTCTGAATGGTTTTAATGTTTGAGTCACTAACCGTTCTCCACAATTGAATACAGTAGGTCGAAATCGGTTTAAGTATGACCTTGTATAGTATTGTAGTAGTTTATTCCTTATTTTGAGTTTGGAGTGGTGTCCAATTAGCCAATACATTTGCCGAATTTCCGCATTTCGATGGGTCTTTTTTGTCATGATATAAGATCGCCATGAGAGTCGTCTATCAAGAGTAGGGCCAAGATATTTAAGTGTCTCTGCATAGGCAATTGTAAAATCATTTAATTTGACCTCTTCTTTTTGTAAATATTGTGTGCCACGGACGATTTTTCAGGGTTGACTACAATGTTCCATCTGTTTAGCCATACTCCAAAAGCGTGAAGCTGCTATAATTGCAGTGTCGTCGGCGTAGGTGTCTGTAGTAAGGGAATGGTCTCCAGTGATGGGCAGATCTGCGGTGAATAATATGTACAGAACGGGACCTAGCACACTATCTTGCCCTGACGCCAGTAATTAAGTATTCAGCATCGCCGCATTGAACATAAAATTTAATATTCTCCAAATAAGATTTCATGAACAAGTAGCATGGAGTTGGCAGCTGCATCTTTATCTTATAAAGGAAGCCAGAGTGCCGCACTCTGTCGAATGTCTGTTTCAAGTCTTGGACCTAGAAATATTATCAAGCCTTTTCATCACCTTCAATTTCCATATGATAATAAAATTTATAAAAAAAATCCACATTTTCGTTTTTCTTGATGCGTTTTATTTTTTCATTCTTTTTTGTTCCTTTTGTATTTTTTTTTTTTTTTGTTTATTTTTTTGTATTTATTAATTTTTCTTTTAATTTTTTTGTTTGGTTTTTAAAATATTTCTTCTTAGACAAATCAAATTCTTGTAATTTCATACATATGTATTTAAAAATATTAATTAATTATTCTTATGCTTGTGTAAACACATTAAAATATTTTATTTATTTCAAATTACATTCGCCTTTGTTGGCTGTGTTGTGTTTTTGGAGGTTTTTGTTGCTGCTCTCTTGTTGCTTTGCATTATCATTTAATTATTATAAATGTTGTTAATGAATTAATATATGAAAATTATATAGTAAGTAAGTAGGTAGTTATAAAATAATATTTTATTCCTTCTTCTTCAAATGGATTTACTATAAAATCAAGTATTGAACTAACTATTATAGTGTAGTATACCAACAATTCTGTCCTCCATTAAATGTCATTTTGCTTTGTTCTGAGTTGATTTCATTCCCTTTTGTGGAATTAATTGGACTGAAGAAGTTATGTAGTTTGTGGTGATATTATGACCTCCGCTTATGGTTGATTTGTTTCTTCTTAATATAAAATTATTAATTTAAAAATACTCTTATTTTCGTTTTGAATAAGCGTCATTTTGTTTTATAAATTAATAGACACGAGAATTGGAATCATTTAATTGATAATTGTTTGTTCTCTTTATCTTTAAGGTTTACTGAGCGTAGGTATTTATAACCTTACTTTCTCCTCCCATACCTATGTTTAATTGATAATAGATTCATCAATTAATCGATATATTTCCATTTTAATCATTTCAAAAGTGTCCGTCTTTCATACTTGGGATAACCTCATAAGATTTACTTACAGATGTTTTCTAAAATTGTCAATCAATTGATAAATCTCTTCAAAAGTGTCCTGTGTTCGTTAAAAATGTTTATTTGTCTTTAATGCTTGAGAAACCTCATCTCAGACTTATAGTTTGTTTGTTTACTAGTTAATAGAATCAATCAATCGAGTGATTGATGAATCTCTCTATAAATTACGTCAAAAGTCTCCGTCTTTTATTAAAAATATTTAATGTCTTTAATCCTTGAGAAACCTCATTCGAATCAGACTTACTTACGAGTTTTTTATTGTTTACTTAATATAAAATTAATCTTATTACAAATTTCTCTCATCAAATTTAGTGAGCATAGGCTTACAAGAAGTTTTTGTTTTATTTTTTTATGTTAATCGCAATTTTTGTATTTTTTTGTCAAAAATAAAATTCACAAACCATAAACAATTTATGAAATCATAAAATGCATTTCATTTTTATTTTTCTGTGTAGATTTTTTATAAATCATTTTTCATTGTTTAAAAATGTTTGTTTATAATATTTTATAAGCATAAAATCGTTAGAGTTTTAAACATAAGATTTTTCTTTTTATTTCTAATTACTAATTACAAATGCAAAAAAAGTTTATTATTTATATTCTTTCTTTTGGGGATAAACGATAAAAATAATTAGACAGAATATGATGAAGAGTAAATAAAGTGTGGTGTGGTATAGTGATGGATGGATGGATGGGAGGAGGAGGAGATGGAAGAACACAAACAACAACAAAAATAAAAAAATACATATATTATAAAAGAAAACATAATTCAGAAGACTTAGACTATTGTTTTTTTTTTTTTTTGTTTTTTTTTTGTAATTTATTATGCATCTTTCTTTCTCTTTTTTATTTTTTTTTTTAATTAATAGTTTTATCATAAACATTTAAAATAATTTTAAATGGCAAAACTATACATTTTTCATTTTCTTTTTAAATTTAAAATTTGTGGAAATTCTTCTAATATTTTAATCATTTATTTTACTAATGAAAATTGATTATTAGAAATGAGCAAGGAGAAGATTAGAATAGAAAAGGTTTCCCTAATTTTTTTTTCTTTTTGTTTTTTTTTTTTTATTATTTTTTTGTTATGCATAATATTTTATTTTATTTTTTTATGCAAAATATTTTTGTTTTCTTTTATTTTTTTTTTTATAGTCTAAGGAACTGATTTTAGTTATTTGTCTAAGTAGCGAGTGTGTGCGTGTTTATGCTTGTGAAATTTTTATGAGATGCATGTATAAAAAAAGTGAAGAAAAGGAGGTGTAGGAGAAAATGGGAGGAATAGAGCGTAAGAGGAAGGTGCTGATTCTTCTGTCTGTGGGGACTCTCTGACTATAAAACAAAAAAAATACTCTTAGTATATCTAAAAATGTTATATAAATTAACATAATACAAATAAAATTCCTTAAAAACTAATAATAAAAACGAATACGTTTGTGTTGCGTTGAGTTGAGTTGAGAGAGTTGCTTTGCATAATAATGATGGTTGCTTCTTGTTTTGTTGCTTCATTACTGCTACAGCACAGTTGTGTGTCGTGCAGGAGGATATTGTATGCGTGTTTGTTGTTGGTTGCTTAGTGTTTGCATGTGTTGCATTATGGGGTTGTTGTTGTGTGTGTGTATTGATTGAGTGCAAAAAATAAAAATGCGTACAAAAACTAAAAACAATAATAATTTAAATAAAAAATAAAAATTTAAAAGAATTTTGCAAAATTTTCTGTTGTAGTTGAAGAAGAAATGCCACTGCTGCTGCCCATCATCAGTTGTTCTCCACTACATTGTTTATTCTCTATTGATGATCTATTATATTCAAGCAACAATTCATCAAAATGTTGTTCACTTAATGGTAAAGCATCAATTTCTGAAACTTGCTTAAATCTACAAAAGAAAATTTTAAATGAATTATGATGACACATAAATAGAAGATTACATTTTTATATCAAAACTTACTTTTCTTTGTTGTATTTATCTTTGATGGCTTGCTGAGCGAGCGTTGCTGCATTGGCATGTGTCTTACTTAAACAAAGCACAAGTTCCTTTATGTCGCTCAGTTTATATGCTGTAATCTCTTCCAATTCAGGAGTCCAAATTGTTTCACCAAGTGTATAGCGAGCCACTGCAAGTGAAGCCGAAGAGATTTGTGAAGGGAGAAAACGTAAATATGGATCAGCATCGAGTAAAGCCAATTCACTGATATACTGAGGAGGAAAAGAAAAAACCAGAAATTAGTTATCAATTATAGTAGATAATCTTTCATTACTTACCAGTGTCAAATACTTGATATTGTCAGACATATCCACAAGAACAGAATATGTATTAATAAAAACATATGCGGTCGGTGTGCATAAATCGAATGCTAAAATCTTCAGAATAATTTGCTCCATGCGTAAAACTTGAGCTTTTGTATATGTGTCATCAGTTATGAAGACAAATTCACCAACATCTGGTGGATAGATCTCTTCATATTTTCTAAAAAGAAGGAAAACAAGTTTAAGCTTCAGCCATAGTTTCGTTTTTCTAAATAATTCAATGGCTTCTCCTCTACTTTAATCCAAAATGGTTAATCGACAAAAAACTTTTTGTAAAATGCTTGAATATGTCACGGATTCCATCATCTGTTGTTTATAATTCTACATAACTATATACTATCACACCCAGCTCGGCTTGGCACGGGAATGTTAGAAAGAACCACACAATTTAAATGTAAAAAAAGATTAACTTTGGCTATGCCGAAGTTGTAATACTCTTCACGCCCCTTCTAGTAGTCCGAGAGTCTTGAAATCTAGAAGGTTGGTGGATACGGGTCAGACACTTATAGTGTCCCAATTTCAGTTCCATAGTATAGAAAACAAAAAAGCTTTTCAAATAAGAACTTTCATTTGGATCACGATTTGTATGGGAGTTACCCCCCCTAGTGGTCCTAGTGGACTGATTCCGACAAATGTACTGCGGCGTATGGCAAAAAAAAAAAAAAGCTCCGTGCAAAATTTCAGCTCTCTAGCTCAAAAACTGAGGGAGTAGTTTGCATACATACAGACGGACATGGCTAGATCAACTCGTCGCACTGATCAAGAATCTATATACTTTATGGGGTTTCCGATGTCTCCTTCTGTGTGTTACAAACTTCATGACAAATTTATAATACTATTCACTGCGTGAAGAGTATAAAAATAGATATTTTACAAACTCTACTTAACTGATTTTAAAATATATCTTTAAGAATTATAAGCAAAATTTGATTCCCAATTTCGAACGATTCTGTGGCCTGATTTTGATGAAATAAACGCTATATGTTACTTTTGCAATAAAGCTTCTTATCTTTCAGTAATTCAATTTTGAATCCAATGAGTGGCTGTTACGTAATGCACGCACAAACAAACAAACTGACAGATAGAGTCAACGATTTTATTATATGTATAGATAGATTGACAAAAAAAAAAAAAAAAAAAAAAACTTCTGCAAAATGCTTGAATAAATCATGTATTCCATCTGTTGTTTATAATTCAACTTCAAAATTTACTAAACATCATCACTAATTGCCAATCAACAATGACAACATACTATATACTACGAGGGTCATTCAATAAGTAATGAAACACATCGCTGTAGCTAAAAGCTGATTTCCATTCGGTTAGTTTGTAAGCTGCATAGTAACAAGTTTAGAAACGGGCGAGTTGGTAAGCTCTTCATTCGTTCAGTATTCACAGAGTTTTGTAGACAACTCAAATACTCAGAGCTGCCTCACTTTGAAAGTAGAACGGTTCTTAACTTTTCTAGGTAGAGTGTTTACAATCAGAATTTACAAGCAGATGGTGAATTTGCTGGCTACTAGGATTGCAAATGAGTCTTAAGAAACGATATATTCAATTAATACAAAACTTTGGAATCAATCAATCGTCTTCTAATTTGTGTATGTGGCATAGAATTCTTTGGTTTCATCTCGAAACCACTTTTAGCATGTTTAAGGGGTCCAAACAAATGGAAGTTCGATGGGTCTGTAGGAGAAATGTGTAAGGATCTCCCAAGCCAGTTTTTAAAGGGTTTCTTGTGGGCGTCTGTAATTTGTCTTACACAAGTTTGCCTGTACTGTAGCTTATACTGATTTATATTTTATAGACAGTTCCAATACTCGCGTGCACTTCTTCATCTATCAGTTCAACAGTAACGTCCCTATTGCCCTGAATTAACGAATTCATTTGTGAGATTCCAGCTGCAATTTCAACCTGTCGTCCATTTTGTTGCTCATCACAGACACACATCACGGTCACTTTTAAAATGTTCTGTTCTACCCATTTTTAAACTTTGGAGAAAAGTTCAAACACTTATTCTCGTACACTTCCAAAATTCTTTCGTAGATTTCACTACCCTTGATACTCCTCTTCAACAAAAAATCTTATCATTGCGCCTTGTTCTTCCGGGGTGCAATGCTCGAGCCAACTCGCCATTGTTAACTGAACACATTTGAGGTTATCCTTACTAAATATTCTCAATCAGCTGATGAAAAATATACTTGTACTTTATTTTTTAAGAATGCAAACTTGATGCACTGAATGTATTGTATTGATTCAACAACTCGTTTTTGAGCTACATCAATTTGTCTTGGTTACTTATAGAATCACCCTCGTGTATATAAGACCACTTTACGAGTATATTGTATGGTGACTAACTTTCCATCCATTTATTGTCAATTACATGCTCAATTTTATTTTAAAACCAATCTAAAATGAAAGAAATCCTGCCTGGTCTTTCTATGTTATCCTTAATACAAAGTTAAATGCCTCCTTCAAAAGTTTTTCTTAATCAATCATTAATTATTCAAGCCGTCATGGTGGTAAAGGCACTTACTACTCTCTACTCTTCTACAAGAACATGAGGAATGAATCTATTCTGGTCTATCAAAACAACGTCAATTCTCTAGCAAATAAATTGCACTGTTTTCTACTTAACCAAATGATATCATTCCATTCAACGACTATGTCCATTTTATAAACCTAACTTCAGCACCATTACCACCACCATCACCACTACTACTACCACCCATCACTATCACTCACCACACTTGAGTATGGAAAAGCAACTTTGATAAATGGTGACAAATTGACAATTCCATGTGGAACAACATAAAATTGTCAGTCTGTCTGTCCTCATTGTTGTGTGTTGTGGAGTAGAGCAAGTGGGTGTTTTTTTTTTTTTGTTTTGTTTTTTTGTATGTTTCCACAAAGTAGTAATAGTAGTAGTAGAGAGCTGACTGAGTGCTCAAACATGGACAAACCACAACAAACACAAGTAACAAGATTTTTTGGTTTGATTTTCAACAGTTTGTTGAGTTATAACCATGAGATGAAATAGACGAACGACGAATGGGTGAACAATAGATTGGATAGTGTCAGGAGGAATACAAACATACAATAAATGGGTTTATGTTCTATTGCAAATTGCAATGGAATGGGGGTGGTGGTGTCACGAAATGGTTGGTGAATTCATGCAATACCACAACATGTTGGTAGTTGTTATACTTACGATGCAATGTACATGGCTGCGGTGCCAACCAATTGCAATTTACTGCGCACCACCGACATTTGACTTAGAAAACGATCAATATATGATACAGCAAGGTAGAGTGTCTCTGTGTCCAGATTATATTCCTCGGAGACCTCGACAAGCCAATCAACGAGTATAGTACGCATCGAATAATTTATATCGCTTTGACGACGCATATAATGTGCCTTTGGACGATGTTTTTTCTGTAAAAGAGAGAAAACTTTAATCAATTTCTTTGAAAATTAATTGCTTCACAATTGTTCTTTACATTTACATTCCCCTATAGATCCAAAATTATTTATATGGATCCAATGAATATTTTTAGCTCAATATAAAAGAAAGAATCTTTCAACTTTTTTCAACCATGAAACTAATTTGAATATGTAAAAAGAAGAAATCTGATCAAATCATCAACTGTTGAGGCTCTTCAGAAACTGTTTTCATGTCAGTTTATTGGACAAATATTTATTATGTGAAATATTAAACGAAGTAAAATTTATAAGTAGTTAAACTTGACCATCAACATTTGGGACAACAACTCAATTGTATGTAATCCAAACATACACACAACAACACACTTTTTTATGGAGTGTTTAGTGGGTGATGACCATTAATTTTATTATTATAACATAAAATATAGTCGGATGAATTAACTGAGAATCTTTTACGGCATTTGTCCTTTTGTTCATAAATTTGTGATTTTTTTTTTTTTTTTTTTTATAGTGTGGAATTGAATTATTTTATTCTGATAAAGTTGTTGACCTTCGTCGATTTATTATTATTATTTTTTTGACATTTTTATTGTATTTTTTTCCGCCACGCAAATCAATTAAAGGAAGTTTAGTTGTAGCTATAAGAAATACGAGAGGATGAGTTTAAAGGTTCATTCGTTCACATTTTTATGTTGCTTTAAAATATTGTTTAGTAATCGCCATTGATACTTGGTTCAATGGAAGCTAATCAATACTTTTCTTCATACTCAATTGGTTTTATAGATATAAATTCTCTGTGCCTTCATATGATTGATATACGTACAGTATAATCTCTAGTCTCTTATTTCTTAGTACCAAATTATGTTGTTAGAACAAAATACATTCCAGTTGGCGGACACCTCACGTGGCTTGACAATTTCATTGGAGATTTTACTGTAACTTTTTTCTCTATTCGCTTGTTTGTTACAATTTTGTAGATTCCTTTCCATCAATTTTAAAGCGATAACCTAATGTTTGGAAAGTCTTGTAATGCTGATAATACGCCAAAGCGAACAAAACGTTTTTGACTAATGAGGAAAGGAAACATTTTATTTTTCATACCTGAAAAATGTTTGTCTTCAAAAGACAACATTGCGTTTTGTGTTGTCCGCTTTAGTGAGAACTTTCACATGAGAAACAATATTGTACAGTTGTTTTAATTGAAAAAAAAAAACATGTTTGTTCGCTTCATTGGATTATCAGCCTAAGTCAATATATGAGAACTGATCTGTCCAATATTTTATGATTAATAAAGAAGGCGCAGAGTCTGCATCTACATACACTTTTTTGAGCTCCGATTTAATTATTTGAATCAAGAATTTTATGATTACTCTATTTAATAGCTTCCCACCCAATTGTTGTAATATCAAAAAACTTCTTTACATTTACAAACTTAACTCTGAAGTAAGTTTATTATTTATTTATCTCAAGTTTATTGAACTTAAAGTTTTTGAATGGGTAAATTTGACGAAAGTTCTTTCATGGGAAGAGGTTCAGAATGTTATGGATTTGCTGATTTTGCAAGGAATTATTAGCAGCTGCCAAGATACGAAAGTGTTCGTGTTTTTCCAATTGCAGACAGACGAAAAAATCACTGGCTGGAATACTAAGAATTACTGCTGAAATCCGTTGTGTGGAATTATTCCAACACTTCTGTACCAACAATCTCCACTTAACGAACTTTTCTATAATTATTATTAGAACTAGACGGCCCGGTGTACTTCGTTGTGCGGCCGACACAATCGACCGCATTCTAGAAAAAACATTTGTTTTTTTAAGTGCTAATAACTTCTCTGTAAACAATGTTCTTTGTGACAACTCTACTATCACGTGATAAATAGCCCTGATTTGATGTTTCAGAAATATAAAATCGCAATTCATTGAATGATCGAACTCTACTAGCGGCAACATATAATACAATTGTCCGTGACTAAACACATGTTATTTCAACAAAATTCCAACTTTTTGAAACGTTTGACCTTGGGATTTATTTGTAGTCATCGCAAAAGCTGGAATGACTGAAAATTGAGTTCTTTAAAATTTGAACGGTAAAAAGAGTTCCCGAGAATAAGTCAAATGAATACGGGGAACTAAAATTCGAATATTATGCGCTACACCTATTAACACCTCGTAATCTATTGAGTTTCGGTGCGTGCATTTGTTTTACACGCATGCGAGTTCCGTTAACTAATGCCCCTACACACACTCACACCTGCACCATAACTTATGTCTGCTTTGACTATTTCATTCTTGCATTCTTTTATTCTTAATGTGCAAAATATTTTGTATAGTAAATCTCTGCTGTGTATACAACGAAAATAGAATAACAACAATAACACAGCTTCACGCAACTGATAAGCATATTGCAATGGAACAGAATAGAGAGGCACACAAAGCTCTAAATTCTCTCATTCTACTGCATTCACAACATCAACGGCTGTGTGTTGTTGTTGGTGGAAAGTGGTTATCTTTAACATCTTTTTACACCTAAACCTCTGGACCTATTTTGATAAAATAACAGGGGTTCAAATCTATTGAAAAACACATTTTAATTGGTATATTTCTTTAAAAAATCGGTTTAGTGGTTTAAGCAGGAAAAGGGTCACAAATCAATGTTTGCCGTTTCATTATATAGACTAACGCACCTGTCGAAAAAGTTTTTTCTCAAATGAACAAAATATGATGGACATGTGACAAAACCCAGTTAAGCGTCTCAGTATTGAACGTCTTTTTAATTACAAATAAAATCATATAATGAGCTCCATTTTGTACCTACAATGAGTCCCGATATTTTAAAACTGATTTGTTCAGCCAAAAAATATAAAAATATTGCCTAGAAGTTACGTTAAGTATTCCTTCTATCACTATTATGTTAACATAATATTTCAAAATACTGTAGGGAATGAACGCCTCCCATAAGTTGAATAAAACATACTTGTGTACCGGAACATTACAGGTTGATTAAATACATCAAATCAAACCATTAGTTAGCACCAACTGTGACCGCTCATCGAACATAAAACATATTCGATTAGCTAAGCTAAGCTAGTTTAATTCGAAAATAATAATTTAGTTTTTAAAAGACACTCTCCCAAGTACATCGCGCTGTTTTATTCTAAGTTTGATGATCTTATGAAAATCACATAGTACTGATTTATGTGAAGCAATTGAGATTATTGATTTTATGCACATAGTATTATTTATGGTAGAAAAACAATTTCATCAATTGTGTTAATTTATATGTACATATAATATTATTATCATAATATAGCCTACACATGGCCTATTGTCTTTATCTATATGTTTACGTTTTTATTTTATACATTAGAACTTAAATACTTAATACTGGGTAGGATATGAGTCACAATAGTCGCCGCCCCTTTACGTCTTTCGAACCAAAACAAAAAGATTCAAGTTCTTCAAGTGGCAGCCCAGGTCTTCGAAGAATGACTTTCCAAATAAATCGAACCGATTTTTCAAAAAATTCAGAGCATAAATGGTATTAAATGCTTTCTAACTGACTATTCTTCATCTGAACAAAAGTATTGTAAATTCAACCATGTTTTTCAATTTAATGTTTTAAAAAAATATCAGAAATGAATTCATGTGTACAGAGAGAATTCAATTATTTGCTCACAATTATGATAACCAATTTCTATTTTCTCCCAATTTTGAATTAAATATTTTAATACACAAACACACCATCAAAATTCACCGTTTCAAAATCCAAAAAATTATAAACTAAACTAACATTTTGCTTGTGGGTATAAATTTATTTCCAATTATTTTTTTTTTTTTATTTTTTTTGCTATGTGAACTGAAACGTGGGCATAAGGAGAGAAGTGAATATAAATACGATTATACATGTTTATGCCATAAATACGTGGATTGCATTTTTAAATAAAAAATAAAATAAAATGACAAAAATTTAAGTTTTTGCTATGAGAGAGAAGTTTGGTGGGTTAGGTTAGCCATTATAATCAACTTCTATATTCGGTGGCGGCGTTTGATGTTGTGACTTACAAATAAAAAAAAAAACAAATTTAAATGGCGAAAAGCAAGCACAACCAATAGCTGATCAATATTGAAATGGATATGGAATACGAAATTTTGATGTGCCATTAGGTGCTAATTTAATGGGTAGTTAAGACTATTATTGGTTATGTCGAGCAACACAATAGAAAATGATGGTCAAAAATGAGGCGACATTATTATACTTATGTATGAGGAACGTGTTAGTAAAGCGAAATTGGTTTTAATTAATGCAAATACTATTAGGGAGTGTTGCTTATGGTTGCTGAGAATATTGTAAAGGGAAGTAAGTAAGTAGATTAAAGAAAAATAATTTGCATGAAACTAGAAGAAAGGAAAAAGTCGTTGCCAGGTGACGAGGCCCGACGTCACCAAAGAAATTTAAGTAAATAAACAAAGTAAGTATATTTTTACTAGGAAACATTAATAGTTTAAAATAAATTGATTTGGTGCTCCAAGGAAACTAAACTAACTAAAAATACCAAAACAACCAAGCAGGCTACCTAAACAAACAGAGAAATCAATTTTATTACAAGTCAAGCATAAAAAAAGGAAAATTTCATTCAGTCAACAACTGTGTTTGTGTTGAAGAAAATATAGTTCTCGATCACACAGGATTTTTTTTGTACATATATTTTTTTATATTATACAATTCACAAAGAAATAATAATAATAATTAAACAAAATGTTAAAAATCGGGATAACAACTGATTCTGATCGCGATGAGGCGATGAAGCTTCAGAAACGTGAACAATATGAGGAGGAACGTAAGGAAAGGATATTTAATGCTAAACAACGTTTATATGGTGTAAGTTTTTGTCACACAATTGATGGATACCATCATCTGATGATGATGATCAATCAATCCACCAATCCAATTTCTTTCTTTCTATAACAGCTTGACTTGCCTGCTTTGGAGCGTCAGATTTTTGAAAAGAAGAAACGGCGTTGCTTGCAAATTGAATGCGATAAAAAATTTGAGGAACAAGAACAAAAGCAAAAACGTCTTATCCGCGCCAAAGATATGGAACTGGAGAAGATGCAGCGCGCTATGGACTCGGATTTAAATTATTATCGTTGCCGTTTCCAACGTAAAGATCAACGTCGTGAATTCGATCTTAATGATCCTGATTATTTAAGGAAAATGAAGCCGGTGCGCGTTGCTGATGATGATATCACATTGGGCATATCCAGTGCCCAGATATTCGCGGGTGAGGATCTTTTTGACAAGGAACGTAAGAAGCGTCAACGTGAACAACAACGCGCCTGGTTAGACCAACAAGTTCTTGAACGTAAACAAGCTGAAGATGCTCGCATGAAGGCCGATACTATAATGATGGAATCAATAGCATCACGTGATAAGCGTCTGGAGGAAATGGCCAAATCGGAACATATAATGCGTGAACAAGTTATTGATAAAATACGTCAATATAATGTTGCGTTGGCAAATCAAAAACATATAGATGAAGCACAAGCGAAAAAGGAAAGATATGAGGATGATATGGCCGAGATCTATAATATGTTGACAAGTGATATGCTTTCGGAGAATCCAGATGTGGCCATTTCACCATCCAATCCAAACAAAAAGATTGCAATCGCATATCGTGGCATGACACCGGATGAACTGAAAACTTTCTATAAGGCACAGAGTGATCAAATTAAAGAGGAGCAAATACGTAAATCCGAAAAGGAACTTATAGATAAACAATGGGAACAATATGCCTCGAATATGGATCGTGAACTAGTCCTTAAGCAAATAGAATTAGATCGAAAACGACAAGAACAATTAGATGAGTTGGTTAGAGAGAATATGAAATTGGCCAAACAGCAGAAAATACAACGTGATGAAGCTGAGAAACTCATGGTGAATAAATTATCACCAGAGTTTTATGATCAATTTAACAAAACATCACGTTAGCATCACAATCATATCTTATCATATCATCATATCAGTTTCTATCAGATTCTAATCCTTATCATAATTTATATATTTTTTCCATTCGAAAGAAAGGTTAATTGAAGTGTTTAAAAAGTTTGTTGAAGTTCCTTTTCATTTTAAATTCATTTTTGTTTTGTTTTTTTTTATCCCCCAAATAATGGGAAACCCCACAATATTCATTCAAGTTATTTTCCTTCTTAGACTAAACATATAGAGAGAGAGAACACTAGATTAGGCGATCGCTACATTCATTCAATTTAGCATTGTAAGACTACATATATATAGAGAACTTTACTTTTGTATTTGTCCCGGCACTCCAAAGACTTAACTGCAGTGTTAATATGATAGAAATTTTAGTAAAAATATGAATTGTTTGTGGTTCCAAGGTCAAAATTTAAGTTTCATTTTTATATACATGTAATTTAGAGTGTAAATTATATGAATATAAACTTGAGGCACCAAGGTGAAATAAAATTTTTTAAATGAAACGCGCATTTTTTTTTTTTGTTTCTTTTTTTTCTTATATTAAATGAACTCATAGGAGGAATTACCAAAACTATTTTAATATAATACCGGGAAAAACGCGTTCTAAAACCTTAAAATTTAATACTTAAGAACGAAGAACGATTTTTCATGGAATTGAATGTAGCCAAGGAAATAGAATTGTAGGAAAACAAAAGATGAAGGAAAATTTAACCCTCATTGTTAGACGATCCAACAATGAAATGAAATGTAATGGCATGGAATGGTAGGCATGGCTGTGCATGGCTATGCTTTGGAAACCACGTATACAAATTAAATAAACACAGTACAAGGACAAGCGCGGCAAAGGGAAAAGATAAACACAAATAAGACAACACAACAAAACAAAGGAGGGAAAAAGGAAAATACGCATACAAACAAACACATGCTCACTCACAGATACAAACATACATTTAAAGCGCATTAAAGTGCATTGAACGATGGATGGTTGGGTAAATGGTTTCGTTGAATAGGAACAGAGAACCGAATAGAGAGTGTAGAGGAGTTTGTATTGCAACTAAGAAAAAGAGAAACCTTTTTTTTTTTTTTGTATTAATTAATAGGAAGAAGAACTTAAAGGAAAATAAGGAAAAACTTAGTAAGAAACGCGTGAGCAAGTAAAGTACACGCTTCGATGATGACAACAACCACATACATTGAAGAAGACTCTGTGTGAAGTCAAAGTTCTCCTTGTGCACCGCAATAGAGCCGAAAAAAACCTATGACATACTCCTCATACAAATGATTCCAGCTGCGCGGGCACTCTTAGAGAAGATAAACACATGCCGACCGACGATGACGACGTCGTTGCTGTGTACTTTTTGAAGATGACGACAATGATGTTTGCCACCACCAACTACAAAAAAATAAGAGAGAAATGAAACAAAACTACGCGCCGGCGTTCATTGCGCGCTACGCTTGGATAGATACAAACACTCAGCAACAATCAGAATACACTTACTCAGTCTTCTGGGTGCCTTCAGTATCTTTCTCTCCTCATCATTAAAGTTCTTCAAAAGTAAGGCTTGCTGTTCAACTGTTTGAAATAGGCAAAGCAAAGACACGACAAGGCAAGGCAAGGCAAGGAAGTGAAGTGAAGTGAAGTGAAGAAAATAAATTCAAAATGAACAGCACAATAACAACAATCAAAATTGTATGGCATAAATTGAAATTAGGCACATCATAACAAGAAGAAATTGAGCTCATCAACAACCAACAAGCAGAAAGCCAGTCAGACTGACAAACAAACAAACAGAGGCACACACAAGTAAAAGTCCGGGGGTCATGTCATATTGTCATTTCACACAGTTGATCATGTCCGGTTAATCTTGGTTGTCTTACAAATTTTTATGCAATTCTCGTGTTCATTTCATTATGCATTATCGGTTCAAGGCAACAGATTTTCAAGTTCCTCTCATACATTTAGTTATACAGCTGACAACAATTTAGCGCCAAAAAATAAAGTAACAAAATACTTGTGTTCAGTTGCTTCCCTTAATAAAATTTCATGATAAAAATATGACATAGACACAGGTAAAATTTCGGTATGACCATATTAGTATGTGCAGCGGATTGATTCTTACCTCACCCTCACGGAAATATTCCAATATGGCACGTTGATACTCAATGACTTCAAAGAATGTTTGACGATCATTACGTGGTTGCGCATTCTTTTGACTCTTTGCTGCTGTTTCTGTTGCTGAGTTTTTCTCATCTGTTAGTTTTGATAGAGACACATTTAAATGTGAATTATCAATTGACATTGGTGATAAGACATCAGTAACTGACATTGGTGTGGCATCCACAAAACCATCAAGTTGAAAATTCCTATGCAAGGATTCACTATAAAACGAGATACAAAGAACATAAGTTAAACATTTTATTGAATTTATTATTTATATAGTCAAAACTTACTATTTAACATCAAAATGTTCACGTTGAAATTGATAAACATTTTCTTTGTTAAGAAGTGCAGCGGCAGCACTAAGTGATGTCGTGGATGACGACGTTGTTGAAGAAATTAAAGTTGAAGACACTGACGATGATGTTGATGTTATTTGTGTCTTTGTAGCACCAGCAGAAGCAGCAGCAATAGTTTTCTGAATCAAATCATTATTATCCTCATAGACAGAGAATTGTTTGAATTGTTCAACGGGCACGGAAGCATTTGATTTCTTTTGGTTAGCAAAAACGCTGCCGGCAATGTTGCCAATATTCTCATCCTTTCCCTTTAAATTGCCACCAACTACGCGAATAGTCTGCAATTAATGAGCATATAGTAATTAATTATAATTAACAGTAATATAAAAAACGACGTTGTAAAAATGTTGTTAAGAGACCCATAAACCAACATGAATATGTTGCTCAACCAGCCTAACGCCTCCTTTATTAGCTTTAAGTTTACTTAACTCTCAATATTTTGTTAATAAATACATAAATAATGTTGCTCAACTTTTAATTACAAATAGTGCATGCATATAACAACAACAAACTAGAATCAGTTTAGTTACATAGGATGATGATCTTTTATACACTCGCTTTTACACTCTCTCCTAATGACTATGCATTGCTGCATGGTTCCATATTGAAATATGTATTTCATAGAGAGAGAGAGAGAGAGAGAGAGAGAGAGTGAGCGCGCAAATCCTGTTACAAATTTAGTGTTGTTGCTTTGAGAGAGGCTTGCAATGCATCATTTTATTGGATACATGTTTGCGCGCATTTATGTAATTGTGTGTATGTGTGTGTGTATTCCGTATTAGAAATATTTTTATTTATAGAAGATAAGAAAAATAGAAGTGTGAGAGTTCTTTGGCGCGCTCATATAAATTTGATTCTTGTTGATGCAGAAAAAGCGCGCGAAATATTCTAATTTTAGCAATAAACATTCTAAGCACATATTAGTAAATAATAAAGGTTGTGTAGTATTTATTACTCATCATTAAAATATTAATTTTTAAAATTTATAATCAAAGTGGCGTGCGCTACTGGAAATAATTTTCAATGTTCTATAATAAATTAGAGGAAGACATTATTCTTTCAAATTAAGTATATAGTAAAAAAATAGTTTAGAAATGAAATTTAGTACATCGAGTGAAATTTTAGAAATGTAAAAGAGATTCGCATACAAAAAGATTTAAAATATTCTGACGAAAGATTCTATCCTTTCCTAGTCATATGTAGTGAAGTTTCAGAATGATAAATTAGACCATGTTCATCTTTACTACTAAATTTGTGTTATTTAGCTTTTTCTAAATTTGATTTTTTTACCATAACTTTTATTCTAACAAACAAAAAATCTACAACATTTTTTAAGATTACTTTCAAGTGCAAAAGTGCTAATTTGTAAAGATAATCTTCATCAAAGATTTAATGAGTAACATCATCTTTAATTTCCTTTCTCTCTGAATTCATATTCATTGTCTTTCATAATCATCATCATATCGTCATTAGCTTTGTATTTGTATAAAAATTTAGTTGAATTCAAAGAAAGTTTGGTTGGCTTAACACAATTTGCCAGGGACAGACCACTTGAAAAGGTTTTTTAATGTGAAGGCGGAGTCACTCATCCATAAGTCAGTCAGACAGTCAATGAGTGATACATATCTACTCGTTGTATATATACATGGTACAAGGTTAATTTTGCATTTTTACACGTTGTTAACCCAATTGATTAGTGTATGAAACCTAAGTTTTCTGTAGCTCCTCCAACACGATGATGTTGATGAACATCATACATGATTATACAAATACAATAATGTACATAATTATAAGAATGTAGTTGTGTATTATGTTGACAAGGCGGCGGCGGTGGACTGACACTAACTTAAAAAGAAGAAACCGGTTCAACACCTGAAGGCTAATATTGACATTAAAGAGGTTTCAAATTTTGATTTTTTATTTTTTCAAAATTTCTAAGATTTTTGGCAACAAAAGATTTGTATAAGACAGACAATGTTAGATGCTGATGATGAAAGCCACAACAAAAAGATCCCGACACCCAACACAAAACCAACAACCATTTGTTTATTTAACTCTTGTCATATATTAGACAGACAAATTGTGATTTTAAGTGCTGGGGACACGGGAGATATTGAGGAGAAGCATAGCTCTAAACTCTTTTCAAATAAGGTTGCTTTTCGAATTGACTTCATAGTCTCGTCAAATCATATTTATTCCTCCAACAAACTTCAGGTAGAATATTATATTCCTCATAGTAATTTATGATTTTATACTTTTACTATAAAAATTTCCTTCTATAAATTCCATTTTATGGTTGTAACTATTTGTTATACATTACAAACAATAACTTCTCGCCGCTTCAACCCCCTTTTAAGCACAACAACAACATACATATTTTAGTTTGTCCTATGTTTCTAATCAGGAATGGAATATGACAATGTAAACATTGTTGAAGAAACTTGCAGCGAAAGACTGTGGGCATGCGTACGTGTGTATTGCGGGGTTAGTATTACCGCCACCCTTCTGCTACTATTTGAGCTTACATAGACAGATGACTGAGTGAGAATCCACCACTAAACAATAAATTGAAATTTATAGCAATTAGAAGAACAATTGCGCAAGCGCGTCATCCACCCCGACGATCAGACCAGAAACACTCACTGCTGTTATCCACAGACAGACAGTAAAGCAAGCAACAAAATACAACCAACTTGAAATGGGATAGTGAGCAGCAGCTGCGCATAAGAATGTTCTACTACACAAACACATGCATATAATATATACGAATATGTATATACATACATATATTTGTATGTATGCTAGTTTTCTATGGAAATTTGTGTGTGTTTTACTCTGATGAATTCGATTAGATTTTGAATTTCATTTTCTTACCTTTTTGCCGGCTCCGGCGAGGGCAGCCCGTTGATGTTGTTGTATATTATGGTTGTTGTTGGTGTTGCCATTATTGAGTATAGCAAAATTGGTGCGTGGTGCTAAAGTTTTCTCTTTGAGACCACCAATAGGGCCACCTACGCCAGTTCCACCGATCACAGCAAGTGGCTGCTTGGCGCCCAAACCGAGCGTCATTGTCTTTTCCTTTAGTGGTATGGCGCCCCCCATTACGGGATTCTCCTTGTCGACATTTGCGTCTTGATGAATTTGAAAGGAAGCCATCTTTGTTTTTTCCTCTTTTTTATTAATTTAATATTTCCAATATGCAAAAAATTTACTTTAAAATTTTTATTTTTTTATCTCGTCAGGATAAATTTTGTTAACTAAAATATTTTATTTTTTATTGTATTCAAAGATGGTGGTTTTATCTGTTTCCCCTCCTCTCTCTTTATTATACAAAATTGGTATTTTATTTTTTAATTCTCAGCCTCAGCTTTGTTTTGTTGTTGTTTCGATATTATGCGCTGCAGCAAATGAAATGTCGTGTAAGGAGAAGATGGATGGAAAGGGAAAGCTACAAGATTGTGTGTGCAAAGAGAATGTGAGAAGAAGATGACGGCTGTCGCTCGTTGCTTATTGTTGTTTTTGTTATTGCTGTAGTTTTGACGTTCGTTGTTGTTGTTGCTTCTGCTTCTGATATTTGCTACTTTTTATCCTCGTCGTCGTTTTCGGTCACACGCACGCACACAAACACATTTACATGAATTTTTTATCATAAATTTTTTTTTTTTTTTTATTAAAAAAAATAAATACACATAAATTGTGTGGAGATTGAGAAACTTCTTGCGGACGCGATGTGCGCGGCGTTTGATTTTATTGAGTTGAATTAGAATTTCTTATAGGATTGCAAAGCATATTCAATTGAATTTATTTTTTTTCATCATTGATTAAATAACCAATCATTTATTTAATTTTGCCTAATTTATTATTTGACAACTCATGAGACACAACAAGAAACACACACACACTTCACTATAATTGAGACACATTTAAAATATATATTAAGATGATGTTGCGCGCGTTATTTCTTCTTGTTAAGCCTATGCTCGCCGCTCCGTCAAAGGAAATTTGAGTTTGGTTCTCTTCTGTTTTCCGATGCTTTCCCCTTGCTGATACAAACGCAATTGAAGTCCAGTATTTCAAATCTTTGCGCCACCAAGGCAACAGTAGCGTCGTCGCTTGCCTAAGGTGACCATATAATAATTTTACAAATATACTAGGTTTGATTGTTGGAAATTTCATCCCTTCATGATATTCATATACAATTTTATGGTTTCTTATTATTTTATTACTTCTTATTAATATCAATATAATTATAATAAAATATTATTAATAATTAATAAGTCATAATAGTAATCACATAACCCACTCTTATTATAAAAACATAGAGGTCGCTTCAATTTGTTTACTTGTGGTGAAATGGTGATCAATTTGATTTTGAGATGGTGAGTTTCTTATTTGGTGTTGATTGAAATGGTGAGTTTCTTATTTGTTGTTGATTGACATGCTTAGATAGTGATAGAGAGAGAGAGAGAGACAGAGAGAGTTAGTTATCTTTTCAAATTAGTTTTTGAAATTGAGAATTTTATTTTCTTATATGTAATTTATTTTGATATTAAATTATTTTCTTTCTTTAATTTTATGAATGTGGTGGATTTGTTGTTGAATTGATTGGAAATTGAGATTTCTAGTTTCTCTTATTTGATATTACAGAAACAAACTTCCTTATAGCAAAGGAACCTCTACAATGGGGGGCGGAGAGGATTCCAATTGTATTTGCTTCCGCCCTTCCCCTATCAAAGCATTAACGAAGTCTCCTCTAAAGTGACACAAAATAAATAGCAGATAGCAAGTATGAATGTGAACTTCGCTCGAATAAAATGTAACTTTTATGAATGATTACATAGTCATTATTTAATGTTACATATAAAGGCTATTGATGTTAAAATTGTTTTTTAATACATTTTTCATCTTGATCCGATGTATTTACTTTCTTAATTAGATTTATTTAATTACTTCTCGATATGCTTGGTAAGAAAGGGAAATGCTTTGAATTTTGATTAAACTGGTTACTCGGTTATCTAAAACCCCGGATGAGGGGTACTAATACCAGCCATTATGTAAGATTAGGGAAAAGGCGGGTCTATGGACTTCATCAGTGTGGCCTCGAATGGGTATTCATCAAGGATTCCAAGATTTTCTTCAAAGGTTAATTTTCCCTAACAGTGGCATAGTAAATGCTCTGCAGTCTCCTCTTCTCCATTACCTAATTTACATTTCTCGTTTTGACTTATCCGCACATAATATAAAGTACTTGGATCAACTCAATAGCCATCTAAATTCTTAGATATTAGTGCAAACTGAAAGTAGGCGAAGAAGACATCATCTACTAGACTTAAGCCTCCTATTTTCCATTACCTAATTTACATTTGTCGTTTTAACTCATCCGCACATTATATAAAGTATTTAGATCGACTCAATAACCATCTAAATTGTTAGATATTAGTGAAACTGAACGTAGGCTAAAAATATATCATTTACTAGACTTAAGTCATACACTATGTTCATAAGATAGCTAAATCGAAATTCACTGAATTCGGATTGACTCACGTGTAAAAGTTTTTTCAATGCGCATTGAACACACGAGGCAAGTTCACTAAGCTCGCATTGAAAAACCAACGGGTTATGTAATTTGATTTTTAAAAATAAGTTATTTTGATGGGTAAGTCACATTATATTTTGTGCATATGGCAACTTTCCACTATAAATAAACATAAATTCGGTCTCAATAAGCACGCAATAACTTTGCAAGTATAAACACCACAAAAAAAAAAAGAATTGTCTGAGTGAATTTAGATGTGGCTGTCGTATAAACTTTGTAACAGATATTACGTGACTTATCATAATGACTATTGTATTATTTAGTAATATATATTTAATAATAGCCATAGAATTAAGTGATTATATAAGTATCTCAATATTTATTGAATGTATTTTAAGGATTTCTAGAATGGATTGTACAAACAATAGTGACAAAAGTCTTTGGTCGTCGGAGCTTTACTTACATTAACAGGCCGCATCACATGTCGGGAAATGACATTAGGACGGGATAGGTCATGTAGACACCATCACATACTACCCCGAATTTGTATGCATTTTCGTTCTTTCGTATTTCGTAAAAACAAAAATATGAATACTTGTGCTTTTAAGAAAATAAAGATAAATTAGGGTTAATAGAAGCATTGAATGAAATCACAAATAATAAAGGTAAATCAGAATTGATAGACTAAACCCATAAAACCACACAGCATCCTATTTAGTTAATAGAAATCCACAGCTGATGAAGTTCCCTGCAAGTAATGTTCAACTACTACATATAAAATTGAAAATTCTATTTTCCTATGACTGACATCATTTCCTATTTTTAATTTACTTATCCCTTACTTTTTTTTTTAGATTTTAATTCTTTCAAAACCTTAAGTAAAATGAAATGAAATAAAGTAAGTAAATACAAAAACTTTTCAACATTCCGTCGCCATGATTAAAACTTTTTTCGTTTGTTGACTCGGTTAGGTTGATCTTCTTAGTCCTTAAGCTTAGATGAACAATACACATGACACACACTTTTATCACACACATATTTTCTTGAAACAGTTCAGTAAGTAACCCAAGGCAAAGGTAGATAGAGAATTTTCTTTGCAAAATTGTTTACCACAAACCGAAAAACTAAAGAAACTTTTCAAAAAAAAAAAAAATACTCGTATCGCACAAAACTGAATGTAAAACAATAAACTTGCTGTGGTTAAATCTTTTAAATATTCTTCTTCATTTAGAAATTGAAATAATTTTTTGAAATTTTATTTAGGTTTATTCTATTTAAATAATAAAATAGTAAAAAGTTGAATGAAAATATTGGCCACTTAATGTTAAGTTTAGTCATCAACATGGTAACTTTTATTACATATACTCGTATGTTTATCGTTTCCAATTAAAATACACAAGTGTTACCCAAGAGAACCCAACTCAGGAACCAACAACAAACCTACTAAGCAGCCAACAAAAAAAAAAAACAATAAAAACATGGAAATCAAAGTTTATGTCTTTCTTTTTATACTCACATTTTTCCTCAGATTATATCTACCCAAAAGTGAATCCGCATGAAAAATGTTAGCATTTCACTTTCCGGTTGCTCAAGTCCTTCCGCAGCAGGTGTCGGTTGCATTCATCTTTCTGTTACTCTGACTGACTATCAGTCCATCATTCTGCCTTTCTGTTAGTTTGTTGGTTTGTCTTTTGGGCATTAAAAGTTTTCTACGCAGATAAAATAGTTTTAAGTACAAATACTTTTTTTTTTTGGTTTGGTTTAAAGAGTTGTAGGTCTTAAATTAAGAAGTTTTATTTGGTTTTGTTTAATTCATGCGGGGTTGAGAATCGCTTAAGTTGTTGTTTTATTTATTTATTTTGAGCTTAAAAAAAAAAAATCTCATTAAATTAAAATGAGAAACATGGAAATGGGTCAAGTTGGTCAGAAACCAGAAAAGTTTTGCTCTAGTGGATTTGTGATTTTGTCAGCTTGTCAAGTACTTAAATGTTTACATTCATCTACTATTTGTTTTTTTTTTTAATTACATATTCACAAATCATTTTTCAATATTTTTTATTTTCTTTATTATTTATTAGATACCCGGGCAAATGTTGTTTTGCACCTCCTTCTCCAATGGTTTGCACATTATTGGTTCTATGCATTATTATAAGTAATATCATGATTATCAAAATCTTCTCCAACTATAATAATTTATGGTTGGTACATTTGAAAAGATAGTCATGTTTATTAACTGGAAAATTTCGACAACTCTAAAAATGTAAATTTTCAGGAGATCATAAAAACTGAATTTCAGCTACAACTGTTAAAGAAGGTAAGTGGTGATTATTTCTTATCTTTGGTTGATTGGTTATCATCGTTCGAATTATTATACAATCAGCCTCCCGTCAAATTATCCCCATTAGTAAATTTTTTTCTTTTTATATTCTCTATTGGATTGCCACCTTGTCGTGGTAAAGGGGCTCAGTAAGTGTAAAGACACTGAAGCTAAGAGCAATCCATATAGGACATATTTTATCAGTCAGTCAGTCCTATCCTATTCTATTCTATTCTATCCTTTCCGATCCTATCATATACCTCATATTCAAATGTCCTTGGCCGCCTTCGATGTGTTTCCTACTGTTTCTATTGAAGTTATAGTTTCGGGCGATGATTTCACATTGTGCGAGAATCTTTCATCTTCCTCTGCTCGATCTTTTTTTATCTGCTTTGACCACTATTTTGTGTTCATGTAAGAGTTTTTTCAATTGCGCAATAATCTTTCGCTTTGCCACACGACTGATGGCACAACGCTGATTGATTTCATCGTCAGAATTTCCAAGGAAATAAATCTGAAGAAATTTGTGATCACCAGCACGGTTCATAAGAACATAATTAGGACAATTAGAAACACAAAAAAAAAATTGTCAAACCATTCTCAACTGTGCTTTCCGCGGAATAGAAGGGATTCTGCCGGATCCCAGCTAAAGGATACCGTATGGGTCACAGGTTACGTATAGTGAATGGCCTTTGGATACAAAGATTATCTATGGATAACATTTACGAATAAATAGTCCCGGACAATCAGCGGGTGTTTGGAAGGCCACACAGTAGACATTGAAAAATCTTAATTATTGGAAATCACAATGCCGAGTACTAAAATTTACTCAAAATAAACATCAAGCGCAACTGAAACTGGCACAAAATAAACGATTGCATTGGCAGGTACAACCACAAAAACTGCCCTCAGTCTTCGACAAATCGAGGGTGCTAAGAACCCCAGTAGGTTTTACTATAAAATACTTCTAAAATTGCATGATCTCCCATATTCGGAATAGAATTCGCAAATAAAGAAGTGATGCATTTATGTTTGTATAAATTTTTTATGTAGCATTATTATAGAATTTTCTTTGTAATTTAAAAATATAACTTAAGAAATATTGTATATTCTCTGAAAAACTCTTTTTAAATTGACCCATTTCTGTTAAAAACTTTTCACCCCTTCATATTTAGTAAATTTGTATTGACCCTTTACTGTGATGTTTGTAATGCTATGATTAACAAACAATATTTCTTTCTTTTCTTTTTTTTATTTAATGCAAAAAAAAAATACTATGAGACTATAAACATTTGTATAGCTTTTTTGAAAGTATTCCCTAGACCATCTAAAAATGCCATTTTTATAGTTTTCATTCCCATTTTTCTAATTAAAGACGAGTACCATATTAGTAGAATATTATAAGCTAATTTAAGAAAAGTTGAAATAAAAAAATCGTTGCCAACAATAAGACTATGGTACTTCTGGCAATTTGAACTCGAAATTAGTGTGAAATGTATAAAAATTGAGTACTTGCGTAAAAATCGGAATCTTAATGGATAAATTTGTTCCATTTTTATTATTTTTTTGTCAGAATATGATGTCGAAAACTTTTTCTACAAATTAAACCATTAAAATTTTAGTGATTGCAGAGCAAATAAATATTTTCAAGAAAAGTTGATTAGTGGCACAAAAATACAAGAATCCCAATTCCATTTCACACGTACCTTGCGGTCTCCAGTTTTCCTTCAATTATTCCAAGGCTTTCTTTTTAGGTATCAACAGAATCATGTCCACTAAATTGCTTCACTTTTTCTCCTTCATCTTCCTTTCATTTTCTTCTTGTCACTCTTCTAAACGTTCCAGGACATGCATCATAGGGATCTGTACTATGGTAGCAATTGACGATCATTAAGATTCGATTTGTCGTAACAATGTGTTACCTTTTTACAATATATCATTTTTTAATATGAACATGTAACCAACTATAGTTGGATATATTCTGGTATCATGGTAAATATGTTCTGGTATCTGCAACATTTACTATAAGGTAAATCATAAAAATTTAAGTTTTTTCCAAGGAAAATATTCCTTGCTATGGTTTTTTATGCCATGAAATATAAATGGTTTCATGCAATTTAGGTGGAAAACTTTTAGTATCTAAATATTTGTCTACAAAAGTAAACATTGAGTTCTTTTATATAAATATGTATTTTGTACTCTTTCTAACATAATTTGGAACACATGAATGATTTAATTAAGTTTACTTCTTGTAGGGTATATTTGATATATACTATTTTTTGATGGAACTGAATTAAATTTCATCTTTCATATATTTTATTGTTATGTTCTTGATTTCATTTTTTATTTCTGCCAAATCAAATCCAACAATTTAATAAAGTTGACAACGTTGTATCCAATTTGTGCTTTTGCTGCTCTTAAGAATCACAAAAATAGTAAAATAAAATAAAAAAAGCAATGCACTATGCACTTTGAAACGTGCGCTCTGTAATTTGGTGGCTGCCTCCACAGGAATCTCCCCATGATTTCCCACAAATATTCCTTGAACTATTTTTCAAAAAAAAAAAAAAAAAAAAAAATAAAAAGAAATAATAAAAAAAAAAAATCAGTAAAATATACAAGAGATGAACGAATACTAAAGTAAACGAAAGAATTCTCCTGAGGGTATCTATGTATTGTATTTATACACATAGATACACACTTCCAAACATACACAAATCATTGTATCACTTTTTGTTTTTTGTCTGTTTCTTTGTTCGTCGGTCTGTCTGTTTGTCTTTTTGTCTATCTGGCAACATATTTGTAACGGTACAAAGCAGTTGAAACGCCCTCTGTCGACGGATCCTTGTTTCGGTAGGTTTATCTGCCTTTATGTTTTTAGTGTCTCTTCTCAGTACGGAAAGAATGACACAATTTTTCCTGTTGTCATATTTCGCCATTTTCTTTTCACTTTGTTGTTGTGTTTCTGTCATTTTTGTTGTTGAGTGTCCTGGATTTTTTTTTTTTTTTATTATTAATGTGTAAATGCTGAATGGTCTCTCGTACTCGGACATAATTTTGACGGCCTTAGTTGGTGTTAGGTGAAGGTTTAGGACAAATGGGAAGAGATTTTTACATCAAATTGCTTGAAAGATTTTCAAGTGAATATCCTCAAAGCAATATGGTAACGCCCTTTCTATTCTCTTTTGATTCTAACTATAAGAAAGGTCAGAGACGTAGGTTCACTTGCAAACAGTTGTCGTTCAGAGAAGATTTTTAATCTAACTTTCTGTTCCCTCTAACTTAATAGCACAGAGACAATGCAATGCAAGAATCAGTATCCTTCAGTTTCTATTGGGAACAGTTTTGCTTCAGTAATTAATATTATTCATTTGCAATCAGTCCTAAGATCTTTCAGCTTTTTCTATCCCGAGGCCCCTAACGGATCATAGCAATACGTTGCTTATAATGGGTGTTTTGATAATATTTCGCTGCAAAGATTTTATGTTCCTTCTATGTAAGGGAATATCTTTTCATCTATTAATTCTATAGAACTTATTAATTAAGAGTATCATCATAATTGATGGAATTAACTACTAGAAACCCGGGTAGACGTTGTCCTGCCTCTTCTTCCAAAAAATTTAATGGATACTGATTGGCTGACTTGATGAGATGTTTGTCAAAGGTGACTTGATTGATTTTCAATGATATCTCTAAGCTTTATATGTATCTCACTTACAACACTCACTCTTTTCGATTTCGTAGATTTTTCGGCTGTATCTTTAGGGTTTTTTGAATTTTCTTTTTTCCTAAACTATCCTCATGAATCACTTGTTTAATTGGTGGAAACCGTAGGAAAATCCGTTCGGTAGTTTTTGAGTTCATTGCGCTCAGACAGATGGAACGGGTGTGTTTTATATAATGTTTATAGATAGAAGACATTATTTTATAAGAAATCTGTTTAATTAACTGAGGATATACAATTTTTGGAGATAAGTTTTCTTTCAATTATCAATTGTAATTTAAAACCGTACCCATTTTACTACGCTTATGTATTTTCAGGACATAATTTTTAAGCTCATCCTTTTTCTTTGCATAATTGTCATTCATTACTAAACGGAACTTTGTGTCGAATCCAATTAAAATAACAAAAAAAAAAATCTACTTGATTTATGTTCTCTGTGCTCCGTTCTTCTCAGCTTTCTCTTATTACACTACTACTACTACTTAATATGCATTTATGTAAAGTGAAAAAATGCAAAAAAAAGGGTATTTTTTAAAATATCAAGTTTCAATGATTTTCTTTTTTGCATTAAAGCCAGTGGCGCGTTTTGACTAATTTGGGACCTTAGACAAAGAAAGAATGTCGTGGTGAATCAATTAAATAATTTTCAGGTTGGAAAATAAAATATTTTTTTAAAAAATTTGCATATTCACAGTGGCAATCTTAACTCATAGGAGCAATCCTCAAGGGGGTCTTCGAGTTCAAATCGAAGTTAGTCTGGGATTATTTAATTCTAATTAAAAGTCTTGCATCAAATAACTATGTTAATCTTATATGGATACCTGGGCATAGTGGTACCTTGGGAATGAAGAGGCGAAATTCTCGCCAGGAAAGAAGCTCGAAACGTCCTCATTGTACCAGAGCCATTTTACGCGTTTCCTTGGAGTACCAAAAAAACTAAATATAAACAAGGACTTGATGAGAAATTGCAACTTTATTGGTTAGACACGAAAACACAATAAGGCAACAAAAACTTTTATGCCATCAAGATCTCACACAAGAACTCAAGAAATACTGAGTCTAACATGGAAAAGTATTCGTGCAGTCACAGGTTTCATTGCAGAGTCATGAAGCACCTACGAGTATATAATATTAGTCGCGATGACCAATGTACGCTTTACAATGAAGAGTAATAGACTACAGAGCATTTACTTTGTCACTATTCCTATTATGTGGAACCAAATGAAGTTGGATCAGAATATCGAAGGAACTGTAATTTTATTGAAGTTGCCACAATATTCGTTCCACAATAGTTGTTCCCGCCCATGTTGTAAACTAATCTAAAGGGGTCTGTCAGAAAGAATGCTTCCGGTCTTCTAATAAATTTGTGAATCACCTGACAGGAATGATGAACTTTTATTGATCTCGAACTTTTGTCTTTATTAATATTTCTTTCATGGGGGACAACCGAATAATTCGAATTTGCATTTGTGTTCGGAGTCGTCTATGGTTTTTCTTTTGTGGGATTCTTTTTTGGTGAATGCCCCAGTCAAATTCCCAATCGACGTCTCTGATTCTAGCGTATTTAAGCATAAATCAAGTTCCTGTCCATTTGCTGGAATTTTAATATGTTGTATTAGAAAGGAAAATAGAAAACATAAACCTTCTTTAAGAAAATTTTACCCCATTTCATTGCATCATCCCTAGTTTCTTCTTCACTCATACTACTTCTGTTTTACAAAAAAATCCTTTACAGTTTTAACTCTATTAAGCTAACAAATCTTTGCAATTATTCGCACAAGCTGCTTCCATACTTGCATCCTTTAGGTGATTTTCTTGCTTCCTTGGTTGGTTGGTTGCTTTTTCATCCTCGTTGTCTTTTATACTTTTTAAGTGCACCCTCATCATGAAATGCGAGCGACCTGTCAATAAATGAATGAATGACGATGGTGTCAAAGATATTCAGTACTTACTTACTTATACTGAAACAAACACATTCTCCACTTTGATTGTGTCCTTTCGTTCGTTCATTCATTTAACAATAAATCATTAATCATGATTATTTTCAGATACCTTGATTTCGACATGCATCTTTAATTAGTTCGACAGGTTTCGTCTGGGACTTGGGACATGTTGTGACAATTTCGCACAATTACATATTAATAAAGAATTCCTTACTTACTTTTAGTTCTCTATAGAGATACTTGCATACATTTGCATAAATAAATGACTTGAGGTTTCGAGTGTGTGGGTCAAGTGTTGGCTTTTCTGATTCATAAATTATTTATAAAATGGAAAAAGTAAATCAATCATGAATTTTTTTTTATGGAATTCGTGAAGTGAATTTTGTCCGAAAGATTTTATCAGGATGAGGAAGATACAACTGATGAAAAGTCACGATCTATTCTTCAGATGCTTGTGTGTTCTTAGATAAAGAAAGGATAAAATGTAAAGTTTGTGGTTCTTACTTTGAATTATAAGTTCTTGCATGAAAACTAATTACATTTTTTTCTATGAATACCAAATTTTACAAGAAACTATTTAAAAAATCATAATTTAAATAGAAAAGTTTGAAGTCAGTGCCTGCATCTGTTTCTTTGTGTTATAAATTTATCTAATTACAATTTTTGAGCAAAAAGTTTGTCATTTATCCGAAGAACTCTAAATAAACTGTGTAAAAAATTAAGATACATTTCTCTATGAAATCCAAACTTTTTATAATATATTCACTTTATTAAACCCAGTGGAAGGTGACAGCTTCAATTTTAACCTCTTTCATACTTACGATTTTTCATATGTTTTATAAATTTAATCTATGTGAATACTGTAGAATCTCGAAAAAGTTAACTCGCGCAAAAGTTAATGTCTCGGTTAAGTTAACCGAATTTCAGTGTCCACGTACCGCTCAGAAAAGTTAACTCAAAAGTTATGTATTTTGTAAACCAACCACTTGTTTGGCGACCCAAGCAACTCTAATTCGGGTATTCTTCGAATTTCTTTTCTGTTTCGAACTGCAAAAACATGTGTTCATTTCCATCATCAAACAACATTGATTTCGTCAGTCGTTTGGTCATTAAATCTAAGTTTCTTGTTTGTAATGATGAAAACTAAGTCTTTGAAATAAATTTAGCATATTATTTCCAATCCGCTTAGAAAAGTTAATATTTTATAAAAGTTAATTACCCTTGGGACATTTCGGTTAACTTTTTCGATATTCTACAGTATATAAAAATGGAACTATATCTGTATTTCTGTGTGTTTAATCCTTATGGATTCCGAAACCGCTTAACCAATTTTTATGAAATTTTAAGGGAAACTCTATCATAGTCTGAAGAGTGTTTGAATAAAGTTTCGTGCCAATCGGAATAGAAAAATCAATCATTTTTATCATTCTCCAAAATAAAAGCAGTGTCAACTATTGTATATGTCAACTATAAATGTTAACCACATAATAACAGTGTCACCCACACTTCGGTCATTTTCCCTGTTGTTTTTGTTTTCACAGCTCTAAATATATGTTTTGTATTGGAGTGAGGATGTTGCAATGCGCGCCTTGATAGCTAAGTAGTTTATTCTAATTTTTCATTGGTATAAAAACTAAGTAATTTCTTAGTTCAAAGATCCAATTTTATTCTATTAAATCAAACATCTATAAGGTTAACAGCTCTACTTGGTACACAGTGGTAGGTGGCAGCTGAAACTTCAATTGATTTTTTTGAGAATTTTCCAACAAAATCAAAACAATTGGGAGCAAGTCCTTCTTTTTTTTTTTTTGTTAAGTACTCTTACTGCATCATTTCAATCATAACCAACCGGAACACAAATTGAATGTGCGCCAAGAAGGAAAAAACACAAATAGCAACAATGAAAATTATAACAAAGTAGAACAAAAGAAAAGTAGAAAATCCTTTTTAAAAGAAAGCGATTTTCGAAAAGTGAGAAGTTGAAGGGAGAAAAAAATTAAGGAAAATGAAAAAAAAATCCTTGCAATTTTTCTTTATTTTCACAGATATTTTATTTGGTTTATTTATCATTTTGGTGCTTCCATTTCATTATGTTTGTTATTTTGCGCATTATCCTTATACACATACACACACACACACACACACACACACACAAACTCTATCAAACACATAGATACTGCTGCATAGATACTAAGTACGTGAATTGTTCGGAATGAATGTGAAATGTTGTTTGTGCTTCATTATGTTAAAATTGATGAATATTGAAAAAAAGAAGGAAAGAAAGAAAGAATTGCATTTATAAAAAGGAAATCGTTTCGGTCTAGAAGTCATCAGTGACTGCTGCTTGCACAAAACTATTGTAAGCTATTTGTAAATGGATGAATTGCAGATTGAAGAAGGTGTTCCCCCAGTTAATTTTAGGTAGCTGAGAAACACATTAAAGGGACAAACTTGGTGTCTGTGTGTGTCTTATGCCTTTTGTGGGTTCTAAATTTGTTTTTTTTTTCACACGAGGACATCTTTGATTTTTTTTTTTGTGTTGTGCATTTGCGCGCGCGCGCATTTTTAATAAAAACATCTGTGGCATCAGCGCCGGCTCCTAAATGTTGCATGATGCAACATGAATTCTTTTTTCGGCAGAATGAAAATTACATGCTGCGCATATGATACATTTACTTTTGGCCCAGTTTAAGTGGTTTAAGATTGTTCACAGATGAACAGTAAATATAGAAATATGTAATTTGAATCGAAAAAAAAAATTATAGAAAATTGAGTTCTTAAAATTAAAACAAATGATTTTTTAACTGACTTTAAAAAAGTAACATTATCCATGTACTATATATGTATGTATGTATGTATCTTCACAATTTGCTCACTACTGATCCGATTTGGATAGGGTTTTGGCTATTCGACTGCATATTTTTCTGGGAAGGTTCATAAAACATAGTCCTAGACCTTAAACCAGAGATATCAGTGAAATTTGAAGTATGTTCGCGATAAGTCGGTCCATTATTCAAATTTATTTCAATTTATTATGAGATCCAATCATACCATATATTGAATCTTATATACTAAAACAAAATTGATGTACCATAAGTATATACTTCTCTCTCTTGAGAGAAAAACTATGTAAAAACAATATTCTCTTAGTGAAATTACTAAAGTGTACTAAAGGTAACATTACCTATTTTAAAAAATTAATAAGAGGCAAATCTTTGTAATTATCCGAAAAGTTATACTTCTAGGATAGGATAGGATAGGATAGGATAGGATAGGATAGGATAGGATAGGATAGGATAGGATAGGATAGGATAGGATAGGATAGGATAGGATAGGAGAGGAGAGGATAGGAGAGGAGAGGATAGGAGAGGATAGGATAGGAGTAGGATAGGAGAGGAGAGGATAGGATAGGATAGGAGAGGATAGGATAGGATAGGATAGGAGAGGATAGGATAGGATAGGATAGGATAGGATAGGATAGGATAGGATAGGATAGGATAGGATAGGATAGGATAGGAGAGGATAGGATAGGATAGGATAGGAGAGGAGAGGATAGGATAGGATAGGAGAGGAGAGGATAGGATAGGATAGGATAGGAGAGGATAGGATAGGATAGGATAGGATAGGATAGGAGAGGATAGGAGAGGATAGGAGAGGATAGGATAGGAGAGGAGAGGATAGGATAGGATAGGATAGGATAGGAGAGGATAGGATAGGATAGGATAGGAGAGGATAGGATAGGAGAGGAGAGGATAGGATAGGATAGGATAGGAGAGGATAGGAGAGGAGAGGAGAGGAGAGGAGTAGGATAGGATAGGATAGGAGAGGATAGGATAGGATAGGATAGGATAGGATAGGATAGGAGAGGATAGGATAGGATAGGATAGGATAGGATAGGCAGGCCTTACAGCACAGGAGAGAGTTCATTCAGAAGCCTTCCAGGATATTATGATGCCTGGTTGGAAAGCAGCTTTCTTCTTCTGTGTTTAGCTTCGTCATTACTCATTGGCATTGAAAATGTTTCCTATAGCTTAGACTATAGTTGGCACCGCTTTCTGTTCCCATACACCCACTGAGCCCCTTTTAAATTAACACATCTTTATTTGTTATTAAAAAAAAATATCAAATATACTTCATTGAAATTACATTTAAATTTTCATTGTCTTCCTAACTTTAGTCATAGAACAAGGCGATATAAGAATTTATTGCAAGTCGAAACTCTGTAGAGTCTAGTACCAGATTATATATAGAGGCATGACAGGCCCATGTGATACTCTTAGAGGTCTAGAAATGTACTAAAAGTTCTTAGGACTGGTTGCAAATGAAGAACTATAAAAGAAATGTTATTAGGCGCTCTGATACTTGCACTGCTTAGACCCCCCTCAAAATATGTACTTAAATCAATATTTATTTTATTAAATTTTCTACTACATATTGTATTTATCCCAAGTCAATAGCTACAAAAGACTTAGCGCAGTGAACTTCATTACACATTTTTATGATAGAAAAGATTACTAAGATGCAAATGAATGCTGTTACATCCTTCTTAGGGGAAGATCATGTCGGAGTAGCCTTTTCAGTTTACACCTTGCTGAGCGATCACTGAGGGTGAATTAATTTTTAAAACTTGTGTTCATAGTTACTAAACAAGATTTTTAGAAATTATTGGGCTTTTCATAATTCTATCAGATGTCTGATTTCATCTTTGATATTTACAGGGTTTTTGGATGTTGATTATATTTGCAAAAATTCTTATAAGAGCAAATCCTGTCATACTGTGAAATGAATTGATCTACTCATTGTATGGCTATGTTTTTCAACCTCAATTTCCTCACATTTTTAGTTAGACAAAATAATGGAAATATAAAATTTAATTTAAAATTTTATATCAAAATCTATACATATATAAAATCGTAAAAGTATTTCAGTCTGTGCACGCTAATCTCAGAAACGGCTTAACCAACTGGTGTATTGTAGGCAGCTTTTAGGAAACGTTTATTTCATTAAAATCTACCTAGAAAATAAAATAAATATCATTATTTCTATCATTCCCGCACAAAGCCGATTTTAATAAAATTATGCCGGGATGTAGCAAAGCACAACGGTACAGCTACTATAAACTAAAGTTAAACCAAAGTTGAAATTGTTGAATAATAGAGAATAGTTATACACCGGAAGTGGTGGTCAAATGGTAGTCAAAAGTGGAACTTTTTAGTTTGATAAACCCATCGCTTATTTGTTTTTTTATTTCATATTTTTCACTCACAAAGTAAACAATTTTTAAAATAGTTTTTAGAAAAAGTTTTATAAATCATAATTTATAAAATGGGGTTCACATTAAGTCATTTATATATAAATAGTATACAATGTTTATTTTTTCGAAAATAAAATTTTATTTAATTTTATGTTTATCAAACTGAGAGAAATTATGAAAATTGTTGCAACATATTTCTTTCTATTGAATGATTATTCAGATTCTATGAGTTTCTGTGATATTTATTTTGACAACAATTCTGTCCAGATTTCAATTTTTTAACTCTTCCTAGATGCCGATTTCTCTAGTTTGTTTTGGAGTACTTTTCTTTTTTGTTTCGGAATTTATTTGGCCTACAAATTTTGATGCAGTGGAAAGTAGTAGGAAGTACAAAGGAAGAAAAGACTCAAGTCATAATCAAACTCTTAAAGGATTATTTTCCTTTTCTTTTGTTCTCTTTCAAAGTTGTTCAGGTATTTATTTCTTTCTATTTTTATTTCAGTTTTTCCCTAAGTTCTTCTGTTTTTATGTTTTACTATATTGTATAATGAAAAGCAAAAGAAAAATGTAGGAAAATTGAATGTTTTCATGAGTTTTAGAGCACGAAATTTCTAATAAATAAATTGGGTTTTTTTTTCACAAAAAACTTTTGTATTTAAATTCATTAGTGTTCTCAAAGAATTTCCCTTTCTCCTATTTTTTTTTTTTTTTTCTGAATTACGTAAATTGTGAAGTGTCTATTGTGCCCCTAAAGTTATGTTTTAATATTCATATCTAAAATTGTGGACAAACCAGCAAAGCAGCCCGATAAGCAATTATCCTTCTGTCCGTGTACATTTTAACAGTGTTGTGGATGTTAAGTTAACATTTAAGAGTAAGTGAAGGCAAAATAAAAATGAGAACAAGAAACTCTCTTTGCAGGACTAAGCACAACGATGCAAGCTTTCGTTTGTTTAAGCAGAATTTTTTAATAAAAATATTGTCTGTCTGTGTATTTAACAGATTTATAATCACAATAATATTTAACAGCTGTTATAATAAGGATATTAATGCAAGGCATCCAGTTAAGTCTATTTTATTAGACATTTGTTAGAGGTTTATCTATGTATGTGTAGGCATGTGACTCATGTATGCAAATCTATACTTATCTTATACAATTAAATTATTTAATCCTATACATAGTTCTTAGTTAAAACAAATATGTATTACCACTGCGAGGTAATCACAAGGTGTTTAGGAAATTTAACAGTAAGGCAAGGAAATAAATTGAATCATGCTCGTCCATCCAACCATCTGTACTCATGTTTGCTAAGGAATCAGTTTTTTTTTTTTAGTTATTTAGCTAGTACAGTCATGTTCTCTGATTACTGGAAGAGATAGTCTCCATACAAAACCAGCGTATAGTATATTTAAATCTTGACAATTTGCACAACTTAAACATAAATTTCAACAATTGAATAATTATATAAATATTTCTCGTATAAACCTTTCACCATGCCTTATCCTATTTCGGGTCTGCTGAAGCTAAGAGAAATCCATTTTTTATGTACTCTATTTTATACTATCCCTTCCGATCCTTTCATAATCCTCATTCAACTGTATGTAGTTGAGAGATAATGCTCAGCTAAAATATGCGTTTGTTCTGCTTGTACGATGTGAGACATCGTTGCACGGTCCTGCTTTGTCTCGGTTCATAGATTTTTGCTGCGTATACCTGATTTTATCGTATTTCACCAGGTTGTAAGTTGCCTTTTTAGCCCTTTCTTTACTACCTCCATTGCTAGGGTTCTCCTCAATATGTGGTCTTTTGACTTCCTCATCACGTGTCCGTACCAGCGTAGGCGGTTTTCTTGAAGATTATCTGTAAGAGGTGCCATTTTACTGATTCCTCAAATGTGTTTGTTCTGGATCTTGTCGAGTTTCGGTTTCAATTGTACAAAGAATTCGAATAATCCTTTAAGTATATTATGATAATGAGAGTTATAATTGGAAAATTTTCCAATTCTTAAAATATTTAAACGAAACTTTACAAAACGATTTCATATGATTGTGGCTTCCATGTTTTAATTTTAAGTTAAATGCACAATTTAAGATTGGAGATCTTTCTGGGATCCGTCAAACGCTTCGTTGTGATGAATTATTCAGCCTCTATGACTTCCAAAAATTTTATTTTTGTATAATAAATTGAATCTATTTCTCTTTATTAGAGCTCAAGTTTGATCCTGCACTCTTCTAATTTCCTACAATCCTTCATAACTCTCCCCCTGATCTGAAGAACTTTGCCGCTATTGCTTTTATTAATAAATAAATTATAATTTGTAATTATAATCTTAGTTCTATATACATACATACTTATTTCTCTTTAGATTTATGTATACAAAATCATTTTAGAGTTACATCCTTCAAATCACTTTAATTATCTTTTCAAGATCTCATTGTAGGGCGGACTCATCTCTGGTTGAGTAGTGTAAAATTTGATGAAAACAACATAACGCAAACAAACATCTATTGAATTATTTATAACAAATTCCTTTTTACTCATCCTTTACATGTGTTTATTTTTGTATCATGTAACATTGTAACAAAATCAAATGAAAATGTAACCGAGGAAATACTAAGCCAAATTGCGTTTGCTTAATGGCAGAAATGGTTTTGTAAACATAAACTTGGCCCATAAATAAGCAATTGTCCAAAAAGGTGTTAACCATTTCAAGAAACATAAAAAATAAAAATAAAAATAAAAAAAAAAAAATGAAATCTTAAGGGAGAGAAATACAAGTAATGGCCAATCTTAATGGTCATAGTAGAGTCAGTCAGTCGTCCATTTACAAGATTCTTTATTTAGGAAAATCTATAAAAAAAGTTATGGGATATGTGAAGTGAATTGATGTCTTCCTTATGCTAATCTTAAAGCAATTTCACTAACACGGGTTAAAAATCTGTTAAACTAACTATACAAATATTTGAAACACTGTTGTCATGCTACAATGTACAAGGTAAAAGATTCAAATCTATTTGATCTGAAACTTAAATTTGGTCTAAAATTCCTTCTAAGGCATTTTTTTTTATATTTATTGCGAATTGAAGTTGTTGCTTAGGCAAGTTAAGTACATACATACTTATTCACTCAGACAGCAAGGCTGCATTACAGGCAACCAACGCATTTGAGTTCAATTCAAATATAGTTTGGGACTGTCTAATATTACTCAAGATATTGGCTTCAAATAACTATGTCAATCTTATTCCTGGATATAGTGGGTACCTTGGGAACGTAGATGCAAATGAACTCGCCAGAAAAGGAGCTGCTAATGTCCTCATTGGACCAGAACCATTCTGCGGGCTACCAAGGGGTTCTACAAGGACTAATCTTGAAAAAAGGCTTGTTGATAAATCGCATCAAAATTGGGTTAATACTGAATCGTCATCGAAACCAGCTCTCGCAAAAGAGCACAGGAACTACTGGCACTAGCACGGAAAGTTATACAGTTAGTCTCGGGCTTCTTAACTGGTTATTGCAGAGTGTTAAAAAATTTACGCAATATGCATATTAGTCATAACGATCAATGTAGACAATAAAATGAAAAGGAGGAAACAGCAGAGCATGTGTTATACCACTGTGATGGTCTAATCTGAATCATACTATGCTAACTAGGGTTTCAGTACCTGGAACCAAATGAAATTGCAGATTTATCTCCAAAGGGGATTCTGGGTTGTCACAATAGGTTCACTTGTGGCCGCTTTGATTTTGTATCTAAACTAGGTAAGTGTACACATGACCAAAGTCACTCATCAGCAGTGCTGCTAATTTTTTTGTAATTTTTCACGGAAACAAAAATATTGTTAGCATTAAGATATTTTATCTTAATATTTCATAGTTTCACAGCTCCAAATATATGGGTGTGTGTGTTTTTTTTTTAATGAGGACTTAGCAAAGCCCATAAGTTTAACGGCACATTGTATCTTATATTAAGTCTAAAAGGGAATTTATTTTCAGTTGTAGAGACACACAAAACTCATCTATTAAATAAGTTTGCTAAGATCTTCTTTAAGAAAAAATCTAAACTTTTGCCATAAACTTAAGAAATAAAATTTCATTGATTTATATGTATGTAGTCCTTTAAATGTTGGCTCACTTTATGATTATTTGCTCTATTCAGATAAGAGTAACCTTTATTTATACAAGTGTACTGTTTTTCATAGTTTTCTGTACAATTTTACTTTCTTGGGGTCATTAAAGTTCATTATTACGAGTATCTGTGTGCTTAAGGAATTTGTTACCCAAACATTTTTTATTAAAAGCTCTTCAGATGGTGATGGTGATGCCTGAGAAAAATTTTCATGGATCATATAACAATTAGATTACAATGTACTTAACTACTATTGTATTATATAAAGTTCTGTCTTTGAACATAAAATAATCAATCAAAAGACCAACATTTCTTTAATGATCTCATTAAAATCTAAAAGGTTCCTTTTGTTATAATAAATACTGAAATGAACAATTCTATCATACTTTTATTGTTACTTATGACAAATGTAAATGAAAGCGACAGCGAAACACAATTAAAGTGTTAAGGACAATAGTAATGATGATGATGATGATGATGATGATAATGACAAGGACAACAATAACATTATCCTTAAGCAAATCATTGGACAAGTAAGAGAAAAAGTGTGAGTATATGAATGAATAAAAGAAACAGAAACAAAACCAAAACAAAACAAAAACGAAAACGAAAAGAGTGAAAGACTAAATAATTGAAAATTGTTGCTTATAGTACTTACTATAATTTTTTTTTTTTCTTTATTGTCGAAATCTTTAAAGGAAGGAAAAAATAAAACGAAATAAAATTAAATACAGAAAATACTACAAACAACAAAACATGCAAACATAATTTGCGCCGAGAGTAAAGATACAAAATAACTTTCAAGTGTAGCAGCCCCTAGTAAGTGACAGAAAGGACCCAGCTTGAAGAGCAAGAATTTAATGGACAAAGCAATGGCCGACAAAGTCCTTCTTTCCTTTATTCTTCAACTTCTACATCGAGCCACCGCTGATTTTGCTTTTGTTGCCTGCTGTCATCGTTTATCATTTGCGCAACAACGCACCAGGAGACGAATTGTAACTGAAAACAAAATACGCACAATGGCAACAATTATATACAAAAAAATGAAGAAAATCGTTTGCAAGGATCCCGAAAAAAGAAGCAAATTAAATTCGTAAAAGGAAGTGAGAGAACAAGACACGCTATAGAAAAACATCTATTAATTTTTAATATCAAACAAAAAGCAATAAAAACCTTAGGCGCAGACAGTAACAGACCAACCAACCCTCCTCCTACACTGGCTTAATTTAAGGTGTACAAAAGTTCACGGGTCTAAATTGGCAGGTCATTACTGGGAGAGTCCTTACTCGGCGTATGTCGTTACCATAGTTGGTGGGCAAAGTCATTTGCATTGATTAAATCAGTTGTGGGCAATTGTACAAATGTTTTAAATGAATTTCACTAACTCGACAACAAAGATTCATTCAATTGTTGTTCGTTACTTCTTTTCTTTATTTTTTTTTTTTTGTTTTGCAAATGCTTGCATATCCTTTTATTGATCATAGTAGTCCTTTCTTTTATATACCATTGTGTTTTATAGTAAATTTTAGGGATTCTTTATTTTATTTCTTATATTTATTTTTGGGATTATTTGGGTTTTGTTCTTTTCAACATTTTTTTTATGTTGTTCACGTTCTTCAAATTTGTGGCTAAGCAAATAAAGTTGTAATATTGTAAGTAGTAGAAAATCGATTAGGGTCATAAAGACAGTGAAAAGTGTAATTGAAGGAGTTGCGGATTATTGAGCTATGGATAATCATAAATTTTTAATAACATGAACTTCATTTGGTATTGATTTTGAAACTATTTAAGAGAGGTTTCATACCGCCAGCTGCAACAGTATGGATTTGTATGGTTTCTGTGTTTTTACTGGGGTAGGAAAAGTACTCGAACTTCTATTTAAGAAAGCTGCAGGCTCTTTTCTGGTCTATAAATTCAACACACTAGAATTTGATTCCATTGGAAATTATTCTGATGAAGTATTGACTGCATTTTATTGCATTGCAGATGTTATGCAGTTGATCCAGTGTACATTTGAATTATGAGATATTAAAATGAAATATGTAGTTTAAATACATTTTAACATATTAAGTTCAAACTTGAGGTACAGCTTAATTTTCCTCTTTTTCGATATCCCCTTCCTATTTTGGTTCCTGAACTTTAATTTCGAATTTATTATCATCATCATTGTTGTCTATTACATTGGACTAGGAATAAATAAAATAAAATTGACAGATCCAATGTGGTTTATATTTTTGATTAAAATTCACTAAATTATTATATCTTTTACAATAAGAAGGCGCTTAGAATTCTCTTCATCCTTTGCATATAATTTTAACAAGACTTATTTGGTACATCCATCATTGAATTGATTTGATATCGACGATTCTTCATTTATGCATATAAACATAGGTACCTGTTTATATATACTTAGTATATGTATTTGGCTATTAAAAAAACTGCGAAGTCCAAGTCGAACTCGCATATGAAGATATGAAACAAGAAACTCCCAAAAACACGTTTCTTGTATGGGAACCTCTTCAGTTTATAACATTAAAATAATGTTCATTAATTTCATTAAATAAAATAAAAAAAGGAAGTAAAAATATCTGGATCACAACAACAGCGCCATTCACTGAGTCCAATTGGGAATCTAAACCATAGGTTCCCAAACTTATTTCGATCACTGCCCACTTCCAGCTTTAAAAAAAATCTAGTGCCCCCATAATATTAAATTTACCTTTCTTTAGATAGAATTGGTCTGCCGTTCTCCTGCCCCACTGCAATCCTCCAGAGGGCGTCATCGCCCACTTTGCGAACCTATGATCTAAACCATCTAGGGACCCACTCAATCATATCAAAATCGGTCTAGGCCTTTAGGAAGAGTTCAGTTACATCCGTACAGTTGAATTTTACATACTTAAAAGAGAAAATATAAAAATAAATATATTTATAAATCTTACAACTAATTGTTCGCTGACTTCCTTCAGCATTTGTCTCTGATGTGAAAGTGGGACCACACTTGTATATTCTGAATATCTTTATACTATAAGCTATTTCTTTAAATAAATCAATTTACTTAATTATTACTAATTTTCCATTTATTTTATTTTTCAATATTTAATTATTTATTATTATCCATTCTTATTACAATATTTCACTGCAAAGTGCTTTAGATCTCAATTTATTTACTATTTTGATTTTCTTTCTATTGTTTTTTATATATACAATTTAGTTTTGATCACAAATGATTAGATTTATTAGATTAATGTTTCTTTGCTATTATAAACAATTAAGCTCCGTTTGATTAATCTTTCATTTCTATCTCACACCCTTTATCAGATTATTGTTATACAATATTTCTTATCATAAAATTTTAACTTTGCTGTTTATGATTTTATTTTTCTTCTACCCTTTTCTCAATTCTCAATTCTCTTTCTTCATTCTTCGTATTTGCATCGAAACCTAGTGACCTAGTTTTGGTTTTCTTTACTTTAGTCCCGAAGATCATCTGTTGTGGAGGAGCGTTGCCAGTTTGTAAACTATGTAAATTTCTATACTTTATTTATGATGTTTACTTATAATTAAAATTACAAGCTACCAAGGTATGGAGTAGCGATGGCATTCGGCTCGAATTTTTTAGATACTTAGTATGTTTACTTATATAAAGTGGTGACCAAAAATGACCAGATATTCCTTAGTTCATAAGTAAAACATGTCCAAAGTAACTTTAGCGAAAAATGATATGTGACAAATAATTTATCTTCTTCTATCTATCTTCAATATAAATAAAAATGTAAATGTTCGTTTGTTCATGACTTGTGAACTAGAAAAGTACTTTAACGATTGCACTGAAATTTTCACACAACATTGAATTCGACTATGGTCATATTTTTGTATACTTATTTTTAGTAAAAACCACCGGAATAGTCGAAATTGGTGGATCAAATTTTACATGTAAAGCTTAGACACATAAATATTAATCAAGTAGCCTTTTTCAAACATCTGTTTTTGATTGGTAGTTTTTAGAATCAATAATTCTTTGAGCGTAGATAATTTTGTAAATATGTTCCAAAAGTTTTTTCTAAATATAAATGATTATTTTTTTGTAGCCTATGCCGACATCTAAAAGACATAGCCATCATATAAATTAGTAATTCAAAGACATGGTTATTGCTGTTGTTGTCTAGTAGTTGTTCATAGCTTAAAATGGATGGTGCAACTTAATTCCTATGTTCTTAGTTCTTGATAAGTCTGAAAAGAAACAAGTAATGTTTCTAATAAAATGTGGTTTCAATTAAATTTATATCTTAAAATTTGTTTCCTAAAGGAAGAAGGATTTTTTTTTATTATTTTTTATTCAATGCAATTTACAGAAATATGAACTTGTTAACACAATTTAGGCCTTAAAGCTAACTAAACAGAAAACCATTTCACACAGACAAGAACCAGATGGTTATCAGGATGTTTGTCTGTGTTTAAAGAAAAGGGTTGCGGTTGATGGGCAAGTATCCATAGAACTTTAAAGCAGCACAAAAAAAAAACACATAAAATTTTGAGCTTAAAATGAAACAAAAAAAGAAAAACATTTCGTTCATTTATTCATATTTATAAAGGACCATTGAACCCGAACACAGATACATACACACACACACACAGGTATAAGCAAACACACAGATGAGGGCACAACTCACCTAAAATCCATTCAAACTTTTGAAAACATTTTACTAGTATACAAGTAAAAGAGGAAAGAAACTCACTTTAAATGAGGAAAAAGTTAATAACCTATGGACTTGACTTGGTTCTCAAAGCGCAGCAGCATTTAGTGTTGTCGTTTCAGTTTACTACGATTCAATGGATTTGGATTTTCATAAAGCGAGTTTTGGGGAGATTTGTTCGACATGTTCTTTAACAGTACAAGGATATATTGTACTTTTGTATTTTCCCTTTGGTTCATGGCCTGATTTACGTTTCATCTAATGTGTTGGCCCTGGTCACGGTGAATGCCTTAAGGATTTTTAATGCCATCTGAGTTTTTTGTGGTTATTGCACAATTACTTCTGTTGATAACAATATTTTGTTTTGAAAGTTATTTGTTTTAAAGTAAAGACTTGAATTGGATGGCACGGACGAAAATGTATTAAGGGCTGACAAAGGAAAATGTGCCGGAATCATTGAGTTCAAACTAAAATCTATATATACTATATATAATATTCAGTTAGACAATCTCGGAAACGGGGAACTATCCTATGTTCAAGCTGGGAACCAGCCATACACTTTCACAAAATTTCAATGCAATCAGATGAACGGTATGGCATCGCATAGCATACGAACAATTTAAAACACTAATTTTTATATATAAAATATAATTGTATGCCATTAGTGTTCAAACATAATTGTCAGGATAAAATAAGCGCTACGGCTGGCTCGAATGAAGCATATTCGATAAGTCAAATTTTCAAATTTTTCCAATTGCTGTGTATGATGGCTAATCGACTCATTTGGGTCCTTCACAATAGCAATAACTTCTTCTATCCACACTTTATGACGTCTTTAAGGATGGTTTTCTGTATAACTTTCTCAAATGAGCGATCATGTCGATAAATTTGGTGAACTGAAACATGATTCTTAAAATTTTCAAGTGTTCTGGCATAAGTCATTGAAATGGGAAAAACTTATCACAAAACAACTATCAAGTGTTTAACTGACACTCACTGAATACAGTGTTGCGAATTTAAAAACCAAATCAGAAAAGAAAACACCCCATTTAATTTCATGATCATCACTACAAGCATTTTAACCTAGGTGCCATTACCCTGAATGAAACCGAAATGCAAAAAAAAAATTATTTGTCCGCCTCTGACTCGGTCACATTGCCCTTCTTCATCAACACCTACTTTGCGCCCTCAACAATGATGTTTGTCTACTCCGTAACGGCGTTGCATCTATGCAGCACTTGCACTTAAGTGATCTGTAACAATTGACGAATTCAGGTGCCCAAATTCAGTAAATCGCCATTTGATGATTGATTTCAATTCAGGAGAGTTTAATTGACAAGAGTCTATTTATTTATACATGGAAAATTACTGTCATCTTAAAAAAATATATACATATAAGGCTTTCGGGGACATATGACATTCCCCTATGGGGCACCGCTGCTGAGTCAAATCATCTATCTCATTCAAAAGATGCACAACTCTACTCTCCGTCAGATAGTAAACGGTCCTTGGTATGTGCGTAATGATGTCATTTTATTTTCCTATTGTTTCAGCTACAAAAGTAGCGTTGCTAAAGTCAATATAACTTATAAATTAATGGACTTCAATGAAATTTATAGGGACAAGTTAATGTTTTTTTTTTTTTAATTATATTTATTTATTAAAAGCGAATCTATATGTTATCCTCAATCTTATTAAGTGATATGAGGTTTGAAGCGAGACAATAATCTAAATACCTAATTACACATGATTATTTTTTAATTACAAAATTTTAATTACAATATTTATTTTAATTATTTACATGCAGAATTTCTTAAAATTAATTAATTATATTTTATGATTCTTCCACTGAGCATTGATTTTTATAGAATTTGGAGATTGTGTTACAATTTTTTTTTTAATGATTAGCTTCCTGATAGCCACTGCTTTCCATTTATGTAACTCAAATAAATTGTTTAAACCACTATAATCGTCCTAAATATCTTAATTGGCAATCAACCTAAATTTAAAACTACATTCAGTATCACATTGAAGAATAATGGACAGAATACAATCTTAAATAATAGAAAACTTTATAAGTACTAATATATTTTCGTTTATTCCTAATAAATAAATACATGTTATGAGTTCATAAATTCATTCTTAAATGTTTGGTTAACTTTTTTTTTCTAAAAATATGTTTACGTATTGTCTTTGGACAGAAATCTGCTTTAAATTGATGAATCAGTCTTTTCCTACAAGTCAATGAGCTTATTATTATCCCTTTTAGTCACTTTCTCCTAAAATATTTTTACAAATTATCAATTGGGGTCATATCTTTGGACAGAAATCTTATGTTTTTTTTTTTTTTTTTTTTTTTAAATCAAAGTCAATCTTTTCCTTCTAAGTAAATACAATCTATGAGCACATTCTTATCCCTTTTAGTCATTTTCTCCTCAAATATCTTTACAAATTGTCAATAGAGCTCATATATTTGGTCAGAAGCCTATTTTTTAAATCAATAATTGATAGGTCAGTCTTTACATAATAATTAACTACATTTAATGAGTTCATTCTTATCTCGTTTGGCCATCAACTTTATGAAATATCTTTACAAATTCTCAAAGGATTTCATTTTAAATTTAAATAATTTATTTTTTGAAACTAATGGTCCATCTTTTGGCAATGTTGTTTCATACAACATCTTGTATTTTTCTTGCATATCAAAGTATTTACTTTTTCCGGGTCCGTCATGAAATTCTTGGGGAGTCATTTTCTTAAAATCAATTAGTTCAAGTAAATTCCTAATATATGGATTTCTGATATTTCTAAATTGAACATTTCCTTTGGTTTTCTTATTTTTAATTCTTTTGATTCGTTCTTTTCTTATGAACTCTTTGTCATCCTCTTCAACGGTATCGAAAAATGAATAAAATGATTCAAAATATTGACAATCTTCATAATCTTTAACAGTATTTTTTAAATCCTTTTTATCAATATCAATATCTTCGCTTGGCTTTGGAATATCATCGGACATTTTGTAATGATTCGCCTTTAAATAAGTTTCAATCATCTTGAAACGCATTGCTTCCCTTAATGGTTTCTGAGACATAAATATATATTTATAGAAGACATCGGGACTCAATTCATAAATGGCACCATGATTCATTGACCTATGAAATCTAAAAGTTATGTTCTGAAATACGTATATATATATAACATAAATTTAATTTAATACAAACTATAAATTCTATTTGAATGCAATCAAACTAACCTCCCAGGTTTCTTGTAAAAGATCTACGTGAAAAATATCATTTGCAAACTGATATAGCTGTATAAGTACAGCAATATCCGATGTCTCGGTACGATCACATAGAATTTCGCAGCATTCCTTTGTTACAGAAGTCACCAAATATTGTTGAGCAAATTTTGCCAAATCAATAAGTGTCATCTCATCACATTCTTCAAGTAATTTTATATTGTAGGTGTAAAGATAATCACGAAATATAGCAAAAATATCTGGTCGAACATTTCTCAAAACAATTTCATTTGATTTCGATTCCTGGAAATCGCTATTAAACATACGTTCAAAAGCATCTGAAGCACAGCTGAATATCAATTTGTGACATTCGAATATTTGTTTGGTGCCATCAGCTGCTTCGATTATAAAGCAGCAATCGGATAAACGATTTGTAGTCGCAAGTTCCTTTAATGCTGGACCCAACCTAAACATAATAACACTTACGAATTTATATATAAAATTCACATAATTGTAAATGAAATAAACGCACCACTTTTCCATATTTACTTATTGTTATTTTCTTTGGAATTTCAAACCGATCTTCAGTGGAGAATGGAGAACTCTAAATAAAAACCATGGACAACTACTATGTGGATCACTGACTGCAATGATTAGCGCGCGTTTCTTCTCCCTACATTTCCAAAGCTTAAAAGCTAATCAACAAGAAGAACAACATTAATGGTTCCCATTGGCTGATGCTCTTTATTTATCATATGAGCTTATTTTAGAGCTGCCAACGTTTGTCAATATCAAGATCACAGAGTTGAATCACAATGGAAAAGTGTTAATATTTGAAATAAATAATTCGGAAATTATCAAGGGATCATAAATGAATCATTTATGAAAATTTCTCCAATAAAAAGAAATAACTGTTTTAATAAAGATTAATAAGAGAAAAAGTACTTTTTGTACCAAATGAAGACGTTTTCCATTAAATAATAGATATTATTAAACAATCTACTAAGTCGTTTAGGGCTCATCCATATATTTCGTCACACGTTCTGGGTGTGATAACCAGTGACAGGGAGGGGTAGGGGATCATAAGCTTTGTAACTTCACAAGACGTTTTCCATTAAATAATAGATATTGTTAAACAATCTACTAAGTCATTTAGGGGCCATCCATATATTACGTCACACGTTTAAAGCTACTCACCGACTCTTCGTAGAGTTCTCTAGTGTTATGAGAAAAGTAGATCATTCGCCTTTGGACGTTATAATACATTGTCTTAATTTATGTTAAGATTGTAACTTATATATAGCTTAAGATAAAAGAAAAAGGTTTGAATATTAATTTTCCGCTTGTAATAAAACTTCCGGGTGGCTTTATTGATATGCCTCAATCATTTTGAATAAAATTATTTTTTGTCTAACAAAATGTATGCTTCTGGCGGGTTAAATCTTGATTTAAGTGCTCTACTAATATATTGTTCATTCTCATAGTAAGATTATTTTAGTTGAATTCTTTGGATCGTAATATGTGATGGCGTATTAATTTAATATGTAATATGGTTGGTACAAAAATCATAAAAATTGTGTGACATATTACATGTGAATGGTAACCGAGAAGGACAAACAGACAGACAGACAGACAAAGGAACAGACGGACATGGCTAGATCAATTCGTCTCGTCGCGCTGATCAAGAATATACTATGAATATACTTTATGGGGTCTCCGATGTCTTCTTCTGTGTGTTACAAACTTCATGGCAAACTTATAATACTATTCACTGCGTGAAGACTATAAAATTGAGAATGTTATCTTCCTTTTGTTGTGTTTACAATGTTTCCTTATGATCATTCACTTTTTGCTTTGTGTCTTTAGACAAAGTATAACCTTTGCTGCTTTGCATGCATAGTATGAGCTCTCTCTTTGTTTGGTATTCCAAGATAATACAGAATTTGTTGTTGGATATCCCGGTTAATTGAAATTTAAGAGAGTGATCATTTCATAAACTATAATATGCGTAGACTAAACAACTCTCTCACGAGAGCAGATGGCCATAGCAGCCAGTGCTCTCTCCCTTTAAGTTATGTTATGTTTTTACAATTTAAGTAACTGTAATAATAAATAAATAAAATAAACTCTCTCACGAAAAAAAGTGTGTTTGATGTCTTACGCTCTTGAATTTGATCCAACCACCACATGAGCATGTGTTCGCTCAATTATTACTCTTCTTGCTCGCAGAAATCAGGTTTGACTGTCTCAAGCATAGTAGACTTGTTTACTCCAGGATTTTATTCCAACAACAATTTCGCGTCTATTATAAAGAAAAAAGAGACTTTTGTTTTCGGAAACCATACAAATTTGTTCAAACACCATCGAACATGCAACAATTGTGTAAATTAAGAAGAAGAGTCAGTGAGTTATAAACATTTTCTCAATAGACTTTCATAATTTACAACGCAAAAAACAAATTGCAATTGCAAAGAATTAAATATGGAAAAGTGGTACGTTTATTTCATTTAAATTTATGTGTATTGTACTAAATTTCTAATTGTTGTTATTATGTTTAGGTTGGGTCCCAAATTAAAAGAGTTTGCAACTACAGAACGCTTATCCGATTGCCGCTTTATAATCGAAGCCGCTGATGGCAGCAAAAAACATTTCGAATGTCACAAATTTATATTCATCTGTGCTTCGGATGTTTTTGAACGTATATTTTATGGTGATTTCATGGAATCGAAATCAAATGAAATTCTTTTGAAAAATGTTCGACCTGATATTTTTGCAAAATTTCGTGATTTTCTATACAACTACGATATAAAGTTATTTGAAGGATATGATGAGAACACACTTATGGAATTGGTACAATTTGCTCATCAATATCTAGTGTCATCTGTAACAAAAGAATGCATCAAAATTCTAATGCAGCGTACCAAGAAAGCGGATATTTTAATACTTATACAGCTTTATCAATTTGGAAATGATATTTTACACGAAGATCTTATAAAAAATGTTTGGGAGGTAAACTTCCGTATATGTTTATATTTTGACAGAAAAGTATTTAACATAATTTTGTAACGTTTCAGAACATAAATTCCAGATTTCTTACCTCAATGAACCACTTTGCCATTTATGAGTTCAGCTCCGATGTCTTCTTTAAATATATGGAATTGACTAAGGGTAAAATGAAGGAAGCAATGCGTTTCAATATGATAGAGACTTATTTAAAATTAAATGGTTTCGATATGTCAAAAGTTATTTCAAAACCAAGCGATGCTTTTGATCAACATGATTTGAAAAGAATAGATATAAATGAAGGCGATAAAGATTTGGAACAACATGATCAAGTAGATGAAGACGAGTTAGAGGACAATCATAAAACAGAGACCACGATCAAAGTCCCAAATAAAGATATTAAGGATACCACGAAGAATGTTCCAAATGGAGATAGTAAGGGCGCCACTAGCAATACCGCAAATGGAGATATTAAGTTTATCACGAACAAAGTACCAAATGGAGATAATAAGGAGACCAAACAAAATGGTCAATTTAAAAATATCAAAAATGCATATGTAAAGGAATTACTTCAACTCATCGATTATAAGAAAATGACTCCCCACGAATTTTATAATGGACCCGGAAAAACTCAATACTTTAATTTGCAAAGCAAGTACGATATGTTGTATGCAACATCAGTTCCTATGTAAAATACTCATACACTATACGTACGTAAGATTCTAAGAATGAATCAATTAATATGTCTTTACTCGTATATTACAATATATTATGCTGGCGTTTCATTATATGTATGTGTAGTAAGTATATAGAAAGCCAAAACATTATTTTTAACAGATTTTCATGAATTGTAAAATTAATAAAAACGTTTGATTTTTTTTTATTTTTAAAGTAAAACCTTTTCTACTCAATTCTAACCTTTGGATCATTCATACATATATCTGTGCCAACAAGTCAGAGTAGCTTATGTCGAAAATCGTTGTTTTGAGGTATTGCCCATTTTGTGTAAAGTAATTTCTGTTTGGTTCCATTTCATATTTATAAGTTGCTATACAAAAAAAAATTATAAAAAATAAAATACTTGCTAAATAAATTTTGAAAAATATTTTTATAAAAGTAGATTTCAAAACCTTTATAACAAGAATACATTTTATTTAGTTTATTTATTCCAATAATTGTTTAAAAGAGTTTAAAAATTGGATTTGTGAAAAAAATCGTAGGTGTACGAATTTCTAGTGGTCAGGGTAAACTACATATAGCTATGATTCTATACCATATTTTTAGACAATTTTTTAGCCAAAATACGTGTATTGAAGCGGTTAATAATAGTAGCGTTCAAACTCAATTCACTCAATTTTCTACATAAGCTACTCTGACTTGTTGACACAGATATGTTTGTCAGTGTTCGATTTTGTTTCTGTTCATATGATTGTCACTTGCATTAAAAGTGTTTCACATGATGAAATCTTTAAGTAAAATAATACTCAGTATATATTATATATAAAGCAAAGCATTCCACCAATATTACACATAAATAATGATTAGGAATTATACACTTGAGTAGGTAGAAATTTTTCTATAGAATACAATAAGCAAAAGTTTATTTAAAATAATTGCAACAAAATATGCTTTATTCACAATTTGGCAAAATTAAATCATTAAATCATGCTTATATACTTGGAAAGGACATAATAAATAGGACTAAGAACAAACAACAACAACAACAAATGGTTCTCATGTGGCGAAGATTTTTTAACTGCAATATTTTATGATTACAAAGTTTGGCCATAAATGCAAAATATAATATATTAAATGGCATTAAAATCATTTAAATTGTGAGCAATAACAAAACTTCTTCAATTCTCAAGTTCTTGCTAAATCATATTTTATGGGAATTTTTTTAAAATCAAAAATACACTATTATATTGTAGTTAGACTGGAGAAAAAACTGTTTTTTTTTTTCTGAAACAACAACCACAGGGAAAAGTGACGTAATTGAGGGTTGTTGTTGTTGGTGTAGAAATCGAAGGAATTTTTAAACCGTTTAAAAAAATAAACTACTACTACTGGCGACTGGTCGCACCGCATCATGTTTGTGGAGTTTTTGCCTTTTTTAGTTCATTTTTGTATTTTTTCGTTGCGCGGAAAACATAAAACAGCTGATCACTGCACATAGCAATTTGAAGTAAATTTTAAATTGTAATTTTATTTTTAAATTTTAATAAAAATAAGTAACAGGAATTAAAAAGAAAGATGCAAAAATTATGTCTACTTAGGTTGGATAGTAAGGATGGGTATCGAGCAACAAAACATCGATTAATGACTTCGATTATTATTTTTTCCTAATTAACCGATACATCAATTAATTTCTGCTCTAAAAATGGATTAATCGCTTAATTGTCAATTTCAAAGAAGGTCGGAAAAAATCAATTACTGACAGATGTTACATGTCCTTACAATTCATGTTCCAAAGTCTCTCTTTTGGAAGGATTTCAGTCATAGCTAGCGAATCAAGAAAGCCAAATAAAAAAATACAAAGTCACAAATGATTTCTGTTGAAATCATCAATTCATTTTTATTGAAATTGTAAATCCGATTAACCAATCTGAATCCTTTCCATAGAATTTCTCATACATATATGTATTAATATGTTTATATCATAGAATTTTAGCTATATCGAGTATTATTTATTTATTCCGGGTGCTTAATCACGTTGTCATTTGAAACTATCAATTTCTTGTGTTTTGGATCTTTCTGTATGTGCAAAATTTATTTAGAAATTAAACTTGAAAAATGCAATTTAAAACACAATGATATTTCATAATTTCTGTACTCCCAGTAATCAAGTAAGTGAGGTTCTAACATATTGTTCTGTGTACAACAATAAAACGTACATATTTCTGCCAAAGATTAGCTCTATAAATCTAATTTTAAGTACATACTATTTTGCATAGAAGTATATGGGAACTAACCTTGTTACACTAAGCTCCAGTGTGCTAAGAAATTCTGGATTTGTATTTCATTTTTGGCAATAGGGTGACGCACTTTGAGTCAGTGGTTGTGCAGAGTAGAAGAAATATTAAGGTTCCCATTTTTGAGAATTTGATTCGTAATACGAAGCTCTCTTCTTGATAGTAATAAGTACGTACAACTTGACGAAAAAAATTATTATAAAAGTTTCAAATATCTGAGTATGACGATGGCTTCATTTGATTTTTCCGCACCGAGCCCCCAAAGAAACTAGTGGCAATACGACCGTTTGTTTATTTGTATTCTTTTGATTTGTTTGCTAAGCACATTTGAAGCTAACATACAATTTTTAATAACAATCATCAATGGATGAGAATAATAGATTATACAAAACAAGAAAAGCAACAAGAAATCAAAGTCGTGTAATAATAAACAAAATGAATACTCGCATTTAGTCTTTGTTATACAAAATTAATTTTACTTTATTGGATATAAGTCATAAAATTTGTCTCATCAAAATTTATTGGATGGGTCGTCACTCTTCATATCTGAAAATGATCGAATTACTTCCATGGATGAAGAAATTCGTTCCTTTTTATTTGCAATCTCTTGCTTCCTACAATTAATAAATTTTTTAATATTTTAATTTAATATAATATCACTGGATAGGTGTGGTGGCTCCAGTGTACCAATCATCATAACTTCATATAAATACTTACTAAGAGAAAGGTCTAATCACATTATACAATAATATGGTACTTTCAAGCCTTTATATATATTAAAATTGCTTAATTTCCAGGGACCAGTTGCTATCGTACGTAGAGTCTCATACTGGCATCTTTGCAGTATCTCAAGATTGAAGTTATAAGCTGTATTACATATGTACATATGTATATACCGGTTTTGGATCTGCCTTGTAGAGTCGAACTTTATTTTCTAGGCTAAGTTCAGATAATGTTTTCATTCAATGAAATTATTGCTGTATCATCTTATGTTTGCTAATTCAGCATTATTTCCTACTGACATACCAGCAGTGTATAGGCTCAGGCCTAGTACGCTTCCTTGGAATGAACGTAGAAATGTTGATCGGTGAGGTAGGATTGTATGTTGCCAGAATCTAGCAATGCATGTTGCACATCTAACACTAGCAGACACCAGGACAATATTTGTTTTCTTCACACAATTCAATACATAAAACAATTTATAGTCAAATACACGCGAGTTCATCCAGAAAACTTGCGGCCCATTGTGATGCCTGATTCTGGAAAGGATGAGGAAAAGTGGAGGAAGGGGTTGGTGTAAGAGGTGGATTTGAGATAAACGTATGGCAATCTAAAACCAACCAGAAGTTTCCGCAAACAGAGACGAGTTTTCTAGTGGCGCATTTGCCAAACTGTACAATTCTTCATTATTTGTTGAAATGGAATTAATAGAAGATACAATATGTACTACAAAAAAAAAGAGAAAATATTTGTTTTCTATTTTGTATCTTTACCTAAATATGCATCCTGAAGGCAGTGATGACACAATTATTCAAAGAAGTAAGACTAATCAGTGAATTCATTGGTAATTACGATTAAATTTAATCGACAATTCCGTTTCAATTAATCGACTACATCGGTATTCATCACTTTTTGCATTGGAGGCGGTGGACATTTTGTTGGTTCAATCACATTTTTCATTGGAGGAGGAGAACATTTTTCTTTTTTGCTCATTAATTAACCGATTAATTGTTTAAATTGTCACCGATTAATTGCAGTTGCAACCATTTTTTGCCATCACTAGCTGAAGGTAATGAGAAAAATTAAAAGTACATATCATATTTTGTTTTGTTATTTATATTATTATGATATTCTGTTAACATATAACATTAAACATATTTTTTTTTTAAATATTTAAGTACATTTTACAATTTTCATGATTCATTTATGTTCGCTCTTCTGTTTGTTCGTTAAGTTTGTTTGAATATTCAAATGCCAACGATTAAAGTTTCTCTTGCAAATCAACACTGCGTTTTGTTGAATTGTCGCAGGTTAGCAGCGCCTAAGATAAGAGAATGACAAATGAAGAGTACCATACCAGCAACCATTAGAAAGAGCGAGATAACCCAATTGTACGATCGTCGTCGTCGTTGTTGTTGTCTGTTGGCATTTTGTCTTCTTTGCATCACTTCTTCGTCGGCTTCGGTGTTCTCGGTTTTTGCCTTTTCTTCTTGATTAGAGCGAAATCCCGTTTGATTCATTTTAGTTTTTTTCAGTAGAATATCAATTTCATTTAAGTTTGAAAATTAATAAATATTGAAATTGATATCAAAGTGAAAGAACGTGTGATACTTTCGTTGTAATTGAAATTAAAACATGGACGATACAATAAATTTCAATGAGTACTCAACAGCTGAGCGCTATCAAATCATTTCGGGGATTCTTAACAAAACGTCAAGGGACAACAATGGCGCAGCAGCAAAGCGTTTTTTTGAATTCTACTTTGCGAAATTCTACAAGCTGCCTGCACATATGCTTAATGATATCGCATATTGTCAGCGCGCAATGAAAGGTCATTTGCAAGTACATCAGGTAAGCAATTCGTGAGTTGAGCGCTAAAATTGAATCGAGTTTTAATGCTTATATGAATTATGTGGTTTATGTTATTTTTGTTTTTTTGTTTTTTTTTTTTTTTTTGTCCTGTGCCTCTTATCATTTGTAGTTGGTTGTCCAAGTGTTTGCACAGCAGAATGATGCTGATCCCATACAAAAGGACAAAGCTCTGCGTGAGATTGAAGACATAATTTATGAGATTAATGCAGAAAGCAGCTTTTTGACCATGCTAATGCGTGAGCATATTAATGATTTCTGTGCAGTGTTCAAGGAGCACCACGTCAATTATGATGTTGGTCTTACACGTACATTGGTTAGCCAGGAGATTACATCGCTAGTGTGTAACATGCAAATCGAATTGAAACCAATCAATGTGTTGCCACGTGAAAGTAAGAATGAATTGATACGACGATTCTTTACAGAATGTCAAGAAAATTCTGCTTCTCCGAAAGCTACGCCAACAATTAAGTCAGAAGTTATTGAAACAGTCGATATATCGGATGATGACGACGCCAAAGACGCCACTGTTGATGGAACGAACAAGCAAGCAACACAAGAACCATTGGAAAATCCTGTATCGTCTACACAGCGTGCAGTGCAACAGGGTGCAATTCCCAAAAAGAAAGCTATATCAAAGCAAATGGAAGGGGCAGTTGGTGGATCAGAGTTGGCTGCTGCTGCTTCTGCTGCTGAACAGCCTAAGCAACAACAGCAGAGGGGTGGTGCTACAACTTTTAAAGCAAAGATCACCAAACAACAAAAGTCTGCAGGACAGCAGCCAGAAGAAGCTAAAACTGATCAAGTTCGTGCAAGTCGTTTGAATTTCTTGCAAGTACTCAAACGTACACGCAACGACCGCATCCAAAGTAAAGTTCCTGATAATGTTGTTGGTGGTGGTAGTGCTGGTGGTGGTGGTGGTGGTGCCAGGTCAGGTACAAAACAAGCAACTGCAACTGCCAAACAACAATCCAAGCAACAGCAAAACAAGCAATCAACTACAGCTGCTGCTCAAAAAAACCAAGAAGAGGCTGTGCCAAAAACTGCTCAGAATGATCAAAACACTTATTTGAGGATGTTTGGTTTATGCACTCCCAATGAACATAAGCGCATGTCAGTTGCGCAAACTCAATTGAAGCGTCGTAGCTTTAATAATAATCGTTTTAATGATAATTAAGATTTGATCGATTGATCAATATTGTAAGAAGAGTAGTTGAGTAAGAAAATAATATTTAAGCAAAGGAATAGAAAAGACTGCTGTTCATTAGTCATTAGTTTGTTTGTTTTAGCTGATTCGATTTGATTCATTATTATTTTTAACAAAGTCAGCATAAAATTTATTATTTATTATTGTTATAACAATGGAAATTCGAAACGAACACACTCACATATCCATTTACACACTCAGCATTGAACATATGTTTGTGTTATATCTTTTTGAAAACTAACACATGTGACAGTATTCGATCGAATTGAAGGCTATTAGTTATTAATTGAGTTATTATTGCAATCACATGTTATTTGCTAATCTCATATTATTCTCGAATATATATATACTACACTATATTCTATACATTTAAATATGGCACTATTATTGCCATCAGTTTTTATTACATACATATTATCATTTTTATTATTATGGAAGAAATTTAATACATACATACATATTTTATCCGTAGTTATTATTTTCAAGAGAATAAAGAAACATTTGCACCAAAGTGCCCATATAAATATTATTTTTAATTTGTATAAATTGAAATTGTAGATTGGAAGGAAGGATCGCATAGAACTGATGTGCTTTGTATATCACCAGATGGCAGTGCAAGTATCTATATATATGAGCACTGATCAATACCAGTTTAGTACCAAAACTTTGTAGTCCTAAGTACATGATGCTAAAATAGAATATTCACACTCATAATAATGACTTTGTACTAATGTACTTAGTATTGTAAACTCATCGGTAGGATGGGGAAAGGGATATATGAGGTTGTTTGGTAATACTTGCCGGTTTTTGAATAATATACAATGTTTCATATTATATTGTTATGGTTAAGATAATTTGGTCAAATAGGCGTCAATTTGTTCGAAAATTTGTTGTCATTTTGAAGGTAAGTTCATTATGCCCCTTTCATAGAATCTCTTCTCCATAATGACAAAAAACTGAGACAACTGGTTCAGGATCAACAGGTGTGTTGATTTTAATACTTATCACCAATAGAGTTTTGCAGTAACATGAAGAGATGGTTGTCCGATGGAGCAATGTCATGACTATAAGACGGGTGTATTAAAGCAATGCAGCCAAGTTCGCAAAGCTTTTGAAGGGTCACCAATCAGCAACATTATGTATCATTGTATGAAAATATCTGATAACAAATAAATTTACAAATATATAGTGTGTGTATCTCATATCCTACATAATCCTTGAAAAGACATTTGAATTGTAATATGTAGTTGCAATTCCATAAATCTCCAAACGCACCCTTACCCATTGACATCTGCCTTGCGAAGACCAGCTAAGGAGGTTAAAAAGACTCCATCCTCTTGACCTTCCGAATGTGTTATAAAGAAAGATGAAAGAAAAAAGCTTCTACAAATTTTCATTGCTGCTCTGGAAAACCTTATTTTATAAGGTATACCCAGGGCTCGTCCTTGTATTTCCTTTCCTATACAAGGCAATTAAATGATATCTTTAGCACACCTATCCTGATCCTGCAAATATCATATACAGTAGCCAAAATATATTGCGCCTTAAACTTTACACATATGTTTTTTTGACTTACGGATGATTAAAGCCAAACAAAGTAAATCGATTCTTGGAAGCTTTAAGAGATAAAAGACTGTAATTTGGTATGTATGCTTTGACTTTTCTATTCTGGTTTTAAAAGGAATCAATCGATTCCAATTTCTATTCAAAGTCTATATTACATCCCATACTTCAAAAACTACCTCACCCTTAAAAATTTCCAACTTATATAGTTACCAGAGATGTGCAATGAAGGCAAAAACAGGCTTATGAACACTTCGTAAAAATATGGACCAAGCACTCACAAAAAAAAAAAAAAAAATGGGTAGTGAGCGTGAACAAAGTGATGTTTGTGTATTATTTTGCTTAAATACCTGCATACCTTCGTTACCTTTTCGAAGGGCTTGTTTTGAGTCCTGTTTGTGTTCACTATCCATCTTTTTTGTGAGTGCAAGCAGGCTAATTTGTGAGCACTACATGTAAACGAAGCACTCGCTGATCACCTCTGATAGTTACATAAATCAAATATAAAGGGTTACCTCCCATACAAAACATGAACTTGGAACAATAATCAGAAGATATAAAATGTACGTGAATAGTATTACAACAGCGGCATAGCCAAAGTTATACTATTTACTGGTTTAGTTTTAAGTTTCTATTCTATGATATATTAAATTTAATCATGGTGAAATAAAAAAATGAATAAGAACAATCGATTAACTCAAAAGGAAAAATAGGAAATAAATCTTCCCGAAATTGGTTCTTCCTTTTATAATAAAAGGAATAAGGACGTAAATTTATATTATCTGTTATAGAGAAGTACTGGAAATACCCGTCATTGATTGGATGGATCATAGAATGAAAACTTTCAACTTCAACTTTGTACGCAACAAAAAGCAACTCGTGTATAGATCTGTGAAATTGAAATGTTTTGTGTCTAGTTACCTGCCCGTAATAATATCTGATCTCTGAATTAGGATTTATCCTTTATGGATAAGGATAGAAGATACATTTCAAGAAGATAAGAGTCAATTTTATTTGAAGGTGAGTTCAAATTGATTTTTCTTTTATAGCATCTCAGCAAACCATTTCAATATTAGAATTACTAGACTGCATTTTCCTGTCTACGACAATATCGAAACTTAAGTTATGTGGTTCACTGCTTTGATTTTCGAGAATGATGGAAATAATCTCCATATTTCAGCTTAATCGTTAATGAATTATACACCAAATCCTTCCTCATGACTTACACCGTCCGTTGGTGAAAATCCGATTGGTAGTTTTCGAGTTTATCGCGTTCAGACAGACAGACGTGGCTGAGAACTTTCGACACAAAGTTGAGTTTACCCCAAAAGTCCGCATTGTTACCTACTTTAAAACTTCATTTTACATATTCGATCGATGTCCTAAGCTACCACCAACCAGTAGGGTCCTTATAAAACTACTATAGTGGATATACATACGTATGTATGTATTTTATTCATAACATTTTGTATTTATTTTTTTTAAAAAATCTAATATTGTAATGAAAATTAGGCCCCATAGATCTATCGCCATAAATATTATAATTTCTTCATATGTACAATAATTGCCTAGTATTTTTAACTTGAGTGCGGAACATTTTGAAGAATCAAAGATAATACGAGGTACATTTTTATTTTCTTTGGTCTATTTTTCAGTAAATTTAATATGATTAAATATAGTAATAATAATTAATCTAAAAAATTGATGAAAATTTTTATAAAAAATAATTAAAAGCATTAAATGACTAATTTCTTATATGGTATACATAGATACTACATATTTATAAAGGATTTTTGTTTTTGGGTTTTGGTACTAAAATTAATTCTTATTCTTATATCTAAATCTGTGATTAAATTTATTAAATAATGATGACTTCTTTATGTTCTACATACTTTTTTTGCATTTTGCAGTAACTCCACTTCGGTATATAGGTGTTTTTTAAGTCGCAGTCGAGGTTTTTTTTTTATCCGCAGCCAGAAAGTTCTTTGAATCTATAAACTCCTTGTCTGCCGGACTAGTTAATGACTTTACATATTCAGACAATATGAGATATTTTGGTGTTTCTATTGTTTCAGGAGACTCATTCATATTATGATCGATTGGTGGTATCAGCCGAAAGGTCTTCTAAATCTATAAATGCGTTTTTCTTTTTTTATGAGATGCATCTTTGATTGGTAATGGTGGCAGTGTTGTCTGAATGTTCTTTGAATGTGGCGTAAGCAAGTTTTTATCTATTAGAACAGGAGTGCATAGATTGGCAGCCGGAATGTTTGTTAAATCTGGTCAATGGGTTTAGACATTCAGGCATCATTGGATTTTCTGGTGTGTTCATTGTTTTGGACAATTCATTCATATTATGTTCAATTGGTAATGGTGTCGGTAGTATTTGAAGTATATTTGAATCTAAGAACTCCACTACAATCAAGTTTTTATCTTCTGTAATGGCCAATGGCTTTAGACATTCAGGCATCATTGGATTTTCTGGTGTTTTTATTGTTTTGAACGATTCATTCATATTACTATGTTCAATTGGTATCTGAAATATCGTATGAGCAAGTTCTGAATCTGCTGGAATAGTCACAACTGCATGCTTTGATGTTTTTAATAATTCATTCTTATTATCATCGATTTGTGATGGTAATGGTGGCAGTGGTGTCTGAAATATCTGTATTTGTTTTGCATCCACAAAGTTTTCTAGTTTTGTTTGTGGTACATTTCTTATTGCTGGTATCTCAATGTCTTCCGGAAAGATTGTTACCTTTAAGTGTTTAAATGTATTTTCATACAGTTCCAATAAATAAGCTTTCGACGGACGCTCCTTTACATTAATGGGTTTACAAAGATCTTTTCTAGATTTATTGCCGAAATTATACTTCATTATTGCATGCCTTATATTTGGCAAACTTTTATAACCAAGATAATTTAAAAAACTGCCAAATCGTGTTATACTCAGTTCCAATTTAGTAAACAAATCATTTAATTCCACTTCAAGTTCACATAATTCATTTTTTATGAAATTCTTCATTAATATGGAGCCTGAATCGATGACACTAGAATTATTGATGGTTTCTCCTCTGGGAATATAAGTATGCATATTCTGTATAACAAGAGAATTATAAGAAGAGATGTTTGTATGAGAAACTTTTTACAATTTACCAATTGGAAATCCAAAAGTACATTAGTTGCTTCTTCACAATAACGAATATTTTCTATCACATCTTTGGGTATCTTATAATATTCATTTATATAATAATACATTAAATTATCGGTCATCAAAAAGACATTTTCCGTTGATTTTATGTCGAAATTGTTAATATCATAATGTGATAGGAGACTCGTTTCCTTGTTTTCCATTCCTTCAATACAAAAAAATTTCGAATTAACTCACAAAATAAATTAAATAGTATTTTTAATACGCTTACTTGTGGCTTTTCTCTTTGTTGGATCCTTTCCTTTGCTTTATTCGATCCTCCTTTCTCATCTTCTTTAAGTCAAGTTTTTCCGTGTTAGTATTTCTCTCCTTCTTTTTCTTAGATTTTAAACATAAAGAACACAAGGCACCCATACATTTACACATATACTTACAGGGACACACGCACGCACGACACATACAACGGCATACACGATACAAGCAACAGCAGCCGCAACACATTTGCCCGCAATTTTCTCTAATTATCCGTTCAAATTCGAGCAAGCAGATTTTTTATATTTTTTAATTGCTTTGACATTAATTTTTATGATGCTTTTGAATTGAAGATTTCCCTCTAAGAATATATTATATCAATTATTTATAGTCACTAAAACTTTTCAGAATCGAGTTTGAACTGATTCTCTTGACTTTGTGGTATCGATAACTGTGATGAGAGCAAATTCCTGCCAACTTGTTGGATTATACTCATTTGCTTTTTGCATTTTCAAACGGTTTTCTTCATTGCCATTTATACCCTTCATACTAAGTTTGTTGTTCGGTATATGTCATTTGAATCACATGTTTGTGACGCATTAAAAGGCATATAGGAATACATTGTACATATATGTATGTATGTACATATTTGCACTATCATTTCTTCGCTTTGTCTTGTCCTCTAAAAGTTGCCAAGACCCGTTATTACAGTTAAGATTTTGCGATAGAACGCTCTCTCTCTCTCTCGCACGTGGGTCGTCCGATAGCTGTGTACAAACAAGCGACACAAAGTGCTCTAATGACGTTTTTCTTTGTCTTCTTTCGCATATTTCGTTGTTTGTTCATTTACATTTCATGTATGTATGAGTGAGTGATGTGAGAGGGAGTGAGATGAGATATAATAGTTGTTTGACACAATATTAATGTGTATATGTATGTATGTTCATACATCTACTTAGTTGAAGGGTATACAAGGCTCTATAAAACTGTAGTTTTTCTTGTTGATTTTTTTTCCACGCGTAGTTAACTTTCTCATTCTCTTTTATGTTACATTCGTTTATTGAAATGTTCCGTTATTCGAATTACTCATTGATTAGTTTTGATGCTTATGAAGCTTGGTTTAGTCGATTTTTATATTTTCTAGTTGTTAGATGCATGTGTGCAAAAGTGATTTTATAGTAGATTAAAAAAAAATTAAATTGTCGCTTTTAAAAAATTATCGCGAGTGGAAAAGTTATTTGAAATTGTGTTAGCAATGGTTTTCGATTAAATGAGGATATGATTACTAGGACGAGGTGAGTCATTTCTATGCAATCAATCAGTTTAAAATTTAATATGATCTTAGGATAAAATTCATTCATTATTGGTAAAAGTATAATAATCGCTTAATTACTATAAATTCATTACAATCATGCATAAGTATGTAGGTTAGGTTATGTTATGTTACGCATGCTGCTCGCTGTTAGAACGCCAGTTCACCAAGAAGCCTTACGGTTCTTTGTGAACTTTAAATTTAGAAAAGGTGGAGTTGACGGTAAGGTATCCCTACTTGCTTACTTAAAGTGTTGGATCTCGGAGTTCCGTTTCGGTTGGTAGCAATGCCATAGTGAAAAGGATATCTTGTAGATGATGTCTGCGAATATTAACAACCTCTAGAGAAATTGGCAGGAACGATCGCTTTCTAGCACACTCATCTGCCATCTCGTTACCTAGAAAACTAGAATGACCAGGTACCCAGCTTAGCACAATTGGGTGCTGCTGAACTTGATTAAGGACTGCAATCGAACGGGTTATTTAGCTTCTGGTGCTGCGAGCCAATAGAGTGCTGATAGTATTCTGGCTGTTAACATAAATTGATGTGTTGCTAGGGGTCTTCCTCATGATGTTTTCCAACATTATTGCTTCCAGACTACATAGATCACTGCCAGTGCCAGCACCAGCACCAGTACCATTTTCCATCTTGGATTCATCTGTGTAATTGCCTTATGGCGGTACTATTATTCCAATTACCCCTCCCCGTAAACTTGCAAGTTGTCTACATACATATACAAAAATTGTAAAATCAACCAGACGCATATCCAGACACTAATCAGTGTTTGGTTTTATACACTGCCTGGACGGTTTTTGCATGTTTTAAAAGGCAGACAAAGGTAGTTCACCCTCAGGAAACCTTGTACCAATATTTGAAAATCCATTCTTATGGAAGCAGTTTGCAATGACGACTTCTTCAACTTTATCCCATGAGGTTGTAATAAAGCCTACAAAGCATCTAAAACATTGATTAATTTTGCTACCACTGATGCTGATCCTGATGGCATTTGTTCGCTTATGGAAGCTGCTTGATACAGAATTTCTTAAAATTGTATGAAAATACATATTACAAAGAGTTTTTATCTACAAAATTTCTCCGGTTATGAAATCTTTCAGGTTTTGGATGTTGTATGTTATAAGAGAGCTGTCACTTTATTAATATAACACGTAGTTTTTGTATGGGAATAATTTTAAAGTAATCTTCTCAGAAAGACAATTAAAATATATCATCGCTGCGCCTTACAAAATTTGATGGAATTTCCAAAGTGTTTGGATAATTTGTCCAATGTGAGAGAAATAAATGTTTGTATGATGGATCCAACACACTTACAGATGTTTATCACACCAAGTTGACCGTGTCTAGGGCGTTTAAGTAAAGTTCTATATTTTCGGGTGTTTTCCGCGCGTAGTTAGCTTTTTCATTCTCTTTTAAGTTATATTTGTTTATTAAAATGTTCCGTTAATCGAATTATTAATTGAATAGTTTTTATATTGAATAGTTTTGATGCTTGTGAAGTTTAGATTAGTCGATTTTTTCTTAGTTGCTGGATGCACATGTGCAAAAGTGGTTTTAAATTCAGTCACTAGTGGAAAAGTGAATAAATAAATAGTGTTAGCAATAGTTTATTACTTACTAATTTATCAAGTGTTTTAGCTTAAACGTAACTGTGCATTGGAGACCAGTTACATGTAGTAAATAAGGACCACGTGAGCCATTTCTATGGAAAATATCTATCAATCTGTTTGAAATTTAATATTGGCTTAGGATAAAAATCATTCATTACTGGCAAAAGTACAAAACGTGCTTAAGTACCTATTAATTCATTACATACATGCATAAGTATGTAGGTTACGTTACGCATACCACTCGCCATAATAACGCGAGTTCACCCAGAAGCCTTACGGAAATTTGTGATGCTATGTGGAAAAGGTGGGTAATTTATTCCTACTTGGACTTAGAAGTCACCTTCAGTCACAACCCGAAGAATCAATTGACGAAAAATGATTTCCCAAAAAGACGGGTCCGTCTTCCAAGAAGAGAGGGTAGTCACGTAGGAGAAGATGAAATCTTTCTGGTTTTTCCGTATTTCCTCAGCAACGACAAAATTCTTGAAGCGAAACATGTATCCTTTAGGTAATGAAGCCAATTGCGCACTGCCCTGTCAACATTCGAATTTTTTTCTTATTAAAGTGTAAGATATTGGAGGTCCGTTTCGGTTGGTAGCAATGCTAGAGTGTACGGGCGACAATAAATCCTCATTTGTTGTTTACTGTATGCCTGCTAGCTCCCTGAATTTCCTTTTCAGGCCTGAGGTCTGTGAATATCAATAACCGCTAGAGATTATTTTACCCATGGTGCTATGGATAGACAGAGTGTTGATATCCTTGCCTATCAACATAAATCGCCATGATTCTATGGGTCTCCATCATTGTGTTAATCAACCAGACTGCATAGGTATCTGCCTGGAAAATCTTCATCAGTCGGACGATTTGATTTAGCCATATTCGTCTATAAGTATGCAGACTAGTTTTTGAGCTAGACAGATGAAATTTTGCATGAAGCACCACACGCAACACAATTGTTGGAATCTGCTGAATCGGACCGTATGGTAAAAATAAAGCTCCGTGCAAAATTTCAGCTCTCTAACTTAAAAACAGAGGGACTAGTTTGTAGACATACAGACAGGCATGGCTACATCAACTCATCGCGCTGATCAAGAATATATATACTTTATGCGGTCTCCGATGTCTCCTTCTGTATTTTACAAACTTCATGACAAACTTACTGCGTGAAGAGTATAATCAACTCTCCTTTGGCATTGATAACTTTCTGCAATCGGCCGGGTATTGATTTGACTAAATTGTGAACGATTTGCATAGATTATCATTCCAAAGTCATTCGACCTAAGCGATTGTGTCCTCGCAACCTTGTTATGGTTGCCAGAATTATCCGTTTTATTTAATTATAAGCAATAAAATGTCGGGATATTTTACTCGTTTTTTTTTGTGATTAAGTTTTTTTTATAATAAGAAGATGCATAAAATCCTAAAAGTTAAGGATTCTGTAAATAGTCGTGTTTAGAATTTTGACAATGTTCCAACTTTTGTATAATTTTTTTTTGTTGCTGCTCGAAACATTTGATATAAGAATTAGATATTTGAAATTTAGTGGTAGATTCGAGCTCGTGTTTTCTTCAAGTTTATTTTCAGTTCTTGTTAAGTCCTCATATGGAGAATAAATGATAAAAAATATATGATTCGATATTACTAATTATATGTTTTGTCTTTGGAACATTAGCCAAATACATCAAAGCTTTGATGTTTTTTTTATTCTCTATAACGTTGACTCTGAAAAAAAAAAACCAGATTAACCTAATAAATAGACGAAATAAAAATCTTTTAAGTTTTTAAGTAGAAATCTTTTGCATTTATTAACAAAATTTAAAATTGATAATTTAAACAATATATATATTGGAATTGTAATTTTTATTTTTTGTGAAAATATGAAAACATCTAAAAATTTTTACATTTCTTATATATACATTTTTATAATTTATTGTTTCGTTATACAAAGTTTTAACTTTAAAATTTATTTAAATTAATTTATAACTATTATAATAAGCGTTACTTAACTTAAATTATTCATAGTCATATTCGGCGTATTGCTTTCTCACTACTGACCGTTTTTTCCTTTTCGCAAAATCAGCTTCCATTTTTTTGAAACCTTCGGGAGTACATAAACCGAAATATGCGAGGAAATCAATTTTCGTATTTTCTGAAGTATCATTTTGTGCTATCGTTGTAGGAACGGTAGCTACTGGTTCTCTCTCCTCTTCACATATTTGGGGTATTTTTTTTGAAGGTCTTCCTCTTGGTCTCTTTGCCGGACGCTCGTCTTTAGCAGGAGTGGCACGTATTTTCGCGACTCCAGTAGATTTGATATTATCCTCGGTTGCTGGTTCCTTTGGAGCTGCTTCGCTGGTTGATGGTTTTAATGAGGCGCTCATTTCTTCTTTTATTGAATTGTAAATCTTGATCAATGAAGCCCTTGCAGGACGAGCCTGTACATTCATAGGCTTCGATACTGTTTTCTTAAATTCATCGCTGAATTCAAGTTTATTCACAGCTTTCCATATATCAGGGATAATTGTATATCCCATTTTAAGTAGGACACTCCGAAATTTTTCAACTGCTTCCTCCAATTGGCTTTTTAAGCCAACGAAATTGTTCTGAGTCTCAACCAATTCAGTTGAGACTATACATTGCATACGTTCCCTCGCTTCCAATTCTCCAGATAAGTCTGAATGTACTTCCTGAAAACGAAAAAATTGTAATTAATTAGAAAAACTGTAAATTATCATGTTATCTCTTACAATTTACGAGTATAGAATTATACGAGTATATGAAGATACTTGTATATTAAACTTACCTTATACACATTCCAAAGTTCATTAAATGCTCCTTCACAATACACTATATCATTTTTTAATTGTTCGGATATCTTTAAATATTTTTTTATATAAAATTCGAACAACCCTTCGGTCATCAATATCACATTTTCATCTCCGGTAGTCATTTCGAATGTTATCCCACTATAATGTGGATAATATTCCGACGGAATGACATAAGAAGACATTAGAATTTTTTTTTTGTTTTTTTTTTTAAATTTTTTTTTATTTTTGTTGTTAATTTAAAGCCACCTTGTGACTTTGACAGTTGTTTATGTTATGAATGTAATACTCTGTAGTCTGCTGCGTTTTATCATGATATCCTAACTCATATCCTTTGAACTTTTCTCTGCTCTCTGTGAGAGAAAGCAGCTCCGCAGGTCAATCAACCCCCGCGAATTTCACCACTTATTTGCATATATTCTTTTGTTTTACCTGTTTGTATGTTTGTGTTTACATGCATTCATGTATGCATGAATGTATAAATTGTATTTAAGAAAACAAAAAGAGAAAAAGAGAAGAAAAAATGAGAAAATGATATTTTGATTTTAAATGACTACTTAGGTGAAAAGGGCAACATGTTTTCTCCTTCCTTAACAATACTGTCCTTTTAAATATCTGTCCTTTTTAGGGTTCCATACTCATAGGGAGCTAACGGGACCCTATTACTAAGCTTACACTGTCCGTCCGTCCGTCTCCTACTCTATCTCTAGTGTGTAATTCACTTGTGTGTAGAACGACAAATACTAATAATACACATTTTTACAAGCATTGTTCTATAATTAAACCTATTGTTTGGCAATTTTTCGTTTTTTGTAGTATACTTTGTAATATACTTTTAGGCTATTAAATATAATCATAATTTTATATTTTAAGCAAAAAATCTTGTACGATGGTACGGAACCCTCCGTGTGCAAGTCCGACTCACACTTGGCTGATTTTTTCGAAATACTAATAGTTTTTGAGAGATAGCGCAAAGATTGTGTAGCAAAATAGGCAAATGGGCGTCACTTTCACACATTTTGGTATGTAGGAGGCAAATGGCTGAATAGAATACCAGACATTCCTTAGATTATTAGCAAAAGATCCCCATTTTAGCGAAAAATACAAAAGGTGAGAAAATAAAAAAATAAAAACCAAATTGAGATAATTGTTTTTTTTTTTTAATTTTGGTCAAAAATCAACCGTTGTTTTACATCAATACATATTCTCAGTTATATTTTCTACGAATTTGTGAACATGGACAATGGAAATATTATTTCATTTGTGCTCTAGCCTATCCCAAAGTAAAACTTCTATTGAATTTTGGATGCCTCTCCTTCTTCAATAGCCACATATTTTGGCTCGAATTGAGATCGGGACTTTGGGGTGGCCACTTCTCCAACTGAAATAGTGACTCTGAGAGGTTATTCTGGGTTTTACGAAAAATATGCTTTGGGTCATTATCTGGCTGGATGATCTTTGCATACTTGGAATTCAATATGGCGTCTACAAGATCGTTTAAAAAATGCGTATCTAATCATATTTTCCTATATTTTACATTCTAAGTATCCGTCGAGGCTCATGCAAAAATTAAGATTTATGCTAATTATTTCGCAGAATGACCCTTTTTCGCTAATTTCTTGGGCTATTAGCAGAGGACCCTTCGCGCAGTAAATAGTATTATAAGTTTGTCATGAAGTTTGTAACACACAGAAGGAGACATCGGAGACCCCTTAAAGTATATACAATATAATGTATTCTTGATCAGCGCGACGAGACGAGTTGATTTTGTCATGTCCGTCTGTCTGTCTCTATGCAAACTAGTCCTTCAGTTTTTGAGAGAGAGATCTGAAATTTTGCACGGAGATTTCTTTTAACCATCCACAGTAAATTTGTCCGAATCAGACAACTAGGGGTTATCCCCCATACAAACCAGGATCCAAATACAAGTTCCTATTACATTTTTTGTTTGTTTTTGTACTATCAACTTGAAACGCTATAAGATTCAGATTCATATCCACCAAACATGAAAATTTCAAGACCCTCGGTCCACTAAGGAGGGTACCCCCATACAAACCTGGACCAGATTAATGTTCTTATTAGAAAAACTTTTTTGCTTTTTGTACTATTGACTTGAAATAAAATAAGTGTCTGACCCAAATCTACCAACCATATAAATCCCAAGACACTCGGATGACTAGGAAGGGCGTGAAGAGTATTAAAACTTCGGCATAGTCAAAGTTAGTCTTTTTACTGTGTTTTTTTTTTATAAATTCTAATTAAAAATTAAGGAATAAATATATTTTGAAAAAAAAAAAAAAAAACAATTAGCAGTAATTAAGACTGTATTTTTTGTCATATAAATTTGAAATTTTTTTTTGGATTATCACTTCTTGCTCTGCAGAGCCCATAAAATATTTGTTGGGCCGCCGAATGTGTCATATAGTGTAGAGACTACGAACTAATCAACCTACCCCTGGGTATGGTGTATGGCAATACATATGTATTTCACAAAGACAGATTAGCATATACAATACTATAAATCATCGCGATTTGTTTTCATTCTATTCATCGGTCTGTTCATTTGTCGGTGTATTTTTATCTAAATGTCTACCTATGTCACTGTCCATCTTCATGTGTAAGTCTACCTACTGACTGTCGATCTCATTAAGCCATAAAATAATTTTATTGTTGTAGAAAAATAAATAATGCCTTTGTTTAATCTACTTGCTATGAAACCGAAATTCGCGGTAATTTTCGTGTTTGTAAGAATTTGTATTTTCCCAAATATGTATTTCGATTATACACGATTTGTTTTTGCATTTCATTCAAATTTTTGTTACAGAAATTTGCGTATATTCAAATTTTAACTAAGCAAAACAAAGAAAGAGATACCCAACAACAAATTCTCTTAAAATTATGTATACGCAAGTTGTTGCTGAGTCATGATTTAGTGACCGAACTGTCTCAGTCTATTCATTTTAAAGTACTTGACTAAGCAAATGAAACTGTATAAGTACAATAATTATTAACATAAATGGACATTTTGTTTAAGATGATTTGCCTTTTCTTTTATATATGGTATTACAAGTTACAAATATTTATTTTATTGCATTGTAAAACAACGCAATAAACATTGATTTAATGCATCATGATTTGAAGTTTTTAGAGTTTTCAATTGAATATCTTGAACAGAGATTCTTAACAATTTGTTGATATGGTAGAATGTGACACATTAAACTCATTTTTAGTTGGGCTACAGTGGCTTTTTTTTTTATATAAAATTTTAAATTAAATGACAAATCTAAAAACTCACGACGTTATATGCAAAACTTCCTTTTAGCCGATCCGATTATTTTATTAGAGTATGTATTTTAAAGTCATCCAACCAAGAAATAAGTTATATCCTTAATGTCGGTGTAAGCGAGGTCATTATATTCGAATTATATTTTTTCTCTATATAATATGATATACTAGATAATGAGACAGACGGTGGTTCTGGTCCACCGTCTTTTGTTCTAATGTCCTCTCGAAACAATTGCTAGAAATACAATATGAGAATGACCTCTGAATATTATAAGCTAGTTTTGACAGCGTATTCCTATTACAAAATAGATGACCAGTAAGAAACACGTCTTTGATATTCCTATTCGCCACAGTGGCTATTTTATTCAGAAATATTACTGTGGATGCCTGGTTGGCACTGGTCTTCGTCCATTCTTCTATTCGTCAAGGACCTTACCGGTATGCGAGGCCCTTTCGATAGCCTTGGATACCACTGGCGTCACTCTCTCACTTAACAATAAAAGTAATAGTAAATTACTTCATTTGTAAATATTTAAAATTTCATGTTAAAAAGGTTAATAAAGTTAAGGGGGCGGTAACTCAGATATTCTTTTTCCCACTTTTTTCAATGCATTATAACGGATGCAAATCATCTTAATATTTCCGGAAATTTGAATTATTAAGTATGTTATAAGCAATAAATAAATTATTATGGTCTAATTTCATATGAATTCTTTTTACTATTCATAGAATTTATATTAATTGGAGTGTGGCATGCATACATATCCGCTATATTACTGTCCATGTATAGTATGGAGTTTATTATTATTTAAAGCCATAAAAATTAAAGATTATAAAATGCAAATTCCTAATAAAAATAGATTAAAAATGGCCTGATATTTATTGCCCTGCAAAATGAATGTGTAATTTTGACCTTTTACTATTTTATGATTTCAATATATTATATCCTTCAAACAGAATTTTAGATTTGCGATGCTTGAAATTTGTTGCCGAAATATCATCAAACAAAGTTTGTCTGCTGTCTATCTACAATACATTTTTCTATATGATTCATTCTTATCAAGTCCTTTTAGATTGAAGGAAATTGAAACATTTCTGCCAGAATTTTGAAAAAAAATAATTTTGTATTTAAATTGGATTAACTTACAGCTAGTTTTTAGGGTTCTGTACCCAAATGGTGCTAACGGGACCCTATAACTAAGCTTCCGCCGTCTGTCCGTCCGACTCCGGCTCTATCTCATGAACCGTAATAGGTAAAGAGTTGAAATTTTCACAGAGTGTGTAATTCAATTGTGTGTATAGCGATAAATACTAAAATTAAAATAAAGTTTAAAAAATAAAAATAGGGAACTAACGGGACCCTATTACTACGCTTACGCTGTCCGTCCGTCCGTCTCCTGGTCGATCTCATTTGTTTATTGAATTTTTGTTAGACATTTCTGTGGAATAGATCCCAAAGGCTATTAAGACCAACTAAGGATATTCAACCGCCAACTCTCCTCCATCCCACATTTTCAGACGTCACAATGAGGATCTAGGTAGGCATATCCTATTCAATTTTTGTCTGAGAGTTCATTAAGATGCATTTGATTGTTCAGAAATCAAATAAGGATCTGTTGTAGTCTGTATACCATCAAGAATGCATTGTTCTCTAACAACGTGAATGTCACTATCGTTTTATTAAATTTATTTAAATTTTAGTATTATAAAGAAAACCCAAAAACTGTATTCGTACAATTTTAGAGATTGTTAAGATTTTATTTTGTCAAAAATAAAAAAAAAAAGTCACAATAATGCGACTGACTGTACTCGTATATGGCTGCTTAATAATATATTGTATGTACATATGTATGTATTTGGATACAAATTTATGCCAGTATAAGCGAATGAAAACAGAAAAAATTATTTCTAGATTCATACCAAATTCATACACCTCAGATCCATGTGTAGAATATGCGAGTACATTAGATAACATTAGATACATAGTACTAGTTATTATATACAAGTGCTTTTGCATATATAATACTATTGTATATACATATGTATGGTATATAAGATGTATGTATTTTTCTAGAGATTTGAATGTATGTATGCATAAATTGAAAGAGTTCATGAATAATATTTTGGTTTTTTTTTTTGTTACTAGCAAATTTTGCATTTTTGTGATTTTGGATAGAAGAAAGAAAATATCATGTCAAGTGGTCGTCGTAGTCCTTGCAAGGCCAACATTTTGAAAAGCAGGTTACATATTTATAAAGCAAAGAGGGGAGGATGAAGAGAATAGGGAGTCAGTCGATTGTAAGTTATTGTGTATTGAACGACAAAAATGAAATCGATTTAGTGAACAAGTATCTTATGAATTTTAATGAATTGTATTTATGTAGGTTCTCGTATACACTTAGCAGAAAAAGTATACTGCAAAAACATTTGAACATTTGCTTAGAACATGACAAATAGAAAAGGTTTTAATTAAATAAAATACTGTACGAGTATATATTTTTTAGGAAATTGTTTATCATATAAACTTTGATCTATGTAGAAATTGGAACACAACAACTACTTATTATGAAAAAATAAGTAACAAATTTGTAGGAAATGGAAACGGAAAAAGTGTTTGTCTATAGCATTATTATTGAAATGACTCTTTTTCACAATGTAACTCATCGTCAGTTGAAAACACTTCATTCCAATGATTTCTCTAATTGTAGCAGATTTTAAAATTCCTTAGGTCTTACATATGTTTATCTATTTAAGCTAATGATGCTTAAAAACTATCCGATTGTTTTACATAAAAAAATAATTATAATAAAAAATATATACAATATATACATACTATATGATATAGCGCAGGATATCAATTTATCGATATTAAAAATGTACTTCAAATTCCCTTAAATGAACTAGAAGTATACTTTACAAAATGGAAAATGCAATTACATGAAAATATAACTAAACTTATCCCGAAAGATCTGCTTTTTTTTTTACCAAATTTAAATCTCTCTGCACATTCATGGGATATCAAATACCTCAAATACCTTGGCTTATACTGGAAAATAAATTTTAGTTTACATACTTTAATCAAAAACAGTTGATAAGATCAACAAAACTCATGTTGTATTCAGCTGAAATCTGTGCCGATTGTGCCTACAGTCACATAAAGAAATTACAAATGTCCCAAAACAAAATACGTAAAATGATCCTGAATCCATCATTCCAATATTCTGAAACTATTAAAAAAATCAGCCAAGTGTGAGTCGGACTCGCACACGGAGGGTTCCGTACCGTCGTACAAGATTTTTTTGCTTAAAATATTAAATTATGTGCATATTTAACAGCCTAAAAGTATATTACAATTAACAGCTTAAAAGTATACTACAAAAAAAAGGTGTTTAAACAAAAGGCTAAATTAAAGAACAATGCTTCTAAAAATGTGTATTTTTAGTATTTTGTCGTTCTGCACACAAGTGAATTACACACTTTGTGAAAATTTCAATGCTCTACCTATTACGTAAGCTTAGTAATAGGGTCCCGTTAGCTCCCTATGGGTACGGAACCCTAAAAACTATTAAAAAAAAACGTCTCTAAGCTTTGTATGCAAAATTTTATCCACCATTTCCAACCTTTCAGGTGATAATAACGAACAGAACAAAATAATTATCAGTCAAATCGGTGAAGCCGTACTCAAGTGATGAGCCGAATAGATAAATAGATATAAAGAAATTTATGTACATACTGTGAGCTAAATATTTATCCATACACCCTTTATGGGGTACAAAATGAACAGGAAAGGTCAACAAAAAAAAAAAATCAAAGTTTTTTGTGACAACTAGCTGTTCCGGAGCCGTTTAGCTACTCTCCGGCAAAATTTCATAAACATTTTCTTTGCACGGGAACGATAGAAAGAATGATATTTATTGCATTTTGTTGTGACTCACAATTCAAAAATAGATGTTTGACAAAGACTACTTCATTGATTTTCAAATATGACTCTTAGCTTTATATGCTAAATTTGATCCACCAAGTTGGACGCTATGTGTAACTCACAATAAAGCTTGAATTCAATCAGTTACTTTTACGTAATGCGCACACAACACAAATCAGTCTACGATTTTATTATATGTATAGTGAAGACGAACACTTTTGACCAGGACACCAGTGTAATTAACTGAAATTCCTTCCATTCGTGACTTATGGCTTCTTTCAATGAATCTTTCGAGGGCACTCTGTTTTTTCTAATCCTCTTTTATTGTAAATCTCCTATATTCTCTATGGGGTTTAAATTGGATGGCGGTGGGGGGATACGTTTTTAGTTGTTTAAAGTCTGTATATAAGCCACTTTTGGATAAGATACGATAAATGTTTAGGATCGTTATTGTATTAAAATACAAATGTCTTCTCATCCAAGAATAATTTTATGAAACATTAAAGTAAATTATTTATTATTATCACATAAATAGTTAAAATAAACGAAAAAAAAAAATATTTTTTGAACATAAATATGAATGAATTATTTTTCATTAGAAGAAATTCATACTGTAGACATTTATCATTATTGGTACAGTTTTAACAGACTCATTATCTCGCGATTCACATGGGCATACAAATTAGAGGAATTGTAACTAATTAATCTCAGTTTAGTATTGTTTTTCTTTCGATCATTATCTTAGTTTATCTCTCTATCTCTATTTCTATTTGTACTGAATTACTCAATATTAATCTCTCTCTCTCTCTTCTCTGTTTGAGTATCTTTTGTTAGCATTACATTATACTTTCCCCTAAAAGCTATTCACCACACATGTTGGCAGGTAAATTATCTCAAAATACAAAATCACTCAAATTTTGCTTTATCTCTCTTCTCTTCCTTTCTCATCTAATTATCCAAGATGTCTGGCAGACATTGATTTAAGTTATAGCTCTTTCTCTCTCTCTCTCTCTCTCTCGTATTCTTTTGCATTTTTTTTTAAATGAGAATGATGATCTTAAAGATTCATTTTATTTAAATTTTATTTAATTTCGTTTTTGCTCAAAAAAAAAAAAAAACAGATTAACCTAATAAATAGACGAAATAAAAATCTTTTAAGTTTTTAAGTAGAAATCTTTTGCATTTATTAACAAAATTTAAAATTGATAATTTAAACAATATATATATTGGAATTGTAATTTTTATTTTTTGTGAAAATATGAAAACATCTAAAAATGTTTACATTTCTTATATATACATTTTTATAATTTATTGTTTCGTTATACAAAGTTTTACTTTTAAAATTTATTTAAATTAATTTATAACTATTATAATAAGCGTTACTTAACTTAAATTATTCATAGTCATATTCGGCGTATTGCTTTCTCACTACTGACCGTTTTTTCCTTTTCGCAAAATCAGCTTCCATTTTTTTGAAACCGTCGTGAGTACATAAACCAAAATATGCGAGGAAATCAATTTTCGTACTTTCTGAAGTATCATTTTGTGCTATCGTTGTAGGAACGGTAGCTACTGGTTCTCTCTCCTCTTCACACATTTGGGGTATTTTTTTTGAAGGTCTTCCTCTTGGTCTCTTTGCTGGAGGCTCATCTTTAGCAGGAGTGGCACGTATTTTCGCGACTCCAGTAGATTTGATATTATCCTCGGTTGCTGGTTCCTTTGGAGCTGCTTCGCTGGTTGATGGTTTTAATGAGGCGCTCATTTCTTCTTTTATTGAATTGTAAATCTTGATCAATGAAGCCCTTGCAGGACGAGCCTGTACATTCATAGGCTTCGATACTGTTTTCTTAAATTCATCGCTGAATTCAAGTTTACTCACAGCTTTCCATATATCAGGGATAATTGTATATCCCATTTTAAGTAAGACACTTCGAAATTTTTCAACTGCTTCCTTCAATTGGCTTTTTAAGCCAACGAAATCGTTCTGAGTCTCAACCAATTCAGTTGAGACTATACATTGCATACGTTCCCTCGCTTCCAATTCTCCAGATAAGTCTGAATGTACTTCCTGAAAACGAAAAAATTGTAATTAATTAGAAAAACTGTAAATTATCATGTTATCTCTTACAATTTACGAGTATAGGATTATACGAGTATATGAAGATACTTGTATATTAAACTTACCTTATACACATTCCAAAGTTCATTAAATGCTCCTTGACAATACACTATATCATTTTTTAATTGTTCAGATATTATACAATGATTTTTTATATAAAATTCGAACATCCCTTCGGTCATCAATATCACATTTTCATCTCCGGTAGTCATTTCGAATGTTATCCCACTATAATGTGGATAATATTCCGACGGAATGACATAAGAAGACATTAGAATTTTTTTTTGTTTTTTTTAAATTTTTTTATATTTTTGTTGTTAATTTAAAGCCACCTTGTGACTTTGACAGTTGTTTATGTTATGAATGTAATACTCTGTAGTCTGCTGCGTTTTATCATGATATCCTAACTCATATCCTTTGAACTTTTCTCTGCTCTCTGTGAGAGAAAGCAGCTCCGCAGGTCAATCAAACCCCGCGAATTTCACCACTTATTTGCATATATTCTTTTGTTTTACCTGTTTGTATGTTTGTGTTTACATGCATTCATGTATGTATGAATGTATAAATTGTATATGTTGCATTTAAGAAAACAAAAAGAGAAAAAGAGAAGAAAAAAATGAGAAAATGATATTTTGATTTTAAATGACTACTTAGGTGAAAAGGGCAACTTCTTTTCTCCTCCCTTAACAATACTGACCTTTTAAATATCTGTCCTTTTTTTAATATATTTTTTCCTTTTTCCGTTTTTTGGGGTCGATCTGTCCTGTTTTTGTGATAGGGAGCTGGCATCACTGTTTGAGGCAACAGAAAAAGAAAAATGATCATTGACGAAAATCGCAGCAGCCGCGAAAAAGACTAAGTCGGACGGATTGCTAGTTTCATATAAAAACCAGTAAATATAAGACTAACTTTGGCTATGCCAAAGTTGTAATATTCTTCACGCTCCTCCAAGTGTATTGAAAATTCCATGGTTGGTGCGTATGGGTGGGACACTTATAGTGTCAAAATTTCAAGACGATAGTACAAAAAATAACTGTTTTTCTAATAAGAGCATGAATTTGGATTCAGGTTTGTATGGAGGATAATCCAACTAGTAATCCGATGGTCTTGAAATTTTCATGGTTGGTTGATATGGGTAAGGATATTGTCTAAATTTTGAGTCGATAGAAGAAAAAGAAGTTTTTCTAACAAAAACTTTTATTTGGATCCAGGTTTGTAAGTGGTGTACCATCCAAGTGGTCCGATTTAGCTGATTCCGACAAATGTACTGCGTATGGTAAGAAATTTCAGCTCTGTAGCTCAAAACTGAGGGACTAATTTGCATACATTCCGATAGACGGACAGATAAACAAACGGATAGACGGACATGGCTAGGTCAATTCGTCTCGTCGCCCTGATCAAGAATATATACTTTATGGGGTCTCCGATGTCTCCATCTGTGGGTTACGAACTTCACGACAAACTTATAATACAATACTATTCTTTGCATGAAGCGTATAAAAGGGACATCAGTTCAAATTAATCATCGTCACTAAGAATAGTGATTAAGTCCTCTGAGATTGTATTTTGTTTCAAATTTTTAAAATAATTATGGTATATTGAGGGTATATAATGTAGCAAGGAAGTAACAGAATGAGAACCAGCTTATTTGTATATAACGCCTAGGTCTTCCTCTTGTTGGTGAGAAATTCAATGTTAGTAATCCATCTTTTTGATCTAAAGTTATTGTAGTTTATAAAATATTTTATAAAGAATATCATGGTCTTTTCCATAGAAATTTTAGACAAATAACTTTGTTTTATTTGTTATTTTTCAAAATGGACTTTTCCAATGATTGTGTTAAAATAAAATCTTTTTCTTCTATGAAGAATTGTCTGATACCTTTTTCTAATCTTCTTTTAAAGTAATTCGTAGCCATTTTTGTCGATCTCAAATGTAAATTATGTTCAATCTTTAATTGCAGCTTATCTATCTGTCTTATATAAATACTCACGTAATCTTCTTCATACATATTATATTATCTACAAAAACCTTAACTGATTTTGGGAATTCTCGAATGACTCGTTAAGTTGCTTATGACTGTGAATCATTCAAAAGAAATATAAAACTAAATGATTGTTAACAGATCTCCTCAGTGCCAAGTAAACATTGAAATAAAAAAGATCGATATAAAATATGGCTACAAATCTATATCCCTCGCTAACGCCGATCGTGACAAGTCATTGTACTTATTGCAGTGCCACCGACAATGGAAATATGATAAACTGTGCTGGTTGCAACACTTTATGCCATCGAACTTGTGCTGGTGTTCTTAGCGAGGAAACATGCAATGATTGGAAATGTCGAGCATGTGATGTTGGGAATGTTGCTCCTGGTCTTAGTGATGGCATTGATATAACGGACTGCGTTTTTGAATTAGGTGATATGGTCAGTGAGGCTTTGCCAACAATTAATTTAGCAAATTTTGCTATTAAATCGAGTGAAGCTTTTGGAACTGAAGAGGTGATCACAAATGCACCGACAGCAACAGGTTTGACAAGTTTAGTGGAAACGACAACGGCGCCGAATGATGGGGAATTCATAGAGAAATTAGCTGCTTCAACAATAATCGCTGATTGTACAACTCATACTGATGATAATGAGGACTTAAGTTGTTGCTGTTGCCTTACTGCTGATGATTGTGGGGATGATGATGCTGATTGTGATTGCTGCAGTGATTGTTGTATACAATAAGAGTACAACTAGAATAACCAGAATCACATATTAACCTCGAATAAGTTGTAGCTATATAAGTAAAAAATAAATTAATATTAAGACCAAACAAAACAAGTGCACAAAATTATATTGTATAAAAAAAAAAAAAAAAAAAAAAAAATGGTATATTGAGGGTATATAATGTAGCAAGGAAGTAACAGAATGAGAACCAGCTTATTTGTATATAACGCCTAGGTCTTCCTCTTGTTGGTGAGAAATTCAATGTTAGTAATCCATCTTTTTGATCTAAAGTTATTGTAGTTTATAAAATATTTTATAAAGAATATCATGGTCTTTTCCATAGAAATTTTAGACAAATAACTTTGTTTTATTTGTTATCTTTCAAAATGGACTTTTCCAATGATTGTGTTAAAATAAAATCTTTTTCTTCTATGAAGAATTGTCTGATACCTTTTTCTAATCTTCTTTTAAAGTAATTCGTAGCCATTTTTGTCGATCTCAAATGTAAATTATGTTCAATCTTTAATTGCAGCTTATCTATCTGTCTTGTATAAAATGGATTATATTTCTCTAAAAAACAATTTTGGTTTCACTGCAAATCTAAATGGTAACATTGGCTGGCTCATCATATCATATAGAAAAATAAATAAAATTTATTACAAATAAATGAATTGATTATATAAGTTGTACGTTCCTCTTTTACGAGTATCATCACCATCATCAAATTATAGTCATCATCATCAGGCAGCGTTACAGCTCGGGGTGAGCTTTAGCTTCGTTCACAATCCTCTTCCAGGCGCTACGGTCTTTAGCCTCCGCCCTCCAATTTTTTACACGCATCTTCTTCAGGTCTGTGATGACTTGGTCCAACCATTGGAACTTTGGGCGTCCTCTGGCTTTTGTCACTGGTGGATTAAAAGCGACCATGCTTTTTTGAGGACGGCCATCGTTCATACGCTCCAAATGGCCTAACCATTGTATTCTATGCGCTTTGACAATCTTTATTATGGTCTCTCCTTTACGTAACGAGTTGAGTTCTTCGTTAAAACGGATTCTAAAAGTTCCGTCGCTATCTCTGACTGGCCCAAAGATTTTTCTAAGTATTTTGCGCTCAAAGACCTGCAAGCATTGCTCGTCCCTACTCGTGAGTGTCCAGGATTCGCACCCATATATTAGCACCGGTTGAATTACCGAACTATAGATGCGTAGCTTGCACGATCTCGGAAGTAATCTGGACCTTAGGAGTTTTATATTGGCGAAATATGCCTTGTTTGCAGCCATGATTCTGTATTGTGTTGTGTATGTTGTTGTCGTTGTTGATCATGACACCGAGGTACCTAAATTGTTGTACACCCTCGAAGCAGTAGTTACCGATTGTAATATTTTCTGGGCGGCGCCTTTCTTCAAATCTCGAAAACTTCAAGTATTTTGTCTTAGCTTCATTTACTCTAAGACCAACTGATTTGGCGCCTTTTTCAATGCCAAGAAAAATTTCGGACAGATATCTTTTGTTACGAGCTAAAATAGCTATGTCGTCGGCGTAAGCAATTGTGAGACCTGACCTACTGAAGAGGTTACCAGATTTTACCTCTTTTCTTACTGCAAAGTGTAGCAGCAAGTTGAAAACAGATGTGGACAGTGAGTCTCCTTGTTTGACGCCGCATGAAATTTCAAAAGGATCAGTTACCGCTTGCTGCACTACGACTTTTCCAGTCGTGTTTGCTAAAGTCGCCATTATAAGGCGCGTTAGTTTTTTGTTTATACCAAGGTTTGTTAAGGCTTCGGGAATTTTACAACGATGTATGCTATCGAAAGCTTGTTTAAAGTCGATAAAAAGCATGTGGACATCTACGTTATGGTCGTAGCACTTGTCGAGGTTTTGCTTAAGCATAAATATCTGGTCCGTTGTTGAACGGTTGGGCCGAAAGCCGCCTTGGTATTCGTCTAAAATAGTTTCTGCTGCATTAGTAAGCCTGGCTGCTAAAATACTTGATAAGATCTTGTAGGCAGTGTTGAGGAGGGTAATCCCCCGGTAGTTTTCGCAGAGGGTTTTGTCACCTTTTTTAAATAGCGGAATTACAAGCCCTACACGCCATGCTTCGGGGATGATTTCTTCACGCCATAGTCGCACTATAAGCTGTAGGATAATTTGAAGTCCTTCGTCGTTTAAAGCTTTAATAAGCTCTATGGTAAGCCCGTCTTCGCCTGGTGCCTTATTGTTCTTCATCCGACACACTGTCTTACGAAGCTCCTCCAAAGTAGGTTCGGGTTCTGCATTGTCATCTCCAAGAGGGGGGACAAGAGATGTCGACGTTGTCACAGGATTGTAAAGCTCATTGAAGAATTCTCTCCAGCGCTCAATCACTTTCCTTTCTTCGCTAAGTATGACACCGTTTCTATCCTTGCATGAAGTAGGTCGTGGTTGAAAGTCTTTTGTCTGCTGTTTGAGCTTGTGGTAGAAGCTTTTGCTGTTTTTGCTGTTATATTCTTCAACCATCGCTTCCAGCTCCAGATTGAGGGCGTCTCGTTTCTTTTTTCTGCATAGTTTTGTGGCATATGCTCTCTTGGTTTTATAATTTTCCTTATTTGCTCTTGTAAGCCTATTGAGCATCTTTGCTCTTGCTTGGTTCTTCTCTCTTATTGCGAGCTCGCATTCGTCATCAAACCAGTCCAAGTTTTTGTTTTTTCTTTCTATACCCAGTACTTCTTCTGCGGCGGTGGTAAGAGCACCTTGAATACTCTGCCATTCCGCGTTTAGATTGTCATCATTGCTTGGATTATATTGGTCGGTAAATACTTTCTGGAACAGCGGGGCAACGTGTGTACTATTCAATCTATCTAGGTTCCACTTCGGTCTGGCTACCCCTTTCTGCTGCTGAGCTGTCGTGATTCTATGTTTGAATTTCGCCTTCACCAGAAAGTGATCGCTGTCTACGTTTGCGCTGCGACAAGTGTGTGCATCTGTTATCGATGACTTCCATCGTTTGGATATCAGGACGTGGTCTATCTGGTTCACTAACGACGATCCTGGGATAGTCCAAGTCCCTTTGTGAATGTTTTTGTGTGGGAAAGATGTGCTACTTATGAACATATCCACGCAATTGGCGAAATGGCAAAGCCTTTCACCATTGGGTGAGGTGGTGTCGTGCAGGGAATGTGAACCCGCGACGTCCATGAAATGCTTCTCTTTGCCGATGCGAGCGTTGAAATCCCCAAGGATGATGATGGTGTCGTAGGAACATAGTTTGCTAATAGTGGATTCCAGGTCAGAGTAGAATCTGTCTTTTGCTAGATCAAATTATAGTGCTAATCCAAATTTAAAGAGGATGCAATACATGGTAATATTCTCCCAAGGGACTGTGAAACTGGCATCATTCTTTTGCAATATTATGCATATTTAAATTCACTTATAAAAGTTTTTGTTCCTTGCACAAGGCATTGATGCAAGTGTCCACATCCAAACTTGTCCAATTTTTAACTAAATCATGGTCAGCAAGTGTTGTCTCAATGGGTTGCTGTATAATGCGATTGACATCATTGAAATGAATTGACACTATTTGTATTCATTCTTTCGTTATAATTTTATATCAATAAAAATACTTAATTAGTTTTATTTGCTCTCATTTAATTTTCAATGCTTTTATTTTATTATTATTATTATCTATGTAATATAATATTTTTATAACAAACTAGGTTTAACAGGTTAAATCAGTTATTCGGCCATAGTTCCATTATCAATTTTCGAAACTAACAAACTGAAATTTGGTGCAACAACAGACTCGTCTTGTTTCAGATTAATTTTTCTTGAAATTTAGGGTATTGGTCTGGCTTTTTATAGTAGGCAGCAAAACCTGCTTCTTTTAAACGATTTCTCAGAATTATTTCACAAATTTCAATATTATACTGTTTATTCAATTCAATTGCTGCTTGATTTTGGGGGTTTAAACAACTTGTCTTTATGTTTATCCACAATTAAAAGATCTTCTCTTTTGGTTGTCTTGCGTGGTTTTTCTCAACGTGCCAAGTTACTTGTAGTTTTGATTCTCTTTTGCTTATAAATTTGATAATATGTACACAATTTGACGAGGCACTTTGCATAGTTTGCTTAAGTATTCATCAGAAATACCCCCATCATACTTGATCACAAACTCATTTCTTATAACTAGAGCCTGTAAAAATTGTTTTTATTGTTAAAACAATTGTGATTCGCTCGATCACAAAGAAAAAGGTATTCTTTTCATTTTAAAAATTTTCCGTACCCAACGACATATTGTGTGTAATTTTGTTGTTATGTATCCGCCTGATGTCATCGAAATTCGCTGAAATATGTGGTTGAATGCTGCATTTTATTATGCAAAAAACTTTTCATTTATGAAAAATTTTCTACTTTCTCTGGAAAGTGACTCAAAGGACGTCATTGCTTTGAAAGAATACGTTAAATAAAATGAATGAAAAAGATATACAAAAGGAGCTTTTCAGAATATATGAATTCAATTTGACGAGGAATGACCATACAAAAGCAATTGAAAGTCTTGATGTCAAAAGCAAAATATCGGAACCTGAACTAGCTAAGGCTAAATACAGTTTTATCGAAAAATCCGGATATATACTTCTTTGAAAAATTGCCAATGGATCAAAAAATTAATTTTTAATTTATCGGCTATCGCTTACACAATCAAAATTAGCTATGACTAATGGCATTCAATACAACAATTAATGTTTTTATTTTGAATCTTTGTGTGTCTTCTCACTTTTCAAATATGTAAATGAATTAACCTATTTTTTTTGGTGTTTTTTTTTTTTTTTACCAATTTCGCAACAATTTTTGGCCATTTTATTTAACAATTTGTACAGGCTCCACTTATAACCTGTTTTATTTCTGACGTTTTCCTCATATTTTGCAATTAAAAGTTAATGAAAACCATTGAAATTAATAAAAATTTATTAAAACAAAGGCTATAATCCGGTGACATCAGCTTTCATCACAGCCGAAACGAAAGAAATTACTTTTTTTCCAGTCAATTTTAGCTCAGTTTTAACATTGCACGTGGTACATAAAAAGAAAAAAAGTGTATGAAGTAATTAACAAAATAGTTTACGCATTTACAGTTATTATAACCTAATTTGTTTTAACCTTCAACAGAGATCTATTATTTCTCGGAATTTATCAAAACAAGCGTCTAACATTGCACACAGATCGAAATACTTTTATCGACCATTGTAGATTAAGTAAAATTAAGTTGAAAAGCGTTGAGACATTAATTGTCCCTTGCTGTAGTACATATATTAAAATATTGTCTATCTCCCTCACCCACGCATTTCATTTCGATAAAAATTATACAACCAATTCTTTCGTTAATAAAACACATATTTAACTTGAAAAAAAAAAAAAAAAAAATACATTGAAAGGGTCACCTAGCTAGCTGATCAACACATGTAGAGAGAGACAACTTTAACAATCGATCAGCTGTTCGCGAACATTTCTGTGTTTGAGTGAATTGTATCTAAACGAATGAGTAAAATAAAATAAACTAAAGAAATGAGATAAGAACAGAAAGAGGGGAACAAAACAAGTATGAAAAGAAAAGAGAATAAGAATTAATTAAAAGTGCTCATAAAATGCTAAAATAAAATTTCTTTATCGCAAATAAAGCGCAAAGTATTCAACAAATTTGCTTCGGAAGAAATCAACTTTTATTGTATACTTATAATAAAGCAATTCCTATTTGAGTTTCTTTCATAAAATGCATAACGAAAAAACTCGCACAGAAATGAAATTTCATTGCAAGAGTCAACTATACAATTTTACTTAGTAGCAACAAACAAAATTATATTAAATCGATTGAATTAAATCGACTACCGGATGAAGTTAGAAAATCACTTTCGAATAATTGACAGTGCAAATTTATTAAGTATAAAACTACATATTGCAGTAATCTATGATTAATTCGCAATTAAAGTGAATCAAAATGTTTTACCGGGTTTTCTTTACAATATTTTAACGCAATTTATGATATTTTGTAAATTTTTGCTTTTGTAAGTCAACTATTTAATAAAATCGAATGTAGAGTGGGCGACATATGAATTGAAATACGAGATAACCAACCACATACTCACGTAATCTTCTTCATACATATTATATTATCTACAAAAACCTTAACTGATTTTGGGAATTCTCGAATGACTCGTTAAGTTGCTTATGACTGTGAATCATTCAAAAGAAATATAAAACTAAATGATTGTTAACAGATCTCCTCAGTGCCAAGTAAACATTGAAATAAAAAAGATCGATATAAAATATGGCTACAAATCTATATCCCTCGCTAACGCCGATCGTGACAAGTCATTGTACTTATTGCAGTGCCACCGACAATGGAAATATGATAAACTGTGCTGGTTGCAACACTTTATGCCATCGAACTTGTGCTGGTGTTCTTAGCGAGGAAACATGCAATGATTGGAAATGTCGAGCATGTGATGTTGGGAATGTTGCTCCTGGTCTTAGTGATGGCATTGATATAACGGACTGCGTTTTTGAATTAGGTGATATGGTCAGTGAGGCTTTGCCAACAATTAATTTAGCAAATTTTGCTATTAAATCGAGTGAAGCTTTTGGAACTGAAGAGGTGATCACAAATGCACCGACAGCAACAGGTTTGACAAGTTTAGTGGAAACGACAACGGCGCCGAATGATGGGGAATTCATAGAGAAATTAGCTGCTTCAACAATAATCGCTGATTGTACAACTCATACTGATGATAATGAGGACTTAAGTTGTTGCTGTTGCCTTACTGCTGATGATTGTGGGGATGATGATGCTGATTGTGATTGCTGCAGTGATTGTTGTATACAATAATTGTACAACTAGAATAACCAGAATCACATATTAACCTCGAATAAGTTGTAGCTATATAAGTAAAAAATAAATTAATATTAAGACCAAACAAAACAAGTGCACAAAATTATATTGTATAAAAAAAAAAAAAAAAAAAAAAAAAAACATCAAAACACAAACAAAACAGCAAACAAAACAGCAAACAAAACAGCAAACAAAACAGCAAACAGACCATGAAATACATATATGTACATACAATACTTGTAAATATACATATTCTACATTCTGTACCACCACCCTTAAGGCCTCTGTATATTTTATCTGATCAATCGCACAAATATGTATAGCAACTACAATATTAAGTAATAAGTATTTGTGACAAAATTTATAGAACAATTCCATATATGTAATAGTGTTAGTGGTATTGGTCTTGGTCTTGGCCAAATATACACAACCAACGACATGGTCCATGTACTTGTTTTGCTGTCTATGTCCTTGCTTAAGCACTGTGTACTCCTGCATGTACATTGTGTATTGTGGAATATGTAGTTTGCTGTTGGTTTTGCCCACATATGTTTTTTATGTTTTTTTATTATTTGTATCTGGTTGTTAGTGTATGCTCTCTGAAGGAAGGCAATTTGCAAAAAAGCCAAGAACTATGAGTCAGTCCTTCTAATACCAGTAGCAGCCGTCTTATAATACTTACGTGTATGTGGTAGCTCCATCAAAAGCAAAATTGGCATGTCATGCGGCATTTGTAGTTTATGTATTCATAAAACAATTTAAGTCTAATGGAATTGCTTAGTTTATTGCTAAATTATGGTTGTCAGGATTTTCCTTTTATTTAATTATAAACAATAAAGTGTCTTGATATTTTACTCGTTTTTTTTTTTTTTTTTTTTTTTTTTTTTATGGAGATTTTTATAATAAGAAGATGCATAAAATCCTATAAGTTATATAGGAACTACCGTTTTTGTATAGTTTTTTTTTTTGTTGCTGCTCGAAACATTTAATATAAGAATTAGATATTTGAAATTTAGTGGTAGATTCGAGCTCGTGTTTTCTTAAAGTTTATTTTCAGTTCTTGTTAAGTCCTCATATGGAGAATAAATGGTAAAAAAGATATGATTCGATATTACTAATTATATGTTTTGTCTTTGGAACATTAGCCAAATACATCAAGCCTTTGATGATTTAATTGATTGGGTTATATCAAGTGTTTTTTTTTTTTAAATTCTATAACGTTGACTCTGAAAAAAAAAAAAAAACAGATAAATAAATAAATAGACGAAATAAAAATCTTTTAAGCTTTTAAGTAGAAATCTTTTGCATTTATTAACAAAATTTAAAATTGAAAATTTAAACAATATATATATTGGAATTGTAATTTTTATTTTTTGTGAAAATATGAAAACATCTAAAAATGTTTACATTTCTTATATATACATTTTTATAATTTATTGTTTCGTTATACAAAGTTTTACTTTTAAAATTTATTTAAATTAATTTATAACTATTATAATAAGCGTTACTTAACTTAAATTATTATTATTAATTAAATAAAATAAATAAATCTATCTATACTTCATAGTCATATTCGGCGTATTGCTTTCTCACTACTGACCGTTTTTTTCTTTTCGCAAAATCAGCTTCCATTTTTTTGAAACCGTCGTGAGTACATAAACCAAAATATGCGAGGAAATCAATTTTCGTACTTTCTGAAGTATCATTTTGTGCTATCGTTGTAGGAACGGTAGCTACTGGTTCTCTCTCCTCTTCACATATTTGGGGTATTTTTTTTGAAGGTCTTCCTCTTGGTCTCTTTGCTGGAGGCTCGTCTTTAGCAGGAGTGGCACGTCTTTTCGCGATTCCAGTAGATTTGATATTATCCTCGGTTGCTGGTTCCTTTGGGGCTGCTTCGCTGGTTGATGGTTTTAATGAGGCGCTCACTTCTTCTTTTATTGAATTGTAAATCTTGATCAATGAAGCCCTTGCAGGACGAGCCTGTACATTCATAGGCTTCGATACTGTTTTCTTAAATTCATCGCTGAATTCAAGTTTACTCACAGCTTTCCATATATCAGGGATAATTGTATATCCCATTTTAAGTAAGACACTTCGAAATTTTTCAACTGCTTCCTTCAATTGGCTTTTTAAGCCAACGAAATCGTTCTGAGTCTCAACCAATTCAGTTGTGACTATACATTGCATACGTTCCCTCGCTTCCAATTCTCCAGATAAGTCTGAATGTACTTCCTGAAAACGAAAAAATTGTAATTAATTAGAAAAACTGTAAATTATCATGTTATCTCTTACAATTTACGAGTATAGAATTATACGAGTATATGAAGATACTTGTATATTAAACTTACCTTATACACATTCCAAAGTTCATTAAATGCTCCTTGACAATACACTATATCATTTTTTAATTGTTCGGATATCTTTAAATGTTTTTTCAGATAAAATTCGAACATCCCTTCGGTCATCAATATCACATTTTCATCTCCGGTAGTCATTTCGAATGTTATCCCACTATAATGTGGATAACATTCCGACGGAATGACATAAGAAGACATTAGAAATTTTGATTTTGTCTTTGAAGGCTTCAATTTTTGCCAATTTAGTCTTTTTCCGGACAGATCTGTCCCTTTTTTTACTGACTTACCCGGAAAAAAATGTCAAACATCCCCTATTCGGTAATCTATCAGTTTTCTCTTTTAATGTATTTATTATTTTTTTTTTTTTTTTTTAAATGCCATTAGTTCACTAAAAGCCAAAATAATTATTATAATTATAATTTGTTGTTGAATACATAAATACATATTAACTAAAACAAAGGTATAAAAAATTTCATACCTTTCTGTACAGCTTCGCTTTTTGCTTTCCCGTTGTTCACATATTGATTTTCACTTTGTGCTGCTTATAATGTTTTGTTATGTATAGCTTAAATTTTGTGTTTGACGTTTGTGTCGAAATAACGGATATCCTAGCTGTAATCCAATTTTTGATGGACTCTGGTGCCTCGCATTGCACACTCCATGGCTTTGACGTCTTTTGCCTGCTTGGATGTAGTAGAACAGGATCTGTGCAGCTCGCTGTACTTTTATAGTTGGTGCCAGTGAGGTTATACGTTTACTAGGTGGATCGTTGTTCTATTTTTTTTTTTTTTTACAAGTGAAGCATACATTCTCTTTATACTTTTCACAAGGTAAATAGTATTATAAGTTTGTCATGAAGTATGTAATATACAGAAGGAGAGATCGGAGACCCCATAAAGTTTGTATGTATGCAAATTTGTCCCACAGTTTTTGAGCTAGAGATCTTAAGTTTTGCACGAAACTTTCTCTTCACCATATGCAATGCTTTTCTCGGAATCAGCCGAATCGGACCAATAGAGGGGATACCTCCCACACAATTGTAGATTCAAATTTATGTGCTTATTAGAAAAATGTTTTTGTTTTTGTTTTATCGAACTAAAATTTGGAAATCATAGGTGCCTAATTCATATCCACCAAACATGTAAATTTCAAGACCCTCGGACGACTAGGGGGAATATATCCCATACAAATCAATATTTAAATTGATGTTCTTATTAGAAAAACGTTTTTGTTTTTTGTATTGTCGAACTAAGTTTTGGCCACTACAAATACCTGACCCATATTCACGAACTATGTAAATTTCTAAAGCCCTCGGACCACTGAAACCTAAAATTAGAACAATAATCAGAAGATATAAAAGGCGCATGGAGAGTATTACAAGTTCGGCATAGCCAAAAGAAAACAAAAAAAAAAAACAAAAAAAAAACAAAAAAAAAAAACAGTAAAGTTCTGCTATGAATAATTCAGAACGGAACATTAGCAATACTTGCTATAAAAGCAACTTCCTTCAAGTATTTATTTTAGTTTGAAACAAAGCTTCTAATCAATCGCATCGTTTGATATTCCAATGAATCTCAATTCTACCAATAAAATTTGGTAAATTTTAATTTTAATTTTAAGATTTCTATTGTAAATTTTAAAGTCTGATGGTAGATGAGAAAAAACCAATATATTATATCAGGTTAAGAATCATGACAAAGTTTTTTGTTTGAATTTTTTGTAAATAATAAGAATTGGTCATTTGATATTAAGTATTTCTTTTCATACTAATTCTGTTTTTGAATTCCTATTAAGTGGCATTGAAATAACCCCTCAGTCGTCAATATTACTTAATTTGTTGAACTCACTTCGCCTGTCATACCAACATAATGTGGATGGATAACAATCGGAAGGAATAACAAACGCCATTTCTTTTTTATTTTATTTTTTTTTATGTTTTAAATTGAGCGATACATTCCTAAATTCGGAAATTGATTCTTTCAATTGTCTTTTTAAAGCAATGAAATTATGTTCAGTCTCGAGTAATTCCTATTAAGTGATATTCAAATAACCCTTCGGTCATCAATATTACTTCGTAAGTGGGATTCCTTTTCACTAATTAACGTCTTTTGCATTTAGTGAAGTCTGCTTCCATTTTTATGAAAATGTCATGTGTACATAAACGAAAGTACTCAAGAAAACCATTTGGGTTTTCATACTTTCCATAATATCAATAGGTTGTAGTTTCTTTCGTGCCATCGACTTCATTGTTTCAGTTCGTTCCTCTGCTGGAACTGAAATATTGAAGTTTTCTGCAATTACAACTTTTCGTTCTTTTAATAAATTATAATGGTCTATTAATAAATTCTTTGTAGTACGAGCCTTTACTTTCATATGCTGAAATTTTGGGTTTTTTAAATCTATCATTGAACTCATATTTCTTTACAGTTTTCTTTATATTGGGTAGAATTTTAAAGCCCAGTATAATTAGTACATTCCTACATTCGAAAATTGCTTCTTTCAATTGTCTTTTTAAATCAATGAAATTATGTTGAGTCTCGAGTAATTTCTATTAAGTGATATTCAAATAACCCCTCGGTCATTAATATTGCTTCGTAAGTGGGATTCCTTTTCACTAATTAACGTCTTTTGCATTTAGTGAAGTCTGCTTCCATTTTTATGAAAATGTCATGTGTACATAAACGAAAGTACTCAAGAAAACCATTTGGGTTTTCATACTTTCCATAATATCAATAGGTTGTAGTTTCTTTCGTGCCATCGACTTCATTGTTTCAGTTCGTTCCTCTGCTGGAACTGAAATATTGAAGTTTTCTGCAATTACAACTTTTCGTTCTTTTAATAAATTATAATGGTCTATTAATAAATTCTTTGTAGTACGAGCCTTTACTTTCATATGCTGAAATTTTGGGTTTTCTAAATCTATCATTGAACTCATATTTTTTTTAGTTTTCTTTATATTGGGTAGAATTTTAAAGCCCAGTATAATTAGTACATTCCTAAATTCGGAAATTGATTCTTTCAATTGTCTTTTTAAATCAATGAATTTATGTTGAGTCTCGAGTAATTCCTATTAAGTGATATTCAAATAACCCCTCGGTCATCAATATTACTTCGTAAGTGGGATTCCTTTTCACTAATTAACGTCTTTCGCATTTAGCGACACGGTCGCAAGGGTCTTTATAAGGTTGGTGGATATGGGTCAAACACTTATAGTGTCCAAATTTCAAGTCGATAGTACAAAAACCATTTTTTCTTATAAGAACTTTCATTTGGATCCCGGTTTTTAATGGGCGGTACCCTCCAAGTGGTCCGATTTGGCTGATTCGAACAAATGTACTGCGTTTGGTATGGCTTCGTGTGAAATTTCAGCTCTCTAGCTCTAAAACTGAGTGACTAGTTTGTATACATAGATACAGACGGACAGTCTAGTCGTGTTGATCAAGAATATAGATACTTTATGGGGTCTTCGGCGTCTCCTTCTATGTGTTACAAATTTCATGAAAAAATTGTAATACTATTCACTGCTTAAACAGTAAGTATAAAAATAAAATACAAGATGAATAAATTTTGTAAAATGTTTTTATAAAAGTCTATTTTACAACCCTTTCAACAAGTTGATATTATATTTAGTTTATTTATTCCAATAATTGTTTAAAACAGTTTGAAGATTGAATTTGTGAAATACCGTAGGTGCACGAATTAAGAGTGGTCAGGTTTTGAAGCGGTGAATTATAATATAGTTCTAACTCAATTTACTCAATTTTCGATTTAAGCTACTTTGGTTTGTTGACACAGATATATAGTACATATATATTGCCTCAGGTGTTTTCCATTCATTAAAAAGATAGAGAAAATGTCATAAGAAAATAAGAGCATGAAATAAAAGTGAAAAATTTAAGTTGTAATATTGACTCCGCCAAGTAATCCGAGTAACCATTTAACCGGTTACCTAGTGTAAGAGTGAACTCGTCTACACCACCCCTAAAAGATATTTATATGTATTGTTTAATTTCCAAGCGTAGAACCCCAAATAAACCATCCTCTTGCACTAGTATCCAGGTTTGTTTCATCTCACATCTTTTTCACTAGTTCACCATAATTAGTGTAGACAGGGTTTTCTTGGCTAAACTTCCGCTGCTGTTGTCATTTCTATTACGGAGTTGCCACTATTTCCGATTCGTTATGTCCTCTTGCTTCAGGCAATACCGCCGTGTTTGATTTAATGCAGAGTTTTTGTTGATTTTATGAACTGAAAAATTGCGTTATGGTCTTTATGATCTTTTCAAAATGTATTTTTTATGACAATATTTTGTTTGCTGTATAAATTTACAGACGCCATTTAGTCTGGTTTTTTATATCATTTACAAGATTTTTATCAATACATTTTAGTATTTGTATTGATGAATTTGCCTCTTTTTTACTTTAACTCAAACTTTAAAATGTTGCATAAACTATGCGAAAATTTTATGGTCCATTAAAAACGTCAATGTCTATGGCAATAAAATGTTACAAATTGTCAACTTTGTCCGCTCTATCTCAACTAAACTATCAGTTAAGCTTCTTTAAGTCGTTCATATTAAACAAAATTTCATCACAAAAAAGAAAAGAAGACAAAACCTTATTCAAATGGTTGAGAAGTGATGTAAACAATTTGAAACAAGTCAATACTTTTCGTTGAAATCATTCTAGTAACATTCAAAATACCCGTCCTCGAAGTTCGCTAACAATTCATTTCTGTACGGATAACTTGATGCTATAGAATTGTATCCTTTACGTTTTATTTCAACTGAACATATTCCTGTCAATTCCAATGAATCTAAAGCACAGATAGAGGTTGACAAGAACAACAACAAGGATGAAGCCAAGAGCCAGGACCGCCATTACCACAACTAAGAACATCAAAAATACATATAGGAGTACATGAATCTATAAAATGAAACTTAACTGTTAGTTTCTCTATCCACAGCACTTTCAATATCAGATGAATGAATGATTGAATGAATGAATGGGTTAAATTCAAAAAAAGTTGTTGTTGTAGTAAAAGTGTTTCATTCACTTGCTTGCTATTTCTATCGATACAGAGACCCCACATTGGGATTCTGTCATAACCTGACATAAACAGCCAGCAAGCAACCGAGTGAGCGACCACGCCACGGTGTCATTTATAGCCAACAAAGCCTTCGCCTGCTTTGCTGCTTTTGTAGTCCCACAAAAACCATGAGGCAATCAGAAGCCAATCATCTAAGCAGACTAAGCATATCAAGCCATTATCCTTCGCGTAACCAACTCGCTTCACTGGTTATGCGTAAACCGTAAACCATTAAAGGGGGACCGAGGGAGTTTCGCGTGTAAAAATGAATCTGATTGCTTGATGATGCTTGGGTTCTTGGGTTCTATTCGCGTTCGTTGTCTATTAAATTGCCATTATTAACTGAAGGATTTTTGCATTTGATGCGTGTTTATTTTTGCCAACATAAGTTTATTGATGCGGTTTCTGGTTTACATTGGTTTTAGATTGTGGCTATTGTGGGTCGAATAGAATTTATGTATTGACGGTTAAGGCTATGGACTTAAACATTTGAACCCAAATCAATGTTATTACATAGGAATAACCAGGATTTTTATAGGGTCAATTTTGTTTAAAAATATTTTGTGAGGTGCGCAGAAAATAAGGACAAAATTCTATAATAGAAGTCGTAAATTTTGATATCATATTTAATTTTTCAATTATATATTATACCAATATTCCATAGGGAAGTTCCAAAAGAAAAATACTCGGTGCAATGGGAGTTTTATTATTTGTATAATTATAGTTTTAGTTTATTTATTAAATAGGTTACTTGGTTAAATAGGTTATTATGACATTCATGAGTTTGGGTGAATTTTTTTTTTTTTAGAAGGATTGACAAGAAGAAAGGATAAATCTTCAAAAGAAATTTAATTCTGGTTCTATAGAAAACATTGTAATCTGAGAGGAGATGTTTTACTGAAATATGTAGGAGTATTTAAATTGCAGAATTTACAAATATTGGAGCTGGAGCGGTTCAATATATGGCCAAGACGGCGACGAACTAATTCGCATGGAACAACATTTTTACAAATATTTTTTGATTTTGAGAAATCTATGGGCAATTTTTTAATTAAGGCGTTTTCTCCAAAGCAATACAAAAGTTTCCATAAATTACAGAATTAGTAATTAAATAAGTAATAAAACAAAACACACGTAAAAATTGTACTAGACGTGTAACAAGAACATTTATTATTTGGGTTCGTATAAACATTTCAATTAGGGAAAACCTATAAATGCTTATTTTCAGGTATAAAAACTAAATTAAAATATCGTTTAGTTAATTACCTATTTACTAAGAATTCTCTAATGCCAAACAAATACGATAGTGTATTGTAGTTTGAATAGTTCCAGTTTGCTGTACGTACCCGCCTTTCTTTTTCCTTTTTCCTTGTTTCTAAGTACTTTGTACTATGTTGGCAACGTACGTGAATCCTTTGAAAGCTCGCATTCGTTTTATGGTTTTTCGTGTTAACAAAATATTTCATATACAATACAATAAATTATGGTGCTACTTCCGTTGGTATAACCACAAACACACACGATGGTTCCGTCGTTTGCCACTTTCTTTCATTTCTTGTTCTTGTTCTTTTCTATAACTACAATTTACACTTTTTCTATGCTTATGCACAGACATACATACATACATATTTATATATTTTCATGTTTTATTTCTACATGAAATCACGAACTTTGTTTTGGTTTTTGCCTTTTTTTTTTTCATACAATCATATATGTAGTTCTATAAAAATTTCTCCATAAAAATAAACCGCCAATGTTGGTATGCATGCCTCCATAGACATACTATACACAGATACATACATAGATATATAATAGATACATACTTATGTATGCTTCCTATAGTGTTTCAGTTTGTTCGTTCATAAGCGTTTTTGATAAATGTCCTTTGCGTTAATTATCCTGGCGTTGAAAATTGCTCATGTTTATTACATAATCACCAGTCATTAACATATTTCAAAACCAATTACAGCGTTGCCACTTGCAATCGCAATTGAGCGAAAGATTAAGAGCATAAAAGGGAATGAGTCATGAACACGAGTACGTACGAGAATATTGCATATAGTTTTGGGTACTGGGTGTGGATTGTGGTTGATTATCAATTAATATACTATATAATCTTTAGTGTTATGCATTTGTTAATAAACGCGCAAATGAACGTTTAAGAACATCTGTAAAATGATATAGTGAAGAGAGTTTATATGCAGTTTGGTGGGAAAATGAGAATTAGGCATAGACAAATTCTTATTTCATTTCTTAAGTATCCAGTGAGGTCCCTTAAACTTGAATTATAATAATAAATTATTAATATCAAACTCAAAAAAAATCTAAAACTATAAATTAGAGTCTCTCTTTACTCTTCTAAAGAGAGATAATTATTCAAGCTAATTATTAAATCGTACATACTTAGCATAATAAAATGTATTTAGATACAACAATCACGAAAGAAACGTAATCGCAAATCATAATATTTACTTTATTCAAATAAATAAGTTTCAAATAGAAAAGTGTCAAAACTAAGTAGAATATGTCTTATTTCTTATGTAGCGTGTTTTTGATCCATTGAATGGAGATAATAAACAATCTTTACACTCCGTCTGTGTATCTGCCTATGAACTTCAAAAATCATTAAAGTCCGCTGCTCCACCTCTAACACGTTCTCTAACAGGGAGTAAATTATGGTTGATCAATGAAGGTCACACATTATTTTAATAAATATTTCATGAATAAATTCATTCTCTTCACTATATGATTATAGTCCTAAGTATACAATTTATAGTAGTTCCAGTTTCAGCTTACGTCATATTACTGTGACGCTGGTATATAGGTAAAATTTTAGTCTCCTAGATTAAGCGATACATAGATGTGAAAGACATACACAGTGATTTTTGTTTTTTTTTTTTTTTTCTTGCCAGGAAGGGAAGCATCGAAAGCCTGTGGCCGTAGCCGTAGTGTGGGACTTTAACCCACTAAACCCTCCCTCATGTCCGACTACTCAATCGTTAGTTTTAGTCATTGCTTGTCGCGAAACTCCTTCAGCTCGTTCAGCAGATCTGCGTGCGTTCTCCGTGTACCGCAGTGTATCCAATATGTTCGCAGCTGCTGCACTTGCCGCATTCCACTTTCTACTATCCTCGCACATATGTTTGACCAGATTTGACTCCGTCACTTCTTCGCCGAATGCTGTTTCAAGGTCAGTTCGCTCATTGATGAACCGTGGGCAATGAAACAGCACGTGACAGGCGCTTTCTGGCTCTACTGGGCATATTGGACAATACGGTTCGTCTTCGAGGTGGAACCTGTATAAGTATTCTCTGAAGCAGCCATGTCCGGTCAGGAACTGCGTGAGATTATAATCAACCTCTCCATGATTTAGGTTCAACCACGCCCCGATAATTGGGATCAATTTATACGTCCAGCGACCTTTCTCGGATCGTTGCTGCCACACGGAAATTGTGCGCCTCCTCTCTTCTTTTTTTATCGCGATTGATGGTCTGTGGCCTGTGCCGCTGTACAGTCGCCCCATTTCACACGTGAGCAGGTCGATTGGAATCTTCCTTGCTACGACGTAAATGGCATCGTCTGAGACAGTGCGGCAAGCACTGGCTACCCTCAGAGCACAGAGTCTTTATGTGCGCTTTATGTTTTTGAAGTATGATATCTTCGTGTCCGCCCAGACCGGCGCAGCATACAGAATCACCGAGCTTATTACCGATGACACGAGTAGCCGCCTGCTTGCTCGAGGGCCACCAATGTTAGGCATCAGTCTGATTTGCGCACCCATTTATCCTTTCGGTTTTGTCGCTGACTGTCTCTAGGTATTCTTTAAAGGTCATCCGCGAGTCAATAAGTACACCCAGGTACGGCTGGGAGGAAATGTTGTGTTCGCCCACCGTGATCGTTAGCTCTTCACGAACATGCTGAGTGCTCAATAGAACCTCCGTTTTTTATGCTGCCAGCTCGAGCTTTGCGTTTTTGAGCCATCGTCTCACTCTCGAGATAGCGTCATTACATAGCGTCTGCAAAGTGTCAAGGTGCTTTGCCACTGCAACCATCGCGATATCATCTGCATATCCAACGAGGGTTGTGTCTTCCGAGAGGTCGAGTTTGAGAATGCCGTCACATTGCGTTCCAAAGCGTAGGGCCCAGCACCGAGCCCATTTACTGTGTACGTTTCTACTCCATCGCTAGTGTCGTAAAACAGGACTCTGTTTTTGAAGTAGCTCGCTATTATACACTGCAGGTACACCGGCACCGCAAATGTGTTCAGCGCACTCATGATCTGCGACCAACTTGCGGAGTTGAACGCGTTTTTTATATCCAGCGTTACCACTGCGAAGTACTTCTTTGGGTCGAACCTCCACTGCTTGCCGCTCGTGGCTTCACGGGAAATATTCATGACGACTTGAATGGCGTCCAGCGTTGATCGCGCTTTCCTAAAGCCATATTGATTTGGAGAGAGCCTTTCAAGTTTCTCCAGGTGTTCCTGCAATCTATCACAGACGATGCGCTCCAGTATTTTGCCCAGAATGTCTAGCATACACAAAGGGCGGTACGACGATGGTTGTTCTGGCTGCTTCCTGGTTTCAGTAGCAGCACCAGTTTCTGTTGTTTCCAGGGTTTAGAAAAGACGCCTTCCTTGAGGCAAGAGTCGTAGAATTTGGCGCACAGTGTCGATGCTGCCTTAATCCCTGCTTTCAACGCAATGTATGGGAAACCATCTGGGCCCGGAGCTTTATAATCCGCAATGCGTCTCACTATGTGCAGCCCTTCTTGCGTGGTGACTTCCGGGATGTCATTCACGCGCACTTGCTGAAACAGTGATGAAAAGTAAAGATGTCTATGTCACACATACGTACATCATATCTGAAACACGGTCTTTTACACAAATTGCTGTGCCAAGTATATACGTATGATGCGTGCTAGCGAAATTTTAAATTTTTTATTCGCTTTACACAGTGAATAGTATTATAAATTTGTCATGAAGTTTGTAACACACAGAAGGAGACATCGGAGACCCCATAAAGTATATCACTTGATCAGAGCGACGAGAAGAGTTGATGTAGCCATGTCCGTCTGTCTGTCTGTCCGTCCGTCTGAATGTCCCTCTGCTAGAGAGCTTAAATTTTGCACGAAGCTTTCTTTTCACCATATGCAATACATTTGTCGGAACCAGCTGAATCGGTTTACTAGGGGGTACCCCCCTTACAAACCTGCAACCAAATGAACATTCTTATTAGAAAAACTATTTTGTTTTTTGTACTATCGACTTGAAATATAGATATATTATAAGTGAACCATATCCGCCAACTATATAAATTTCAAGACTCTCAGACTACTAGGAGGAGTACCTCCCATACGTGAAGAGTATTACAACTTCGGCATAGCCTAAGTTAATCTTCTTGTTACTTGTTTTTTGTGATTTTAGTTTCAATGATTTCTTATTTGTGTCCCCGGGTACAGAATTTACTCAAATGTTTTGCTGCCCCATTAAAATCTCTCGGCTGTTTATTTATTTATCAACACAACTACTCACCAAAGCTCTCATATTTTGATTTGGATTTTAAACAAAATTTATGGATTCATTACTTTTTATATCCACTTCACTTTATATTCCCATCAGTTCAATATTGGTCTGTGTACCAGACGGATGTATCGCATTTCATGAGCCTCTGACTAAAGTGTTTTGTAGGAACGACGAAAAACGAAAATATATACACATAATATATGTACATTACGAGAAATTTCTACTATATGTGGAGTGTGATTTATTGATAACACACATACATATTTATAAAATAGTAATATTTGTGTTTCAAACATCTTAGGCGTTGTCCTTTTCATTATGGCAAGTTGTCAACATTTAATCGGTTTGGATTTCAAAAAACTCGTTGAAACTTTTAGCGAGATTTGTCCAGATTTCAATGATAATAATTCAAGTGATAAATCACAAAGTTTAGGCTTTGCGGCGAAAATGTTATACGAATTGAGTCCAAAAATGAGTAACTTAAAGAAAAAAGGTGAAGATAAAATGTGGCGGCTAGAATTCTTTAAGGAGGAAACTGTGGAGGAGGCCAGCGCATATTCTTCAACCAGATCAAGATCAATCACAAATAGCGTTTTTGTGTATACATATAGATTCAATCGACCCACTAATGTACAACCACGTCTTAAGGACAACAAATTATATTTAACACTGAAGCAAGCATCGCTTCTAGCTACCGCAAAGTTATGCCGCGTAACACCGTTGGATCTGCAACCCACCGAAATAATATTATTAACTCCACTGGCTCGAGCAATATTTATGCCAAAAAATATTCCCAAAATAGCATTGGATTTAAGTCGACTAACTGGAAGGCCAGTAAACTGTAGTGAGGTACTAAAGACCGTTATAAGTAGTTGCCAAACCGATGGTTTTCATTTGGAGGATAGTGCATGCCATGTTGCAATTGTCGCCACTCAAATCATTTACACGGATGGTGGTCAACGGGAAAAGATGCGAGCTAAAACCTTACGTGCCTATAAGAAACACGGCAAGGAATTTGATGCCAATCAATATGAAGTCTATGCCAGACATTCAAAGATAAATGAAATTGAATTGAGAGCAATTGTGGAACAATTCAATGCGTTAGAAGTAGAGTCCAGCGTGGCGCAACCAACATCATCTAATGACAAGAAATTCGATTTAAGCACTGCTATAAATAAAATATTCAAGAGATCAGATGATCCCTTAACTGGCTCTACTATTGATGTAACGCCAATTGATTTAAATTTTCTAAAGTTAAAGGCAGAAAAGGCACAACAGGCAGTACAACAACCAGTGACGCATCAAGTAAAGTCCCATCGGAATTATTAACTGTAGATGTAACCGATTATAATACTTTGAAGACAAATATTATTGGTTCGCAATCAAAATCGTCAACGGCAAAAGAACAACTAAAACGAATGATGTAACTAAAACTAATGAAAGTAAAACAGAAGAAACCAAAACTGCTAAGCCTGCTAGAGATTTTGGATTGGGTGAAACTTTCGATTGGATGGAAAATGATAATTTTGGATGTTATGAAACTTTAGATACAATAAATTGGATGGAAGATGATAGTCGATGGGATGAATATTATTGATTTTCCTACCTAATCTTTGGATTGGTGAATTTGAAATGCTTTAAATTATTTCGTTTCTCTTTAAATCATATATCATACATATTTATATTCACAAATCTTAATCAGCATCGATTAAAATTCCATAGAAGCATAAACAGAGTTTTATTTCATGAAAGCAGCAATTTTCCTCTTATCAAAATTACTACTGCCTTTTTATCATATGTCTTGTGATCGGACTAACATTATCTCTTTATTCGACACCCCGCTGATCATGTAAATAGCGAACAGCCACTTTGAGTGAGGCTCTAATATTAAGCCTATTTAAAATAATGCATCTTCTCTCAAAACATGATTAGTTATCTCAATTATGTCTATGGTTAGTACATCTCATCATAATATACATATGTGCAGTGGTAATCATTGGTATGAAGATATTCTGCGGCCGAGATAATGAGTTGTTCCTTCGACTTATAAAAATATGATTGCTTTTCATATTCAATGTTGAACAAAGCAAATAAACCAAAACCAAATTATTAGTTACAGATTCACACATGAAGAAGAAGCATTTGTTGATAATTTTAATGTATATTGGAGTCGAGTCTATGGAAGTATTGTATTCTTTACTGATAAAAAAATAAAGAAAATAAACAAAAATAAATGCTAACTTGGCTTTTCAACATCTTTATTTCAAGCATAAGATTATTATTCATTAGCTTGCATAGCGACGGATGGAATGAAGCGGGACCTTCGATACGAAGATCTTATTCTCATTGATACAAAACAAAATCACTAAAACTCAAAATCACTTCTGATTATTGCAATAAGCTCATGTTTTTTATGGGGGTACCTCTCCTAGTAATCCTATGGTCTTGAAATTTACATAGTTGTTGGATATAGGTCAGATACTTACAGTGTTTAAATTTCAGTTGTATAGTAAAAAAAAAAAAAAAAGTTTTTCCTTTAAAAAGATGAATTTGATTCTGTGTTTTTATGGGAGTTACCACTCCTAATAGTCTGAGGGTCTTGAAATTTACATGGTTGGTGGATATGGGTCCGAAACATATAGTGTCCATATTACAAAAACAATGTTTCTAATAAGACCATGAATGTGGATCTGAATTTTTAAGAGGAGATACCGCCCTAGTCTCAAATTCGGCTGATTGTACTGCCTACGGTTAAAAACTCTATAGCTTAAAAACTGATGGACTAGTTTGCATACATACAAACAGACAGTTGTAAGACTTTACCATCTGCGTACATGTTAATTTTGCTGCGAGCAAACTGATTTTTCTTTGTATATTTAGTTGGGTATTCAACACTTTAAAGAAAAGATTTGTGTATGTTTGTTATTACATATAATTAAAATAAAACTGCACTTGTGTTGACGCTTACAAGTATTATACTTTATACGTAGTAGTATATTTTATCATATTGTTTTGTGAGACGCACTCAAATACTCTCGCTAGCCCTCGTTCTCAGTAGACATGCATTGCGCTCTTTGTGTCGTTCTCCTCAAGCGATTTTACACTCTACCATTGTTCAATCTATACGGACTTGATAGTCTTTCTTTCTTCTGACTTAGTAGAAGTGATGCTATGAAGTGTATTTAAGAAAGGAGTTGCCGACGATTCTGAAACTGATTCTCGATAATAAGAACTTGAACAGCGTTGCAATTTTATACGCTTTACTGTAGTTGTAAATTGTCGCTTTAGGTTGTTAGTTTTAATTAATCATTCGTATAGACAAGTTGTGCGAAGCAAGAAAAATGGATAATAAAAAAGTGAGTGATTGGGTATTGTTTGTAAAAAATGCAAGTTGTTTTTGCTTTTAGGTTTTTTGTTTTATTTTCAATTTTGTTCTGATAAAAACAACTTGCATTTTTTAGATTATGTGGTCATATTATTAAAAAAAAATTTACTTTGATTTACATAAAAAAAAAAAAAAAACGAAAAGGAACACAAGGATGATTGCAAGAATATGTCTGCTTCAAAGAATAACGAAGAAATAACTGGAACCAAAAAAAAAGTCTATTTCGATTTCAATAAATTGGTTAAAACCTTTTTGGAAATTTGTCCGGATTTCAATGGACAAAAGAGCTTGGAAAAAACTACGGAGAGTCAACGTTTTGCTGATGCTGTAATTTTTAAATACAGCAAAGAAATAAAAGTTGCAAAGAGCAAAGGGCAAGATGAGTCTTGGCAAGTGCATCTGGAGACAACCGATGCCAAAGGCAAGCTTATTGTAAATGTGGTGAAAATTTCTACATATTTTTTCAAACCACCTCCAGCTCAACAGCCGATACTGGTCGACAATCGTTTGAATTTAACTTTTAAACAGGCAAGTTTGCTTGCTGTGACCAAGTATTGTGAGTTGGTTCCTCTTTTCCTTGCCAACAATCAGGATATCGTGCTAACGCCCCTAGCTGGTGCTGTTTTCTCCAAGGAGTCATTACCAAAGCTGTCTGAAGTTTTGTCTATGCGTTCGGGCATAAAAATTTCTGTTTGTGACATTCTCATTTCCATTATTACCAGTTGCCAAACAGATGGACACTACCTGAAGGGTAGTCGTTGCCACATTGCTGTCGTAGCTCTCAATCGAACTATTGCAAATTTGGATCAACGTAAATCTATAATCAAGAAAACAATTAAAATGTATAAAAGGCAAGGTAAAGAATTCTCCATGGAATATTTTATGATATATGAGAAACACGCACGTGATGATGTACGTTACTTCACTGGGATTCAACAATGCGCTCAGATGCCAATAGAGAATGGCGAACTCAACAATATTGTTGAGAAAATAATGAAGTTTTCATTAGATGATACTTGCAAATCTAATGAAAATAATATTAATACTTTAAAAATAAAGAAGGAGACTATAAGCTGTTTGGATGTTTGCGGCGACACTGAAGTCAAAACGAATACTGTGAAGAAATCTAAAAATTCAGTGGATAAGAAAGATATTGACTCATTTTTTTAAATTTTTATAAAAAATTTTAAAAGTAAATTTAAAATATTAAAAAGGAAAAAGAAAAGAAAAAGAAAGAAAAAAAAAAAAACAGAAGAAAAACAGAAGAAAAACAGAAGAAAAACAAAAAAAAAAACAAAAAGAAAAATCAGAAGAAAACAAAAGAAATAAACAGAAGAAAAACACAAAAGAAAGAAGAAGAAAAATAAAAACTATATGAAAAAAAAAAAAAAAAAACAGAAAAAAAGTAAAGCACAAGAAAATCAAAAGAAAAAGAAAAAATATTTTTTTTTTTCTATCAAAAATTATTATTTGAAAACTTAAAGTGAAATACTTATATACTCACATTAAAATTAGTAAAGAAATTATTTTTTTTTTTTTATAGTTCATATGAGAGTATTAAGTGTAGTATACTAATATCCACAATTGTGTTTTAGATAGTTTTCTATTGTGTGATGTGGTCCGAGTTTATATGCGAGTCATCTAATATATCCGAAATTGTTGGACATATTGTATTAAATTTCAGTTGAACTATATCTTATTTTATTTCAGTCTTAGGTGATATCTGATTAAAACACATCTGCGTAGAATATATACACAGTATAAAAATATATTCTTAATTCAAGTATTATTTTCGGATTATGTCGATGTTTTAAACTAAATCATCTAATAACGTATTACTTTTGTAAAGAAAATGATTTTATTTTGCAATTAAAAACTATATTTGATAATGTTTTGATTATGTAAAATGAACTTACAGAATCTGCAAGTATGAAAGCTATGTGTATGCAGGAATTGATCTCTTTCTTTCATATTTTCAAACTATGAACACTTACTTTGCTATACCATTTATTTGTTGTGACAGAATTAATAAATAATTAAATGTCAGTTCATTTTCAACTAAATACAATCAATACTGGCTCAATTTTATAATCGAACGATTTTGAAATTCCTTCATGGATTGTACATGAGACGTAAGTTGGTTGTTTTTTTTTTTTTTTTTTTTTTTTTGTGGGAAATCCCCTTTTTGTGTGCTCGTCATTTCGCTGTTTGACGTAAGCGTCACAGACTGTTTGTGTTGTTATGTATTAGAGTCAAACAAACATTTCCAAATACATTCCAAGTAGATGTAGCGGATTCCTTGAAAATTTTTAATTCATAAATACAACTGACGATCATTAGAAAGTATTAATAAATTAGAATCTATTTTCTTTTTACTAGTTTCAATTTTGAGCTGCATATGTTTTGGTTTAGTATTCGTTTTTCAAGTAAGGCTCCGAGCCAGGTGCATCCAGAGGTAATTGACAGAAAAGCTTTATGAATATCTCACTAATTAATGAATAGTGGGGATATAAGACATTGATTTGTAGAGATCAACTTTTGGAGGTGACGAAGGTTCCAGAAGCAATGTTGAGTTTTCCAAAAATAAGTAAGTGAATAACTTATGCTTTAAAGAAAAACGTCTTCAAAATTCCAAAGAAAATCGCCCCGCAGTATGAATCACTAATCCGAAACTGATTCGTAGTTAATTCCTTTGGAATCAGTATTAGTTCCAACTCTATGTTTACTCTTTACATATATGGTGAATTTAATATAGCTATATCATTGGAAGAGGTCAATTTTCATCGCTACTGCAACCGCTTGCCTTTCCATTCACCAGTCATTTCACTAGTTACCACTTACTGATGCGATTCTGCGTTATCTGTGCCCACCAGTTATACGAAAAGGGGCAAGAAGAAAGACATTGACATCTGCCCTGCGAAGACTACCTATAAGGTGGAGGTCAAAAAGACTCCATCCTCTTGACGTTCCGAATGTGTTATAAAGAAAGATGAAAGAAAAAAAGCTTCTACAAATTTTCGTTGCTGCTCTGAGAAACCTTATTTTATAAGGTCAACCCAGGGCTCATCCTTGTATTTCCAATTTCTATACAAGGCCATTTAATGATATCTTTAGCACACCTAAATACGTGGGTTAATTTCTTAAATTGTCTACTTACCTCGTTTATGCGACAGCTACATCAATCTTTCTTTGTTCGAACTAAGTAAGATCGCATGCATAAACACTTTTACTATATAATGCGATCTTAACATACTAAGTAGTTTAAGGAAGCTCGCATTTTTAATGTGATGTTATATTGAGAAGTCGAACTAAAATGTCGTATAAACACATAGGACTTTTAGTGCGCGTTAAAATCATTTGTTCACAAAATGTTGTTTCGTGGAGAGTTGCCATGTGGTATAATTATTTTGCTTTATTAATGCTTAATGATTTTGTGAATTATGCTTTGATGTAAACAAACACAAACACGTATTGAATAAGATCACGAAGCAGTCACAAGCATAAACACACACAATAAATCGCTCTTACTTAGTTCGAACGAAGAAAAATCGAGCTAAGCTTTCGCATAAACGGGGTACTTGATTGCTGGCTCGATAAGTTCTATGATTGTTTCTTATACGTCGAGATTTACTAAATTTTAATATAATTTACCAATCTTGAATTTCAAATTGGTCATTCTTTATGCTGCAACTAAGTGTGAGTATTTTGTGATTTAAATGTAATATTGTTTTGGAATTTTTAAATAAATAAAAAAAAAAAAATTTAATTAATTTTGAACGATGAAATATATATAAAATATTTTTTTTTTTTGTTTTGTGTTAAAACATTTTTAAACAAATATAAAAAGTTTTTTTTTTTTAGTTAAAAGAAACATGAGGAGAATGTTGATTAAAATTCCGTCAGTAGTTCTGGTAGGATTTCGCAATATCATTAAACGTGTTTAACATGCAATCACAACCTGTAAACTGTGGCAAAGTTTTAATACCATCATCTTGAGATTCCTCACAAGTCGAATAATCTCCAGCGTAATCCGATTCCATGCAAGTTTTTAAAGTACTACATGAACTAACAGTTCCTATATTTATAAATTATATTATATTGTATTATTATTATTATAATATTATAAGTATTAATGCTAATCAATTGATACAAATTTGAAATAAACTTACTGTGGGTATTTTCAGTATAGTATTCATCATCTGTTGAATTTTCAAGAGTAATACTTTGTTGGGGTAGTGTATATCGATCACGACGACTACGTGCCCAATCAATATCGGTACGATCCGTTTCAAATGATTCTCCATAAGAATATGTCTCTGTAGCACGACAGAAGGTTTTACTAGAAGATTTTTCAGGTAGTTGTACACTGTGATTGGGTGAATTTCTAGGCCCAGTAGTAGAAGATAACTCTGTTGATCGATATTGTTGTATTACCGTTCTTGGTGTGCTATTCATATCAGAATCTTGATGTGGTAAAGATGAATGCAAAGACGGGGGAGACGGTGATCGACTACTATCATTCTCTTTCTGTTGATGATAGTTAATTGGTGATATTTGGACAGATAAATCGAATTCAACAGAACGTCCTTTTTTATTATTTTGTTCCTTGATGTTTTCAGTATTGTCATTTTGAATTCTTGGTGTTGGCGAATTAGTTGATTTGTCTTCTGAAGGGTGTTTGCAATGAGGACAACAATTTTCTTCAGCTGTGTTGTTTGTACCATTGCTCATATCACTATCACTACACAGTTCTCCACCACTTTCATTATTACATTCTCTGTCGCATATACTATTTAACTCTTTCTTCTCAGACGTCTCTGAGTCACCACCGCTAGTCTCCCGTAAGTTGCTGCACTCTGACCTTACGGGTTTAGTTGTAACTTTTGTGCACTTCGTTGTAAATGTTTTGGTAATTGACGTTGTGCTTTGATATTTTGTTGGATCAAAGTCCATTGGTGGCATACAGCAATCAAATTGATCGGGTAGAATTTGTAGTGCCCCTGGTTGAGGTTGTGGTTGCGGTGTCTGTAATGTATTCTGGTTAAATGATCTATTTTGCTGAGTGGTTTTCTGTAAAGGTTGTGTTTCCTTTTTATTGGAAATAAGTTTTTTGGGCATGGCCTTGGTTTGCATTGAAGGCGGTGCTTTTTGACTGGAAAACGATTTTTGAGAGTCATCTTTTGTTGGTCTTACCTGTGGCTGTCGATCTTGTGGAGCTCTATTTTGCAAAGGTTGCGTTTTCTTAGAAAACTGAAAGTCATTAACAAGTTTCTTTGGTTGAATTGGTGGTTGTGTGTTACGATTGTAAATTTGTTGTTGCAAGTCCATATTTCTTGGTACCATTTGTCGTTGTCTATCTTGTGAACGATTTTGAGGAACCTGTGGTGGCCTCATATGTTGTACTTCCTGTGGACATTCATTATAATATCTGTTTCGGTCTTCTTGTCTGCGTTGAGCATTTGGTATTTCTCGATTATACATTTCCGAATCATATTCAGGAAGTTGTTGATGATATGTAGAACTTGGTGCTTGACCGCGTGCCCAATTATATGAAGGCATTGTCGTATATTCTTGATTCTGCCCTTGATGCATTGATGGTTGATAATTAGTAGGATAGTGTTGATTTCCCATTCGTGCTTTTTCCAAGTTTTCCGCATCACATTGGCGCCTTAAATGTTCAAAGTATCTTGTAGTATTTTCAACAGCAAATTGTCGTGGATCCGTACGTCTTTGTGGCTCTGCATATCTAGGTGAATATTCTTCACATCTTGATTGATTCAGATTGTATCTTGATTGATCTCTATACCTTTGCTGATTTTCATAACACATTTGATCGTCGAAACTTAATGGAACATTGTATTGTCCATCATACCTTGGTTGTTGTGGATGACTTTCTTCTCTTATGAAACCCCTTTGTTGCGGACTTAAATTTCTAGCTCTTGATACGGGAATATTTTGTTGTTGCTGTACCCTATTTGAATCCATCATTACATGTTCACATGGCACTTGATGCGTTGATTTGGATGCAGCCATTGGACTTTTATTTCGTCTTACATTTTGGATTGTCTGTGCATATCCATTTGTTGTTGAATAATTTACATCATTTTGTACTATGTTTGGTGCTGATTGTTGTCTAGAAGGTGATTGGCACTTACAAACATTCACTTCAGCAACGCATTGGTCAAAATTCTTAGGCGCGATTTGAGCTTGCTTCTGTACTTGATGCATTGACTTGGAAGCAACCATTGGACTTATATTTCGTCTTACATTTTGGATTGGCTGTGGATATGCCTTTGTTCTGGAATAATTTACATCATTTTGTAGTTTATTTGGTGCGGATTGTTGTCTAGGAGCTAATTGGCTCTTACAATCATTGAGTTGAGTCATACATTCGTCATAATTCCTAGGCGATAATTGAGCTTCATTCTGTACTTGATGCATTGACTTGGAAGCAGCCATGGGATTTATATTTCGTCTTACATTTTGGATTGGCTGTGAAATCACATTTCTTCTTGAGTAATTTACATCATTTTGTACATGATTTGGTGCTGATTGTTGTCTAGAAGATGATTGAATCCTACCGTTATTAAAATGAGCAATGCATTCATCATAATTCATAGGCGGTAATTGGTTTTGATATTGCACTTGATGCATTGACTTAGAAGCAGCCATTGGACTTATATTTTGTCCTACAGTTCGGATTGGCTGCGAATATGCATTTGTTTTGGAATAATTTACATCAATTTGTTCTTCAGTAGGTGCAGATTGTTGTCTAGAAGCTGATTGATTCCTATTACAATCATTGAGTTGAATCATACATTCGTCATAATTCGTAGGCGGTATTTGAGCTTGATTTTCTGCTTCATATTTTTGACAATATTCTTTGTACTGCTCGGTTTTTGATAATCCAGATCTAGTCGACGTGACTTTCTTCGTACATTGCACTTCGATTTTATTAAGCGTTGGCTTATCATATTGCGTTCTATTGCCATCCATATTTCTATTATCACATATATGTATATCAGTAATTTTTTTACTGTCATTCATTTTTTTTTTATCATGCATTTTCTTAGAATGAGATTTGGACTTGCTTGTCTCACCACGATTTATCGAATTTGATGGACTCTTCGATCTGTTGCGTGATCTGCGGCTTTCTGATTTCCCAATTTCATTCATTTCTTCAAGTTTCTTCAAAAAGTTTCTATTGCGGCAGATAGCTTCGGTATTTAAATCGGAGGCATGTCTTTGTTTTTTTTTCTGGCAACAACAACAGTGCTTCACTGGATTACATGGGTGCCGTTGATTTGTCTGCATTGAAGTGGATATCATGTCACATGGGTTCCGTGGACTTGAGTCCAAAGAGGGGGATGATATGGCAATACAGGTGGTGGCGGGCAGGCAATACTGATATGCCGGCGCACAATATTGGTAGCTGCTGCATTGCGGGCGCATATGATGGTGGGGTGTACAAAAGTTGGTCTGGTTGGGGTAGGCACAGGGCAATGCGCCACAATGGGATGTCTGCACTTGCCCAAATGTACAGCCTGCTCGTTCACGGGACTCATTCTGATTATCAATCTTGGCATCTAAATCTTTAAATTTATCGTTCAATTCTGCGCATAACTCTTGCAATGTGATTTTGGCTTGTTTTCGAAACGGTCCCGTATCTTGTTTTATACCAATTGTTCGGACGCGTGGTACTGTCGGGTGACCCTCATTATTTTTATTCCTTTTTTTTGTAATAGTATAACGAAATGACTTGTCGATGACATATTTGTGGGCTTTGGTGTTGGCTTCCAACTTTTGGCGCCAAGTCATTTCGTTGTGTTTGTGGTTGTTAGTTCTGTTGTTTTTGATACTTTTGGCTTCACTATTCTCACTACTGTCGGTTGTACTTGTTTTCTCATGAATGTCTTCCAGATCAGGGCGGGCCTTATCCTTTTTCTCTGAAAGATATTCACGGAATATCTCTAGTTTATGAATTTCATCCTCAATCGTTTTATTCAACGCCTGCAACTGAAATTCAGTTTTTTGAATACTTGTCTCGGTTCTTAAAGGTGAAGTTTGATTTGAAACTTTTTTTCGTGTTTTTGTTATGATTGTATGACTATTCTTAGATGTTGGTGGTTGAATTAAATATAATTGCTCTCCCCCTCGCCCGTATCGTTCAGTATTAGTGGAAATGTCGCGCCTAGATTCTAGTGCATCCCTAACTTTTTTCTGTTTGCATTTGACTTGGTAAGAGTCACTGTCTGGTGTTTTCTTAATTGATATATTCTCCTGACAATCTAGCACAAATTTCCGTCCTAATAATACAAGTGGGATGCATTGATTGATTGTTGGGACCTCTAAAATGTATAATAATCGTTAACTTACCCTGCAACTGTTTTTGTTCACGATAATTCTTTTTATCCATGAACTATTTTTGCTTTAAAAGATTTTAATTTTTTTATTTTTTTGCAAGCGTTGAATTTTTATGAATTTTGGTTGACTTTTCACTAAGAAAACTGAATACAATATGACTTTTCTATTTTTATATGACACTTGGTTCAAAGATTTATAATCAGAGTTTTTATAATTTTTTTTTCTCTCAATTTTTTGGGAATTCGAATTGACAATTCACTATCATCGATAGTCAACCCATTCGATATTTTCGATAGTTTAGAAGAAAACTATCGATACTATCGGATTAAAAAAGGAATACAAAACATTAATACCATTCTTCGCTTATCTATATATACACTATATACATACAGGTGTTTAAATAAAAGAAACTTGCAAAATTTTGACTAAGTCTGAGATAATTGGGGTATTTTTTTTTTTTTTTTGGATTAAAAGTAGCATATCAACATGTTTAGATACCTTCTATCTGAAATTATGGATCCAGCTATGCTGAACATCCTTTTAAATTCCATCGGATCAGCGCCGGCGAGTGGAGCGGTCGCTCTAGGCGCCAAAAAGCCAAATTCGAAAAACAATTTCCAGCACAAATTAAAATTTTAAAATACTGTTATCATAACGTTATGTGCACGCTGTTGCCGATGTTGCAAAAGTGATTTAAAAGCGACAAAGTACGCCGAAAGATAATCTCGATTTACCCTGATCAAGCGCTAGGGCTGGCGCTGTCTGTGATGCTGCGACAACACGCAAACCGATAGTATTGATAGTGGTTTAAAACCATCGATAGCGCCATTTATGGTTTAATAGCTCTAATGAGCAGTAGGATTACAAATTTTCAGGGTGTCCACAAATTGTATTCTGTGCTGGAGGCATCGTAGACTCCGGTCACCAAGGTGTCTCTTAGACCATAATGAAAAATGGTACTTACAAATGAAACTATTTCTTATATCTTTACAAAGAATCTTATAAGGAGATCAGAAACTTGCTCTCTTTAGGGGCCCCTACATATGTACATATTCTAGTTCGGGCCAGCTTATCTTAACAAAGAGTAATTTATTTCCTAGTAAACTCTTACTCACCCCAAGAAGCTTTAAACTCACTATATGATTTCTTACTAAGATTCCACGCTTCGGCCAAGCTTTTGAACATTGGAATAAATGCACAAAAGTCGGCGAACTGCGTGTTTCCACTGAGGTGTGGAATTTAGTCTACTATGACTCCGCAATCATCCCGCAGGTGAACTAAATCAGCTCCCTCAGACTAATCCTGACATGGACAATCGACTCGTTTAGCGAGCCCACAACAAAATCGCGACTGCATGCTGCTATACGAAACTACACAGACTTGACTGGTTGCTACAGCTGTCCAGTAAATTGTCGTTCAATAAGAATCGCGTTACGCGATACAAATATGCCAGAACATACAACGAATTGAAACATGCCAAAACAAGGTTCTACGCCGTATAAATGGCGTTAGTCCGTTGAGGACTAAAAAAATACGCTGTGCGCGACCAAATCCTCCACAGCTGCATCCGTCCAACCAACACAGGCTGCAAACGCACCAATCTGCCGATGGCCCTCATCCATGGTAAGAGTCAACTTCTCCTGAACAGATGTTCTTCTAAGCAGAAGGTTCCCATGTAGAAAAATGAGCACCACGATATAATCGCTCCTATGTGACTATTGTATATAATCATGAGAGTATTTTATGCTATTTTGCGCAAATGTTATAAGTACAATAAAGAAAATAAAAACCAGAAAAAATAGACTAACCGTGGGTATGCGGAAGTTGTTGAAGAGTACTTCACTCCCGTCCTAGTGGTGTTCCGAGGGTCTTGAAACTTATATGGTTGGTGGATATGGATCAGGCACTTATATTGTCCATTTTTCAAGTCGATGGTATAAAACACAAAAAGTATTTCTAATAAGAACTTTCATTTGGATCCAGATTTGTATGGGAGTCATACAGTGGTTCGATTCGTCTGATTCCGACAAATGTACTGTGCATGGTGAAAAGAAAGCACCGTGCAAAAATTGAGGGACTAGTTTGCTTACATACAGACAGATGGAACAACGAACATGGCTCGATAAACTCGTCTCGTCGCGCTGATCAAGAATATATATACTTCATGGGGTCTCCGATGTCTACTTCTGTATGTTACAAACTTCATTACAAACTTATAATACTATTCACTGCGTGAAGAGTATAAAAATACTACCTTCTCTTACTACCACCTTTCTGCAATATAAATCAATGTTTGGATAGTCAATACAATTGTATGAACATGTTTTTACTACACTAAGTTGTAAAACGATTAGAATTGGGAAGGGCGGCAGCTGTCGCAGTCGTCTCTGCGGCCTCAATTGACCTATTGTACTCGTAACAAACACAAACTGAATAGCACGCCTAATTTGCATAGAACTACAGAAATCTTTGCAAAACTCCAACTAACAGCTGATATTTTCCGACAATCAACAGTGCATTTCAAAACCCCAAGAAGATTGCAAGTATGTTTATGTCCTAATATCAATTTATGTACAAAATTTATATGATTCAATTGTAACAAACTTACATGTTTTTTTTTTTTCCCAGATATTTTGACAGTTTTTGTAATATTTCTTGCTTTTTCTCTTAAATTAAAACAATTTAGCCTTTCATTTACGACTAATATTTCACAAAGAAATGACATAAAGATTTTGACATATTTATTTATTCATTACAAAAATTTCTACAGACTGTAAGAGAAAACTACAAAAATTTGTTAAAAAAAAATTGGAAAAAAAAAGAACAAAATGAAATATTTTGTTGCAATTTCTATATTCACGAGCATTCATATATTGGTAAGCTTAATAAGTGCATATGAAATAAGTGATCAAAAAGGTGTCAATTTCTGTCTGATCAATAAAAAATATTCGACTGTCTCATTTACTGCGCTTTATGGCGGTATTGGAACTATGGAATCGGACATTCAGATCTACATTAATCTACAATTGACCAAATCTCTTCAATATTTATTATTGGCTACCAATTTCAATTCGTATGAATTGAACCGCCCAGGATTTCAAAAACTATTTCAAGAACTTTCTGACCGCTGTTTCGATGACGCTATCGATTTGACTAAACATCTGACTCTTCGTGGTAGATCCCTAAATTTGACTAAACATTGTGTGAATCCCGCTGAAGAAAACCGCAAATTTCCGGAACTCGAATTAAGTGAACTCGATTCTGTGAAGTTAGCATTGAAAATCGAAAAGGAATTGGCTAAGGGCGCTATCCGTATACATTCATTGGCATCACAACGTAAGATTACAGATCCAGAGTTTGCTGATTATGTGGAAAAGAAGTTCTTAGGAAAGCAAGCAGTTTCGGTTCGTCGGTTGGCTGGTTACGTAAATGATCTACAATTCTTGTGTAAAAGTGCAGATCGGGATGTTGCATTATACCTGTTTGATGAGTTTTTGTGTGGAACGCAGTGTGTCAAACGTGGTCTACATGGTTAAGGAGGCCCCCAATATTACTTAAGAGTTAAATTATTGTAATTTAAAGCATTAAATTCTAAAAATTAATATATGAATGGAAGATTAATTTAAAATAGAAATTGAAAGAGAAAACATGTTTTTATTTTTTTTATTTAACAAATATTTATTCTTATTGATTTTTAATATTCGATTCAGAATGAGACTTGAAAGAGGTGATTTCAATCTTAAAAGTTTAGTAGTTATTTTCTATATGTGTTTGTTGTAAATACAATCAGCAAAATAAATAGGAAACGAATTGTGATAAAGTTTTATGACATTTTTCGATTGAATAAAAATGAAATGCATTTTCTTATTTTACTTTTCCCTTTGCTCTGTGTCATCATCATCATCATCATCATCATATGAACAACAATATAAGAATAATGAGTATTTCATTTTAAATTCAAGTCTTGTGCAGAATTTCACACGAAATTAAATAGAATTACTTATACATAAAATATGGCGGCATGTTTTCTCACTTTTTTTCTTCTCATTTTTGCAATGAATTCTATTGTCACAACAGTGAGAATACTAAATGAAAAAATTCAATTTAAGCAAATGTCACTTCTGCCATTCTCATATTCGATTTCATTATTCGATTTTGTTTTACATTTAACGAAGCATGTCAAGTTTATTCAAAAGTTTGTGACAGCGTAAAGTTTGGAGAGTCCATAAAACAATCTTTTTGGTATGATCAACAACTATTGTTGAATCAGAAATTTTATTTTGTATACTCTTTAGCGGTAGGCCAATCACTAACCCTAATCGAATTCAAATCGATTACTGCAACCAACACAAGGAAAAGCCTCGGATACAAAAACTCACCTATGGTGACGACATTAAGCCCACGCACCCGGACAAGAATAGAAGATCAACCCTGAGAGAACTAGCGGATATTAACACCACCACATGGGATCAGGCAAAAACAACAGCCTAAGAACCGTGTTCGATGGGGAAGCCTTGTGGAGGCCCTATGCTCCAACTAGGAGTTTTAAAGGAATAAATAAAAAATTCTGCATAGAGACATTTTAGCCAAGTGCCTATGGGCATAGTGGTGAGCCTGCACTCCCTAAATGGAGGAGTACTAAGTGTTGATAGGATAGGTTGGATGTGAAATACAAAATAAATGATGGCCTCCCGTGAGATTAAATCGAATCACCCTCAACACCGAGACATCTCTGCTATATATTTAAATGGCTTTAATTTGTCAGAAACGTCAAAATTGTGGATGCTGAAAAACAAAGCTACTAGCACTTCAAAAATATTACCTAGACTCTTTACTCAGATTCAGCTATCGGTTATATGCACTTAAATATCTTTTTCTTCTTTGCTCATAAAATCTCTGGACTTAGTATTCTAAAGTATGTAGGTCTAATGAAAATATTTTTTTTTTTTTATCAATTGAACTACTGCATGATGCAGTCCCAGAAAGGCATATGCACATAGCCACTATTTTTAACCGACCTCAGAAAAAGTAAGGATATCACGATTTTCTCAAATTTTCTCTACAATATTTTATTGTGAAGGTTTTAGTGTATAAAACTTTGTCCTAGACTATAAGAAACCAGAGATATAGACTAAATCATAGAAGTATATCAGTGAAATTTTTAAATATTTTCGCAATAAGTCGGTTAATTTTTCTTAAAAAGTTATTAGTATAGACCAGCTACTATTAATAGAAATGGCCTCGACGTTAGTGCTCTTATTTTTTAATAATTAGTTATAGAATTATTTATTATGTAAATGTATTATGGTTAATTTTAATAAATAAATAAATAATACATAGTTATGTCTGTTCCCTATGAATTCCGAAACCGTTGGACTGATTTTAATGAAATTTAAAAAAAAAAAAAAAAACAAAAAAACAATGTGGTGCGGATCGGATCACCAGGATTGATGGATCAAACTCTACATATAAATGTTAAAATCAATCCATTATTCCTTGTTAAACATTCATTTTTGAATTGTGTGTCATTAACAAAATAAAATAAATACGAGTATAATTAATTTTTTTCCATAATTCCTGGGTGCGCTAGATTACTAAATATAAAAATGTAAAGATATAGGGAAATATAGTAAAAATGTTTAATAAATATTATTAAATAAGAATAATTCGCATTAAGACTGGGGTTCTCAAACATTAAAGAAGACATCAGAGAATCTATATATATATATGGTATTTTGAAACATTATCTCTATTGAGAGGAAATATATTCAAAAATTTTAGTCATAACAAATTACTACTTGCATGAAGTGTACTAAGTGTTCATAGAAGCCTAAGTTGTTTATTTTTATATTTTTTTTTTTTTTTTTTTTGTTTTTGGCGATACTTCAAAACTCTTACACTATGTATGAGTTCTGTATGCAAATTGTTTTGTCAGCATCAAAAAAAAAAAAAAAAAAAGAAGCATTCGTGAATATAAAAACAAAAATAAAAATTGAAAACGAGAGCGTCAAGTAGATGACAAACAGCATTACAAACAACAAAATCCATAACAAATAGACTGATATACATACATATATATATATATATACACATGCATACATACATATATTGAAAAACTTCAAAGATCTCATCTTTAATATTATATAATATGGAAAAACATATTCATATGTATTGCATATCCATATAGTACATATTCGATTTCTGGATGAATTTTTGGTTTTTTTTTTTTTTTTTTGTTTAGAGTGTTTTTTAGGAAATCGGATGGATGTAAACAAACTTTGATAATCAATTGTGTGAGTCACATCTACTCAATTTACTTGGTCTCTGCCGATATTCACTGTATTTATTATTATTTTCAAGTCACGTACGATTGGCGACATTCATTCATTTCCATCATGAACACAAATGTATTTAGTTTTTATTTATTTTAGAGAAGTGGAAACTTGAACGAGTCTGCCGCCGCCTGTTGAAATAGATTATTTAATATTTTATTTTCTTTAAAATTAAAATCTTTAAATTGTTTATTTCCTATAACGAAAATAATTGTTATTTTTTGTATATCACAAAATGTCAGCAGAGCAAATCTATTATGGGTTGGTTATAAACAAGACAAATTATCATCATATTTATAATAAGAGGAGAAAAGAAAATAAATTGTTATTTTTGCTTTGAAAAATTGAAAATGTGAAACATATGAAATTGTTCTTCTTTGTACTACTATAATATAAACAACAACATGGAAATATTTCTGTTCCTGACTAAACTGTAGTTAAAATGAAAAGTGTCACATGAATATTTAGAAGTAATATAAGTATTTCTACAAATACTATTTATTCCTTGATAGTTTTGTATCTGTGTACATAACAATCATAGGGAGAAGTATAAGACTCAGCTATATAAAACAAATTATCCATTTTTCTATCGTTTTTGTTGACAAGAATACTTAAATTTTCTATGTAGACTCAGTGGGTTTTGAGGCAGATTAAGTTTGAGAGTAACTCTCTCTTTTTGGAATCTAAAAATGTCATGGAATGTATAATGTCAAGAAAATAACCTGCACTTCTATTAGACTCTTACTTTTGGATGTATCGGTTCATGGGAAAGACATTTCTTAATCATAGACGGTTGTTCAGCATTTAAAAATGTTTGTCGACGGATGAAATTACAATATTTCTTGCATTAAGCGATGAAAATGATGGATTTAGTGAAACTGAGGAAGATGTCCCAAGCGATGTGGATCAAGCTAAAAAGTAGTCTAACCAAAGTTTGTGCAGAAGAATTTTCAAATTAAGATGATGTACCCTTTAATAATATTTAAAGTGAAAATTCGTCCATTATATCAATTTCGAAAAAAATGGACTCAAGTGTTCGACAAAAAAGGGTAAATCTCGTCGTTATAGGCAAAATATTGTTCATGCAACCTGTGGACCAAACCGCACGTTGAAAAACATTGTTAAACCGCTTGATATTTTTAAAGAGATGAGACGATTGAAGAAATTGTTCAGTGGACTAATATGGAAATAGGGTGCCGCAATGAAACCGGAGAGAAAGCACCCAACCACGATGTCAAATGAAAAACTCTCACTTAGCTCTTGTTAAAAATCATTTGAATAATAGGCTTAGGTTCGGTTAGACAGGCCGCTCGCAAATACACGTGAGTTCGCCCTTGTGGCCCATTGTGATGTCTGATTATGGAAGGTTATGAAATTGGGGTGAACGTCTGACAGTTGATCCTAGAGATCGCCCTCAACTTCTAAAATCAACCTAAAGATTCCGCGAATAGAGCAAAGTATCCTAGTAACACTTTTTCCAAACTGCATAATTCATCAAAGAACGGTTTCCCGAGAATACGGGTACGTTTTCTAGGAAGAGCAGGGCAGTCACAGAGGAGATGTTGAATACTCTCTTCTTCTTCTTCTTCTTCTTCTGATTCTTGAACACGCATCCTTTGAACCATCAAATGTCTTATATCGGTCTGTGAATATCAGCAATAGCTAAAGATCTATGCGTTGCCGATCCCCTCCTGGCACACTCAACCGCCATCTCGTTACCTGTAAGGCCACAATGACCAGTCACCCAGATTAGCGTAACCGTTCTACGAGTAGCTTTGTTCTTAGTGCTATGAGTGTACAGAGGTTTGATGGCAGTCTAGCTATCAACATAAATCGATATGTTTTTCGGGGTCTTCCCCTTAGTGTACATAAAATAAGAACAACCTTCTAGGGTTAAACAACATCGTAGGTAAATTGTAAATATCAATTGTCTCCCAATGTAATTCATATGAAATATTGTATGATTAACAGTAATATTTTGTAAACTCGGAAATTATTTCAGTCTCATTTCTTTTTCACAATAAACATACTTGACATCTATTGGCAAGGCAAAACCTCGCTTTTTATTATTTCCAATTATTCAATTAAACCATACATTTCTTAACTAAACATTTTCTTTTCGAAAACCCCTAATTTAAACAGATTTACCTAACTTAATTATCAGTAAAATATACAAGAAAAAAACAAATTTTCATACACTACCCACTACTGTGATTACATGTGTAAATATTATTTTCCTTTCATTAACGAATCTATTTGTGTATGCGTGTCCTTCTCGTATTTAATGAACATCCATTTAAACAAACACATGTTCAAGATGTAGATTTGTGTCTTTGTAAGTACTTTGTCTTTTTACCTTGGTAATCATTTTACCAATTGTGGGCGACACAAATACAAAACGACATTATCGATCGATTCTCAGTCATTTGCTAAGTTTTAATCCTCCCAAAATGACACACTTAATTTACTTTTAGTACTTAGCTTCTTAGACTGTGTGGGTGTCTCTAAAGAGGCTTACATAATACCATTATAGCAGCAAGACATTCATTCATTCATTCATTCATTTGTTGGTAGAAGAAATCAATTAAATTTTCATATTCCTTAAGATTGGGTGGCAGCTTGGCATAAATATTACAGTAATGTATCAAAGAATATCTTTGGTTGCTATACTAAGTATATGTATTCTATTATTGTAAATATTTACATAAAGTTGTGATTTTATGCTCTTAGCATTAGCAGAATTGCTAAAGCTTTTTAGTAGTAGCCAATGCACAATGCTGTAACTAGACCCATGAGAGCAATTTATGTATCTTTTCCAATGAATTGATTATCTTTTTATCGCTTTAAATGGTAGTGAAAGGGATATTGGAAACTGTTAAATCGTAGAATGAAAATCCTATATTACATAAAGTTCTTTCCAAGAAAAAATGATTCATGAAAAAAAAAAATCTACATACAATATAAATTTGTTTAAGAAGGAAGACTACTAAGAGCAACTATCAACTTCACTGAACTATGTATAGAGGTTTCCAAACTTTCTTTCATTAATTATAAACTGCTTACTTTACTCGTAATTCTGTGAATATTTTGCCAAATGTTCCTTTGAGAATACTTAAGCTTAATTAATTACAATTTATTAATTTAAAATCAATTGTGTGTGTGTGTTTACAGAGTTAGTTTCTTAAAGTTTACCCATTTTCGGTTGGACAATTCGTATCCTTTTGGCCCTGCCAAACATGTCAATGACAACATGAACTGGTAACTCATTAATAGGTAGCAATTTTGTAAAAGCTCCCAGATCCTTGCCATTACGAATTATATGCATTTCTCCCAATGATTCATCATGCTCAGTCGGCACATAGATAATGCCAATGCGTGAACCTTTTTCGGTATAAAATTCCCCAGAAGAAGGATACAGAAAATGTTTTGCCATTGAACCAACTGAAGTGCGAACATATGCAGAAGACCCTAATACATTGCTACCTGAAAAATAATCGAAAAAACAAAAAATTAATAAAGAAATGATTCTACATATTTGTTTTATTTATTTATTGTAACACGTACCACTTTTTAAGCCATCGCCACCTGCCGATTCACTCATTTTTATCACTACATTATCTTTAGAATTTAATGTTGTGTTCTCATTGTTCGATTGCTCATTATTCCTTATTTTACCTGTATCATTTAGGCAAATTTGATGTAACCACGTGTTACCAATTGTTTCCATATCGGGCCAAGCATACTTGGGCATTGTATATTGTAAGCCAGAATTAAGATATTTATGTCTTACTTGCATCCAATTTGGCAACTTATAATTGGGTAAACGGTCTTTCGGTTTCGGACCAAAAATTTTTGGAAAGAGTTGTGTTAGACCTAAACGTAAATGACGTCCTTCACCCGCATCCGTTTCCTCAATTTCAATAAGAAATAATTCACCAGGCTGCAGGGGACGCTCCGAAAAAACTATTGCCTCGGGATAAGAGCTATTTCGGAAGGCAATGGTGTTATCATTATCCAATGTTATGTTGTCACCATGACAGCTATGGAATCGTATTAATTTCTGTTGTTGAGAACTTCGTTTACTCGTATTAGGATGAAGGAGTGCTGGTTTTAAAGGTTTCGAATTCAGCAATTCAGACATGATGTTGTTCAAAAAAGTGTTAAACCACAAAAGCAAAAAAAAAAAAAATAATAAAATTTTTAAATTGTATAGAACTCGTTTGGTATAATAAACTGAAACTAAACTTATTGAATAATTTGGAAAGGATTACTAGATGATTTTTCTTGGAAAAATACATACACTGGTAAAAGAAATCAATGTAGACATTGTCCATCTCCCTAAATGTGTGTAAATTGTGTTCCAAGTTTTCCACTATTAAGTCGACTTAGACATTCTGTGTAAACATTAGAGCTATTAGAATTATATATAGATATATGTATAAATACATAGTATAATTTGTAACACATATATCTTCACATATACATCGATACATATAGTTGTATTGATCTAGACAGGTCTATCCATCTCTCCATCTCTCCATATCTTTAACTGCAAACTAAACAATTAACTTTGGAGGTGAAATTAATCTCTCGATTGTTGAAGCATATTTAAGACTAAAATAGAAGTTTCTAACAAAGAAAAACTTGTAACATTTAACAATCTTATTCTTTTTCAGAAAGAATTATACAATATACGTTATGTATATATACATATTATAAAACAAAGTCCTGCACCGCGTCTGTTTGTCTGAACGTGATGAACTCAAAAACTTCCGAAAGGATTTTCATACAGTTTTCACCAATGGACTGAGCAATTCATGAGAAAGGTTTAAGAAAAAAGAAAATTCGATAAACCCCAAAGGAAGAGCCCAAAAATCTAACGGAATCGAGAAGAGAGAGGTGTGTAAGTGTGATGCATATAATATGTAGAGAAATATTTTTAAATCAATCAACTCGCCTTCTTTAAACATCTCATCAGGTCAGTCAAACAGTATCCATTATTATTATTTTTTTTTTTTTTTTGGAAAGAAGAAGCAGGACAACGTTTGCCAAGGTATATAGTAATTCTACTATAAGACAGGATTTTATTTGTATGATACTCTAAGAGAGTGATTACTATAAGCTTTGGAGAGACTATAGATTGGCATTTTACATGATGCATTATCAGTCCATTTATATGTTTATTGATCAGTAAAATATCCTACGGTTCCAATGAAATTGTCCACCCACCCACTGGAAAGTATTTTGATCTAAAAACATAACTCGGGACTAAGAAAATTGTCCGGCACGAGAGATGTCCACGACTAGATTTTACTATACTTAGTTTCTAGTCTGACAGTTGTAAAATTATCTGTTATGGTGTTTTTCAAAACAATTTTATATTATAAAATATCTATGAGATTTGCTACTAAGTATATAATTTTTAAATTAATTTAACAATTTTAATCAGTTTCTATTCTAAAACAGTTCAAAGTGAAATGAAATATCGTGACTCAACAACGAAGTTATCTTGTTCAAACTATAAACTTTTTTGACTTACTTAATTGCTATAATTAACTTTTTAGTCCAACTTTTTAAGGATTGTGTAAACATTTCAAATATTAACAAAAATATAACAAAAAAATAAAGTAATTTGAGTCAAAGGAAGTTTATATAAAGGATTCATTAAACGGTCACTTAAAACTTGAAATCAAAATAACAATCTAAGTTAGTTAGAAATAGTACAATATAATATTTCATTGTTACTTTATCGTTTCTGTTTTTGTTTCGTGTTGTTGGTGTTGACATTTGTTGATGGCAACAGAAATCGAATAAGATTTTAAGCCACCACACAGATAAGATGAAGTAAAAGAATAAGAGAGAAAATATAGTAAAGAAAATGAAACGAAATCGAAATTTCATCTTTTAAAGCAGCCGAAATGTGAAATAAGTAGAGAGTATTAATTTTAGTATAAAAGTAGTATCTTTCTCTATATATGACCCTGTTTAGTTGTTAAGATAAGAAGATTTTGTCTGGAGGTCTGTTGAAATTCGTATGAATTCATGTGAAAGAATTCAAGTGAAGACCCTTGATCACATTTGGGATGAATTTCATGAAGAATATTTTATTCTTCCACATTCTTTTATAAAGTGAAGTGTTGTGTTTTTACATTCTCTGCAGAGTCTACATACAAAGTTTGAGACAATAACCAGATTATTCCATTGATAAAGGAGAATCCTCAATTTGGTTATTATACGAGAAGTTTTTTTTTTTTTTTTTTATATAAAAATCACATAAGTTTTCTTATAAATGTGAAGTGGATGATTTTACTGATTCTCAGCCATTCCAGGTATCCTTTATTGTGTAACAAACATTCGCTTGAATTCAACATACCGCACAATAAGGTGAGAGCTTTAAGTAAATGGAAACACAACCAACAAAACAGTTTAGTTAAGCTGATAAAAAGTGAATCATGTTAAAGTATTGTATTTAGCACACTGGATTAGTCATCGTCATTGTGGATTAAGTTTGTAGTCTTAACTTTGATTGGTTACCTTAATTTTTTCAGTTATTAGGTACATAGAAGTGAGGAAAACAACGAGTGATGGGTGGGTAACGATGATTGAATGTTGGCTGTTGCACATATTTTGTTAATATTTCTCGCCATAATAAAATGTTGCATTGTTTCCATTTTTAAAATTTGAATGGAATGCAAAAATGTTGTAAAATTTTAAAATAAACTTTAAGTGAAGAAAACTATTTGCAACTGAAAGTTCTCTGTTAGCATTTTTGACATTATTCTACTGTAGATTTATGATGAGCTTAAGTAACTTTCAACAGATACACAATAATTAATAGCATCTGCTGCACTGTTATAGGAGTCCTAGTATCTTAAGCTGAATAAAAAGTATTTGCCTTTGGTGTTTCGCATAGTTGCTGACGTAATGAACGCGAAGTTGGTATCCATGACGTAGTACAAGCAATTAAAATTTTGCAAAGTTATAAGTAGAAGTTATAAGATGATACCAAAAAAAAAAAAAAAACCAACAAAATTATTTTTCTTTTCTTTTCTGTGCTTAGTTTTATATTTACATTCATTATTATTTATTAATAAGTTTTGCACATAAATAAAATTACAACTTTGAATAGCAACTTTTATCGTTAGATGATGTTGTACGTTAGTTCGCTAAAATTTTTTTTCTGAAATGACAAAAATCAGATTAAAATAACAAAAAAGAATTAAATGCTACGTGTAGTAGTAGATCTTTACTTCTATGACTGTTGGTTGTACCGTTCATTTGAATCTATCTGACTTCATCTACTCTTTATGTGCTTAACAAGGATTGCCTTGCTAAGTAAATACCCAGGATTGCTATACAGTAGTAGTAGTAAATACTTTGTTGCTATAGTAGTAGCAGCGCAGTAATACGAGGATATTTTCTTTTTTCTTTTAACTAATTTTACTCTTGCTGCTTTTGCTACTTTAGTGAATTGTCCTTATCCTTGTTTCTAAAACCAACTATAAATCATTGCTTATGCGTTACTTCTTCACCAAAGTATGTGTGTTTCTGAGTGTGTGTGTGTGTGAGTGTGTGAGTGTGTGTGGCACTTTTGTGTGTTTTTTGCGGTAAAACTTACAAATTTAAATTTTGTACTTGGGGGGTACTTCGCGTCCTTATGTTACTGTGACAAACTCAACTAGCAACATCCACACGAAAATAGTATCTACAAATGACAACAACAACAACAACAACAACGAGAATAACGAAACGAAAAATTGACACAAAAGTTGTAAATCTCATTTTGTTGGTTTGGCATTTGGTTAGAATTTGGTTTAGTTTGGTTTGGTTTTGTTTCTTGTGAGTTTTTTCTTTTCTGCTTTTCCCCAAATTCTTTCGCTCATTCTATTGTCTTTTATTTGACTTACAACACTCTGGGAACTTTGATTTTCTACTTCAATTACGAATCTTTTGTCTTGTTAAGCTTAATTCTGGATTTTCATTTATTTCTATGTATCTTTTATTGACTATATTTGTATTTGAATTTTAGAAAATTGGTAACACGCAAGATGGCAATGAACTTTTCTTATTACAAAAATTTATGTGGAGAAAATTAGCTTCTTGAAAGAAAAGGATTTCAATATTGATTTATGTTATACTATAAATAGGGGAGTCTGATAAGGAAAGGAGTCTGGGTAAGATTTTATTTTAATATTTAACATTTTCTTTTGGCATTTAACCTTTCTGATGAACTTGAACATAAATTCATTTTCAACTTCCTCATTTGCTATAAATATCTTGTCACTAAGCCATTTAATCATATTTGGAAACAGATAATTGTCACATGGTGAGAAAAGTAGATGATTCGTAGCTAAGTTTATGAACTTAAACCATTGTTATCCCTATGTATGAGAAGGTGTATTTTTTAAGCAGAATCTTCCAAAGAAACTTATGGCTTGTGCCTCAAAACTCGTTTATCCCCTACGGTATTGGCAAATAATTCTTTCATTGGGAGAGATAGTAAACGCCATTATTCACTCGTACAATCGAGTGCCACACATAATATTGGCAATTTCTGCAGAGAAGAATGCCCAGTGATTCGTAGAATTTATCATGCGCCTTTCAATCTAAGGCGCTATTTACCGTTCTGGAGCTACTTTAAATAAAAGACGTGTTGGTGTTTCCCATGTAGAAAATAATCTACTTATTTATTTTACAAATATTTAGCTTGAAACCTCGGAGACGCTTACATTGAAGATGTAAGGCTCCATTACAATTTACTTACGTCGTTGATTTTATTTAAAGACTAGGAGACACTTATATTGAAGATATTTATAAGGCTCCGTCACAATTTGTTTATATTTATAATTTTTTAGAATTTAGTGTTTGACAATGACCGTCGCACATTGTCGCTATGACAACATGTTACCCATTTGCTGACTCAATTGGTTGACATTTCAACATTGGGCATCGACTCCGGTGGTCGAACCAATGGTTGACCGTTCATAAGTAGGAGGGGTGTACATTCTACATCGTTCCCCTTCGAATCAAGGGCACTTAAGCGCAATGTGCTTCGAATCATTCTCGACGTCTATGGAATCTGATGCGAGCGTGTAACATCAATCCAGTTAGAGCTGCGTCGTCTAGAGAAGGATAGACGTAATATGCAGACGTTATAGAAGAGAGGAAGTTTGCTAACAGCCCCACGAAGTAATATTTAGCATCAGTTCCGCCGGGAGAGTGGTTGACGTTCTACAGGGGGTGGGCTTAGTACGATTACCCTGGCAACCTATCTTTAGAAGACTCCCACCTCCATGCGATCAAGCAAAAAAAAAAACTAAAAATAATAAAGAAATCTATGCAGAAACCACAGAATGGATCCACAGCATGCCCAAATCTGTGAAAATACTGCCTGTAGCATCCATGGAGTGTTGCGTAAATTGGAGCCCTACGTCCCCGGAACGATGCTTAACCCAATAAGGATAAGGATAAGCTGGAGAATCCTCCGTGGCTCTGCACAGCTCCACCTGTATTGTCATATGTTTACGTCCTAATTTCATCACTCTTGGAAGTTGCACGGGTGAATTATTTATCCTTAGCAACCAGAGCTTCCAAACATTTTTTATGCAGTCTCCTATTTAACTAATTTTAATTCCTTAAATTATAAACGCATCATCTGCAACTGTCCAAAAGGCTCTGTAAATCCTCAGGTTAGCAACCCTGTGAGCACTCTTTGTTGCGCGAGGTTGAGACTTGGTTGCAAGTACCACAGCTCAGATTGGAGCAGCATAAATCAGTACAAATTTAATCACCGGACTCTAGTAGAGTCTTGATTCCCCTGCATATTATGCGTTTGTTATCGTTTTTCCTTTTTTAAGGTAGTCGATGAGGATATTTCCTTATAAATCCAAAAAAACTGTGACCTCTTCGGTCAATAGAACTATATTTGACTTCTTTAACCCATTGATTCAACTTTTCCTTGTTCTTACTATACATTTGCATCTTCTGGAAGATTCATGTTTCATTAATAGTAGTTTATTGACGAAGAAAGTCCTTGGGAGTACGCTTCGACGAGTTTTTGTTCCAACATGAATAATTTCGGTACCCATCTTGCTTTTTCATATCGAGTTTTTTGTGCAATCCATTTCTAACTGGTACTTGAGATCTTTAGGATGTTTCCCTACGTAAGTATTTGATCACAGCTCGGTTTTTTTTTTCCTTTTCAAAAGATATTTTCCTAAAACAACTATAAGAAATTACTGGCGCTACAAACTGTCACTTAAAATTATATAGTTTCTGATTCTGATAAAGTTAATGTTTCTATGACTCCACCATGTAGTGGTCAGTTAACGTTTGTTTATAATACATAAATTATTAGAAACATGTTTGGTTTTCCGATGGTCATCAGTTTCTCTTAGAAATTCGTAAGAACAAAGATATCTTTGTATACTTGAACAAGTAATTTTAGAAGAACAAATCTTCTAGTCAAATACAATTTGAACCAAACTCAAAAAGAGAAAGTCTTCATCAACCTTAAAGAAATTGAAAGTTAACCAACTATTAAATATCATTCAATGAAAAGGCATGAATATTGTACGTGAACGATTTACTTCGTTCGAATCTAAAATGCAATAACCAAAACCAAAATAAAAGCAACAGAAATAAAATTGTGAAAAAAATAGCACAAAGAATCGTTTTTACCCAAATTACCCACAAAATATGCAAAACCGAAAAACATAACCTCATAGAGAGAAGAAGAGGCCAAAAGGCATAAACTATGTGAATTTTTTTTGTCTACATAAAACGAGAAATACACCACAAAAAAGAAAAAAAAAAAAAAAAACATTGGATGAAGTAAGTTAAAACAAAAGTGGAGTAGATCAAATTGCTAGAGTATAGAAACAAGAGTAGATACTTTCGTAACACATACGATTCATAGACTTACACACAGAGGCAGCGGAACGTATGAGTGATGACAGCACGTACAACAAGGATTCATCATACACCATAGGCATAAGCATGGGATCTTCTATTAAAGGGGAACGACACGACATGAGATTCATAAAAGCGATGCAAAAAAACAAAATAAAACACATAACAAAACAAAAATGTTACAGAAAAGAAATTGAAAATTTTCATTTGAACGTCGTCGACATCGTGGAATAACATGAGCTTGTAGTCGACTTCCGTTTTGTAAAAGGAAACGGAAATGTAATCGAATGAAACGAGCACGCGAGAGAGCATGATTCATCATGATGATGGTATGAGCATCAAGTGGGGAGTCAGAATAAAAGTACCAGAAGAGAAAGTACCTGACTGAACAAGAAACATTGATGCGTGGTCATGCATGAATAAACAAAGATGCTGGCAACGTTTGGATAGCAATGGCGAGTTTAGTGTAGCGTAGCGTAGTGCAGTGCAACTTTCCTATTTTCTTTTCTTTTGTTTTCTTTGTACAATAGATATATACTGTATATATATATAGTAGAGGTGTAGAGGATGTATGTATGTTTTGATACATGTATCTGATGTATCTGCGTGCAAATTTCCGACAGTTTGTTTGTATTTTGTATGGATGCGTCTGTTTTGCTCGTTCGTTCGTTCGTTCATTCACTTACTCACTCACTGTTCTAGAAGTCAAAACAAATTAAGTGCCTCTCAAACGAATGAATTTTCAAACTGAATGTTTATTTTCACTTTTCTTCATCTATTTTCTCGTTTTTGTTCTATGTGTGTGTGTGTGTTTGCTCAGCATTCACAAGTATAACACAATAGGATACAAGTAGTAGTAGTAATAGTAGTTGAATAATAATTTGCTGAAAATCAATTCGTATTGGGCATTGAAGTTGAAATTTGTTTATTAAATTAATCGAAAAGGTGCCAAAATATCAATGAGTATCACTTCAACTGAACAATGTTCTGAGTGGATGTTAAATGTTGTATTAAAACATTAAGATTTTATATTTGAATTGAACTTGCTAAGTTCAGAAAAATATACAAATTCATTTGCTAAATGTGTATAAATTTAGACTTCACAAATTTTTTGATATCTATTAATGATAAGTGATTTATTTCAAGATTGGACATTCAAAAATGAACTTCAATCGTGTGAGACGACACTGTAATCCGATGAACATGCAAAGAGAATATTTAAGAATAAACATGGGTTTATGAATTTCCATTTGTTCGTGGGTTTTCTCTTGATTTTGTAAATTCTGCTCTATTTCCTAATTACAGGTAATCAATGTAAACATCTGCCTTTTATGTCATTTATCCATGAAATCTTGCAAAACCTGTGAGCTTGTCGACGATCATAAATCCATGTCCATTTAACTATTACGACGTTATTTATTGTTAAGCAATCCTAAGCAAACTTCGATTTGATCTCAAAGGTTTTTTTTTCTGATGGGGAAGTATTAAAAGCCAATCGAATCTACTATCCGAAGTGGTGGGACTTGACTCACCCACTAAATCCCATCGCCCCAAGTCCTACAGTCCCGCTGGCACTACCGCTAAGTATTACGTCAAGGAGGAAAGAGGGAGCTCAAAGTCTGCTTCTACCCAATGAAAACAAGATACAAATTTAGTTAAAACTTCTTGTCGATATCAAACTAAGACCTATTTCTTCTATTTGAGCTGCCGCCTGCGATTGATACATATGGTGGATGCTATTCGTCACAGTCGGCTCTTTACCAATCGCTGTTGAGATCATTGATCTGGCAATCTCAAATCTCGGGCAATGCAGGAAGACAGCATTTTCGTTTTCGCCTCTACAAGGACCACTAGGAGGGGTATCCTACATATAATCCTGGATCCAAATTCAGGTTCTTATTGTTCTATCGAACTTGAAATTTGGACACTATAAGTGTCTGACCCATAGCCACTAACCTTATAAATTTCAAGAGCCTCGGACCATTAGCTCTAAAGTTCATGTTTCGTATGGAAGGTACCCCTTCTAGTAGTCCGAGGGTCTTGAAATTTACATATGTCCAAATTTCAAGTCGATAGTATAAAAAGCAAAAAGTTTTTCTATTAATAGCATAAATTTTGAATCTGGGTTGTTTTGGGAGCCCACCAACCCCCCTAGTGGTCCAATTCCGCTGATTTCGACAAATGGGTTTGGAAAGCTCCGTGCAAAATTTCAACTCTCTAGCTCAAAAATTGAGGTCTTGTTTACATGCATATAGACAGAAAGACGAACAGAGGGACAGACGGACAAGGCTAAATCAACTCTGTGTGTTACAAACCTCATGAGAAATTTATATAGTAATACTATTCATTCACGGCGTGAAGAGTAGAAAATTATATGACTTCTGCTTTAATCACTATTTTCTTTGAATCAATTTAACTTCAAATTTATATCTCTGAACTTATGTTTAGGGAGAGACAGTTTTCTTCTTCTTTGTCGACAACGACCCAATTTATCAAGGTTCAATTCATGCGCTTTCAACGATGCTAATTAGACTTGAAAGCAAAAGGAAATGAATAAGAAACTTTTTCATTTTCATTTTTGTTTTTCTTATCTCAAAGACCAATTAGCAAGCATAAATTGCACGTTGCAAAGTTCATTCAAGGTGAATTCATGGAATTGCACTTAGGGCGGCGATCCTCCAATGTGAAGTAGTAGTACTACTTACTACACTACAAAATATGTAAGATTGCGCGAATGCAAAAAAAAAAAAAAAAAAAAAAAAAAATTAGAAAAAAATCTTTTAAATGCTTAAAGATTTGTATTCAATTGTAATTATATACATTTCTACAAAATCTTAGATAGTATACCCATATATATCATGTGCTTAAATTACGACAATTTGTCTGTGCTCCATGAAGGACATTTTCTTTTTATTGTTTTGTTGTTTAAACAAAAAGTAAAGGCAATAAAAATAGAAAAACACTCGAGAATTTTTAATCGTTTGGTCAAAAGTGCAGATAATTCATTTACTGGTCTCCCTCTTGACCTTGTATTCTTGCCAACAAAATAAACATATATAAATACAAATATACTCCCTCCCTCCCTATATGTAGTAAAAGAAGAGAAAGCCCAAAGAGGGGGGAAAAAAAAAAACCAACCAAAAACAAATATTTTTGTCATTGTTATTCTTTGGAAGACTCAACTCTGCCTGACACATATGAAATTGAAATTTTTTCTTGTTTCTTCATTTTCTTGTTCGACTCTTGTGCATATTTCATTCTTGTGGTATTTTGAAGTTTTCTTTTCTTCTTCTGTTTCTGTGTGAAAATGTATTGTGCGATAACATAGTAGTGCTTGACAGTACATTCTCATCATATAGGGTTATAGAAGAAAGAAGAGAAAACCAAGTCAATTTATTGCCAAGTTCTATAGCCTCAAGTTTCATTTTCAACGTTTACATTTTGAATAAACTTGTGCGTTTTTGTTAGAGCGCAGAAATGTTGAGAAAAATGAAATTGGCTATCATAAACATACGAAAAACAGACAAAAAAAAAAAAATAATAATTTATAAAAATTTTGTTCGCCTTAGTAGTCAATGAATTAATACACTTCATATAAGACAACGATTTTATTGAAATCTTTATATAATTTCTATTCATTTCAATAACAAATTTTATCTATCCATGTGTTGGTTACTTATGAATTCAACACTTTGACATCCACTTTTGTATAGAATAAACTTATTTTAGTTTATCAATTTATAAAAGTTTATATTAGTTGTATCTAATAACCGGGATCTGACATCATCTGTTCATCGTTGTACATATTGTCTTTTCTCTTGCGATTTGAAGACTTTGAATAGCTCAGAGTTTGTAGAAGTTTCATTATTATTATTCGATATAATTGCCTAAAAATTTGTAACCAATCTGGTCAGATTTTTTTTTTGTATCTACTGCTTCCAAGTCAGTTTTTCCTATGATACTCAGTAATAAAAAAGAATAGATAATCAAATAGATTCCTTTCTTCATCATCTACTAATCATTTATAGACTATCTCCGATGTTTCTAACAAAACATGACAAATATTTCAGCAGGCTCTGTTCCTTGCCTGACGGTTATCGCAGGTGAGGAGTGCGACATCAGCAATCACATTAAAATTATGTTGCGTGACATGGAACTAAACCAATGGTATACTTATGTCTATTGGTATAAGACATAAACTCTAATTGTCGGATATATTCTATTTTTGTCCGATTGATAACTGGGCACAGCAAAGTAACGCATCAACACCTCCTAGAAGAAACAAACTGCCCATCTTGCCAATTGTGCAGGAATAACCACTCGGTGAAACATCTGTTGGATGAATGCACAAAACTAGACAACACTACATTCCAGGTGTTTGGGCATAATCCACCTCCTTCGTCAAAATGCAATCCCCTGAAATATTTTTACCTATCCAATTTAACATAGAGAGTACATATCTTGTTATGAACATAAAAAATATAAAAATAACGATTATGAAGAAAAAATGTGATTTTAATTTAAAGAATCTTTAGAGTAGAATGAATTTGATTCAACAACTTTATTATGACAGAAAGTGTCTCAAATAAGTTGTAGGGTATTTCAAAGTACATAGAATGATGTGAAATATATTAGTTGAAATTAAAATTGACAGCTTGCGGTATCATATCTTGTATGCCTTGCTGTTTGTTTGCTTGTGCATTATGTTGTGGCACCAAATTCATCCAAATGCTTATATATACTTACATACAATGTATATACTTGTACTTGTATGTGTGTATATTATATGTTTTTGTATCTGTATGTGAAGTGAAAGTTCACAATTTGTGCTGCATTTGTATGCGTTTGGACTTGTTTTTTTCATTATTTAAAAGGCATTGAAGGCAACATTGAATAGCAGCCAAGTGGCACTTTCATTTTTTTTTTTTTTTATAAATATGATTCACACTAGTGAGAAATTTATTATCATTTTTGGTATGAAGTTTGTAATTTATAGAATTTTATATTGTCCTTTTGTTTGTCTTAGTATCCATTCATCATATAGAGTTCTAAAATCTAATATATAAAAATCAATGTTTGTTTGTTATGAATATTATGCGCTGCATCTCATCTGATTGCAAGAAAATTTTGTGAATATGCATGGTTGGTTTCAGCCTGAAACATAGTTTTCGACTCGATATGTGGAGCTGTGGTAGAGAAATTGGTGGATCAAATTGTGCATATAAACGTTCTTTTGATATTTTTGTTTTTTTTTATGATTGTACTGAAATTGTTTAATTTCACACAAATTCAAGGGAGAAAGTCATATATAAAACAATCACTTTGACTCAATTTTTTGTCAGATTTTTTTCATATTATACAAGGAGATGGTAAACTAGACCAAGTACATTTCACATAAAAATAAAATTAATCGAAATCCTAAAATCCTAAATCCAGAATAAATTTTAATACAAGATGAGATGATTTTACATATTTTGTAAAGTTTTTTTTTTTTCAAAAAGCATAATTCAAAATAAATGAAACTTATTACTTTGGAAAAGTGTATTCATAAATTTGGTAAAACCAAAGCTAATCCTTTTTCATTGTATTTTCCATTTTAATGGAACATTTATAGTTTTTGCAATAATTAAAATACCAAATACTAAGAAAAATTGTCGTATTTTTAAGGTTAAAGAAATTAATGTTTGGTATAAAAAAAAAAAAAAATTATAATAATAATATTCAATTCAAAATTCTTTATATTAGCGCTAAAATTCTTATTTTGAATGCTTCTTCTTTCTGATGGTAGCCTCATCGCTTCGTAAATTACTTCTGTCGTGGTCTCCTATGTAGATTTATATAAGAGTTCTGAACTTGATTAACTAAAGAATTTATTGTAATAAAAACTGTTAATCAGGTAAAACTTTTACAAAAGACATTTTCTATTCACTGAAGATCATCCGCGGTGAAGAGATTTGTATAGAATTACTCTTAAGTTGCTTGTTCTCATACTTGAATGCAATAAATAAAGTGATAAAATTGCATCACATGATTATTTCTTAATTTAAACAAAAATAAATAATACAAAAATAAAATTGGTCATTATATTCTTTGTCTAAGCGATAGTAATACGAAAACGAATAAATGACTAAACTTTAAATAATCTTCTCGTCTGTATGTAGTAGACCTTTACGCATACACTACACACTTCTTAGAATTATGTATCATCTATAATTTTGTAGCACTCAATAAATATCAACTTTTGTTTTCCTTGAATATAAATAGATATATGTTAAGTTCACAAGATCCATAGAACTTTTACTGCGCTTGAGTTGTTTATTTGACATATAAAAAATATCAAAAATTCTGATTGTTCCTTCATATTGAAATAAGAGAAATGATCTAATAAATATGTAGTAGCACATACTATGTTTGTATTTCTATGTTGCATACAATTTGCTTGTTATTTGTAATTCAGTTTTCTATGTAGTAGGTTCATACATATATTTGTTGAGTTTGCTGCGTTCAATGATGCTGATGTTTCTTAAATATGCCGTCATACATCTGTCAAAGTCTATAAATTTTATGATTTTTATTACGATGAGGATTTTTCTATATGACTGTCTGTTTCCTATTTGACTGTCTGTCAGAGTGCTTCAGTTAGTTACCCTTTTTGTTTAAAACAGTTCTGACTGAACTAAGGAAGCTTTCATCGTGCTTTGTACATATGCCTTTAGCTTGATTGTCATATTTTATGAGATATAAGACAACAGTAAAGCAGACAGTGAGACAGAAATGAACATATCCTTTATCCTTATGACGATTCATAGATTTGCAGAAATATACGAGTATTACGAACATATGGGGAATGGGATGAGAAATAAAAAGTGGGAAAAAGAAGTGCTGAATGAATATGAGGAGGGAGTTTGCAACAATGACGACACTTTTGTGTGTGTGTTGATGTTGTTGTTCAAATGCATGCATATAAATTATTTGCTCTTTGTTTCTTGTACTTTTTTTTCTCTAAGTGCGTGTCAGTGTATTCAAGTGTATTACATTTTGCATTCTAAAAGTATCTAAAGTGCTTGCTCCTTAGTAGTATATACTCATACTATGTAGGTGGGCTACACAGCTTTAGTCTCAGTTATCATACATATGTGTTTGTGTTGAGTACGAGTATATGCCGCTGTCAAAGTCTTCCATCTCATCGTCATACTCATATTACTACTACGATGACTTCATTTTGAGTTCCAAATCGCTCGGAGCAAGAAAGCAACAATAAACACTGAAATGCTCGTAACTGTTATTATAGAAAAAAAAAAAGAAAAAAAAAAAAAAAACTTGTTGATAGTCGCCCAGGTGCAATGTTAGTACAATGCTAAGATAAGTAGTACGCTGCTTTTTCTACCTTTCTACCTGACATGCAGCATGCAGCATGCAACATTTTACTTGGCAAGCGTGCAATGTATGTGTTGGTGCTGTTTGCAATTTGCGAAAGAAACGAAAGTGTGTTAAGTACGTCGTCATCAGAAGCTTTCAAAGCCAACAACAAAAACATCATTATCACCATCATTTTCATCATCATCATCATCATCATCATCATCATCATCATCATCATGTTCATCATATATTCTCTACTTTATATTTTGTGCTTCATTCTTTAGTAGTTTTGCACTCCATTAAAGCGAAAAATATACATAAATATTCAACTAACAATTTCGAGTAGAGTTGAGACAGTGAAAATAAACATAAACATAAAAATAAAAATAGAAGAAAATTAAAAAATTGCTAGATAAACGTTGATGTTTGGACAACATTTTCTCAAAATGTATAAAAATGTTACTTAAAAATCATTTACGAAAATTAGCAAAATGCAAAAACATACAATATTTGGTGCTGAATGCGCTTAAGAAAATTGCTTTTCTCTAAGGCGTTTGATTCTTTTCATGTGTTGCCACCCATCATCATTATCATCATCATCATCATCATCATCAACATTATACTTAAGAAGAGACATACTCACATACTTCAAGGACATTGAATGATGCTTAGAGTATCTTTCATTGTTGTAAGTATCTTCCTCTCAAGTGAAAAATACTTTCACAGGTAAAATAACTTTGAAGACTTGCACAAATTAGCTAGAAAAATATTATAAGCAGCTGTTGCTATTGACAGTTCCTGCAGTGTGAGAAGTAACTCTTCCATTAGGCTAATATACTAAGAAGAATTATGTTATTTTGTAGAGAGAAGGAGAGCTATGTGAGTCTTGAGAATATTTAAAGAAAACATTATTTTAGTTTGTTTGTTTACAAGAAAAAAAAAAAAAAGACTTTAAAGATAGAATAGTGAGATGTTGTTGATTCAAGTTTTCTTGTTGAGAAAGTTCTTATTATCAAGTTGTGATTGACTTGACAGAAAAATGAATTACATTTGTATCTATTATCGCACATTTGATAAAATAGTCTACTCCATTCAATAAATCCTATCTATGATTTGTAAATTTATACAATTTTTTTTCTTCATCCTTTCAGCAATCAACTCTGCATAATTTATAATCATTTAATCAACAGCAATAATGGGGTAAGTTTTTATATAGCAAATACTCACTTGTACATGGTCCATAAAATGATATTGTAACAAAATATGATAAATTTGATAAATTTGCTGCTGCTTCTCATACAGTTTGTAGTTTGTAAAGGGGATATTCCAATACTCAAATCGGTGCTACTCATTTGATTACTGAAAGTGAAGTATTAGTACTTTTAGGTATTAAAAAAGTATTTCTTTAAATCTGTTTTTCATGTGAAATTTAAAAAGGAAAAAAAAAGTTAATATTTTTTTTTTTTTTCTAAGCCGGTTATGCAAAGAATAAATAAATAAAAGTTTTTCAATTTATTCTGGGGACAATTTATTCTGTGCGTGAGTCATTGTGGATTCAGCTTTAGAGAAGATGCTCTTGAATGGAAACCGATGTCGTTGCTATTACAATTAAATATTATTTTTGGGTACCAAAAGTACTCATTTGATGATACCAACTACATCATCATCATCATCATTTGGCACTACAGCTCTTTGTGAGCTCTGGCCTGCTGTAAGTAACGCCTCCATGTTACTCGGTCTTTCGCAGCCGTTTTCCAGTCATCCATCCTTAGTTTCGTTAGGTCTTCGTTTATCTCATCTATCCATCTTGACCTTGGTCTTCCTCTCGCTCTGTTTGTGTATGACCTCACATCCAGCACTTTTTTTAGAGCCCTTGTGTCGTCCATTCTCGCTAGATGGCCTAGCCATCTTATCCGTTGCGCTTTAATAAACCGTATAACGTTTTCGCCTTGAATTAGTTTCTCGCCATTCGTCAGGTCCAATATTTACCGCGCCGAAGGTTTTTCGGAGAATTTTTCTTTCAAAAATCAGTAGTTTCGTTTTGCTTTCCTCATTCAACATCCATGTCTCGGCTCCGTAGCACATGACAGGTCGTACTACTGTCTTATATAGTGTCAGTTTGCAGGCTCTGTTAAGCAGTTTTGATTTAAATAATTTTGAAAGCGATGCGAACGACCTGTTTGCTGCCTGTATCCTTTCGTCAATTGTAGCGCTCATGGCGTTGTCTGATGCCAGGCTATAGCCAAGATATGTAAATGAATTTACTGCTTCGACTTCGTATTTGCCAAGCTTAATTGATTTTGCTGTTGGTTTGTCTTTCGCTCTTGACATAAGCATGTATTTAGTTTTTTCTTCGTTAATTTTTAGTCCAATTCTTGCTGCTGCAGTTTCAATCTCAATTGAGATTCCAATTGCAATGTTACCAGCATATGCATATATTTGAGTGGTTCTATTTAGTATATGTCTAGTCCGTTTGGGCGTCGCATACTTCGTCTATTGAACAGCACAATAATAAATTCAAAATCGTTGAGGAGAGTGTATCGCCTTGGCGTACGCCGGTGCATATCGAAAATGCTGCCGACGTGCTGTCTTGCACCATCACTACCAACTACATAATTCTCATTTAATACCAAGGAAGTATTATAAAAAATACCGAGAACAAAAGAAAGTACTTTGTATTGAATAAAAAGTAATTAGTACCATCAATCAAGTATTACACTTATGTGTAAAAGACCGCGACTGATTGTCGCTTCTTCTTTAGTGTCGGTTTCACACTAACAACGATCTCAGCGACCCGCGCTGTTTCCTTCTGAACAAACGAAAATTGAGAAATAGAGAGCTCTGCTATTCAGACCGCTAGTGTAATATCCGACTAAGAAGTCGTTTTTCAGAAGTATTTTTTTTTAATATATACGTTAAGGGTGGTTTTTTTTTTTTTTTAGAGGTTCACAACTTTAATTTGGCAACACTGCTTTATTTGACTACCGATTTAACAACTGATAGTTGCTTTTTGTTTAGTTTGATTTGGCATTTCATCCGATAACTTCCAGTTAGTTAAAATTGATCGCTACATGAGAGAAGAAAGTGTTTTCATTATTAAAAACTAAATAATGAAGTTTAATTATCGAGTAATTTCTCGAAGAACAAACGTGAATTGGCCACCAAAATCGTTTGATTTAACCCCATTGGACTATGTATTTTCTTTGGGGTTAAGTAAAGTCACTTACCTATGCCGATAAACCAGAGACAATTGAACACCTGGAAATCAATATTTGAAGAGTTATTGGCGAAATACGGCCGCAAATGCTGAGAAAAGTGTTTGAAAATTTGACATCCAGATTGCGCCTTGTATGCTCCAGATGTGGCGGCCACAGGGCCGAAATCATATTTAAACATTAATCTATCCAATAAAGCCAGTTTAAATGATATTAAAAATATTTTTCTTTGTTTTATTTTAATTTAAAATTGTGAACCTCTAAATAAACCCCCTTCAGTATACCAATTCTCAAAGCGAGTGGTTCAACGGTAACCATAAAATATATATGTACATATTTGTCAACTTTCATGGTGATCGGTAAAACGGTGCGGACATCTACTTATATCTATATAGATTTTGTGAATTACATAACTTTAAAGGCATTAAAGACTTTAAATGTTAACCATTCGTTAACACTACGAGTTTCTCATAGTTTGATGATCGATTATTTGAAATTGTTGAACATTTGCAATTTTACAGTTGATTGCATCATTTATTGTATAAATAAAAAAAAAAAAAAACACAAAAATGTAAATTAAAAATAAATTATATGCAAGCGTCCTTTTATATAAATTTATAATGAAATTAATAATTACATCAAATATTGTGAGAACTTAATGCGAATTAAGCATAAGAGGATGAGTATATATTGTATTATTGTAATAATATGTCACATTTATTGTTGTCAGTCATTGGAAGCATTCAAATTTAATGAAATACAATGAAATTTAAATAAAAATATTGTTGAATTGAGCGTAAATCATGGAAGAACCAATACAGAAAACCAATTCCTAGATATACATACCTTCAACAAGGACTGGGAGCGGATCAGTGAGAAAGTGTAAATGATGAAAAATATTTAATCGAATTGTTGTATCACTTTGTCTGAATTTTAATAAAATTTTTGGTGAGAAGCAACTGACTGACTGTCTGACAACAACGAATACCAATCAACACCAAGTTTCCGTGTGTTTTCTTCAGGTGGGACGATAAGGATAACAAGGAAATTGTAGCATTTTATTTATTTATATTATTTACGTAGTTATTTTTTACAAAAAACATGTAAACAGAGTTTTATTTCTGTTGATTTATTTTTCATTTTTATGTCATTGTTGTTATTATTCTGTGTGCTTTTATGATAAACACTGAAAAGCTGCTAGAACGACTGACTGAGTGACTGCCTGCCTGCCTGCCTGCCCGCCTGCCTGACTCTCATGTGGATATAGACTAGAATAAGGAGGATGACAACAATCATCCCAAGGCATTTAATGTTGTTGACTGTCTAAGAGTGTGAGAGTTGCTTTTATTTCCTTTTAGATTCTTATCCTTATTTTACAAGTCTGCTACTCGTCTGTTTGTCTGTCTGTCTGTCGGTCGGTCTGTTTATAAAATCTGGTTGCCTATTTGTCTGTGTCAACTTTGCCGTGTCAACTTTGACTTCCGTGGCTTTATTATTGTAATGGCGCACAGCGCAACATGCCGGCATGAGGATGCAACTAGAGAAAGTAGTATAAAATTCAGTTGGCCAAGTCTTCATTGTGTTGTTAAAACTTTTTCAAGCTAATAAATGTGCAAAAAACACTTCACTTTACTTCTACTTGTTATGCTATAAACTGTTTTCTATCACTCGCATTCTTTCATCGCTACTCCCTGCTTGCTTTAATTTCTCTGTGAAAATGCAATTGAAAAAATAATCAAACTTTTGCCACAAAATGAATGAAATTCCCATTCAAATGATTTAAATGAATCTGAACTTCTTATGGCAAAGATAAATACATAAATTTAAATTAAGTCTAAACAGGATTCTTGGTCTTTCATAGAAATAATATACATATCCGTAGTAAACGGCATCACTTAAGTTGTTGCCCCATTTGAAAGAACCACTTACTTTCTCTAAATCTCTCCCCTCATTTCAAAACATTCTAAATTGTTGAATTTACACTAAATACGCACACCCACAGCCACACAAATACACAGAATTATCTTTCCATCAATTTGTCTGTGTGTACTTGGGGCAATCATAATTTGCAATTGCAATTAGGAAATCTCTACATTTTCTCATTTCCATTTACATGAACAGTTCCGATTTCTGCAATTAGACAAGTTGATTTCATATGATGGTACTTCGATAGTAAGCAAATAGATGAAAGAAAGAAGAAGAAGAAGAAGATGAAGGTGGTTTAATCTTAAGATTTTAATAAATAATTGCCTTCTTCATTGGAAGTGCTTGATTTATTCATAGAACTTGATTTGTTAGCAGCTCATCGTAGTAAGTTCAATAAGTAATTAAAAGATTTTACATATACTCATACTACGAATACAATACTATTTTCTTAGAAAAGAAAAGAAATAGATTCTGCAATTATTCAAAAAGTTTGTTAAGTTTTAATAATAAATTTAAGATATTTGAATTAAAACTATGGGTATTTCAATATGAAATATGAAAACTTACTTATTAAAACTAATAGATGTGTGGAAACAAAAAATTTTTTAAATAATAAAAAATTTTGTCATAACCTTGACATTGAGAACGAAGGGACAGAAGAACTCGTCAGGAAAGGAGCTACAAATGGGACCAGAGCCTTTCTTTGGGGTGCTTGGTATTCCACAAAAACTGATGTGAACTCGAACCTTTATTGATTAGAAACGGAACACAAAAAAGGCAGCAGAAACCTGCATGTCATGAAGATCTCACAAAAGAACTCAATAGTTAATCATCTATACATATAATAAAATCTTAGACTTTGTCTGTTTTTTTGTTGTTTGTTTGTGCGCGGATCACGTAAATGTCAGTCATTGGATACATAATCTAATTGCTGAAAGATAAGAAGCTTTATTGTAAGTAAGATTTAGACATTATTTGATCAAAATCGTCCTACAGAATCAAAAGATATTATAGTTTATTTAATTATAATATATGGAAGTGTAGTCAAAAGTCATCAAAATCAGTCATCAAAGGTTCAACCCCAGTTTCAGCGTAAGTCTTTTTTAATTCTCTGGTCGAAGTTGCGGCCACAGCTAATAACAACATACTGTATTCATTTAACAAACTCATATTTCAATATTGCTAAATTAGCAAATCAATCAATAAACCAATTCCATCAAACATACTGAGTATATACTTACAATCAAGCAAACATGTTTAAATGTTTAACCATTAAATTATATAGATTTATATTACAACATATAAGCATAGAATCTAATATTGTATTGGATTTATTGTGTATTTATTTGAAGTGTTTTGTTACTTACCAATGATTTAATGTATCTAGATACATGTCATTATAATACAGGATGTGCTATCTAGTTATTGACACTATACAAAACAAATATGTTTACAAAAGATTGGGAATACATTTTATTATATTTATATTATTCAATAATATTTTGCGATTTTATCTTTATGTTTTCTTTGAACTCAAACAAGATTTGTTTTTCAAGTAATCTTACAAAAAAGTCAGGGTGATCAAATAAGGTGATATCGGTTAAGTAATTTTTAGGCATAGCCAATAAAAACTAACTTTTTCATTGAATAAAGTAATTTCATGGTTTAATCGTGAGATCCAAAGAACATTGTCATTATTTCCCAATTCAATAATTTTTCGTTCATTCTTCAATCTGTGCCAAAGACCATTTTTTAATTTCAATTTTTGTGTTGAACATATTTCGTTATTAAAGAGTTTATAACTGAATGGCCTACCCTGTATATACATATAAGTATCTATATCTATAACTGTAAGTACGAATATATCTATACAAAACAATAACAATATTTGGTTACCTCCTACAATAAATATCAATTACAAATTGTATGGTCTCTTGAGTGGGAAATTGCATGCCAAAAACACTTTAACCCTCAAATGTACATACACGTTCTTATCTAGATGCAAAGGTACATACTCGTATATATATATATTTATAGATATACATACATACTCATACTCATGTACATGCATCTACTTCTATCTATAGCAATATTCCTTTGCATTAATATAATACAAACAATCCAGAGTTGTGTACAACTACAACTGTGTGCTTTTATATGTTTGGACAAACATATCTACATAAGTGTATTTGTGCTTATTTCCTGGATTTTCTATCGATGATTATATTCGTAGTATATTTCAAAATTATTATTCTTCATTTATTTCAATTGTTAAGTTTGCTCCTTTACTTTCGACACGTTTTCATTTTCCGTTTGAAAATTGATTATTGTTTAACACTAAAATCGCAATTACATCAAATCTCTTGGGTATAAATTGCATTTGTTTTGGTATCATAAAATCCACACCTGAAAATTAATTTATTCATTTCTTAATATTCAAGGAAATTGTATTGCTTTTTGTTATTTGATGGTTTTATTTTTTTACTAGCAACCCGCTTAGCCCGGCTAGCAGACCATTTTTTTTTCGCGGCTGCTGCGATTTTCGCCAGCACCACCATCATTTTTTTTGGTGTTGCTTTAAAGAACATCATATACAGAGAGAAGAGAGACTGACTATCTCCTGCAACTATTTTAATAAATAATTTTGATTAGACAAATGAGTTTATCATATTGTAAAATTGAAAATAAATAAACCTCATCAATTTACAATATTTACTAATTGCAATACAATTATTTTGGTAATCAGCAAATGTAGATAAATTAATGAATTAACTAATTGATGATAATACAATACTTTATTTTTATTTATTTATTTATTTAGATGAAGTTGACTTATAATTAAAATTACAAGCTAACAAGGTATGTTATGTCAATGGCTATCGGCTCCGGCGGTGGTATGAAAATAACATCAATTTAGTATAATATTTAGACTAATTAAAGAATAGTGATAAGGTAATATTAATAATAATAAGGTTAATAGTAATAATAATATATAAGTTTAAGCATAATATAATATATAAGTATAAAATAAGTAAGTAGTAAGGGAAGTGAATCTATAGTTAATATGTAAATAGTGAACAAATTGTATTCTAACTTATAATAATTGGTATAATTTTTTTTTTTTTTTTAAATAAGAAATGATTAGTTTTATGTTGCTGAGGAATGGAAGGAAATTTATGGCACTCTGTGAGAATGTGGTTTACTATATTATGAGAGTGTGGTTATTGCTGCAGCACTGGCATATTGAGGAGATTGTTCTGTCAAATATATGACTGTGTGTTAATTTGCTATGCTGGTATTGTTTACGTTTACCCTTTGGAAACATTGAGAGGTATTATCAATTATACTTTCTCTCCTGGCCTTCATGTTGTCTTTCAGCATTTCTGAGATGTCGCTCTGGCTATAATTTGAAGTGCAAATTGTCGGAACGGTACAAGCGTATTTGGCAGATTTATCTGTTAGCTCGTTCCCTGAAATGTTGACGTGTCCTGATGTCCAAATCAAAATCATGTTTCTATTCTCTATAAGAGAATTCCTGTTTTTGACCCCGTAAATATTGCACTTATTAATATTTTTAATGCAGTTTATTGCAGAAAGTGAGTCGGAGCATATTGCGGTTTTGATTCTATGGTTTTTTATGAGTGCGACGGCTTTAAAGATCGCAATCATCTCAGCTGAAAAAATCGATGTATGAGAGCATAATGAAGAAATTTTAAGTGTATTTGTTTGGGTGGTTATATGATTATCAATTTTTGAAGCGTCCGTGTAAACAAATTGGTGGTCAGTGAGTAGGTTGGTGATTTGAAGAAAGGATGGCTGGTAGACTTCAGGGGGGGTTGAGTTTTATTGGGTATTCGGATAAGGATAAATTAATAATAGAATACTTAAAAATATATATTACTGATAATAACAAAAATTAAATGCTAGGACATGAACATACTTATGTACTAGAAGAAACTCATGCTATACATACTTATGTATGTTTGTATGTCAGTCAACCACTCTAGGATAGATGAGTAATTTGGTAGAGACCAATTACAATTAAAGACAACAGATGCATTAAATTCGTGAGACTGTGATTTAATTAATTAATTTTCTATGAAAAATCAACAAAATACTTTGGTACACATAGCACAATTGTTAATGCGAAACCATGCGAAAGAATAATAAAAACAATGTTTGAGTATTTAGAAAGGAAACAATACTGAATAGAGAATATTAATTTCAGTTCAATGAAGCTTATTTTAGACAAAGTCCACCTTCCTCATCATATTTATAAATCAATAAATTGATTTTCTTATTTGCAGATACGTAACTTTATGATTCAACATATTCTGTTTAGATTTATTATGTCTCTAGCTTTCTGTATCCATTTCCATATCTTTATCTTTGTGAGTGACTCCATGAATCTGTGATAAACATGTTGATTGTGTAGAGAGACCTTGATTATTAATTAATTCCAATTAACAACAACATTATTTCCTTAATTCAATATACAAATTTTGAAATCGATTCGCATGTTTTTAAAATTTAAAAGATTTTAATTTAATTCTGTCTAATAATCACCTCACCACCAGTGGAGTAGCATGGACCTTCGCCAACTGAGCCCACCGCTAAATTTGATAGCCTCAACGTGGACATAGTCGATCTAAGATAATATTGTATTAACTTTTGTTAAGAGAAGCTTCTTTCGCAACTGATGGCAGATGTTAAAAAAAAAAAAATATCAACAATATATTTTAATAAATCCAGAGAGCCACACTTAACGAGCTCTTTTTTACAGATTGGGTCTGTTGCAGCTATGAATGCTCGTTGATATACGCGCTCAAGTTGGAATTCTTCTTCACTAATGTCTTCAGGATTTGGTCTAAGTTAAGGTCGTCCAAGCATTTTTTTGTCCTAGATTCTGCACCTGTTGAAATCTTTCTCTAATTTCAGCATTTACTCTGCCTATTAAAGAAAACATTTTTTGCCTCAAGTCATCGTTGCACCCCCTGATTCGTCTTGTAGCTTTAAAAGAAATTTAGCGGTCCCGCTTGGCTCGTATCAGCACGGGCACGATTTGGAGTTTGAAATAGATTTTTTGATTAAAAATATAGCTGTGCTTGCCGCTGCCCCTTTTCGTGTGCCACCCGGGGCCAAGACCCAATCTGCACCACCACGCTACGCCACTGCCTCGCGCTAATATCAAATGCATTTATCTCACACTTACAATGTAAAGAACCATGGTTATAGTTTTCTTCATTGCATATCATTTGTCAGCTAGATGACGATAAATACAGAAATTTTCTGATTTACACAAGAATGTGGGAAAATTTAAACTTAAGTCTCATTTAGAAGTGATACAAATCATGGATACCCGCAAGCATCAAGCGTTTTGTTAATACCCATATGCTAAATGCATTTTATTGCATGTGAATGAATGTTGAATGAAGTCATTAGAGTTGATAACTTTTAATGTTAAAAATTTTCTTAACAAAAAAAAAAAAAAATCAAATTAGCACCATGGCAGGGGCATTTATCGATTGCTACGATTCGTATCCCTGAGACATTCTGAGGAAGTTCCAAATATGTCTTGAAATACTTCATTATGATTGAAAGAATTACATACATATAAAACTATATACAAATATTATATAAACATAGATAGCCAAGAAAATCTGTTCTTCAAAAAAAAAAAAAAAAAACAAGAATACTGAATTTACTCTAAATCCCAAATTTTGTTTGAAAATCAAGTAATGCCGTCCTCTCCAGTAAATTTGAGTGCAATCTATGCCATTTTGCGGCGTACAGGGACGTCTGTTTCCTGCTTACAATTACTGGCCGAGCTTAGCAACTTTTCGACCGATCCCATCTACTTAAATTCGATATCTCGTCGCTTACGTCGTACGATCCAAGAAGGTACACGTCTGGGTACCTTAACATTGAATGGGCGTGGCATAGAATTGTTGGACTTAGAAATTGACGAAGGCTATTCGAGTCAAACAAACGATGACGGAGATTCGTAGGACCACTGCTTATATAAATCTTATATTTGGTTGCAAGATCATATAAAATATATTTTGAATAGTGAATCAAAAAAAAAAAAAAAAAAAAAAAAAACATTTTAAATATAAAATAAATAAATAATGTTATATGGTTAATGAAATTTGTCGTATTTCACCCAGTACACGGTTTCCATGGGCTGAGCAATAGTCTCTTCGTTGTATTTGTCCTTGTCCCTGCCCAAATCAGCCAAACGACCCTTGCCGCGGTGCTCTAGAAAGACCTTACGTTCATTGTCGAGCTTCAGCTTAACGATCAACACCTTGGAGGGATGCATGCCGACATAAACATTGGTACCATTGGCATTTCCACGCTGGACCTGCTCATGGTAAACAATGAACTTCTTACGATAGGATATCCTTGATCATTTGGATACTCTTGTAATGAACTTTATCATCCTTGCGAATGGGCATGGAACGGACGACGTTGTACTTTTGACGCAATTCCTTGGAGAGAGGTGCAGACATGAAACGACGATGAATGTGAGATGGCGCCTGGAAATGACGCTTGCGGTTCTTCCTAAGTGAAGATGCCACAAATATGTCTAATTTCATCTTGACTTTTTCTGTGTTTTCTGCTATCAGCATTGATTATCTATAATAACTAAAATAAAAAAACATTTTTTCCCACTAATTTCATTCTTCAGTTTTATTTTAAACACTTAAAAATTTCAATAGAGAACATAATTAAATATATTTTAAGCCTTGTATTTTTGGCTTTAATTGACTGCTCTTCATTCTTTCTTGATTTAAACTGCCAATCCAAACACGGACACAATGCAATACATGGTTTTGTTTTCCCAACGCACAGTACAAGTTCCATCCATGTCATTATTCCAAAAACATGAGCATGCTGTGTGCAAACCGGTTCCAATTTTCTGCATGATCATACAAGTGCAAACATATTTGTATGGCTTTTGTTCCTTAGCCAAAAGGCTAATACAATTGTCAATGACACTTACTGTCCAATGTCGTACCAAATCAGGATTATATGAACGTCCTCCAAGTGTAGTTTCAACAGCTTCCTTGACTAGACGACTTATGTCGTCTGGCGAAAATTGATTCTCTTCGCGATCATCCATTACTTGGATGTAATATTCTTGTTCTTGTTAGTTAGGTAAAATTGAATTCGTTGTGAAAATATAAGTATGTATTATATATTCCAAAGAGAATGAAAAATTATTGGTAAATTTGAAATCTCTCACTTGGACATTTCAAATTTAAGATATAAATATCAGTGTTTGCTTTCTACTACATTTACTGTATTAAACTATCGTTTTATGACAACTGAATACTTGTTTACTAAAAAAATGTCAATCTAATCAAATTAAAATTATGAATTATGTATTCATAATGATAAGTTGTAAGTCTCCTGCAGTGAAGAAATTCATTTTAAATATACTCGTTGAGGGGGATTCAATTATCTTCTTGGTTGTGTGATCATTCTTTCTTTATCTTAAATAAGAATCCACAAATCGCTGTACTGTACACATACACAACTGGCAATCCTCCACTAACAAAATTCACATCTCTTCATCTGATTAGTGTTAGTAGTAATAACTTACTTCTCCACCACTAATTCTATCAGTACGATGGACAGCAATGAGACTCACCTTACAGCCAGCAGATGTACCACGCTTAACTGTAGAAGCTTTACCAATATGTTGATGGTTATAACAACACCACGCACCTAAGCTATTACGTTTAACATTGTATTTGTAGTATGCACGACCAGCGTTAAGGATGCGCTTGTCAATACGATCGCCACCAGAAACAATGTCGACCATAGCACAGTTGTCTGAGGGAACAACCTTTTTGGCATCTGATGAAAGCTTGACACGAGTGTTCCTGGTGTCCTGGTTGAGGGTAATAACTGTGGCATAGTTGCCAAAGGTACGAGCCAAACTGCCACGATCACCAGTCTTTTCCTCCAAATTGCAGATGATGGTACCTTCAGGCATCACATTGCCAATTGGGAGTGTCGCCTTACGACCTTAATAGACGAATTGGCCAGTGTGCTTACCCTCGGGGGCGATGCGTTTGCCTTTCATTTCTTGTAAAGGTAGGGGTCACAGAAGTAAACGGCAGCCAACAAGTGGTGCACCACAACCAGGATCGTGCACGATGTCCTTGACAACACCGCGAATGTAACCGGAATTCTCAGCGAAATCCAACGAACGGAGCTTGCTGCTCCCTTGCGTTTCTTAACTTGGACCTTGAAGACACGATCCATTAAGAAAGCCTGCTATCTTGAGATGTTGTTAGGTTAGGTTTAGGTTGATGGAGGAAACAAATTGTTGTTAGCTTAGAGCAGATCCAATGGATGGTAGCGCTTAAATCTGCGGCGTTGCTGACTGTTGTCCAGGAGTTTCGCTGTGAGGACATTCACGTGATTCTCAAGTTGATGTTCATAGCGGTGGCTATAATCAGTGATGCAACTGTAGCAATCTTGACGCACAATAAATGACGTCATTGCGAACATAGGAGGAGGCAGTTTGGCAAAGGTGCCACCTGACTCTGTTCGCGGAATCTTTAGGTTGGCTTTACCACTAGTCCTTCTCTCACACCAACTCCTTGTTTCTTTTTTCCTCATTCTTCCATCACAATGGGCCCCAAGGCTTCTGGGTGAACTTGCATGTACACGCAAGCGGCTGGTTTAACCTATAGAGAGTTTGGGTGTTCCCAAGTATTTTATTTGCAATCTTCTTCTTCTTCTTCTTTGCCCTAGTCTTGTCCTATTTCTGGTCGTCTCTCCTTGTACGATGTCCCCATGTTGCACGGTACTACGTTGTTCTGCTCATTTTGTTTCATTTTATAAGGAATTTTATTTCTGCTGGCTGAGGCTTTTACTTACCGGTTGCCACATGACGTATAAGTCAGTTATATTCTATAACTGTGGTTTTAGGTGCCGCGTTGATTCTACCAAGAATTCATCTGCCGCCACAATATACTCCATCGCACCTGACATCTGCAGCGGAAACATGCCGTTGACCAAGCAAAATGGTTCATCCGCCTTTCATATGAATTTCCTCCCATCAGGACAAGCTTTGCCCTATCTATCTTATACAAATTTGATTGTACAATCTTATGACATTTGTATTAGTTTAATTTCCTAACTCTGAACGGCAAATCGAATGGGTGATGCCGATTCGAGTGTTCTGGCTGTTTTCAGGGAAGTTGTGACTTCAAGGTGATTTTCATGACTCTTTAGCCTAGAGATGTTTCAAGTCATTTGAGATTTCTTCACGGATAGTGGGTATCTGTAGATCTCTGCGTTTGCACTGAGTTTCTCTACGCAGTAATTTTGACTGAAACCTTTGGAGAATCTCAATGTTTGAGATGGAGGAGGCAGTGTCCCAGAACTGTATTCCATAGTTCCACACCGGTTTGAGTATGGATTTATATAGTAACATGTTTTTCAGGCTTAACTACGAGTTTGATTTTAAAAGTCAATTAATTTTTAGAATTCTTAGATCGAACTGTTTCCTTTTCAATTTTTTATGGGGCTGCCAAAATAGCCGAATGTAAATCCAAGATATTTTGCTTTTGTGTTTGCCGAAATCATGACTCCATTAAGTTTTATATAAGGGCAGCTCTTGTGATTCATGGTAAAAGTTACATGAATGGTTTTCTCTGTGTTCACGGCAATGTTCCTTTTTTTGAGCCAATGTTCTAGCAGCTCAAGTTACTTGAAGCTGACGAAGTCATTAGCTCAATCAGTGTAATGAGGAAAAATGGTTCGTTCGTTCGTGTTTCTCAAAAATGAAGCTTGTGTCTATGAGGAGCTACAAGAAGTTGCAATTGAGGATTGGTACTTATAATTAGTACAACAGTTTGCTTGCCATAAGTCATCAAGAAAGTTGTGGTTAATAACAAATAACTTGTTGCATTAAGATATCTCACGCACCCACGTAGCTAAACAGACTGAAGTGATTTTGCCACAGGGAAAGAAATGAGAAATTGAATATCCATTTGCTATTCCTAGATTTTCCGATTGCTTTCCATATTTGAAAATCAAGAATAAAACTAATATGTGATTGCATTAATAGTAGTCTTTTGAAGAATACGAAATTGCTCTTCTAAAGATTTCTGTTATTTCGGGCAATTATTGAGAAGTATATTTTGAGAAACAGCAAAGTACATAAATTTGTATAAATTCACAAGCTCCAACAATTTGATGATGCCCCATGTAAAATGAAAATGAAGTAAACAACAAAAATGAAAGTACAAACAAGCAAACGAGAAGAAGAAGAATAAGAAAAAGGAAATGTGAGATGTTACAGTGAAGAAAAATGTATAAATAATGTTGCATACTTTAGCGCGCACAAACTTTAAATACATTTGCGTGTAACACAAAACCACAAAACCACACAATCACAAACTTATATATTATACTCACATAAATTTGAGAAGAAAAAAACTAAAAAAATGAAGCAAACAGAAGCAAAAATAAACATGTAATGTTAATAGTGTCATACTGCCTCCGCTATAGTAGTTGTTTCTTGCACTCACTATTTCCTTTTACTTACAACAAACTAATGTCCTCGCTGTCTTCGTCATTATTGCCTTTTGTTGCAATTGTTTGTTAAACATAAAATGATGCAAAATAGTATTCTACAATATGAGTATCTGAGTGTGTAAATGCGGTGCACACTTGAACTTGCTGCTTGTATTCCTTCGTACATCAACTCAGTTGATTCGCATACTTTCACTTGCTTTTTAAGAGTTTACTGCTGCTGCTGTTGCTTCTCTGTTGCCACTTAAGCTTCACTAAATGTGTGGCAAGACTTGTCTTGTCTTGTCTTGTCTCCTATATCCCTTGGTATTATTTTTTCTTCTCTCATCTTTCCATTAAATATTTTGCTTTTTATCCTTTTTGCCTTACTTTGTTGTGCAAGTAAGTGTTGCATTGCAAACCACAGACACAAATAGTTTATGTGTTTGCCTTGTATTTGTTTGGCATTGTCTCATAAAAGGGTTTTTATATTTTATATACATCCATGTATGTTATACGTATGTGTGATGTATATACACATAAATCATTATTGTCTACTGTCATTTGCACTTCTCAAATGTCATTGACATTATTTCCGTTCCATTCCATTCCATTCTATTGTAGTCGCAGTACGAGTATTTTAACTAAACCAGCACATAGCACGCACTGTAAGATTTATTCAGAATTGAAAGTAAGCATCTATAGTCAACTATAGTACTCTACCCTTGTTGTTGTTTGTTGTTGTTGTTTGTTGTTGTTGTTGTTTGTTGTTGTTGTTATATTGTAAACCAGATTATGATAAGAGCCTTGTTAAGTGTGCTGATCTGAATTTCAAGTTATTTAAATAAAGGCACTTCTGCATTCAATTTAAAGACAAATTTTTGTCACAAAAACAACCAACAAAAAAATATAATATTAAAAAACAAAAAAGAAATACTATAAATAAATATTAATATATGGAGAAGAAATAAATTTGAATTGAAATGGCTAATAAAAATATTTAAAATCAAATGACAATGGCAAATTAAAAAGAAAATATTGTAGAATAACAATGACTTCAGTTTTAATTTATTGTAAATATATTCTATATAAACGTACGTTAGGCCAGTAACCAGAGATATACTAAACAAAAACAATAGAATATGTATACATTTATTTACGAAAAGATCTTTCAAAATGGCACAATTGGTATTTCTATTCAATGTAAACACATTACGTTCAATCAAAACACTTCGACATTTTCATTTATGTAAAAAATGTCACTGGATGCTGCTATTGTAAAATGAAAAAAACCCCAACAACCTCCCCAATAGTTGTTCGTAAATACCTTAGATATCACTTTATTCTAAGCACACGTGACTTGTTCCATTTGTCTCACAACAAACCATAGTATCCAGTTTATTTTAGTTAAACGGATCCAAATACTCGTATGTAGTGCTTTGAGACATTAACACGAATCAGTTCTTGATTCACTTTCTCCAGGACAAAAACTCAAATATTCTCTAATAACTTTTTTAATATCGTTTTTGTCTTTTAGATACGAGTAAGTATTTTGTTTTGAAAGTTACTAAGAACTCGACTTTTATAAGATGTTTCTTTTACAATTTCGAGATAATTTTCTTTTGTATTACGAATCGGACGAGAAACAATAAATAGGTGCATATTTATTATTATACTAGCAGACGTTGTCCCGCTTTCTATATATATATCGCCTTTTATCTTTTGGCACTGTTGGCGAATCTTTTACGCGTTTGATATAGTACGAGTACATACTAGAGTCTTGCACGAATACATTTGAAACGGCAACCAAGTCATTTGTTTCGTTATGAGTGGAGCAAATTTCAAGTACTTGGTCGACCAAATAGAATAAATAGAGTTTCGCGTCGATACTTGGAATTACCAAGTATGTACATAGAAAAACAAAATCAAATGTTTAATTTCAAATCCCGACCGAATGCCAATGAACCAAGTACGAATCCAAATGAATGAATGCAAATCATTCAGTGTACTTGGAAGTTGTTCGAGTCAATTCGCATACTTATTTTTCATTCTCGACTCACGACTCTAAACCTATGTACTGACTATGCCAACGAACAAGAACAAACAAGAACAATTATTATTCGTTTGTAATGTGGACATCAAATAATCATTCGCATTTGTGCGTTTACGTTCGTTCGCCTAGTTGTGTACATATCTTAAGAGACGCACGCAACAAAAAATACGACGATGGCTGTCTCTTTCGCACGCACTTCTTTGTCTCCCTTTTTTCTCTTTTACTCAAGCGAAGTACTTTAGCCAATTGTTTGCGAAGCAAAACATTTACAAATCTTTTGGAAATATGTACTTCTAAGTACTTGGAAATAAACCAAGTGAACCGAGTGCGAGACATTTCATTTGATTCATTTGTTTTTTTTTTTTTTTTTGTTTTTCTCACTTGATTCATTTGCATTTGCTTTTCGAATGAACCAAATGTTCTTCACAAATACATAACATTCGTTTCATTTCTTTGTTTTTTCCCGAACCAAATGAAAGATTTTTTCATCCTAAATTTATGTATTTTCATTTTTCAATATAATTTCCAAAATTTTAAACCTTCCAAAAAGTAGATTATCAGAAATTCTTCCAAATACACGTGTGTTTCACTGATGACTTCCTCGTTCGACATGAAACGTTGTCCACCGAGCCATTTTTATTTTTAATTTGAATGTAAAAGAAGTCACTGGAGGCCAAATCTGGTGCATTCAGTGGATATTGTATCAATTGGAATTATTAATTTTATGATTTTGCCCATCGAATTTGCGCAAGTCCCGATGAAGCAGGATCTTTTTCTATTTCAAAAAAGGATGTTTTGTCTATATTTCTTTTTCTTTGCCCAACTGGTGAAGTAATGAGGCATAATATTCTCCAGTTATTAGGTCCAAAAATATTCTAATCTTTCAAGCTGAAACCAACAATATAAATTCACTCAAAAATTTCATTGCAATCGATTCGGTGGCTTGGTAGATTAGTGTGAATGAAAACAGTGACACGTGATTTTCATATAAGATTCAAGATTCTCATATTTCATGAATAAAATTGACAGAAACAAATTAATTAATTATACTTACGTGTATGGTACTAGTACATGTGAAGTCAACTATTAAAAAAAAAAAAAAATAAATAAAAAAAAAATTGCAAAAATTGTAATAAAAATGCAAATTAACCAACATTTTGTGGTGAGCCAGTTTTTTAATTTGCATTTAAATTGCAATTCATTTGCAGTTTGTTTATTATGCTGATGTGATATCATCATGATGAGGTGTAAGTATGCTGTTGATGATAAAGAATTTAACATCAGAAACCAGAAACGAGAAACCTGGCATTGCATATTTCCATAGAAATCACAAAAAAAAAAAAAAAAAAAAAAACACACATTTCAATAATGAAAACCACAAAATTTCCGTGAAAATCAAAATAAAAATATACGAAACAATGAAAAAAAAAAAAAAAAATGAAAATGAAAAAGTGGCATTTATAAAATGAATGAAATGAACTGATTTTCTGAGTCACCATGAGTTCTACATTTGAAGTCCTGCAACTGCATATGCTTGATTATCATTTGAAATTGCGTGAATGACTTCAATAGATCTAAGTGCCGAGAGCAGCATCCTTTCAACTGACTGAAATGAGATTTATTATTGCGTTGAAATAGAAATGAAATTTTGCCAAAAACATGGAACTAATAATGATGATACAATGAAAGATAGTTGGTAGTGAAAGTGGGCACAAGAAATTTCTAAAATGAATTCAAAGCACATCAAAACCATCATCATAAACATCAGGCAGGCATCAGTTTTGTCATCATTCCCATCATCAGAATTGTCATCATTCTGAACATCATGATGATGATGATGATGATGATGAACAATTGTACATGAAATATCTATGTACTACAAACAAGTGCTGCGAAGCAATCGTGCTGCGAATATTGTATATGATTGTGTTGAAAGCTACCAAGGATAATTATTGAAATGGACGAAATCGTGGTAGCATCGCACAGCACAAGCAACGCCAAAGGACTTAAGCGGAAAACAAACTGAAAACTAATTATGTTACAATTTTTTTTTTTTGTTTTTGGTTTTCATTTTATTTTAAGTGGGAAATTTAAGCTGCCGTATGAAAGGATGATGAATTTCAGTTTGCTAAAAATCAAAATATAAATGAAGCTTAACTAATTGGACACTTGTCTATCTGTCTAGCATAAAATGGATTATATTTCTCTAAGAAAGAGCAATTTGGGTTTTATTGGAAATCTAAATGGTATCATTAACTTCATCATATTATACAGAAATTTATGAAAAATTTATTACAAAATGGTGAGATTCATAGTCTGAGTGGGGAACATAATTATATAAATTAAAATTTGGTTTTTGTTTTTTTTTTTTTTTGTTTTTTTGGAAACAAATAAACCATCGAAATCTTAAAGTCTATTGAACCTCTTATGAATTACATAAACCACATTTGTCATTACGAAAAACTTCTATTTAGATCAATATAACAAATTTCCAGCCTCTTTAATGCTTTTACATTGCATTCTATTATATTTATGAACTATAAATATTTTTTTTTATTTATTTTGAATTTTACATGGATAAGAAGGACTCGGTTGTCCCTAAAGGTCATAAGATATTCATGTTTTCAACATTTTACTAACATATTACAATTCAGTAATGAAAATTTATGTTTAATTGAAAGGCGTCAGTCATCCTGACGTCTTGAATATTTAAAGTTCTTACTACTGAACAAATAAATGTAAAAAATATCTAAAAATAAATGTAAAATTAGTTTATTTCAATCGAATAACAATAATACACTTAAAACACTAATTTAAGAAATAACAAAATGAAGAATATAATAAAATATTTAAAATAATAAAACGAAACAGAATGCGCACAACAACACAACTTGACAACATTCAACTTGACGACTTGCTGAGCTTCTCTCTGATGTCGCCTGTCTCTTCCACTCTTCACTCTTCTCACTCTGCCAAGGGTATCCAGCCTGACCCACAAACCCCGGCCTAATTTTGCCATCCTCCATTGAATGCCCAAAAAAATCGACCTTAATGTACAAAATATGGCACTTCTTTCACTTAATCTTAAGTTTTGACTCGGCAGCAACTTTAAGCACCAACTTCAACTTCTGAATGCATTCTTCGGTTGTCTGGGCATAAATAATGATGTCATCTATATATAACTGCATAACATGCCGAGCGATCTACAATTAAAATTGTGTTTCATAAGTCTGCTAACAATGTGTACAAATAAAAATGGGGAATCCCTTCATTTCAATTGTTTATAGGTAAAAACTGTTTGTTATCATATTTCTATGTTAAGTCTTTCAATTAAACATCTGCAATTACTGACAGACACATCGTCATTTTGTCAAAACGAGATTCTTTTGAAGGATCAAAGGTGATAACAAATGAAATTGGGACTCATATATCATAATGAAATGTCCTCCGACAATTATTAAGAGTTAAACTAACAAGTAAATTAACCCGCAAAGTTGCTTTGTTTAAGATTAAGAATGCATAGAATTAAATAATAATTTTTGAACATATGTATTTGAAAGAGAAGAAGATCTGCATGAATGCGGTCAATCGGGTAATGAATGGATTCGCTCTTGAAAACGAATCCATGTTGTGCCGTTCTCATTTGAAACAAATTCGAGTGTATTTTGTGAAAATACATATGAATGGTATTAAGTATAGGGTGAGCCATTTATTGATTCGATTTTGAAATCCCTGTTGTCAATGACGCTGTCAATTTGAGTAGTAGTAGTTTATTTTTAACCATCCGCTGAATGAATATAGATCGCTTCTCTTTGGAACAACGCTTTGAAATATTAAAAACTTATTTTGAATGTGGATGGCCACGAAATATTGTAAACATTGTATACAAAATTTGGAAGAAATTAAATTTTGGCAATGTCCATTGGACAGCTCGCAACTGCGTTTTGACGCCGATGGACTTTTTTCTGTGTGGCGCATTGAAAGATAAAGGTTATGTCGACAATCTCCAAACAATTGATCACTGCACTCAGAGCATAGAGAATGAAAACCTTGTTGTTCTCGCGTACAAATTTTCCGAATGTACAGTGGAGCAAAATTGAGTAAATTCATGTTGATATGGTATTTACTTTTTACTAGCGATCCGACCCTGCTTTGCACGGGTTGGTTCCTTTCTTAGCTTCACTATATTCTCTTTGTTACACTTTGAGTATCAACAAAAAAGAACACTGTTTGAGTATCAGAATATTAAAGTGCTATTTTAGTTATTTTTTTGTTGTATACCTTTAGGGGTTGAGACTGTTTGAATATCCCAGATCTCGGGACGAGGGACACATATCGATTCCAAAACTATCCTATGTTCAAGCCGGGAAGCAATCAAATTTCAATGCAATCAGATGAACGGAATGGCAGCGCATAACATACAAACAATTGAAAACACTAATTTTTATATACATATAAGTTTATCTCTCCCATCTTATATTTCTCTAAAGTGACTTTGGCTTATAAACTAATTTTCTATTGAGTTGTTTGCCTCCTACATATCAAAATGGAGAAAACTGACAAACATCTATAAACGAAACTAAGTTTATGTGATACTCTTAGAGATCTGAATCAAAAAATAAATAATAAATACTGTTTTTTTTTAAAATTTTTTTTTTTAACTTTCTAAAGCGAAGGTAAACGAGCGTAAGATATTTTATTTGAAGTAATAGAAGAAATTTCTCATATAAAAGAAAGAAGCTTATGCAATAAGTAGCTTTGTCATGAAAGGTATAACATATTCGATAGAACTAAAGTTAATAACTCAACTTAATTTTATTTTGTGCCATATATTGTATATTTTTCTCTGCAACTATGACAAAGTTCATCAAAAGTGCTTAGGGCAAAGTTCTATAACTTGAGAAACTTTTTTTTTTTGGCTTAAAATAGCCAAAGTTGTCTGAATATTGCAACATTTTATATATTTTCGTTTTACTCAAAAATATAAATACAAAAAGAAAGAGATATGGTATGAGGAAGAGGTAGAGGTAGAGGAAAAGAAAAGCTTCTTTTTACTATTTGGGTTATCCACACAATGAAATGGCTACAAATTTAAGTGTCCATAAATCAAAACTCTTTAAAAAAGAGAAAGAATTTTAGTTTTCTTATAGTTTTTCTACTACTTTTAAAGAAAGTTTAAACTAAATTTTAAGTTTGTTTTCATTATTCTGTGAGTACTAAGAGAAATAAGATTGGGAAAACTGTTCTAAAAGTTAAGTCAGTTAAAGGTATGGAAATATTATAAGAATATAAGAAATACATAGTATATACAGCCGAATCCCGATAATTCATAATTGCAAGGAAAAACATTTATTACGAATTATAGGTGTTTTCGAACTATCGAGATTTCGATTTAACGAGGTTGAAAAGAGAAAAATGCGAATTAACGGGGTTTTACATTTCATTTGAATTTCACTTATTGTCTAACTTTTATTAATAGGAATACTCCTATAAAAACAGAAATATAATTTAATATTAACAGAAAAATCAAGCTTTAAAAAAGTTTGTAAATTTTGATTGCTTGAGGTTCTTTTGGCCTATCTCTTCAATTAAGTTTTTCAAACTTTTTAAACAATTAAAAACATTTTGTTGGACATCATGATTTGAAACATTATTATATTGAATTTGTTGAATGACGGCAACTACTTCTGCCAGAGTACCGGGTACAGTCACGTCAATATCAACATTCACGTAATCATCGAAAAGGGCAACATTTTCAGAGTTCTCAGATATATGATTTCATAGATAATCTATGATCAATTGCTCGTCTTGAAATAACTTTTCGTAGAAATCTTTATTAAAAACGCAAGCACTGAAGCAGTTTTTTATAAGCAATTTGCATTGCCGTAAAAAGTGTAAATTTAACCTCTTTTTTTTCTCATCAATGCTATTAACCAGATTAACCAGATTAATAAGCGCGTAAGGCGACATGAAGGTGACAAAGTAGTCTATAAAAGTTAACGGTAAACTGATTACAATTTTTTTTATTTTTTTTTTTTTTCGTTGTGCATTACGAATTATAATAGGTTTTAAAAATAAATTACGATTTTTAAGAGATTTTAACGATTTTTTTTCAAGGGACCAGCAGTTTGTTACGAATTATTGAGGTTTACGATTTATCGGGGTACGAATTATCGATATTCGATTGTACTTAATACTCCAGTTTATGTTGAATTATATTGATAATTATCAATTTCAGCAGTTCTGTACGAGTGACTAGTAAAGTCTCAAAATGCAGTTATTTGTTCGTGGCTTGAAGAAAGTTGAGACCCTAGAGGTTGATCAAAATTCTACTATTGCGGTTGTCAAGGCACAAATTAACCAATTCTATGGTTTCAAAATAGACGAGATCAATCTCATTTGTGAAGGCGCTGCTCTGGCCGATGATGTGCCCCTACACGCACTCTCTTCATTCGAATTGGATATTACAATTCCAATGTTGGGTGGTAAAGTGCACGGTTCTTTAGCGCGTGCTGGTAAAGTTAAAGGTCAGATAGTGCAAGGTTTCGATCGTCGTCGCGGTCCTAATGCTAACTCTTCTTAAGCATCAGTAATATTAAAATAATATGATGTGTAAATAAAAAAACTATTTTTGGTTTAAAACTGTGTTTGGTTAATCAGGGGTACCCCCGCCTAAAATATTTTTTTTTTTTATTATATTAACTTATTTGTGAATGTTTAACCTTTCATTAAAACGGCTATACAAAAGCTCCATGAAAATTAAAAAAAAAAAAAAAAAAAAAAAAAAAATTGTATGTCTTTAGGAATAAGAAACTAAGAAGCTTATATAGCTTTCTCTACCCATTTTTTTTTTTGTATATAATGAGTCGTTTATTGGCGTTTTGAATTGATTTGAAAATAAGAAATATTGTATGGTAAAAAGGGGCTGAGTAGTTATAAGAGCCTTGGTATTAGCCTAAGCTATTGGTTAGTTCTCCCATACCAATAAGGTCGATGGCGAACACTGAAGCTAAGAGTAGGCCAATTCTCCTAAGGCATATCCTATACCATTCTATTCTTTCTTACCTCTTCTAGTAATCGAAGAACTCTGAGTTGCTTATGACAAAAACTGAAATTGTCGGTATCAGCTTTAATAGCTCTGAAACTGAGAGCATAGGGCGCATGCAATATATACAGATGGGCCTTACGAAATAGATTCTCTTCTTTACGCTGATTAATTCCATAAATACTTTATGGGGTCTCCGACTTCTTAGGGAAGTTTTAATGATTCTAATCCTTTCATTAGCAAATGGCAAAACCATAATTATATCAGTAATCAACATTGCGCGAGTAATCGAGTGAGCTTAGTCCCTTTTTCCATTAGTTTATCTTGTGCCACAGATTTTGAAATACCCATCATACAATATAAATCGACTGACTATTTATAACCAATCTATAATCATGTGTGCTATACATCTATATTTGTGTGAAGTGTATGAAAGCTTTTTCCTTCTCAATCTTAATTGTTCATTTACACATCATTTAATATTATTTCCTAAAATATTCCAAGGATAACAAAAAGCAACCGTAAGAGAAGACTGAGAGTGAGTGAGTGGGTGGGTGATTGTGTTTGTTTATTGCTTAAATGAACTTTTGATTGATAGGAGGATACTCACCATAACAACATAGAATACAAGGATGAGAGAAAAAACATAACACATTTTGAATAACCTTGAGCATCCTTCATTGCTTCAAAAGGAAAAACAAAAACAAAAATCAACAATCAACAATTTTAGTCTCATCTAACGAACATTTTGAGTTTTTTTTCTTTTCTTTTTTGTTATTTTTTTTTTGTTGGTGTGTTTATTATTTTATTATTTATTTCATACGAGTATTCAATGTTTCTTTGCTTTGCTAAGTGATGTGGCAATGAATTTAGAAGATATATTTTTTTTTTACTTATATCAAATTTTCTTCCATTATTGTATGTTTATTCTTGTCTTCGCTCGATTTCATCTTGACCATAATGGATGATGAGGGATGTAGTATGCTGGATGTTTTTTGGTAGAAGTTAATTTAAGTGAGTTTTGAAAAATTTTTAATTTTATATTTCCATAATTGAAAATTTTATATTTCCTTAAACAAAAATCATAAAATCAATCAATATTGTGGCGTATTTGGGATTTCTTAATTATTTGTTATTAATACCTTACACATACAAAATTCAGAAGATCGTTAACAGTTTTTTGTTCGGTATGTCCTCCCTTCCTTTACTTGCCCACAGAATCACGTCCTCTGAGTTGTTTCTTCAAAAGCAATCCTCCAGAATTTGTCAACATTTTGCACCAAACAAAACATTTATCTTTTTGCTTCTTATAATAAATTTGTCTAAAATTTATAGAAATTATTTTATTAAAGCGGAAGAATTAATCAAACTCTTTATAATTATATAAGAATCAACTCACTCATCACTCAATGAAACAACTGTTGTTTAATTGTTCAGTTTTATATATTTTTTCTCATTAAATGATAATTTCAAATATTACTTCTACTTTTCAACTTAAAATTAGTGAAATTTTCATCAAAATCGGTTCAACCATTCACGAGATATAAAGCATTTAAGTCATCTGACTTGATAACACATAATTGTATTGTATTGTATTTGCAAAAATTTATGAAAAATGTAGTGCATACTTTCAGGATCAAAATTTCCCATAGAAAAATGTTAATTAGAACAGAGGGCAAATTGTATTGTATTTGCAAAAATTCATGAAAAATGTAGTGCATACTTTCAGGATCAAAATTTCCCAAAGAAAAATGTTAATTTTTTCAGAATGTTAATTACAACAGAGGGTAAATTCTGTTAGTCACATTTTTCTGTAAAAAGAAACGAACAGAAATGCATAGCAGTTTGGTATTTGGATATATTTTAATTAAAATGCTTATATCTCAAAAACTATTTGATCGATTTTAATGCAAGTTTTACCATATGACAGTCTCATAAATTAACAATCTTTCGAAACTATTCAAAATCGTATCCGGCAAATAGATTTCAACGTATCAAACGCATTTAATGATTTCTTTCCAAATCTATCAGTGGTATCCGGGATTTTAAAATCATTTTCGATAGAGAAATTCCTGTTGAAGATTTCTGCATAGACAAATATTACAAATATTTTTTAATATTGTTTAGTGTTGCCAGATGGGAACAATTTAAAATTGTCAATGTCGAAATATGAAAAATCGAGTATTTAATAGGAGAAAAAGCAAAAAACTATTGCGTGCAAAATTGGGCAAAACAAAAATTCTTCAATTCAATCAAGAATTTTCGTCAAGTATCAGGCGCAGCAGGTCGCTATTGCCATATAGTTTATTTCAAACGCTTATATCTCGAGAACCATTTGACCGATTTCAAAGATTTATTTTACCATAATAAAGGTTCATAGATAAACTTTCTTCCGAAAGAAGTTAGTATAGTGATTTTAGATTTATAAAATACTTAAAAAAAAAAAACAAACAAAATTCTTAAATGTCTTAATAAATGTACTTCAGAGAAAATTGACGAAATAATTTCTATTTTAAATTTATTGGCTTTGCCTATGAGAAAATTTTATTGATTCAAATTTTATTTATTTATTTTACTTTAATTATTTAATTCAATACTCACCCAATCACAAGTAAATTAATAAAAAATTATATTTTGCTCATTTATTTATGTATTTATTTAATTTTATTTATTTTCTCCTTTATAAATACTAAAACATAATTAATTAAATTAATTAAAAATATTATTTCGTTTTCATTTTTTCTTTCTTTTGATTATATTATTTTCATTTTTGTTTCAAACATTTGCTGACACATTCAGTTTTTCTTTTGCATTTTAAATATTAAAATAAATACAATAATTTTTTTTTTGACACAAATTAACATTAAGTAAATATTTAGTATGTATATTTTTATTTGGTTTATACTCTCTACTATACCCTACTTTGAAGGTATAAAAAAAGTGCAATAAAATTGTGTAAATGTTTGTTGTAGTATCCAGAATTAATAGATTATGATCACACAAAGGTATTTTCGAGATTATAATATTTATCCATTCTTTCGCCTAGTTGCGTGTTTTTTTTTTCTCGTAAACTATAAGATCTCTGGAAGCTTAAATTTTAGTTCAAACAAGTAGTCGATGTAGTTTCAATCATGCAGACCATGTTTGTTTTGAATTTATGTTGCACCCATTTTGAGAAGAAGGATCATTTCTAGAAATCAAAATGTGCACAAAGTTAAAGATCAAGAAAGTTGGAATTTGATAAAGTAATTTACTTTAGAGGTCAGGTTTTTGTTCCATAATGGAAATAGTGGATACAATGCTAAAACTTATGTGCCACTCAACATTATTGACAAGTAAATTTTGGATCTCTATTTATATTACTAAAACATTTTGCCTCTTAATATGACATATGAAAAGATGCCATTAATTTGGTATCAATACACAAAAATAGAAAATTACTAAAATTTTCTTTATTTGATATCTGATTAAATATACTTTGTTGGTATAGTAAGAAATCCCAAAGTCATTTTTCTCTTAACTTTCTTAACTTCACACCTAAATTTGTATATTTGTATTCCTCAATTACAAGAAAGTAATATTCCTTAGGGTGGATGAATCGACTTATTCTCTTTTGACTGCCTGGAGGTTAATGGCCACTGAGTTTTTGTTGACATTTTTTTTTTCTATATGTTGTGTGTAGCCAAATTCAGTCAAACCCATTTCATCCTCCTCTTTGGTTTTCACATCTACCAACCAATCGATTATTGAAAGTCAATTTATCATTTGGTGCATAATCACCTTTTTTATATTGAGTAAAAGGGTGGAAAGTACACCTCGTAACTGAGGCCTGCAATGGATCCATTGCAACAACTCTCATGATCACAGTTCCTCTGATATCTTATTATTCGACAAGAAGAATCCTCCTCGGAAATATGCATGCGGTAGCATTTAGTTCCAGGTACTGGGCACCCAAATAGCGGAGTCTCACCCTTAGTACAAGGTACTTGTAATTTGATTTAAAAACTGAGTCTTCAATATGGAAATAGAAAAGCGCGACTCTTATTGAAATAATTTCCATTATGTATGTTTCTTTTCTGCCTTTCTTTAATTTATCAAGCTCGTCATCTCCATTTATAATACTCGTGTACATAACTGATTTAAGTATATTTGAAGCCAATAGGTTTTTCACACCAAACGTGAATTGATTCTATGTTGAATCGACAACCACAAGGAAAAATGGCAATTGCTGATGTGGAATGTGAATCGATTAAGGTAGATTCTACAATGGAATCCAGCTGTGAATCAGAACAAGGCTGACAAATTTCTGATAGTGTTGGAAAATTTTCATCCATCTTCGGTTAGGAACTGTCATTTTTGACAGACTTTCTCTCTTTTTTTTCACTTCTCACAACTTATTAAAGTGTGTATAAGGAAAAGAAAAAAAAAAAAAAACAGCTGTTCATGATCCAGAATCGCCGGTCTGAACGCAAAATCGATTCACATTTCAATTAGTTCGATGTAAAAAGGCTATAAGAATTCAATGAAATGATATCCTTAGTACAGAATAATTGATATAAGAACTCAGTTTAGAATTCAATTCGAAGATCTCTTAACCCTATTGACTCATAAATACCATTTACACTCCTCATTTGCAAGAAAGTCTTTTGATAAATAATTTGTGTCCCAATATGGAAATAGAATAAAATAAAATAAAATAAGATAAATCGTAATGAAATATCCATTTCTTTTCTGACTTAAATTTGTGAAATGCAAAATTGCCATTATGAATTTCGTGAACGATCAATTTTGTTTGCATTTGGCAAATCAGCTGTTCTCGCAAATACAAATGCCATTTGAATGTAAACAAACAATTGAAAATGCCAGTAGAAGCAAAAAACTGTTTTTACTCACATTGAAGGTATATGAAAAGAAAGAAAAACAATGGTTTTTTTTTTTTTTTTTTTTTTTTTTTTTGGGGTAAAGCGTAGAGAAATAAATACCAGATTTTTACAGGAGTTGGGGATGATCATTATATATGTTGTTTTTTAAGAAACTGAACATTTTGAGTTAGTGACCTTTTGTAGTAGGGTGCGCAATATAATAAAATCATAAACTGAAAGTTTTTGTGCGCGCATCATATAAAAGTTACTAAATGAATTCAAAATCGAATTATTAAAAGATAATAAGCTTTATTGTGAACAACATATAGCATATATTTCATCAAAATTGACACACAGAATTAGTCGAAATCAGTGGATAAAATTTTCTATATAAAGAGATAATCAATATTTTAAAAATGATGCAAGTTTTGTTTTTGGCAAACATTTATTTCTGAATAGTGAGTTACAACAAAATGCAATAAATATCATTCATGGAAAGAAGATTTTAATAATATATTTTGCCGGGGAAGTACAAAAGTTGAAATAAATAGTTATTTCAATTAAATTGTTAAAACATTTCACATTTGATCAGACTTACCCAGTCATAATAAATTCACAATATTAACAGCTCTTATTTTGCGAAGGTTTGCCATACAATTTGGTCTTGCAGATTTCGCAAACCTGGCAAATTTATTTGTATGGAGTAACTGCCACTTTACTATATTTGCGAATTTGCCAAGTTTTCCATGTACGTTGCATGAAGATCCACTCTTATTATATTCTGACTTTTCTTTCCTCTTCCCTCATAACTTGCAATACTCTCCATGGAATGAAATAACAATTCTGTAGTAGTTCTCTTTTACCACTATTGATACATAAATTTATATCATCATTTAGTTATTTACTGACCCATTTACTGGCCCCTCTTTAACTACAAGGAATTGTGTGTGTGTCCTTAGTGTAGAGTGTTGAATCAATTTAGAGTAGAGTATCAAATAGTCGGTTTAATGTTTTTTTTTTTTTATTATAATTTTACACACACACACACACACACACACACACACACACAAATATTAGTACATTTACCTTTTTGTTTAATTTAAATTGCTTTCTGTTTTGTTTTTTTGTTTAACGCATTTTGTGATATTAAAAATGCATGAACACGTTACACGTTTACATGATGATGCTCTTGTTATTCATTTTATGTTTAACTCTAAATTGTATTTTTATTTAAATTTTTATATTGTATTTCTTTTTATTTATAGTAGAATATTTTTGTTGTTTATCTTTTTAAGTAAATGTTCATTCATTCTTTCATATGTGTTTTCATGTGATTGTGTGTGTGTTGTGTTGTGTGGTGTGTGTTGTGTTTTTCGATTCGTATAATTTTGATTTCATGTTGATTTAACTGCATTTTTTTTTTTTTTTTTTTTTTGTCTTTATTGTTGTTCATTTTTATGAGTAAATACAAACAACTACAACTACATACACTTACTACAATTCTTTATTTATTTTACAATTACAATTAATCTAGATATGTAAGTACGAGTATATTTGCTCTTTTTCTTTTGTTTCATGTTCTCTTCTATGTTTATTTTTTATGTCGAATTTTGTAATCCTTTGCCTGTCTGTCATATTGGCAAAAAGAGCTTAACATGTCCCTAGGATTAACTGAATTTAAGTATTTATACTTATATTTATCTGTATCTGTATCTCTGTCTCTCTGTGAATCTATGTGAGTGTGTATCTGTGTATGTGTGTAGTTGGAAATGTAGTTTCTGTAAGAATTAATTATATTTTGCATAATTTATTGTAGATATTTTTTGTTTTTGTTCTCTTTTGAGTTTGAGTAAAATTTGCTTTTAATACAATTTAAATAAAACCACATTTCATTTTCTCATTCAATTTTCTCTTTCATTTTTATAATTTCTTTTAAGTCATCAATCAGATGATTTAAATATTTAAATTGTTTACATCCTAAAAATTTGCTTCAAAAACTATACACAATTTGATTCTTCCATTCTTTCTTTCTTTCCACTTTCGAGAGTTTAAAATCAAAAATTTAAATCTTTTTTTTTTTGTTTGTTTTTTTTTTTTTTTGTTTTTTAGTTCTGTGCGCTTTGCTTTACCTTAAAGATAAAATTTATCTACAGCATTTAATCCAAAGAATTCAGTTGCACGTGTTGTATGATTCAAATGCTTTGCAGCAGCCGACACAAAATGCAATACATTTTTATCTACCAAACCAATTCCAATTGTAGTCAGTTTCGTTGTGTGATTTATCCGCTCTTCCACCTTCAACATTTCATTCAACTCTTGATGATGCTGCTCCTGTTGTCTCCTTTGCTGCTTTAGTTGGAATATTTTTGGTGCGGCGCTTTCATCTCTCTTGGGGCGCTGCTGCTGCTGCTGCTGCACCATCACTGTTTGTGCCTGTGGTCACGATGACATATATGTGCATTGTGTCTTTGGCTGTGGTTCAGACTGTTCAATTGGTTGTATGGCGGCACGTTTCCAATATTCGCTTACATTCTCCACTGCTTCCATGATGCGCATGAAATTCTTACCAGCCAACATACCAATGTCTTCCTCACTCCAATTATGATCCTCAAGGAGAGCAGCCAATAAATCTGGGTATTTTGAGACATCTTCTAGGCCCACTGGCGGTTGTTCAATGCCATCGTAGCCAGCACCAAGTCCAATATGTTGTATGCCTGCAATTGAACGAACATAGTTGATGTGTTCAATTACATCGTTAAGACGCGCAGGGCGTCCACACGAGATATCTTCGGAATCGAAACTAATCATTATGAGTCCACCATTCTCGGCCACCAGGCGTAATATGTCATCGGGTATATTGCGCGTTGAATTACACAATTGTCGGGCTGCCGAGTGCGAGAATATGACTGGAGCACGTGTCACTTGCAGGACATCGCGTGCTGTAGCATCTGAACTATATGAAAGATCAATCATCATCCCAAGGCGATTCATTTCACGTATTATGGCTTTGCCAAACTGTGTTAGGCCATTCTCGAGGGGCGAGGAACTCGAACCGGCCCAAGTAACATCGCATTTGTGTGTCAGACTCAAGTAACGTGCGCCAAGCGAATAAAATGAACGCAGCACACCCAAAGAGGAGCCTATGGCGTGTCCGCCTTCGATGCCAATCAGCGAAGCCATTAGACCGCGTCGACGCGCTGCAATAACATCTTCCGAACTGGTCACCAAAGTTGTCTCCTGGGAATACATGTCCGAGAGGCGGCGTATAATGTCGATTTGCTCGAGTGCCAGCTGGACGGCGTCCAAGCCTTGGGCTTCACATGGCACAAATGCTGACCTGTTATGACAAGAAAACAAAGGAAACAACGAAAATAAAATATAAGAAGACAAGCAGAAATATCCGTAATAGAAAATAATATTGTATAAGGCGGAGAGAGTTCAACAAAGAACGATTTATGAGCTTACAAAGTTTAAAGGTTGTCAAAGTGCAACCCTAAGACGTTTTTTTTTTTTTCTTTTGATAAAAGTGAATCAGTGAGTATCATTCACTTTGTAAATTTATAGTTTAAAGTAGACAAACTAAAAATGTTCTTAATTTTCCTATGACTTTTTAACTCATAATTGGTTCAATTTTATTTGAATATAAGAGAATTTTAATAAGTAGTTTGATCAAAACTACAATTACTGAAAAGTATATTTGTAGTATATAATATATTAAATAGAAATACATAAAATTAAATCAGGAATTTTTTAGATCAATAGAAATACAACCAGACATTAAAAAAGTTCATTTAGAGGTTCATTTCAGTTGTCATTTCAGTTTTTCGATAAACATTCTGCAGAAAGTTGGTTTTTACACGATCCGATTATTTTTCAATGTTCTCAGTGGTGTCAGTTCTTTGTACATCCCTGAACAAAGAGTACGACAGTTGTATAGTATATGAATATACACTGTGCCAAATTTATAAGAGAACAGACTTGATGAAACGGTCTGGGACATGACGCACCTGTTTATACAGAGGAATTTTGAGAACTAAACTGAAATAAAACAAATAGACCTATTCATGTCATCAGTTCTAAGCCTCCGTTGCAGTTCTCCTTTCAGTATTTAATTTTTACATGTAGAAAAAAACTGATAGTTGGACTGAAACCGAACTGCTGTCTAATTTGATCGTCTAAAAGGACCCTTAAACAAAGGTCTACGCAACAATTTGTTTGATGACCACATATCACTTCGTATCAATCATTCCAGAAAGATCAGAATTAATCAAACATTTTTGGAAACAATTATGTTACCGGGAATTAATCATTGTAATTTCGATTCGATCCACGAATTAAGCGTCAAAGTGGGAAATGGAAGTCATTTTGAAAAGATTAAGACCATTCAAAAAACCATCGACGTGAACTTTGAATGCTATTTTACAAAACGAACTGGACCAAGAATTTAAATCACTATTGAATTGTTGTAACAATTGTATTGACGCGAGAAGAAAATAATTTAAAAAATTCCAGACATTTCATTTTAATTAAATTTCACAGGATCAGTACTGATACTTAGTTTTCTCGTACAGTGTAGTAGTCTTATATTTTATAATGTCATACAATTCAATATATATAAATAGGCTTATTGAATACATTTAATTGTCAGTCTTTTATAGAAAAATATTAAGATCATCTTAATTGTGATAAAGTCGGTGCATTACTATATACATGTATGTATGTACATATGTAAGGGCAACCCGAAACATTCCCAGTATTCATTAGTCGATCTCCAAAATCGTGGATTGCAATTGAACTTCAGAATACTGTATATTCTTGATCAACTTGAAATGTTGTGCGAAACAAGGAGGTAAAAATCTTCCAAAGATACCTATGACCCGTGCCACAAGTTATGTCGGATTCATTAGCCTATCGACTGAAAAACCCCCTATCGCCTCAAGCCCCTTTCAATCCCTACGGCACCGCCGAAGCATTCCTTCGTAGGAATATTGGTTGTGTGTAAATGTCATGTCGGTTTTTTTTTTTTTTTTTCTATAAATGGTGTTAGTCTCAATTTTAAATGAGTGGTGGCCGAACATATTAAACATATAGGTGTTATTTGAAAGGTTTGAGTCTAAACTACTATCAATAAGAAATTTATCGATATTCGATTACATTTGCAAAAGTGACAGCTGATTAACCATGGCAAATAAATGGAAGTATTTTCGGAATATTTTGCTTTTCTACATCCGAAAAGAGAAAAATGCAATCCAATCTAAAATAAAAAAAAATTGTGTGACGTATATGGGGAAGATGCAATAAGAGAACGCGAATGTCAGCGCTGGTTTGCAAAATTTCATTCCGGCGATTTTGTGCTTAAAGTTACAGCACGCAGTGGTCGGCCATTGGAGGCTGATGACGACCAAATCAAGGCAATTCTTGGTGAAAACCGCCGTTATTCAACACAAGAGATTGCAGAAAGGCTTAACGTATCACGTACAACAGTTGAAAGATACTTTAAAAAACTTGGATACGTACACAAGCTCGATATTTGGGTTCCGCATGAGTTGAAAGAAATTCACCTCACGAGGCGGATCAATGTTGGATCAATGTTTGCGATTCATTGCTCAAACGTTACGAAAATGATCTATTTTTAAGGCGAATCATAACTTATGATGAAAAATGGGTTGTGTACAATAACGTGAAACGAAAACGATCATGGAGCAAGAAAGATGAAACACCTCTAACCACATCAAAGGTCGATATTCACTACAGGAAAGTTATTCTGTCCGTTTGGTTGAATTGGGCAGGAATCATTCACTTTGAGCTGCTGCCATGAAATGAAACCATCAATTCGGGTGTGTTATGTCGTCAACTAACCGAATTAGACAAAAAAATAAAATAAAAATAAAAAAAAAAAACCCCGGACTAGACAATCGGAAAGGTGTCATCTTCCACCATGACAACGCTCGACCGCATACATCTTTAGTCACTCGGCAAAAATTATCGGATCTGAATTGGGAAGTGATGGCACATCCACCGTACAGCCCCGACCTTGCACAATCAGATTTCCATTTATTCCGCTCTCTTCAAAACTCTTTGAGTGCTGAAACATTCGATTATGATGATGAGGCTGTCAAAAACCACTTAACACAGTTTTTTGCCAATAATGATAAGAAGTTCTACGAGTACGGAATAATGAAACTTCCCGAAAGATGGGCAAAAGTGTTCCAACAAAACGGTCAAGACATTATCGATTAATGTTCCATCTACATATAATAAATAAACTTTGAATTTAATAGAAAAAACCGACATGACTTTTGCACACTCCCAATACAATTCAAATTGAATACTTAAATTTGAGTGTTTATTTATTCATTGGTTTAAGCGATTAGAACATTTAGAACATGATAAATCAATTGCTAATTTAAAAAGATTTTATATTTTACGAAATGTTCTTTATTAAATCAAAAGGAATGTTGAAAAAATTCGTATTATTTCCTTATAATTATTTTTTTTTTTTTTTTTTTGGCTTTATTCAAAACTTAACAAGACAAATCTGTGTGGACACATGAGATTAATGCAGTTGTGTGATGCTTCAATCTCATACTAGTGAATATTATAAAATATTAAATTATAAAGATTTAAAAAAAACTTGTATAGTAGACTCATTGCAGAAAATGGAAGAGGAGATTAAGTGAAAAATATAAATAATTATGTCTGTTGTTGAAGCCGTAAAATGGTTGCAGATAAACAATATATCTGGCAAGGATATATGTATTCTATCAGACAGCCAGGCTGCCCTAAAAGTCCTGGATGCACCCCATACAACATCTAGGAGTGTCTCAGATTGCCGCCGATCTCTTAATGAGATGGCATCACAACTCTGCATTAACCTGTGCTCCCGGTCACAGGGATATTCCAGGAAATTGCAGGGCTGATGAACTCGCAAGAGAGGGTACCAATCTGCCACATGTCAGTAGGGGCAGGGAGAGCATTGGTGTCCCAATTGCGACGTGTAAACTTATTGCCAGGGAAACACTAATAAATTCCACAAATCTTAGATGGAGTAATGCTTCTACCTGCGAAATAGCCAGGCAAACATGGCCAAAGCTAAATCAGCGTCTATCCTTGTCTTGTATTAAGTTAGATAGAGCTCAATTAGGAATCCTGATAGGCACCCTAACAGGACACTGTCTATTAGGTAATCATGCAACTAGACTGGGAGTCTTAACGCATGATTTCTGTCGCAGCTGCAGAAATGAAGAGGAACTGGAGACAATCCAGCACCTCTTCTGCTCATGTCCAGCTCTGGCCAGTAGGAGGATACGTTTCTTGGGTTCCCCCTTCCTAACAAGTATAGATAACCTATATCAACTAGGCATAAATAACCTCGTTCGCTTCATTAAAAGCTCCGAATGGTTCAATTCGGTTGGAAGGTAGGCAAGTCCCACCCCTGTGGCTCACAACGGACCCATCTTGTGGTCTAAGTGGCATCACTCGTTCAGTGATGCAGCTACCTAACCTAACCTAACCTATGTCTGTTGACTTACTCCAACAACATTGTCATATGTTTGGTGGGACTGTTTGAGTGAGAAATCTGCAACCTAAAGAAGCTACTTATTCTATTTAAATTTACTAAATTGAAGATCAAATAAACATAGCTTAACATATGTAATAAATATCGTTCAGAAAATCATAAAACCCACTTTTAAATAGATAGATAATTATAAGGTACTTAAATCACTTATGAAGTATCTTGTTTCATCATTTATTAGTATTAATATTATAATATTTTCAAAACCTCATTTATTTCTATCTCAATTAAATCACCCTTAATTTAAAGTTCTTTTAGCATATTGACCTTTTGCATTTTCATATTATTCCAATTAATTTATAATAAATAAATAAGCTTTTGTGCATGAAAGCAAATTTTTGTCTTATCCTACTATTTGAGGGAAATTTTCCATAAAGACTAATCTACTTGAAAATTGTTTTAAATTCTAATTACCTAAAATGGAATGATGATTACAATGGAAGAGATCAGAAATGTGTATTTACATTTACTCTATAAATGTACTTTTCTTTAAAAGCGAAAAAGAAAATACATATTCGTACAATAAAAATAAGAATATAAAAAAAAAAAAATAAAAAAATATTGTAATAAAAATAAAGTGTTGGCAACAATTTTACTGCAAAATAAAATTTGGCAACTGAACTGATGCTGAATGCGACGACTAAGTTAACTTGCCGGAAGTGACTACCTTGGCAGGCAGGAGTATCTACATAGATTTTAGATATACATTTACCAAGTGTCCTCCAGCTACTGTATCACTACCGTGTGCTGCTGTTGCTGCTGCTGCTGCACTTTATTCTACTGCCTTCTTCTTTATTTTTATTCAGTTTTTTGTTTTTGCTTTGATAAAAAAAAAGCAATAAAATTCAAGATAAAGAAGAATTGGTTGAATTTTAGTATAAAAGTAAAAGATGTCGATTGTTGATGCGAGATTGTGTGAGTTGCATAAAAATACTGAAAGACAGACAAACAGACAGAGAAACGATGAAAAGAACTCAGATGGAATTGGAACTGTCTGAGTGAGTGAGTGAGTGAGTCGAGTGTGATGAGAGAGCAGAAAACTGAATATTGAAGGTAGACAAAAAAGGATAAGCTACTGAAAACTCTTGTTGTTTAGATATTCGATTCGAACTACTCTTGACTACTGACTGTGTCGTTAGGCAATCTTGACTTGGAAATTTTGTATAATATTATCGCAACAGTATATAACTAACTCTGATCTCTTCTTTTCTTTTCTTTTCTGTTCTGTTCTGTTCTGTTCTATTTTGTCTGGGCTATGACAATAAAGACAGACAAGTAGACAGACAGTCAGCTAGACAATTTCAAATAAACCCAACCCAGACAGAGTCAAGTATTCACCGTCAATTCTTCTATGGTCCATTCTATCTCATTTTATTCCACCTACTACCTGACTAACCAACTAAACAACCATTTGGCGGCATATTTGACATTTTTATTTTTAACTGAAGAACTGCACTGTACTGTACAGAATTTTTATAGTTTTTATTTCAATGATTATTATTATTATTATTATTGCCATGTTGCTATTTTTATGCTGATTGCAATATTATTTCCATTTTAAAATTCAAAATTCAACCTTCTTTTATGCATCGCTTGGTTAAATCTTTACTGGATACAAATGTTCATAGCTTCTATCTTGGCAAGATTCTCTTTGACCGTTCTTTCCGTTTCACATTCCATCCATTGTTGTTGTTGTTGTTGTTGTTGTTGTTGTTCATTCTGATGTTCATATTGGGAAAATGTTAAATTTTGGCACGTACGCAAATAATTTGCGGTTTTAGTTCTACGAACAACGAGTATTTGGCATTTGGTATTTTATATTGTAAATTGTATAGTTTGGGATGGAATTTAGTTTAGAGTGAGTGTATGAGGGGGTTGAATGAGTTAAATGGGTTGACGCCTCTTCTGAAAATATTATTTACAAAACTCATAAAACCATTGTTATATTTAAGTGGTGGGTGGTTGCAACAGAACAAGTGTAAGTGTATATTACATTAGGATGACCCAAAAGAGTTACATTTTCATATAAAATAATTTTTATTCAATGTGTTCAATTATAAGTAAATTTAAAATTAATCAATAAAAGACCCATCTACCTACAAAAAGTGAAATCAATATTCAAATATGGGGCATCACGACTATCTCCAACATCTACAGACTGCAGGCATGCCAGAGCAAGGAACTCTGAAGAATCACAGAAACACCATGCTAGATACCTCACTACCTCTTGAATTGAATTAGGAAACAATGTCATTGACATTAACAACCAATTACCACAATAAATGTAGTCTACGAATTGTTCGACCAGCAGACTAAAGTGGTAACAATACAACATGGGTCACACTAGACTATGATTCCATAGAGGTTATAATGATAATAATGATATTATCACCATCATTGGCGCTACAGCTCCTTGTGGCCTGATGCACAAGGGAATTCCATAAGACCCATATTACACTTATGGAATTCCCATGTGTTTTACACAAAACACCGAAAACACAACGACAGATTGTCGATTATTCTTTGGTGTTAGTTTCACACGAACAACGATCACATCGAATGAGTGACCTGCGTTCTTTCCTTCTCAACAAACGAGAGGGTTGAAAGAGAGGGTTTTGCTGTTCAGACAGCCGGTTCCTTGTTGCCTCTCTCCAAATTTTAATAATATTCATATATTTTTTTTCTGTTTCATCGATCCATCTTAGTCTACCTATGGCTTTGTTTATGGATACCTTGCCATCTACAGTTAATTACGTGGCCAAGACATATTATTGGTTAGGCTAGGTAATAATGGTTGGCCAAGGTCACGCATAGACCCAAGGTCCCTTGCGATACCAGATGGCGTACCTATATGATTCGTTTTAGCGAATCAAAAACGTTTTTAAATTTGTGTTGAATGTTATTTCACTTCTGTATTCGAATGTCAACATTCGGGAAAATATCAATGTTACGTTAAAAATGTCTTATTTTTCACTAAATCGTAGACATTATTTTGATATGTCGTGGTAAGGGGCTCAGTAAATGCAAAGACAATGAAGCTAAGAGCAATCCAAATAGGACATCTTTTATCAGTCAGTCAGTCAGTCAGTCAGTCCTATCCTATTCTATTCTATTGTATTCTATCCATTCCAATCTTATCATATATCTCATATTCAACTGTCCTTGGTTCGATGTGCTTGTGATGAAGTTAAAGTATCGTTTGATGATTTTAAAAATGTCAATTCATTCAAATGAAATACTTCTGATTTTCATATTTGAAATGCATTTCTGGTCCACTCCTGTAAAAGTGATTGCACTTTATTGTTTACCATTATCCCCTCTCTACAAAGTATTCGTTGGCAAAAAGACTGCTGTCGTCTATTGTAAGCATGCATGCATAGTATGTACTATGTTAGTAACGTTCAATGTCCAACACATTGCGAATGCGTGTTATCTAATTTGTGGTACCCTTTTGTGTTTGGTTCGAAATGATGAAAGTCAATTGTTGTTGCTGTTGTTATTGATGCTGATGGTGTTGCTGCTGTTGCTGTTGTTGCTGTTGTAATTGTAATCAATGGTTTGAAAGTGTACACAGAATTAAATTGAATGAGTTAATTTAAGTTCATTTAATGTCAACAATGCAACAATCAACATAATCATGGTCATCACTATGATGACGAGATGAAATGAGTTTTGTTTTAGTTTGAGTTTGGTTTTTAGTCTGATGAGTTTTAATTATTTAAAGTAAATAAATATGTACTTAAATCATCATCATCATCATCATCATCTTCATCATTGTCAACATTTTAAAGTATACGAGTATAATCGAGTAATTATGGCTATTAAATAATCTCTGTGGATTATGTAAACTCATTTTTGCAAAGACAAGAGATGAGAGTAAAATTGAAAAGGTTTAAATTTTATTTAATACTCGTCTTTCCTTTAGGTTTTCCCCTATCATAGAGAAAATGTTGTCTAATTAGCATTTAATTACATTAGTTCACTTCATTAAACATTTCCCCTTGAAAACGACGCGCCCATTGACTGAATAAAAGGGCCACCCCATGCTATGCTAGCTGCCAACGAGGGCAGGGCGACCAGCCAACAAAGATAATTGCTATGTCAAGTGAAATAAATGCAAATTTGCTAAAGGATTCAAAAGACAGAATGTCTGTCTGTCACTCACTCACTCTCTCCATCAATGAATCAAGCATCAAATCAGAAAGTAATGGGTTATAAGGGGGGTGCAGTACTCACCACACTTGTACGCCCACCAGTCCTTGCTTTAAACGCTCCATATCCGTTTGTGCCCATGCTGGACGTGCCCACATTGACTTGTGATCAAGATCGTGACTTAGATGTACCAATTCCAGACTATTGTGTGCATATTTGCGAACATTCCAAGCGAAATTATTATGTCCATCAACCAGCGGGACATCGCGCAGGATCCGATGTACGATTTTCAGTCTTTGTGCATGTGAATTGCGACTTGGTGCCATAAGAAAATGCTGATAGGCCATTGTTGCGGCAATGGCCACCAGACAGATGGCACTGACAAGTGTCAATGCAAAAACGCAGGATCCACGTCGTGATTTATATCCGGCACCATTGACTCCGGATACGCCTTCACGGGCAGCTTTAGATTTACGTTTCTCTTTGGCAGCGGCACTCATTGATGACGACGACGGTGATTTGGCATCACTGCCAAAGTTCACTTTTGACTTTTGTATGCTGGCAATTTCGCCGCCAATATTTCCACCGGAATCACTATTCGCTGATATCGAATTCTGGCGGGAGAGTGTCCGACGTATATTCGAGTGTTCGGTAACGTCTGGCAGTCCGCCAAAACCAGTTGTCTGCAAAAGAAATGTGGAATGGTGGAATAAGATGGAAATCTTTTCAGTAAATCTTTGCTATTATGCGTCGCTTGGGCAACGTTATTGGTAACTTGATATCATCGTCATTGGCTTCATTATATTTTGTGCATACAAAACAAGAATATATTATGTATTCTTTTAATTAAAAGTTATGCGTTTCATTAATTTATTATTATATACTTTTCTTTCATAGAAATTTCCAATGCAAAACTTTTTAAAAAGAAAATGAAAAATAATAAAACCAAAAGCAAAATCAAAATCAATATCGGAAAATGTTTCGTTTATCCTCATTACGCTTTGTTTCTTTGTAAATTCCAAAAAAGAGAAAGGAAAACAAAACTAAACATAAACATCAACATCAACACAAGAAAAAATATTTATCAGTCAAAATGGAAACACTTAATGAGGTAATCAAGTGGAAAAAAGGCACAGGGCATCATGATGAAGACAATGATGATGGCCACCGTTTGGCTTCGGTTGAATTGAAAACACAATCAAAGTGAAATTGAGCAAAAATTTAACTTAAATAAAATGACAAAAAGTTAGTCAGTCAAACAGACAAATACCCGTAATAATGAAAGCATAACAGGATATGACAAAAATGTGTTGGTTGTTTTTATTTATTTATTGTATAATTGGTGTCCCTTGTTTTACTACTCTCTTTGAACAACTCAAAACTTTATGATGCACAAAAAATACACAAAATAAATAAAAGCGTAAAACTTTCTCTATAAACCAAATGACAACGACAACGACGACTCAATTTCCTCAGTCATTCATATTGCTTTTTCTTTCATTTTCCTTTCACTTGCAATACTATTTTATAATACAAAAACTACTCAAGTGCCTTCTAGTTTATTACTTTAATTAATGTCATTATTATAGTAAAAAAGTTATATTGACTCTGTAGAACAGCAGGCTGCTGATATACAATACAAAATATAAATGACAATTTGTCCTTGTTGTTAGTTGGTCCTTTTTCTTAACTGGTTGAAGAGACAAAAAACAAACTCATTTAATAAGTAGTTAGTCACTCTTAAGATTAAATGAAAAAAAGATTCGAAATGACAAAAAAAAAAAAAAACACATAAACATTCCTGCGAATAAGAAAAGTATCATTGAATGAATGAGATATAAATAAAATGAGATTATTTTTTTTCCTGATAAAAGAAAATCAATGTTTCATTGAAAATTTAATTGATTTTAGTTAATTAATTTCATTAAAGTATTTTCATTGCCTTGACGAACAATAATTAATTATAATTTAAATTTAGTAGAATTTTATTGTCAAAAAATACAACAATTACACACAAAAATCTTTGTAAATTTGATGTGCTTTTTTGATTTTGCTAATTAAAAGGAATTTTTTTTTTTTTTTATTTGAGTTAAATAACATAAAATAAATTTTAATTAAAATTTTCAAGAAACTCAGCGGGGTATTTCATTCAGTAATGTAGACTAAGTTGATTGATAGATTGATTGGTTGTCCATAATTTTCTTTGCAAATATTCTGCATATCTTTTTAAATATAAAGATGAATTTTGAAAAATACTTAGGCGCATTTCGAAGGGACAAGTATGAGTAATTGAAATTCTATCAACAAAGTATGATATAATTAAATTAGACAATAATGAAGCTGAAAGTTTGGTCGATATTTTATTCCCAAGATTTAAACTTCAGATAATTTCTAGTTTTGATGTGCATTTGTTCTGCTGCACAATTTCTAGTAGTTGCCATGTTCTTTGATGCTTGGAAATGTATCACATCTTTTTATGAATGAACTAATTTCAATCAGTTAAGAAATAATATTTCTGGAAGCGTCCTGTTGAGAGGATTTCATAGCATCTCATGCCCAATTGACTCTCAAACTCCAAGTGAAGATATAATAAAGGGTCACATAAAAAAATTCCACCTTCGTATTTACTAAACGACTTGGTGGTCCCCATTCCGTATTCCAAGAAAGAAGAGATGATTCCAAAACATCATGCGTATAAAACCCAGAGTTTGCTGTCAAAACAACCATTTCAGTTGAAGGAGTGTCTAGTTCAATGCGCAGACCTCAATCCAAGCGAAAATATGGGCCATTGGGAAGGCTTTCAAAATTTGACTACGGAAGATTTACTTTGGGACCATGTTCACAAATTGATAGAAAATATATATTTATTTATTTATTTATTTATATAATGCTAACAGAAGGATGGGGTCGAGGTTAGTGAATGTAGTGAGTCTGAGCTTTGATAAAGAGGGGCAGGATGTAAAAATGTGAGGAATATCGATACGCGTGATATTACATAAAGGGCAAATGTTGTTTTGATTTTTATCGATGAGGTGAATGTTAGTTAGATTTGTGTGACCAAGACGTATCCTATTGAATTTTATCTGGTCCAGTCTAGATAGTTGTTGGAGAGTTGAGGTATACCAAGAAGGGATGTAAGAACTATTGAAGGAACGGATGTGCTTATACCAAGTAGAGGTATGTTGTTGAATAGTGAGATGATTGTGCATTTTGTGTTTTTTGAGTGTTTGGATAATGTCACTGATGTTATAATTGGGTGTATAAATCAATGGTAATTTTGTAGAGAGTTTGGCTAATGAGTCTGCTTTTTCATTGCCTTTGATGCCAGAATGGCTAGGAACCCAGATAATTTTTATTTTGGGAAATTTTGAATTTAGTAAGGCTCTTATTGTTGTCGAGTAGAAGTTGTGATTGTTAAAATTAGCTATGGCAGCTATGGCTGAAAGAGAGTCAGAGCAAATAGCGTACTTACCTGGTTTTTGTATACATATTTTTATAGCTGTATTGCTATGATTTCGGCTGCGAAAACTGTAGAATAATTGGGTAATAGGCCGGTTACCAATGGGTCAGTTTCGGTAGAGATTCCGAAAGAAAATATATATGTATGAACATGAGAATGTGTACTGATATAAATAAACTAAGGATTGGATCAAAATTAATATTCAACAAAATGTTCTTAATTTAAATTTTTTATTCAACCTACAATTAAAAATGTGTAAAAGGGACGACCATTTACATATGTTTTTTTTTTTTTTTTTTTTTTAGAAATTTGGTTATCTACTAAGTACTTAGGTTTCTGGTGAATAAATAAAGAGAAGCCAGTGACACTTTTTTTTGGCATCTATTTAATTTTTTTTTTTTTTTTTTTTTATTTATTAAATTTATCAAAACATTCCAGGAGGTCTTCAAACATTTGTACCATGTGTAATGTTGAATGTGAGGTATTTACGAACTCCTTTTTGGGAGGTCGTTGGGGGTGAAGTCGTTTTAACTTTCGCGGAGTTGTCTTTTGAATTAAGTACTTTGGTAGAGTTGGGTTGGGATATGTTGCAGCAGTATATCATTATGACGGCTTTTGATTGGCATCTATTATATGTATTTTTTTTTTAATATTCAATGAGAGAAAGAGAGAGAGAGAGAGAGAGAGAGTATACATACACAAATAATATTAGGATACATCCTGAGGCTAGCGAGTAATTTTTAATTTAAACAAAATGATTATTTATTTAATTGAGAGTTAGAAAGATAGAAATAACAAATTACTTATATTCTTTTGACCCACATAAGTATGGTCACATAATACTATAAAAAATGGGTTATTATGCAATGCGATTTATGATACCGAAATCCCATTATACACATTTTTTATTTTATTTGTATAAAATAAAAAAAAAATATCAAATAAGCTTATTATGGAATCCTCTGAATTCATGCTGAAGGCAAAACTATTTCAATATTGCAGTTTACTCGTATATTTTTTTTAGTTGTTGCGTGTATTTTTAATAAACAAATTGTGCATAACAATAAATGTTGTTGAGAATAAAAAAAAAAAAAAATGCAAACGATAAGTCAAAAACAAATATAGAGAAATACAAATAAAATTCTACATAATTTAATTGTCAAATTCAATTCTTTCTTCATACAATTTTTTTTTTTTTTTATGAAATGCATAATTTGAATAGACTTTATTATCATATTATTATATTTTTGAATAAATTTAAGTTTCGCTTTGCATTATTTTTGTTTCCGTTGTGGGTTTTATTGCCTTCTTTGTAGCATGGGGGTATTGTTCTATATATTTTCTAGTATCCTTTTTTTTTTTTTTTTTTTAGGATCAAAAAAAAAATGCTATTTAGGCACGTACAGCTGCGGTTTGACAGAAACTTTCAACTTGTGTGGCATTATAAATCCGCTCAACGGAAGTTGATTGTTTCTTTTAGTCACCTTTTTTTTATTTTATGATTTTCCACCTACATTCTTGGCGTCAGACGCCATGGTGACAAAAACATTCAAAACCACATCAAAAATGTCTGTATGGTTCGTTTATGTGGTGAAATGAATCTGATGATATGTTGATAAAATTTCATAAAATTTTCCATATTTTTTCTCTTAATTTTAGGGTACTTTTTATAGAAACGTGTAGGCATACATTCGCAACTCGTATTTGCGTAAACTTTTACGCACAATTTCGTGAACGCTCAGATGAATGTGAATAAACAATTAAAAATGTCAAAAAAAACAAAAGTGAAAGAAATAAGTATAGAAATTACCAGAAATAATTTATTATTATTCCATATGATTGGGAAGAGTTGCCATTCACAGTAAAATGAAAATGGTGACAACCCTGAAATGTTACTGAATTTCATGAAACTAAAATAAATCAATCATAGTTCACTTTTCAATTGAACTCAATAGTCGAGTCAAATCAAAAAAAAAAAAAAAAGAGAATTCATATTCACACATCGTTTAATTTTCGTTAAGAGATTCGTCGCAAGGAATTTTTTTTTTCTAAAACGAAAACTAATCTAATTTGAAATAATTGCAAAAATGGTCACCGAAACGCGTAAAAATACTGTCCGCAATATTGTCAAGAAAGTTTTCCGTAAAGAAGCTTTTGGTCAAGACTACGAAGAATTTGTCTCACAAGAATTGCATATTGTACATCCAGTGGTATTGGAACCAATGATCAATGGGATTACAAGGACTACTGCTGTCACTATCAATCGTTTACAAAATGAAAGACCAGAAAGACCTTAAACACAAGAAACGTACACAGTTTTACATTATAGTCGTCTGGATATTCTACTAATACAAAGGTCAAAATTACCATATACGTACGTAGATGTTTCCGGAATATCAAGCAACAAAGGCTATAATCATGTATACCAATTATAATAATATTGGTGGTTTTTATAATTTTGTTTAATAAAAATGTAATTGCACCAATCGATATCAATTAGTTTTTTTTATTACAGTTAAAATCAATCATTTTTTTATTAAACATAGGTAGGGATTTAACGAATCATGGCATGTCGATATAACAGCATCGTAAAAATATAAATTATATAAAATATTATAGACAGACATACACAGATTAGTATGTCATCATCGGTGTTGTCCTCTTTTTTTTAAGGGAACAAATAGATTCTACACAAAAACCTATAACAACTTGTACTCTACAATTTTGACATAACTTTTAAGTAGGAATCTCAAATAATTTGAAGCGCTTGGTGTTTCAATAGCCTATACTTTTGATCACGGGCAGTGGGTTGTTTGCGCCGGCAGTTTGTCAACGCTGCACGCTACGTGCTACCGGCACCTTATATAGCAATCGACGCCGTAATCGACGAGTTTGAATCCAACGCACACTGGGATTGATTTTCTATCAAAAATCTCAAAACACCGGTGGACTATGTTTGTCGGCCTACGTAACGGACATATTCTCGTACCAACACTTTCTCATTGGCCCAACGCTGCAACTCTGCTCCTGCGGAGCCACGACCACAATTGACCACATTCTAAATGTCTGTCTTAGCTTGGGGAGAGATAGGGCTATATTTTTTTTAAAAGGATTAAAACTTTTAAAAGGATGCTCTTTATATGGTTCTCCAGGAGACTACAGCTACAATTGTCTGCCTTAGTACCGTGGGTCACAAAAAGGAACATTGCCATCAACACCGATAAATAGACTACTGTAAGTATAAATGGCCACATGCTCAACACGTGCTCTAGCGTTAAATATCTAAGATACACTTAGGACCCAACACTGTCCTAGCGTAAGTTTAAATGGCCATATGGTTTCCATGGCCTCTAATGTTCAATACCTAAGGATTACTCTGGATAGACCACTCAACTGGATGAAACACCTGCTCAACAAGCGGACCCATCTCAACCTTGAGCTCAAACGTCTGTACTGGTTACTTAGGGATACGCAATAAGCTTGTCCTCCACAAGGCGATTCTATGACCAATCTTGTAACTAGGTATAGAGGCGGAGTCCACTGCGGTCACCAAAGTTCGCACTATACAAGGTGACAACGACATCTTTCATCGAGATCTCAAGATCTCTAAAGTTGCAGAGACTATCACTGATTATAGCCGCAGCTATTGTGTTTTCACCACTCATAACGAAATCAGACAGATCAAGGCGATATTGCGTAATGCGATATTGCACCCTTCCGATGTTCTACTTGCTATATTGCAATAGAGATTATCGATGGCGTATAACCTCCACACGCAGGGAAGAGGAACCTGGACGCAGGTATCTGGTGTGGTCAATAGACACAACTGCGGCCCCACCCCGAAGTAATGCTAACGCGGTACCGGGGTGGAATTCAGCCGATGGGGGGAATGTTATAGTATTAGTGGAAGCATGCCCCACATACCAATGGTGTGACGGCACCTTTAAGATGTTTCTGACATTTTGATTTTAACCGCCTCAACAAAAAAAAAAAAAAAAAGCTATGAACTAGAATTACATAAACTACTTACTAAGAGTGCAACTCCTGGACAAGAATCAACAACGCCATAGAATTAAGACGCTACCATCCATTGGATCTTCCGTCCCAATTCAACTAGTGATTAGTGATATCAATTTATTTCCCTCTCCAATTTAATAAAACCTCAAGATAACTGAATCCAACATGAAATTTGGTTTGACAGATATCCAAATAAATAAGTATGTATAAGAATATATAAGTATGTACTTATAGTATATGGCATTAGATATTATATAATCTTAAGAGTTTTTGGTATAAAGATTTGCCATTTGTATTTTTATTTTGTAAATCTTTTTTGTGGTCAAGTTATTCATTTTCTCAGGTATGCAAAACTTTCATCTACTGTTTTGTTGTTTTTGTTTGCCCCAAAAAATTGCTTAGAACTCATTTTCATAAACTTTTTCATTAAAAAAAAAAAAAAAAAAAAAATAATAATAATAATAATAATAATTAAAATTCTTTGCATACATGTTTGCCACACGATGCAAATTGTTTTTGAACAAAAATATTCTAAATTCGTTTGTGTGTCTTGAACCCATAAACAGAGAAACACCTCATTTAATCGCTTTAAGTTTTCTTATCTTTTGGAAGAAAAATTACTTGGACAAGTTAAATTTTAAACGACTTAAAAACTTTTTTTAAAAAAATTATTTAAGATTACGAGTACTTTTTATATCAAAGACTTAAATTAGTAAATTGACCCATAGCAAGCTGAGCAAATAAGAGGAATAAGAGGAATAAGAGGAATGGTAGATAGAGTCGCATAGCAATGGACAATCAACCAAAAGAAAAGAAAAGAAAAGAAAGAAACAAATTGTTACTAACAAAAAAAAAAAAAAAAAAAAAAAAAATGACACACAATCATCATCGTCATCATCATCAAAATCTGCCATCTGCTGCCGGCAATCAACATTACAGTTGAAGTAAAGCAACATCATCATCACTAGCAACAGTTTTACGTACGCAAATCGAGAACTATAACAATGATAATAATGGAAGTAGTACGAAGTATTTCATCATGTTGTTGCATGTCGCATGTGCTTGTGATGATGTCTATGTATATTGAAGTCACCCAGTGCCGCCTCTTAATTGCGCCTCTGATAACAATGAATGAAAGCTGAATAAACGCGAGTTTTGAAACAACAACAAATAAAAAATAAAAAATACTACAAAATGAAATGAAAAGGAAAGAATTTCGAGCACCATTTTTCAACCTTAAAAGTGAGTGTCTTCTTTAAATATATTTTTTTATTTTTTGTTCAACAACATGGGTTCAAGAAAACTTTTCTCGAAACTTATCTCTGAGCTTCAAAAAAAAAAAAAAAAAAATTAAATATATAAATATACTCGAATTGCACAGATTCTTAAGTATCCTTCACACAAAGAGAAAGGTTTCGGAAAATGTTAGAAAATATATAAAAGGTTTTCTTATAAAAATAACTAAAATTCTGTTCATCCATTAAAAGTAATTTGTCTAAGTACAATGAATAAGAACCATTGGTATGTGGGAGAAAAAAACCATATTAATTAAAGAATTCAATTTCAAATGGAGTAAACTTCTTCAGGCATGAAGGATTCCTAATAATAAAAAATAGATTTCGACCGAGAATATACACGTATTGCTGTGAAAAGTGCACGTAGATCTACAATAAATTTGGGAATACTAAGATGAGCTGAACCAATACAAAAGTCCCATGCAGACCCAAAATTGGTTCTTGGCTAATCCCTTTGGAACCACCACTAGTTCCAATACTCCCTTTTACATGTATTCACCTGGTGAATTCAACATGGCGATGTCATTGGAAGTGTTCTATTGCCACCGCCTGCATTACCGGTAACTAGTTGATGCCACCACATACTAGTTCGCCTCTGCGTTACTTTTGACTGGTAAAATCACTACCCACCAGTAATGCGAAAAGGGGCTACTGACTTACTATGGAAACGCGCACTTACTGGTTTGCTTCTGCATAACCTACAACTCCTAAATTAACTAGCGACCAGGTAAAAAGAAAAAGGAACTAGTGAATTACTATCGAAAAGGGGATTATTGCCTCTAACCATACTGAGGGTTACTTGCCCATAGAGAAATTGTAATTTGTGTTTTACTAAATAAATGGAATATATTCGCATACAAATGAGTTTTCTAGGTTCCCTGTAGTGTATTAAAAGAACATTCAAATATGCTGAACGGCTTCAATGCCTCCCATAGGTGAACGGGTGTAACGGCATATTACGGTGCAGGTCATTAGTGATCAGCAGCTATTTATGCCGCTCATCGAACATCAAACCTAAGCTAGTTTTTATGAAATGAAGATAATACTTTAATCTTGATCGGAGACTTCCAGTGTAGTGTAGTAGCTGTTGGAAAACAATTATTTGAATTTAGTTAATTGATTGATATCTTGAAGTATCCCTCAGTAATCGATAATAGTCTAAGTATGACTTTCTGCAAAATTAAACCTCAATAGCCCAATAAAATCTGGATATATATGTATTTCTAAACGAAAGAATGGAACTTAGGATGGTGGAAAATTCCCCACGTGAAACTATTGTGCAATGTATAATGAAGACATGAAACAAAATGATGAAATTAATGATGAAAATCTTTTCTTATTTCCAGAAAAATTTTTTATTGCTTGAAACAGAAGTCGACTTATCGTCAAATTGGAAATAGAAAGAATTTCTAATACTAACTTTTTATGGATTATGGATTTTTAAGATGTCTAAAAAAGTAAGTTATATTTTTCATTTTAATTTATTATAATTTTTTGTTATCAAAATTGTTTTTGTTTCTATTTTGTGTAGATAAAAAATGTCCCATTTTTTTTTTTATAACTCAATTGTCTGTCTGGCTGTGTATATATTTTTTTTCTTTTCAAGAATACATAACATAACAATGAAGCCAATTTGTCATTTAGCCCTCGAGTGCTTGCGTCTACATGCAGAATCAAATAACTTGAAAACCTAAGAGCAAAGTATATAATATACATATGTTTCTGTGTTGCCCACGTATCTGCATGGGTTTATGTTCACTGTGTGGTGGTGAATTCGTAAAAGGCCTTAAGTCGTCATACATGTTATTTTTTAAAATAAATAACAAATTTTAAATTTAATAGGATTTCATTGCTTATGAATTTTTGCATATAAAATTTAACATTAAATGTAGAAATAGTGATTTTGTATTTTTTTGAAGACAACCGAAAAAACAAAAATTTCCTTCCTGTGCAATTAAAATGAAACTCGGTAAATCAAAGAAGAAATGAGTTTCAAATTTCCACTTCAAATCAATCAAATAAATACATTTGATATAAAAACCAAAAATGAAAAATGAAAATTTCTAGTTGGAAAAGTTAAAAATCACAGTTTCTCAGAAAATATATGATGTTCAATTGATGAGGAATAGAAGAGAAGTGGAAGACAGATACACGTTTCAATAAAAACAAAATTCAATGGAAAAAACAAATGTCGAACGAATGAACGAACGAACTGAGTTCAAAAAGCATAGAAACTATTTTTGCACAAAATGTAAAAAAAAAAAAAAAAAAAAAAAATAATAATAATAAAAGGCAACCACAAAACTAGAAAAAGACCAAATATCAAGTCAACCAACAATCAAAAGGAAAAATCATGAAAATAAGAAGAAGTAAGAAAAAAAAAAAAAAGGAAAAAGTGTTTATGCAAAAGACTGAGAATGGAGTAACTCCTTGTCCATTGGGATGAAGATACAGATTTACCAAATTCATAGAGAGATATAACACACATTAAATAAAAGACTAGAGAAGTGAGTATGGTTTCGATTCAATCAAGATTTGCGCAATCATTACTTTTCACAACAATGCACAAGTTGAACAGGGTTCACTTACAACGAAAACGTCAACTGGATGCCATAAAAGTCAAAGGTTGAAAGGGGCAGCATGGAAATGTGTGTAGAAAGTGTCGAAGGACTCTACGAAGGATACAAAAGATGAAGAGTTTAAGAAAAGTGTGTCTGAGTGTGCGGTGTATGTTTGCAAACTTTATGATTAAATGTACTTAAGCGGACAATGACTTCAAGCCATCAACTAACATAACACAAAAAAAAAAACAAACAAAAAAAAACAGGAGAAACCAGGACGAAATATAAACATGAACAACGGGTGAGATGCCCCTTAAGTTGTAAGAGTAAACAAAACAAAACAAAGCATTCGAAAAATGAGTAAAAATGTGTGCGTATAATAAGAGAGTGGAGAAAGGAAAATGAAAAATTGAAAGAAACTCAAAAGCAGGTAGTAGTAGCCATAAACATAAACAAAAGAATCATGTTTTTAATGCAAACAACAAAATAAAATCGAAAGAAAGCATGAAAGCATAACATAACGCATAAAGATATGAAAAATCAGCGCCATCATCATACAAAAGACAATAAGGATTCAACAGAAATACACATAAAAAACGAGATACAATAACAAAATAGTGAAACTATTGTAAGGACTACAAAAAGAAAAGTACAATAAGTCCATGAGTCCATGGACCTGCAAATGCAAACGCAAACATGAATGAATTACAAATGGCTTAAAGTTGAGTTCTTGACTACAATAACAAGAAACAGACAAAGTGAGAAATTGTGACCAAGAGAAGTTTGTTACTAAATATAAATGGCAGACTGTGGAAAGGAAAGATGGCGCTCGCAAACATGGAGGATTTATAATGCAAATGTGTAAAAATGGCATAACCAGCTAAAGATGACAGCAAAAGTGAGTAATGACCACCAGAAAGTCAGCGAGCCAGCAAGACACTACCAAGCAAACAAGGCATGTTTCCAACATAAAAACGGTCTAATGGGAAACAAAAGACTAAAGACAATGCAACAACTAAAGTGCGCCCCTTACGGTATGCAATGGGGTTTTTTTTTTTGCTTATGTAAAGAGCTCAACTGAACGAACGTGTGAGTGTTTCTAGCTAATAACTGAGTATAACAAAAATGGTTTATACAGTTTCAGTTGAAGATTAAGTACCTTTTACACATTTCGAAAAGGTTTTCATATTACAAACTATAAAATTTATACTATATAATCAGTTTATAGTATGAGAGATTATATCAAAAATATAGGAAGAAAGATAGTTTAATTTTTATAGTTTACGGTTTACGGTTTAGCTATAATTATAGTAAATACTAAACTTTTTCTTAAAGTTTTCAATTATATAGTTTTATTTCTTTCTTGTACAAATGTCACACATTTAATTCCTGAGTCTCAGCCCCAAGAACTCTTTTTAAGACAGCTCTATATGCTGTGGTGTATTGGAGTCTTGCATCCAAACTTAACTATACTTGACCCTGAACCTGACAAGGCAATACGCTATATAAAATGTAAGGTGTCAGCTTTGTATTTGTTATCTCGGATAACAGGATGGGGAAGAAACAACTACGGTTAGTGGTGAGAATGAGACAAGAAGTATAGTAGAATTTACTAATTTTATTTGTAGGGTATTTCTAGGGTGATTAGTCCTTAACTTATTATACCACTGAAAGTCGCTGATAGAATTAACCTTAACACTAATCGTACATCTGATACTCTTCAGGTTAGATGCAGTTATCTGAATTGATTCTATCCAAAAAAAAGTTAAACACCAGTGGTTCTCAAACAGAGCTGCTTCAAAGCATGTTGGGGTCCTTAGGCAGTGCAACTCTTCTCTCACAATAATACCAAATAGTGGGAATCGTATCCTTTTTTTTAGGATTTCTAATTCATTTTCATTCACTTTTTAGAACTTTTCCATTTAGGAAAAATAAAAAAAAAAAAACACAACAGCATCACTGACATTTATTATTACACAATATGAAGAAGTTTTGGACTTGTTTTTTTTTTTTTTTTTTTTTTGAAAAATTTCACTACATGACTCCATAAATGAATAAGTTCTTCATATAAAGAGATGGGTCAATGAGAATTATGTGTTCTATTAATCAAAGAAATATAGTATATTGACTACTAACTTATCCGACCCTGCTTCGCACGGGTTGTTTCCTTTCTTAGCAACACTATATTTTCTCTGTTACATACTAATTACTAATTTCTATCCCACGCCACTTTCCCCCCCAGAGCCCACGCGAGTTGGGGTCCATTAAAAACCGAACAAGAGTGGATATCGACCACAAGTCACTTCGGTACTGAACTACTGGAATTAGTAGACATGCAATACAAATTAATTGACTACTATAAGGCTACAGACCTAGCATCATCAGCCATTTATATTTATCATCATGCACTATAATGATACATTTAAATAAAGTGTGCGAAATTAAGTTAAATAGTTAATAGAATGCTATGTATTAAGGAGAGTTAAGAGATTAAATTTTAGCTGATTGGAAGAAATAGAATTAGATACATGGTGTCATAGTATAGATTGTATGATTGACATAAAACACGAAAAGGATCATGCTGCAATAAGTACCAACAAGTATAGGAGAATAATTCCTTGTAACCCGAGAAGGATCATTAAAAATTATACTACCAAGCAAGGAATGGTTACACTAGGAGTATCAACAAAGAACATAGTTTGGGTATCAGAAAATTAAAGTGATATTTTAATTAGAAGTATTCTTTTAGGAGTTCGGGTTGTTTAAATATCCCAGATCTCGAGACCAAAACTATCCTATGTTCAAACGGAGAACTAACCATACACACTCACAAAATTTCAATGCAATAAGATGAATGATATGGCAGCGCATAATATACGAACAATTAAAAACACAAACTTTAAAGTATAAAGTAGAAATCTTGTCTCCTCTTGCTTATAAAAAATAAAAGAGTCTATAATTTATGTTGAGAAATAATATACATTTCAATTAAAGATATAAGTAGAGAAGTGAGTGAAACCCACCTGATAATCCATGTCATTATCAAAATGCATATATGAGCAATTATTAAAATTGCCAATCAACCCGCCACCGATGCCCATACCCATGCCAATCATACCACTTGGGTTTGGATAACTTTCTCCCATTGGCATTTCATGCATTGCGAGATGCAATTGTGATGGTGGCGTTGATGGTGGTGATGGCGGTGGCAGATTATCACCTTTGAATGAGACACGTTTCGGTGTCTGGGTGGCAACACCATCTGTACGTCGATTGCGTGTTAATGTACTGGCAAAACGTCCGGCATGCATGGCACTGCCAGCAGCTAAAGAGCCCATCATGTGAGAAAATGCAGCACAACCGATGACAGAATCCTGTTGTTGTTGTTGTTGCTGCTGCTGCTGCTGATGTTGCTGTTGTTCATGATGATGATGATGATGATAATGTTGTTGCTGCTGCAAATGTTGCTCTTGCAACTGTTGTTGTTGCAATTGCTGAGCAACACTTGCCGGCTGCAATATCATGCCACAACCACCAAATCTAAAATGTGGTATGCAGGTGGTTGTCGAGACGCTAGCGCCACATTCACTTCCTTCAAAATCGCTCTCAACTTCACTTGTTGGTGGTGGAGTTGGTTGATGCTGCTGTAGATGTTGTTGTGATTGAGTTTGGGCAATAAATGCAGCCGGTTGAAAACCACGCGGTAATGTTGCTGTCCCCATTGTTGACAACGGAGCAGACTTTGGCTTTGTTAGAGTTCCAGTATAAATAAGATTTACTGGTTGTTGATGCTGATGCTGCTGCTGCTGTTGTTGTTGTTGTGACTGTGGATGCTGTTCACAGCTTGGGAGTAATGTGAATTCGCCGCAAACTCCAAATCCAACACCACCAGCACCACCTTCATTTAAGCCATTTCCCTCGATGCCACTCATAGACAAAGATGTTGTCTCAGTTGGCGCCGTTGTTGTTTGATACAATGTTGTCGTACCCGGTGGCATCATATTTGTCGGTATGACCATAAGGGGCAACATGGTTGTTGCATTTGGTGATGGTGATGCACCAGTCGAAGTCCCACAAGCCATGCCGGCGTCCGGTTGAAGTAATTCCATTTGACATATTTCTTCATACGTAAGTGGACGTAAGTCCATTGTTATTTAGAGAATTTATCTTTTGTGGGACTTTTAAAATAAATAATAATTCAGAGTTCACTTTAAATACAAATTGTTAAATTTTTTTCTTTTGAATTTGTAAACTTTTTCACTTGATAATTTAATACAAAATTGCAACGCGCGTCTTTTTATTTAATTTATTTTTGTTTTTTTTTTCTTCACTTTTTTTTGCCTACATTTTTTCTTCTAAATTATTATTATTATTATTATTATTTTTTTTTTTTTTTCATTGAAAATTGACTCCCGTATTAAGCGTGTCGTCTTTATCAAACGACAGTTTCACTGCAACTGAGTCTTGGAGTTTAAGTTTCCCATATATTGTAGTACTCTAGAGATTTTGTCGAATTCGCCGTGCTTTTTGTTGGTTTGCAGCATCCACATAACTACACTGTGTACTTTACAGTAACTGAGCATGCGCTATGCCTTTTGTTTTGGTTTCCTCCATTTTTACCTTTTTTCCGCTTCTCCTATATTTATATGCATCTATCTATCTATCTATCTATATTATTCCCTGCTCAGCCGCTGGGAGTCTTTTCATCATGATCAACATCATCAAAGTCCTCAACCATGATGTTGTCGTCGCCATGGGAAATTAAAGTACTTTATCACAACTTTGGTGGGCTCCAGCACTTCAAACTTCTATGCTTTGCTATCGTTTGCTTCAGTAAGTTACTAAGTTACCTATGTACATACATATGGATGAGTGTATGTATGAGGAATACTATGAGTTATTTGAGTTTTATATATTTTAATTGTTGCCTATAACGAGGAAGGACTGTGATGAGTATGGGAAATTTTCTTCATTATCATTTATAGGATGTCATCATTTTTACTTGTTGTTGTTGTTGTTGTTGGTTTTGAATGATGTTTGCCGCCATTACTCTGATGTATCTTTACTTAGTTAGCTTCATCCAAACACACATTCAACACAACAGTTGGTTGTGTGTGCTGTGTGCTATTTCCGTTTCCGGTGCTTTCATTGATGTTATGGTTGAGAAGAGCTTAGTCATAAAGCCGCCCTCACTCACTCCTATTTTCCACTCAAAAAGGAAAAAAATAAAAACGAAACTATTTTTAAAGTAAATTCTATCTTGACTCATCTGCTCACATCCTTTTGCTGTGTCCTTTGTTTTTGTTTTTACTTTTGTTTTATACCATTATCCTGGTTAACCGTTTCATTCGTTCGCATTAAGCGAATATGTTGAGATGCCTACGTGGTAAGTTTTTGTGTAGTTTTATGTTGTCATATAAACAATATGAAGAAAGTGTATCTGATTAATCAGTATATCAGAGAATCTGTGTAAGTGCGTAGCTTGTTACTGTTTTAAGTTTCTGTTTTTGTCATCGTGTTTGTGTTGCGGGTGATGGACGCCGTCGTTGTCGGTGTTATTTGTCTCACTGCTTGCTGTTGGCTTTGTTTGTTTTACCATTTTGGCGCTTGTTAAGTTTTGTAATTACTCTTCTTTTTTTTATTTTTTATTTTGCTTAAAAGAAAAACTTAGATTAAATTGTACATGTTCTTTTATTCCTTTCTTTCTTTCTTTTTCACCCTACTTTCCTTTTGTAGCTTCTGTACACTTATTCAATGTAATCAAGTTGTTGCTTTTGCTGCTGCTTCTGTTTTCTTGCGTTAATTTTCGTTACAAGTGCTATGAATTTGTATGTGTGTGTTTATTTCCCCATTTCCTTTAACCTTTTTCTGTAATTTGCGCTTTTCATTTGTTGTGCCTGACAGTTTGCTTGACAGTCAAAGGATTTATTTCAATGGTTGCGAATACTTGATTTAAATTTTCCTCCTTTACTTTTTTTCTTCATTTTTTTTTTTTCTTTTTTTTGTATTTTTTTATGTAAGAATCTGTGTGTGAATGTGTTTGTGTGTGTGTGAATGTTTCAGTGAATATATGTTTGTTTGTTTGTTTATGTAGTTCTGAGTAATTTATGCCTTTGGCCTCATTGAATCCTTTTATGAAATCATTTCAATTCGATTGTTGCTCTCTCTCATCACGACACAAAGCTTCTTTCATGCATCGTTGACTTGTACTTTTAATTAACTTAATTGACACGTGCGTGATTTTTATAATATTGAAATGATGTCATGATGTATCCTCCTGAAGGTGTTCAGTGTTGGCCAAGATATATACAATTAGTAAATATTTTTTGGAGTAATTTAAATTGCTAAAGATAAAGATTATTATATTTCATTTCTTTTCCTCATCTTAATACTTTTTCGATCATTAATATTTAAGTAATGTTAATTATACTTTTGGAAAACTGCTTTCCTTTTTAAATAATGTCTTCTGTATAGAGTAGCCAACAATCTTATTGAATTATAACTAGTAGTGTGCTTTACTCTGAGGAGGAATGATCTACTTCACTGGTTGCTCAATGGAAGAAGCAGCTCACTCTCTCTCCGTAGTAAGCGCACAGTTTATACCCAAATCATTGTCCCTGTTTGGAGATATGGCATCCTAATTTGGGGAACAGAAGAGAGTGCAAGTCTTGCAGAATAAGACATTGCACCTTATGACAGGATGCCCATGGTCTATTAGAAATACAACCTTGCATAGAGACAAGAACTTGGGGGTAATTGAGGACCAGATCGCCTTTGACATAAGCCGATATTACGACTGTCTTCTCAATCACAACACCAGTTTGGTCACACAACTGACCAATGCAACCCCAATCCGGAGACTCAAAATGTTACATTTTGGCTCCTTGCTGCAATGGAGCAAACAACACCTCCCCAGGCCATAACAATCACATTCCTATGCTTTGTTAAAATTCTGCTAGGCTGAGAATGAAACAAAATGGACAAGAAAAAAACGACAGCAGTGGAGAGACCCGGTTCGCAGTGAGCCAGTCAACCACCCAGCAAAGAAGTCACTAGACGGCACAATACAAAACAATACAAGACGATCAGGAACATCACCCAAGAGATGGCACGAATGCTGCACTTCGGGAACGACCCTCCCTAGAATAACGGACACTTTGGTCTGGTGAGACCTTTTTTTTTTTTTAATTTTAAACTGATTTTAAAAGTAGATTAGCCATGAGAGTCCAAGTTACCTCCAATCAACTAATTTTAAGTGTGTTAGTGAAAAAAAAAATACAAAAACGTAAGTAGAACGGGAGGATATGCCTATTTTGAAAACATATAGCCGATTTCAGACAAAATGGTCTGGTCAGACCACGTGAATCTGTTATCTTGTACATCATTATGTTGCCACATACATTTTAATTTTTTTTTTATTGAATTTTTTCAATTTTTTACTTGTGTTCTGTTTTTATATTTTTCAACCCAATTTACCACACAATTAAAATGACATAATCACATACATTATACAGTTAGATATTCGCTTAGGCACATAACACTGAATAATTACCACCAATATTCCATGTAAATGCCTGTGGTCTGACCAGATCATATTGTCCGGCATAAGGGTACCAAAACTAGATTCTCCATAAGGGTTAACAAATCACAACTATTACATGCAAACTTTGGTGTTAAGTGAACAGGATATTATCCTAATAACTAAAGGTTCCCAAAGTCATGTGATATGAAGTTAATTTTCAACACAATTAGACTACATGCTATTTAGCTCCCCTTGGAGAGGAAAAGTATCCGACTTTGTTGGCCAAGATTTTCTTAATTTCCATTTTGAATAAATCTCCATTCAATTGATACAACTCACCACGAACCTTGATGCCGATTTTTCACTTATAGTGTGTACATCTCTGAAGGTTTCGATTTTGTCAGCCAAGGTTTTCTTATTTTCGATTTTGAATAAATCTCCATTCAAGTTATACAACACATCAAGAACCTTGAATCCACTTTTCTTCTTATAATCCTTTTAATCTTTCAATGAAATTTATGGACTCTTAAATATTTAAGCTTTAAATCAAATGATTATTTCTAGTCACATATTTCTACAATACATTGAAAAACTTCCTGTTGCTCAAAATTTTGTATAATTTCTCAATAATAAATATGATTATAGTGGCAATTTATCCTTTAAATGTCATACTCTTCATTTTAATATCTTCAGATGAATATCTTTGTTAAACATATCTAGATACGTAAATATGCCACAAGCACATAAATGTCTAAATGAAAGCTATGATGATGATGATGATGATGATGTTGATACTTGAGTCAAATTATAGAACTTTATGACCAAAATCATGGGCCATACATCTTAATAAGTTTTTTTTTTTTTTATTTTATTATGACATAAACTTTTGCTCATCATAATTTTCCATGATGTCTTAATGAGTCCGATTTCTTCCATCATGGCATTGAGGGAGGGAACTCATCTTAATACAAACTTAAATGGGGCAATAAAACATACACACGACATGCTTAGAAAACATATGGTCACATATAGAATATCGTATATACAAATGTTATGTATACATTTTTTTTTGTATTTTGTATTTCTTGTAGAACATCATCAACAACAACAACAACATCAGCAAAACAAGCATCCACAACATGTGTTTATGTGTGTGTGTTTGTCTTGAAAGCTCTCACGCATGTGCTTTCTTAATTAACAATAATAAGAACTTGATGTTTATATATAGTAGTATAGTAGTTTGTTATGTGTCATTAATGAATTTATATGCTCTACGCATAAGTAAAACAAAAGGAAAAACTATTGAAAACAATTTGAAATCTATGAACCAAGGAGGGGGGGGGGGGGTTACATATAATTCCTTAAGTGTTGGTTCTTTAATAACGAATATTCAAGCTTTAAATCAAAAAAGGAAGTGTAAGTTTGTCTCAGTAACAAAAAAAAAAAACAGTGTTTCCCTTTCTTGGCTTCTATATATTTGACTTGTTACCAAAGACAAAGTCAATCAATTTGGAAAATCAAAAAGGAAAACCCTTATGCCTAATGAAATGTGAAATTTTACAAGGACAAACAATTTGTCTTTAATGCCTGCATGATATTCAATCATGCAAAATTTAAATAAGGACACAGAGAGAAAGAAAAAGTAGTTTTGTCAAAAGAGAATCAAAGCAAATGAAATAAAATGAAATTACTTTGACAAAACGTTTACTTAAAATTTGAAAAGGATAATCCAAGTTGAGCGTATTATCACTCATATGCAGTCAGTCAGTCAGTCAGTCAGACTATCAGAGAGTCAGTGAGAAGACACTCTCGTAAATCATCAAATGAACAAAGATATTTAAAGTGATTTGTTTTTTTTTTATTTTGAGGCTTAACTTTTCAGCTTAGACGCGCTTCTGAATTTTATTTTATTTAATACAAAAGTGACGTTTTTTTTTTTTTTTTAAACAGAAAGATAGATAGAAGAAAGCAACGCATGACGAAAATAATTTTGTTGTTTTGTTTTTTATCATAAAATTCTCATCAGTCACATTGTTAAACAAAATCATGTAAGTATGTAGAATCAGAAGGCTCAGCATGCTGCTGCTGATGATTATGATGATGAATGTATATAAGAAAGTTGATGTGTGGTAAAAGGAACGGAGGAGGATGTCTTTGTTGTTCTTTTACATAGAAAATTTCAATTCAACTCAACTTGTTGTTGGCGTCACGGTGACTACATTTTAGCCAAATATGTGGTATGCTATATAAAGATACAAAACGAGTCAACAAGGACACAGATACACTCACTAACACACACACACACACACACACACACATCAAGAGACGTCACCTAATCCAATTTAAATCTCTTAACATGATTTGCTATTTTTCTCTCTTTCCTTCATTTTTTTCCATTCATTGTTTTTTCCTTCATTTTCTTTCATTTATTTTTTCCGATTTTCTTTTTTTTTTTTTCCGATTTTCTTTTTTTTTTTTTTCTTTTTGTTGGCGAGACACCATTGCATTATTTTGGTTTAGCCATTCATTCGTTCATTCGTTATCCTTTTCAATTAGTTCTTCAGTTGCTCTTCCTTCTCCATGTCCAACCAACATGTTGACTAGTCTTTTTACCCCTTTAAATGAAATTACTTTTCATTTACTTAATTCAACATTTTTAGAGACTTCATTTATTCCTCCTTTAAAATCCATTTACCGAAATATTAAAGAATTTTTTAATATATTTTTGTTTTTGCTTTTGTCTTCTAAGATTTAGGTAAATGAAAAATAATTTATGCCTTCCAATGTTGCTGATGACATTTTCATAAGAAATGTGAGGTGGATTTGTGTTTTGGATTTTGCTGATTACATTTTGATTGATTAAGTCGGGAAAATTACAATTTAATGGTTCATTTTTGTATTAAATTTCTTTTTATTAGAATAAAAGAAAATTTATATAAAATACACATAAAGAATTCTTCAATAAAACAAAAATTCGGAAAAGGTTGAAAATTTAGGGATTAGGCTAAATTGATTCCACTAGGAATAGATTTCATGGGGTCTTTAATGTAAGTTACAAATTTAATTTAAAAAAAAAAAAAAAAATGAAGAACTCCGCGACGTTTAAAACGTTTTTATCCCAACGACCTCCCCAAAAAAGAGTTCGATAACATCTCCTTCTAAGCACACGTAATTATCCCAAATTTGATCATACAAATATTTTAAATCACTTGATTGCTTTGACGTTTCAATAAAGGTAAAATATAAAAAAAAAAAAAATACAATAAAGAGGTTAAAAAAATATATACAGTGGCCAGCAAAAATGACTAAATGTTTGTCACTTTTACGCAATTTGTTCTGTGGAAGGCACACAGCTAAATAGAAAATTATGAAAAAAAAAAAAAAAAAAAAAACCAGACCATCATTAATTTATTAAGGATACAAAAAAAAAAAAAAACCATTTTAGCGGAATATAAGAGTAGAGATAATAAACCTCTTAAATTGGATGATACAATGATGTGGGACAGCTTAACACATTTATGTGTAGCAAAAAATTGTTCCCCTAGACTTGTGGTTCCCAACCAGTGGTCCGCAAGATCTAAAATATGGTCCTTAAAAGATTTCAAACTTTGAATAAATGGTAGCAGCTAGTGAATAAATGCGATTTTGGTGTGCGTACACGATCAAAGAGAATTTGAAAAAAAAAAATCTCTTGCAAAAAGCAATATCAAAATGATTCATATGTTCCCTCATTCATAGATGAGACGCATAGTTACATATATATTTCATAGTACTATGATAATGTGCGGGGTCCATTACACCTATGATCACGACAGCAGAACTCTCGCCTATTTAAAAAACTGTGCACTGACATGAACTCTAACCATTGGTTCGTTGGTTGTCGAAAGGCAACATTCTGGAAAGATTATACGAGCTCAGGGGGAAGAGGTTGAGTTGTATTTTGGCGAGAAAAAAATAAATGACTTACTGGAGAAATTTTCTGATCTAATATCACAGATGCATTTGGCTTATCTTGTGGATAAATTGTACTTGCAGAAGAAATCCATGAAGAACTTATTGAATTACAAAATGACAGAAACCTGATTCTTTGGAGCAGTTTGGTGTAAAATTCGAGATAAGTATCACTTTGCGCTATATTATGCTTTTCTTTACAACTTATTTATGCGATTACGGATTTCTGCTGGTGATTAAAAATAAGTCCAGAAATCGATTAAAAGTAAGTGATGATATGCGTGTAGTTATGAGCTTTTTATTAACCCAAGAATTCAAGAACTTGTACAGAAGATGCAAGGTCAAAAATATCATTGCTGCCAAAAATTATATGTTTTCAATTATAACACTGTTAATTAATGTTAATTTTGAATTTTACGATTACTTATGTTAAAGATTATTTTTAGATTGATACAGTTTATTTTTTAACCTTGTGGTCAAGAAGAGATTGGGAACCACTGCCCTAGATGGTATGAAGTTATCCAGCAAGATGTTGACCCAAAGCATAGTTAACTGTCAGAGACGCAATTTCAGTTGAAGGAATGGTCCAACGGCCCAAAGCCCGGACTTCAAATCGAGTGAATATCTGTGAGAGTGAGGAAGAGGAGTCCTCCAAAATTCAGTAGTGCAGCAGAAATAGAATTATATTCATAATCCTTAGTTTCAGAAGCTAATAGAAAAATTGTCTGACATAAAAAACATGAGCTATAGATCAAAGAAAAAAAAAAAAAAAAAATATTTGTACAACAAAACGTGCAGGTAGCCCCTATTTCTATTTTTTTTTTTTTCATTGGTAACCCTTATTTAATGAACTAAGGACGATCTGCTAAGTTTTTCATAATTTTCTATTCAATAATTTGATTCCGACAAACGAAAATGTGTAAAATGACAAACCATTTAATAAATCTTATTCGCCACTGGAAATGAGTGTTCTTAGAATTATTCCAAGTATATACACTTAATGGGACCTCTGATGACTTCTCTGAAGCGCTACAAACTTCTAAATAATGTTTAATTTGGATAAATAATTAACCAAATTGAATTTGTGTAAATTCAAGAAGGAGAATACTGTCAATGTTTAATAATTAAAATAGATTATCAAAATTTTCTTTTAAAATGAATAAAAAATACAACATCGAACCCGTTTCGTGAATATATTTTTTATATTATCGTCGATATAGTGTAGCGGCATGTTTTTGTCTAATGAGCACACATCGATTACGATATCGGGTACGCTTTATGATCCTGCTGTCAGTATGTTGCGTGGGCATATCATACAAAAACTACAAAACCTACACGGAATAGCTTTCAGTGCAAAATATTTACTTTATACAAATTTAGGCATATCGATTGGACTAAGTATGATTGGCGATACAATTGAGCAGACCTACGAACGCTTTCAGGGTGAACTTGATCGATGGGATAAAACTCGAACAGTCCGAATGGGCATCTCTGGTCTAACAGTGGGCATTGTCTGTCATAATTGGTACGTTTATCTCGATCGGAAATATCCAAAACGTACTCTTGGTGTTGTTGTACGAAAGATAATATTGGATCAAACTATTTGTTCACCGCTATATCTAGCAGTATTCTTTCTTACAATGGGCCTCCTGGAGGATAAGACCTGGGCCGAAGTTAAGGAGGAAATAAAAGAAAAAGCTTGGCGACTATATGTCGCTGAATGGGCTGTTTGGCCTTTGGCTCAATTTATCAATTTCTTTTTAATACCGCCCAGGTACCGTGTATTCTATGATAGTACTATCAGTGTGGGCTATGATTGCTATCAATCGGGTGTCAAGTATCGAAAATATAAACCTGAAGAACATAAAGTCAAACCACCAAATTTCGTAACAGATAATACATGATACCTTTTCTTTCTGGATAATGTATACCATTTTCTTTAAATTGGTTATAACATTTCATTTATTAAAAAATACAAATGTATTTTATATATTCTTTTATTGTATTTGTGTATTATTTTAAAGTATTACCTTTAAAAAGTAAATTGACGACAATTCACAAAAAAAGATTCCCTTTAATACATAGTACATTACAATAAAAGAACAAATAAAATCAAGGACTAAATAAATTGTTAAAAATTATGTCATAATAAGGAATACCATTTTGGTACAGATCACTCCAACCATTTCCCCATCATTAAAACTACAGCTGATTAAAAATATCATAAAAAAATAATAGAAAAACTCCTGGAAAAAACTCTCTAATGGATAAAATGTAACAATATAACAAATATATGACCAAATATCAATATTTATTGAACCATTAGTAAAATTTAACTTTGCAAGTCATTACAAGTTTAAAGTTTGACTGTAGAAAAAGGATATTGTGACCTCTTAAAGAAATTCTGTTGTTACTATAACAATGCGCATTTGTATCTTAGTAACTTCATTTAAATTCTCTCAACTTCTTGGATAAGAAAATTGGTATTTTAAATCATTTGATAATCCTTCTAATGTTATTACCTTCTTCTGGTAAATCAACAAAGTGCCAAAAATCCCATTTCGTGTTTTCTTCTCTTTAGAAAATAATGAACGTACTAAAGCAGCGTTAACTTTCTGCAAAAAGTGCAAGGTCCACAAGTTGCACAAAGTGACGCAGTACAAGAAGTCTTAAGAATGTAAATGTGCCCAGGGTCGAAGGGACGTTACAACAGAAAACAACAACAATGCATTGGTGGTCAAACTAAGCTAATCTTCAGAAAGAAGACTAAAAACACCAAAAAGATTGTGCTTCGTGTGGAATGCGCAGCTTGAAATTACCGCAAGCAGACACCATTGAAGCATTGCAAACATTTCAAGTTTGGTGTCGATAAAAAGAGGAAGGAACTTTACGTTCAATACATCAGTGCGTCATATCGGGTTATTTGTTTCATGCCATTAGAAGAAGATGATTGCATGTGATCAATGTGACGAAATTGATTGGGCATTGTGGTCTGTTTATCTGTGCGTCTGTTTCTATGCAAACTAGTCTTACAGTTTTTGGAGTTATATAACTAAAATCTAGTGCATATCGTAAACAGATTGAACCAGTCGCATAAATAAATTTATCAGAAATGCAGATCAATAGTTGAAATGACTAACGAAAAAGGCAACAATTACCCAGCCCTAGGCAGAGTGACCTATCTTATAATACAAATAGCATTTCAGTAGCATTAATGGAAAATGCTGCATTGAATGCTACTATTCTATTCTATTCTATTCTATTCTATAACAACAACTACACAATTTCCTCATGTTGCTTCAAAGTACATTCTGTCAAAAAGTACCGGGAATTGTCGATTTAAATCTGGCGGGGTAATCTAGGCAGGTAATTTTTTTTTTCCTAGGTTGGTACAACTATGCCAAGTTTGAGCGGGATCTGTCAACCAGTTTGTTTACAGCAGCTGGTTAAGTAAGTCGATGTCAATAGTGCGTGCCGATTTTTTGCTATGGGTGATTTCGTTGAACAAAGAATTTGTTTAAAGTTTTGTGTCGCGAATGAATTTTCGTGTGCCGATGCATTGAGAATGTTACAAAAGGCCTTTGGCAATAATGCTTTATCGAAAACCCGGGCATATGAGTGGTACAAAGCCTTCAAAGACGGTCGTGAAGTGGTCGAAGACTTGCCTCGTTCCGGACGCCCATCGACGGCTTCTACCGACGATAACGTCGATAAAATTAAGGAAATGGTGCTCGAAAACCGTCATACCAGCTTGAGAGAGATAGCGCATGAGCTCAACATATCCCACGAGTCAGCACGTACGATTTTGATTGATATTTTGGGCATGAGAAAGGTGGCCGCGCGACTGGTGCCAAAAGAGCTGAATTTTCTTCAAAAACGCTATCGCGAACAGGTCGCGTCGGACATGCTGGACCACTGTAATTCCGATCCCACATTCATGGAACGCATCATTACGGGTGACGAGACGTGGGTGTATGAATACGATATGCAAACAAGCCAGCAAGCATCGGAATGGTTGGGAAAAAATGAGCCGAAACCGAAAAAACCACGCCAAATCCGCTCGAAAGTCAAGGTGATGCTAATTGTTTTCTTCGATATCCGTGGCGTAGTGCACTACGAATTCGTTCCAGAGGGTCAGACGGTAAACAAGGAGTATTACCTAGGCGTTATGAGACGTTTGCGTGAGCGTATCCGTAAGAAGCGGCCAGAATTGTGGGCGAACAACTCGCGGATTTTGCACGACGATAACGCGCCGCCTCACCGAGCTACGATTGTGAAGGATTTTCTCGCCAAAAACTCAACTAACATCATAGAACAACCACCGTATTCGCCTGATTTGGCCCCCTGTGACTTTTTCCTTTTTCCAAAACTAAAATTGCCGCTTCGTGGCACCCGTTTTGAGTCCATTGAAGCCAGAAAACAAAATTCGGCGCGTGAACTGAAGGCCATCCCGGAAAGCACCTATAAAAAATGTTTCGATGATTGGAAATGCCGATGGCATAGATGTACTGGAGCAAATGGTGCCTATTTTGAAGGCGACCCAATAAATTTGGATGATTAAAGGTAAAAATGTTGTTTTATTTATAAATTCCCGGTACTTTTTTGACAGAATGTACCTAAAAGCAACCCTGAAATTCGGTCATTTGCCTGTTGTTTTTGTAAAACGTTTGGAGCTGCTTCCAGAAAAATGTTGCTTATGCTCAGTCTGAATCGGGCATTAATCAATCGCCTGTAAGTACTTTATGTCAGCTGTTAAACAAAGTATAAGACAATCGATTGCCGTTTCAATAAGACTTGTTTTGTTGCCTTGAAAATGAAAAGTTTTTTTTTTTTCCCAAAACAAACAGCATTTGCGAGAATTTTTGCTTTTTGCAAAACGATTTCGATCTTGATAACAAAGAGCTGAGAAGAAGTTCAAAGACTTCCATTTGCAAGTATTGTATTATTGAATGGGATTCATGTCAAACAGAACAAGTCTCCTTGCAAATGGATTACAAGTCAAGCAACAGTTTTCAAAAGTCTATGAGCCATGAATAGATTCAAAAGGAAGGAAAATGTGTGCCGTTCGAATTGAAGGAAATAGACATCAAAAGACTTGCTTCATGACAATGCCCGGCCGGATGTGGCTAAACCAGTGCAGGAAGCATTGGATGCATTAGGCTGCGAATTCTTAACTCACCACGCGTATTTACTAGACCTAGCCAATTTAGACTACCATTTGTTTCGTTCAATGCAGTAGTGTCGGAACTGCATTTCCATTCTTATGAAGAAGTCGAAAATTGGGTTGGCCTATGGAATGTCTCAAAAGAACATGGAATCCTTCTAGCGCGGAATCTGTGCTTTGCCTGACAGATAAGCGACAGCGATGGCAATTATTTTGATTGACTTATTCATTCGTTTTTATTACAAAATTTGGCAAAAAAAAAAAGAAAACAAGTTTCATAGAAATAGATCTAATAGATAAGCAAGCGACAGACATTAATCATTAATTTGTTTATAGAAAACTTTTGCATTTCGTAATATATTTAAACATTACAAATCAATTTCCAATGACAATTTACACAATAAATATATCTATAAATTTGAATCTATTGGACAAATAATTGATGTAGTTTTCACATAAACAACAATAAAATTAGAATTTATTTTGGAAAACTTCTTCAGCTGATGAATAAAGTGGTGCATTTAAGCTTAAAGCAATGTCCATTTATACTTTGTTAGTTTAATGACATTCAAATAAACTTTAAAATGTAATGGAGATGTTTGTGGTTAAACAAGAAATACTTCTTCTATAAAACCACAACTTTTGAAATTTCTTTACAGTTTTACTATAATGAAATACTTGAAATAATTTTGTGTTGGTCAACAAACTCATATCAAGAATATGAATAGATGTGAATATATGAATAGAGAAGTAGAGAAGTGGAGAAGTAGAGAAGAAGAGTTAATACATATACGCGTATTTTGAAATTTATGTTTTCTCAGCCTACTACTAAATGGAATTTAATTTTCTATTTAAACTTTAAAAACCAATGGAATTTGCTAAGAGAATACCAAATGACAAAATACATATTAATGAACTCATGTCGGTTTATGTTGGTATGTTTTTTAATAATATTAAATTTACATATCTTGGCCCTGAGGAAGCCACAATCTCTCTTGGATATTGAAGCCTAACATTTCCTCCTTTTTGTATTTAACTAATTGAAAAATGTAAAAGCAAAACACGTTCTTTGAATTATACATATACTTACATATTTGTGTTTGGAGGAGCTTATCCACATTTTTTATCAGTCAAATAAATGAGAATTTGGTTGTTTGTTTCATGATGATGAACGCATCCTTGTTTGGGAAAACAAACAGAAAGATATAAACGAACGAACGAGCGCAAACAAATCAATTTGACGCCATCAACTAAGTACGGAGGAGGAGGAGGAGGAGGAGAAGGATATGATATTGTAGATGGAATGAAATCTGTTTTGAACTTTCATTTGTCTTCTATTTGGCCCGAGGAATTTGAATGCAAAGCACATCATAAACAATAGTGAACAAACTTTTTAGGGAAAGCGAAAAACAAAAATCCAACCTGATCTAGAGGGGGAGGAGGGATAAAATCAGACTTTAAGCCTGATGACCAAACTGGACCCAACTCAACTAAGCCATCATTTACTCATCTATCCATCCATCCATCTATCCATCCACTCACTATCTACTATCCAACTACAAACCAACGAACTTTGGTGTGTCGAAAACCCACATCCGTTTGAAATTCCATTGATGGCAAAAGCATAATCAAATGAAGCATAGAAATGTTGTTATTGCATGTCATTGGATTGTTGCTGCTTCCATAGCCGTTAGTTAACGAATGTTCGCAAGCATTTTAAAATCCCTGAGCATACTTCAAATTTTACAAAATATTCTACTACTACTACATATAATATTATTTTACTATGTTGGCATACTATTTTCTACTTATCTAGGTCGCATGCATTCAAATATATAGTATTACCACTTGAATCATGTCATCCCGTACTTTTGTCATGCAAAGTTAATTTTGGAAAATAACGAACGAATTAATTGAACTCACCGAAGCTTATATACCTTTCACTTTCACTATTTCTATCTATAATATTCCATTAATAAGAAATCCGATATCTTTGTTCCCAAATTTATATTTGTAGCTTAAAAACAGATAAAGAATAAATAGGATTCAATTGATTCTATTTGTCTTGCTGTTCTATTTTATATATTAAATACTATATGAGGTCTCCAGCGGACGATTCTTTGCCTTCCAAACATCAAGCAAGAATGAAAATATCTGTTCAAACTAGTGTGAAAAGTACACAAATGAGTGAAAATCAATGTGACGATTCGATTGAAATACATTTTAAATCTTTAATTTCCCCTTGTTTCTTCATCTCCTTTCTACAAAACTATTTGACGGATAGACAGTGCTTCATCGTTGCTTTAGGATCAACTGGGAAATCATCATGTGTAATGTCAACATACTTCTCTTTTGCCATCAATGTATTGCAAAATATTTGCAAGACTCTTCCTTCTTTATTTTACGCTTAAATCCAATTTTTATTTTATTTTATGCTTTACTTCTGCTGCTGTTGCTGGTGGTGGTAATTTTTTTGTTTTGCTAAAAAGGAAAAAAAAGCAAAATCCCCACCCAAACATAAAATGAATTTGATGGCGTCCATTGAATCTGTGATGACTGCTGAGCAAAACTAAGCGAAGTGCACTGAGTAGTAAAGCAGGAGCAAGCAACACGCATGAAAAAATTCAATGGTTTTCCACATTCGCACATTCAATGTTTCTCCATTGGGATTTTGTGCTTCAATTCGATTGAAATATCCCAAAATATGTGAATACATACTACTATATACTGACATAGGATAAGACAGACAGACACACACACACATACACACACACTCACTCACATATGAATTAGTATATTTGTACAGACATACCAAACACAAATAGGAATTTGTATGAAACATACAATACTCTCATACTATTTTTATGTTTTTGTATAGGAAACCAGTAAAAAAAAAAAAGACTAACTTTGGCTATGCCGAAGTTGTAATACTCTTCACGCCTAGTGGTCTTGTTGAAATTTATATGGTTGGTGGATATGTGTGAGACACTAATAGCGTCCAAACAATTTTTTTCTAATAAGAACTTTAATTTGGATCCAGGAAAACGTTTTTTTTTTTTTTTAATAAGAACTTTAATTTGGATCCAGGTTTGTATGAGGGGTACCCCCCAACTAGTGGTCCGATTCGACTGTTTCCGACAAATGTTCTGCGTATGGTGAAAAAAGAAAACTTAGCTTTCTAGCTCTGAAACTGAGGGACTAGTTTGCATTCATAGGACATGACTAAATCAACTCGTCTCGTCGCGCTGATCAAGAATATACATTTATACTTCATGGGGTCTCCGATGTCTCCTTCTATATGTTACAAACTTCATTACAAATTTATAATACTATTTACAGCGTGTAAAGTATAAAAAAGACAATGCATGACAGCATTTTCATTAGATTCACTAGGAATGGAAAAAAAAATATATATATAAATAAAATAATCAGATTCCTCTGTTGAAAACAATGTTCAATTCAATTTTATCCTTTTCATTCAGGTTTTTCCCTTTTAATAATTAAAATATTGACAGTCATAGAGGGAAGTCTGGTCCACTCACCAATGTGTGTTGTGCAGATTAACAAACGATATTATCATATTTACTATAAGTTTTCACATCGCATTCTGTATAATATTGTCTACTGATGGAGGGAGATTTTCACAATTTTTTGATGTTGTTAATCTGTTCTGCTATGCTTATGTAGATTGATTGATTCAACGTTTAAAAGTTTTTAACTAAGAAGTGATACTAGTAGTGGATTCTATTAGTGGAAACAGACACGTAATGGATTCTTCAAAGGACGTCAGTCGCAATTAGGCTCTGAAAACTTCATATAAGTGAAGTAGAAATAAAAAGAACTTCTACATTAAATAACAAGGAATATTTGTTTTATGAACGCTTTCTAAAGCCTTTGTTGATTTGGATTTCATTTGAAAAGTTTCTCTTCTTTCCAGATTGTGATATTCTATATTAAATTCTAATTACAATTATTAAGTTTTTGCAACTAAGAAGTAGAGGAATGACAAATTTATATGCTTTAATATGTAGTGTGATACTACAAATAGTCTAAGCTAACCTATCATCTATTATTCCTAGGTTCAAAGATCATACATCAATAATTTTTTTTTTTAATTAAATTTATTCAACGGTGCGTATACGTAATTCAGAATTGTTATTAATAACTCCAACGTAATGTAAAAAAAGAAAGAAAAAAAAAATTAAAATAAGGAAACAATTACATTAACAATTCCCATTCAAATTCAGTTTTGTGCATATAAAATTCTATTTACAAAAGGAAAATAATAAAAAACAGAAAATGAATAAAAATATGCAAATAAACTATTGAAAATAGAACTAAAACAAATGCTCTAGAATAGTAAATAAGAACAAGTACAAAAAAAGGCAATCATTGAATACTTGCATCAAAATAGCAACATTGAATACAAATAAAAACACCAAAATGCATAAACAACAAACAACAAACAAAGCGAAAAGAATATAAATAGAAAAAGAGAAAGAAATCAAAAGAAATATGACATAATTTGGTTTCACCTAACTTAAGATACACTTCACATTTATTTTATTTATACAATATTTGATATTGTTGCGACGACAACATTAATTACAGCAATCGGATGCTGATTGTCTATGATGTGTGCTTTTGGAATGTTTGGATAAAGGGAAGTACATATAAGAAGAGTAGGAAATATTAATGATGATAGAAAAAGAAAATAAAACAAAAAAATATTTGACGATTATTCGGGAAAGGATTTTTGACCACATAAAGAAATCCATAGAAACCAAAAAGATGACTGGCAATCGATACTTGTCAAGTGGAATTTCTTACAAAATAAAATATAATTATTTGCCTCTAAAATATATAAAATTCGTAACAATATTATAAATACATTTATAAAGAATTGGTTCTCTGCTTCTTAATATTTTATAATTTCATGCACGACAAACTCAAACGATTTTAAATCAATTCTATATATTTCAAAGCTGAATATCTTAACTGTTTATAGGCAAATCTGGAAGAGCCAAAGGCAAGTGATAATGCTGGTCATACTATTGTATTATAATACTGAGTGTGTCTTTATTGATGCAAAGTTCTATGCATTACAAGCATCTGACGAAAATAATAATGCATTTGACTTAAGTGTGAAGCGAATACAAAAAATGAAATATGCATAAAATGCAGACATCAAAATAAGAAAAGTACAAGGCGAAAAAAATTTTAATACAATATTAAGTATTAACATCTCAAAAGATTCTTCTATTCTTATATAAAAGATTATAAAAAAAATAAAAAAAAAAATAATAATAATAAAATATATATTGAAGACAAGTTTGTCATGATTAAAATAATACAAATAATGTGTGTTGATTGCATTAACATACTCGTATGTAATAATCTGGAAGTCAATTTGTTTTCATAAAACTTTATTTATGTTGATTTTTATTTTGATTATTCCGTAGAGATGTTAATGCCTACACAAGCTTACACAAAGTTAGAAGAAAAAGTAAATAAAGGAAAATTTGCGCGCCATTAAATTTGTATGCCACTAAAGCGAAGTTTCCTCTTCCGCTCTGTGTGATTGTAGACAACAACAAAACAGAAACTACTATTTACATATAAACTATATGGTGGTATATAACGATATTTGACTCCCTGTAGTTACCAAAAGTAGAAAAATACACAACATCGTTGCCACTTAAATACAATACCCACTTTCCTTCTTTTCCACCAACCTTCTATTCTTTCCTGTATATTTTTCCTCTTTTTTTTTTTCTGTGTCATACATTCATTTTTCTCTTATATCCTTTTTGTATTTTTTTTTTTTTATTATTTCTATTTTTTTTTTTTTTTATGTTTTCCTTTTTTCTGTTTTGCGAATGTTCGTAAATCTAACATTGACTTGTAAATATTTTGTTGACATTTCACTATTTTTGCACTCAAAAAAAAAAAAAAAAAAAAAAAAAAATGTAGAGCATAAAGACAATCAAAGCTCAGGCAGGCAACACCCACATGATGTTTACCAAATCTCTGGGGGTAATCTGCACTGATATGGGGGGTAAATGATGTGTATCTCTTTGTGTGTGAATGGGTGTGTGTTTGTAATGCAATGAAAAATATTGGAATGCATTCTGAAAACTGAATTATGATCTCGAAAAAGAAAATAATCTCCCAAATAAACATCAACAAATTTGAATAAAAGGAAATATTCAAATTTTTATGATTGTTGGCTATGGAAAATTCGATTGAAGTAATCTTCTTGGCAAATACAATTGGTTTACATATTATGAAGTTTTGTTTAAAATATTTTATTTGTCATATTTTTAATATTTAGTTTAGGGATTATAAAATCAAATAAAAAAGAGACACTCGACTATTAAAAATATTAGTTGACTAATGCATAAAATTAGAACAATTTTAATCGTATAAATTCATGGGAGCGTGTTTTTTAGAGATTATATATATATATTTTTTTTTTTTTTTTTTTTTTTTGTATTTATCAGTTTGGAGGGATTACAAGCTTTAAAGAATGACACAGTCAACTTTATGTTAATACATACACGTATAGTACTATATATCTGCGTATGTATAAGACGAAAAATTTGAAAAATAGTAAAAGACTGAAGCAATTGAATTCCCGAAATTCATAGAACTTTTTAACAAGGATATTTTAGAGAACAATGAATTTATTAGTTTAAATATGCCTTAGTGATAAAGAGAAACCATTATTATGAAGTTAATCAACTTCCAAATCATAATGCAAGTGTCTTTAATAAGTTTACTCTACTATAATTATACAGTAGAATAGAATTCATATAAACAACAATCAACTATGAAAGTAAAGCTAATGTTCCGCAAGGAAGTGTTCTTGTTCTGTACACAAAATCTACTTGTATAGATGATACCGCAGTACTAAGTGATCTCGTTGTGCAACGCATCTGTGTTGGCAAGATATTTATTACACATCGAAGAGTGGTTAGCGAACAGGCGCATAAAAGTGAATAAACAAAAATGCAAATACATCACTTTCACGCTCAACAGAAGCACCTATCCATCGATAACTGTAAACAATATTGCGATCCCACAAGTAGATTATGTTGTGCAGCTTGGTGTGACGTTAGCACATAGAAGCCAAGCAAACTCAATTGAAACTAAAAGACAACAGCTTTCACTGGCTTATCAATTCACGTTCTCCCCTAAACATTGAATGTAAAGTCCTCCTATACAATAGCGTTATAAAGGCAATCTGGACTTACAGAGTTTTTTTTTCTTTTCACTAGACACAGTACATTTGTTGGAATCAGCCGAATCGGACCCCTCACACAAACCTGGATCCAAATAAAAGTTTTTATTAAAAACAACTTTTTTGGTTTTTGTATTATCGACTTGAAATTTGGACACTATAAGTGTCTGACCCATATCCACCAACCATGAAAATTTCAAAACCCTCGGACAACTAGGGGGCCACCTCCCATACAAACTCGCATCCAAATTCATGTTCTTGTTAGAAAAACTCTTTTGCACTATCGATTCGAATTTGGACACTAAGATAAGTGTATGACGCATATCCACCAAGCATGTAAATTTCAAGACCCTCAAACTACTAGAAGGAACGTGAAGAGTAGTACAACTTCGGCATTTCCAAAGTTAGTCTTCTTTTACTGTTTAAACTTATTGTTTGTCTCTAAGGAAAAATAAAGAGAAGATTCAATAAATACAGAAAAAGTTTAAAAAATGAAAAGACAAGGTCGCTTAAAGCGATAACTTCGCATTTAATCCTTCGCACTTCAGATGTATTTTTAAGATTGTAGTACCTATATTCTTTATTCATGAAAATGAAGAATAGAATCGAAGAGTTTAATGTGTCAAATTCTACTACTATTCTACAATTTGGAAAAATAAAGAATCTTTGATTACAGATTCATTCAATGTCATTGTTTTGAAGAAAAAAACATCACAATACTTCTTAGATGTTTAAGAAATTTCTGGCAGTAGTTTGTTAAGTTGGTTAGATGCAATAACTTGTCCAACAATGAAAATAATTTTGTATGCAATGACAGTTTTCTTGCTTTACAGTTTGTTATAACTGAATTTTACTGTAATTTTTATTTGAACAAAGTTAGTTTTTTTTTTACTTTCTCATCAAAGGTTTCTTTTTTTAACACAAAACTTATGTTAAATTTTTAAAGAAGAGAATTTTATACTTGTCAGTAATTAGAAGCCTCCGCTAATATCTCTGACTTTGTGAAAATTATATTGGTTTTATTTTGATTTTCTTAATTAAACTTAATTGTGTCAAACAAATCTGAATTAATAAAATTGTGACATCATGTGAAGAGAAAGAATATTGCACATATGATTTTTTCACATACATTAAACATTTAATTTAACCACACAATTACTACATTTTAAACAAACAAATAACGAAACGACAGTAAGGAGGAATTTACTAAAAATATATTTTAAAACAAGGCATAAGTCAACGCATATTAAGGTATTACAGAATTAATTAAATTTTGAGAAATTTAAGATGACAAGGGACAACTGTTGCCACAGCCACATAACCGCACAAGTACCACGGAATTGTGAAGTACTCACACACACACACACATACACATAGGCACAGACACACACACACTCATCGATTTCTATACTAAAATATATACTTATATTTAACCATTTTAAAGCCCGAACGAATTGTTGAGCTCTTGGAATGTTTTAAGCATCCTACATGCTACGCTTTACTTAATGCAGCCGCTGATTAAAGTGATGACGATGACGACGACGATGTCGATTATACTTTGGTTACATAAACAGTTCACTGACCTTTTCATCATTGGATGAAAGGATGAAAGGGTGCATGTTTATGGCTGATGGCTGTAATGGTTACAACATGGGGTACATGCTTCCATTTGTGTCAGTTAACGAAATGAGCAAGGAATACAAATCCAAAACATCAATAGAGGAAGGATGGCAGTCAACAGAATCACAGAAGTGCACAGCAAGCGAACACAGTTCTGAAGGATTCTAATTAGAGCGCGTCCACGTTTTTGGTATAAGGCAAGCATCAAGGGAGCAAACAAGCAGACAATCAGTTAGACATGCAACCAGGCAAACACAGGAAGATACATAAATTTATGAAGAGCAATACAAAGAGAAGGAAAGTGAAAGAGACGTTTGGTACATGAAGATTGTTTCAACATAGTAGAAGGTTTTGTGGCACTTGTCAAGCTACAAAATGTTGCTGTCACTGCTGCCATGTCGCGTGCACCTCATGATGAGGAAAATAACGTCAACGTTGATTCAACCATTCACTCATCCATCTATTCGTTAGGCTCCACTTTATCGTCGTCTTCATCATCGTCACCATAGTGGTTCGTTTGTGTTGAATCATTTTTCTGTCACTCAACTCAATTCAACTTCGCGTTGTTTTCCGCATATTTTTTTCACGCACCATCAAATCTTCACTCTTGGCGGCATACCACACTCACCTGCACCACTTCCATAATGCGTGAAAATTAAAGCGGGACGTCAAAGTTATGTTCTATGCACCAACCATCACCACCACCATCATCATCCATCCATCCATCCAATCACCAAGTTACCATTAGTCAGCTGAATACTAGTTTCCAACTGTAGCGAGACAATGTCGAGACAAAACTGTAAAAAAAAATGTCTGTCGTGCTTCATTGTTTTCCATTCCTTAAACGCACAGGTTTTGCCTCCAACATGGCGTATGATGTATGAGATTCTTTTGATAATCGTCAACAATAACAACAAAAACAGTTGTAGTTGCAACAATAGATTTAAAAACAACAACATTATTTAAATGTAATGTTCACGTAATATTCACCATTATGTGTTTATGTTTATAATCTTCTCCTATTGTTTCTCTTATCAATCCATGTGACTCTATTGTTTTTGTTATGTTCGCATTTACAACAATATTTCGTTTAAATTCCTACATACATCTTTGGAATTTGAAAGATGAATGTATTTTTGTACTCTTAAATGGTTATGTAACCATCACGTTCATCCTCATCACGTGGCGTCACTTACATAGTCACGTGTTTAAGTTCATTAAACAAAATGAGCAGTTGACTTATGTATATCGTTTGGTACCTTGAGATAATTAAATTAAATTTTTATTTTAGTAAATTTAAAATTATTTGAATGAAGTGTTAAGTTTTATCTCTCCTGATAAAGATGGAACTGTGAGTGCTGAGACAACCAAACAACAAGCGGAAAATTTGCATAACTTACATTATAAGTATGATATCAATTTAACTTTTGAAGCTGGAAACGAGGGAAATGAGTAAAAAAAAATACTAACTTTGGCTATGTCAAAGTTATAATACTCTTCAAGCCCCTCTTAGTAGTCCGACGGTCTTGAAATGTACATGGTTGGAGCATGTGGGTCAGATACTTATAGTGTCCAAATTCGAATCGATAGAACAAAAAAGTTTTTCTGTCAAGAACATGAATTTGAATCTGGGTTTGTATGGGAGGTACCCTCCGTAGTGGTCCGATTCGGCTGATTCCGACAAATGTACTGCGTATGGTAAAAAGAAAGCTCCGGGCAGCTCTCTAACTGAGGGACTAGTTTGCATACATAAAAACAGATAGACGGCTAGATCAACTAGTCTCGTCGCACTGATCAAAAATATATATACTTTATGGGGTGTCCGATGTCTCCTTCTGTTACAAAAGTGTATGAAACACTTATAATACTATTCATTGCGTGAAATGTATAATAATACGTTCTTACGCAAAATACATAATATAATAACGCCCTCCTCCACCCCAAATTTCAACCGCTACTCTTTGTACAAAGAAACGATGGATAAGGATATCGTCTCAGCTTCAGCAGATTGACCTCCACGAAGGACAACCACCTTGACGCGGTGTGGAGGCTTGCACTGCAATGACTCAACTAACTATGCTGACGGAGAACTTTCGTTCTCCGATAGGGCTTCCCATGTCAGAAAGATAGCTTGAGGAGTGGTAACTAAGAGTTGTCCGCCACCCCCTTATCCCCGGGGAGTTCTTCCGCTTGCGCCGATTTCTAGCACGATCCCTTTTCTGTCCACGGACTACGCCTACCTTACTGTTTCTGACTTTGATTGCCCCTATGCTGGTAGGCTGTGGCCTCCAGACCTATTAGCACCGGGGTGAATCCTTGTGCGAACGGCTCTGGTCTAAAGCCACAACCTGTCTCCGTTCCGTTAAAACCGTGGCGGGTCTTAGAGTACGTTCTCGATTCCGTCGCCATTAAGTTGGTGGTGTAGGTCTGGTTGAGTATCAATCCCAGTTAGCATTGGTCTGGCTCTGAGTATACGACCCCATAAAGGCGTATGCCAACCCTAGCATGGCCTCCCTGCTTTTGCATAGATAACCATGGGACCTTTTTCAGTGACTACACTTTCGGGTCGGGATAGCGGCTTTGAGTTGGAACCCAACAGAATGGACACAACCAATCTATCCCAAAAAAATGAGAAGGCCTACCCGAAAGGGGAACCTGCTCGTCTGGTACGGCAAATGTCGACCAGTGGCGCTACGCCTAAATTGTTTGATGGATCAACCTCCATACCTCAGGTGCGCACGAGCACTGGCACGAATCCATGCTCGTCTTCGGTCACCTCACATACCTCTAAGGTCGGCGCAACACAAATAGTGGGCCCATCCTCATCTGCAGAGGTTGCAAAAGCTACGCTCTCCTCTACCCGTTCTAAAGACATTGCCCAAAACGAATCTAAAGACTCGGGCTCAAGACATCCGGCTGTCTCTGGTGTGCGTCCGCACATTAGCGCGTCCACTCGGGCCTATAGAACTAGAAGATCTGCCCATAAAATCCTAAGCAGACTACAAAGCTTTCCGAGCATGATAGGGCAGCACTCGCATGGGCCCAACAAAACGTTGAGGCACGCCCAACCCCCTCACTTGCTATTCAGAAACGACAAAGGTCGACTGAACACCCTACACAATCGGTACCACCGGATTTCAACGAGGTGACCAAGGACAGCCTCATCTGGGCAGTGATTGACGGTAGTAATGCAGCTGGCACTATCTCCCCATCAAACTAGGGACTGCTTGAAGATGCACTCCTGAAAGTCTACAAAGAGATTATGGTCTCCAATCCTGGCCCCTCACCAAAATGTCGGGATGCCGGCTAGTACCAAGGGCATGTAAAGCTAGTGGCCTGCTTAGATCAACGCTCAGCGGATCTTTATAGGCAAGCCATTGGCAAGCTAGGAGAGCTATGGCCAGGAGCCAAACTCTCAGTGGTCACCAAAGTCCAAATCGCCAACCGCCCACGCTTTACAACCTGGATTCCTTCTGAGCCTTCCTCGCCAGAGGATATCCTCGAGATATTGAGGATGAGTAATAGCGACCTGCCTACTCAGGATTGGATGGTTACCAAGGTTGGTGAGCCTAAGGGTCGTTTCCGTGAAGCGCTCATCGTGATCAACGAAGAGTCGCTCGCACCAATCACCACATCCAAAGGGGAAATCAACTACGGTTTCGGGATGATCACCCTCAAAGTGTACAAAAGCGACGAGCTGCGTACCAAACCAAAGGTCCAAATGGTCGTGCCTCAAGCTAATGCTGCGGCCGACTTGGTACCTCCGAACAAGTCGGGCAATACAGAATCTGACGACTCAGTTAGTGTTATATCCACCTCTGAGCTCGTTAATGATATCTTTGGCCAAAAGAACTTAAGTGTGTCGGAGTCTCCTCTCTCCGAAGAGGAAGACCCCATCACCCTTGTTTCTATCCCCAAACATGGTGAAGGTAACTCGGATTAACCTTCACCACTCCACAACTGCCTCGGCAGCACTGCTCCTGCGTCTCTCCCAAGGAAACGAGGAGCTCTTCTTAGTCCAGGAACCCTGGGTCATTAAAGACAGGGTATGCGGACTCAACCACCAGGACTATAGCTTGATCTACTGCGAAGGCTCAGGTAAACATAGGGCTTGCGTTATTGTCAAAAAGTCAATTAATGCTCTTGTACTCCACAGGTACCTGGATAAAGACAACGTTGCCGTTATTACTGAAGTAGACGGCACTCCAACCTGGATTGCATCATGCTACATGGCACATGATCACGGACCAGCCCCTCCTCCCTATCGTCATCGGTTGGGATGCCAACGCTCATCATGAAGTGTGGGGCAGCACGGACACTAATGAACGAGGTAAGTCCCTTCTAGACTTAATTTTAGCCCACGATCTTTTTATTGCAAATCGGGGTAATGAACCTACCTTCATGACTTCCAACAGAAGAGAGGTACTCGACGTCACGCTTGTCAGTGACCACTCACCCTTACTCTTAAGGGACTGGAGGGTCCCTCAAGGATCACAGATATCTCACTTTCAACATGGGTTCCATATTAATATCTATACAGATAGCCAAGCTGAAATAAAGTCCCTCTCGGGTGTATATACTACATCCAAGCTGGTCGCGGACTGTCGCTCTTCCCTAGACACTGTAGCCTGTCGCGCACCCATACAACTATGTTGGGTGCCCGGACATAGAGACATTATGGGCAACTGTGAAGCTGACGCATTAGCAAAAGAAGGGATGTCCCGTGAGGATGTTACGTCTCCTGCTGGAATTCCGTTAGCAACAGTGAAACACATTGTTAGGAATTTCTACCAAGTTAAAGCTAATGCTCTCTGGGTAGAAGAAGACACTTGCAGCATAGCTAGGTAAACCTGGTCTTACATGAACCGGAAACGAACCGGCCAGCTGCTCAATCTCGGCAAACCCTCAATTAGCAAGACCATAAACGTACTAACGGGTCATTGTATCATAGGAAAACATGCTGGAAGGCTTGGTCTTCCGCATAACGATATATGCCATAGCTGCGGCTCAGAAGAAGAGGAGGAGACGGTGCTTCACCTGATGTGCCAGTCTCCATCCTTCGTTAGAAGAAGACGGAACCACTTAGGCTCTATGTTCCTCTCCAGCTTAACCGAACCATCACTCCTACCAATTAAGGACATAGCTACGTTCATTTCGGAATCCAAATGGTACTCCGCACCGGATTAAGGGGTATCGTGTCAACACTTTGCTGGTATCACAGTGGGCAATAATCTTGTCTTTGTGCCTAAGTGAGCCTGTCGTCTGAGGGCTGCCACGTTAATCTAACCTAACAATGTATAAAATGTGGCGACAGTTATAAATCTACTGAATGAAGCAAGGCGAAGGATGTACCTACAAAATGCGTTCAGAGAATGTACAGAAATATTATTACATCAACAATTATTTTGTTCTAAAGATTCCTATTAATTGGAGATCCAGTGAATGTCGGAAGGTACGGGGTTCTTTCCAAACCTTCTCAGAAAATTATTTACAGTTTATTTACTTACAACTTTTACAATAAATCCAATTAATTTAACACTAAAACTATTTAAAAAAAAAAAAACAAATTATCTTATAATTCTTCATCGTTTAATAAAGTTTACTGAATTTAAATTAACTGAAGTATTTTCTTCTTATTTAAAGAAGTTTCTTTAAAATTTAAGCTTCAAACGTTCATCTCACTTTCACAATTCGAAAAATTCATGCCAAAGAAAACAATTTGAAACAATTCATTGTTTGTCCGCAACAAATTCTGTGCAACATATTAATGCCAAAGGCAGTGATTATAAGAATATGTAAGTATGTATCTAGTACTCAGTAAATACTCATTGCTATCCAATACAAACTAAGCTGTGCGATGAGATTTAGTAAGAGAGTGGAGTGGGGTAAAATTAAGGCAGAAATCGGTTTAGAAAATAAAGAAAAAGCCCTTAAGCTTACAAAGTCATGTTGGTTGCTGCATTTTAATTTACTACACAAAAGTTGTACTACACAAATTCAAAGAAATACATATTTGTTTAGAACAATAGAGTAAAGAAAAGAATCACCATCAGAAGGATTTATGTAATGCCAGCTTCTGAGAATGTGATGGAACAAGAACTAAATGAAGTGCCAAACAAGTAAGTTATGACCATGAAAAATAACCGTTGAAAAAGAGTTTACACCAAATGATAAAAAAGTCGAAATAGATACAGAACTGGGCTGATTGACTGACAACACTCTGCTGAATCATAAGTTTTCAAACATAAAATGCAGCAGATGCTCCTACCGTTGACAATGATGACGACATGCAATCAACGCTATTTGGTGGACCTCAGCAAGGACTCTGCAGTACTACTTCGTACTATACATACATATATTTTAGCTTGCACTGTACTGTACTGTGATGGCTGAGATGAGTTTAGTTGAGTACAGATGAGTAAACAAAAACCGATGATGATGACGATGATGATCTTTTACAAGAGAAGCAAAACCAACAGGACCAACAAAAATACATTTGGTCTATGCGAAGTTTAAGTAACTGGAGCAGAAGTAGTAGTGGAATGGATCAGGTGCAATGTTGTGTTGCTCTCTGCACTGCTCTGTGTGTTTGTGTCAACTAGATGTCAACAACACAGTATGACAACAATAAGAAAATACCAACAGAAACAACAAGGAAAATGTCCATAAAAAGCAACAGCTAGAAAGGATACAACAAGAGAAGAACCAAACAAACAAACAAAATAAAAGAAAATGAAAAAACTCAACATCAATGGGATTTTTGCTTCGCAATTGACAACCGAGCTGAATAGAGCAGAGTAAACAAAAATAGGAAGCCAACTATGATGATAGCGACTGCATCAATAGACCAACAAATAGAATCGAAAAAGAAAAAAAGGACCAAAAAAAAAAAGAGAAAACAGTTACAAACTGAATTGAACCAAAGGAGAGAAGCCATTCCATGGCTCACACCAACAAATATACATATACTAGTATGAAAAGAGAAACCCAGTCAAACCACAAGACCAGCATCAAATAATGGCACGCTGATAATGGAGGCAAAGGAGTAAAGGACAATAAAGACATAGTTTGCATTGTCTCGCTGGCTATGTGGGCGATAGTGGCAAAAATGGACCAAAGGACCAAAATAAAACGCGCATAGCTGCGGTTAAGTGCAATAAAAATGAAGATAAAGACGACAGGCGGCAGCTACATTAACTGTACTGAACTGAATAAAGTCAAAAGGAGTCAAGGAGTCAAGAATATAAATTGCAAGCTCACCATGCAAAATCCTTATCGAAATATATTAATTTTATATAGAAAAAAATTATCATAAATAAAGAAAAATTGTGAAATAAGAGCCCCTGGATTTCATGATTTGAAAGTAAATGGAAAAACAGTTGAAGATGATGAAAGAAAAATACAATATAAAAGAAATTAATTTCCAAGCATAGAAATATTGTACTACAATAAAGAAAACCATTCTTAAGTCTTGGTTATTATGCATTTGACTTCTAGAAAATTCATAATGCTGGCTTTGTTTTGCTAAATGAATGAATGAAGAACAAGTACTTGGGTGATGTTGAGTGGGTGGTAGTACCATGACATGAAAGAAAATTTAGCGCCCTTAGCACACAATAAGCAAGATGCAGTGCGACACCGAGTTGCCTTAGGATAAACTTCCACTTTAATGATTTTCTTTTTAATTTATTTTATAATAATATTTCGCTTTTATAAGTTTATTTTTTTTTTTTCTATCCTAAGAATAATTTTCACTCTATAGCGAATTTTCTTGTTTAGCTTATCTGAGTTCTTCCAGTCATGGTGTTAAGGCGTCTTCTTTATCGAGCATTTCATTATACTTACTAGTGGCGGCTTCTGTCTACTTGCATAAATTTAATTAAAATAAAAAACTAAGCAAGTGCGAAGATTCTTAATGTAATGGATTTAAGTTAAAGTGAGAAATTATCAGTAAGACTCCTTAAAATGTTCCATCTATCTACAAATATACCCTCTCCAACTTGTTAGAAAGTTTGTAAAAACTAGAAATTTGTTAGAATTTCTGATTTGCCACGTAGAAAACTGGAATTTAATCTTTCCATTAATAAGCATATAAAATCCTTAAAATTGCTTGATAATTCTTTATGATTAGTTGACAAATACCTACACTTGTATCTTAGATACAGTAGAAAGATAAAATAGTTATTTTGATAGTTCAAATTACTTTAAGTAATGAAAAGTGCACTTAAATTGATTTGCATTAATTTTGTTTTTCAATTACATTAATAATCTAATTCATAAAATGTAGTATACTTTTCGTACCTTTTATTAAATGAATCTACCTTTCTTTCACTTTCAGCTTATCACTAAAAAGGTCAAATTGGCAGCGCCTGGCTTTCACATGTCAACTAGCAAATTTAAAATCATATGCTCATCGCTGAAAATAAGTATAACTTGCAGCTTTTTAATTTAAAAAAAAGTCGTAAAGTCTTTTAATATGGAGCTCTCGATCGACAAGTCAAAATCACTTGTCACAGCAAAAGAACCGAGAACATGCAAGCTGGCGGCAATAGAAACCTAAAAAAGAAAGCTAAACTTCAAGCCAACAAATTAGCAATAATAACAGGGTACCCACAAGACACAGTCTAGTGTAATAAATACTTGAACATAGACAGCAAAATGAGAATATACAAAACCTGCATAAGACTCATCCTAACAAATGTATCTGAGACCAGCGCAGACACCGCCGCGAAAACGCAACAACCCAACACCATCGTTAAGATAAGCACACTGCCGACTATTCACATTTTGACAGACGATCCAATGAAGAAATTAGAAAATACAACCCAAGACGACCAGGAAGAACACCCAAGAATGCTGGACTTCGAGATCGACTGACAACACTCCCAAGAGATGAGGCACTTTCCTTACACAAATAGTTTCAATATTCCAATTAATACATTTTATATAAAGCAAAACTATTACTATAAGTTTGGATCTAATAAATAAAAAAAAGAAAGAAGTTTTTGTAAAAAATTACAAAGTTTCTTTGAACTGAAATGGAGTGAAAATAAATTTCCAACAAACTTTAACAAATAATGTTATTTCACATTGATGACGATGACCTTTTCCGAAACCATTTCTGAATATTTTCTCTGTCCTATTCAATAATCTATTTACGAAATTCCTCATGGCCCCATTGAACTTGGCAAGCAATTAAGATATTCCAAGCATCATCGTAACCACACGAAAAATGCCCTTAAATCAAAATCTCGTTCACTCCTACTTACGCCTTTGTTCATATCCTTTCCTCTCAATTATACTGAAGCCACTACTACTAATTCTGTAGTAAATGATGCTTGAACAATTTATTTAGAAAAAAAAAGCCATCAACGATCAACAAATGACCGGGAAAAAGTTCAATAAAACCAAAAAAAAAACAATAAATTTAAATATTCATGGTAGTAAATGCAAACCAAACCGAACCATTAAGGGGAAACTTTTTTAACTGTATACAAATATTGTATCCTCCCCGATTGCCAAAGAAAAAAGGGAAATTCTAGTATAAAGGAAAGTGCAAAAAGTACCATAAAATCAAAAGGAAAAAGTCAAACACTAAACAAAAACAAGGACGTAGGGAGCCAGCAGTAAACCACTTGAAAGTGCAACCAATTGGTTTCGTAGGTGGGTGGTTTAGTTAAAAGTTAAGATGGGTGGAAATTTTGGGTTACTTAGTATATGCAAATTGTCAGGGCAAACTACTAAAGAAATGAATGAATAAGTGGGGGAAATCAACAAATTAGTTTTACCGAAAACTTCATTACTTTCTCAAAAATCTTTTTTTCCATTGCAATAAATCTTGTTTGTTTTTATATCAATATATAAAATGCTAGCGCACCGTTTCTACACGGGAATGATAAAAATATTGATGTATATTTTGCTAATGGAACACATTTTAACAAGAGATGTTTGATAAAGGCTACTTGATTTATTTGAAAATATGAAAATAGGTTTTATATGCAAAATTTGATCCACCAATTCCGGTAGTCCGATCCACACTAAACTTCACACTCTCTAGACTATGCTAGTTTCCCTGAAAATTTCATCAAAATGAGTCCAGCGAATGCGGAGTCCATAAGGAACAGACATATAGTACATACATCCAATTTTATACATACATATAGATGATTACGCGACAGATCAGTCAATCATATTCGTATTAAAACGATATGTTTCAAAAACTGTATCCTCTTTAAATGTTTTAAGTTTAAAAATCTGATGTGTACATTTGACACTTATAAATTCCAGTAGTCCGATTACTGGAGAGAAACATATGATATGCCTTCTTGAACTCTATTGACAAATGCTTAATGTTCCAACACAAGAAAGTTGAAATATTAGTTCATTAACTAAGGGACGAGTAGTTTGCATACATATTGTATAAAAACTAAAGGACCCTTCTAGATGTATTATCTTTGCAATGGGTAACTGTCTATCAGTCTATCCATCAAACCTAATATGCATTTAAATTTTTGTGAGCATAATGATAAATAGAGTAATATTCTTTATAACTTTTTATGCGCATTTTTCCCACTTCATTCTATTTTTAGATATAATTTTTACTATCATTATATTTGCTTCTCTTTAGTCTTGTTTCTGATGTTTTTTATTATTATCGTAAGTAAAATAAATTGCAATTTTCATGCATAAAAGTCAATCATAATAATTCAATGGTAACAGAATGTCCTCGTCGTCCTCACCTTTTTCAGTCAGTCTTACTCTTACTACTACACCACTGGCTTAGTTAAGACATAAATAAGTCTTTTGTTTAAGGTATAATCAATATAGCAAAATTCAGGACATTATTTGGGCGTCTATTGGGTGTTTGGCTTGTTTTCACTTTAAAAGAAAGGTTGTCAACACATTACTGGGTTCTTCGGTGAATTATTTGCTACTCTAACGTTGAATGGAATAATAAATCTAAGTTCTTCCATTTTTTTTTTCATACATCACTTGTATGTTTTTATATTCGCGTACGGCACATGCGACATACGCCAATGGAATGAAATGAATGAGGATATGGAAGAAATTGAGTTGTCACTTGCTAAAGGATAAGCAGAACACAGTTGCACATCTCTTGTCTTTACTAAGCTTAGCTTATTTTCATATATTTATGTATGTAAATGAATGCGCATTGAGCGAAAGAAAAAAAAGAAGGATAATGCTGTAAGCAGCTAAAATATTGGCAAAACATAAATCTTTCCATTGACTGACTAAAGACAATTTCGTTGAACCCAAGATGACGCAGTTTACCAAGGATATTACACCATAAAATATCGTTATGTGTTACCAACATCCTAAGGCAAAAAAATACTATATTGTATTTTTCTATTCTGGTTGACTTTAAAAATAAGATATAAACGGCGACAATCAGCCAGACAAAGTTTCTTCCCCTCCCACTGGTTCAATGTCTTTGTAATACTCCGACTTAGTTGAATGCAAATATTGTATAACATAATCCTAAATCCTGTTTGTTGTTGCCTCAGTGATAGTGTTATCCTGTTGCTTCAAGTATGCATGCATGCGTAACTTGATTTGAATTTTAAAAATTCACTTATCTAATACACTACGCTGCACAGGCAAATAATGATAGACATTGAATGGGCACCACCGCAGAGCATTCTCTGGATCGTTGCACTCTTATTGACATTTTATGCTTAAGGACATGCTCACTTAATATTCTTAAAGGAGCTGCCAGTGCCAGTTGAAAAACATAAAATGCTGAAACTATGCGCTAAGTTGTCCACCACCACCAGCAACATTATTTCATAGCCATGTTCTGTTAAATGCAAATCTTGTGCAACAACAACATGGTTTGCATACTTAAAGGCGTCGTCTGCCTTCTCAAATCCTTTCCTTGCCTTTTTCCAATCAGAACCATTACCCATTTAATATGCTCCTTTGAACATGTGGAACTAGTGTATTATTTTTGTAGTAGGTGTATGATAAGGAAGAGTGAATTCAAGAAAAATAAAAAAAGATATAAAGAATTATATTTTTTCCTTAACTTAAAATGGCAAATTGTGTTTACAGTTTTATAAAGAAAAAGTTTCCGTTCCATTGTCCTTTGCTTTTCAGGGAAAATCTCTTTATCTTCTTTCTCATGTCATGGTGTTTTTCTTTCCTTTCCTTTCCTTTTCTCATCTGATTCTAACATTTTCTTTCTACTCCTTTTATTTGCCACAGTTCCGTGCCCTGCATATTTTATGGGCTTAAGTGCTTTACCCCAGATGATTTCTTTCCTTCCCTTCATCATTCATTGTATTATGTTTTGTTGGTACCCTTAACCGATTCCTTGATTCCTACATAAATACATACATACTCACTCACCTGTTAGTTGATCTGATCTGATGTGTTGTGCTTTGTGTATCTTGTGTGTATGATTGTTTGTATCTGGAGGATTTTTGTTTTTCTTGTTCATCGCTCATTCGGTAATACGTGTACACTCATATTCACATTCATATGCTAAGGATATATGAATGAACGAACGAACGAACGACCGAGTACATTATCTGATTAGAATTTGTTGCCGCATTGAAGAACTGTTATTGTTCCTTTGAGTTTTAGAAAAACATTAACACTTTTTCGTATTTACCTGCAAATGGATAAAATGATTTGCAATTGTGGTTAGTTGGTCTTAATATGTGTGTGTGTGTGTGTGTGTGTGTGTGGGTGTGTGTGGGTGTGTGTGTGTGTGTGTGAATGTGTGTGTTGTTTGTGCTTGTCTTATACAAAGATAATCGTTGATAAAGGAATTGAATATAAATAAAATTTCTTCTTTGCCTTAAGCAATGAATATTTTCTTTGAGATTTAAAAAACAAAAAAAAAAAAATAAAGAGAAATCCTTTTATGATCAAACCAAAACCAAATTAAGTTTTTTCATATCAGAAAACTATTTTTTTGTTATTCATTAATTCAGTGATGCTTAGCGAATCTAAGAACAACTGATTTGGAAGAGAGAAATCATTGAAGACCATCAAACAAAAAGGAAGGAAAATACCACATTGATTGTAATGTTGGATGAAAAATCATATCGGAAGACCGATATTATTAATGCATTGGTTCTTTGGTTCGTACAATGGAAGTCTACATATTTTGGAAAACAGAGAAAAAAAAAAAACAAAAACCAGCAGTGGCCACTTCTATGCAATGTAACAATGTAGGGAGGAATCCCTTCGGACTTATAGTCACCGTCATGAATACGTGTGGTGTTCCCCTGTTCCTGTAGATAATACACCAACTCCGAAACTGCTTTCTGCATTACTTCGGAGTAGGTGCTCAAGGCATCCAACTTACAGAGGTTACCCACATAAGTAAAGACTCGCCTTCTTCCGTCGTGCCATCACTTCCTCGTCATCTCGTGCATTTGCTTGCCTGCACGGTATGCTGCTTGCAGCCGAAATAACTCGCGACTCGGGGAAGGCGGGATCGTCAGGCCCGAAACTCTTGCCGGGAGTCCCCCTGCCTTTACAGCTTTCACGCTTTTTTTACTTTTTATCCGCGTGATGGGCTATTAGCTGTTGGTAAGCACCAAGACTCAGGGAAGTCGGGGTCGTCAGGCCCGTGACTCTTTCTAGGAGCCCCCCTGCCCTTAGATGAGTAAATATAATCATGATAAATATAATAATAATGCTAACATCTAAAAACTAAAGTTTTCTTTTATCATAATAAATATTTATGGTAATAGTTTTTCATTGACACTTTCCCACTACTCATTCTACTAATTTTATGTTTTGACCCTTTGAGTTAAAGTAACAAGAATATTAAATATTTCTTTAAACAAAACTTGTTGCCTGTAATTTAAGTTTAACATTGTTTTGCCAATTTCAATACAAAAGTTTTGCTCTACAAAAGTAGGAGCGCATATCCGATTAGTATAGTAGTAACGCCACTAATATTCTTGTCTTGCCCACTTCAATTACATTTTAACGATGTCTTAGAGATTGTCTTAACTCACTCTGATTAAAAATGTATGGAATCTTTTATGGTATTTGTGGCTGTTAGATTGACTTAAGTTTGAGTTTTGTCTTTTTTTGTTATCTCATTAAATATTACATCATTTTGGAGATTTCGTTGCTCTGTTTATTTTACTCAAAACTCATAATTAAAACACGAGTCTCAAAACGAATAAAGTTAAAGGGTTTCATCGTCATCGTCATCAGAATCATCATCATTATCGTCGTAGGTCTCATTTTTTATCGTTGTCGTCATCACAAAGAGACTCATAGACTTAATATTTTAAATCTTTTATGTAGAAAAGGCACGTACATATAATTAAAGCAGCATTTAGAGGTCGTTAAATACCACAAATAAGGTTTATGTGCATAGTCTCTCTGTCTCTGCCTCTGCCTCTGTGCAAGGATTTAAAATTCGTTGCACAGCAGTAGCTAATAGAAGCATGGAAGAGTCAAAGCTCAGCTCAGCTTGGCTGGCTTCAGAGCACGTGTCCGAGTTAGACGAAGCATAACGTGTTGTGACTTACTTAAGCGTGAATGATAGAGGCACATACTCGTACGACATTATGCTTTTCCTATAAATGGAATGCGGAATGGGTAACAACTTGACACTGGTTGCTGTTTGTTGAAGGTTAGAGCAACAACAACAACAACAACAACAACAATAGCAAAAGGACATGTAAATACCATTAGCTATCTTCAATGTTATTACTGAGTGGTCTTGCTACTTGGTGCTTGATGCTATGTACTGTAACAGCTACTGATGGTGATGGTGATGCTGATGATGATGACGAAAATGTAAAGTAACCAAAGCAGTTGTTCCAATGTTAACGGGGCATGAAACGTAACTGAGGCACAGGAGTGTTTCCGTGAAATGGATGGAAATGGCACAAGCACATACTTAAATATGTTGTCAACGACGACTTGACATTGTTGTGAGAGTGAAAAATATGACTTTTTAGCATGTTGTAGATAATAATGGTTCCAACTAAGGTTTCTCTAAAGAGACTATGCACTTTCTTCATTTAAATTTAAATATTCTTAAAGGATTTTGAACTCGTGTATTCTTGGGATGGAAAATGAGACTTGGGCAATTTGCACAAAATACAATAATGAAACAAAATTATTATTATTATAATAAATTAAATATTAAAATGTTCCTGGTCATTTATTTGAGTTTCCTCATGAAACCCTTAAGGTTGATGAAGCGTAAAGATAACGAAAGAAAAAAAACTTGGAAAACAAATCTCCACCCTGTGAGAATTTTATTGTAAAAAAAATTCCAACCCAAAAGTATGCAACCACTATTTTATTTTATATTATATTATTATTTTTATATTGATATACAAAGAAATTTTATTCTTTGCTGTGTGTTGACTTGAAAAGGTAAAAAATTATGAATAAAACCCGAGCAACGCAAAACATAATTTATTTTAATTATATCAAATAATAAAAGAAAAATAAATGAGCGGAAGTGAAGCAGACAAAAAAGGAGCAAATAAATTAATCTACCAACACCCAACAATGAACAAGAGCAACCTCAACTCAATCACTCGGTCCAGTTTGGTGCGGTCGTCATATAGCAGCAACAGCAGCAGCAGCCTGATGTTGTAAGGATGCCATGCCAATGAACCGAAAAAAAGGCCAGAAGACAGTTGAACTTTTTTAATATAAACTACAGATGATGAAAAAATGAGTTCAATGAGATGCAAAGGACGATAAACAAACGCACTCATACACTCAGTTGCGCCCAAGTAGATAGTATTTTGCTTTTCGGACAGAATAAATAATGTTGAAGGTAAAGAAAGAAGAAAGCCTTCAAGTAGTATAACTGAAAACATCAAGCGAGCAATGAAGTTGAAAGAAAGTAAGTGAATGAATGAATGAAAAAACACAAAAATATGGCAAATATGCAACGACAAAGTCATATATTTCTTCAACAAATGGAAAATGAGAACTGCAACGCAGTTAGTGAAAAAATATATGAGTTTTCAGAGTTGAAAAACTTAACAAGAACAACAACAAAAAAAAAATATCACATTAAAAGGGACTCAGACTTTGACTGACTCTGGAGCAAAGAATACTCATAAGTTGAGCTCTAAAAACGACTCACGTACTTCTTCGTCGTCCGTTTGTCCTTTCAGTCATTTGCTTTTCGCTTTTGTACATATTTCGTTCGTGTATTTCAAGTAAAATTAAAATTTATGAACAGATAAAATTTCGTTTGATGGCAGCAACATCATCAGCATTGAATGGATGATGAACATGATGATGGTAATGGTGATGAGAAGTAGGAGGATGAGGATAAGAATGACGGACATTTATCAAACGTTGATACAGAAGAAGCGCGTGAATAAACGAGATACGCTTTTCACTCTTCAAGTGGACACTTTGCGTAATATAAATACTGTTCTGGGGTCGTTATATCTACTTGGTTCCTTTATTTTTCTTCTTTTTGTTTGTTAGAGGGTATAATACTATGAAGTGAAATACGTGGCTTGAGTTGTAAAAACCATGAATAATAGTAATGGTAATGGTGATTTTAAGGGGAGTTGTTATTGTTAGAGAGCAACAACCGGAAGTGGCTACAGCACTACTAAAATCATGGGGTATTTGTTAATTCATAATGGTAGATAGAGAAGAAGCAGAAGCAGTAAAAAGCGGAAGTATTGTGTTTTTTTTTTTTTCTTTGTAAAGTCGAAGAAGTAAATACCCCAAGGTATAAGGTAAGCATACTAGAAAGCATTGAAGTGTATGAAATAAGCGTAAGTAAAGCAAAAAATTTCATACTTCCTTCATTTAAATTGTGTTAGTCTTTGAAATATTTAAATTGAAGTAAAGTAAATCTATTAAACAGAAATTGGATTTATGAAATAAGACATTATTAGCAATTCTTTGGAAAATATTATTCGTTTAAAGGTCTTGGTGTAAGTTGTTTTGGGATGTGCGTGGGATAATTTTCATTGATTATTTTTAGAAAAGAACAACCAATCGATGGCAATTGTTATGCGAACATATTTCAGCGTTTGAGTGATAAAATCAAGAAAAAATTTAATTAAAAAAAAAACATATCCTAAAATCAACCGAGTTAATGTTCGAATTGCTTGTTCAAGCACCGATTTTGCTGCATTTAGTCCCCATGAATTATTTTCTCTTTCCAAACATAATGAAATGGATCTGCGGTAAAAGGTTTGCTAATAATGAAGAGTCTGTGGTTGATAAATAGCCATTTGGTGGAGCTCAACAATTCTCACTATAAACAGTATATCGCAGCTATTGAACTTTGCTGGGAGACTTTGTAAAGATATAAAAATATTTTTTTCTTTGTTGGTTCGGGTACTTCTTGGACTGCCCTCGTGTACTGAATTTTAAATTATTTCTTTTAACTGGCGATTATATAGCAAATAAAAATTTAAGTGAAAAGCTTCATTTATAACTCCTGTTTTTTTTTTTTTTTTTTTTACTATAACATAATAACTTCCTTTAAAATATTTCTTCTCTTCCTTTACATAAAACTTTATTTTTCAGCAAATTTCTTTTCATGACCCTTACTTCACTTCCTAGAAACCTTTACACATCATCACTTTTTTTATGACTTTAAGGCATTTTAAATTTCACTTGCATGCAATTTTTGCGTTGTAATGTAAATTAATAACAGGAATATTACCACAACAATTGATGGCTCGAAAAATTATAATAAAAGAAAATCATGAAAATTATGGAAAATCTGGTGCTTTACAGTACTAAAAATGTGTGCGTGTCTTTAAATTTGTACATATTCATAATTGAAATACGAGGGCCATTAAAAAATAAAGTACGTTGCTATACGAGTATATAAATTTAAATTAATTTTTTTTTTTTTTTTTTGTCTCTAAGGAAATTTTTCAAAAGCAACAAATGTACGTGGAATTCAGGAAAGTTTACTCACAAAGTCATATGTTTTACTAGACTTACAGTATGAATAATATTTGATTCTTCAATTAAAGTTAATTCGCAACGGGGCCAGAAGCTTCACAGAGACATATTTAACAAAATATTACTTCAGTAAGTTTTCAATTTTATTCTAATAAATTGTTGGTTTATGGTCGATTAGGATTAACAATATTGTTATGAAATCTGCTGATTTGGAGGTTGATCGACCTGCTTTCTCAAAAAGAAGGGATACAAACAACGCGATAAACTATAAAGCACAATGTCGGGTGCCTTTGCAAGATTTGAGTTACAAAATATGTATATATTTCAAAAAATTCCATTAATTTAAATAATAATAATTGTTACTTACTATCAAATATTTTCTTCTTTAAAAAAAAAATGTATTTTCCAAAATGACAATTCAAATATTTCAACGAGCAAAAATGAAAACAATACTCCATAAATTTAATTTTTAAACTGCCCACAATTTGGCAGATATTTACTCGTAGTATTTTAATACTTTACCTTGAGGTAAAGACTTCAAAATATGTACTTCATATTGAGAAAATGAACCCTGCAAATAAATGCACAAATGCATCTATAGGCATGTAGTGTACACTCACGTACGATATTTGCAAATTGCCTTTCCGGTAAATGGCACAAACAATTAAATCGATTTTCCTTGTTCATGTATAAAACAAGGAAATTTTTGTTTATTTTTGTGTTCATTGGTTTTTATTTGTGGTCACATAAATTCGAGTTTAATTTAAGATTCTCAAGACTTAATACAGCGAGAAATCGAAAAGAATTTTCTATATCACATTAAAAGTTTAATACCTTTAAGATTAAGTTGTCATTATTTCCAAAATATCTTGTCATTAATACTTTGTCAAACTGCAAAAGAATGTCAAAAGTATGTATTCCTTTTTGAACTTTGTAATGACAAAATATAGAACCATTAACCATAAAACCCAAAAATAGCAGCTAAGCCAACCATATATTCACACAGATACTCGGAAGAGACACGCAAACATGGCCATAGCTGGTATGTGGCATATTTCACCTCAAAAGTCGTAAAACAAATGTAAAGTGAAATTGTTTTTGACGTTTCACGTTATACAACGTTAAGCTGCTCAGCCCAGACCACTCGGTCTTAATTTCCTTTGTTTCCTTTTCTGAGCTACCTACCGCTTTTGGTTCTGGTTCTGGTTCAGTTTCTGTTTCTGTTTGTGTGGCATAGGTGGTACTGACACTGCCAACGGCGCTGAAGCTTTGCAGAGACGCGAGACATTGCGTTTGCGTTTTATAATAAAATGCGAATGAAAGCATTTAAAAGCGGATACGTCAGCGGAAATTGTTGTGAAAAGTGCAACCATAAATGAGTCGTTTATGTAAATCGTTAATATGTATGTACATATTTCTTGGTCCTGAAGTTATAAAAGCTTAGCATTCTTTTTAAAGGAAACACTCACTCGTCTTTCTCCATCAATGATTAAGCAATTAGAGGTTAAGTTAATGGTTTATACTCGCATTAGATTTTTACATAAAAAAAAAAAAAAAATTATAAATTGTATTCACGATTAATGTTGCGTAATTATGACAAATGATTTATTTTTATGACAACGAAACACTTATAAACATTATTGATGAAGGATACCCATACACAAGTAACAAGAACAATACTTTAATGCCAATGTGTTGTTTTAAAACATTTTACACTTCTTCGTAATTACTATTTCGTTATGTTTGATATTTGAACTCCTAGAACCATACATCGGAAACTCTTGTATCACATGTAAAGCTAGAGGTGTTTTAGGATACATTAAACGTTGAGTTTAAGAGTTTAATGATCCTTACACCACCAAATTATTAGTCACTTCTTTGGTTAGACCAATACTTGAATATTCTTCATGTGTATGGGATCCACAGTTTAAAAAGTATAGTGATAGTATTGAGTCAGTTCCAATGCAATTCTTGCTTTTTGCACTGCGTCACTTATACTGGGATCCGAATATAAACCTTCCATCTTACCAAAGCCGTCTTAAACTTATCCGCCTCCCGAAATTATCCAGTCGCAGAACGACTCTTGATGTCACATTCTTGCACAATCTAATTGTAGGCAGCATTTTTTCCCCTTCCTTGCTTGGTAGTATTAATTTTAATGTTCCTTCTCGGGTTACAAGGAATTATTCTCCTATAGTTGTTGGTACTTACTTGCAGCATGATCCTTTTCGTGTTTTATGTCAATCATACAATCTATACTATGATCTTGTATCTAATTCTATTTCTTCCGATCAGCTAAAATCTAATCTCTCAACTCTCCTTAACACATAGCATTCTATTAACTATTTAACTTAATTTTGCACTTTTTATTTACATTTATCTTTATAGTGCTTTATGATAAACAGCTGATGACAATAGGTCTGTAGCCGTATAGTAGTCAATTAATTTCTTTTGCATGTCTACTAATCTCCAGTATTTCAGTACCGAAGTGACTTGTGATCGATACCCAGTCTTGTTCGGTATTTAATGGACCCCAGCTCGCGTGGGCTCTGGGGGGGAAAGTGGCGTGGGATAGAAAGTAGTTTAGTTTAGAAGAAAGTATTATTATATAGAAATGATGAAGTAAGTGGTCTTACAGTTACCAACAAGTATAGGGGAATTAATTCTTCTGACCCGAGAAGTAACACTAAAATTTATACTTCCAAGCAAATATATGGAAGAGATGCTGCCTACAATTAGATTGTGCAAGAATATGACACCAAGAATCCTTCTATGACTGGATAATTATGGGAGGTACTAGTGGTCTCTCTATATATTAACTTAATATAGACATTTCTCTTCACTGTCAACAGACAGATTCCAATTTTGGTTTTTTGTCATGAGTCTTTTCCTGACGATATGCTTTCATAAGTGTTAGTTTCCAAAAAACTTCACTAAACAATTCCTACACAAAAAGCAAAACAATGTTTGTTTATAGATCTGCTTTTTTGCCATAAATTTCTCTATTCTCAATTATGTATGCACATACGTGTAATCTGAAAATAGAACTAATATAACTGATGGAGTTTATAGTGGATGACTAGTTTTTATATGGAAAATTTCTGCATTCTCTTAAGATTGATTATGATTGCAATCAATTGTAACAATTTTTCATATATTTGCCTAATAAACTGCCTTTAAAATTATAAAACATACGAATATCTGTTCGAACAAGTTATTCATTACCTCAGCTGGAGTGTGTGTAAAATATATGTGAGGAATCGATGGAATCGAAGTTATTTTGTCTTGTTTCTTTCTTTCTTTTATTAAATTTAAATTGATTTTTACAAAATACAATAAAATTTTATTTTATAAATAAATTTCAATAAACAAAAAAAAAAAAAAAAAAAAAATACTACAAAACTCTGTCGTGACATTTCAATATTTTTCAATTACAATTGCCATTTTGTATGTGAGTTTGTGTCATCGCCTATGCTCAACATAACACATACGCACAACTTCTTCCATACTTGTACATCCACAAATTTCACCATTCCCCCCCCCTTAACAACTACAATCCACATATTCATTTTATGTCATGTTTGTTCTTTTCCTCCTGTCTTTCATTTTTTGAACTAAAATACAAACTTGAAATTGGATTTGTGTGGTTTGTCATGTGTGTTATAATACCTCATTCTCTTGCTCCTCTCACACATCATTGGCTTGTATCTGAAGCTTGAATATTGTTGCCACCATTATTGCAACCACTCCACATGCAATTCTCTTTCGTTCCATTATTCGTTCATTCATGTATGTGTCACTGAGCTTACATATGTTTTTCTCTCTTATATGTCTTCTGTTTAGAAATGTCTGTATAAATGTATGTATGTACGTAACTATCTGTATCTATTGGTATGTTTGATTTTGTTTGTAGAGCTGCGGTTTTACATATTTTCTATGCCAAAATGCGTTCCTAATTCAATTCAATGGCATATCATTATGTTATGCAACTCTTTTAGGGACATTTATCTGGGTAACCATTTACAAATATTCTATATTTTTAATTTAATTTTATTATTATTTTCATTTCTATATTTCGGTTGCCCATTGAAAATGTGATACCACTTTACTAGATGATATTATGAAAATTATTTCAATTCTTTTGGTTACATTAAATGCAATTACAATTGATCAATTTCATCTTTAAAACTTTGGACATTTATTGTATTATTTATTGCAAATTTTGAAAAATATTTTTTTTTATTTTAGCATTTTTTAGCAAATTAAATAAAATTTAATTTATTTTTATTTAGATTGAATGGAAGTAAAACAACTAAGAAAATCAATTATGGAATGAACAAATGAATTGCTGATAATTTCATATCTGATCTATTTCAACAATTTAAAACTAAGACAGAATGCTAACAAAAGAATATCTTTTACCTCAATTCTTATTGTGTTAATAATTCTGACCGACAGTCTAATGGTCAATATTAAAAATTCTCTTCCTACTTAAAGAATCGTAAATTATATGTCAAGGTGCGAACGGTGAATTCAGCAACACTGTCAAATCTTGCTGGAGTGCCTCAGGGCAGTGTCCTGGGTCCCATTTTATACAACTTATTCACTGTAGATCTCTCCATTCTTGAGGCAGATGGGTATCACTCAAAAAAAAAAAAATGCTTCCTAAGACATTCGCCGATGAAATAAGTGTTTTTTACTCTTCAAGTTGCGAATACGCGTATGACGACGGACTGTAGAAATACCTTCATACCTTTGCAGAATGAACCAGAAGATGGAATCTCAACGCGGATAAATGTACCAACGTATGTTTTACTTTAAAACGAGGAACACCGCCAGCAATCCAACTTAGCCACACAGCCAACGACAAAAGGCTCACATTCAGTAAGCATATCACCGCAGTAGTTGGTACCTGCCGAGCTAAATTAAAAAAAGCACTACTGCCTTTCCAATAACAGAACTAACAAACTAACGCTGCGCAACAAGTGAACAGTATGCCAGGAAATCATTGCGCCCTTGTGGTTATATTGTATAGAAGATTGGAATGTACCTGCAAAGTCAAACCGGAAGCGGGTTGTAAAAGACTTACGCCTTTTCATTGGTCAATGATTTCTTATTCTAATATATTTTGTGGAAAAAGCAAAAGCTCAGCAACAATTCTGAATTAGAAATGAATATGGTTTGGGACCTACCTCTTCCATTTATTTGAGAACTCGGAAAGCGGAACGAAGGACTTAACTTAATCGATTCTAATCGATAATTCTCCATATAAAACTTATGGATTCACCGACAAATGGGTTCAAAATTATAACAACTATTCACACAAGCGTGAAAAGTGTAAAAAAAAAAAACCACATAATGTTTAGAATGCAAGAGTGTGTGTAGGTTTGAAAGTAAATAAGAGAAGGGGAGTGGATTTGTGGGCTATGTGTTTTTCTTTTACTTTGATTGCTAACATATAAAATGATGTCAATAGATGTGGTCCTCAAAACTGTGTATACCCTCTGCCCATGTACATATGAACACAAGGGTGTATTAAGTTCATGATGCCACTCAAAACGAGATTTCACAAAATATCTGTTAGTATTTTCAATAAAAGACTCATCTATTAAGGCACTCAAAAGAATCACAGATGACCCATGGTTTGTAAGAAACACCATGCTGCACAAAGATCTAAACATACCAATGGTTTTAGAGACAATGGATATATTTATAGCAGCCGGCACCCACTAAACCCATTGATATATGCCCTGTTCCGAAGCCCAGTTATAAGGCGGAGGTTTAAAAACTTAATCTACATGACCTGAGAGGAGAATTATAATCATCAAAATGTATCATGCAGAACAACTGCGCTAAACATTATAAAGAAAGAATATGGAAAACGGTGGAGAACACTAATCGATCTAACTTCATGATGATCTAAAAGAAATACAAATCTAACATTGATTCTGCTGTTTCTGGACCAAAACAGATTTGCCTCCTACTTATGTCACTTGGAAACCCACATTACTGATGGCTTCTTTATTAAAAAATTTAAAACCTTTAGAATATCAAGGAAGTTCCACCTACAAAATTCTGAAAATGTTGTGATGGTAAGGGATATCTCATAGTTGGGTTTGTCCAACTCTTACTTTTTTACTTGTTTTTTTTTTTATTGTTTTTTAGTTTTGTTACTATTTTTCTTCTATTTTACAACAATTTTACTGACGTTTGACATCCTTTTTTTGTGGTCTGCCACAATTTCGCATTGTTTCGGTATACAAACAAAAATAACTGTGTGTGTTCAACACAACACTTGCACCAGTAGGTAACAAAAGTAAATTGGTCCTCTCACGTCAACCTTTTCCTTTGTCATTTTTTGGAATTTTTGTTGTTTTTTTTTTTTTATTTAATTTAATTTTATTTTTTTTTTGTTATGTATATAAAAATATGGTTGGTTGTTTGTGTTCATCGCCTTCAAATTTCATTTCTATACTCGTATACTGGTGAATTGTAAAGTTTTAAAAAAACAAAAAATGCTATAATATTCGTCAAGATATGAGTAGTAAGAATTTTATTCATTGTGAGTTTTTTTTTTTTTTTTTTTTTTGACTTATTTAAGAATTTCATAACTTTATGATGCAGAAGTTTACATTTCATTGTCCATAATAATTTCATAAAAATTTATTTAACTTTGATTATTGAACCAACTGCGTTTGGATTTAATCAGGGATAAATGAAAGTTCAAGTTTAAACCAATACAAAATGATCAATAACCAAAACATGCTATTGGTATGAATAAGTACAACTGATGAATCATAATGGTGGTAATGTGTGATGATCGGGGTTTGTTGTGTGATACCACATAATATTGAACAAGAAATATTAAATTAAATGAATGTCACAACACAAAATAATGTTCACTTCTTTCAACTTTCCTTCTATCACTTGAATAAACTCTTAAATACTCTGTCACTAGTTGCTCATCTACAAAAAAAAAAAACAAAAAAAAAAAATATCATATATCGCAGTAACTTTTACGCTCGCATGTCATCTAATTTTTTCATGTAATAATGAGCTCATGCTAAGCTTGCTTAAGGCATCATTACAAAGCTTAAATAATTCTTGATGCTTCAATTAAGTAATTCCAAACAATCTAATGGTAGTGGCTGGGTATCTTTATTTAATTTTACTTAACCATTCTGAGTCTAAAAGTGCTCATTAACTAAAGCTACTTAAGTGCTTTTCTAGACTGTGCGAATAAAAGTCCTTCACTGGCCAAACTCATTTTATTTCCTTTGCAGCAGTGGCAGGTGCCTTTCGTGCAAGTAAAAACTGACAAGTGTCATTCATTACTTTAATGTCGGTTACATATTTTTTGACACTTTCCAAGGGAAACCAACTAAAATAATTTCATTTCATTTGATGTTTCTTAAAAAGCTTTCGTGACCAGTTGTTGCTGCGTCACTTTACTTCAACAAATGCTTCAGATAACAGATAATATCACTTAGCGCAAAACTTTTACATTTGTTGATGGTGAAATTTGATATACTTCGTGTATCTCTCAAAGTTGTACAATCACTATACTAGAACAAACCATATGATGTTCTTTAAAGTTTTTTTTTATGAAACTAATGGAATGCTTCATTTTGTATAGAACCTATTTTGTAAGAGATTAGACATAACTGCAATTTCTTCATTCTAAACTTTTCTACTAAAATAAATTGGAGAACACAAACCAAAATCCTAGAAAAAAGATTCAGCTATGTTGATTCATAAGTTTGTAAGCAAATCGGTGTCCTCAAAATTGTAGATTATGTTATAATTACTTCTTTTTTTTTTAATATTAGATGGTTCCAGAAATTTGAGACAAAATGAATCACTGTTTCCAATTTGTCTTTCTTATACTAAACTTGTACTATTGTTTCACCTTCTACCTTACCTTACCTTACCCTTGACAAAATTCAAGATTAAACCAGCTGGTGGCAAAGAATATGTTTAGAAAGAAACATTCTTGTGACTGCAGATAATTTTAATTTAAATTTTAATATTGCATTGTATAAGAGAACATTATTTTGACAGGACACACTACAACATAAAGAACACTTTACTCGTTGTACTTAGTATACACGTATGGTGACATTTTAGATTTCATAATTAATCTTTCTGACGACCTTAGACCACCTTTTACTGTGGAAAATGATAAATGTTCATACAAATTGTTGATGAATAGTATAAGATGAACACTACAGAACCTGTATTCATTTAGGGTGGAGGGGGTGACATAAATGTAGGGGAACAAGCTGCTCAACATGGCAATCTCAAATGTTGTTTGACAATTGCTTGAAGCGTAGTTTATGTTAATTTATGTGCAGCAAATAAAACTCATTTGGCACGCAACCAAGTGAACTAGCAGCAAATAAGTGAATGAATATGTACATACGTCGTACATGTCTATATGTATCTATGTATCTATATGTGTGTATTTGTATTTGTATTTGTGTGTAATAGAGAAAGGGTTAGTGTCTATCTCGCTGTGTTTAAATTAGCATTGGTTTTGTGTTGTTGTTTTTGTTGTTTCTGGTGCTGTTGCTGTTGGGTTTAATGAAGTTATCATGTTGACACTTGGTTTGCTTATTTACATGAACAAAAGACTATAAGGATGTGGTTAGGGGGACGGAAGAGGAATACAAACTGCAGTCTGGTGATAATCATACAAACGAGCAACAGAAAGCATATGAGACAAACAGTCTCCAAGCAGCAAGTAAAACTGAGTATGAATTCTACTGATGCTAAAAGAAAAATTATGTGTCAATGCTTGACTAACACAGATACGCAGACACACACATACACACACAAACACATACAAACACACACAAACACAATGTTGTTTGTATATTTATATTGTACTATAAAGCAAAAGAGACACATTTAGTTTACCAACAGTTGATGTTCATTTCATATAAAGCACACAGACATCATAGAAACCACTCTCAGATACATTTTGCTAAAACAGTTAGACCCGTTAGCAAATACTAACAATTCTATTTCGTAAACATTTATATTTATTAAAGTTTTCTTGTTCTTATGTATGGTTTTGTTCTCATCTCAAATGTCAGTGGGTGTGTGTGTGAATTTATTGTGGTATCTTCGCCATATTTTGATGTAGTCAACAAGATATTTTCTGTATTTTTTTTTTTTTTTCCTTTTAATAATTCCTTTTGAATAATATTATTTATCTTTAATATATAAACTTACAACTTAAGAATACACAAATCTTATACAAACATGTAGAAACATGTGTAAACATTTTTATACACTTCAAATTTAGAGGAGAAGGAAGGCTTTATTATATTGGCGTGATGATTGTGACGCAATGTTTGAGAATTCATATAAATAATAATTTGTGCATGCAAATAAGTTTTCAACGATTTCAAAGCGTTTCATGGCCATTGGTATCGTGCACAAACAAGAATATTTGGTTTCGTATAAAATGAAATCAAGAGTCGTCGAACACCATTTTTTCTATGTGCGAACAACTGCTGCAAAGGCAAAATCGGAAGGGGTTTTGCATCGAATTGTGACGGAGGACGTCATTCACTACGACAACCGAGCGCAGAAAATCGTAGGGTAAGAAGCTAATGCTGTACATCTGGTGGGATTAGTTCGGAATGAATGCAAAGAAACCATTACTGGGGAAGCGTGACCCACAATAATTGATGTAATTAAACCGAGCATTGCAGCTCAAACTCCCCCAATAAGCCAAAGACATGACAAAGTGATCGTTCAGCTTGACAACGCTCGGCCACATGTTGCAAAAATTATCAATAAAACTTTGGAGGCGATTCAATGGGATCTCCTATCCCATCCGCCTCATCCAGTAAACATTGCTACTTCCGACTACTACTTGATCCGGACGATAATTCATGGCCTGGCTGATCAGCACTACACTTTTTACAAAGAAGCCAAAAATTGGATTGATTTTAGTATTGCCTCAAAAGGCGATGAATTTTTTCAACGCGGAATCCATATGCTGCTTGAAATATAGGGAAGAGTCGTAGCTAACGATAGACACTACATACTTTATATTTCTCTTTGTGTGTAAGACATACAATATTCGTTGAAACAGGAATTCATATTCTATGTTGATCTCATGCATCTTTTGTATTTAAGCATTTCGCATTCGATGGATAAAATATGAAATATTTTATTCTGTGGCATTTGCTTTCTCTTACAATAACATCAAAGCTTCTGCTCTTACTCAGCTGATATGCATACACTCTGTCATATCTACTGTCAACGACATCTTTGTGGCTTTTGTTTGATTCTCAACTAAACGCAAGAACATTATTTATTATATTTGTATTTATATTTGTTGATGTACAAAGACGACAAGAACAAGATTATTTGTTGCCTTCAGCAAAAGAGTTTTTCGCACATTAGTGCAAACAAATTTATGAGAGATTTAGAATGAGATACAATACAATAATCAGTCAGTCGCAGCTTTGGTGAATAATAGTTGGAAGACTTGGACTATTATAAATAGCATTAAAGTAGATACAATAGTCAAAATCGATTTTATAGATTATTATATATTCGAGTTTTATGGATTATGGTCATTTAATGGTGTCAATAACATTTGGTTATTTTTAAACTAATTTTGATTAGTAATGAGGAAAAAAATTTAAATTTTCTTTTAAAGTACAATACTATTTTTTTTTATTTTTTTTATTTTTTTTTTAGTTGAGTTGAGTGAATTTATCATGTCTAAGACTGAGCACTGTTAAGTTTAGTAGAATTTGTATTGAAAAATATCTTATAAAATAAATACTCTATCAATCGTTTTGAACAACAAAAAAAAAAAAAAAAACAGATATTTATCTATTGGAAGAAGAATGTAGTAAGTAGCCAGCAACTGTTGCTGTTGCTGCTGCTGCTGCTTCTGCTCCTGCTGTTTAAACATTTAATATTACCCATACGACAAGTCAACTTCAATCTAAATAAATTCCATTTTTCATGTATACACACACACACACACACACACACACACACATAAAAGGAAACACATTCAAACGTATTGGCAAATGTAGACATGCATACAAAAAACGCTACTGACTGAAAATCAGTTTAAATTCATAAAAAGTCATGAATACAGAGTAAAGTAACGAACCCAGCAGAGGCAACCATAGACATTATAGTATGTAGATGTATCCTTTCCGGTTTCTTTTTTTTTATCGTTAGCTTAGCTTCAGGCACACATTTGGCGCCCTCACTCAATTTCCCTTGGTCATTCTCCATTACTTCTTTTTAGACTTTCTATCTCTCTATTTTTTTTTTTTTTTTTTTTTTTTTTTTTGTAATCAAACTTACACACGTACTTACTCGTATATCTTTATCGTTCTCGTTTGTAGTCCAACAATTTAGCCTTAGGGTATATACAATGAGTATAATCATTGTGGAGTGCATGTGATGGTGACTGTTTGACTTATTGACACAAATTCGTTTGCCTAATTTCATTAATTTTACTTGCATAGGAAAACAAGAAAAACAACAATCAAAATCCAAAAAATCTGGTAAAAATGTTTATGTGTTGTTGTTGTCTTCACAAACATGTGAAAAATGTGCAGAGCACGTTTCACACAAAACCAAAAGTGATAAAGTGAAAACGGACACTTCACCTCACACACCCAACCCAACTCCTCAAAGCGATTGTGAGTGAGTGAACTATTTGCCAGATCAACTCATATAGTACTATGTAAGTTTGCGTTGGCTATTTTCAAGCGCTTGACCGGAAGTGACAAATCAGCAAAATTATACCACATGCACGCTCTAGCTCTCACCACTCACCACTCACAAAAGAAAAACTAACATGCAAAAGTTCTATGTGCTTTAAGAGGTTCTGAATATTGATTCAGCCTGAACACCATCACCATCATCATCATTATCATTATCATCAAAATATGCATGACGATGATGATGGTCAAGTTTGAATGTAGTAGATACCATTGATACCAAAATAGAAAGAAAGAATGCTACCCCATAGATAAATGATATTGAGACAACAAGAAAAATGTTCATCCATGTTATGTGTTTAATCATCCATACTACATAGATGGATGAAACGATGAATAGGAAAACCAAGACAGACCAAGGCGTGTAGCTATACTCGTAGTATTTGTTGCCATTACTTTATTATTGTTATTATTATTGAACAAAAATATTGAAATATTGTATGTCAGAATGTTGAATGTTCCATTTTTTCTTCCACTTTTTTTTTTTTTTTTTTTGATCACATTACATAACATTAAGTAATCGATTTCATTCCATTCCATTCGATTCGTTACGATTCAAAGTAATAAAATATGTGGGAAAATATATTGTATATTCAACATAAAATTTATTTTTTGTTCTTTTATGTATATTCGTTTCTGTTTTTCTCTCTTTTTCCTTATTTTATATGTTGATTTCATTTCCTTGTTGAAACTTCCTTTCATCTTTTGATGCCATTGTATCTATATAGATTTATGGCTTCGATTAATGTGTTCGACCATTTGTTTTGTAGTATTGTATTTAATATTCAACATAATGATTTGACCTTCAATTCACAATTACATTAATTTATACATTTAAAGTTTTTTGATTACTGAAGACTTTAAAATTATTGAAAATTTCATCGTAATAATAGAAGTAATATTGACAAATTGATTGCATAAATTAAAATGAAAGTAACAATTTTCAAATGTAAATCTACTATATTGAGGATATTGAAAATGAATCTCTCCTCATCTGCTTTCCCCATTTTTAACGATTTATTTAATATTTGAAAACATTATATAGAATAATACGAGGGTTGGTATATATTGTATATTTCTGGCCTAATAATGAAGAAAAAAAAAAACAACGACATATTTATGATCGAAATTGGTTTTACTGTTTTTCAAAAAATTCCGCATGAAGATCAATACACTTTTGCATGCATTTGAGCCAATTTTCAAAACACTTTTTCCACTCCAATGGAGGTAACTCCAAAAAATGACGCTTCTTCGAGTGTCGTAATTTAATTTTTGATGTGTGGGAATACAAAAAACAAATCATTAGGTGCCACTTAGATGGACTGTACGGCGGATAATGTTCGCTATTTTGAACGGTCAAAAATTCCATTGTTTGAGTTGAAATGTGAGAGCTCGCATTGTCGTGATGAAGATTCGCCTCTTCTCCTTTTTTTTTTCGAATTTCTCCCACAGCTTCTGGCAAACAAATAGTCGTGTACCATTCAGAATTGACCGTCCTGCATTGCACTAACGCCACTGTCGCCACGTGACCGGTAATGTCAAAGAAACAGGCAATCATTTGCTTCGATGTATTTACTACTTCCGCAAACAAATTTTATTGGATTTGGCTCTCCTTTGAAGTTACATATAGTCGTTTGCTGTTATGTTTTGCGCTTATATACATAGATCCATAGATTCGTCACCTGTGTAGATTTTATACACAGCCTTTGGATGCACCTTGAACGAATTTTTTTAACATTTCCTTGCACCAATCGACACGAGTTTGTCAGATTCTGAAATCTGTTGATCATGTAATTAAAGTTATGACATCAAAGATCGCTTAGCAACACTTACTGTTGGCAAGGCCAGAAATATAAATAGCAAACCTCGTATTGTCTAAGCATTCTAAACTATTTTCCGTATTGCACAATAAAAAAATCTCATATCTATCGCTTTAATTTTCAATATGTACAAACTATCAATATATAAATTAAATTGTTTCATGTTAATAGGCAGCTTTATTCATTACTTGTTCTAGCTAATCTGCTATTTATTACAAATTGTGAATTAGACAAACATCAAAATTCTAATACTATCCAAAAATCGCCTATAAATTTCAAATGATTTAATTTCATACTATGAGATTCATCCTCTCTGGGCGTAATGAAACATAGTAAATTGAGTGCAGTAAAGTAGAGGATGCAATATTATGAAAGTTTTAAGGCTGCTTTACTTATTTGCAAGCTCATAGAACAAACAAAATCTTAAGCTTAAACTCAAAATTCAACAACTTAAACCCAACCCAAACCCAAACCCAAACCACCAACGTGCTGCTCACATATTTGAGGATGTGTTACCATACCACAAACATTGAAGTGGTTATAGGTATAGGCAAAGCAATTTGGCATGATGCTCTGCATTGTTATGTTTGCGAAAAGTACTCGTACTCGTCCTCATCTGCTATGTTAAGCACCGCAAAGTATGCAATTCTTATGAGTTCGTTCATTTTTTTGCTGAGCATGAAATTTCTGCACGCGCGCACGTGTTAACATTCATTGAACTGCATTCAGAGTAAGGCAAATAACAAATAAAACTTTAAATGGAAAAATATTTGACTTTTCATTTTTGCATAATTGTGTGTAACAAATATGAATGAATGTATGAATGAATGTATGAATGAATGTATGAATGAATGTATGAATGAATGTATGAATGAATGTATGAATATGTATGCTTAACATGTGATGATGATGATGTTGATGATGTTGATGATGATGGCAGCAATGACAAGTAAATGAAATTCAGTTTAATAATTATGGAAATGTGTTTAAAATTTCATTTCATTTCATTGTAATTAGTTTTAATGCAATTGACTGTGATGTGCTTTGTATACTTGAAATGATGATAAAATTATTTCATTTTACAATATATAAAATCTTTTGTAGTTTCTTTAAAAATAATTTGAAATAGAAGGATTTAAGATATACTTACATACAAATAATTTGAAATGAGAAGAAACCAATGACTATGTGAATAAATTTCAATAAAATATTAAATGGAATTAAATAGAAGAAAACTAATTTATAGATACTCGTAAGTTAAGATGGAGAGATGTGGTTTGATAGTTCGTCATAGATATATAAATAGATTGAGAAATAATTGAATATAAATAATAGTAGAATAAAAAAGAAGAAGCTTTGAATCAATCCAATAATGTTTGCTCATCCATCGTTTTGGTTACATATGAATATAGTTGGACAAACAAAGATTTATGATATAAATAGACAGATTTAACACTTTTAATTCATTCATCAATATTCATTCAGTTCATCCATCCCCTATCCATGAATGAGGTTTAAGTTTCATGGATCTACTATGAAGTCCCAAAAATTTATAGCATTTTTCAAAATCAATTACAATATTAATCTATTCATTGTCCTTTTGTTTTTATTCTACTCGTATCATAGCATTTAACATAGTTGAAATTCTTGAATAAATTATAAACAGTTTAGAACCGCTTATCTGTTTATGTAGAAACTGTATATACTTTCATGGAAAATATTAACGTTATGTCAATTTTAGACGTGCTTTTATTGTTAATTGCAAAATTAATGACAACCATTTTATTTTATTATTCAAACATGCCACGTGTTAAAATATTTCATTTAATTCAGTTTAAATATTTAATGCTTGAATGATTAACTTAAATGGGTTGGTGAATAAAATAAAATGTATTTAGATGAATTTTAATAAAACACATAATTTGAGTATCATCAAATCAAAAAGAAGAAGAAACAAAAATATAGAAAAAGACTAACTTTGGCTATGCCGAAGTTGTAATACTCTTCACGTCCTTCTAGTAGTCCGAGAGTCTTGCAATTTAGAAGGTTGGTGGATATAGATCAGGCACTTATAATGCTCAAATTTCAAATTGATGCTACAAAAAACAAAAAAAGTTTTTCAAATAAGAACTTTCATTTGGATCCCGGTTTGTATGGGGGATACCCCTCTAGAGGTCCGATTCGTTTGATTCCGATAAAGGTACTGCGTATGGTGAAAAATTTCAGCTCTCTAGCTTAAGCTGAGGGCTTAGTTTGTATACATACAGACGATTTACGGGTTTTTTTTTTCTAACCCTTCCTTATGATTCACCCCGTCCATTGGCGAAAAAAATCCGTTCGGTACTTATTGAGATTATCGAGTTCAGAGAGACTGACGTGGTGGTGTTACTTTGTTTTGTAATATGCATAGATATTCATAAATTTATTTGTTTGTTTATAAAATGAAGAAGTCTTTCTTTAAATTTAACAAATATTTTATCCTTCATCCTTGACCATGCCGACACCCTTTGTGGTATCCGTTGTTAAGTGAAATGAACCTTAAACAAACTGAACTGAAGTTTCAAGCAAAAATAACCTCTTACATAACCCATGCTATGGACATCAATAGTAGAATACTGAAATATCATTCATGTTTTACACATTCATAAGTATAACAAATCGAGAAAACCTGTCGGTGAATACTCCAAAGTTTGACAAATTTTGTTTGAGTTAAGAAAAGTGTGAAAAAATATATTTTAATTAAGAAAATTTTATGCACTAAATAAAATTTCCATTCGGAAGAGTGCGGAAACAAGGTTTAGTGAAAAGTTAACGAACCCCATGTCTGCTGGGGATGTGATTTTCATGGAGAAAAATATTCAAATTATGAGCAAAGTTTGCACATTTTTAACACGACAAAGAGTTGAAGAAGAAAAATTAGAAAAGATGAAAGTAAAAAAGGAAAATGGGGGAGAAGATGAAAGAATGAAAGAACGCAACAGTGAAAATTTCAACTTTGTGACAATTTTTACTTAATTTTTTTTTTTTTTTTTCCTTGTGGAAGGGTAAAATTTTACGTTGATATTCACATGGATCATAATTCTTAATAAAGTTTTGGTGAGAATGAAATGCAAAAGGGTAAAGTAGCTAAAGTGTGTGAAAATGCACATAAATTCCACTGTCAGAATATCTTTAGTACAGACACGCACAGTTGAGTGTTTTACTTCTATAAAAAAAAGTTGTTCTACAATTTTTTTTTTGTTTGTTGCAAAGCAAAGAAATTATTTATACCAACAAAGTATCCCATAGAATCCCTTTATATGTATTAAGCTTTTAGGGATTTCTTTTCTTTTCTTTCCTTTTTTTTTATTTTGTTTTCTTCTTCTGCTGTTGGTCAACCTTTCTTACATTTTCCCTATGCTGTTTCTGTTTTTTTTTTTTGTTTAAACAGGACCTTATAGAAAGGCCAACTTAAGTCAAGTCTTACGAAAAAAAAAAAAAAAAAAGGAAAAATATGCTTACTAGTAGAAGAGAATAAAATGAACCAGTAAAATGTGAACACACATATGGCTCACTGATTGTCCTGAGTGTCCTTGTTTAGATCTTTCGAGAATGTAACTACATCTGTGTACGATATTTGTGTTGCATTGTCCCTGTTGTTGTCCTTACTACTATTTGTGACTATGTATTTTGTGCTCTGCTCTTGACATTTGCTATTTGTTGAAAAATACTCCAAGTAAAAATGTGTTCATTACCAAGTATAAATGAAAGGTACATAAACATACCATCAAAAGGGGAGATATAAAAAACAAACCAAAACGACATAAGTATTAATAGAAAAAATATTGTTTGGCAGTGCTTAGGTTTATGATTTTATTAGAAATAATATTTTTCAGGAAAAAATGTTCATCTTATTTTCAGACTCTGGTGAGTATCAAAAGGAATCAACCCTTCAGGTAAGAAGTTATGCTTTTATACAATCGACAATAGCTTTAACAAACTTATTTAAAGTTTTTAATGAATTTATATTTATATATAAAATATTTAATTTAATGAATAACATCGTATCCCTTTTGTAAAAATCTACGTCTATGGACTTTGCCTTTGCCATCGTGTAGATGGTAAAATGTTTTATTTCACTTTGCAATTTGGTCTATTTTGTCATGTTTTTTTTTTTTTTTTTTTTTTTGTTCTTCTATTTGTAATTTGTCCAAACATTTTTCCTTCAGACTTGTCCTTGCACTCTCTCTTGCGGAAATTATTATTTTGTTTAATGATTTGTGTTTAGTTTCGTAATTGATTCAACACAAACAAAAGAGAAACAAAACAAAACACAATACTATTGTATATAAAAAATTAGAAAATATACAATGGAAAATATTTTAGCTTTGACCGTTTAAAGTTGTCAAGAAAAATAAGGTAAAATTTTAAAAATGATTTTTTCTTTAATATGCCAAAATTTAAAGGAAACATTTATCTTTTAACAAATTTTTTTTCTATTTTTTTTTTTTTTTTTTTTTTTCTTTCAGATTTTTTACAATTTTATGAAGATGTTTTACTCTTAACATAAACTGGAAATCAAGTGGAAACTTGATAAAAAGTGATGAAATTGATGGACAAAAATAATGAATTGTTTGAAATACTAATTGATTAAGCACTTAATAAGATCTTCTTCACACGATTATAAATTAAGTTTTCTTTTTGTTTATTAAATTTTATGAAAATTATTTAAAGCTAAAATATTGTTTCATTAAAGTTGTAATATGTACAATAGACAAATTCTACGGATGCAGCATAAAAACATCTACCTTCATACACATTATATACACTTTTAAGGTCATTTATCAATGTTAATGGTTTCACTTACTAATAACACACAGATACACACAACACAACAAAATATCTATGTATATTATGGTATACTTGAGATACATATTTTGCTGAATAGGTCAAAAGTAAAAATAGATAAATTTTGAATAAATGTCATTTGAAAAGAGAGAGAGAGAGAGAGAGAAAAGGTCACAGATTTTTAGTTACACTTGAATAAATATAATTAAAGGTAGAATAATTTTTTACAATTAAACTCTTATTATTATAGAGTCAACAATTTTAAATTTAAATGTTCAACAATTTAATGAAAATTTTATATTAATAAATTTATTCTTTTTGTGCAATAAAATTAAATTAAATTGACTTATTATTTTTATTGTCATTTGATAAATATTTACATATGTACATGCATTATATTTTCTAAAGGTTTTCAAATCATAGTTTCTGTTGTTTTGTTTCTGATTATATATATAGAAAATTGATGAATAACTTTTAAGCAACTATGGGGTTCATGAAGCATAAAAAAATAAGAAAATAAACTGAATAGAAAATAAAAATCTACTTTCATTTAAAACAGCCGAATAAAGATTTTTTTTTATTTAAAATATTTTATGATTTATTTTATCATTTAATTAACTTTTAAACATTCATTTATTATTAAATATTTATTTAAAAAAAGGGAACTTCTAAGACATCAAATAGATGTAGCCGTCGCAATTTTACATGCCAGAAAAGACAGTTGTCTAAATAATATCACTGATGTTTTCATATGGCTATGGAGTCATCAGATGCATTTTTATCATGTATCTCTATTTGGAAGGAACATAAAGAACATAAACATGAGACTAATGATGAATGTGTTTTTAGAATTTGATGTTAATTGATGATTAACCAATAAAATTATTTATTTATTTATTCAATGGTGTAGCATTATTTTTGAACTTTATTGCAAGGAAAGAGCGATTCCGACCACTGTACATTGTGTAAAAGTGATTCAATCTCTATTCATGTAATAATATTTATGTATTTATCATATCCTAACCAACTCATCCTGCTTTTCCTAAAAATTCCTACACAGACTAACATTAATAAAATCTGTGAATTTATTTTAACTTGTAACTTATACCACAATAAATATTCAAGTAATTTCCCGAGTGTAAATAAGTGGTATTAAATTAAATTATAAATTACTTTTAATATTTATAAGTAATGTTTTAAAAATGTTTATACAATTTTAGAAAATTGTGTAGTTTCTGCCAAAACTTTGAGAACTATTTATTATGCGAGGGCAGTTAGTAAGTACTTACTATAACTTTTTAATATTAGCTTAGCTTAATATTTTTTAATTAAATGTTCCCCCCCCTTTTTATGTTTGGGCTTTACAAAAGGTAAAATGAAATGGTTGAATATTTTGGTCAGCTAGTAATTAAAAGAAATAGAATCCCTTAATAATTAATTACATACTTTTGTTCCCAGGTGACTTATTCTTTAATCAAAGTTTATGATACATTTTGTACACTTTATTTGATTTCTTAATTTTTTTCATAAAATCTCGAAACAAAAAGATATGCTTACTCGACCCTGATATGCCGACGAAAAGCCAAGCAATGACATCTACTTTTGCCGACGATACAGCAATACTTTGTACTTACACAAAGCCTTAAAATGGCAACAACTTTTCTCCAAAATCACGTAAAAACCGTAGAAGATTTGCTTAGAATGTGAAGAATAAGTGTAAGCGAAGCGAAATGCGTACTTTTACCCTTAGTAAAGATACTTGCCCCGCTATTACAATTAATGGCCAAAATATACCCCAGCAAAGCGAAATAAAATATATTGCTTAGGTAGAAGGCTCACATGGCGCAACCATATTAATTGACCAGACAAAAAAGACTAACTTTGGTTATATGGTTGGTGCATATGGGTCAGGCACTTATAGTGTCCATATTTCAAGTCGGTAGTATAAAAAACAAAAAAGTTTTTCTAATAGGAACATATAACTTGGATCTAGGTTTCTATGGGGAGTACCCCCCTAGAGGTCCGTGGGTCTCGAAATTTATATGCTTGATGAATATTGGTCAGACACTTATAGTGTACAAATTTCAAGCGGTACGACTAAATAGAAAATACCTGCGCAAGATCATCCCATTACATTAGACCAAACTTTGCTCTAAGATGAAAGATTTTTTTAAAATATCCAGACAAAATATCCTTCGCTTCCAAGCTGACATCCTAGCGTCGCGGGTTCGATTTTGTTCAAGTCTGGTGCTGCACTTTTCTAAATTCCTCCAATCCTTCCTAACTCTCCTCCCGAACTGAAGGCTTTTGTCGCTAATGTATAATTATAATCATAGTTCTATATAAATAAATATCATTCGCTACTAATACAAATAATTATTGATAGTTTCATCCAATAATAAATTCAATAAGAAATAGATATTGAAGCAAATTTAATTCTCTCAGAACATTTGTGAAAAAATTCATAAATCAAGATGTTAATTTAATATCATAAGTAGCAGACTTCTACATTATTTATACATAACTACATCATGTAGATTGGATTACTGTCTACTTAAAACGATAGAATAGAATAATACATTACACTTGTATCTGCCTTTGTAGAAATAGAATTATACTACACGTAAAATTCGAACGCAAATTGTTCAAGAAAGCTGATTGATCAACAAATCCAATATAATCTGATAGTTCATAGAAAAAGCTATGAAATACTTAAAACTTCAATAAAATTGAAATAAAAGATTCATCTCCTTTTTAACTAGTTTAATGACACTTTTACTTATTCACAAATTCGTTGAAATTAAAACGTGCTTAGCCTTCAAGTAGATTTTTTTCTGTTTTCGCTAAACAAGAAAACAATAAATACAACGAAAATGGGAAACATTTATAGCTAAGAAAAAACAATATAAAATTCAAAGTTATCTTTAAGTTGTGTTTCTCTTTCTCCTCTTATGTACCCGTATTTCATTGCATTTCGCGCTCATACGAATTACGTGACGTATGAGTTATGCGTGCGAATACAAGTTTTTTTCTTTTTTCTTTCTTTTTTTTGAACTTTCAACTGAGTTAATCACATTTCTCGTTAACTTTTGCCAAATGTTGCTAACTTTTCCTATATTAACATTATATACTATTTACGACTTTGTGATATTAGTTTATTTCTTTTCGCTTTTCAGATTTTTCATACCAAATTCTTTGATGTTCTACTCTAGAATAGTAGATGGTTGCTTTTAGATATACAAATACGTGTATATCAGTCAAGATCATTAAATGATGAAAACTAACAAAGTTAGAAGTTAGTTGTAATTGAATTTTTTCAAGAATTGTTTCATATAAAGCTGATACCATTAAATAAAACATATTCAACAAATTGGTTTCAATTTCTTATTGATATTTTAACAGAAATGAAAAACAAACAACGCCAGTCGAAAGAAATGAAGTGTAAACAAGAAATAATAAAGTCGAAAAACTCAATTTCAATAATCCAATGGGGGGAAAAACTGATAGGAATAGGAGCAAAAATCACTGATGATTGATAGAATGGAATGGAATGGTGAAAATTTAAAAACCTTAAGCAACCTTAAGGACTCTATTCAATCTTTTAACAATGAAGAATTGTGAAATAATATCGACATCATCATCATAATCACTGAATATTATGATAAATCACTTCAATAAAGCAAAGCAAGTGAAACGATGCAGCAGAACTTTATCCTTACTACTACATACTCGTATATGAATATAACAAGAAGTACGTACTTGCTGAAGAATGTAACATGAATATTATGTATCTATAACCCGTGGGAAGTTAAACAATGATGATGATAATGACGATGACGATGCTGCATCCAACATGCACTCAATCAATAAAATTGAGCGTGAAAAGCAACTTTGCGATTTCTAACTTCTTGATGAATTAAATGTATAAACCAGTGTTATGAGGGTAAAGAAAATGATGAGGAAAACCAACAATCAATGGATAAACATTAAATCCAACAGCAATCACAAACCCCAAAAACATTTAGCATGATTCAGAATCAATATCAATATACCATATAACAAAACTTCGCATCGCGCAATGGATTACTATTTAATCAACTATGAATTTTTAAGTGAATTGATTCATTTAGAATCTCTCTAAGGAAATATATAATAGTTAGTAACTAACTCGCAGCAAAATGAATTATTAAATGTATACAAGATTTATTAGATGATGATGATAGAATGAATATCAACTCAAACAAGAAATTATTATTTGATATATAGGAACTTCTTGACTGCCAATTAATTTAGTATGTGCGTGGTGCTGGTGGTATGCTTGCTACAGATTCATCCAGTGGCTGATCAATAATTTTGCGATATAGAAATTTAATGCAACCCGTATTATCTGCGAAACTCATAGTATGTTTGCGCCAATGACATTCGAATGGCTTTTCCTCTTGTCCTGCAGTGGGTATGGAATAATCAAATTCGTCTTCGCGTTCTTTGAAATCTTCACGTGAATGAGAACCACGAGATTCCTTACGGTTTTCCATAGATGCAATAATATGTATAGCATTTTCTAGCAGATTTTGCAGTTCTAAGGTCTCAACCAAATCGGTATTCCAGACTAGAGTACGATCAAATGTCTTAACACATTTGAATTTCTTGTACAAATCGGCAACTATATCCTTGCCTTTACTTAGCAGTTTACCCTCGCGGAAGACTGCAGCATGTGTGGTCATGCAACGTTGGAGCGCCTCCCGCAACTTAGCTGTCGGATATTCACCATCGGCATAACGTAATTTATCTAAGTTGCAAATGGACTGCGTGCCTAACTCTTTAGGAACACAGGGGATATCACCCTTCTCGCTGTTTTTAATAATATCAATGGCACACGAACGTCCAAATATGATCAGATCAAGCAAAGAATTCGCACCTAGACGATTGGCACCATGAACAGATGCACACGAAGTTTCACCACATGAATAGAGACCATTAACTTCCATTTCGCCACACTCCTCATGGATTGTTGTAACTTTTCCCATAAAGTTAGTTGGGATGCCGCCCATGTTATAATGTACGGTCGGTAATACCGGCACGGGGTCCTTGGTCACATCGACTTTGGCAAAGATTTTTGCACTAACCATGATGCCGGGTAGACGTGCTCTTAATATGTCTTCACCGATATGGTGTAGCACAAGATGTACATGGTCCTTCATTGGTCCACACCCATTACCTTTCAGAATTTCTAGTGTCATGGCACGGGCAACAACATCTCGTGATGCCAGATCTTTTGCCTTTGGAGCATAACGTTCCATAAAACGTTCACCTTTCGAATTTGAAAAATACCCTCCTTCGCCGCGTACACCTTCCGTGATAAGGCATCCGGCACCATATAACCCAGTCGGGTGGAACTGTACGAACTCCATATCCATCAGTGGCAATTTAGCACGGGAGACCCAAGCATTGCCATCACCTGTGCAAGTATGACCTGCCGTAGTAGAGAAGTAAACCCGTCCACAACCACCGGCGGCAACAACTGTATTTCGTGCTATGAAACGATGAAAAGTGCCATCATCCAGACGCCATGCCACACAACCCACGCACGCGCCTTCATGCATCAAAATGTCCAAGACAAAGTAATCAATAAAATAATGTAAGTTCTCGCAATATTTCAATGTCTGGCCATAGAGGCAATGTATAAGGGCATGTCCAGTCCGATCGGCTACAGCGCAAGCACGTCGAGCAACGCCACCTTTGCCATAGCCAAGCGTTTGTCCACCGAAAGGCCTTTGATAGATCTTACCATCTTCCTTGCGTGACCATGGCATACCATACTGGTCCAACTCGTATATTGCCGCCTCAGCTTCCTTGCACATATAGTGTATGGCATTTTGATCGCCCAACCAATCGCTACCCTTCACAGTATCAAAGTAATGAAACTTCCAGTCATCCTCGTCCATATTTGCAAGTGCTGCATTCACACCACCTTGTGCGGCAACAGTGTGAGCACGTGTCGGAAAATTCTTGCAGATACAAGCAACTTTGTAACATTTCTCGGCTAAACCAAAAGCCGCACGCATACCAGCGCCACCAGCTCCAATTACAATGGCATCATACTCATGATCGCACATTTTATATTCTTCTGCTTTGCTGGGCTTTTTCTTATCTTCACACTTCCATAGAACTTGGCTAACATTCAAATTACGAGCGATCTTTAGATCTCTCCATATAAGATTAGCATTTAAGAATCGTCCCAATTGTTTGTGCAGCATTTTGAATATAAAAATACCGACTTCACTCCTTGTTTAGTTATTTTTATTTTTCGATTCCAATAAATATAAAGAATCGAAGAAAAAAAAAACAAAAAAATATAGTCTACTGTGTCCTGTCAAATTAGATTTGTTTGATTTTTTTTTTTTGAATCACTACTTATTTTATGTCAAATGACTGAATAAACCCTAAATATGACACATGAATGACATCTTCAATTGGAAAATCTATAAGACTTTTATTAGAAAGTAGCTAAACATTTTCAAACGGTTTTGTGTAGAATCTCATAGTTAATTAACCACTGATTTTTGATGGGATGAAATAATACTCAAAGCAAAGAAATAGCATAACAAGCCAAAATAGCAAATACCCAAAATCAGCTTAAAAGACCATAAACTGACATTTCGTTACATAGCTGATATCTTAAAGATATTTTTTTTTTGATATGCGAAACAAGGAAGTAAAAATCATCCAAAGATACCTATGACCCGTGCCACAAGTTATGTCGGATTCATTAGCCTACCGACTAAAAAACCCCCTATCGCCTCAAGCCCCTTTCAATCCCTACGGCACCGCCGAAGCATTCCTTCGTAGGAAAGGAATATGTGTCATAATTTCCATAAAAATTTCCTTGTGTTTAAAGTGGCCGACGCAGTCTATCAAAAACAGCAATTTGTCTATCATTCAGACTGTTGCTTAGATCTGCTAAAACCACATTGTCATACTCCCTAGTGGACATCAGACAGTCCATCTGATGCGACCGAAAATACAAATGACCGAACCGGTAAAGTTTTGACTTCCATATTTTAAAATGGCAAAGTAAGTACTAAATATTTTATTCATTGACTATATTGACAAAGGCAAGAGAAGTGGGGAAATGAAGGCATCAGAGTTTTGGAACAATAATGGTTTTTTTTTAATAGTAAAGTAAGCTTTAGGTCTTATTGATCTTATAATATGAAATTTTCATTCAAAAATAAATAAATGACAAAAAGAAAATGGAGTAATAGTTAGAGAAACTGGTAAGTAACTGATTTTCTCATAGTACGAAATAAAACAAGAGTTCAAGAAACATGTGTAAACAAACAAATAGTCTGACTGACAGACAGACAGACTGACAGAAAGATGTTTTAACGAAAACGAGAATAATATTATTTAGATAATACAATGCTCGTTGTTCGATGCTACGTTTTCCAAGCAAATGAAAACCAAATTCAAAGGCAAATACAAACAACTAAAGAGAAAAAATGCAAATGAGTCTAAGCAAATAGACACCAAACCAAACCAAAGTACAGGCAGGCAAGCAGCCAGTCAATTCATTCCGGCAGTCAGGCAACATATCGTGATGATATTGCCATATTGGCCACGCCAAGTTATGCCGTCGGCTATTTGGAAGGGGTTTACATACAACGCAAGATAACTTAACAACAAATACTATACAATAACCATAGATGCAATCTACGATGACCACGACCCAGTCTAGAAAGGCCCAGCAAAGGCAGCCCAAGAAGTAGAGGCCGAGTTTTAACACTTTGCGGCGTTCGCAGTGAAGCAGAATTTTAAGGCAAACAACAAATAATGTTCTAGGTAAAGTAAACAAATCCCAGAGAATGAATGATGATAAGAAAACGGTAATGAAAGAGAAGAGAAAGGCCGACAAGCAAATGTAGAAAAATGATGATTGTGGACAGACAGACAAACAGACAAATGGACGTACAAATTGCGTATGCATAAAACAGAAGACTTCGGTAACAAACTTAAAATGGTAATACTTAGTATTAAACAGAAAGAACAAAAGTTGACCGACCGGCGGACGTTTAGTTCCCTCAAACGCATACTACCGTGTATTATTTATTCTAATTATCCATTACAATCCACCAACCAAACCAAACATATCCTTTTTTTTTTTTTTTTTTTTTGAACATCCTTGTTGCTAAAGATATCATCGCGGCATCCACACACACAAGAACCAAACAAAAAGAAAATTCTAACATTTTATGAGTTTACAACCTCAGACTAATTAAGGCGCGGAAATCCATTTAAGCTATCATAACAAAGCAAAGCAAAACAAAAGAAAACAAATCTGTTGCAGTAAGACATGGAAAAACAGCATTTTCTTTAGTGTGGTAAATATTTAGAGCAAGGACATTCATAATTGGAAAATAGTGAAAGGGTTAAGGATTGTGCGGCTATAAGATAAATTTTCCAAGAAATACTAAAGAAGGTTATTCTCTAGGAAAAGATAAACTATTTAAATATGTAACTCATAGATTATTTGTAGATTTTGTCACAGAATTTTTTCAGAATTTACTCAATGAAAACTAAGAAGTATTTCAATACAATACAATAACTACAAAATATAATGATTATTTTAGTCTAGAATTTGAAATAAATTGATTTTGTTATGCATTGTAAGCGAAACTTCAATGAATATTATATTCTTTTTGATAACAACTTTTTGTAAATATTCAATCTAATTCATGTAAGAAACATTCGTAGATATTTTTCTTTATTTATTTATTTACAACTTGACTTAAACTTCTTTGCTTTTTACATTCAATTTTGTATTGATTTTCAATTTAATTTAGTATTTGATTTGATTTGTTTTCCGAGAAAAATAAAATGAACAATTCAATTCAACTCATACAGTATTTTTCTGTAAAAACGAGTGAGTATCTTTCTATTTGATTTTCAGTTTGAGTTTGAGTTTGAATTTTTGTATCATCTTTGTTAGGTTAAAGTCAAAATTTAATTGAATATCAGGTTTTTCTTTCTTTTTTTTATGATTTTTTGATTGAATTCCATATTTTGTTGATTTTTCTCATTTACATGTTGTTTTGGTTTAAACCAACAAAAACATACAAACAACAAAAATCAAAAAAAATATAAATAAATAAATACAAATTGTATTGATTTTTATTTATCTTGTAGTCAATGACATGAAATGACCAAAGTTTCAATAATGAATTCTGTTGACTGATGTTGGTGTATTAAAAAAAGGGTTTCTTTTATATATCAAAACCGCGTGATCTTCAAAAAATAAATTGAAAAATATAAATTGCAGTTCTTAAAGAAAATAAAAAAGAAATTTTAAAATCTATTCATGCTTATCAATTAATTAAAATTGAATATTTCTTTCATAGGAAAGTGGGATGAAAGATTTATCAAAATAAATAAATTGTCATATTTGAGTTAAGTTATACGAGTACATTAAAAATTCAACAATTTTACTAACAATAATCAAGAAAATATTTTACTTAATTGGTTATTTAAATAACAGAAAAAAAGATACACACAACAAGCGTCTAAACAAATCCAACTCAGACTAAGAAACAACAATATAATACGCCCAAAAAACCATTGACGTATTGTATTTTAAAAGGAGATCGAGATCGGTGATCAAACATCGATCGATTGTGGCAATAATAATGAAGAAAAATAAAGCAAAGTTAAGTTAAGATCGTGACTGAAATTCAAAGAAACATGTTTCACTTAGTTGCGGCGGCGCGTGTAAATCAAACAACAACAACAACAACAGCAGTAAAAGAAAAACACTGAAAAGAAATCTTATTGAAATTAAAGGATTTATGTAAATCCTACTATTAAAAAATATATGATTTATTCTATAAGAAATATATCCGGAAAATATTAATTATGTACATTTCCAACCATCATATTAGATATCTTCTCCAAAACATATCAAGTATACAAATTCTACAAGCAAAAAATTCCAGAAAATATTATTTAAATTCACAGCCATAAGAGGATGGTTGGATATGGTGGATAGCATCAATTATGGTTCTACATTTAGACTTGTCCACATTTCGACTAAACTACAAAATATGTAAAAAAAAAAAAAAAAAAAAAATTTTAAAAAATAATTTTGAATTCGCATTTTTGGATACTTTTCTTAAAGATTGTTTATAATATTTTACTGTCATTGAAAACATGTTGTTAAAGAAATACATATTATAAAAAAATTGAGACCAGTCAAACTTAGCCATTGATTTATTTGATTGATTGATTTTATCTCTATTAGAAATTACTTACAGTGTATACAAAATGGCTGCCATTTTGTCTCATTTCAAACTTATTAAAAAAAAAAAAAAAAAAACAGAAGACAAACTGAAATAGCAAGCGAACAAATGATTGACTGACTGATTGAGTGAGTATATGGAAAATCAATCACAATGTCCAACAATTATTATCTATCTCTCAGTATCTGTTGTTGCCATGTTATAAAGGTGGAAGTGACTCTGAAAGAAACCAGTTTTAAACTCACAATAATGGCAACACAACATGATCAAAGAGCGTAAGTGTATTATAAGAATCTGAGTTCGCAATGGAGTGTATCAGCTCAAAACTTGTACCTGTTAGATGCGTACTACCGATCAGACTGTTGTGGATAGATAGAAGGTGTGGCTTAAAACATACATTATATTTTCAAGTGCAAACGAGATAGCCAACGGATTCATTGAAAAATATAACTCACATTGGTAAAGAAATCTGAAAAAGAGGTGGGCATTGTATTGGAAAGAACAACAACAAGAAAAAATAAACAAAATATTTGAAGTAACGAAAAACGAATGAACGACATCTCTTATGATGGTTGAACAAATTAGCACCGATCGATCATTAGCTCGGGAACGGTTGCAACGTAAACAACACACACAGTTTGCGTCTACGAGTGGTCAACTTACCAAATTGTTACGGATCACAGAATCATAAAAAAAAAGACAAGAAAAGAAAATCAGACTCGTCGGAGAAAAAGAAAATAAAAACATGTTTGGAAGTGTATTATGAGTGCAAACCCAAAAAATTTAATTGGAAAATTGTGTAATCCTTTCAAAATTGTGAAAAATCAAAAAAAAAAAAAAAATAAATAAAAAAAATTGTAAAATAAATAAAATAAAAATAAAATTTTTATTGATTGAATATAATAAAACATAATTTTCATTTAAGAAGAGGATTCAATTAAAAAAAAAAGGTAAATATTTTATATATAAATATGAAACCGACAATCATATCCTTTGTTACTATAATAAATTTACAATATGTGTGGTTTACAACTTGTGAAACAATTTCACACTTTATATTAACTTCCGATATGAAATCAATCGAATAAACTTTAAATGAATTCATTTTTAATTTGTTTTTTTTTTCGGAAGTGATGATAAAATCTCTTAGCAGGCAACTGTCAAAATTGTCACAATTTATAATCAAATAAAGTAAATAAAAGTTTGTTTTTGGTACTAAAAACATCTGAGTTCATTCATTTATACATAAACTGCATTTATATGTATCAAAAAGTCATTGCAGATCATGTGTAAATTTTCTATACGGTTAGGCCTGAGACTATTTTCAAACATTTTTATAGTGAGAAAATCTATTGTATAATCATTAGGAATGAAGGGAAGGGAATACAATACAAAATTAAATTATTATGATATTAAAGTAAAAAGTATTTTAGACCACAAGCAGCTAAAGATTCAATATACTTTTTCATATAATCGTCATGTTGAATAAGTACAAGTTTTTAATAATTTAATGGTAAATATACTTAACATTTAATAAATAGAGAAATAATCCCCCAATGGTATGGAAATAAACATGAAAATAGGGTGATAAGACATTTACAGATTAAATTTGCTTTAAAATTTTACCAATTAGAGATGCACCAATATATTTTTTGAAACGATTGAATTCGCATAATCTTTAAGAAAGAGTATTGTTTAACAAACCACACATCAGTTTTTATTGCATCAATTAAGACCTTCTATTTTAGTGAGACAATCAGAAAAGTGCGTTTGTTATCCATCCCAAGAATAACTGGGACTAACAAGTAAATGTATGCGAATAGTCTCAGGTTTCTCAATTTATTTTATTTTATTTATATAATGCTAACAAATAGTTAAAACTAAATAGTTAACAGTGGTTTAAGCTAGCCATGGCTGCCAGGACCTTAAGCTAGTGTATGTTATTTATATATGCTATATATATTTAAATTAAAAATTACAGTACTTAAAATACAAATTGTTTTTAATTTTACTGTAAAGAGATTGATATAGAATGGAAGAAATTTAGATTAAGAGTAAATTGTACTTATTGTGTTAGCTTAAATTCTACTATACAGGTGTGATTTTTTAAAGAACTCAAGGATAAGTTTAATGTTGTGAAAGGACGGATTAGCGATTAGAAGGATGGGGTCGAGGTTAGTGAATGTAGTGAGTCTGAGCTGAGATAAAGAGGGGCAGGTTTCTCAATTGTTCATTGCAGAGTGTTAATACATCTACGCAATAAGCGGCTCAGTCAGCAGAGCATGTGTTATATCACTGTGAGGGCCTAATTTGGACCAGACTCCGCTGTCTGGGTTTCCAGCACTTGAAATCAAATGAAATTGGTGGTTTGCCTCCGAAAAAGATATTAGAATTTTTGATGAATACCACAATATCGGAGGATCTGTAATTACGAAGGTTGTCACAATAAGCACACTGGTGACCGCAGTGACGAGTTGTATTTAGTTCTGACTATAGTCTTATCTAAACTAATATCATCCTTTTGATAAAGACGCATATAAACAAGCTTGCACCCAAACACCTGGGATGGTCAAGCGGGTTTACCCTGATGAACTCTGGGTACAACAACCACCAAAGAAAACGTACGCTCCATTTCTAATAACCAACTTCGCCCTGTACATTATGTAGAGTTCAATCTGGATTGAATGTCCAATAAAAAAATTTATTAAATAAATAAAAAATCATAACTTAAACTTCTATAATAAACTTTCCTATCATACACACCTTCATCCTTCATTAAATGATATGTTATGAGACCATGATTCTCATTGCAACGTCAAAGAACTTTATTCTGATAATCCAGGTATCTGTTTTTTGTATGAATTTGGGAAAGAATTAATTTAGTCTCAGTAAATTTACCAAAAGAGATTATAATATTTTAATTTTGGTTATTAAGTTGAACACAATGAGCTATTAAGAAAATATAAATTGAAATAGTGAAGTGAATTCGTAAGAGAAATTTGTCAAATTATTGACATGAGAATTAAACTTTTACATAAGGCCCGAGGCAGCCATTTACCGGAAGGTATTTTATTATTGCTGTTTGCCACTCGATGTGTTCTCAGTACTTTATAAAAGTACTTACTTCATACCGAAAGACCTCATTTAATGACCCGATTCATCATCTAAACATCAATTGTAACATATTGTTATTAATAATTATATAGTCACTATTATTTCATCTATTCAAAGTAATAAAAATTAATCACAACTTTTTATTTTCATTTTTAGAACTCTTAATTTAACAATGCGAAAAATGGTGACAACACTTTAAAAAACTATTAACATCATTCAAATAAGCACAATAAACAAACTTAAAAATGTGCAGCAGCCCACGCAAATAATTCTTCAAGTCAATTCTCATATACTACCCAGTTAGTAGTCCAGATATTATTCACACGCAAATTAGTGAGTACATAAGAATTTGCCAAGTTACTGGTTGCTGGTTGTCGACGGCGGCAAACCCGTAAGGTATTTTAATCAGATACACTCACTAATCAATGGGGACAACCCAAGACCAATTACGACGCATATGAAAATTATCCTATTAAATAATAAACGCGACTTTAAAAACAACAAAAAAGAAGAAATATACAATAAAAAAAGTGGAAGTGTTAAAGGAAGTTAACCCTCATCAGCATCATCATACATTTGGAGTAGCAGCAGTAGAAAAACTTGACAAATGCTTACTAATTAATTACAGTTTGTACAAAATTTTAGTGAGACATTCAGAAAAGTGCGTTTATTATCATCATCATCAACATTAATAATAATCACAACGACAACAATACCAATATAACACAACAGAAACAGCAACAAAAGTTATAAAAATAAATATAATAAAACAAAACAATAACAACAATAAAAAAAGAGGAAAAATCAATTAATTTGGTTTTAATAAAAAAAAAAATAATAATAATAATAATAATAAAAAAAAAATTAATTAAACTATTATTAATAAATCAAAAAGAGAATCAATGTTTTCATTAAAACATGAAATTGTTTCTTTCAGCTTAAAATAAATAAAATTCTTTGTTATTATGTAAAAATTTATGAAATTTTAATTGAAAACATTCACACACTACAACTGACTGCACTTCATTACAAAAGATACATTCTCCTTTTATCTTTAATTTTTTTTTTTATTGTATTGAGTATAGAAGACTTCGACATGATCATTGGTTATGAAGTGTGAAATTTAACAAATTTTTATTTTAATCAGTGATAAGCATACGTTTTATTACCGTTGTGCTGCGTGTGATCACAAAGAAGTTGCAATTTCAGTAGCTGGAAAAATTTAGCGTGTGCCAAGTGTGAAAATACTTAAGAAAAGAAACCCTTTAACTCAACAAACAATTGTGACAGAATAATAATAAAATATATAATAAAATGATAAAAAAAAACACCTAAATAATTAAACATTTATGTAAACCATTATATATAAATCAGACTAAAGTGATAAACAAAGTTAAATAAAAAAAAAAAAAAAATAGTGAAGTTTAAAGTTTATTTGGTGGCAATTAAAAAAGAAAATAAAAAAAAATAAATTAAATTAAAATAAAATCAAAAACAAATAGAAACAAAATTTATCAAAAGCCTAAAACAACAAAATAAATATATAAAAAAATTGGAAATAAATCAAAAACTTGACAAAGAATTTCCAAAAAAAATTTACATAAAATCTTTTGTTAAAATGCGTAAGTTTATCTTTTAAATAATCAAAGTATTATTGCTAAATGTACGTTTCCCTGAAAGACAGACAATTCAATAATAAATTATTGTTTTGAACTTCGACTCTTTTAAATAATTCTTGACAAAATTATATACCCTTCCTCATTAACATTTATTGCAGAAACTTCCAGTAGAAAATTTGTATTTATACTAGCGGACCAGTCTAACGGTATTTTGCTTTCATAAAATGTTTATGCATTTGTTAGGAACGCATGTTCTAGGGATCCTTAAGCTAGTTAAATTAAAAAAAAAAAATCAGTTAACGATAAAGCAATGGCTTGTAAAGCCTGTAGCTTTGTTAATACGTAAAGTAAATATGAAAAAAACTAAAAAAAAAAATTAATGATAAACCAAAAACTACTAAGGCCTTCGACTTTGCTATGCAAATACGAATAATCGAGATAACTCCACCCCGAGGCCATGATGTATCATGTTTAAAGTAAAAAAAAAAATATAATTATCAAAACAAAAGACCTCAAACTGAATCTTCAACCCTAAATAGATCGATAGCTCCTATGGTTTATGTTCTTAAAAAACACACAATAGATAGATAGATAGATACAATAGATTCATTCATGTACAAAATTTAACTTCATATTAGAAAAACTTAGAAACTGCATTTGTAACTTATCATGTTAATGTTAATGAAGAATACATATCCTTTTGTAGATCTATGAAACTTTCTTGTCCAACTTAAAAGTCAAATTTAATAAACACCCTGTTAGGGTGCAATTATTCCTTCTATTTGTTTTTGGTATCAATAGGGTTCATCTTCTTGGTTCTCCCATTGATGTCTGGACCTTTAAATTCTATATACTTTACAATACAAATAAGAAAAGTATACAATGAATTTGTCGTGATATTAATCAGACATCAGAGCGTCCCCATAAAAGTTTAGTTCAATATCATATTTCATATATTCTCTCTCCTTTCGTTTATCGCTTGGTTCAACAGAAGCCGAGATCCACAGTTTTTGAAATTTTAAGATCTAAGTACAATAAAAGATAGGCACCATACAAATCGACAATTTATTTGAGTCATAGTTCACAACACAACTACTATGTACAATATTATAATTATATTTATTACTAGATACCCAGGCAGACGTTGTCATGCCTCTCCTTCGCAAAACATTAGTGGATAATGACCTAATGAGCTGTTTAACAAAGATGACTTGATTAATTTTTAAGCTTTTTATACAATGCATCTCACTTGATTGTCTCTCTTTTTTTGATTTTTTTAAAATTTGTTGACTGTTGATATATGGGTTTTCCTAAACCTTACACATAAAGCACTTCGTCTATTGGTGAAAATTGTATAAAAAACCGTTTAGTAGTTTTTGAGTTTATCACGTACACACGGAGAGACACGCGCGGCGAAGGACATTTTTTTGTGATAATGATGGTGATATTGTTGTGAATCGTTTGATATTCCAAAATCTTCTAGGATACAATTGCAGTGTTTTTAAAGCCTTTTTTTTAATGAAGTGACTTATAAAATTGAATGGAAATACCGAAAATCCAGTTTATATTTATCTTCAGTAAGTTTTTTTTAACGGTTTCGTGATTTCAGTTTTGTGGTGAAAGATTGTTTGTTTGAATTTTTGGTTTAGAAATATATGTTAGTGATCGCTTTTTGCAAATTATTTATTTAAAAACTTATGTTGTGATAATTTTCCTTTTTGTTAGCAAATATGAAATTTAAAGAATCTAATCGAAGAACAGAAAGAAATCAAATTTAAACCTATTAATTTCACAAAAACACACTTGACCACAATAAATGAAGTCTTTAAAAAAGATTTTTCTTGCTGATACATGCTGAAAATATTTCCAAATAAATGCGGTTCTAATAAAAGAATTGACAACAATTCAATCAAATATTTTTATTGAACTAAGGAAGCCACCACAAAATTAAAATCTTAAACCGAACATTGGCTAATAAAAGAAGATAAAAGGAATAAAAAAAAAATAATAATAATAATAAATACACATAAATGTTATAAAAATTGGCGTCGATATTGTTTGGATACAGTCATAGTCATATGTAGTATTTGTATCTTAAAGGTAGCGGCATTTACCAATTTGAACGATAATAAAAACAAACAAAACAATTAATACATTTTGTTAATTTATGATTGAAACAATCAGTCAAAGGTAGTCAGTCAGTCAGCGATTTACTCAGTTATTGGCTTATAAGAAACACTTTTCCAGAATTTAGACATCATTTCTTTACATCCAAAGATTCACAGAGTTTTCTGTTGAAAGATTTTTCATTTTCTTTTGCTTTACACTCAATTTTGAATTTTTACAATCAAAACAACTGTGTAAGTTGAATCGAAGTGTTGAAGAAAAAGTGTTTGATGTTTCATCATAAATAAGGGTTCCCTTGGTTAGTGATATCTTTGTTGTTGCTGTTGTTGCTTGGTATTTTATGGCTACAAGATAAACTCAAAGTCAGCCAAAAGCGTAGCTAAAGTGTGCAATATAATTAAAAGCCGACAAGCGACCTAAACTCAAAAGATTTGAGTATGTGATGACTGAATCTTTGAGCTGAGCTGAATCAGTCACTTTACTTTGCACGCGCACTTACAAAAAGAAGAAGTTATTTCCCTCACCATGATAGAGAAAAATGGACAGAGTGATGTGAGGGAATTGGTATAAAAACGATTGATGTATTTTTTTTTTTTTTGGGTGTTGTAAATGTATAAAATTATGAAAAGAAAAAACAAAACTTTTAAGAAGCAAATGGTTAAAATTCTCTTAAATGTCGGTAAAATTGCTTTGATATTTATTAAGTTGAAGGTGCAACCCCAAGAATGAAGAATTTATAACTAGAGTTAAGTTGTTTTTTAATATGAGAACGAAAAAATTAATATTTTTCTCTCATTTAAACATTAAGAACAAATTTAATAAAGAATTTCCAATATCTCTCTTTGACAGAAGACATGACAACCTCCCACATATTATCAGCCGTCGATCCAACTGGTCTTAATTCGTCTGGCACAGGTACATCACCGCAACATCATGCGAACTCACTGCACAGCAATGGACATTCTTCGGGTGCACCACCAAATGGTATGCCAGGCTCTGGTAGCTCCACTGGACATCGTGGTAGTCCTCATGAAATGGATCGAAATCTACGTGTTGTACTTGATGATCGAGAGTTATGGTTACGTTTTCAGAATTTAACTAATGAAATGATTGTGACGAAAAATGGCAGGTGAGTCGAAACAAATGAGTGATGATTAGAATTAAAGGGAATTAAAGGGAAAGACGAGTGTTTTGTGTCGGATGTGATGTGATGTTGTGACTAATAGTTGCCATTTGTTGCTAAATAAACAAACGTGTTAGCATTGTTTTTCCAATGCAAATTGGCAATGAGGGATTTTTTTCCTTGGTTTTTTTTTTTTTTTTTTTTTGTTTTCATCATTTGCTATTTGTAGTTGTTTTTGTAAGTTATAATGAATCGTTAACGTTTTTCATCGTCTTTAAAGTACCTTTTTTTTCACGCCTCAAGAAAGAAGCAAAAAAAAAAAAAAATAATAACTACAAATATTTAAAAGTAAAATGCGCGTTTAGAATTTTGTTTTCTTTTTTGCTTTTTTGTCTGTACTATTTTTATTTAAAGAAAAAAAAAATAAAATGTAGTATGTACACTTTTTTCTATTATTTCGTGGCTTCATTTCGTTTTGTGCCAAAGGTGCTAATTACAAACGCAGCAACAGTTGCCGCCTTTGCCGTTGTGACCGCCATGTTCACCATTGACGACGTCACGCCGCCATCTTGTACTAATTGTTGTAGAACGATATTTTCTGTTGTGTTTGCACATACATAAACTGAAATCATTATAACGCATTTAGTTATTCAGATAAATAGAATCCATATATGGAGTATATAATGTATATACGAGTATAATACTTATAGTACATGTACATCTTATGTGCCTTTTAAGAATACTTTAGAAGTGTATTGAGCTAATCGGATGTTATATGCTAAGTTTTCTGACTTATTCCAACCCAAGCCTTTCATATTTATATGGTATAGGAACAGGTTCCGATCATTTTATGCTACTCAAATCTATTCTCAGTTTTCTGTTAATAGGCGGAATTCTCGAACGAAGAATTCCTGTTTTTCGACTCGTTCCATATGTCAATCCATTTGTTGAAAACCACTCTTCAGAAAGAGTCGACCTGTGAAAATCCCATATTCATCATCATCATCATCAGCTCTTTGCAAGCTTTAGCCTGCTGCACATGGCACCTGCATTGGACCCGATTCGTTGATGTCCCTCTCCAATTTTTAACCAGTCGTCAATTTTTCGGGCTTATATCTGAGACTTCTGCGTTGCTTTTTGCGCAACGTCTCCTATGCCAAAGCCACGAAGGGTTATACAGCCAGCAATCGATATTGTTTCTTTTGTTATTGAAAGGATGCACCAACGTATAGGTGAAATTGGCGGTTGAATAGGAGAGGCTTTATGTTCACATTATTATCCCATAAGCACTCTTCCGGATGTGTCGTCTGTATGAAATCCCATATTACTACATCTTTTTCCAACAAAATATAAGATGCTTGTTATGTCAATAGTTCAATTCCAGTCGTTTTTCTTTCAGAGCTCAATTTAATCTCATGCTGGAATTGACTAAGGCCAAATGGTTTTCTAAGTTCATAATTGATTATGCCTCTCTGATTCCACTGAAGACACAGCATGATCTTGAATCCGTTGATGTTGTATGTTGGCATTGATGGACTTCGATGGCATGGATTCTCTCTTTTTGATATGAAAAACAAATTTCAAACCATCGAAGTAATTCTCATAGATTACTTACCGACGGCTAATGTGAATTTTGCATTTGCTAGTTGCTAGAGTAAAACATGTTGAACATTAAATGAGATGTGAGATGTTCCTTTAACACTTTTCAAACATGAAATAAGAAAAAAGTCATTCCCATTCTAATGCTGAATTTTTCAGATGAATAAACCAATATGAAAAAATGTAATCTACGAAGCACACAAAAGTCTATGACTGACTTGAGAGCACTACAGTCTATTCTCTTATCTTATCTAACTCTCTAAAGACAAATTGAATGTGGCTTGATGTCTTTAAAATGTTTTGTTGATCTTTTTCTAGACGCATGTTTCCTGTTGTGAAAATCAGTGCTTCCGGTTTGGATCCAGCTGCCATGTATACAGTACTTTTAGAGTTTGTGCAAGTCGATACTCATCGATGGAAATATGTCAATGGCGAATGGGTAAGTAAATTTAGAAGCTTTAGTCTTTTTGTATCATGGAAATATAGTTTTATTGAACTTTACCTAGGTACCTGGTGGCAAAGCAGAAGTACCACCATCTAATCCCATTTATGTGCATCCTGAATCGCCAAATTTTGGTGCGCACTGGATGAAGGAACCCATATCTTTTGCCAAAGTCAAATTAACAAATAAAACCAATGGAAATGGACAGGTAATTAAACAAAAATGTTTTTTTTTAACAAATTTTAAACCCAACTTATGTCTTAACTTAATAGATCATGCTAAACTCATTGCACAAATATGAACCTCGTGTTCATCTTGTACGCGTTGGTTCCGAACAACGTCATGTTGTCACATATCCATTTCCGGAAACACAATTTATTGCGGTCACAGCATATCAAAATGAAGAAGTCACATCGCTAAAGATCAAATACAATCCTTTCGCAAAGGCTTTTCTTGATGCAAAAGAACGTCCGGACACGATCTACTCGCACGATGCTCACTACGGTTGGCTGATACCACCACCGACGCATTATACTAATGCTGCAGTTGTACATACCCCACCACCGCCTCCTCCACCTTCTCAAGCACCCTCAATGCATACACACAGTTTGTCACCAGCATCGTCACAAGTTGCTACTTCAGCTGTAAACTCTTGCGATCGTTATGGTCGTTCGCTTTCAAATCGTTCGTCAGTCTCTGCAACACGTGCGGCACCGTACACAACACGACCACGTGCTGTATCCGGTTCTGGTTCAAATGGTAGTGCTGGCAATGCCTCGTCTTCTCCACAACCGCCTTCAGCTCCGCAAACGCCCACTAGCTTACATCAGTCGAGTACAACACCGGGTCCATGCGTTAGCAGCAGTACTGGCACTTCTCTAAGCTGCAGCACAAGTGTCTGTAGCAGTGTCAGTACCGGTGGCATAAGTGCTGGATCATCTGGCTTCTCTAGTTCCTATTCGCAATCGAGCTTTATGCCAGTAGAGGCAAGTTCGACTGCATCAGTCTTCTCTTATCCAAGCAGTTGGCAAAGCAATGGCAACTACTGGAGTCCAACAGCAGTTCCTGGTCCGATGCCAGTGAACGTTTGCAGTGGACGTAATATTTGTAAGCGACTCTCAAGATTTTTTATAATAGAAATTAATTAATTATTATATCCTTTTTAGCTTCACATAACTCACCATCGCCAACACATGGTTCACCGAGTTATACGACGTCCTCGCCTGGTTATACAATACACCATTTGACGCCTCATAATCATCAATACAACATGACACAGCCGGATCTGTATTCTAGCGGAACAGTTGCCACAAGCGCACCTCAGTCCTATGCAGCCCCCACACACCAAGTCTATCATCCCACGCCCACTTCTCCGACACACCAACTATATACAAACGTTTTGAATGCGCCTTCAGCACTCAGTTACCCTACAAGCTCTTGGCATAATAGTGCTGGCGCTGAATACGGTATCTATCAGAATGCTGCTGCTGCGGCTTATAGTTATCAACCGGAATTCATTCCACTTGAAATTGGGTAAGTACAATAATGGCACGAACAATAAACCAAGAACTTTTTTGACTTTACGCTTAAACAGTTATCAATGATTCAATTATCACAAATCACATGTAGCTACACAACCTCGCATCCACTTGAGCCTGTGGAAATCACCAAATCACCTGAAGATCCTCAATCCGCCGCAATGTACAAACCAACCGAAGAGCAGGGCTCATCTATTGTAACATTGGAGTGCGCTAACTTGAAGCCACCAAATGTTAATCACAATAATAATAATAATAACAACCATGCTAACGGTATTGGCGGTGTAGAACTGGAGTCCCTAGATCCACACGCACACGATCGTCTCGTTACCGCTCAGTTGCCAATGCCCACAATAGCGCCAGCACCTACCCCAACTTCCGTCTTAACGCCAATCGGAGCAGACAACGCTTGGTCACCATTGACTCCACCTCAAAGCACCTTGCAGTAAACAAGATCAAATCAGCAAAACAACATTCAGCAAGCCCTTAGATGCAAATAAGTAGTATTGTATTATGTTAAATATTTTACGTAGTTTTTAGTCCATGTATAATGAAACTTCTATTTCAAGTTAGTTAAATGTATTATATATTTGAAGAATCCAATTATATTGTACAGTAAATTTAAATGTCTCGAAATTTTTTGAAAAAATTCTTTCAACTTTCTTTGAGCATCACGTGAAAGTCACTCATTGAATTCAAAATAATGAATTACTGAAAGATAACAAGTTATTTTGTGAGTAACACAAAGCGTTTATTTCCTAGAAAATCGGTCGAAATTGGAGGACCCAATTTAAAATGAAGCAAATAGTCTTTGTCAAACATCTATTTTTGAATTGTGAGTCACAACAAAATACAATAACAGATAGTCAACAATATTCATTCACCCAATTTCAATTTATTTGACTCTCACCACCCTATCATTTTACCCAAGGAGCAACCGTTGAATTTCTTCTTCATCACCTACTTCCATCGAAAGCATCATCGTGGAGGTCCATAGTCCTTGCTGGCATTTACAATTTTCGCCTACGGGAGGCATAAAGATTGTCAGGAGAAGTGCTTGATTTGTTGTAGAGCTAAGGCTCGACTTGTTGAGCATATCATGTCTGATCAGCTTAAGAAGTGAATCCAGCATTCTCCTCCATTTAGCGTGACGGGCATAGATTATTGCACCCCCTTTTATTACAAGTCGGACGTGCGCAATAGACCGCACTTCAGAAAAGTTACATTAGCGTTTTCATTTGCTATGCAACAAAGGCAGTTTGAATGGAATTGGTGAAGGAACTGTCTACTGCACCTCCCTTTTATACCCACATAATACAATCCTTAATGCATTATTAACATTTAAATGTTTCTATAAAATTCGAACTTTATTATGTGAATTTTAATCACAGTTTTGATCACATTTTATTGAAAAACTAACTTAGGTTGGATTCTACAAAACGCAGGAAATCAACCCATGTGACACGGACTTTTATTTGTTCCATAAGTTTAAGAAAATGTTGAAAGCTCAACCAATTCTTTTGTTGAATTTACAATAACTTAAAAGACATTTTTCTGAACTTTTCTAATAGGTCATACCAGCATGACATTATATATTTCACTTATACAAAGTACAGTAATCATAGTGAGTATAAGACTCGCTCAACACAAGTAAAACTTAGTCTTGCATTAAAACAAAAAAGCCTTTCAGACCAAAGAAACACAGAAACATGAATGTCCGGAAAAACGAAATACATACATACATGTTCAACAATGATGACTACATAGTCCATGCTGTGGCCATGGACATTCAACAGCACAGCTCAGTATAGTGTAGTGCAGACTACATAGAAGAATAAAATGGGTTGTGGTAAAATGAGCCCACATTCAAGTACCACAAAGCGTTGATAATGAGTTTTTATTAAAACTTTTTATGTATGCGAATGTGTCTGAGTACGTTCAAGTGAGTGTGCACGCTTACGGAAACCAGATCATCTTTAAAGCCACCGCACCGCACCGCACCGCATAGTACAGCACACTTAGAAACCCAGACCCAATACAACTATTAGTAGTAGCCAGTAGGACAATTAAAACTTGTGTGCAGAATATTTAACATTGTAATGTGAAAACACAATGTTCGAATGTTGTAAGTAAGGTAGAGAAGAGAAGAGAAGGTCGTTTAATGCAGAAAGGGACCCGAGCATGCTCAATGCCAGAGTTCATTTAAAATAAGTTAGAATGTTTTGAAATGTACCTGATAGTCCATTGAGTTGCCATAACCCATGTGATTACATGAACACGAACAATGCTTGATATGCTGTTCCAACTCATCATCGATTATTGAGCTAATGTGACCACCGTCACCAGATAAAATTTGTGAACTCTCGTGGCCATGGTTGAGGCCATAACACACAACACCGTTAAGCTCAAGAGCATCTTGTAGATGTATATGCTGTTGCAGTTGTTGTTGTTGTTGTTGCAGTAGTTGATGCTGATGATGAGCCTCATTTGTATGTTGCATGAGTGCGTCATTGAAATGTAATCCTATGCCACCGCCTAGGCCCAGGACAACACTACCTCTATCAACACAGCCACCACAACTTGCACCATCACTAGTGCTAGTAGCAAGTGCCTTAAGCACAGCTGCTGTTGCACTTGTTTTTGGTAAATTACACATGTGATTTGTCTTTATTGTGGTTGGTGTCGTTGTCGTTGCTGTTGTCATTGCCACTCTAATGCCTTCAGCAAACGAACCAGCATAATTAATTTGCTCGCCAGCTGCTGTATCCATTGAATTTGACTTGAATATATTTTTTCTGTTATTAACAGAGTTACTGTCATAGCTTTGCTCTGTTACCATTGCCGCTGCTAAATTTTTCTCTTGCGCTGTTAAGTTGTCACTACGGCGTAAGAGCGTTTGCGGGCCTCCCAACGCACTGAAGCTTTTGCGTCTGGTAAGCGCATGAAAAGCTTCATAAGCAACAGTTTCATCATTGGGATCCACCAAGTTGTGCTGATAACGACGTGACAGTGTTAAAAATTCTGGCTGCTGTGTCGGCAGTAATGTACGCTTCCCAACGCCACCAGTTGCTGCTGCTGCTGCTGCTGCGGTAGCAATATCAGGCGGTGGATAATGTTGAGTAGTCACTGCCGTGCTTGCGGCATTTAACATTAGACGTAAGGTTTCATTTGTATCGGTGGCCGGTAGTGGTACACTGCAGGAACCAGTCTCAGTGGCACTATCATCATTGAAAGTGTCGCCGACAACATCGCTACTATTTGCTACCTCATCAGAAGTGTTTGACCCCAGCTCTATGGATTTCTTTGGTGATTTGGCATTGCGCAATTTCGCCTGTTGCGCGCGTTGCCCTATAATAGAAGCTGCTGTCGAATTTGCGCCATACTTCCAATAGGTTTTGTTTGTACCAGCGACACGTTGCAATTGTGGCGAACGTTGAGTTGTTGATACTGATTGTTGTTGTTTTAGCTTTCCCGCCAGCTTTTGTCTCTCGAGTTGTTGTAACGATTTGAAGGTCTTTCGCACTGGTTGCGTGTGATGCAATGTCGCACATCGTCGTATGGCTGGCGGAGTATAAGCGGGTGAGGCACTATACGAAAAGTGCGAAGGTGAAAGAGAATCACTTGATTTTGCACCAGTACCACCACCAACTAATTTCGCTTTGAGCTTTTTACCAAATCCAATTGTTCCGCCACCACTGCCTGTACTACGTGCAGTAAGTGAGTGCGCTGACAATGAAAGTGCACGTGTAAATTTCAAATGTGCACCGCTACTGCTACCACCAGATGTGTGACCACCACCATAACTACTATGCAAGGAATTACGTTTAGCCGCTGCAATTAATTGGAACTCATCGATTGTGGGTAACTTCAATAGATGAGGATGTAATTGTGCATAGCTGAGTGTCGATTGTTTAGCAGCGGCAGCTGCTGCCGATGATGTACTAATACCACTGGCATTAACCGCAGCGCCCGCTGGTGGCGAAGGTGGTTCAAATAGACTTTTCTGACTTAAAGCCAGGAATTCCTTTTGCTCCTCCTCTTCGAGTGCTTTAAGTGCTCGCAAATCCCATTCTCCGGATGACATTGCGTTTTATTTTATTAAACTCGCGTTAATCGCAGCTTATTTTCAAGGTGCACGAGCACGTGTCATTTAAGTATAAAATTTCCACATTAATTTTTTTTTTTTTTTATTTTGCGGAAATATTTTAATTAATTATTTCAGTGAAATTAATTTTCATAAATTTTTAATTATGTATTTTTTTTTTTTTTTTATTTTTTCTATGCACATTTTTGCTCGATTATTAATTTATTCTTTTCTTTTTTATTGTATTTTTCTTCACTAAACATTAAACACACACGGACATCGTACGCCATTTTATATGACGATATAAAGTACCGTTGGCTATTGCATTTTAGTACCGTTATACGCTTAGCTTTCATCCATTTCGTAATCGTTACGACCGACAGAAAGTTATCAACATACTAAGATGGTAAGCAGACAGAACCATTATTTTATACTATGCGATGCTCAACAGTGATGATGCTTTAACAGAAACTGAACATAATATTAACAGAAACGAAAACATTTCAAAATATAAAAAAAAAAAAAAACAACAAATTGTAGCTTTTAGTTTCTTTCAATCTTGTACTGCTAGCTAGTAGAATAAGTTCCACTTGCACAAGTATGTGGGACATAAGTGACCTAGTATAACTTGTCACCCATTTACAGTGAATGTAAGTCACTGTGTCGCACTGTTAAGGTTGTTAATATAATTTTAAAGCAATGAGGCTGTTTAATTCAATTGCTCTGTAAAAACTTGTGACAAAAATGAAAATGAAAACACTTAACACGTTGACACGTTGACACCAGCAAACATACATTGCAAGTACTGATCACTGAACTATTCTTAGGTCTTAGTTTCTTTGGATGTTGGAGCATCAGCACTTTAGGCAATTTATATTTGCAACTCACATGGGTCGCGCATTTCTTCAACGAGGTTAAATTGCTGTTGTTTTTCATCTCAGCTTAGAATGGATCTGAACGTCGTGACTCCTTTTGTTGAAAGGTACTCGTTTTTCATATTGATATATTGCGTTTTGGCAACGCGATGAATGTGTCTGCATGCAGTGGAGCGTGACATTTACATTACTTTTAATGCATGTATGCTTATATATATATATATATATATATCTGTGTATGTGTGTGTGTGTGTGTGTGTGTGTATTTATATAACAAGGATATGCGCTCATAGAAAAGTTATCCAAATTGTGTTAATGAAATTCATGTCATTGATAAATGTTCTGTGGATTTATGCACATACACGTATGCACAATAAGTAAATGTCCTCACTTCCACTTTCATCATTTCAATGTTTGCAGATGATTAAAGTTACTAACGACACATTCACATTACAACATTTTACAATTTTTAGATTTTTCAAAATGTCATTATAAAACATTTTCATACGTTAAAATATCCATTGGGGAAATAATCCCTTGCAAATGGAATAACATGTAATAGTATTTGGAAATGTCAGAGGAAAACATACACAAATTCACATTTATTCATTTGGTAAAAATTATTTACATCGCAAAGTTTGTAAACTTGCTTCAAGGGACCAATATAAATATAATAGAGAACAAATTTTCCCAACAATCAAATCAGATACAATTCAAATTATGTTAGAAAAGGAGAAATCTAACAAAGTTTGATGAAACATAATTAAACTAATATTAATGTAAAATTCGTTTAAGTTTACAAAAATTAACAAATTTATGAACTGATTTATAAAAGTTTACATCCACGATAATCTTGTTATGGATCCTGTTCAATTGTATCAGCTGCTTTGATATTTATCATTTTTGTTTCTTCTGGACGGTGGTTAAACCATTCGACTGGGAACCATAACGATTTTGTTGTAAATAATCTTGATTTAGCCAATACGAAAGAATATCGAAAACAAAAAACTTTACTACAACGGTTCTTTGAATATTGAAAATCCTTTTCAAGTTGCAAGCCACCTTTGAAGGAATTTTCAAGAGATTATACTTCTGGCGATAGGCCACGAACTTCACTGAGGTGTTAGTCCAAGTCTTTGTGGCTTTGGCCAAGGTATTAGTCTCGGTTCTTGTGACATCGGCTAAGGTATTAGACTAGGTCCTTGTGGCGTTGACCTAAGTGCTTAAGTGTTGTTCCTGGCCCTTGTGGCATTGGTATCATACACACGAACATTGTATAATTTTCATTGGTGAATTCATCATGTTTAATAATATTATTTATATCACTTTTATCGCTACTGGTTACCTTCCAATGAACTTGAATGGTTATCTCTTAATCCTTCATCACCTTCATCTGTTGCAATTTGAATATCAACCGATGAATCGCATGTAGATTCATTATAATCCATCGAGACTGTATTTTTATTTTTAACGATTATAAAAATCAAAAAAAAAAAAAAAAATTGCTTAGCTGAAATGTCTTGAAGACATTGCACATCTATTGGGTCCCAGGAAACAAAAAATATTAAGGAAAATAGACGAATGACCTCACCTTAACAAAACCAAGTGATACATAGAATACTCCCATTTATCTAAAATGACGAAAATTATACACGGTTTGTATTATCATTAGAGCGAAAGGACTATAGTAGAACCATCACTAGTCTATTGATAGGTCATATCTTGGTAGAGGTCAGGAACACAAGATAGGACTAAGAGGACCTTAAAATTTGTTGAAGAAATCTCATATATCTACCACGTTTAAACATGATCATTTAACTCTTTAATCAAAGGAACTAATTGGTTTATGAGAGGCCAATCAGATAACCCTTAACCCAACTAAAATCTGATCAATTTGTATGAATAAGCTCAAATTAGATTCTTCTTCCTTCTCCTTTAAGTCAATGTTTAATCCCGTTTCAATATCCTTTTATTGAATAGTACAATATTAATCCAATAAACCTCTTTTGACTTTTATCCGATGTAAATGTATTCCAAACTTACAAATCATATAAAATAATCAAGTCTGTCTGTCTTGTGTGACAAAATGATTTAGGCAAAAATTTTATGAATAAAAAAAAATCTAGGAGAAAGTTTTCTTCTTATTAAAAAACTTTTTAAAAACAACTTACCACTTTTATTAAGTTTATCCCAAGGCTATTTATGTATAGTGTGTTATGTCAATATTCCGTATTTTTCTCTTCACTTTAAATTGCTCACATATCCATGTATTAAATAATGGTAGACAAGTGTCCATTGTAAACATAAGACCACAATCCAATACCTTAAAAGAGAAGAAGCAACAAATATTCGTTATAAAATCTCAATTGCTTTAAAAAGCCAGACGGAAACTTATATGTACTACAATACTACTACTATAAGAGTTATGTAATCTAAAACTTGATAAGAAGAGACTACTGTTTCAAGAGCCTCAAGCAAGTGTATGAATGTGGCAGCACCCCAACACAACCTGAACCACAAGAAATTACCATAAGTTTATATTAAGTTTATAAAATAGAAAATGCAGAAGAAGAAAAAAAAAAAATACGAAAAGAATTTTCAAACTAAAAAAAAAAGAGTTTTAAAGGCAAAAGAATATAAATGCCCTGAAGGTTATATAGAATTTGTAATATTATTGAAAAATTGTATTTTAACTTTTATCTGAAGTTTTACATATGATGAGAATTGGATAAGAATAACCTTCTGTGCTTATCTGAATATGTAACAAATATATTTTATTTAAATAATTTTTGAGAAAAGTTAATAGTTTTGGAAATACAAAACTGTAGACATACATATATTTATTATCATATGCTTCCTTGCATTAATGTAAAAGCAACATAAAGTACGCAACAACAATTTTGTATATTTAAAATGTTGACGTTTGCTTACTTTTGGCTTTTATCATTTTATTTCACTCATATACAAGGCTAAGGTATAATTTTAATTAATTATTTTATTTATGACTTTTTTTTTTTATTCACATTCTATTTATTATTTATTATTTAAATTATCATTTTATTGCATTATTAGTTAAATAGAAAAAGGAGTTTAGTTATTTGCATTTAAGCTTACTTGTTTGTGGTCAATAACAAATTTTTATTTTCTCCATTGTGGCCTGGGACTTATTATTAATTATTACTATTTTAATGAGGACTTTGTTTTGCAATTGAATTATTTTTATAAACAAATAAAAAAAAAAAAAAATTATGATTAATGATTATAAATTAAAAGTCAAATCAATATTTACTTAATTAGTAGACAATTTAACCCTCTTCACTTGAGGATTCTTACATAAACTATTCATACTTGTGTCAACACATTAAAATATGTTTAATTACAACAAAATTGAACTTGAATAAGTTTTGTTTTAAAATGAAACTTAAATAAACTTTGAAGAGAATGGATAACGAAATGCAGACAAAGTTTTTCTACTACTATCTATTAAACTAATTGCACAACGTTTTCATTTAATTTTTCTCATAATTTAACAAATTTTTTCTTGAGAATCAAAAACCCTAACAGCTGATTTATTAATATTTATTTTTGGTGGAGCATCGCGGATCTCATCTTAAGTGCAACTCGAAAATTATGCAACAAAATTTCTACCGCAAGAAATTTCAAATGCTACAACAACATTGACGTTGTCATACCGCCACAAAACTATAAATTTTCTATGAACCATTCACCTCGCTGGTGTAGTAATACATATTTAAAATTTGTTATGCCCCAACACAGACTCCTTCAAATATCCAAAAGTATACAACGTTAAGTATGTTGAACATTAGCAAAACTAAGAATAAAGTTGTGTTGCAATTGTAGCAAAAAGTCAAGATCAAAACTGAAATTGTTGTTACGAGAAGCAGATGCCCCAAAATGTAAAATGTATCTTATATTTGGGTGATGTATCAAGGGTGGGTGGCATCACACAATCATTTAATTTTGCATTTAGTCACTTTATACGAACAAAACGAAAATGCTGCAATGAATTGAAACATTTTCTTAGTGTGTCTTCTGATATACATTTTCCCGCCCAAAATCTCTTCTGTTCTTTACATGACATAAAATTTGTGTGTTTCATTTTTCCATTGTTTATTGTTTTGAATCCACAGTTTGATTTTAAGCTTTTCTATTCAATGTAAATATTATTTTGTAAATAAATTTTATAGCAAACTTTTAGGCACATATTCAACTATAGTATAGTAGATGTGGGAAACTATTTATCTTTATTATTTCAAGTAATTTTTTTGTTTTAGTAGTTTCTTGTATTGATAGTTTATTGTTTAGAGTTTGATATTTTATTGTTCTATTTTGTTTTTCTTTACATATTTTTTTGTTTTATTTGATTTAATGATTTATTTTCTTCAAATATTTTTTCAAATAAAAGCAGTCTTTTTATTTCACAAAGTTTATAAAGAAAAAGTTTTATTGTTTTATTTTTAATTTTTAAATTTATAATTGTGTAAAAATATTAAAGCAAGACAAATCATATATTTATATTTCATGAACTTGCATTTACAATAATTTCGAAAATATTAGAAATATCCGATAACTATTCTAAATTGAAAATCCGGCCGGATACCGGATAATAAACAAGTATCCGGCCAGATACCGAATTTTAATACAATCACAATAAATACACAATATTGGTAAGACTCACTTTTATAAGGTTTGTGCGTATCAATCGTCTCATAAATTTATAAGATCACACAAATTTTGTATGGAGCAACTGTCAGTTACTTTATGGGCGCACAAAGTTGTGAGGTTTATGCGATTCGTTATATGAAAAATTTTGCAGTAAGTCTCAGTCGAAGCAAACTTAAACCAGAAGAAGATGACTAACTTTGGCTATACCGAAATTGTAATTCTCTTCACGACCCTCCTTAATCTCATAATGGTCCGAGGGTCTTGAAATTTACATGGTTGGTGGGTATGGGTCGGAAATTTATAGCGTCAAAATTTCAAGTCGAACTGAGGGACTAGTTTGCATACATACAAACAGACAGACGGACATGGCTAGATCAACTCGTCTCGTCGCGCTGATCAAGCATGCGAGGAGGGACCAAAAAAAAAATGGGAATTACACTGTGGTGGGGAGGGAGAGTGGGGGGAACCTATTGTTTGACCACATGTCCGTTAGTGTCACGCCATCTGCGTCAGTGTCACGCCATCTGTGTCGCTGTGAGTGCATCGGTTCGTCTGTGAGATTTTTTTTAGTAAAAAAAAACGAGAACAACGAGCGGCTGTGAAATTTTGTGGGGAAATCGGCCGCGGAAACTATTGTAATGCTTAAGACTGCTTAGGGCAGCCTAAATAAAACCAGAGTTTACGATTGGTTTTCACGTTTTAAAAATGGAGAAATGTCTATTGAAGACCAACTTCATTCAGGACGCCCCTCAACGTCAAGAACTGATGAAAACGTCGACAAAATTAATGCCCTCGTTCGTGAAGACCGCCGCCGAACCATTGATCAACTCTGAGAGATGTCGGGAATGTCATGGAGTTCAATTCAGAGAATTTTATCCGAAGATTTGCACATGAGAAGGGTTGCAGCGACTGGTTCTTCCATCATGAAATAAAGAAGTTATGACGAAAGTCCATTTTTTTTTTTTTGGGTCCCCCCTCGTATATGTATATACTTTATAGGGTCTACGATGTTTCCTTCTGTGTGTTACAAACTTCATGACAAACTTATAATACTGTTCACTGCGTGAAGAGTATAAAAATGATAACTGATGAACATCACAGCAGCAACAGCAGTCGAAGTTTTATAATTTTTGATTTTGCTTTGCTGCTACTTTCGGTTACTAACATAAGTCGAAGCAGCAGCAAGCTGATGTGACTTACTTTACAGTCAGTTACCATTTGCTTTTGCTTCGACTGCGACTTCCTTTTTTTTAACTTTACAACTTTTGCTACTTCGACTGAAGCAATCTAAACGCTAGTTAGTAGTTATGGTAAATTAATATAGATTAAAAAAAAACAACTTTCTTATTGTGGATTTTGACATCAATTTATTTTTTTTTTTAAATATAAATTCTCGTCTGTTATGTTACATGCACGTCAGTGTTTATTGGATGGCCTTTGTCTTGTATATTGTGCTTGCGCTGTTCTTAAGTCCGTTAGACTTGCAGTTTATTACTGTACTGCACTGAGCTTCATTCTATTAAGCTTATAAGAAGATTGAAGTACCATTGTAGCTTCACTTACGATTACAATGCTGTCATGAGCATGTCAACTAAACCTGTAACTTGTTTAACAAATACCGACAAGACAAAATCGGTCGCAAGTCAGCTCAACTATTCTATGAACAACTATATCATCATGTATAGTACTATCATCACTATACTTCCATTACAGCAACAATATGAACAACAGGAGAAAAACGGTGTCACAAAATAGTGTCTTCATCAAAACAATACGATTCACAGCGCTTATAATATTACACTTCATTTTAGGAATTATTAACTTAAATATCTATCTTAAAAATTTCAATTCGATATCTTAAAAAAAAAAAAAAAAAAAAAACTCACCGAAAACAGATTTTCTTGCTAACGAAATCATTATTTATAAAATACATTTGTATAGATTTAACATTGTAAATACCACATTTAATGACAAGGTAAAGTGGAAATACCATTCATGATAATTGTGAAAGTAAAATATTGAAGTTATCATTTTTTCTGTACTCAATTTTAATTCAATCATTTGCGTATCACGCAGAGTTATTGTATTTTTGTTTAAAGTATTTTCAATTGATTATCGCTGCATGGAAGATATAACTATGTACATTCATTCTCATAAAAACCGGAAAATGCCATTGCAGTAGTTTTCCTTTTAATTCAAACCGAATTGCTGGAAAGTCCTTTGCGGAATGTGCAACAGAGTCTTTTGTTTTCATTTTCATTTTAATTAACCAACTTTACGCATTCATTTTAATTTCGAAGTTTTTCCGGGAGTTTTATTTTTTGTCTTTTTTTTTATAAATTTATTTTTGTCGTTTGTCTATTGTTCGTTCGCCGCATGCCCAAATAAGCCTCACTCACAGTTTGTAAAATTTTTGAATCACATGAAAGAAAAAAAAAAAAACTTTTGACTAAGGTGTGGCAAAGAAAAAAAAAAAAATCATAGGAAAATTGTGAAAATTATTGTTATGACTACCAAAGTTACTATTTCTCCTCTTGCTGAAATTGTATTTCTCTTAGAATTGCAGTTGTTGCTATTTCTGCTCTGTGTGGTTGAATATCAACACATGAAGAAGAAAGATGAATAAATCATAACGCCACGTTGGATTTTCCATTGCAGTTGATATTCTTGTTGTTGTTGTTGTTCATGGTGATGGTGTGTGTTGGTCTTTTGTTATTTGGTTTTTATTGTCGAATTGTCGTTTTATTATTCCTTATACTATGTATAATATTTCGGCATGATAGATATATTGAAGATTTTGAAAAATTGTTCATTTTTAATGAATTTTCCATGCCCACATATGCAATGCATATGCACAGAAATAAATCCATTGAAATAATGCATACGCCATGTTGCATTCGAATTTATAACGCGTCGCATTACAATTGCAACAATTGGCTTTTATGCTGCTACCGAAGCTGTTGCTGTGGCAGCTATATGCCAAGCATGTGCTCAATTTGTTGTAACCAAAACAACCAAAATACGAACGACATACTATAGCAAAATAATTCGATGCACCAAAATCAGTCCTCCTCATGCAGGCGGCATAACATTTCCAAGAACTGCAAGACCAGCGACATGAACAAAATTGTTATTGCTGACAATTTTATTTCAATTTCATTTTATCCACAAATAAGTTAACCCAAAAATGTTTCACTTAAATACACATGCATAACTATCCAACATTTGCATTTTCCATCAAACAAAAACAAATCAACTTATCCCATTTCCCCTATTATATCGTACATATGTACTAACTATATGCTAGTAAATAAAATTTTAAAAAGCTATTACTGTTTTCAGCACAACAAATAATAATAATAATAACAATGACATTTGCATGTGTACACACAATAGTTTTTAATAGACATTTCAATTGGATAAATACAGAGAGAGAAAGAGGAGAGAGAGAGAGAGTTCATTCCATCATGATTATAATAATTACTTATATTTGTTCATAAACGCGTAATTAAATTTTATATTCGAAATGGGAAAAATTTATTGAAATCAAATTCAAATAGAAAATTTATACAAAACTTAATGAAATATTGATTGAAATTTATTTCATTGGATATTATTATTGTTTTCGTTTTTGTTTCAATGAGCAGATGTAAATAGTTCAGAGGAAGGGAAAGAAATACAAGAGATAAAGATACGTACGTGTATACTACGATGGATGTCAACATGACGTGAATCGTCATACTTAGTTTATATGAAACTTCGTTTGCTTCTTAATCAAGCAAATATTATTTTTTTATAAAAGGTGATAAAAGAAAAAAATATAAAGAGAGGTAAATATGTGTACATTTTATATTTTTCATAAGCTACATTTTGCGATCAAATAAAGATAATTTTTTATATTGACATTTTAGTGTGAAATGTATTATTATTATATTGTCATGATCAGAATAGAATAGAATAGAATAGATTATATCCACCCGCCCATTTATTTACCTTTCACACTTACGCAAATTATTCACTACTCAGTTCTTATGATTTCCAAATAAAATGTACATGGTCATTTGTGGAAATAACTTCCTCAGAATTAATCTATAGATTTCCTTAGGGAGAGAGGCGCCTTACATTTTTAACATATCCTTCTATTTGGATTACTTGAGTTAATTATTTTAACCGCAATAATGACATGATCACCGTAAAAACCAATCACACTAATTATGCTCTTCACGCATTGAATAGTATTATAAGTGTGTCATCACACACAAAAGAAGACGTCGGAGACCCCACAAAGTATAAGTACATATTCTTGATCAGCACGATGAGACGAGTTGATCTAGCCATGTCCGTCTGCCCGTCTGTATGTATGCAAACTAGTCCATCAGTTTTTGAGCTAGAGAGCTGAGCTTTCTTTTTACCATACTCAGTACATTTGTCGGAATCAGTCGAATCGGACCACTAGGGGGGGTACCCCCATACAAACCTGGATCTAAATGAAAGTTTTTACTAGAAAAACTTTTTTGTTTTTTGTACTATCGACTTGAAATTGGGACACTATAGGTGTCTGACCAATATTCACCAACCTTATAAATTTCATAACCCTCGGATCACTAGCTGGGGCATGAAGAGTATTACAACTTCGGCATAGCCAAAGTTAGTCTTTATTTATATTATTGTTTAAATTTAAACTATTATATGGAAATTTTTTCAATTTCTTTAAACAGAATTACTAATTTTCAGTTTTTTTTTTTTTTTTGATGAAGATATTCCTCTTTATTCATTAAAAAACAAAAAAAAAAAAAAAAATATAATAACTTTTATTTGATTTAAATTCATAATATTTACTTATATGGAATGATTGAATCTTTTCCACACTTCAATATTTGTAAGTATGTTCATATATTAGTGTGACTTCATAAATCTAACTGAATTTATTTACACAATTGGCAACAAGAAATAAATAAATTAATGAAATACCATAATCTTTGACAATGTGTCCATTACGATATTAAAAAGTGCGTAGCAACAATAAATATTTAGATATGACAAATATATAATAGATATATACTAATTTATTTTTCCATAACGCATTAGATATGTTAACTACAACATGACACTTGATCTAGATTTTCAAATTTAACTAATATTTTTTTTGTTTTTTAAAGTTTTAATATCAAATTTACAATACAAAATGAAATTAACATGAATATTTGGACTTAAATAGGTCATTGTTCACTCTCGACCATAAGCGCAACCGTATGGTTACTTCAAAGGAGTGTTTCACAATCCGAACGAGTTTTTGCGCTGCTTCATAGTAGTGGACGAAACATGGATTCATCACAACACACTAGAGACCACAGATACTAAGAAACAGTGAAACCAGTGGACATCTCCAGATGAACGTATACCAAAGAAGGCTAAGTTGGCCAACAAGGACATGGCGAAAGTGTTCGTGATGCACGTAGTGTCATTCACATCGATAATCTTGAAAAGGGTAAAACTAACACCAGTAAATATTATGCAGTGCTGTTGGACAGATTCGACATTGATTTGAAGGAAAAACGACTACATTTGGCGAAAAAAGAAGTACTTTTCCGTCATGAAAGTATACGTGTGTAGTTGCCATGAAAGTACACGTGTATAGTAGCCATGGCAAAAATCCATAAATTGGACAACGAATCCATTCAACAAATTCTCCAGATTTAGTCCACTGTGACTATTTTTTGTTTGTAAAAAAAATATTGGAAAAATGCTGGACTAAATGTATCGAGGTAAAATGAGTCTATTTTGAGTTTTAAAACACTATTTTACCGAAAAACAATATATTTTATTCAAAAAGTCATTGACTTATTATATTGCCTCTTATCATAAGATTTTATCCATATTCATATCTAATAATAATGTCGACGATCTTAAAAGTAATCAGCATTATTTTTAATTGGACAAACTAGCGGAGATTATAAAAGAAAAAAAAAATAATAATTTGGTGGACTTGGTTAATTAATCTAAAATATATATAAAATATATATATGTATATACATATATATGTATATAAATAATAAAGGGGGAAAAGAAGATCAACGTCATTGAAGTTCTTATGTTGGTGCTGCGATTTTTTTTTTTTTAAGTTAATTTTTTGATAACATTTTTTCCAAATTCTTTTTCTTAAGCTTTTTTTGTTGCTTCAAAGGTACAAAAATAATCAAATTAAATAAAGACGCATAATTATGTCACCGTCGACTATATTTACAAAGCAATAGAGCATTATTAGTCGTGATATTTAAGAAAAAATTCGCCTATGGGCAACGATGGGAAAACAAAAAACTTGATTTTTTATAGACAAAAATTCTGCAATGAGAACAAAACTTTACAAAAACATCAATCGGAATAAGATATCGTAACAGTTTTGGTACAAACAACTGGTTTATTTGTTCTGTAACATTGATTGAGATCAGAAGATTCAGATTACTTAATAGGTTAGGTAATACAATAATTAATATTAATGTTAGGTAATACAATAATTAATATTAATTGCATAACATAATACAATGTTAACTTAATGAAGAAATATTTAAGGTTAACAACTTCTTAATTACAGCGACTAAACAACTGCGACTGAATGAATTGCATTAATGTTCTTAATCAACTCTATGCAATTTTAAACAACTTTATCCATTTGACGATCTTTTATTCTCTCTCTCCAAGCCTATCGACTGACAACGACACAGGGTTGGATACAACATCCAGTACTACCACATCTTTTAATCGGGCAAACCTGACCTGATTCTCCAGTGACTATAGCTCTGCGTCGCTGACTACATAGGTCTAAACCTTCATTTGGTTCCCACTTATAAACGTGCTGTTGTCTGCCGATTTTCGGACCAACAATTACGTTTGACCTTTGCACTCTCATGTGGCTCCAGATATTCGCTTGCCAATTTCCTTCCCTCCATAAAATGTGTACGACGAACTGGACCTAAATCGACAATATTGTATCCCAACCCCAACTCATCTTTAGTCTTTTGTCGTAATGTTTTTTTACATTTGGTATGTTGAATTTCTTTTTTTGCACTTTGGCTAATCTTCTATCTTTCGTCATCAAAATGATCATACATCTCTAGCTAAAGTAACTGCATATTACGACCTTCTTTATACTCGCTTTGCTGACTCCTCAAATGACAGCTTTGATATGATTGCCAGAATCTATCAATTTACCCGTACTAATTGGCCATTTCCTCTTGGTAATTTTGTAGTACCCCATAGTATATGTTCGATGACATTCGATTTTGCAAATACTTCAAATTTTCCTTATATGAATGCCACTACTCGACTACCACAAATTATCAGCAACAACTCGTATTTCTGTAAAAGTTTTGTAATCGACGATAAAGTAAAAGTCAATGTTTAACCTTATACGAGTATATTATTTAAAGTTCTTTAAAGTAATTAAAATTTTTGGGATTTATCTATTTCGTTCATGTCAGGTTATGAAAGAAATTCAAACTTTATTAATTAAGAATTAAAAAAAAGTAAGTTCCATAATTATGTTATTAATTTGAATAAGTATTCAAAGCAAAGCATGCCGCCAAATTAAAATGGCGAAATCCATCATCATCATCATCACTTCAATACCAATAGGATCTACTAATTGATATTATTTTGTGTTTACTAAAATTAATTTCTGCGACTGAAGTTGTTGGTGGATGGTTGAGTCAATTGAAGACCACGAATGTTGTGGAAGTCTAAGAATTTCAACATCTCCTTGATGTCAGAGTCGACTTCTCTGATGTCCTGTTCTAGGGCAGACACAGTTGGAACATAGTTATCGCGACGCTCATGTTCCTCTTCCTGCAGTTTGATGGAGATACCACGAACTTGGGAGTGACGCACACGACCCATTAAATGGGTAACATAGCCGACAATTTTGTTCCTCAATGGTTTAGTGGGAATGATTACGACTTCTTCGCAAATACGCTTGTTGGTGTGGAAATCCAACGTCAGACGTGTGTAGTATTTCTCAATGATGACCTTAGCGGCCTTCTTGACTGTCTTGGTTCTGACACGATCCATGGCTAGCGATTTTACCGGAAAGGTAAATGTGTTAATCATTAGAAGATTTCTAGAAATTCTAAATACTGTAGTATTACTCTTAAAGATAATACATACACGAGGCGGGTTTGAAAAATATATTTGCGTATAATGGAAAGATAGATCTCATTATACAACGATTCTTTTAATTCCCCAAAATACTCTTGGAATTCGATCTTTACTACAAATAATCTAACCATCTTTGAAAGACAAAATTATCGATCCTTTTGACAGCTGACATCTATGACTAACCATCTTTTATAACATAATATGTTATTATATTATACTTTTACTTTTTTTTTAAAAAACGTTTACCAATACAACAACGAGTTGTACGCACAATTCGCATTAGTATAACATCCGAATTTATGTCACATTCTGAACTCCCCTCGTACATGTGCATACTAAGTTTGATGTACTTAGTTTCTTAATAAAAAGCTATCAATCTCTTACACACCTCCTTTGTATTGTAATAAAATACATTTCTTAGTATAAAATTAATAAGTTTATATATTCAATTTTTGATGGAAAATAACAATTTCAATTTCAAAATAACTAGAAACTGTATTTATTTTATTAATTAAACAAATATTTGTGATAATCTCTTCACACGCTTTACCTGTTGTTATGTGTTGAATTAAAGTCAAGCAAATGGAAAAATTCAATAAATCTTAATGTATGACAAATTGTCATCTCAAACAATCAAATAATGAAAAAAATGAAAACATGAACTGCACTTAAGTGGGAACAAGACTATGAAGTTGTTAACAAGCATCAAGTTTTGTGGGCCAAGTTAGTAACGCTCCCAACTTTGTCAACGCCATCGTCATTGAATCATTTTTTTTTTTTCTTATTTGTGATAAAAGAGAATTAATTTATCTCGCGCGTAAACAAACATAAAAAGAAACGAAAAAAGAAAAATAATAATAATAAAAAACAGATCCATCAACATCCCAACGAAAATCCAGATAGATATACACATATTCGCATACACTCGGTGGCTTTACAGTAGCCGAAAATTAAAAAAAAAAAAAAAAAAAAAAAACAGACGAAATACAGAGAATTCAGAAAGATAATTTAAGTGAATTTTTTTCTCATTCAAAGTCGGTTCGCGTGTGCGTTCAGACGTCTTCAGTTGGACGCCTCTCGTCAGTGAATTTTGCAAATATTTCTCAACTTATACGTAATAATTATGTCAACGCTTGAGAACGAAGTAAATTTTCGTAATAAATCGGTATCGACTCCAAATTTGGAAGCCCAGTATAATGGATCCACTGAATTTATACTCATCACTGATCATCGTACATCGAAATATAATAAATGTCTTGAAGAACTTCAAGCTAAAGAGGATGAGGAGAACTGCTTCTTAAAATGTACAAAGAATGTATTTCGAAAGAAAACACTTTATCGACGTCTACCTATACTTCAGTGGTTGCCAAATTATAATCGTTCCGATGCACTTGGTGATCTTATAGCGGGCATTACAGTGGGCCTGACTGTTATACCTCAGGGCTTGGCCTATTCTGGCGTTGTTGGGTTACCACCACAGGTTTGTACAATGTCTGAATGTTGGATGCTATTTACTTTGAATTAATCTGCTTAATGCGCCGGTTGATTTTTCTGTGATAAGTTGTTATCTTTATGCGGAAGATTTATAATTTTTTTTTATTATAATTTAGGCGTAATGACGGAAGCACTGCTATTTAATTGGTTAGTAAATTTGTTATAAAAATAAATAGAGCAAAGTACAATGAAAATATACAAAATGCATAATAAGCGATATATGATGAAATTCTTTTTTAAAAATTTGGGCACTTAAAATTAGTAAAAATCAATCAAAATACACAACACACAAAACCCCTAAGATTCATACTTATTAAGGATGTTAATATTAAATTTCAGTTTTCCAATTCTCTTTTTTTCTATGTTCACAGTTCGGTTTATATGGATCTTTTATGGGTTGCTTTGTCTATGTTCTTCTAGGAACTTGCAAAGACAGCACAATTGGATCTACCGCAGTCGCCTCCATCATGACTTATCAATTTGCCAAAGGTGTTTGGCAACGCGCCGTTCTACTAACTTTTCTTACGGGCATCATTGAAATTATTATGGCAATGTTTAAATTGGGATGTCTTGTTGAGTTTGTCTCGGGACCTGTGAGTGCTGGCTTCACTAGCGCCGTTGCACTTATAATTTCTACATCACAAATGAAATATATTCTGGGTGTTAATAGTGATGGAGCTTCATTTCTACAACGATGGATTAGTATGATTCAAGATATACACAATATACGCATTGCCGATGCTTGTCTGGGATTTGGTTGTGTCGCTATACTTCTAGTTCTACGTAGTATTGGTCGCATCAAAATAGGTCCAAAAGACGAAACTCAACGTAATAGATTTCAAAGGTTCATAAATAAATTGTTATGGTTTTTGGGCATAACTCGGAATGCAACTGTAGTAATCACTTGTGCGGCTATTGCAATGCTATTGGAACTTCAGAATCGCAATCCGTTTAGATTAACAGGATATGTACCACCAGGATTACCTGAATTCTCTTGGCCTCCATTTTCCATTGACCCAGTTGAGGAGCAATTGAATGCTATAAATGGAACTATAAATTCAGAGGTAATCACTCAAGGTGAAACTTTCATGGAGATGATTCAAGAATTGGGTTATGGCTTATTAATAGTACCAATTATTGCATTGTTAGAGAATATTGCTGTTTGTAAAGCATTTGGTAAGTGGCCAAGAAATAAGCTTATTATACTTAAATTTTATGTATATTAATATTTCAGCCAAGGGCAAACCCATCGATACCACGCAGGAAATGATTGCTGTAGGTGTTGCAAATATTGCAAATTCACTAGTAAAGGGTTACCGCAGTAATGGTGGATTAGCCCGTTCAGCCATTAACAATGCCAGTGGAGCACGTACTTGCATGTCTAATTTATATATTGGACTTGTTGTAGTATTAGCCTTGTCTTTTCTCACAGAGTACTTTGCCTATATACCAAAAGCAGTACTCGCTTCCTTATTGATTTCAGCGGTAATCTTTCAAGTACAGTACCAGACCATTGTTCCTATGTGGCGTAGTAAACGTAAGTAAGTTTCATATTATATGTAGTATAATCTTCAAATATCTTCTCTTTAGGCTCCGATCTAATACCGGGTATCTTGGCTTTTATCACTTGCCTTGTTCTACCCTTAGAAATTGGTATATTGGTGGCGATTGGTGTTAATCTGCTCTTTATACTTTACCACTCTGCAAGACCCAAAGTTTTGCTTGAGACATTGGAGGTATACATTTTTTGTTTGCTATAAAAAATTAACATATTTTTTACGTCCCTCTCTCTCTCTCTCTCTCTCTTTTTTCTTATTTATAGTCAGATGAAGGCCATAAATTTGTTAAAATTACACCTGATCGTTGCTTAATCTTTCCCTCTGTTGAATTTGTACGCAATCTTGTACTCAAATCGGGATCCAAGTCATCCCTGCCTGTCGTCATCGATTGTACTTATATTTATGCTGCCGATTATACCGCTGCTAAAGTCATATCAAATATGGTTGAAGATTTCCGTCAACGCGAACAAAAAATAATATTCTTTAATTTGAAACCAAGTGTTTTGAGTGTCTTCGAAGGTCTACAAACAAAGCTTGTTGTCTGCTACAATACTCATGCACTCCTCCAGGAGTTAAAGTCAGACAAGCATCTGGTAAGCACTGCAGTAGACTTAGATGACTCTTTAGATGCAGCAGAAGCTGGTGCAAGCGAATGTGTAAGCAACGCGAGTACAGCAACTTTGCATAGAATTTAAATGTGATGATGTTCCTTAATTGATTGATTAGTTTAAAAAAAAAAAAATGCATTTAGTGAAATATTATTATTATTATAAAATAAAATTTTAAAAAACATCCATAACAAATTTACATTGAAGAAGGGAAATGGAAAACACAAATTTTAACAAAATGCTTCATTAAACAATTTATTATTAATTTAACAATTGCTAATCCATGTGAATAGAATATTGGATTTAAAAATTGTATTGATAAAACATTATTTCGCCATGAGTCTTTCCTGACAGCACGATGTACTTTCATGAGTGTCAATGGTGGCGGTGATGTTGTCAAGTGAGTTTGGTGTGACAATTCGTTTACTGAAACTATGATCGGTTTTATGAAAATAAGGTAGCAGTGGAAAGAAAGGACTATGAAATTATTGATATTGGGTTTGTTCAGGATTCTATCCTGCACTTGCATGGAAGTTAAATTTGAATAAATTGTAATAAAAATTTTTTGCTCAGTAATTAATTTAATTTAATTATTAGATAGAATAATGAACCTTTCACTTTTCTTTTTTTTTTAAGTAATTGTTAATCCATAGACTGCACTAAAATAGTAATCGGTATAGCAACAGTAACAACATTCCTTTGTATTAAATATTTTCTCGGGTGCCAATAAAATATAAACAATTTATTACCAATTTCACAATTGACATTGTCCATGTACAATTTGAATTAGAAAATAAAATTTAAATGTTAAGTTTATGATGAATTTAAAAATTTTTAATGATTCATAAGTAGTAGCTTCATATGGATTTATCTGAAATTATGATTTGCCTAAAGAAAAGCATAGAAAAAAATGTTTATCTGATATTAAGTACAATATATTCTATGCATAAATAATAAAATGATTACTTTAAAAACTGTCTCTAAAATTGATATGTAAACTTTGAATCACCATTTCACACAAAATATAAAAAAAAAAAAAAATCTTAGTGGTTATCAGCGATTATCGCCACATGAGGAATACATAAAGGAGTTTGGTCTCAATGTTCATTATACATAAGATAAATTTATTGATATGATACTATAGATTACTTAATTGAATATTTTCTCGCATTACAAATATAACTACTACTATTGTATTGACATAACAACTTAGTGAAAATAAATAATTGCATATTTTTAGGCATTTAATTATAAAAACTCAAAAGAAGGGGTTCTGAAGAACAAATCCAAATTTTAAAATCCAATCGTAAGTAAATGTTTCTTCAATGGAAAAATATATCCATGACTCTAACATTTTTATTAAGGTGATGATTCATTGATTTCATAAATTATAATTATTATTTTATTTTCAATTTAAAGTAACGCGAATCATATTCATTTCACTTTATTTATGATTTGATGAGAACCCAAAAATTCTTAAAGAATCGAAAATTACTTTGGTTATCAAACAATTAAATACACTTGCGTCATTTTTCATAAATTGAACATTATAACACAAAGCAACTGGTTGAAAGCAAAACCAACAAGTGAAATAACGCGTAACAGATTGCAATTTATTAAATAGAAATTTTGAGTTATTCCTATACTGAAACATGAACGTGGCATGGATGGTTTGGACAGATGCATGGATGGCTGACAGGTTGGTTGGTTGGATGAAGTATGAACAAACGTATGAACCGACAAAGAAGTTTTAAAAACTTGTACACACGAATTGATTTTCTGATGAAGACAACAACTTCAGTGAACTTACTCATCGAGTTGAGTGAGTGAGTGAGTAACTCAATACAAAGGGTATATTGGCCAAGCGGCACAAGCATGTCATGTCACGTTGAACTATCGATAGGAAACATGTCTCAATGTTCGTTTAAATACACGGAAATTTTGTTAACAGAGACCTCAGCACAATGCCAACAACACGGCTAGTAACAAAGTTACAAAAATTCGCATGTTGAGCTACTGTTGCTGCTCATGTTGCTACTGCTGCGACATGTTTCAAGTTTACAAAAGTATGAAATTAACTTAATTACGAAATGTTTGCGTATAAAATTTTTATAAAAACTTTCTTGGTTTAAAGTTCAAAATGGTATCAATGTTGTTGTTAAATGTAAAAAGTTTAAATAACAGAAAAGTTCAACTGACTTTGAGTACCGACAGTTGTATTAAATAAAAAAAAAATATATATATTTTCAATGTAAATTCACTTTATGCCATTTAAATGACAACATGATTGTTTAACAACTCACATCCGTTTTCTCATACAATTACTACAAGGAGTTAATCAATACAGAGTTTGAGGCATTGAGTATGTGTATGAAGGATATGTGTATGAGTGCTTTGCGGGTGGCGACGCACATTTACCATTGAGTGCTTCCGTTTCCGGACGCCAGTATTTATACTGACAAGTCAAAATGAGAGACAGCAAATGTAAAAGTAAATAATTCATTTTTTATTTATTTTCCTTTTAAATATATGTAGTAATACTATAAGAATTGCATTCATGCACAAGCACCATATGAACGTTTCTCGGACACGCATGTCTCTGTTCTCACATCAAAGTATTTGTTATCTTCACACTTGTATTCTCCTACTTCGCTGTTATTCTTGCATTCTAGATAATGTTGGCAACCCTTGGTTTGTGACAATTCACGGCCGCTAGCACGTCCATCACAACGATCCTCATGGCATTTAGCGTTTTCACGCTCAAGACAACGTTCCCGTTCCGGGTCGAAGAAAAATTGGAATTCGCATTGACCCCAATTGGGGGAGGTATCAGGCTTACCAGCGCCCAAATCACGGCAAAAGAAATAACCACGACACGTAGCACCATCCCCAACAAAATGATTACGTATTGACAATTTTGATGTACCACATACTTCATTTGGGTGAGGATGTTTGACGCATTCAACCAAAGATTTCCTAACACATTTTCCGCTTAAGAGATCATAGTAATTGCCCTCAGGGCAGTTGTTAACCACTAGCTTTCCACTCTTACATGTTAAGTATGAGGCGCAGTCGGCCTCATTCTTGATGGGTGTGTTTTCGGGAACTACGTTACAGAACTCATACGTAGCAGCGCACTTTTCTGCCATTTGAACCTCATAATTACACATTTGTTTCTTTTGATCGAATTGGAATTCTGGTGGACATAATCCATAGCTAATAGACGTGGCTTTTTCGCAGAAATGCCAACCGCGGCAGTTCTTGGTATCGGCTGTATAACCATTTGTATTTTTGGTACATGGAATAGAGTTGCAATAGGCGGTATCCCATCTATCTAATGAACTGCATGTTCTAGTGCTGAGTTTGTAAAATTTTCCTGCAGCACATTTTCCAGCATCGATGCTCTTAAAATTCTCGCATCTAATCCATTCATCACAGTAGCCAGGCTTGCGAAGTAGAGTTCCATCCTTAAAGAGTCGACAAATATCCTCTTTTGATGCGAAAGTCTCTGTCTGGATACTTATTGACGTCAATGCGGTCAATACAAGCGAAACGAGTATAACTCGTGGTCCTTACAAATAGTTTTATTTTATTTTTATAAAAAATATAATTTTTCAAAATTTAATGTTTATATTTACCACGCATTTTGTTGTTTTATACAAATAAGACTGTTTAAATAAAAAGTCTTAATGCGACTAAATTACGAAATAAATTGCAAGAATATTTATATACAAGATTCTAAACCAACACCTGATGCTACTAACAAAATAAATTATACTTATTCTTCTTTTTTGTTTATGATTTTCAAAGTTATTGATAAATAGATTGAATCATAGTTGTACGCGTAGGTTATTTTACTTTTCATAAGAAGCATGTTCTATTATAACTAATCATGGTATTAGCACAAGAATATGAACTACTTCTAAAGTTAAATGATTACTAAAGACTTTTAAAATATTTATAAACAAATTAATATGTAATTTCGGACATAAAGTTACGCAGCAGATGACCCAGTTTGTCATCCAAGACCCCTTCTATAAACAGAAGATCATACAATTAAGAAAAGAATTCTCTTATTGACTACCATGATATTTTCCACAGAGGCAAAACATGTGGTAGGCAAATTGTGGAAGCAACACCATAAATCGGTTGTAGGCATATCAACTAGACCAAAATATGGGAAAAGGTCTTAAAATAAGCTATTGGTTAATAAATACTATTACTTAGCCCATGAGTTCAAAGAATAGCTAGTGTTGATATATAATCATAACCACCAATATTAATAACTATCTGTCCCGGCGCTTCGTAACTCCCCGGAAAAATTTAATCAAAATCTACTAATTTCGACCGATTCTTTAGGTGGATTTTGATTAAATAAACGGTACATCTTACTCACAATAAAGCTTGCTATTTTTCAGTATATCGATTTTGAATTCATAGTAATAACTTGTGTTGTAACGGAACCTTGTCTCCGGAACATCCACAAGAAATCGTACCTCTGCTTCAGCATTTGCCTATTTTCAACTAAGGTATATTAAAGTTTTGTCATAGCGTGCAATACGATCGTCTCTGCAAAGTTTCACAGTCTGACTTTTCTGCGCTACGCATCGAAGAAGTCAGCTGCCGGACGGTAAGAATTGGAGTTTCAAGCGATTAATTGTTTAGTGGAGCCGGTTTAATTTATAAACCCTTGAGAAATGGCTTAGATGGTGACAAAGCTGCAAAATTGCTGTTTGTTAAATGATATTTGACTCTCATTAATATTGATTCCCAATACGTACATTTTTTTCTTCGATAAGAGTTAATTAACGAATTATTATTATTATTATTATTTTTTTATTAACCCAACTCCTCATCCGCATCCCTCCGCTTAAATGGCTTTCTTACAACCCTATCACTCATTTGCAGTGTATAAAAAAATCATTAAGATCAATACAAATGACACATTTAGAATTTGTGTTCATTTACGCATTGCTAATCATATTTATATAATTTATTATAAAAAAAAATTTTTAAGACATGTGGAATATAAATCTAGAGATTTAGATAAAGTCTCCATACTCCATATTTATAAAAATACGGAACTAAAGTTATCATTATCAAATTATAAAAAACCAAAAGTAGAAAAGATGGTGGGTGGTGAGTAATTGAAAATACCCGATAAATTGAGCTATTTATTTATTATTAAAATAAAAAAGAAATATATATTATGTATATATAAATCAATAGACATCCTAGTGTCACGGGTTCGATTTCCGCTCAAGTCTGCAGGACCTCAAGGTTTAGGACCTTTCCAATTTTCCTCCAATCTTTCCTAACTTTCCCCCTGAAAGCTGAAGGCTCATATTAATAACTAAATTATAATTTGTAATTATAATCATAGTTTTTTTATATAATAAAATTCACTTTAACTGACAATTTCAATTGATGAATTCCGTATATCACCAATTTGAATATAAAATGCAAATATTTGATATTCTATTAAAATTTTATTGAATATTTTAGAAATCACGCACAAGCACCATATGTTCTTTTCTCATGCACGCACCTCTGTGTATGAACATCAAAGAATTTATCATCTTCACACTTAAATACACCTGTCTCAAATCCATTTTTACATATTAAATAGTGTTGGCAGCCCTTGATTTCGGCTATTTCCCGTCCACTAATGCGTCCTTTACAACGGTTCTCAGCGCATTTTTGATTTTCACGATTGTTGCAACGTTGACGATTTTCATCAAAGAAATAATCCAATTCGCATTGATTCCAGCCTGGGTTGGGATCGGGTTTGCCAGAACCCAAGTCATGACAATAGTAGTAACCACGACAAGTTGCACCATCGGAAACAAAACGATTTCGAAAGGCTAACTTTTTTGTACCGCACTTTTCTTCAGGATATGGTATTTTATTACATTCGACCAAATATTTATTAATGCATTTACCACTTGAAACATTGTAATATTTACCCGATGGGCAATTATGAACTTTAACCTTTCCTTTTACGCAAGTCAAGTATGTAGAACAATTTCTTTCATTTTTAATTCTTACACCTGGAGGTACGACATTACATAACTCATAGTTAGCATTGCAAGCAGTTGACATCTGTTCGGGATATACACACATTTGTTTCTTTTGATCAAATTGCAAATCACTTGGACAAAATCCATATGACACAGATATAAACCTTCTACAGAAATACCAACCACGACAATGCATGGGATTGGAAACGTAGCCCATTGTCTTTATGTTGCATACTTTAGGTTTAATTCTACAATATTTGTCCCAATGATCAACAGCACCACATTTTTTTTTACTGAGTATAAAGTTCCTTCCCGGAGCACAAATACCAGCATCGAGGCTCTTCAATTTTTTGCATTTAATCCATTCATTGCAAATACCAGGTTTTCGTAAAATGGTACCATCTTTAAATAGTCGACATATATCCAGAGTTGATGTAATATTTTCAGTTTGATAACTTAAACTCACGAAAGTCGCTAGTAGCACAAGACTACTACAACGAAAGCCTTTAAGAAATATGTATATATAGAAAAAAATCAATTGGGGGAATACTGATATAAAGTATTTTTCTTTAAGTTTACCTTTCATTTTGGTGAAGATCACAAAAGACTTTCAATGACTAAGTCACAAAGCAAAGCAGATGGTTTTTATATATCGAAAATAAGTTGACGGTAGACATGTTCTGAATTCATATTAGATAATAAAGAGTTTTTTGAATGTTGTTCTTTAACGAGATATGAACAAGTAATTACTTTAAAGATATCAAATACGTGAAGCTTTTTATGTATAATACATAATCTTCCATCCCTGAAGTTTATTTATTTCTATTGTATAAACAAACTTGTTGAATTAGTGCAATTACTACACTAAATTCAAAATATAAAATGTTTACTATATGTACTACTACATAGGTAAATATCATTGGTTTATCTATGTGAAATGTCAATCATGAAAGAAATGAATAGTAGTTTGAATTAGAGTGAATACCACAATACCGAAAGGGTTTTCTAAGCGGCATGAGAACTACTATAGTATAAAAGCTTTCATATATCGCACTAGGTAGACAACATGCCACCCAATAATCATAAACAGCCGCTAATCATCTCACATATCATCAGATATACTACACCTACGTACGTATGTACATATTATTGTTGCCTGTGTGGGGTTGGGGTTTTTGAGTATTTATATGTTGTTTGGCTATTATCAGCAAACGCAAACACAACCGCAACTTACACAGGAAACAATGCTTATTAAACAGCGGATTATGAGTATTTGTACTCAACAATATCGATGCGTATGTGTGGCATACATCCGATTTAGGACTTCAATAACCAACCACTGACAATCATGCGTTTACTCTTCTGTATGCTTCTGGAAATGATAAGCGGCGTGTGAATGTTCTGAAAGGATAATGAGATTACAATACAAACTATGTATTTTACTTACATTGTAGATATAAAACCATTGACTCATTAACACTGTTTAGTTTACATTCAATTTACTCCATGTTATACTCGTATATATAGTCATATGATTTATTTGTCATTAAATTGGAATTTATATTAACACAGTTTGCTTGCCTGTGTATTAAACTAAATTAATTTGATATTTTTAGTAAATTTTTTTTTTTTTTTTTTTTTTTTTCAACCCAAATATTCATATAATATTTCATGCATATTATCAAACAAATATTTTTTATTTAGAATTTTTAAATTTCTATTTAATAAGTCAATGAAAAAGAAAAATGAACAGCAGATTTTTCTATTGAAATTTAATTTTAGCGATTTCTCTTCGACTATGTACAATCTTTTATTTAAAACTAATATAATCATTTTGAGAAACGAACATTTAAAATTTTGATAAGAATATTAAGAATTTGAGAAATCCATTTAAAAAAAAAATAAAACCTTTAATTAGAAAATAGACTCCGGGAACAACAATTATGTATGTACTTAAAAAAAATTGTATGCATTTGATTTAATTTTAAAAAATACTTTCAAAAATACTTAAATTAATCACAAAAAAATCTATGATAAACAACCTTATTGAATCGGCTAAATATCATTATTATTCATATGATTAAATGTGTAAAAATTTAACATTAAAAATATAAATACATGTAATAATTTAAGAACTATAACATATCTTCTATCTATCAAATAAACAATGCCCACTAAAAATATTGAAATTTAAAGAACAATGCAAATATTGACAGAATTTAAAGCAGATCTTTTTAGACAAAAAACACGCAAAATTGTATCATGACTTTGTAACTTTGAGTGGCAATAGATAATTTTGTGTTTTTGGGGGTTATGGGGATCGCATCCATTATATTTATATTTATTGGGTTGAAAGAAAGTAATAAGCGTAATATAGTGATTTTTACTGTGGGTCTCTAGAGGAAAGGGGGTATAGGGACAGAAACTTTTTGTTAGGCTACCAAATTTAAACATTTTAAAGCAGGGCTGCCCAACCATTTTGGTTCCATGGGCTGCATTGCAAGAATGATTTGGGCAATCATCAATGCCCACAGGTTAAAACAAAACAAAAATTAAGAAAACAAAAACAGGACTATCCAAAACTTCAGCTAATCTATGGTATGGGTTACAGCACCTGGTTGTAATATAAAGCAACTCCCATAAAGAAGTTCGTCACCGCTGGTCAGGACGGAACAATTGGCATTTTTTAATTCTAATAATTTGCTTCCTCATGAATTTGTTTATGCTGGGAGATGACAATAATTCTAAATTAAAAAATAAATATAAATGCATATGTGAAAGGTTATTTATATTTTGAAGTCAGTGAAATATAGTAATTAATGTTTTGAGGGTTATTGAAAATTCTTGAAAAAATATATTTCTGATTTTAATTCCATGTGAATTTTATGAATTCCCATTATGGTAAGAAATTATTGACAAAATTTATGGGATCATTGTGCCAAATTTAAAAAATAATAATAAAAAAATTTAAAAAAAAAAAAAAATGTTCGCATCAACTTATTGAGACCTATAATCAGATAACCGGACATGCCCAGTGTGTGATTGCATTTATTGAGCTTCATATCAAATTTAAAGTCTTATTGTTATTTTCTGCTTTATATACCAATTTCTTTTTATTACTAAGCAACTGTCTTAGATTAGATAATGGTATATTGAATAAGAAAACATTGCATTGTATACAATTGTCCATAGAAATTTATATCGTGTGGTGTTAAATGGTTAAACTATATTTAGTGTCACTTAAAATAATGAAAAAAAAAACAAATTTTGTATCTATACTTAGTATTTGTGATTAATTTTACTATAGTTATAGTAGTATGTGAATTTCATTCACACTATTTGGAATTAGTATTTTTCTCATTGAAATACCAATGAATTTTTCTTTATACATTTGTAGTATTACATATAATGTCACTTTAAAGGTATCAAATTACTGAACTGGTGCACTGATTTTCTTTAGTTTATTTTTTATTTTATTTCATTATTACTTTTTTTTTATCTGTAATCAAGCAAAATCACAAAATTATTGGATTAATTGAGTGTGTCTGTGTCTGAGTCTGTTGCTCATTTCTCATAGCAAACTATGCGCTCTACAAGTTTTTCAATGCACTTTTGTGGCTTCCACTTCCATGAATTCATTATTTTATTTTACTATATTAATGTAAATCTCACAAAGTGTTAATGACACTGAATGTAATGTCAAGAATTTCATCATTCTGATGTTATTCATATATAATATTTTATTTTATTTTATTTTGTTTTAAAGTGTAATTTGATTTGGGATGCACAATTTCAATCAAAAGCACTGATTTCGAATGGTGCTAGAATTTGGATATTGAAGAATTGCCCATTGAAAGAAATAAGCAAAATTACTTCATATTATAATTATATCTATGCACCAAACGATCTCAGTTCCTTAATTTGAATTTCATTGAACAATATGCAAGCACTCTAATCCTTTTTCACTTCATTTCAACATTATATGTAGTATGTAGAATATTTTGTATCCTTTTGGCCTTAGAATCTTAGAAGTAAACTATTCATTATTGACTTGATGAAAAGTAGTTATTCGATTGTTGTCACTCGAAGCGCGTCTTGACGTCAACTGTTTGCCATAAGAGCAAAACCTCAGCTTAAATCATTGAAACCTGTTACAGCTGAGAAATTATGTACAATAGACTCTATTTTTTGTTATATATTTTCCACTTTTGTCATCATCTCATGTACCTACAATGCTCGTATTTCGATCGTTTTTTACTTTTAGTTGATGGATGATGTTTGCCCTTCTTTTTTATATGGCCATAAATACATTTTAGTGAATAATCCTATTTTGTTTTAGTTGTGTAAAATAATACGAGGATGTCAAACAAACAAACAACACTTCACCGATCGTGCCGCCTCGACTAGTCTTGTTGTCTAGTTGTCTTTCTTCAATTCAAATAGAGCGGGGCTCATAAAAAAGTATCTCTTCAGGCATATTACACAATTTTTTTGCAGTTCATTCTTCTTTTCTTTTTGTATTGCTGCAGCTGCTGCTGCTGCTACTAATTCTAGTATTAGTGCCAGTGTAATGTAATTTAATTCATGCGTACTTCTTCTCGCATATTTAAATAATTAGAATAGTTTTGTCTTGAATTTCAATAACTACATGTTCATTTTATTTCTATTTCTGTAGAGAAGACACAATCATCAGTCAAGAAGGAAGCCCTTCACCACAAAATGTATCTCATCAACATATAACAGTACTTATTCCATTTATCATTATTGTCTCTTCTTCAGTTCAGCAGCATCTTCTCCTTTCCACTTATGAACGACGTTAGCTTCATTAAGCCGTTTCCATTTCATCTAAATCAGACTGTTTCTTTTTTTTTTTTCTTCTTCTTTTATTATTGCGATATCATTTACAATTTGCGGCTCAAAAACGGTGAATGAAAGTTGTACCCAATCTAAAAAGTTTTCTTGCAATGCTTATGTTTTATCTTCAGTATTACATACGAGTACATATAGATATTTAATTCAATCATTACATATAAAGAGCACTTTATTTTGTACTAAGTCAAGTGAAAAGGATTAGAGTATAGTTTTTTCAATGAATTTCATATCAAGGAATTTGGGATCGTTTCGTGCATAGATATTATTATAAACGAAGTAATTTTAATTATTCGATTATTGTCTAATTGATTTTAGTAATCATATTAAATTGTACATTTGCAAATGTTCGAAGATTTCTTGTTTATTTTTTTCCAAAACTTCCTTAAATTTTTTTATATTTATTTATTTTAATCAAAGCAAGAAGTCTTTGACAAACAAACATCAAAATGCATAGTAATATTTTTAATATTGAATCATGTCTACTAACTGCGCCAATACTTAAAAAAGATTACAGATAATGGTTGGACAAAATTGACTATTATAATAGCCAATCGTATTTTTTATCATTTAATAAAAAATTTTATCTTCTTATCGATACTTTACAAAAACATAAATAAATGGTTACAACTAACTTAAGATTCATTCACACGCAACGTTATCATCTTTCTTGCGTGAGAATAAACAAAGCCCACATTTATGCTGAGCACTGAGCAAAAATTAAATTGATAAATTTTAATAAAATAAAATAAAATAAAAATATATAAAATAAATGTAGCTATCAAATACATATAAATAGAGAACCTAAGAAATTAATTAGAAATTATGTGCGACCTGCCTTCTGCAAATGCATAAATGAAAACTGAAGAGTTGATATTTTACATCTAATCGAAAGAAATTTTAAAAAAATATATTATTATTATTTAGTTTATTGAAAAAATGAATAATACCTATGAAATGAATATTTATTGTTTCTTTATTTCTATTTCGTGAGTTACGATTTTAAAACGTGAGTTATATTTTGAATTTTATATCTTTCAAAATTATAATATTATAATGCAAAATGAAACTTGAAGTTTTTAGTTTTTGTCTTGGATTGATTTACTAAGTACATAAGTTACGTTTGAGCGCATAAAAGGTTAGTTTTGCGTACATTATCAAATTTAATATAATTTACAAATCATAAGTGCAAATATGACAAAATTATACTACTACGTGTATGTACTATGTCAGACTAAAAATCAACTCGAAATACTACAATACCAAAGTTAAATTAGAGCTTCAATGTGTAAAGTTTAAAAAGATATCATAAAGCACATGTGTATTTGCACATTTTTGTTTGATATTCAGGTGTATTATATAAGGATTGTCAACCGCTTGACCTTCAAAAACTACATCAATCATGAGTTGATTAATTAGAAAAGTTTAATGAGAAACATAAAACACGTAAATTATTGTATTGTAAATGTATTGTATTTCCTAAAATCTGTTGGAGTCGTTGTGACTAATAGTTCATATAAATATTATTTATTAATTAATTACATGAATGAAGTCTTTCAGTTTTTAAGTCATTCAAATGCTTCTGAACTACCAATATTTTGATAACTTATACAAACACATCTTCTGATGATATACATATAGTAGTCGTACAAAGAATTCACCGACTACTGGAAGATGTACATATGTATACCCCATATTTAATTCATCTTAATTGTTGTTTTATATTCCCCATTACCAACTATAATTTAAAATATTTGTATTTAAAACTTTCGAAGGGTCTGTAAGTTTTATTACACCAATTCTACAAATATTTCATTTAGCAAGCAACCAGACAAACTTTCGGGAATTTACAAATTTTTGAATGGAAAATGCAACAGCATTTCTTAAGATATTTAAACAACACTTCTGAAATGACAACTAGCACAATTAATGCAATAGTTGGTGTGAAAAGTATGTAAAAGTTAATGGTTTGTTATTATTTTGTTTCTAAATAATCTTCTCCTTTCTTTAGGATCATTATTGGCATACTGCATGCTCAGGATCTTGCTTATTATTGTCTTGTTTTATCCCAACAGTACATTTGCCACGAATAATTTTGGCTTTGGATGCTTTGCAGAACGTAATGGCACCTTAACACCTAATCTGAATGATAGGCTAAGTTTCTTTGTTTGTATAGACGAAAACAATGCTCTAGGACCATTTGCATGCCCAAAGGATTATGTCTTCGATGAAATATATAAATTCTGTCGCTCACAAAAATTATTAGGATATGAAAGTATTGAGCTTTTACAATCGAATGAAAATACTTTATAAGAATTTTTGTTTTGACTACGCGATTTTAATCGCAAATAGTTTTTAAATTGGTTGTATACTTTTTGGCATAAAATAAAAGTGCAAATTATAATGACAGTCGATATTCTGATTGTATCTAAGTTCGTTTGTGCAAATATGACAAACAAATTACAGCTCATAACAACCTTTTTCTTGCTGATTCATGTTGTTATTCTTTGAACTATGTTCTGTCACTAAACTAACGCAAGCACAAGCACAAAAAAAAAATAAATTTCGTCACATCATACTGATATTAATATGAATGTTCTATTATCGCATAGAAAGACTATTTTATTTTAGTTGATGAGTATGTCCCAATATCTGATAAAGAAAACCTGAATAAAATAATAAAATTTCTCGGCAAGATGGGTGCCGCTTTTGCTATCAGTAGGCAATAAACGCAATCGTGTGGTCAACTGTAATACTTTTTTGGCGCTGTTCCGCCGTAATCATAACGAATTTCTGCACCGCTACATAACTATAGACGAAACACGGATACACTACTATACCCCAGAAATAAAGGAGTAGTCAAAACATTGTATTTTTAAAGGCGAACGAAGATGGTGATGACTGCGGCAAAGGGATGGCCACGGTTTGCTGGAATGCACGAGGAATTATCATGTAAGGTCAAACAATAAATTGAGAGTATCGCATCGTCGTTATTGCACCCGGTTGGACGAAAAAATTAAGACAAAACGTCCTCATTTGAAAAAGATAGTATTTCATTAAGGCAATGCAGTGATACACATATGCGCTGTATCTTTCTTTTTAAGGACTTATTACATTACATGTGGTAATGTGTTTAATTGTTATTAAATGATTTAATAAGTTTTGCCATTTAAAAGAAATTGACTCATATAAAAATTAAATATAAAATTTTATAGGATTGCCTTATACATATGATGTCGCTTTATAAGTAAACAAGATTTCTTAAATATTGAAAGTATATATTTGTTATCTTGACAAAAAAGAACTTTCTTATCAATAAAATATATCTAAATGGTTTATTATTTCCATATCATATTGCCTTTCTCTATCATATTTAGGGGCAAAAAGTAATTTCATTTTATTAATATGCTTCAGTAAATGATAAACCTCGAACGAAATTGAGACAATAAAAAAGAAAATATTTAATACAATTCCGAAAGAATATAAAATCAAATTAGTTTTAACAACTAATACAATACGAGATCACTTTTAGATCTAGAAATGAGAGGTAATCATTATCATTATAAGTTTAAAAAAAAAAAAGAGAAGTGAAGAAGAAAGAAAATCTAAAAAACAAAAAAAATTACAAATAAATATGCATCGTTCTATAAAAAAAATTCCCCGTTACATATATAAAATTTCTTATCTTATGAAAAAAAAAAAAAAAAAAGTAAGAGTATAACATTGATTTCATTAATACATAATACATTTGGTGCCCTATCATATCACAGTGTGAAAAATCATAATCGATTTGATAACAAATAATTTTTACTGTCATATTGTACTCAAAACTAGAAGTACTATTCTCTTAACTGGTTTTTATTTAATTATACTTTCAAGTTTAGAAATCACTTATTGTTTATCAATTGATCAATATTAAAGGTTTTTTTTTTTCTCTTTTTTCGATTTCACAATTATAGAAACGAATAAAATATTCACACGAAAAATACTGCTTCTGGTCACTAGTCTTATCTTAGTCACTACGAGTCATGTAAACGGTACCTCAAGTGCTAATAAAATAAATACATTAAATACTTTTGGTATTTGCCGTGCACAACATGATGGAAAGGTATTCCCCATTTCAAATAAAAGTGATGAGTATATCTACTGCTTTAATCAAGAGGATATAAGGCTTAACTGTCCCATGGGCAAAGTATTTAACCCTGCAGCTAATGGTTGCATCAGTAAAAACTTTGAGCAATACACAAACTGTGATTTATATCCCAATGGTGTTTATCAATGTCCATATGATTGTCACACATTTATTATCTGCAGAGATGGTGTTATGGAAGTGGGTAACTGTCCAGGTGATACTATTTTTAATCCTACATTAAAACTCTGTGATACACCCGATGATGTAGTTTGCCAGTCACCACTGCCGAATGAAAACCCATCAACTACCACTGAATCAACTGTTAATATCTGTACTAATCAACCAAATAATGCATTGTTACCATATGCAAGTAACTGTGCAATGTTTATACGTTGCTTGAATGGTGATCCAGAAATAGTTGAGTGCCCTAATGGGACTCTCTTTGATCCTGATTTACTTATATGTTACAATGCCAACAATGTAATATGCACGGACACAACAACCGGAATTATCATTCATACTACTTCAACGACGCCAATTTCTTACGAAAATTATTGTTTGGATCAATCTGTGGGTAAAACATATCCTTATTTTGAAGATTGTCAGAAATATTATTACTGCTGGGGTGATAATACTTCATCAGTACTTCCTTGCCCAGCAAATAATTGGTATAACCCTAGTACGGGTAGATGTGGTCCCGATGTTTCGCCTAATGCTTGTCATATACCTACCGCTACCACCTCCACCCAGCGAACAACATTAAGTCCCGAGGAACTTTGCATAAATGCTGACATGGGGACTACATATCCAATATTATCCGATTGCCAGCAATACATAATATGTACAGGCAATGGTGATGCAATGATATTAAGATGCCCTAACAAAAACTGGTTTAATCCGGAAACTGGAAATTGTGGTCCTAATGTATCGCCAACAGCATGTCAAGAAATCATCAACAAAGAAACTACAACAACAACATCAACAACAACAACAGTGTTGATACCTTCAAATGATATTGGAATCTGCTATAATAAAGATTATGGTGAAATTATTTCCTATCCCAATGATTGTCAAAAATATGTTGTATGCGCCACACCCGTTCCAGTGGCATTTTATTGTCAAAATGGCTACTATTTCAGTGCTGCGTGCCAAGAATGTGTTCTATTGGCAGAAAGCGATTGTAAGACTACTACTACAACAACTACAACTACAACGACTACGACTACTATGGCCCCATTGACAACAGAAACACCCACAATCTGTACGAATGCAAAAAGAACAAATTTTCCTTATGTAGAAAACTGCCATTGGTATTATCACTGTATAAACGATTATGTTTATATGATGGCTATTTGCGATACTAATGAATATTTTGATCCCTTGACTGGTGAATGCAGTAATGAAGTATCTTCAAATGCCTGCAAGGAGGATTACCCAGCATCAAATCAGAAAACTGGTAACATTTTAGTCAGTATCGTCTCAGGACCTTGTGGAAATAAACCAATTGGTTACAAAGTACCATACCCATACGATTGTACTAAGTTTATTCAGTGCAACACTTTATTACCAGCCATATGGAATTGCCGTGAAGGTTTAGAGTTTAATAGAGAACAACAGCGTTGTATGTCTCCCAATCTAGCAAATTGTTCTAAGCCAAATTTAATTTCCACATTAACTTCAAGTACAGATGTACCATCTACGACAGATATGCCAACGACGACGAAAAGATCCAAAATTACAACATGTGACCATTTACCTGATTATTCAACTCTACCCTATGCAAAAAACTGTTCTCGTTACATAATTTGCCTAAAGGGAAAGGACTCAATAGCGAATTGTACTTTCAACGCTTATTATAACATTGATGAAGGAAGTTGCAATGAATATACATCACCCCATGCATGTAATGAAAATTATGATTCAACTCCGACAACAACTACTACAACCACAACAATCATTCCATCCACCAATTCTAATATATGCTGTGGTTATTCAATGGGTTCACATATCCCATATCCAAATGATAATAGCAAATATATTGTGTGTGCTTATCCAATACCCTACACAATGGTATGTGCAAATGGAACAATCTATGATACAAACGCTTTGAAATGTTCGGACCCTAGGGATAACGATGGTGATGCAAATGGGAATGGGAATAGTAATGGTCAAAATTCCAGTTCAATAGGATCAATAGTAAAGATTATTGATACAGGAAATTCCTGTAGCAATGTTTTGTATGGAACTCCAATAGAATATAAAGGCAATTGTTCTCTTTACGTACTATGCTTTGGCGATAAGGGAGCTCTACTGCAATGCAACAACAATTGGTATTTTTATCCGAAAATGAGGCAATGTGTGCCTCCCAATATGTACCATTGCCCTTGGTGAGTTTAAAATTATTACATTTAAGAAGATATTTTATTATACTTATACTATATAATAAAATTGTAGACTTAACGGTCTGTTTATTTGTTTGTGCGCGCATCACTTAAAAGCCACTCACTGTATTCAAAATCTATATACTGCAAGAAAGGGAGCTTTACTCACAGTAACATATAGCGTTTATTTAATCAAAATCGACTTACAAAATCGGTTGAAATTGGTGGATCAGATTTTGCATATAAAACTTAGAGATTTATTTTTGAATTTTGAGTCATTAACAAAATATAATAAATATTGTTCTTTCTATCATTCCCTTGCAAAGCAAGGTGCACAAGTTATACAATAAAAAATTTGTCAAATATACAAAAATAATTTCTGATTTTAAGAGCAAGAAGTTGGTGTAGTATCACAACGCAGCAATGATTGACTCCAATACAAATTGCTTGGACATGTTAACACTATTGGTAATGATCCACATGTAATAAACTTTTGACAGTCACCTGGATAAGCTGCATATCCATTATTATTGCTTTGAGAACACTGTTCTTCTGGTGTTTTCGGTTCATTTCCAGTTCTTGGAGGAACATAAGTGGGAATATTTGAATAGTTTGGTATGGAGTAATTTGGTATAGAAAGATGATAGTTTGGTATTTCTGAATAATTTGGTATTTGTGGATAATTAGAAATTGTAGGATAATTTGATGATAAAGGATAATAGTATGGTGACACCAAAGGATAGTGGGGAGTCTGTTGAGAGTTTGGTACATATGAATACTGAGGAGAAATTGAAACGGATGATGATGATGATGGTAATGATGGTGTTATATAAGAAGGTGGTGTTGCTGCTGTTGGCACAAAAGTTTGTGCAACTGATGGAACGTTAGATATTCCAATGTTAGAAGTTTCAGTTTGACAGTTTGCCAAACCAAGTTTATCACAACGATAAGTAATCGCGCTCCAATATAAGTTTTCTGGACATTTTTGCACATAAGTTAAACCACCGCTGCAACTATAATATTTCCGGCAATCATTCGGATAGGGCAGCATTACTGCATGCAATGGATCATCAATTTTAGGACAATAAGGATGCGGTAAGGCCATCTCATCGGATACTTCTGAATAATATTGCCCTTGACTACACAAAATGTAGCTCATTCCAAGTAGATAGTAAAATAACCAGTATCGGAACACTATGATAGTAAAAATAATTTAACTTTAATCTTAAATAAAATAACATTATCTCACTGTACTGACTTTTAAACATGTTTTGTAAAGATATAAAGCAAACTGATAGCTAGTAAGCAAATGGATCAGTATTTATAGGAGAAATGGGCGTTTTATTATGAATTCATGGGTTAAAAATGTGATAACACAACTTGAGATATCGATATACAAGTAAGTATAGTATAGCCAATGATCTACCATTTTAAAGTATAAAGAGAGAAATAATGTGACTTTATAGAAAAGCCAAACCTTGCTTGATATCAATCAAAGTTTTAGCCTTGAAAGTTATAAAAAATCCCAGAAATCTATTGAACTTAAGATATGTTACAAGTGCATTCCTTTCACTTATTTGATAAGGGTTCATTTATATTATTATGCCAAGCATATAAAATTCTTTAAAATCAAAGAAGTTACACAAACATATTCAAGGTTACATAAGGAACATCCATGGTTTAACAGATCATATATAAAGACAATGCTATGGACAAACGTGCAATTTTTTACTGTCAAGATATCATCCAAAGACGTCATGTATTACACTAAGTTACTGGTGTTTATATTTATTCACAAATTCTTTTGTTATGGTCACATTTTAGCGCAATATTCAAATTCAGGTTGGGTAAGTGTTTCTTTTATTTAGAATGTTAACTTTAAAATGAAATTCATCAATTTTAAGCCAAAAGAATTGGAAATTCCTGTTCCACACCCGAGCTGTCCTAAGATAGATAATCCTGCACAACCAATAATGTTACGCCATCCCAAAGACTGCAGGAAATACTATCTATGTGCAGGTGGACTTGCTTTTGCAAATTTTTGTCCACTCAATCTTTATTGGAGCGATCTTTCTTCACGCTGCGATCGTATAGAATTGGCAACTTGTAACACGATGTTACCATCGTCACGACCAGAATGTAAAACAATAAGTTATAAATCGTTTCCAAATGATTGCAACCATTTCTATGAGATATGCGAAAGAAGTTGTGGTAATCACTATCATTGGAATGATCAAACGCAACGTTGTGACTTGCCAAATTTAGCGGGTTGTCAAATTCATCCACCATTAATAGCAACTACCCCATCTCCTTCAACAACGAATACCGGAATTAATTACATCGATGATATTTATTTGACATCAATTTGTAACTCTATTAAACAAGCCTTTCTACCATACCCGGGCAATTGTTCCAAGTTCATTCATTGCGATTATAAACCATTTGTGAAATATTGTCCACCATTTCTTTTTTGGAACTCAAAACTTTCAACTTGTGACAAAATCTGTATTTAAACTAAATATAAAGTCTTCTTGTAAAGGTAATGAAGTAAATTAAAAGAAATAAAAAAAATTAAGTATTTCCGAAATTTAAAAATTTATTCGCCTAGCTTCATATACGGTTTAATCAGTAAATTCAGTGGAAATTACGATTATAATTAATCGAAAATACAATTTCGCTTATAATTAATCGAAAATACCCCTTCGATTATAATCAACCGAAAACACAATTTCGCCTATAATTAATTGAAAATACCATTTCGTTTATAATCAATCGATTAATTATTTTTTCTTTTTACCAACCTGAATATGCCTAGCAATGGCGCGTTTAATCGAATAAGTACGATAAATCGGTTAATTCGATGGATTAGTCGACCACATCGTTTAATTCGATCCAGTTTTTCTTTTTCGCACCGACTAATCGTTTAATTTGTTAACGATTAATTGCAATTAATAACCGCTCGTTTGAATTAATCGATTAATTAATTTTTATATTCTTCACGCATGCAGTTTGCCATGCAGTTTGTAACACACAGAAGGAGACATCGGAGACCCCAAAAATTATATATATTCTTGACCAGCGCAACATGACGAGTTGATCTAGCCATGTCCGTCTGTCAGTATGTACATATATATGCAAACTAATCCCTCAGTTTTTGAACTAGAGAGCTGAAACTTTACACGGATCTTTTCACCATACGCAGTACATTTGTCGGAATGGAGGATACCCCCATACAAACCCAGAACCAAATTCATGTTCATATTAGAAAAACTTGTTTTTTGTTTTTTGTAAAATCGACTTGAAATTTAAACACTATACCATGTAAATTAAAACACCCTCGGACCACTAGGAGGGACGTGAAGAGTATTACAACTTCGGCATAGCCAAAGTTAGTTTTTTTTTCACATATATATTTTTTTTTTTCTCATCACTATTCATACCTCTTATTTTCTTTGATCTCTGCGTCTCGTCATACTAATACATTACCATATTTGTTGAGTTGGGTCTCACACCCATACTTCGTTGTTTTAAGCCTTAAAATTTGTATGTCAACTGATAATAGATTTCGCTCGATTCTAATTTTCACATCTCTATTGCGCCTTACTACTTTTAATTTACAATATGTTGAAACTTGAAGTTTAGGAAATAAAATACCTACAAATATGCAATGCCCTTTCTTTTTTTTAAAGCTATAAAACGTCTCCTAAAAGTATAGTATCTTCTAAAAATATAAAACATGACAACAAAAAAAACTAAAAGGCGCAAAAAAAAAAAAGAAAAAATTGATTTGATAAACTCGTAATTCTTATCATTACAAAGTTTATTAATCAAACGTCATTCAAATTTGCATAGATAAAAATACAAATTTACAAATTAAAGTTATATTACTGCAACTCTGTAGTAGCTAACTGCTGTATAAAAGGAAATCATTTTGAATGAATTTTTTACTGTGTGAATAGACGGTAACCACAATGAAAGGTAAGTAAAAAAATTTAATTGAAATAAAAAACAGACAAATTGTATTTTAATTTCTTAAAATAATTTCAGTTATTACACTTATTGGGTTTGCCTTCTTTTTGCTTCTATTGAACATCAGCAATTTAAATGCTGCAAATTGTAAACCGAAACCTGATCCTGAAGAACCTTCATCTGAAGAAACCGATGAGCCTTCATATGAAGATTCGGATGAGCCTACATCAGATGAAACTGATGAACCTTCAACTGAAGAAACTGAATCGACTACTAAGCCCACAAGTGAAGGAATTACTGAAGAATCAACTGAAGGAACTTCTACCGAGGAATGCACAACCCTAGCACCAATGACAATACCATTTATATTTAAAAAATCTGCATGCACTAAACCTAATGATTCTACAAACACACCCACAACAACTGATCTTTTTTCAACAACCGAAAATACTACTGATCATATACCGATCATTTCATCAACTACTATCAAACCTTCACAAAGTTCTACAATTAGTAGCAGCTCAGAAGATACATTGTCTACTGAAGTTATAGTCTCCACAACTAATTCTACTACAACATCTGAATCCATAGACAATTCTAGCCCTGATATTTCCTCTACAACAGAACTCTCAACAAGCTCATCTCCAACTAATCCAACTTCACCAACAGAAATTGCGACATCAACAAGCGCATCTACCACTAGTCCAACTTCAACAACAGAACAAATTCCGACATCAACAAACTCATCTGTTACTAGTCCCACTTCAACTACGGAAATTTCTACTACAACAAATTCTATAAATACAAGTGAATCATCTACTGCTAGTGCAATAGCCGATTCCTCTACTGCAACTGAGGAAACCTCTAGGACAACCAGTGAATATGATGACTTAGCTAATCAAATATGCATTATAAATCCAAACCGCGAATATATTATATTCCCTGGTAACTGTAACAAATTTATCCAATGTAATGGTTCACTGGGAGAAGTTTTTCATTGTGACACTGGTTTGTTTTTCAATGAAAAAACGAAAGAATGTGACTACGAATGCGTTTATGCCTACGATTAAATAGATCTTTCTAAAAAATATAAATAACTGTATCAAAATTGTAATTTAGAAATATTGGAAAATGTATTATGTAATATTTAATCAAATTTATCAAAATAAACTATTTCCCAATCCATTGGATGACGATCTTGAACTTAACCTTCCATTATTCATTATTTAAAAATCTTATCAGATGTCTATCATTTATCTTGTTGCTTTTGTTGGACTTCGATGACATGATAACACGAGTTCAATTACATTCGTACATCGTCAACTATATTCCTTATCATAACCACCAGGAAAAGGGGTGTGCCAAATTCGCAGTACTTGTTTGGTTATTGTATCTATAACTTCATGTTAAACAATTAAATAATTTTGAATTTTGCTGTACTTAAATCAATTAAAACAACATATATTTTGTCTTAAATTGATAAAATTACGACAAGCAGAATTTAATGTACATCATGTCAATATTTTTTAATATAAATAAAGATCGAAATTGTAAGAAATATGTGGAGTGCATATTTAACATTTCGCTTGGAATAAGCTGTGTGAATAAGAACAAAAATATATAGACGAGCTACAAATAATTGGAAATGAAAGGTACGATTTTTGTTTTTATTAAAAATAATAATTACTATGGAGGAAATTTTATTTGAATTTTTCTACAGTTACCTTCCTAGCTGTAGTAGTGCTTACTACAGCGGCATTCGTTAGCGCTGCTGATAAGGAATGTGTTTCCCGTAGATTACGGGGTCTATCCTTGCATTGGCCGAATCCTGCAGACTGTTCACGTTACTATCGTTGTTCCGGCCGAAATGTGCGTCGAGAGATAACCTGTCCAAATGGAAAGGAATATAATTCCAAAACCGGTCGCTGCGGAAATATTGGCAGAGGACTTTGCAAATTAAGTTTAATTGCACCACTAGCACAGGTAGACAGACCTTACTAATCGCATATTGACAGAAAACACATAATATTCTTTTAATTCAATTTAGGCTGATAATATTTGCGCCAACGAGATCGATGGTGCTTACCTTCAGGATACGGAATATTGTCGTAACTTCTACATATGCAATGATAAATCTGCCTTTGCACAAAGCTGCCCATCAGGAAGTTACTTCAACTCGACCACTACCGTTTGTCAGCCAGATACTAACTCAACATGTTGGCAAAACTTATGTCTTAAACAATCAAATGGTGCATATGTGGCGGACCCTACATCGTGCCTTAGTTTCTATATATGCAATGATGAAAATGCAGTCATCCAAACATGTGAAAGTGGAAGTTTCTTTAATGCAACATCTGGTAATTGTATGCCGGATAAGGATGGTATTAATTGTCAAGATAACTTGTGTGTTGATAAATCGGATGGCGTTTCCGTTCCTGATAAAAACAACTGTACAAATTTCTATATTTGCTTAAACAAACGAGCTGTGCTTCAACAGTGTTCGACTGGCAGTTATTTCAATGTAGATGTATTGGGATGTGAGCCTGGTGATTGTCCCTCTGGTACCACAGCACCACCGACTGATTATACTGATACACCCACCCCAGAAGAATGTACCGATACAACGACAACACCCTCTCCAGAAGAATGTACCGATACAACGACAACACCCTCTCCAGAAGAATGTTCTGAAGAAACAACTACACCCACTCCAGAAGAATGCACCGATGAAACGCCAACTCCCCTACCTGATACTCCAATCCCTAACGAATGTTGCGATGGTGAAGTTTCCTGGAATCCAGCCAATTGTGCCCTTTATTTTATTTGCGTCAATGGAAAACTGGAGGAACTTAGTTGTGGCTCAGGAAATTATTTTAATGAAACCTTGAAGGTTTGTACGCCAGATGTTGATAACAAATGTCCAGAATGTCATGGAAATCCAATCCCCAACGAATGTTGCGATGGTGAAGTTTCTTGGAATCCAGCCAATTGTTCCGTTTATTTTATTTGTGTCAATGGAAAACTGGAGGAACGTAGTTGTGGCTCAGGAAATTACTTTAATGAAACCTTGAAGGTTTGTACGCCAGATGTTGATAACAAATGTCCAGAATGTCATGGAAATCCAATCCCCAACGAATGTTGCGATGGTGAAGTTTCCTGGAATCCAGCCAATTGTTCCGTTTATTTTATTTGTGTCAATGGAAAACTGGAGGAACGTAGTTGTGGCTCAGGAAATTACTTTAATGAAACCTTGAAGGTTTGTACGCCAGATGTTGATAACAAATGTCCAGAATGTCATGGAAATCCAATCCCCAACGAATGTTGCGATGGTGAAGTTTCCTGGAATCCAGCCAATTGTTCCGTTTATTTTATTTGTGTCAATGGAAAACTGGAGGAACGTAGTTGTGGCTCAGGAAATTACTTTAATGAAACCTTGAAGGTTTGTACGCCAGATGTTGATAACAAATGCCCAGAATGTCATGGAAATAACGTACGATCTAAAAGAAGTATAGTAGAAATAGATGAAAGTGAAAATTGTACCTGCCCCGGTGGTTATCAGGATGGAACTGTATTGCCCAATCCCACTAATTGCGATAAGTACTACGTCTGTAAAAACCGAACATTAGTGGCTCAAGCGTGCGGCCAAGGAAATCTTTTTGATAACAACACATTGACTTGTGTCCCTGATACTGAGAACAAGTGCTGGCCTGCGGAAAATGTTGACTGCACTTGCCCGGGAGGCTATCAGGAAGGCACTGTATTACCCAATCCTACTGATTGCGATAAGTATTACGTCTGTATAAATCGAACATTAGTGGTCCGAACCTGTGGCCAAGGAAATCTTTTTGATAACAACACATTAACTTGTGTCCCTGATACTGAGAACAAGTGCTGGCCAGCAGAAAATGTTGACTGTACTTGCCCGGGAGGCTATCAGGAAGGCACTATAATGCCCAATCCCACTGATTGCGATAAGTACTACGTCTGTATAAATCGAACATTAGTGGTCCGAACCTGTGGCCAAGGAAATATTTTTGATAACAACACATTGACGTGTGTCCCTGATACTGAGAACAAGTGTTGGCCAGCAGAAAATGTTGACTGCACTTGCCCCGGCGGCTATCAGGAAGGCACTGTATTGCCCAATCCGACTGATTGCGATAAGTATTACGTCTGTATAAATCGAACATTAGTCGCCCAAACCTGCGGGCAAGGAAATCTTTTTGATAACAACACATTGACTTGTGTCCCTGATACTGAAAACAAGTGTTGGCCTGCAGAAAATGTTGACTGTACTTGCCCGGGAGGCTATCAGGAAGGCACTATAATGCCCAATCCCACTAATTGCGATAAGTACTACGTCTGTATAAATCGAACATTAGTGGTCCGAACCTGTGGCCAAGGAAATCTTTTTGATAACAACACATTGACGTGTGTCCCTGATACTGAGAACAAGTGTTGGCCAGCAGAAAATGTTGACTGCACTTGCCCCGGCGGCTATCAGGAAGGCACTGTATTACCCAATCCTACTGATTGCGATAAGTATTACGTCTGTATAAATCGAACATTAGTGGCCCAAACCTGTGGCCAAGGAAATCTTTTTGATAACAACACATTGACTTGTGTCCCTGATACTGAAAACAAGTGTTGGCCTGCAGAAAATGTCGACTGCACTTGCCCCGGCGGTTATCAGGAAGGCACTTTACTGCCCAATCCGACTGATTGCGATAAGTATTATATCTGCACGAATCGAACATTAGTTTCTCAATCTTGCGGTGTTGGTAACGTTTTTAATGCAGGCTCATGTCAGAAGGATACCGGAAATACATGCTGGGTTTGTCAGAATCAACAGAATGGCGTCATGGTTCCAAATCCAGAACAATGTAATGGTTACTACATTTGTTCTAATGGCTTACAGGTAGAAGGAACTTGCGCCTTGGGCGATTGGTTTAATCCGAGTTCAAGAGCTTGTGAAACAGATCTTACTGGTACTTGCTATAATCCTTGTGCCTGTACTACGGAATGTATTAAGTTACCGCATCCTAATTGTCAAAAATATTATCAATGCTCGAATGGGCAAATGCAAATCGAAACTTGCAATCAAAATGAAGGATTTGATCCCACAACAGGCCAATGTAGTTCGACCGTTGTCTGCCAAGCAGAATGTTGTGCTTATTCTGAAGATGGCACTACCTTCCCAGTTGCAGGTCATGATAACGAATTTTATTTGTGTCTAAACAATGAAGCAATCATTAAGACTTGTCCGGAAAATACATTTTATAATGCCACGCTAGGTGTCTGTTTACCACAACCAAGTGTAAGAGAATTCATTTAGACAAATTATGGTATTCTAAACTTCTAATCTATTTCAAAATCTTTCAGTGCTCTTGTGATCAAACAAAATGTACCAGTAGTTCGTCTGGTTTTTCATTCCCCGCACTCACTGGTAATAATGCAACATTTTGCGTTTGCAAAGATGGTGCAGCTTACTTGGAATCATGTCCACTTGAAAGTGAATTTGATCCAACACTTTCAATCTGTATTTCAGTAAGAAGAATTACTCTTTTAATAATACCAAATACCAAATACAAAAGAATTTGTTCTTTATAGACTGCAGACTGTGATCCCCAGTTATGTCTTACCAGCCCGGAATATACAGTTTCTCCAAACTACAATGATCCAAGTAGTTTCTGTTTATGTAGAGCAAAACAACCTGTAGTTGTTAATTGTCCAATTGGAATGTTATTTAATGCCGAACTTTCACTGTGTACAACTGTTCCGGTACCAAATGTAAGTCAATTATTGTACTATTATTTTCGATTCATACTAATCAAGAATTATTTCATTTGCTATAGCCTAATTGTAATAGCACTTATTGTATTAATCAACCGGATAATACCGCATTCCCAGCATTAAATACTAACCAGGGTTTCTGTGTTTGTGATGGACGCATTCCAATCTATCACGATTGTCCTCCAAATTCAGATTTTGACCCAATTTTGTCTATATGTTTGCAGGGTGAGGTATGTAACAAATTTAAAGTTTTTTTTTTTTTCAAATTTAATGAAGAAAGATTTTTACAGCCAATAGAAACTGTTTGTCAAGCCGTTAGCTGTACGAATTCTGGTGTTGGAACTACTTTCCCGGCATCAAATACTACATCTGGATTCTGCGTATGCTTAAATTCGAAGGGCACCTACCGCCCATGTCCTCTCAATTCAGAATTTAATTCAACGCTGCTTATATGTGTGCAAGTAAGTACTATAACTAACAAATAGATGGAAAAAAAATACTAATAAATAAATAAAATTTAGACACCCGTTAATGATTGCAACAGCCCTTGTGATTCAACACATTGCGCTGCACTACCAAACAACACCCCGTACCCGGCCAAAAATAATGTATACGGTTTTTGTTTATGCGAAAATGGTAGTCCCATCTACAAGGATTGTCCTGTAAATTATGAATACCAAGCTTCATTAGGCGTTTGCTTGCCTTTGGATGATGTAAGTTAGACTCCACTTGATTTTCATTTTATTGCAAATAAGCAAATAAAATAATATTACCTAATTATAGGCTTCCTGCGATACAATGGACTGTGATGCATCCCAATGTTTGATACTTCATGAAAATGCTCCTTTCCCAGCATTAAATACAACAAATGGATTCTGCATTTGCAAATCCGGAAGTCCTGTTTATGTGAATTGTCTACCAGACTCTGAATACCAAGTTGAATTCGGAGCCTGCATACCGAACGCAGGTGTAAGTACTCGTATTACTCTTTATCTCTCATAGATTTGAAATTATGTTTTTATTACAATTTTGCTTATTAGATTCCTTGCGGAGATTCAAGCTGTGAACCTAACCAATGTTCAACATTAATCCCAAATGCTGCTTACCCAGCTTCAAATACAACAAATGGTTTTTGTTTGTGCCGCTCAAATGGACCAACCTTTATACCTTGCCCTGCAAATTTGGTGTTTGACGCTAAATTAGGCGTTTGTTTACCCGTTACTGAGGTAACCTATTACATCATCCATTGATTTTAATAACTAATAATATGAATGTTATAGATTCCTTGTGGTGAGAGCAGTTGTGATGCCTCACAATGTTTAGTTCAACCTGACTATTCAGCATTCCCTGCTAAAAACACTACCAATGGCTTCTGTTTATGCCAGAACGGTAATCCCATTTATAAGAATTGTCCACCAAATTCAGAATTCGAACCTACTTTGAGCGCCTGTGTACCTATAACAAATGTTGGTCGACTGATAAATATGTATTTTTGAACATTAATTTACCAATATTTAATTTTAGATACCCTGTGGAGAAAGTAGTTGTGACTCTTCTTATTGTCTCTCTCAACCCAACTTTACACCATATCCGGCTAAGAATACGACAAATGGTTTCTGTTTGTGTAAAGATGGTGGTGCCATCTATGGAGATTGTCCGCCAAATACAGAATTTTCACCAAGCGTAGGAGCTTGTCAACCATCAAATGTAAATCAAATGATTTTGATCTCAATTTACTTATTTTATGAAAAAAATATTATTTCTATTTTAGACACCCTGTAATCAATGTGATGCAACCAGATGTTTAACTTTGGGTAATAATAATGCCTTCCCAGCTTCAAATTCAGTAAATGGTTTCTGTATTTGTGAAAATGGCAATGCGATTTATAAGAATTGTCCCGCAGACACTCAATTTGATACAACATTATCCATTTGTATGGCACCAGAGGTAAAGTCAAAAACTAGTTTATTCTAATAACCACCAACTTAAGCTAACGAAATTTCTTCTTTTGGCAGCCTGGATGCAATGTAACACTCTGCTCTCAAACACAACAAGCTTATCCATTCCCTGTCGCAGCCATTGATGATATCAACAGTTTCTGCCTTTGCTCAGGTCCATCAACAGTGACCAAACTTAGTTGCCCGGCAGGTAACATCTTCAATGCTGCAAGTGCAATTTGTGAAAGCGAAAATAGTGGTGGAATTGGTGAAGGTTGCACATGTCCCGGTAACATAAAGGAAGGTGATCTTGTTGCAAATCCCAATGATTGCCAAAAATATTATGTTTGTCAAGGCGGAAGTTTGCATGAAGGCACCTGTGGCACCAACAATTATTTCAACAAAAATCTATCAGTCTGCGAACCTGATACCAATGGAGCATGTGTGCCTCTTTCTCAGTGCACATGTGTAGGAGCTTATCAGGAAGGTCAACTACTAGCAAATCCAACAAATTGTCAATACTATTACATTTGTTATCAGGGAAAATTACAGGCCAATGATTGTGGAACTGGAAATGTCTTTAGTAGCTCAGCAAATGGTTGTGTCCCTAGGAATGCAGTAGCAGCAGCAGCAGCAGCAGCAAGAAGCATACAGAAACGTTCCGTGACTAATGATGAAAATGATGATGTAAGATCTTTTAAAATTTTCAAGAACATTTTCAAAAAAATAAGTCCAAGTCTCTAAGAAGAAATAATGAAACCAATGAAACCAATGAAACCAGTGAAACCCAGATATAGAATTTAATTATATAAAATGAAATTCCGCTTGTTCCATTTCTATTATTATCTATATAAACATATGTGTATATGAAATTCGTAAATAAATCGAAATCAAAGAAAACTAAATACTTTTGGCATTTTCATTCGATACAACAATATTCTATGTTATGTGTGTTTATTTCTTATATGGATAAGTATAGAATGGAACAAGGAATAATTTGAAATGAAATTTATTTATAAAAAGTATTATCTCTCCTTGTATCACCACAGATGATGCACTGTATTCAAGATGAAAAGCGTTTTGTGCCAACAAATTGCACTCAATATGAAATTTGTTTCGATTCAAAATGGATCAGACGCACTTGCCCCGATAATCGATATTACAATGCAGAACAACAGAAATGTCTACTTCCACGTGATGATACTATTTGTATCTATGTTAAACTTGTCGGAATACCAACATGCAACAGCAGCATTGAAAGTCAAACACTGCCGAGCAGGAATAGTAACTGTAATCAATATTTTCGTTGCAATGAAGGAAAATGGAAACTAAAAAACTGCCCTAAACGACATTTCTATGCGCGACAATTACGCACATGCATACATAGCACTGAAGTCATAAATTGTGATAATAATATATACAATCTTAAATCTCAAAATGATAGTACAACAACAACCACCTTCTGTCAACATAGAGCGGTTCGTGCTGCAGCAACAAATAGTTGTACGACTTTTTATATGTGCTTAGAGAATGAATGGTGGCTCCAACATTGTCCATTGGGCATGTATTTTAATCAAACGCACAACTATTGTATGCCAAATGATGATAGGCAATGTGCTGATGTCATAGATAATAATAATAATAATGGTCCAACTGAAGAACAACAATTGTTGGAACTTAAGTGTACGCAAGCTGATGTGTATCGTCCTTCCGTGATGTATTGTGATAAATATTATGTTTGTGTTTCAGGCAAATGGTTGCAACAAAATTGCATTACTGGACATTATTACAATGAAACTCAGGCACGTTGTATTCTGGATACGAATGGCTATTGTCTCAGCCTGAAACCAAAAATCTGTTGGAATGGTACGAAGCGTGCCTTAAGCACAAATTGTAATTCTTATGAACATTGCATCAATAATAATTGGATGCGTGACACATGCCCTGAAGCGCAACAATTCGATGCGGTAATTAATGAATGTGTACCCAAAAATGGAACAAATGATTGCATGAATAATGGAGCCCGTCGCGCTTGCCGCTTGGGTGAAGTGCGTCAATTTCCTTTAAAACAGAATTGCACTCAATTCTACTATTGTGCAGCTGACAATTGGAACTTGGGTATGTGTCTTAAAGGACATACATATTCGGATATGCTTGGTGGTTGTGTGCCACATGCAGTGGAAGACAAATGTCTACCAGTTTGGCAACAATCTTCAGAATTTTTAGAACCCACTCAGAATACTTCCTGTCTTGGCAAACCGGATGGATACACCGTACCTGATATAACAAATTGTACAAGCTTCTTTTTGTGCCTAAATGAATTGCCCTCGATTCCCCAAATTTGCGATACTGGCAGTTTCTTCGATACAAAATTGAGCAATTGTCGTCCTAATGATGGTACTTGCCTTTTGCCACTAACTGGAGTTTGCCAAAACTCCACGGATAATGATATTATAGCAAATTCTGAGGACTGTCGTGCTTACTACACTTGTTCCACAATAAATGGTACTCAATTGCACTATTGTCCCAATGGTGAGTATTATCACAATGAAACACATCGATGTGTCATAGATAAGGGAGAATGTCGACTTAATCAACAACAACAACAACAACAACAACAACAAAATGTGATTAGTAAATGCTCCGGTTTAATGCACGGTACACGCATAGCCCATGAATTATATTGTAATATTTACTATGCATGCGTACATGGTCTCGCAATACCAGTTGAATGTCCTTACAATTTCCAATTTAATTCCATTATTGGTGAATGTCTCTTGGATAAGGAACAAAAATGTCATAAAGGTCAATTAGTCGATGGAGTTAATACCACATATAGTTGTGGTGGTAATCTTGAGAATAAACAATATCTACCCGACCGAATAGATTGTACACGATACTTTATCTGTTCAAATGGCACAGCAATACCAAAACAATGTTCAAACGGCACCTATTTTGATTCACAACAATCACTTTGCGTCAAAGATGATGGCACATGTCCATATGTAGATAAGAAAGAACCAAACAATGAACATATACCTCCGGATCCAAAAATATGTGAAAATGAAGAGAAGCAAGGATTTATGATGGCTGATCCAATGAATTGTAATAACTTTTATGTTTGCATTAGAAAGAAATTACGTTATGAACATTGTTATGAAGGTTATTACTTTAATGTGACCTTAGGACAATGTCAACGCTATCAAGTAGTTCCAAAAAGAAGTAATGAAACCCATTCGGATTTTAGCAAATCATCATCACAAAATACTACGAATGTTATAAGTGAACAATGTTTTGACCAACCTACTCCACAAAGTGATCTCTGTACCAACATAACTGATCGGTCCATTGCTGAACCGGGTGATTGTCGTCGTTACATTGAATGCACCGATGAAGGACCCAATTCACAACGTTGTCGAAATGGTGAAAGCTATGATAGTTTGTTACGCATCTGTCGTCAAAATGATGGAACCTGCCTACTAGAGAACGGTGATCGAGTAGGTTTGTGTAATAAAAAACATGGACAACTGACACGTCATCCAGACAATTGTCGTGGTTATCTTATCTGTATACATGGTCAACGTATTGAAGCCACTTGCGCATCGGATGAGTATTTCAATAAAACTAATTATGCCTGCGAAAAGGATACACTCAAGCAATGTGATGTAAATACAAATTCAACAAACAATATGAAATCCGAGGATGCCAGAAGTGTGGTAAGTGAGGGTTTATTGCACTTTTAATGAAGAATTTGCAAATAAAAACATTCTTTTTTTTGTAGAGCTGCGCAGGACTAAAAGAAAATATCCTTTATCCATTGCTAAGTAATAAATGTCGCTCCTATTATCAATGCATAAACGGTCAACCTAAAGTACAGGATTGTGCAAATGGACTCTATTTTGATTATGCAAGTGCAAGTTGCGTAAACGAAATCAAGAATTGTGCCATGCCTACAAAAGACTTAAAAGGCACCCTGGATGCGAAGATATAATTGGCAATGTACCATATAGTAATATAAATCTCAAAAGGTGATGGGGTATTTTATTATTAAAAAAAATTTAAAAATATATAAATTGCAATAAGAATCTTTTTTTTTTTTTTTTTTTTTTGTTCTTCATCTGTAAGAAAAAAAAAACATATAAAAAATCACAATACACAACAACAAGTGGTTTAAATAAATCTTCTCTATATTGTAAACATTCGATGATGTGTTATACAAAAAACTGTTATAATTAAACAATCAATCAATAAACATCATTCCGTCATACAAGCAAAACTGATTAAAGGTCATCACTCTACCATATACTACATAAGTATGTAAGTATATCATCTATGGTGTCATACACTAATAGTAGTAAATTGTAAAAAATAACATTTACTATTCTGACGAACATTGGATAATTCCAAGCAATTATCAATGACGACAACACAACAATTTAAAGAAACTATTTTCGAACTAACAATTATTGGTTTATATTTAGACAAACTACAAACGTTGTCAAATACTGTAAGTATAATTTTCTCCATGGGCGTAGCGAGGGGGAAACCGAAAATGGAACTCACATTTATTAAGTGATGCTTTACGAAATATCCAAACGCTTTGGATATTACATCTATCATTGTAAACAAGACGCAGATATAAACATTTCACTAACACTATTATAAAATTTCATACTGTCTACGATGCACAGTGTGACTTCGATCAATTCTGGGATGCCAAATGTCATAACAGCCAAACAAAAGTAGGCACAACAATGAAATTTTGCAACTGTAATGCAGAGATCAACATTGTATTGGGCAAAAAATGGGCGTTATCCGCCCACTTTTCACCATGCCTCCCACATAATGTGTATTTTAAAAGACCATAATTTCCAGTTTAATAGCATTTGCCATTAAATTAAACACACACCAATGCCTTTATTTTAAATATTATACTTTTGAATACGATTTATTTCTAACCATTAAACTTTATTAACCCTTGATATCAAGTTGAGAAAAAAAATCGTGGTCAACTTGATGGTACCTAGTGATTTTAAGAATATTTTCAAGATGATTTCAGCATCAAATAAAACTTAATGTCGTCTTGACAATTAGGGTTTAGTATACGATTTAATTTAAAACCTATGTATATCAATCTAGATGTCAAGATGAAATCAACTTGAATAATATAAAAAAAAGACTAACTTTGGCTATGCCGTAGTTGTAATACTCTTCACGCCCCAGCTAGTGGTCCGAGGGCCTTGAGGTTGGTTATAAGTTTGGTGGATATGGGTCAGACACTTATAGTGTCCAAATTTCAAGTCGATAGTATAAAAAACAAAACAGTTTTTCTATTAAGAACATGAATTTGGATACAGGTTTGTATGGGGGGTACCCCACCTAATGGTCCGAGGGTCTTGAAATTTTCATGGTTCGTGAATATGGATCAGAATCTTATAGTGTCCAAATTTTAAATAGATAGTATAAAAACAAAAAAGTTCGTCTAATAAGAACTTTCATTTGGATCCCAGTTTGTATGGGGGGTCCAATTCGGCTGATTCCGACATATGTACTGCATATGCTAAAAAGAAAGCTCCGTGCAAAATTTCAGCTCTCAAGCTCAAAAACTGAGCGACTAGTTTGCTTACATACAAACAGACAGACGGACATGGCTATATAAACTCGTCTCGTCGCGCTGATCAAGAATATACTCGTGCTTTACGGGGTTTCCGATGCCTCCTTCTGTGTGTTACAAACATCATGACAAACTTATAATACTATTCACTGCGTGAAGAGTGTAATAACCTTAATTAAATTGAAATATATATTAATATAAGAAAAGAGACAAGAAAATAAATAAAAAAATTTCGGAGTCAATATCTTCGTCACATTCAATAACTTTATTAGTTAATGCTCGCCGTTTTGTTTAAGTCGCTTTCTCAAACTGCATATAACAACAAATCTGTATTACTTTCAATTCTTGATGCCTTTCTAGTGAATAATTCACGACAATTTCTTGCATCTTTTTTTCTCGACTCTTGAGCTTCTTCAGAAAGTTGACCAATAGGTAGAATAGAAGACTTTTAAATGAAATAAAATTGTATACACATAAAATTGTACCATGCATATTCTGATAAGTACAGTGCTCTTGTCTGTCAAAAAATCTTCTCGCCGTATTACCAACATTTGTAGTGCCATCTTTTTGTTTTGGCACATCAATTAAAAAAACAACTTTTTCCTGAATCTATTTTAGATATACTATATTCCTTCTTATTTCTCATCTTCTCCTTGTTTTCTTCGCCCCGTACACACCATGACTTCACTTTCATTCGATAAGCGATGTGTAGCATACACTCCATACATCGTATCCATGAATGTAAAGGAGAATTTCCGAAAGCAAGCATGATTTGGTCTACTTTTCGCCACGATAAGGCACTTAAATTATTTATCTTTTATTACAGTATTACGCAAAATATCCAATGAGTGGGTTTTATGAGAAATGCGCACAAACAAACAAACAGACAGACAAAGTCTACGATTATATTATTATGTTCAAGAATGTACCTATAGAAAAATTTCTTATTAGACACTACAAAAAAATTGTTCAAACATATTATACATTAGAAGATGAATAACTTTTCTATATTAACGTCATTACCTATCTATCACCTGTTGATATGATTATATTAGAAAATATGGAGTAGAATGTATGTTTATGTTTCATTACTATTGTCTTTCACATAATTATAATTAAACATTTTTTTTTTTAAACACAACACACTGTACAACATGACGCTCTATGGATTGCGTGACAATTTCCAAAATTTTTCACTATTTTAAACAACTCGTTTCTAAAAATGGTAACATTTTCTATAAAAATAGATGTTAAAGTGTTTTCGAAAAAATAAAAATCACAATAACACGTCACTGGGAAAATTTGATTTATTACTTATAGTATCATATAACCGTGGAAAGGTCAGATAATCAAAAAGATATAAAATTACTAGAAAATACGTGGACTTTTTATAATATATGTAATACATTGTCAAAGTATCAAAAATACCCTTTTTCCTCATCAATCCTTAATATTGTTTCCAAACAAAATTTATGTACTTACATAAGATATTCTCCTTCCCAAAAAATTATAACCTCATAGTTTTGATATAACTATTTTATATAAATAATTGGAAAATAAACTGGGTGCTAATTCATACAGCTTGAGTAGAAAGTCACGACATACAATAATGAAACCAATATAGACATATGGCATCCAATTATGGGGCACAACAACAGCTAACTCTAACATAGAAATAATCCAACAATTTCAATAGATGTTTCTGAGAAGAGTAATGAGTCTATGTACGAAAATCGGTGCTGCACAGAGACCTTCGGATGTCACTGGTCAAGAAGAAATTCGACTGTACAGTGAGTTATATATGACCAGATTGGAGTATCATCCCAACTATCTTGCTTTGAGCCTCCTCGACAACAGCCTTCAAACCAGAAGGCTATGAAGAGTGCATCCGCTCGACTTACCTGATGTCTGACTGTCACTCATGTTATAATCTTTGTCATGTAGTTTCATATTACACTGAAAACTCCATAAAACGTCACTGTGCATTTTACGACGTTATTGAAAGTTGATGTTACATGGAGAGAAGAAATTCATTGTATGGGGATAACAACCAAAGTCAAGTTTGACGTTTTAGGAAGTTTGTCGTCAAATCGAGTGACGTTATATGGAGTTTTCACTATATTTGTAATTTTAAATGTAAATAAATTTATTTAATGACCCAAACATGGTTAGATGGTAAATAAACAAACGAAGGCCCTAACAGCTTTTGCTGTAAGTTATAGTATTATTTGTAAATGTATTAAGTATCATTATTTTAATAAATACATAAATAATACATTGACCATTAATTCAGTGCAACATTAATACAAATTGCATTGGAGTGGCCCTTAAAAACTAGCACAAACTGTATTCCATAGAAGGATTTCATTCATCTTTGGAATCTTTTCTTTTGTACTTCCGACCACACAAATAAATCCTATGGTCAGCTAGTCCACGTTTCTGAAAGATCAGACTATATCGGACTAGGATCCATTAACCACACTTTTTATTATATAACAACATAAATGTATGTAAATTTTTTAACTTACTTAAAATCAATTTTAAATTTTATTGTGGGCCACCCGCACTGATTTGTTTTCATAATAAACTGTTATACTCAACTTTTGTTTAATAATACTTAATAATGCCATTGGATACAGAGAGTTATGACTCTCTGTTTTGGATTTCATTTTGTACTCACACAAATAATGTTAACAATAATTGGTAAGACAAGACCAAACGCTTTTCTATAAAATGGTCGACAAAGGACTCAGGAAATGCATTAATGGCTGTGACAGCCATCGTCGTCTTTTAGTACTTTCTGTCATACGTGTTCGAACTCTCCGAGAGTTTAGTTCTAATAATAATTTCGTTCGGCATTTTAACTAAGTAGATACTAATGTATAAAATAATATATACATATATTGTATATTGTGTAGAACTCTAATAAGGCTGATGATAGAAACGATATATTAAAGTGAATAAAAAAAAAAAAAAAAAAAATATATGTGTAATTAATGAACATGTGAAAAACTAAAATCAATAAGAAAAAACTTAAATTGAAAGAAATGAAGTGTAAAAAAATTTGTAATAAAAATTAATAATCATATATTTGAAAATGATTTTCAACAACTAAATTGTAAGGATTAACAATGTTTTTGGCACATTTACTAATTAGAAAGTCATTATGACAAGAATTAATAATTCAATATTGATTGTCATTTTTAACTATCAATAACCTTCAGTTTATTGCATTTTGTGAGATTTTATTTATTTAATTCTGCCTGGGATTTTGTGCAACTGTTTTTTTGTTTGCTGTGAATGTAACGTGATATTAAATCATGTTTTTTTATCGTCCTAATTGTCGTTGTCATTTATTAAAGATGACATTGTTGTAGAACTAACTCATCTATACTCAGTAGTTAGTTCAAATTCCAAGTCAAGTGTCAGCGTGTGCATGTGAAGAAGGTCTGTGTCTGACCACTAAATGTTGTCAAAACAAAAGATGTCTGTAATTTGTATAGTTTTTCTACTAAACAACAATAATAAGAATATTAAACTAGTTTATAAAACGACAACAAAACGAAACACCCCCACCCCACCATCACACAACACAATATACTAATAAATTTTAAAATTTAATTATTAAACGTTGCGACAGTAATCCATACCTAAGGTGAATGAAACATTGAAGGAAAAAGAAAAAAAAAAATAACGATTGTCTCTAATTTACAAAACTCTTTTACCATATAATCAATCGAGTATGAACACATTTACTTAGGACAAGATCAATGACATAGCTGTGAGACTTTGAAATATGTTGTAAATAAATTATAGAGAAAATTACCTTACTAAATCCAATGTTTTTTCAATTATACTACTCATGACTCAAGAAATTATTGAACTAGATACCCGGGCAAAACGTTGTCTTGTCTCTCCTTCCCAAAAAAATAGAGGATACCTGATAAGATGTTTGACAAAACAACGACTTGCTTGATTTTGAAATATTTCTCTATATATGCATTTATATGCATTTCACTTGCTCATCTCACTCTTTTCATTTGTTTAGATTTTTCGTCTGTATCTTATGTTTTTTTTTTTTTATTTTTCTGTTTTCCTTAACCTAAGTCTTGAATCACTTCGTCCATTTGTGAAAAACGTATGAAAATCCGTTTGGAAGTTTTTGAGTATATCGCGTTCAGACACACAGAATGATGCGGCGGGGCTTTGTTTTACTATATGTATAGAATAGGGTACCCGACCCCGCTTCACAGGGGTTGTTTCCTTTTTAAGCATCACTATATTTTCAATATGACAATTATTCATAGAAAAAACAAAAACAACGAAGTACAATTACACTCTATCCCACAACCTCCGCTTCCCACTGTTTCCCTTCTCTACAAATCTTTGTTGTACTCAACTGTATGCAAATATGTCCAAGCTTCTTTTTAATGTTTTTGAATATTTTTGTAATTATCAACAATTTAAAAAAAACACTAACTAAATCGGTTAAAAATTACGGGCGCTAAAGGGAAACATAATAAAAAACAATAATAAAGAAAAATCAGCCAAGTGCGAGTCGGACTCGCACACGGAGGGTTCCGTACCATCGTACAAGATTTTTTGCTTGAAATATAAAATTATCTTTATATTTAATAGCCTAAAAGTATACTACAATTATACTTTTACAAAGTATATTACAAAAAACAAAAAATTGTTACATAAAAGGTTACATTAAAGAACAATGCTTCTAAAAATGAATATTTTTAGTATTTGTCGTTCTACACTCAAGTGAATTACACACTGTGAAAATTTCAACTCTCTACCTATTACAGTTCATGAGATAGAGAAGGAGACGGACGGACATCGTAAGCTTAGTAATAGGGTCCCGTGAGCTCCCTATGGGTACGGAACCCTAAAAAGAAAAGATAGAGAGATAGATATGTTTACAAACGAAAGTTGATCATAAACAACCGAGTTTGTTCAAAAATCAAAAATCATCGAATTTTAATACAAATGGCTTTCACATCGAACATATCCGCTAAATTTAATTCCTATTGTCAAATATATTTTTCGTCAGATCTAGAGGAACAAGATGTATCATGGGCATATTTTGACAACTTGGTCGAATCAAAAAATTTAAGAAACGTTTGCATCTTCGCTTTATATCGCCCATCAAAAAGCACTTTTATTTAAAGACAGATGGCGACATTGCTCTGTCACATAGATTAGTTTTTGAGTGGCAACCATTAAAATAAGTACTTACAATATAATTGTAGAAAATTTCAAGACAATAGATGGGTTCAAAAGTACCCGAGACCAATGACTACAACTACTTAATTTCGTTAACAATTGCTTCCATATTAATCCACAAAATTTAAGTCCTATTCTTGAACTTAAAGAAATATTATAGTAGAGATAAACAAAATTCACAAATTCACATCTGAACAGAGAGATATTCCGGGGACCTTACCAAATTTTATTTTTTGGAAGGAATCAAAAAATTAGCGAAACTTTTGGCTGAAAGATAAAAGTGAATATTTTTCGTCTGTATTCCATACATGGGATGAAATCGTTACGATTTGAATAAGACTTATGACAAAATATATTAACCAATTGAATTCTTTCTACATACGAAATGTTGTTTGTGATCCTAGATCCTAGACTCTTATTTCTGCATACATATATATTTTTATAAAGTTTTCAGTGCATCACTTTCATCAATAAAAAAATGTGTCTAGTGTTATGGAAACCAAAACATTTAATAATGGTAAACCTATGATTAATTTATTATTATCTGCATGGAAAGTATCACTTCTCTTACACTTAGTCTGGCACACAACTAGAAAATATCAAAATTGACTTGTCTCGTCATCAAATTTTATGACAAAGTTAACAATTATTCAGACTAATGGGTATAAAGTTATATATATAGTTTTACTTTGATTCATTTTACCATTGAGAACATTCTGAAATATAGTAATATCACTTTATTTATAATATGATAAGTTTATTCTAACGAAATGAAATGTCTCCTCTTACATTATCATTTCGTGCTAATTCTCCAATTAAATTTTCCCAGTTGACATTAGAAAACTGTTCAAAGGCATGCAACAAGTTTGCGCGCATTCAACATTCAATGACCCACGAGTGCGTGTAATAGTTAGTATCCATGGGATACAAAAGTAGTAATAATCACATACAGTTACATAGACAAACTGCTCTACGATTACTTCTCGTATATTCGTTGTCCATCACACATGTAAAATGTATTATTTGTATTAGTTAAACAAATAAAAAGAGACCTTATTGTCAACTTTGCTAACAAAAATTACCACAAATTGAGGTTAGGAAGTTATAAAGTTGAGACGAACTACCATACACACAGAAGTTTACATACATCTATAGATATACATACGTATGTACGTACTATGGGACCACAAAGTTGTCCTTAACCATCCAACAACAATACAAAGTCACAAATAAATTAATATGCAAACACAAATTAGCACCAAAGTTTGAATGAAACTGAATTATTAATTTACTTGATACACATATCGATTCTTTGTCAGACGAAAGGGACAGATATGTATGATAGATATATAATGTATGTATGTATGTATGTATGTCTTTAGGAAAGTTCGAATAGTTTCAATATATCGATCGAGTTTCTTTATATGTCAGACAAGCATAGTAAAGTAAGTTGTAGCTATAGTAGTTTTTCCTATAAAAATTTGGGTCATATTAATATAAAATATTCAAACATTACAACAACTACGCTGTAGTATATCGGTTCGACCAAGACGTCAGAGAAATAAATCCTTCAGTGCTTAACACTCATTCAGAAAAAAAAAACAAAAAACTATTATATATGTACTTATTTATGTACATCAAGTATAATACAAAATTCAATATAAAAATCTAGAGAAATATTCGATGACATCAATGATTTGATTACGTCGTATACAACATGATTTTATTTTTGGATAGAAGTATTTGTTGTTTTTTACCTTAGCTAAGCACGAGGTTTACATTATAAGGGTTATGTGTATGTACACAAAAATAAAAGTAGGAGTTGCTTGAAGACAAGTCTTAATAGAAATGTTTATTGGTGTTGTCATTGTTGTACTAACTAAACAGTTTTTTTTTTTTTTTATGGATATAAACTGCCCCGAATGACATCAAGTAAATAAATTGTTAAGCTATTTATTCCGGGAACTTGAACTTCTTCAATATTTCAATATCAGGAAACCAACAATAATTCAAAAATAGTAAAAGTAAATTAAACACCTCGTCATGGTTGTTTATTCTTAATGTTTGAACCTTCTGATAGAAACATAAGACGAAAGGTTAGTGTTCTATTTTATTTTATTTTATAATTGAATTGAAATGTGGACCTAATTAAAGGGTATGGTAGCTTATTCCGATTTGTAATCATCATAATTTTACGCAAACAAGTAACAGAAGAAATATATCTATGGAGATATACAATACATACTATGTATATCCAAGGGAGCGCTAATTGACGTTGTTTAAACACTGTGAAATTAAGTCTTCATGACAGATGTTTATGTTAATATCTTGAAGTCATTCTATGGTGACTTTTTTCTTTTAAAACATACATTCAATATATTTGGTTCAGAAATTAAGTTTTTATTTGACTATTATAATTATTACTATGACTTTTAATAAAAATTATGTAGTTAAATTTGTAAATTATAAGTTGCTTTCAATTTGTTATAAATTAAAATTAGTTTATGAATCAGTTAATGGGTCTGTAAATATCGTACATAGTTTCTTTATTAGTCTCTGCATACACCCAAGTAGTGGTAAAAGAATATGTATATGCAAAGAGTAAACACAAGCAAGTGGAGTGAGACTCAACATAGTACATTGTATGAAAAATAAATTTTCAGCACGACGAAGAACATCTATACAAACATGTCTGCATCTCCTTCCATCCGGGTATCTCAGATGCCAAAAGTCAAAAGTCCTTTAACATAAATAGTTTGTTATCATCCATCTTATACATAGATATTCAGAAATGAGAAACCCATGTGCTCAGATTTCTTTGATGTTTCGGTGGAATTTTTAAGTCAGTCCCCTTTTAATTAAAATATTTAATGCCTAATCCCTTATTAGCGACTAGCTGTGCCCATAACTTCGTCAATTAGTAGATACAAAAATAACGTACAATAAATGCTTGCTAGTCAATTATAATAGCAAGCAATAGCAAGCAGAAAAAAAACTGACTCTGAACTGGGGTTGAACCTTTGATTGAGATTGATGCTTAACCCGATGAACCAAAAACTATTTTTGAAGGCACAAAATGTTTCTAAGTAACTCAGAAAGGGTATTCACGATAACGCACAAACCTCATAAACTTCTAAGCGCACAAAGTTATAAGGTCACTTTCGTGAACGATCCAATTTTGTTTGCACCTCATAAATTTAACAAATAGGTGATGGTTGCCAGCAAAGACTACTTGATTAATTTAAAAATACATATGTCCCAAAGCTTTATATGTAAAATTTGTTCAACTAATTTCGGCTGATTTTGTAGGTCGAGGTTTTGATGAAATAAACACTATATGTTGCAGAGAACTTGCTATAATACACCAGTGAAAATTGCATTTATATCGGTTAAGCCGTTTCTGACTGATTCGGACTGAAAAACGTTTACAATTTTATATATGTATAGATAGATCGATATAGATGGATAGACAGAAAATAATTGATTTACAGCAAATAGAAGGTCGATTTATTATTTTAATTTGTGTATTTATTTCATTAAATGCACTTTGTTCACTTTTTCAATTGTTTGTTTAAATTCAACTGCCAGTTCTGGATACGAGAAAAGCTTAGTTGCCAATTACAAATAAATGCAGTGTTGTCAACGCTCACTTTTGTGAGGTTTGTGCGTATCAATAGTCTCACAAAGTTATAAGAACGCTTTTTTTTTTTTTTTTTTTTTGTTGTATGGACAATTATTTTATGAGCTCACAAAGTTTTGAGGTTTGTGCGATTTCGTGAACACCCACAGAATGTTTGTGAGAAAATATATTAATACATTTTTTAAAAAAAGAGTTTCACAATTGAAAACTAATATCTTATGATTCTGTAGATCGATTTTGATGAAATAAACGCTATATGTTACTCACAATAAAACTTTTTATCTTTGAGTAATTCAAATTAGAATCCAACGATGCATATACATAGATTCTAAAGCTGCAATTGTGTTTATAGATTTGCTTAACACATACGCTGAAAAAGTTTCTTTCAAATTTTTTTCAAATGCCAAACCCAATTTTTGTAAAGTTTATTTTTAATGCAGCTTATTTCCAACACCCCAAAGACCGAAAACACATAACCTCCACATTTGTGGTAATTGCTGTCAATATTTATTGTATTATGTATTTTACCATTTCTCAAACATTGAGTTGCCTAATAATTGTGGAGGGGGCCACGTAACTTTTTTTTTAACTAATCTAAATAAATTATTACTTTTCATTGAATTGTTTTTGTCCTTAGAGACCATAAATGAAAGTTACATACATAGATATGTACATGAATAAATTGAAATCAAAGTTTCAATAAATAATACAAAGGGCCTAATTTAAAACAAAAAAAAAAAACAATGCATTAAATTGAAAAAATTGTTAATCATGAGTAAGAAAACAGTTGGTCCCACTCGATGTGTACTTATGTTACTAAAGGCGCACACACGACCATTGTCCAATGGACGACGTCAAAGGAAACAAGTAGGACAAACTAAAAGACTATAAATATAAAAAATTTTCAAACCCCAACTTGATACTCTGCAAGTTTGTTACACAATTGGTTTTTAATTTTTTTTAATGTTTTTTTTTTTTTTTTAGAATTAAATGACACCACCACACGAAAGGCGGAACTAAATATAACAAAAGCATACGATTTGAAATACAATGAATAGTGACGAAGACAGAAGTGCCACCAAATCAAAAATTTTCCAAATACGCATTGACAGTGTTGACGATGAAAGCACTGCGCCCATAACGGCAGCTAGTTCTCGTGAAGATTTGATTGGTAGCGCAGCACGGGAAATTGAAAGTGAAATAGAACGAAATACAATAGTGAAATTAGAGCACGCGCAATCTATTTTCCAATTTCCAAGTATGAATGAGTTATTATCTATTGAAATTTGAAATAGAATTGTTATAGAAAGTGTTTCGTTTTAGGATTTCTTTCGGTGCCGACGTTACGTAACTTTAATCAAAATTCTGGCAATAATACAAAACGTCAAGTTGTCTCGAGTCCGGCAAAGAGTGAACGAATGTTGCGTTGCAACACAGCAAAAACAAATCTGCGTCCTCGCAGACTAAGCCAAGATAGTGGCATCGTTGCTGGGCGACTGTTTAGTTATGGCGTAAGCTATAGACAATCCACTTGTCGAAGTTTTACAAAATAATTCATTCAATTTTGTCATTTAGGAAAACAATATAACAACAAATGAAACGTCACCACCTACACGGGTAACAGGTCAAGAAGTTCCCGATCCTCTTTATAATTTTCTTATTGGAGAGCAGCAGGAAGAGGAAAATGATATCGAAAATGAAGTAAAACCACCAACCCCTTTTCCAGTGAAATCCAATAGCATCGAACTTACACCATCTGCCAGCTATACAGAAAAATGGTTAAACTCTACAGTGACAAGACCTCAGAATGCCTATTACGCAAAATCTAATACAATTGCCATACCGATGCCAACGCATCTGGAAACGGAATCAGCTGAACCTAGTCCCACACAAGCCTTTGGACCCAAAATAATTGGCAACAATGAAGAAGACATACCGGGTACAGCTATGCGCCGTGGCCTCGGTCTTAACCTAAGTCCGGATCTTTCGAAAAAACGTTTGGAATTAGATGCCCACAGTGGTGCTCTTGTGGAATCCTATGAACTTATAGGTTCATCACATTCAAACATAATGCCCGATCAGTTTGGCTACAAGCAACTCCTACCGAGCACAGAGCGCAAAGACTCAAAGGCATCCACATTGGATAGCAGCATGAATGGTAGCATATATAGCAGTAGCCGCAAGACGAGCAAGCGAAATAGTACTGCTGGTGATAGTGCCGAAGAACGTCGAGTTAGCAAACAGGATCGCGAGGGTCTTGATCCAGAATCACTAATGTTTCGTGATGGGAGACGAAAAATTGATATGGTCTTAGCTTGGGAGGAGGAAGATTTGGGTGTTATGACGGAATCTGAAGCACGTAAACGCGATAGCCGTCGTTGTTTCATGGAGAACTTAATAAAAGAAGGTCTAGAAGTTGAACTAGAAGACAAATCACAATCGTTCAATGAGAAAACGTTCTTCTTGAAAATACATTTACCATGGCGGCTGGAGACGCGTCTAGCAGAAGTTATGAATATAAAATTACCAATAAAACGTTTCATAACCATATCTGTTAAACCGTCATGGGTAAAAATCAATCAATCAAATAAAGTCTTATAAATATAAACAACAAATATACGAGAATATTTCAAATTTACAGGAAGAGGAAAATGTTGTCATGCGTAATGTTCAATACTGGAAAGATATGTGGCAACGTTTAACAAAGAAAATACAACTTGATCAAGAGCTACTCGAAGGTGAAACTACTTTTAAAATGGCCACAGCTAATGGAAATCCCGAAGAACAGTAAATAAAATTCTGACTTACCTCAATCAAAACAGGATCCATAATTCATTGTGATTTTCTTTTCTCTAAACAGATTCATTGTTAAAGATCGCGCTACAGCATTCACAAGTGCTCAACGTTCACTCATGGTGATGCAAGTGCTCATACGCACTCCATTCGATGATAGTGATCGTTGTGGCATAAGGCGTCTATTGAATGACTCAACTTATCTGGGCTGTTTTCCATTGCATGAAGGTCGCTATGATCGACCACACTCTACTGGGGTCTCACTTGACCGTCGTGTATTGTATCAGACATGGGCACATCCTTCACAATGGTACAAGAAGCAACCACTTTGTTTGGTGCGCAAATACTTTGGTGATAAAATTGCTTTGTACTTTTGTTGGTTGGGTTTCTACACTGAGATGTTAGTATATCCTTCGATAGTAGGTTTTTTGTGCTTTATCTATGGACTCGCTACTTTGGAATCTGAGGATAATACACCCAGCAAAGAAATATGCAATGAGCATGGTACAGGCAATATAACACTCTGTCCGCTCTGTGACAAGGCTTGCAGTTATCAGAGTTTGTCAGAGTCGTGTTTGTTCTCACGTTTAACATATCTCTTTGATAATCCTTCAACTGTATTCTTTGCCATATTTATGTCATTTTGGGGTAATTGTACAACAAAAACAGTTTTATGAAATCAAAAACTTAAAATCATCATCATCATCATCCTTACTTTATAGCCACCACATTCCTGGAACTTTGGAAACGCAAACAATCGGTTATTGTCTGGGAATGGGATTTACATAATGTCGAAATGGATGAAGAAAATCGGCCAGAGTTTGAAACTAATGCCACAACATTTCGTATGAATCCAGTGACAAGAGAAAAGGAACCATATATGAGTTCATGGAGTCGTGCTGTACGTTTTGTAATCACCGGGAGTGCAGTGATTTTTATGGTGCGTACATGACATGACATGTGTGACGTCATTTGATCCTTGCAAAATTTTAATATTACAGATTTGTGTTGTTCTCTCGGCTGTGCTGGGCACGATTATCTATCGTATATCATTGGTTTCAGTTATATATGGAGGCGGTGGTTTCTTTGTCAAAGAACATGCCAAATTATTTACGACTGTAACAGCTGCACTTATCAATTTGGTTGTGATCATGATACTGACACGAGTGAGTTGCAAGTCAATCAAAGTTGTTTTCTACAAATAATTATATGTATGTATAACCACAGATCTACCATCGCATGGCCATAAAATTGACAAATCTTGAGAATCCACGTACCCACACCGAATACGAGGATTCTTATACATTTAAAATATTTTTCTTTGAGTTCATGAATTTCTATTCATCACTGATATACATAGCCTTCTTTAAAGGACGATTTTTCGATTATCCTGGTGATGATCAAGCACGTCGTAGTGAATTCTTTCGCCTTAAGAATGATATTTGTGATCCTGCTGGTTGTTTATCTGAACTTTGTATACAACTGGCAATTATTATGGTGGGCAAACAGTGTTGGAACAATTTCATGGAATATTTATTTCCAAAGTTTTGGAATTGGTGGCGTCAACGAAAACACAAACAGGCAACCAAAGATGAATCACATTTACATATGGCATGGGAACAGGATTATCATATGCAGGATCCTGGTCGTTTGGCTTTATTTGATGAATATCTTGAAATGAGTAAGAAAAATGGAGATTTTTCTATTAAAAAGATTCTATATTAATCTAAATCTAATTATTTACCAAATAGTATTGCAATATGGTTTTGTTACCCTCTTTGTGGCTGCTTTTCCCCTTGCACCCCTCTTTGCTCTACTTAATAATGTTGCAGAAATACGCTTGGATGCCTATAAAATGGTAACGCAAGCACGACGTCCACTATCAGAGCGTGTAGAAGACATTGGTGCCTGGTATGGTATTTTACGTATTATCACCTTTGCAGCTGTTGTGTCCAATGCATTTGTGATCGCATATACAAGTGATTTCATACCGCGTATGGTTTATAAATTTGTCTACTCGGAGACACACACATTGACTGGTTACATAGAACACTCGCTTTCGGTATTCAATACATCAGATTATAAAGAAGAATGGGGTGCAACTGTTAATGAACATGATCCTGACACTTGTAAATATCGTGGCTATCGGTATGATATACAAATACTGATGATAATTGATAAATTAATCAATGTAGTCATAATTGATCTTTTCTTATAGTAATGGCCCAAAGGATACAGAACCCTACGGACTTAGTCCCCACTACTGGCACGTCTTTGCAGCACGTTTAGCTTTTGTGGTTACTTTTGAAGTAAGTTTATTATACACTTATAGTATTAAAAAAAAAAAAAAAAATTACACAAGAAAAAAAATTATAATCATTTATTTCAACTTAATTTAATTTAATTTAGCATGTCGTTTTTGTTATCACGGGCATCATGCAATTCATCATTCCGGACGTGCCCGCCGAAGTAAAGACACAAATGCAACGTGAACAATTGCTAGCCAAGGAGGCCAAATATCAGCATGGCATCAAACGAGCGCAGGGCGATAATCAGGATGTGATGAGTCTATTCCGTGAGGTTGGTACACGCAACTCAATAAGCACAGGTATTTCATCAACTGCACGAGGTAGTTGGGCACGCCGCTTTAGTCGTCTCAGTGGTGATGGATTAGATGCTCACGTTGAGGTTGCTGGACGACCACGTCGTTCTGTTGAGTCCACAGTTTGGGAGGTTTCTTGACACGAGGAAGAAGAGGAGGAAGCGAAACAAACCGAACTCGAGGCTAATAATAAAAATGCAAAAAGTTGGCAAAGCACGAACGGCGGAAAATCGGAGTAATTTAATTTAAACAAAAGCTTTTATTAATAATTAATTATTTTCACTATCATTTAACACTTTTTTCCTGTATTCTTCTGCATTTAACGTTGTAAATAAAACTATTAAATTAAAACTTTATCAAATTTAAACCGCGTGCTGCACTTTTGCTTAAAGAGAAAATCACATGTCTAAACTCCTAACGGTATCTGCAAGCCATTGCTATTTCTTCTTCTTTCTTATGTGTTCATTCACAATGAAGGGGACAAAAGCGCCATCTATCAAATTAATATATTTTGATGCGTTAACCAACACTGATTTTCTTATTCATATTATTTCGCTATTTGATTTGAAACTTTTTATCAATTTAAAATAAATTTATTCAAAAAAGGAAAAAATTTTAATTTATTTATATTTTTTGGTAATTTTATACTTTAATTGTTAAAATTATTGATTATTCTGGGAATCAGAAGATAGAGGAGTCTATCGTCGGTTACGTTAGCAACGCTAACTTGTTATAAAAATTCGATCATTAATAAATTTTTCCAAATTGTAAAGTTTTGTTAAAATGACCAGAAAACTCTCACCTGAAGATGCATTCTATGAAAATTTGACCTTAAGTCTTATGCGGACCCTGGAAAATGTGCCACGCGTTTGTAATGTTAATCTGGAACGACGTCAAGCATTGAATCCCTGCCAGCTTGTTAACTGGGAACAACGGCATTGTGTCTATTTGCCAGAAGATATGAAGAAATTCTATTTGTCCACTGATGGTTTTATACTCAATTGGAGCTATCAATATGCACGTAAGTCACTCATACTGTATGCACTCACTACTCTATGTAATCCAAATTACTGAACGATTATGTTAACACAGCAAATGATGTGCGTCGTGTTGGCTACATACACTTCCCGCATCTTCTACAAATCACTTTATTGCGTGAAAATGTTGAAACAACAGCAAATGTGGCTGCCGCCGCTGCGAGCAGCTCAACGGTGACTGCAAATAATGTCGCAGATTTATTAAATTCTGCCTTGTCTGCATCATCATCGTCATCATCATCGCAACCGTCGCAGCCACCACCACCAGCACCACCTCCAGTCAAGGATAAATGGGGCCATGCCACACCAATAATAACAGCAAAGACTAAAATCTTTGAACTTAATAACATTAACGATTTGGCAAAAGTATAAATCACACAATCCTCCACAACAACTCGTTATCAATCTAATATCAATAAATCCTATTCCTAGGTCTGCATGCTCTATGAATCGACAAGTTCAAATAATCCGAAATTCTATTTGCTTGAATTAAACTCTCACAAGTGGCAATTCCTGGCAGAAACTTTTAGTGAGTATCTACGTATGGCAATTGCACATCTCGGTCTACCCTATTGGGAGTTGTGCTTCGCCAGCTTTGGCTTGCCTTCATGGACCGAACAGTTGTTTTTATTGTTGGCTCCACATCTACTCGAGGAACATGATGTACGTCGTGGACGTGCCATAAATCCTGCCACAGAGCATCCATACAACATCATCGACCCCAATATCTTTCGCAGCAAGCCAAAGAGCGTAGCCAAAGCGAATGCTGTTGGAAAACTTAAATGAATCTGTTAGAAAAAAACATTTTATTTATGAAAATATAGTAAAAACAAATAAAACTAAATGAAATAAATTAAAATCAACCTGAGTTCTCCTCTCGGTTGAAGGCAGGCACGCACGCACACTCAATCCTAATAGAAATCAACGCTTTGGTTCTCTAAGTCAGCTAACATCTTGTCTCTAATTTGTGGCCTTGGATCTTCTTTGATCTCCGTTGGCACAGCACCCACCTGACCAAGCATAAACTCCAACTCTTCCACCTTCAGTTTATCACCACGCAGTTCCAAGGGTCCAATGAATTGTTTCTTCATTTCACCTTCATGATAGATAAACAATGTGGGTAGATTCTTTTCTGGGAAGTTGGGTATGCATGTTGTGGCTACCGAACGAAGGAATTTCGTTTGTGGAAAACGCACAGCCAATTGTTGCATATGATGATGGATGAGGGCACATAGTGGCACACCATTTGCATATAAATGCAATACAACCCAGATACCTTCTCCGGCTTTGGTTACTTCTTGCACATATTCTTGACCAGAAATTTCACGTACACTACCGAATTTTGCCTTTTCGGCAAATGCACGCATCTCAGCAATGCGTTTCCGGCGATATTCTTCAAGCACAGCTTCATCTTCGGAATCCTCTAATTCATCCAATTCATCAAGTGACATATCATCTATTTGTTTACCGCGCTGCGGTAAATCAGTGCGTCGCTGTATGGCATCGTCAAGTAGTGCCTGAATTTGATCCTCTGTGACTTCCGCCTCTTTTTGTTTAGGCGGCAAAATGCCTTTGGCGCGTAAAACGTCATTCCACTCGGTATCTTCATTTGGGTCGGGATCCTAAAATGGAAAATAATCTTATTACATATTCTATCTATTATAATTTCCGGTGCAGTCAAGCATGTTGAGTATTTTTAGCTACTAGTTGCATTTTATGCCCAAATTTGGTCAACATTGTGACACAATTTATAATTGTTATTTCATATAAATTTACCATTTTTAATGTGCTGCTAAAGGAAGACTATTTGAACTTAATAAATTACTTAATAAATTTTGAGGTAGTTGGTTTCCCCCAAGTTAAATTTTAATTAATAATTTAACAAGAACAGAGAACAGGCAGGCAGGCAGGCAGTGACTAATAACTTTGGTGTACGCACTCACACACACACTAATGTTGAATGCTTTTGATTTAAAAAGGTAACTCTGACAATTTCGAGGGTGTTCTCATATCAACACCACATCCGGTAGTAAATCTTACCATACCAATCTGGAAATCCACCACACAAACAATTTCTTACTTACCAAACTTGTGAAATTGCGAGGGAAAATTTGAATTTATATTTAATCTAATTAATATTGAATTTTCAACGTTTTGTTTTTTTAATTTTCGTAATTTATTTAATGCAAAATACTTTATTCTTCTTTCATGCTTTAAATATTTGTGTTTGAACTCACAATTTTAACATTTTGCATGATTAAGTTTGTTTGTTTTTCGTTTTGTTTTTATAATCTTAAAACTAAAATCGTATCTTGCAATTATTACAATCACTCTCACATAACGGCGTTATATATATATATTATTTAAAAAATTTTTTTTTTATCATTTACACACATAAAACACACGCAGAAGCGCAACACTCCACCAATCCAAGAAGTTTCTTTGTTTTTTCTTTTTAACAAATTCAAATAATGAAATATTATGAATGAATTGAGATTTTACAATTACTTGAATTGTCACAGAAACAAAAACTTTCTTATTAACAAGAGAGAGTGGCAACGGCAACGGCGGTAGTGGCTATTAGAGTAAAAGGAGAGTAGTAAGCAGCAAGATTAGAGCAGATCAATTTTTTGTTTGGAGAAAATACATATGTACTTAAGAATAGACGACGACAAAGTGTAATTAAGTGTAAATAAGGAAACAAAAATACAGAGCGATGATTAAATGTGGAAATCTTAAAATGAAAGAAACGCGACAAAAAATGCTTTAAACTGATTCGGGACTTGACGACGATTCTTTTTCATTTCCAAGTAAGAAATAACGTAAATGATGATGACGGCGTATTGGATTCAAGTTAGCACAATAGTATTGTTCGTTTGTTAATTTTAGCTTATTGAAAGGAATATAAAGGTAAAGAAGGGTAGAGTGAGTATGGTAATGAATGATGAGCATCAAACGATCGTGTGCTAGCCTTATTGAATCCCCGAGACATATAAGCGCTTTGTTTTTAACTCGTCGTTGGAAATTTGTTGTTGCATGGTTGTATAATTGAAGTCTTGCGGGCTGGCACTGTTTCAGGCGTTGGAATTGCATCACCGGTGGACACTTTATTGGCGAAGACTTGCTTGACACCACCACCCTTTTGTTTAGCCATTTGGTAGTCACCAGAATCAAAGAATTTTTGCTAACAAAAAAAATTGATTTATTTGATTGATTAATTAATAAACCAAGTGCATATAACGAGAAAAGTCGAGTATAATGATTACTTACACCTTTCTGTAGACGTTTCTGCAAGAATGCTGAATGTCCGCCAGGTGCACGCATGCCAGTTGGATACTTGGACTTGAGTTTCTCTTCTTCGATCTTCTCGAGATCACGAGCATTTGTTTGTTGTTGTTGTTCGGGTGCTGCTTCGCTCTCTTGTGGAGTTGTTGCTGGGCTGCTGCTGCTGGCACTGCCATTATTTTGTTCTTGCTCGCTCATCTTTCTTGATGTTGTTGTTGTTGCTGCTGTTAAAAACTGTAATAACAAATATCAAATATGAGATAGTTTTCTTAACACAAAAACACATACATTGAGAGCACGTTGAGTTAGGGAAGTAAACACAAGTTTATCTTCTTACAATATAATTGCACGGCAAATAACAGAATTTAGTGCATATTTAAACAATTAACAAGATTTGATGAGCAGAGCAAAGCAAGGCAAGCAAGCAATGTACGTATCATCATCATCATTATTAACATGAGGAGACAATTTTATAGAAAGAAAAGCTGCTGCTGCTACTGTGACTAACTCGATTCTGTGACTCTCTGTGGTGTTCTGTGCTCTGCTAGTAGCAATGCTTGACTGATTTATTATTATTAATCTTATTAATAATTGTTAAGTAAACACACACATAACAGAAATGAATTGAGGTACGTAAAAACTTATTAAATAAAATAGTAAATAAAAGAGAATGAAACCAGTCCCCTCCTTCCTCCAATTCCCTTGTTTACTTATATGTATTAATAGAAATGAATGTAAAATTATGCGCACCGGACACCGAGGCGACGACAATGGCCACAACATAAAGTCATGTATGTAATTGAAACACATAATTAAATAAATCGAATAAAATAAAATAGAAAATGGCGTAAAATAAAAAAATGAATTTCTTTTCTTATTTTTTTTTTGTTTTCTGTGTGTGTTGCAATAAAAGGAAATAATAAATAATAAAAAAAAGCAGCATTAAATTAAATGTCACAAGGGCAGCAGCTTTTTCAAGCGCAAACAACACAAAACACAAAAAAAAAACATAAAAAGACGAGGAGCAAAGCAAAATAAAAATGCAATTCCACACAAATTTAAATATAATGAGAAAAAAAACCAATAAAAATAAAAACAACAAATACTTGTAAAGGAAAATATTATATAGCGCAATTGATTTACTGTTCTTTTGTTTCACCATTTAACTGTTGTTTTTTTTTTTCATTTTCTCTTTTCTTTTTTTTGCGCTTGTCGCCATTGAGTCTACATTCCTTTGCCAATTAGAAGCGCAAAGCGCGTACAACACCAACAAAAAAAAAGCCAATAGAATCATGCACTCAACTAATTACCAAAATATATATAAAATGTATACGCACCACAATAAGTAATCCACAATAAGCAGAATGCACAATAAAATCCAACAAGTTTTTTATATATTTGGTTAGTTGGTTTCTTGGAAATGTTTCGTGTTTCGGCTTCTATGCAAATTTTCGCTGTTGAGACTCCTGCTTCTTTTTCTTCGTCTTTGTCAATCACAATGAAGCTTTTTGGTGATGAGCAAAATGTGTATAGTGATTAAAATTCCAACCGGATATGAAATGAATAGTATTGGCAGTGTTTGTGTAGTGTTGCCAACTGCCAATAATCTAAAATCGTTGTTAATACTATTTATTATTTTCTTTTAGTTTGGTAAAAAAAATTATTAGCTGTTGAAGAGAGTAGTTCAGTCAATCCCATGAGATTTGATGAAGAACGAACTCTTGATCCTGACTAGAAGCCAACGAAACGAATTATTTATAAATAATCAAGTGCTATTAACTAGTAGCAATCAGCTGGGACATGATGAGTTTATTGTAGAAACACACACAAATATTGAACAAGGAGCAAATCAAATCACATTAAAGTGTGCACACACCCAACCCACCCAGATAGATAAGTCACTCAGACACAATGAGTTCTAAGGATAAAGAAGTATCTAAATCAAAATTTAAACTGTTTATTAAAACAGTTAAGGCATCTGGTAAGTCTATGATATATTGGCAACATGAATCAATTTTTAAATTTGCAAAATTTTCTTTATATTGCAGGCAATGATGCTGAACGCACATTACGTCCAGAAATCGAACGTGAGCTACGACCAGAACAACCAGTGGCTCAACGTTGCAAATTACTCAAGGAGTTGGGTGATCAGAAATTGTCTGGCATGAATTTAGATGAGGTGATTATATTCTGTTTGTTCTACCAGAAGAACAAAAATTACTGACTTTTGGTGGTTTTGTTTCTAGGGTTCCATCATTCTTCTCTGGGATCTCACCAAGGATTTAATTGTACCAAATAAACCTGCCGAAACGCGTCAGATAGCTCTTACATTCTATAAGCGTTTAATACAGACGCAGTACAAAAATCTAACCATGATGCGTGAGAAATTCTTTCTTGTCATACAAAATCATGAGGTAATAGAGGATTTGCGTTACATGCTTGAATTGCTGGATACGCTAACAGAAAATGGCAAGGATATTATGAATTTTGAGGAAAAAATTGGCAAATTTATGTTGCATTGGATACCAGCAATCACCGAAGCCGATTTACTGTGTCCTTATTTAAAAATGTTAATCAATCTAATCAAATTCAATGCAGCGCATTTGGATAAAGATATTTTAGTTGACATTGTTCAGTGAGTTTATTGCACATAGTAGTCATTTTTCACATTTTTTTGCCTTTAGTAATTATTTCCTTCTTTGATAGAAATGCATGTCATTTAAGTTGTACCGTGGTTGATGATGAAATTGGCTTACAATGCTTAACTACTTTGGAAATGGTTATTGGCTATACAATATTTCCAAGTGAACCATTGCTGCAATGCATCGTGACTCTCTGTCGTACAGTTAATCATGTACGCTATTGTCAAGCTTCATGGAAGGTGAGTAGTCAAAGTTAATAATAAAGTCTCATTTCCTTTTGGTTAGTTTGCAAACTGCCGAAACGGGCGAGTAATGATGACACACAAAGCTCTTCGCTCGTTTAGTATTCATGTAGTTTTTTAGGCAACTGAAATACTCGCATCTGCCTCAATGCTGCTGTCTCACTTTGAAAATAAGAGAGAATGTGTGTTTGTGAGATCTCTAACAGGCAGCGAGTAGCGAGTAAAGTAGGATGGATTTCAATTTTTCTAGGTAGATTGTTTACAGTCTAATTACACTGGACGAATTTACTAGCAAATGATGAATTCGCTTGCTACCAGATTGCAAACTTGCCAAAAGTGAAATGAGCCTTAAGAAGATTTTGTTTGAATTCAGTGGTTACAAATTTATTTTGTTTTATTATATTATTTATATAAAACTTGGAGACCAACTTAAGGGATAGGATAGATTACTGTATACAATCATTCATCAATTAAATCGAAAGAATTAGAGTCACATTCATTATTGACATCGAGTTGACAAAGACCTTTAACAGGATCATAGTATTTTCCGGAGGGACAACTCATTTCATAGGCGCTGCTGCCATCATTAGAGCACAAATAGAATTTACCACAATTCTTGGCATGTGGAGCAGTAGGACGTAAAACACTTTGACATGCCACAAAACCGCTGTCAATAGATTTTGCTGGTACAATTGGTTGCTCTAAACAAACTCCCGTCAAATCTAATAAGCAGGTGCCAACTCTTGGTTCATAGTAATGATTCTGTGGGCAATTCTGGAGTACAGCTTGGCCAAGCGTGCAACGATAATATGACTCACAATCATTTGGATTGGATAAAGTTGTATTATCTGGCATTAGGCAACTGCACTGATGACGTGGTGTAATATCCACTGGCAAACAACTATTCACCGATGCATCAAAATATTTACCCTTTTGACATGGTTTTATTCTGTAATTGCCTTCCAAACAGTGTCTATATTGAGTGCAATCTTCTGGAACACGTTGAACACTATATGGAATGCAAACATCATCAATATTATTATTATTATTATTAGATGTCTCTGGATTTGTATCATCATCACATGTGCCAGGCATGCAACGCATTTGTTCTGCATTAAAATAATAATTTACAGGACAATTATATTCCTCGATTTTATCCTTGGAACAAACATAGAATTTGCGACAATTTCCATTATTATGCACCAATGTCCAAGTGTTTTGTGTTTGACAAAAATCTATGATATTACTTAAGTTCCTTTGATTCCATTGATTGTTCAATTGTTCTGATGCTTCACTTTTGGTTATCATCATCATCATCATCAACATAACCAAAGCAGCAAATCCAACAATGCTGAGTAAAGCTAAATGTGATATGTGATTTAGATTATCCAATAAATTTCTAGAAAGTGTTGCACTTACAATTCATCATCTTGTTATTTCCCGTGGTGAATCGAATTTCCGAACTTTGTGGTTTATTTTACAGAATAGTATTCTGATTCACTCTAATCGCTCTATCATGATGTGTAGTCTTCTTATATGCGATTTTTAAACGTTTCTCAATTATTTCCGGCGCGCATTAACATCATTTAATTTTCGTTATAACACAATAACTAAGAGTCATCATCATATCATATCATATCACCTTTCGCTCTTAACCAATACAATGTGTGTATATCTTTAACATGGTTCAATTGTCACATTTAAATTAGGTCTTATCTTTTGGTATTCGCCAGTTTACACCATTTCAAAATGGAGGCTCTTCTTATCGTGCAACCATACCATACATACATGATTCTTATTAAACGAGGAGATAATTAAATTTTAAAAGATTTTCCATTTTAGCAGAATTTTTTTTTGTTAATAAGTAGTAGGGTCCGATGGGAGATATTTGACAATACTAGACTGATGATTAATTTATTTATTGTAGAAAATTCTTTTTGCGTCTAATAATAATAACTAGGGCCGAATTTATGGAAAGTTCTGGGCTCCACACATTGAGGGCCTCCACAAACATTCATTAATAAAATTAGTTTTTTATTTCATTTTATTGTATTATTTATTTGTTCTTTGGTCTTTTTTTTTTCATCATTCAGAAAAGTATAGCCTCCACTTTCTTCATTTCCCCACACCTAAATCAAGCCCTAATAATCGAGATCCTTTGCTGGTCTATTTGGTTCTCAAGATAACTTAAGATTCTAACAGTGTAAATAATATATAATATATAGAAATCGTTTCGATCTCATGCTAATCGGGTGAGTGCTAGAAATCTCCAACGGTTTTAATGTCAATTCCGCCACAAAAAAATAAAATCCGTAGACGTGCCAGTAATTCGGGAGATTGAATTTTTCGAAATTTGAAGCTTGAATTAACAGCTTATTGAATAGTGTATGTTTTAGACCCGTCTTCGATGCGTCTCTTATCGTTAGGTGTTTCTTGCTTGTGTTTACACTCAGCTACAGATGATGCCAAGCAAATATTTTGACAATTCTCACACCCGGTCACTTCATGAAATCGACTTTATGAAAGGGGTCAGTCAAGAAATCAAATGAATCAAAATTTAAGCGATAAGCAGACATATAAACGTGTACAAATGAGCCAGTTTGTAATGTCTCTCAAGTACTATGGACTTGTTACTCTAACCGAATCAGACTTTCGAGCTTCTAAACAAGAATCGGATTCGAAGGATGGCGAGGCATTGTGCCATTGAGTAATTAGTTCAAAAGATGCATACTCCCCTTATTGATTCTGCGGGTTATGATGAGTAGCTTGCATATCCTGACCTATTCTTCTATTCTAATAAAGACTACACATTTCTAGATATCTTATGATACGATTATCTAAGAGAAAAAATATGTAATAGTAGTACTTATTATCAGATTCTTTGAATTTTATTATCCAAAAACATATTAAAAGTTTACAGATAATAGAAACTGTTTAGATCCTTGGGTATGCAACGCAAACAATCAAAACCCATATGAGCAATTTTAAAGCTCGCCACCCGTGTTCCATACTCCATTGCATCACGCAATGACATTTTCATTTTGTCCATGGCATAAATGAATGAAGCAACAAAAGTATCATTCTCGCCCAATGTCTCAATGATTTGTGTTGGTACATGTCCATCCACCTTAATAAAATTATCATTAGCATCGACACAACAAGCGCCTTGAATTGAATGCGGACAAATGATGATGGGTATACGTTCTTTGGGAAGATTACATTTCTCATCTACGGTGGGTTCAGTCGGTTCGTATGGAGTCTTTTTCTTTAGAAGATCCATACGTTGGGCACGACGCAAATTAAGCTTTTCACGCATTATCCGACAAGCCTCATGACCATTCATCCAACATTCACTATTTTGTATTTTACGACGTATGAACACATAATCGGCCAGATTTGCCATTGTCAGATTCTGTTTGTACAATTCACGGCAATCAACTGAGATAATTATATTGTCACCGGCACGTTCATTATATTCACGTACGGCAATTATCATGCGATAAGTCTCTCTGGCATTTCGTGCCTCGAAGTGAATCCATGAGTATTGTTTAAAATCACAACCACCAAGAAAACTCTGAAATGAGAGTTCCATGTCGGGATTCATAAGGGAAATGGTAGTCGAGGTGCTTTTGTCACGTGTCAGTATGACCAAATTATGAGCTGGTGGATGTTCCACACGCGGACAATTTTTAATCTCAATGCCACTGGCTATGAAATCCATCAGTAAATTATCGAAGGTGCTTAGGCTACTAAGGTTGCCCAGGAACTCACAACGATGACCAAGCCTACGCATTACTGTGCATACATTTGAGCCACTGCCACCACGTTTCCAATAACCCTCTTCAGTTCGAACGAATCCGCCTTCTTCGGGAAAAGTATTCACGACGGTCACCATATCCAATGTACTTTTGCCAATTACGAGAACGAGACGTGGCGGTGGAGGCGGTGGTGGTGGTTCTGGTTTGGGTAAATAGCGAACATATTTTACCGTAATAAATTCTTTGACAATCTGTTTTTTCATTGCGTTTTAAAAAAGGATTCAAAAGGATTTGGAATTTTGAAAAAATAATTAAATAATTGAAAAATTTTTTATATTTTTATTTATCGATTTTCTTTACTTTTTACATGATTAAATTGGAATGTAAATGTCAAAATTAAATGTAAAAAACTAATACATATATCATTCCTTAAGCACTTCAGATACTTGATCATAACCACGTTGACCACACTTCAATCCTGCAGTGCGATTGGCAAAGGCCACAGCTTGAGCCAATGGAAATTCCTTAATGTATGTGGCAAAAATAAAAGCAGCCATAAAAACATCACCAGCACCCAATGTATCCACAATTTTCTCCACCTTACAAGCCTCTACATGTATCCAGTTATTCAAATGATCCAAACTGCCAACGCCTTGACTGCCCCAAGGACAGATTATTGTTGGTCTCTTACGACTTTCAGAACACAAATTATCCAATTTTTCAGCTAGACGTCGACAAGCAATTTCCGAATTTTTCCAACCTTGTTCAATGGCCAAGTCCTTACTGAAGACAAGATAATCAACCATATTATTGCATAACTTTAGACCAGCATCGAATGCTTTCTCAAAATCTAGTGATATTATGATTTTCTTCTCATTGTTGTTGCTGCTATCATTATAATTCTGAATGATGCGCATCATATCTAATGTTTCATTCGAACGACGAGCTTCAAAATGCACCCATCCATAATTCTGAAGATCCAAGCGCTGCTTAAAATCCTCACCCGATACATATGGATAATCCATATTGCAATGTACAATTGTACGTGTTCCGGTATCTTGTGCCAATATCACAGACGAGAATGGTGGATCCTTTTCACTTCTTGGACAATTCTCATGCAAAATGCCACGTTTATTCATATCCTCTAAAAGTACCCGAAATGCTGCCGAATTACTTAGCATTGTAAAGAGTTCAACATCAGCACCCAAATTCTTGAGTACTGTACAATTATTGGAAGCATTTCCACCACGTTGCCAATAACCATTGAGGCAACGTCGATCGGTATCCTCTTCTGGATATTTGGGTGTTATCATTATAAAATCTATAACATTATTTCCAACACATAGAACTCTTTTTTTATTAGATTTTTTGTTGTCGTTGTTGCTCATAATTGTCAATAATTTAATTTATTTAAATTTATTTATTGATGATTATTGATAAATTATGCTTTTCGTTAATTTTATTTTATACTATTTGAAAAAATTGTTCTAACTTGTACTTTTGAATGCATTTGTTATATTAAGCAGCAGCTGTTTTCTCAACGTTTTATCGCTCAGACTCTCAATCTTTATTACTCTCTCTCTCTATCGGTGTTTTTTTGTTGTTTAGCTTTGGGTTGAAAACTTTAAAATGTTGTCATTTGTTCTCTTTGACTTGGAATTATTAATATTGTTGTTGTTGTTGTTGTTGTTGTTGTTATTTATTAAAAGCGATCAAAAGCTTTCATTAGTTTTCATTAGAACAAAGAAACCCCCATAGGAAATGCGACTCACGTACTCACTACTGGTTGTTGTTCTTGTTATTGCTATTGCTTTTGCTTAGAATATTTAATATTTTTCTATTTAATAATTTCCAATGAATAAGCATAACTAAAAAGAGACAGACTACAAAAAGCTTTTGATAGGTGACTGGTGTATAAGTTGATCAGTATATGTACTTTACATCACATAGCACAGTAGCGCATTATTTTCGAGAGTATATACTTAATTTGCGAAGTTTAGGTTTTGCTGTTGTTGTTGTAACAGCAAGGTGGAGCTGCAAGTAGAGATAGATACCCATGCAAATAAATGGGTAAGTTTAGGGAAAAATCGGATAATAATAATAAAATATGTAAGTAATACATATTTAAATTTTAGTTTCTTTAAATTAAGAGAGTTAAACAAAATGCAGATCTATTACTTAACCTATTTACTAAGTCCAAAAAAGGAAGCCTCCTCATTTTATCGTAGCTATAAGGCAATGTGAGTCAACTGGCTCGGTTTATTAGTTGAAAAGGTGATCTGTGTTGGGAGGAGAACAGTGACTCTAATGCATTTACAACTGCCCTCTGAAGTAAATCATCATGACCCGACTTATTGCGACTCCTTTCAAAAGTATCGCCTAACAAAAAGCTTAGGTTTTGTAATACACATTGTGGACTAAGCTCGCCGGGGACCTTGGGTCGGTTTAGAAATTTATGCACATATTTGATTTAATGATTCTTTCATTTCAATTTGTTTGGGTAATTCATAAAAAATTTTGGGTGTCTCCAAAACCAGAGACCCGACCCCGGTTGTGATGTTTGCAGTAAATATAATCGTGACAACATACGTTTTGTATGAAAATGATTAGCATCACAAAAAGATTTCTAAACTTTTCAATTTGGGTCTTCAGGACAATAGGCCTTAAATGACCATGTCAGCTGATCTTGGTAACACTTTATTTATATTATTATAATGGTAAAATCGGCTTCATATATTTGTGATTACTGGAACAGAAAGTAACATATTAACCTAACCATATTTTATTGCCGTGTAGCCTCCCTCCTCTTCCCCTAGGCAACCATTTCCTGCATTATTTCGGAGTAGTTGCCGAAAGCATCCCTCTTAGAGGTCAATCATTTATTCACCTACATATGTATAGGTTTGCCACATATCGCACCCTAACTATAAAAGGGGCTTAACTTAAATTTTTCAAAAACTAGAGACAATCATCATCCCCAACCCCTGTAAAAATCTGATATTTTTTTCTCAACGCTTCATCGAAATACCTTCAATGTAAACATAAACAGTTTTTTGCCTCTACTGAAAAATTGAAAATTTTAAGTTATGCCCCTTTTGTAGTTAGGGTGCGATATGTATAGGTTAGCCTTCTTCCGCAGATCGTAACTCTGCTTCAGTGTTGTCACTTCTTCGTCATCTCATACATTTATTTGACTCGGGAAAGGCGGTATCTTCAGACCCGAAAATCTCCCCCTACAATATGTATAGGAAATGTCTAAATGATCACTAATTCGCATCAACTGACCGACGAAGTGCAAAATCACACAGCCAACACTAAGGCAAGTCGAGCGACCATTGAAAGATGTATTATATTCCATAATTACTGGTAAGACTCCTCTTATCTTTAACGCTATTAAAGAAATTCCAAACCGTTGCATTTAAATTACATTTTTAAACTGTCAAGTCGCTAATGAAAAACCCTGTCCATATATATAGTAGAGTTAATAGGAAAACTAAGGGACAATATTCTTATTTCTGAATGAGGCCACTATTTTAGATAGCTCAATACTCGCCAATTTTTGTGTATGATCGCCAAATTTATCAACCGATATACAATTCCATTATGTATTGGCTTATGAAGGAAAACTTCTTTACTTTTAATTTGAGACATAATCTATTTAAATATTGGAATAATAAGATAAATTTCTGTAATCAAAAATTTGCTTCTTATCTAAAGGGAAAATAATTAATAATAATTTTTGATTAACCATATTATTCGATATTCCAGATAATGAAAAATCTCTTGGGTACACAATTGGGATATCATTCTATGAAAATGATGATAACCATACTTAATGATCAGAGCCTTTATGATGATGCACAATTATTACGTGGTGCTGTCTTCCATTTAAATATGAATATATTCGGTTCGAATGTTATATTTCAGGTTTCTCCAATGTTTTATGCATCCACAGTACTGACTGGGTTTCTTAACGTAAGTTTTTTATAAACAACAACAGCAATAAACGAAATTATTATTAACTAATCAGTTATAAATTGTTGTGTGTTTTTAGGCCTTATATAGTCAACAAGTTATAGTCACCTTTGAGGTTATACTGAGTGTAAGAAAAGTTATCAACAAATATAAATTTGAATTACCCGAAGTCATATGGGATCGTATATGTGATATTATGTCAAGAATTGTTGATAATATGGAATATTATGGTAAGCAGAAATAAGATTTCCAAAATTATTGATAATGAAAATAAGTAATTACATTTTTATGATTTAACAGAAAGTATCAATGTGAACAAGGATCGTTTGCATCATTTACAAATAAATTTCCATGATAATATTGATTGCATTGAACGTCTACTGCAGGACGATAAAAATGATTTACTTGCGGATACCGAACGCATTTATGATCTCATAGAACGTGTTGCTAACAAACGTCCAGAAGCATCTGTACTCAATTTAATTGAGTATCGATCGCAACGTGTGACAGCAACAAGACCCGAATGGCTGCGTGTCTTAACTGAGTTTGTGCGTCGCTATTACAAAGTTTCAAATACAAATGTTCGGATCAAAACGATACTTTCCTTAGTACGTATTATGGATATTAATCGAGCTACATACGAGGAAGAGATACTTGATCGTGTTGTGATACCACAATTTGCACAAATCCATTTGGAATCAAATGTTCAAGTGCGTTTGACTGTGGCACGTGCTTTAGTGGACTTTGCAAGACATTGTGACACAAAGCGTTGTGGTGAATTATTGGATATATTGGAAAGGATTATAAATCGACCATTTGAACAGCATACACATATACATATAGCTACCGATGGTAATGGTGATGGTACAATCAGAGGTGATGCTGATATTGCTGATATTATAGCCGCTGTCGATGGTCTAATCGATGTTTTCCTTATAAAATTGTATCGTTTACCATCAACGCATGCGATTAAGATCTTTAATATTCTTGTTGATCACTTGGCGCAACATTATGAGAGACCCAAAGTGTTTGAGGCAACAAGCACTGTCAGATATAAGGTATGAACTATTTATCTTACTGCATATCTTTTAAATACATACTTTTTTTATAGATTTTTTCTTGGATGCTTAAAGCCCGCGCAAATGGTTCTTATCACATTGGCTATCCAGATCCAAGCAATAATGACGCATTGAAATTTAGTTATTATCTTGGTATTGATTCACCACTGCCTCAGCATGCACAGACCACAACGATCTCTATTAGACGTGCATGTAAACTTATAATTTGCTGTCTCAAATATGATTCTGGTGAATACGAGTAGATAGATAGTAGATTATAAATTGGATATTAATTCACTTATTTCGTTTGTAGATTTGCAGATCTTTCAATTAGTCATCAAGGAACTGCCGAAAATTCTTCAAAATAAAGCTCTGATACAGGGTAACGACATCGAGGACTTAGCTTTGGCTTTGTTTAAAATAACAATTGACAATCGTTTCAAACGTTCGACTGATGAGGTTCAAGCTTTGGTTTTGCCAGCAATTGCGGCGCTTGTATTATATCATGAATACATACACACCTCACATCAATATTCCATTATATCGGCATTGAAGTCGGGAATCTTTTCAAATATTGCAAATGTTTGCATTAATACCATGACAACGATGTTGCTGGAAATGCCGGAAGCCTTAATGCGAACCCTGCCTGATTTGTTGTTGCAAATGAGTAAAATGACGGATACATCTATTGTGGCTATACCAGTTTTAGAGTTTCTATCAAGTGAGTTTCATTATTTTTTTTTTTTTATTAATAATTTCATTTGTATTTATTTTTGTTTTCTTCTTCTTCCTCATCTTTGCAGTTCTTAGTCGTTTATCGAATAAATTGTTTTCCAATTTTACGGCAAAACAATATATGTATGTGTTTGCCATATCTTTACCCTATACGAAGCCACATCGTTATGATCATTATACAGTGTCCTTAGCTCATCATGTAATCACTGGTTGGTTTTTGAAATGCAAATTGGAATTGCGTAAGAATTACGTTAACTATATTATTTCGGTGAGAGTAAGAAATTATCTTAAATATAATCTCGATTTAATTTAGTGTCTTATTTTTACTTAGTCCATACAATCGAATACTTCAATGTTGTATGATGATATCAAATTGAGAAATATACAACTTCAGGATTTCAATAGCCTTAATGAGGATTCATCAAATCGAAAGCGTAGCACAAGTTTGACTGAACGCGGTAGTCGTAATAATGCTTCGGCACGCAATGATTCCGAAATGCGTCCATTGATGAATGATAGCTTAAAGAGTTTACATGCTGAACTGGCCGAGACATGCATTGATTTTCTAGCGCGTCATACATTCTCTCCATGTTCGGCTATGCCGAAACGGTAAGTTTATTATATCTTGGTATGGAACGATTAATCGAAATGAATCGAACAAGTATGATTTAATTGTTTGAAATTATGATGAAAATTGATCAATAATTCAGATTGGTTAGCTCGATTTGATGTTTTGCTGCAACGATTAATCGGTTAATTAGTCAACGATTAATTGTAATTAATAACCTTTCGTTTCAATTAATCGATGAATTCATTTTTAGACATCACTACATGTGCCTAGTGATGGTACGATTATCGATAGAGTACCATTAACCGGTTAATTCGATGGAAACTACGATTAAAATTAATCAAAAATTCCTGTTCGATTAATCAACTACATCCGTTTTTCACGATTAATTTCAATAATTAAGTATTGGTTTCAATTAATTGATAATCGATTAAATCATTATATTATGACACGATTAATCGGAAAAATGCTATTAATCGGTTAATTCAATAGAAATTTTGTTTAAATTAATGCGGCGTGTTTCCGCCGATTATCGATTTATTAATTCATTGGTTCAATTAATCGATTAAATTATTAATATATGTATCCCATATATGCATAGTATGCCGAAAATTAAGATTAAAATTAATCAAAAGTTCCCTTCCGATTAATCGGCTAGGCTACATCTGATAATGCAATCTATAGGTTTTTGTACCGATTAATCGATTGATTGATTGATTTCAATCAATTTCGTCTCATTTAAATTAATCGATTAACCGATTAATTCTTTTTTTTTTTTACCATCACTAGTCATATCATATTTAAAATAATCCAATAAATTATGCAATTTTTTACAGGCTGCCCATGGTTGAATATCTATTAAAAGATGGTTTATCACAAACTTGGTTAGTTGGTCATAATTTGGTAACTATAACCACGTCTGGATGCCCATCGGCACCTACACGTAGTGGCCTCTGTGAACGTTGCGCTACATTGGGCAAAACGCCTAGCATTAGTTTGAACACAAAGAGTCTCAGCGATGCAACAGCGCCACCACTTTCGCCTGATGTAAATATGGGTGGCGGTGGTGGTGTTATACAGGCAGATCGTCGTTATACAAAAGTGAGTCTACAACATAGCAGCGGGAATGAATCAGCTGGCAGTACTGAGCTGACTTCAACTTCATCTACTCATTCAACACAACGTCAAACTTCAAACAGTTCGACGGCGTCGTTGGATGCACTTTCACGCCGTGGTTCGAATCCAGAGGCCATGGGTGGTGGTGGTGGTGGTGGTAGTGTTGACATCGTTAATACATCAGGAAGCAATACTTCGCTTCTGGGTACTTCACTTTCACATTCGACAGCCAGCATGAGTCCCTCATCACAATCCAGTGGTGCACAGCAACCGGTTTGTGTGAGAGCCTGCACTGGTTGGGCAGAGGTTCTGATACGTCGACCCACGGGAAACATTTCATGGATCACACGTCTACAAAATCCCATTGCCAATGATTGTTTTGGCTATGATTTACCATTTAACAATGTTGTCTCATTGTTTCTGCCTACAGCTTATGGTGGTGTTTTTGGGCCCGATTCGGTACCGCAACCATCGGAACAACATACCGATGAATTTATAGAACCAACGGCAGTGCCATTGGAGTCAGTTGCTTTGCCAAGTTCCAATACCAGTACACCATTGCCAATTGCACCACAGACGACGTCGACAAACATCAGCCATGAATCAGAAGTTCGTCGGCGAATGGTTGCCAAAGCACGTGCTTTGCAACGTCAAGAGGAGATTTCCTCGACAAATGGCGGTGGCAGCATTGCAACAGCTGCCATAGATATACCACGTCCAACAGCTGCTGGTAAACGTGTTAAGGATGCTCTGTCGGGTAGCGTCAGTGATGGTGAAGCGGATGATGACACTATGGCTTTTGAAGATGCACAGAGTCGTGCACGAAATCCCGTAAGACGAGTAAATTCAAGTCCCGAAATGAGTTCTAGTTGGCGACAAGCTTTCCTGGCAGCAAAACCAGCACCACTCTCACAAGAATATGTCCGTACAGAATCATTAACAATAACAAATTCTTCTACTGCTACTACTATTACTAGCACCGAGGAGGTGCAACATTTACAGTTGCAAAAGAAAAAGAGCGTACGCAGAAGCTATGAAGCGATACCAGAAGAAATTGCTGGTTCAACACCACCACAAGTGCTTGAGGCGGAAGTGAATACATTGCCACCAAAGCAACATTCAGCGGATGATGTAAACAGCCAAGTGGCCACCACAAATGTACAAACATCATCGTCATCATCATCACTTAAACTACAGACTGCTGCTCCTGGTAAACCACCGGCACCTGTGCCTCTCTCACCACGCCTAGATAAACCAACAAAAGCAACTGTCTTTGGCACTAATAGCGTGCATCCTCATCCTGGTCTCGCCAAGTCAAGCAGTAGTGGCGGCACTGCTGGCGGCACTGGTAATACTAACACAGACTATAATAATGGCGGTGATATGATGCGCGGACGTTCGAAAACAATTTCTGTTGTCCGTGAAGTCAACAATGGCAAGGCACGACCACCAACAAGCTTTCGTTTTGGTGGCATTAAACCACCAATAAATTCAAAACTTTGTATGAATCCAAGCTTTGTATTCCTACAACTCTATCATACCGGCCAATTGCAAATGACCGATCCACCACTTAAAGTGCCACCAGAGCAAAACAATGTTTTGACCATACTCGATCTTTCGCCTCCATTTGAAACACATAAAATCGGTGTACTCTATGTGGGCAAGGGACAATGTAATAATGTTATAGAGATACTACGGAACTCTTATGGCAGCACACGTTATGTGGAGTTCTTACGTGGCATTGGTACATTGGTCAGTCTCAAGGAGGCTGAACACAATAATGTATTTGTTTCATTGGACAAAGGTGGCGCTGATGGTAAATTTGCCTATGTCTGGAAGGATGATATAGTACAAGTAACATTTCACGTTGCTACACTGATGCCGACCAATCTGAGGAAGGATCCCAATTGCAATGAGAAAAAGAAACATATTGGAAATGATTATGTTAATATTGTGTATAATGAAAGTGGTGAAGAATATAAACTTAATACGATATCGGTAAGAACCTCTACCATCCAATCCAAACAACATTAAACAATCTACAAATAATAATAAATATTTTTTTGTTATAGGGTCAATTTAATTTTGCTTGCGTAGTTGTTGAACCACTTGAGTTAAATACAAATCGTGTTTATGTCAAGGCTCGTCCGGAAATTGCAAAGTTTGTATGTCATCCGGAACCAAAGATTGTTTCAAATCGTAGTGCACCATTGATAGCAAGGCAAATGGCTTTACATGCCAATGTAAGTTTCTCTGTTATACTCTCTCTTTATTTCTGGTATTTTTCAAAAACAATTTTTTTGTTTTTTTTTATTTATATTATAAAGCTCGCCTCACATGTCTACCAAAGCGTCCAAAAAAAGAATCCCTATGCCTCGAATTGGTTGGAGCGTTTGCGTATTATCAAACGTTTGCGCACAAAGGTCAGTAGTGGAAGAAAACTAAAACATGTTGAATGAAATTTTTTTAAATATTCTTATACATTTCATTTTAGCTTATTGAAAGTCACAACCAAAGTGGAGGCTTATCAGGAGCCTCTACCAATGTACACATCGATGAACATGCTGCTGCTGCTGCTACTGATCCAATAAAAAAACAAAACACAAATCGTGATTTTACCAAGTACACTTAAACTTAAAGTACAATACAATATAAAGTCATCAAACAAAACAAAAAACAAAAACAAAAATAAATTTTGTAAATTCAACATTATAATTTTTTTTTTTTTTTTTTTGTTCAACTAAGAAAGCAGAAAGATACAAAATTTTCTAAGTACAAAGAACTGAGTCCACACACACGCGATCCTTTGGTTTTTTTAAAAAATATTTTCAAATATAAGCGAAAAGACAAAAATTTACTTATATAAAAATATACATGTGAGAAAAGCAGTAAAACTTATGACTTTTAATCAGAAAAATGCTCCTTAGGCTAATCCACATCCATCAGCAAATGATTACCATAACAGAATATACATATAATTAGGTAACCCAATTCAACTGTTCAACTGGAAAAAAATGGACTAACATGGAAACGGTTAGCTCAGAAACCTGACTTCATATGAAAGCTACAGCCCTTCTTCATCAACACTTTAATTGTCACCTAAAATTTCAAGACATTCTCAACAGCAGTAATACTTTATCCCTAAACTGTAGAATTTTAAGATCACTCAATGATAAGGCAAGCCTCACCTGGCAGAATTTATAAAATAGATCAAGTACAGTCATGCAGACAGTGTAGCCTCAATACTTTAGAAACCAAATCTTCATTGATTGTCCTCGATACCTTGTAGCTAGAAATTACTACCTAAGCGACCTAATAAACCTAGCTAATGGGAATATAAATGCTTGAGCTAACTTCATGGACCCGCACCCGATCAATATGTTATTTTATTTTTTATTTGTATGTTTTAAGCTTAGAGCTTCATATATAGTAGATTCTTAAACATATGCCAATTCTTGAACACCTTGATTTTCGCTACATAATTTTATTGAACATTATTTACTCAGTACTTGTGACACGAAATTCGGGGAAGTACATTTTATTGTATGCTGCTATAAGGGCGTCAGTTGAACTTTTTAAAGTGCATAGATTAACATTAACTCGTATTAAGAGAATTGAATATTAAAAAAGGAAGTCTGTGAACCATTCTCAGAACGGCCGTGGTAAAAATAGACACTGAATGGTTTGGAGTATCAAAAAATGACAAAAGCTCTGGTCAAATGGTTTGTAAATCAAAGCGCAAAAAAAAATTACTGATCTTAATCGATATGCTCAAGGTGGAAGCCAAATTATTACATGACAAAATCCAGGAAAATGCAGGTAGTTTCCACGCTAGCAATGATTGGATTGAAAACTTTGAAAAAAGGCATGAAATCCGAAGATTATTAAAATATGTGGGGAAAATCTATCATCTATACATACAAGTGTTATAAAACAAAGTGTCTCAACGCATCTGCCTGTAAGTCTGTCTGAACGCGAAAAACTCAAACAGAACCGAGCGGATTTTTATACGGCTTTCACCAATGAACGGAGTGATTCATGAGGAAGGTTTAGGAAAAAATAGAAGAAAAGAAAGAAAGTGACATATTTTAAAATCAATCAATCTGTCTATGCCAATCATCTCACCAAGTCAACTAATCAGTATCCACACAACAAAACTAGGGATGCGATTATATTTTTGAAAAAACTCAACCAAAGAATTATTACCTTAAAATTGTAAAAGGAGCCTGTTTTGAAAGCTTTTGTCCAATGGAACTTATGTGCGTCACCAGTATAGGTTTTAGCACTACCATCACCCTGAGCGAGACTTCTACGTCTACCTTTCAAACGAATATTTGGGACTCTCGCAATGAGCGTGTGGGTATAAGGGGATGTCTCTTTATATCTGGCGCCAGTCTGTGCTACAACAAAACTTCGTCCCAGTTGCGTCAGCAAAATCAGTAAAGAAAGAAAGTATAAATTTACCTACTTTGTACTAATTCTGCTGGGAATCATAGAGCGAAATGAATGGATGTTGGAAAATAAGGTTCATTAAAAATTTTGTACTGATAAGCCCGTTTTTTATGCAAAGCTATTAAAAGTGCTTGGATGATACATGATGTAGAGTTTACCAGAGAAGACTATATCTGCATTCAAAATTGCCTACAATGGACAGAGTCAAGTATTGTATATCCTTAGACAATATTATGATGCTCCAGAGGTTTAGAAACAAGATAGTATTGAGCAAGCGCGACTGGTCAAAACAAACGAACATTGAGTATTTCTTAAATTTTATATGATATATTAAACATAGAATCTAAACAGATCTAAAATTGTTTCCAATTTGAACTAAAAAAAAAAAAAAGAATTCAGTTCTTGCATCATCCTCCAAACAACCAATGTACTCGGTTTTCATTCCGAACAAGAATTGTGGTACTATATATGAAAGGATCATCCATGGATTGGTTACCACTTGAATTTCGTTAGAGCTTCATGGATTTTATGCAATCCATGATTTTCACAGCTTATACTCGCTGCAAAAGATGCAAATTCTGTAGCAACCCTTATTGAGCGTTCTCGAATGTATTTGGCAAAAATAAATGCACCAAGAACTGTATCTCTCTTTCCCATACTATCGACAACTGTCTTTGGCTTGCACGCTTCAATATTTTGATAGATATTATTATTCCGTAACAAACCAATGCCTTTTTTACCCCAATCACAAATTATATGAGGACGATTAACGTCAATACTCGCTCGCAATTGCAATTTTTCATATAGACCAAAGCATGCATACTCAGGTCGGTCCCAACCTTGTAAAATTGCCAATTCCTTGGTGAAAAATATATAGTTCACCATATTACACAGTACTAGGCATTCATCGAAGTATGCTCCAAAATATAATGATGTTATAATTTTCTTTTCGCGTCCATTATTGAAATCTTGTACGGCGCGTATCATTTGCATTGTTTCTTTAGGTGCTTTACCATCAAAATGTACCCAACCGTAATTGTTAAGATCAAGACGTTTAAAATCCTCAGCGGTTACAGATGGATAGTTTCGATTACAATGCACAACGGTCGTTGATTTTGTATCCTTTACCAATGTAACTAAACTGAATGGTGGCTCTAAATCCGTTCTCGGGCAATTGCTAAATTTTATATTCATTTTACTCATATCATCCAACAGCATACGAAATGTCTCTGATCTACTTAGCATTCCAAAGAACTCAACGTCCGCACCAAGTTTCTTGAGGACAGTACAATTATTGGACGCATGACCGCCACGTTGCCAATATCCATGATATGAATGAGTATCACAATCCTCTGTGGGAAATTTCTTTGTGGCTGAAACAAAATCAATTACATTGGTACCCACACAGAGTACAGTTTTTTTATCGGCTGCCCATGATGTCATAATGCTAATATAAGTTTCTTTTTATTTTTTATTATTTAGAATTTAGTAAATTTTTTCCTGATTTTTGTTTTTATCCAAAAAATATAATTTTGATTTATATGAAAAATTTATCTTATAATATTTAAATTTTAATATATTTTTTTTTTCATTATTTATACTTCAAATTAAACAGTAAAAAGAAAAGTAAACGAACCATTTCTATTTTTTAAACAATCTCCTTCATTTCTATTAATTTTAAATAATTTTTATATTCACAAAAATTTTTTTAATAAATTTTGATTTGAAAAAAAGTGATAATAAATAGTTGGTTTTAGTAGTTGGTATGACACTCCTTAAGTTTCAGATCCTCGTTGAGAGGATTGGACATTGAATTCAAAAATTTATTATTTCAATTTTTGTTTTTGTTTTTGTGTCTCTTGAACTACTTTTAACCCACTCCTTCGTTTTTGAAGATAGAGAACCTACCTTATTGGTTACTTGGGCCGCAATTGCAAGAAGACTTCGTGATTTGGGTCGCAAGTATTTCTAAAAATGGTCTTCCGCACAAGTTGGAGTTTTTTGTTCTTTTTTCTTTTCTGTGTTTCTCACTTGGGGCCCCATCTGGACCGCATTCATACTTGATGTGGGTTGCGGTTTAGACAGTCCTTGTATAGAGTGCCTTCGAAATCAATTTTCGAACAAATCGCATACGAGGTCTGCTTTTTATATTTCGGAAGCAGATAACCGTAGTGCTATCCTATTATCTGACAACTGCATCGTAAAGATTGACATTTTTAGTCTAAAAATAATCACAAGAAAACAGAACTCCAAACGACTGTATGGGTCTTCAAAGATGAACCAAATCCAACAACTCAACTCTACTCGACTGTTCACTTTAAAGCAAATGGTCGCCTGTTTCTTTACAAAAACCTGATATGTAGGCATTTCAGCAACGTAAGACGGCCAATTCTGGATAGCATATATAGGAATTGATAGGGCAACCGCTGTGTGGACCTGAATTGGCACACAATAACTTCTATTTTGCTCCCACACATGAACAAAAAATTGCGAGTTCAACGTTTTCGATGCCTTAAGAAGCGGTTGATGCGTTCAAAACATATGTTTTGTAGATATCACACATGCTTCTCTGACTCAGAGTGGCAAAAAAGTCTTAAACAAAATGGTAAATGTAAATACAAAAATGTATTGATCATCATGAAGAACATCTTGAAAACCAATACAACCTTTTCCAATGAACATTTGTAGATGTTCCATTGGGTTAATGTGTGGCAACTAAGGTTTTATGGAATCTTTTCAAGAATGAAGAGAGATGAGAGACTATTATCACAGGAAACGGCACCATATTCATGAATGAATTCATAAATGAACATGAGAAACTTCCATCATATAAAAATTAACTACAGTCCACTATATCGTACACTATATATCGAAATTACTATAAAATTCGGCTTAGGTAATAAACAGGATACATTGATATAATGGAACTTGGGTAAAGATTCATATGCAAATAGTCTTTGGTAAGATAACCAGTGACATCTGCATTTAGGATATTAGTTTTGCTGAAAATAGAACTCATCATTATTGTTTTAATGCAAATTGTCTTTTAAAATATTTCCGTAGGTAAGTTTCCAATGCAATCCGTTAATCCGCTTCCATCATATTTCACTGAAACTACTAAATTTTGTTTATCGAAGACGGCAAACGTTCTTTCTCCAAACAAATTTATTTTCTATGTCATATTCCGCAAATGTTTTCCAATGGGAGAATTAACCCATTTTCATTATCAATAAAATTTGTAGAAGAAAAAAAAAAAATCAATCAATAACAATAGTACAATATATTATATTGATAACTCACTATATAATTTCTTTTGATGTTCAATAAAATTTTATGATTTTATGCCATACAATTTTTATATTTATTTTTGATTTGTGGCAAATGTTTGTCAAACAAATAAAAGTACAATATTTTTTTAAATTTCAATATTATCTTAATAGAGTTTATAATGAACTTCTAATATGGTTTACTACTTTATATATTTATAATATAAGTAAATTTTATATATTTATTTTAATATATTTTATATATCCAATATTTTTATTTTCTTAATAAATTTAATACTTTCAAACAACAATTTTTCTTACTTCTTTAGGTACTCTTAACTCATTCCAATATATTATTTATCTTAATGAAATTTTCTTCTATTTTATTGCATAATTTTTAAGATTATAAAATACAATATAATTATGTATATATTTTAATTAATACGATTTAATTTAATATTGTATTAAGTAAATAATTTATTAAATAAATTTATTTATTTATTTTTATATTTTTAGATTAAGATAAATTTGAAGTACTTATGAAAATTTCTTAAAATTTTTACATGATTTATTCTTTACTTTATAGTAGAACAAATGAATCTATTGATTTCGTTAAGTTTTACACACTACACAATTTTATAGTTAATTTAGAACTTATGTCACGCTTTCTTTATATAGTAGAAATATACAATAAAATTTTAGATCTTTTACTATACTCGTATTTTTTAAGATTTTCTTAGATTCTTAGACAGAATTTTTAATATTTACAAGATTTTTATTTTGATTTTCTACAAAATAACAAAGGAATTCCTAGGTTCCCACAATCTAACAAAAAAATTCTATGATTTACTATTGATATATTAGACATACATACATACATACATATAATTAAAATTAAGTACCATACTTAATAAATATTGTAAATCTCCCATTAATATACTAGATAAATTTTTACATTTAATGGAATACATATTTTTAATAGCAATAGGGAAGAACAATTCTCTTCAATGTATTTTATTTATTATTCAATATTATTAGTGAAAACTCTATATAAGTTTTTTATGGATATCATAGAAGTTTCCATCAATTAAAATATATAATTAATTTTATTTATATACATAGTAAGAAGTATATTTTATAAATTTTTCCCTTTTGGTTGACAAAAATTTTAATAAACTTGATTTTGGTCTCTAGTAGTATTTTACCATAATGCTTTTATAAATTTCAATAATTAAAATATTTATGTAATACCTTTCACAAATTTAAAAACTGAACAAAATTTCGAAGACCCCATCATCATATATATTATAATCCTCATTGCTATAAAACTCCAACTGTTTTTTTGTCTATGACTCCGTACAAATAGAAAAACATCATCATTTCAACTTTGACTATCCACTAAGCAGTGAGTAGTATAAGAGATGTTAACCCAATTATTTTTTAAAGAATATTCTTTATTATTATTATTATTTTTAAAAACTTTTTAAGTATTGTTAATTATTTTATTAAAAAAATGTCAATAATTAAATTCAACAAAAGTCTTCTGATAAAAATATGTGAAAATCTGTAACATATGCAAGTTTTAATAACTGGTGAAATATCTCTTACGTTTAAGGACCTTAATGGAATGTACCAATTTTTTGGTATCCTAAAGACTAATATTACCCCATTCCCCCAAGAGTTGCTCTCGAGCTTACTTTTTGATGGTAATGTATGCTTCTGGATTCGGCGCTTCAACATATCCCATAGATGCTCAGTGGGGTTAAGGTCTGGTGACTGTGTGATTAGAGTATACAACTTATGTAGCAACTACGGCTTAAAATTGTGCATAGTATGCTTAGGGTCAGTTTCTTTAGCTAATTTCTGTGCGTTCTGAATATAGATAGTTTATATAGCATTTATGGTGGTCTATTATAAAATCGATGAAGATAAGTTTATCAACTCTGTTTGCCCTCATACAGCTACACACTATTGTTCTTCCACCATTGTGTTCTCCACACAAGTTGTTTTCCTATTATTATAAAAATGCAGTACTATGTATTTATTCTCATTAGAGAAAAGAACTTTATCCCAATAGGATTGTGAAATTATGACATATTTATTTAAAAACTAACGAGTTTCAGCTCCCCGGCAAAATCAGCTTTACATGGGAATATAGTATATTTTGTTGTGGCTCATAATTCAAAAAGAGTTTTTCAATAATATCGACATAATTATCTGAAATGTTTAACAAAGTCTACTTGATTGATAAGCTAAGCTTTATGTGCAAAATTTGATCCATCAATTTCCTCATTTTCCGGGAATTTTTCTAATGTTTTAATAGTTATTGTATTCAGCTTTTTGGGGTGGAGAAAAATTCAACAAATCAAAGATCATAAAAATCTGTCCAGTCGTTCTTGAGCTATAAATGGTGTAACTAACACGATTTTGTTCTATATGATTATTACTATTAGCAACATTTATGAGGCAGGCTACTCAGATATTGTAACTTCAAACTCTCTTCAAAACATGTCTTACAGTTCTGTCGGAAATTGTTTTGGAATATTTGTCTTGCGAATTGTATACAGGTAATCTAGGTTTTAATAGATTTTGTGACGACCACAGTGTGACTTTGAAGAATAGGTTATTCCTACTATTTTTCCAATCTCCCATTTCTATTAAAAAAAAAAAAAAACATATTTGTTTTTGTACCTACATAAGTATAAGTATATACCATATACTTATACAAAAAATTTAAGAATAGGTAAAAAATTTAATTGAAAAATTGCTCGATATCTTTTAAACTACTACTTACTGCGTTGTGGACAATCAAAGTTGAAATGATAATATTTTTTTTCTACTTGTAAGGAGACATATCTCGCCAGGTGTAGTATAAGAATATCATATATATATGTATATTGTATAATCGGAACTTTGGACTACAAGAATTTTTCTTTATATTTTTGTCATTGGTCTTGAACATTTAGCGGAATGACCATGACATAACTAATTAAATTTGATTTAATAGTAAATAGTAAATAGTAAATACAATAAATTTATCATTTTTAATTTAGGAACCATAATTTAGTTAATTAATTAAAACCGATCGGACAAATATGTACATATATGTAGTATATAAGTATGTACACTTATTACAATTACATAAATTAGAATTAAATTATGTAAATTAATAATAAAAATAAATAATTTTTTTTTGTGAAAGTTATATAATCTTTGGTAAAACCAAATATTAGGTAGGATCTTTTCATAATTTTGATTACATCTTGTACTTAATATTTTACTTTTGTTTAAATAAAATTTATCTAAATACAAGTATACATAGTGTGTATATTATTATATAATAAAATTTCATTTTATGTTTTAAAAACATTTTTATTTCTTTTATTTTTATTTTTATTACATATTATATAATATATTTTTGCTCTAAATTCTATAAAAGCTTTCATGCCACATTGTCCCTAGTAAGTGTCAATATTTGAAGTTAATACAGTTTTTAATTATTTAAATTAATACTTTGCCTTTTGTTTAAATAATATATACAATATATATATATATATATATATTTTTTTTTTTTTAATTTAAAACTATTCGTTTTCTATTACTTGTATTGTAGTATTTTTGTGACACACATATCTTAAACTTTTATTTGTCAAATATTATACTTAGATACACTTCACAATACTATTAGTGTGGTATGTATTATCACTTTAGTCATGCAAAGATGAAGATCCTACCAGAAGCGAATGTTAAGCATGGTAAGGGGAATCATGGACATTGCATTTAGTGTAGACTAATGATAGCACTGTCACCATTGTTTCAAAAACTCATTCATTATCCCTTTCACTCAGTCTTACGAACTATGCTTTTGTCATGACAATACTTCTTTGTCAATGTTGCGTTTCTTTCTGTAAATTAAATTTTGAGTCTCTTAATCAAATGGGCCTAGAATCTCTATGGAATCTATTATTAAATATTATGTTTAGTATTATTGTGACGGGTACTAGTCACATCGTCACTGCGGACTCAAATTTTGATGCACTATATCAAATGGACCTATAATCTCTATGGAATCCCTTTCTTATAAACCCCTCTGAAAGTGTGGTATTCATTAAGAATTCTGAGATAATCTTCGATGATAAGTTTGCAATTTCTGTTGGTTCTAGGTAATGGGTGCCTACAATTCGGAATCTATCTGTTCTAAATTAGACCATCACAGTGGCATAGCAAATGATCTTCTTTTCTTTACTAAATAATCTTTTCTGTTTGTTAAGATTAACTCACACTTTATGGAAGTGCTTCATAACTCTACAATGTCTTGTTAAGAAGCCTGAGATTATACGGATATATTTCCGAGTTAGCTTCAATATCTTTTAATAGTATCTGATTAGTAGGAAGCTACTATTTTATTAACAGATGAAGTTTTGAAACTGTCGTGATTCAGTTTATCATAGTCTCTGACACATAATTAGGATCATATAAATCCAGATCCAATTTATATAAAGTGTACTATATGTACTAGTAATCTTTGTTGTGATCAAAATTATGTTTTATTCAAATTAAATTTTTATCATTGATTTCCTGGCATCTACTAGATCTATGCGGAGGTCGGTTGGCTATAAAAATATAAGGAAATTTACATTTAATTTCAAATTCAAAATATACAGTAAAAGTTCTTCTTATAACGGACGCTTCCTTAACAGTAAGTGATCAGTTATGAGAGCTTTTACTGTACACATTTATTATTTCTGAATCAAAATTTAGGAATTGAATTTTAAAATTGAAATAAAAAAAAATTTAGAAACACACAGATTTGTTCATGCATTCAATTTATAAAAATATAATATCAAACTTCTTGTATGAAAAGATTAAAATTCATTAAATACTGGAACAAATTTTTTGGAAAAATATTTTCGTTTTAACTATTGTATTTTATCAATTAAACTCAAGATCATAAAGATTGAATTTGAATAATAATAAAAGAAGTGATAATTTTAACATTGTTTTTTTTTAAGGATTTGTTAAGTGCTTAGGGTTAATGGACTGGAAACGGAAATGTTACTGTAAAATGAACGTTTTGGATTTGATAAAAAAGAAATTCTATAATTAAAATATGATAAAAAAGATAATAAAATTTCGGGTGACCAAAATGTATCTTTCACACTCCCCAGCTATATGAAGTACAAGAGTTTGCCAATTGTTATTTATGAATTTTCTTAAGAAAATTTTTGAAAAATACAACATTATTCTATAATAAGTCACAAGAACTTAATAGTACTCGTAGATATACGTGCTATTCAATTTTTGACTAATCGGCCAAATATAGAAAAAAATATTATTTTTGTCAAATATCTATTTCACTTTTTAACATGATAGTTCAAAAACTCCATGACTAGAAAGAAACGGACGGATGTATTATCGATTCAATCGATTCTCCTTGTCACACTTTATAAAACAAAATCTCCATCAACCCCCTCCCTCCCCATCGGGTCTGTTTGTCTGTCCAAACACGATAAACTCAAAAACTACCCAAGTGATTTTTATACGATTTGCACCAATGGACGGAGGGAATCATAAGGAATGTTAAGAACATTCAAAAACCCCAAAGGAATAGCCGAAAAATCAAAAACAAAGAAACGTGTGCAAGTGAAATCCATACATAAAGCTTAAAGTCATATTTTAAAATCAATCAAATCGTCTTTGTCAAATATCTATTCAGGTCATCAAATCATTTTGATAAGGACAAGCAGGACAACGTCTGCCCGGGTATCTAGTATACAATACTTTATAGACGCTTATAGTTGATGCGATAAAGTGATAATACCTATTCACTTTAGTGTAAAAGATTTGTTTAAGTTGTGTGTGAACTCAAAAGTACCTAACCAAGTGACTGTGAAATAATTTAATATAAAAATTGTCTATGACTAAAAGCATTAAACTCTACGAAAAGGAAGATAGCCTATGATGGTTAATATATGCGTAATTTATCGATATTTTCTCTAAAACTTGATAAATCGTCTGTTGTTATTGTTGTTGCATTGATATTTATTTAAATCAACCTTGTGGTTGTTGGTGGTAGCAAAGTTGTTGTCATCATCTTTGTACATCAATCAAACATCAGTTTCATTACTAGTATTAGTTCTCGAAGTAGCACTGGTTGGTGCTCCTGATGCTGATGCTGTTGTTGTTGTTGTTATGATCTGATTATGTTCATTAGATAGATTTTGATTAGATAATTGTACAATCGGTTGATGTAGTTTTTGTTGCATTTGCATTTGTATTATACGCTGATGATGATGCGTCAATTCTGTGTGTTCTGCTGGATTATTGGTTACTAAAGCTGGTAGCGATTTCTGTAAACAAGCGACACCGCCACCAATTCCAACACTTGGACCACCACTGCTGCTGCTGTTGGTATTGTTGCCACCGCCGCCGGAATTATTACCAGGTGAATTGTGCTGTGACTGTGGACTAGGTGGCGTTGGTGTTGCAGGAATTTGATGCCAGTTAATACTATTTTGTGAGGTTATATTGCGTGTTTTTAGTAACGGTGGATTCTTAGTCGATGTGGAGAATGCCATGCCACGACGCAAAGGCACTCTAAATGTTTGATGTTTGTTAGATTATTATTGTATTGTTGCATTGTTGGTTAGTCAAAGATGTTGTTGAGTAGGTAAGTTGTGAGAGACGAGACCAAATACCAAACGAATGAGATACAATTACATATATAAGTATGTGAGAGAAAGTTGAAAAAGAGAACAGAACAGAACAGAACAAATGAATGAAGAAAAATTCATTATGGAAATTATGTATGTGGTAGATATTGCAAGATGGAAAATGTGTGTTACTTTGTTTGTTCTTTCAATTGTTGATTCTTGAGATGAATTCTCAAAGTTCTAAAAGAAGAACTCACCTTGTTGGACTCGGTGGTGGATAAGAGATGCCACGATGACTGGGCGATAACAGTAAATTACCAGAATGACTTGAAGTCGTGCCCGGCACGAGAAGTGTATTATTACTATAAGTATGGTAGAGATTACTATAGAGAGCGAGAAGACAAAAACAAAAACCAAGAAAGAAACACAAAGAGAGAAAGAGACACAAACGAAATAAAGAAACAAAGAGTTAAAGGTAAAGGTAAAGGCGGTGAAAATTTCCGCAAAAAAGGAAATTAAGAAAGAAAAAAAAAATTTACAATTTTTTGTTAAACAAACAAAAAAGAGCCAAGAAATAAAAATAAAAAATAAAAATATGTATAATACAATGAACAAAGAAGAAAGGATTGATTAGTTGTTGTTGGCGTGGTGAATTTTGATTGTGATGTGATTGATTGATAGATAGATTGATTGGCGTTGTATGTGGTAAAGAAAATTTTGAATTTGCGTAGCGTTGCAGGAAAAATTGACGTTGATGGAGAGAAAGAGAGTGGAAGTAGTAGTAGTAGTGTTGTTGTTGGGCGCAGACATGTAAAATTATATTTTGGTTATAATAATATAAAATAATTTATTTTTTTTTTTATTTTAATCTAATTTAAAATTAATTATGATTAAGCTTAGCATTAATATTTAATAACAAAATCAAACAACACAAAATGAACGTGCGGCTAACGGTTGACTGATTGTGATGGTGTTCGTGGTGGTGGAGATGGTGGATATGCTTGATCGTGGTGAATTCAATGCATGCCTGGCAAGAGGTGAATTTCGATAACGATAACGACAACGACAAATTCTCAACATCATAATAAATAAATAAATAAAATATAATTAAACTTACGTGTGACTGTGGTGTAAATTCAAATTGGGTAAACTTTGGCCCAGATGATTAACCGGTTGTACCGATAAAGTATTCGCCGAACTTGTATTTGTAACAACTTTTAGTTTATTTTGACTGCTGATTAGTTGTTTGTTCTTCAAAGCGGCAGCAACACCATGCGCATGGGCACCTAAGATAGAAATAATAAATAAGTAAAGAAAATTTATTTTTTTTTATATAAAAATGGAACTATGTCTGTAAGTTCGGCTGTCTGTTCCTTATGGACTCTGAAATCGCTTTACCAATTCGGATGAAATTTTCAGGGAAACTCTAGCAGAATCTGGAGAGTGTTCTTATTAAAATAGATGCGAATCGGACCATCGGGTGAGCGGATTGATGGACTAATGAAGTGTCAACTTATTCCATTGAAGTCTTTTCCATATAAACTAAATGCATATTTTTATGTTTAGTTTGTTTTGTATAGTGACTATGCCTATCCATCTTCTTTACAATACATATATATAAAATTGAAACGAAGTATGTATGTATGTTTCCTATGAACTCGGAAACCGCTGGACCAATTTTGATGAAATTTTCAAGAGTAACTCTAGCATAGTCTGGAGAATGTTCTTGTTAAGTTTGTTGCATATCGGACAATTGGAAAAGTTGGAATTGATGGATCAAATTTGGAATATAAAGCTTAGAGACATATTTATATATATAAAATCAATCAATCAAATAATTCAAATTTTTGAATTGTGAATCATCAACAAAATAAAATAAAACTTACCACCCATCATTAAACTGGAACCTTCATCACTGGATAATGAGTTCGTTTTCTCAAAATCTATAGAAATATTACGTGAATCATTCCATTCCACTGAACCACTGTGACTGTTATTCGCACTTGAGACATGACTGCATATGGATGAGTTCATTGGTGATTTCTTAACACCAAGTGAATCAGCATTACCACCACTTGTGCTGCTACCACCAAAACGTGAATCACCCCAGTTGGTAGTGCCTTGTTTCAGTCTTGTATAGATCATTTTAGCACGACGCATTGACTCATGCCAATTCTTAGCTTCGGTGCATTGGAGTGTAAATGCCGTAACAGCAACTTGGAATTCATTTAAATACACACAATTCAGTGTATTACTATTGGGTGCCAAATTCACCATTAAACGATCGGTTAGATACGGCTGGCGTATCACTTTGAGCGTTCCGAGACCCTTCTTGGCAATTGTCTTGCAGACAAGTAACATATCCGTTAATAGAAAGCAATGTACATCAGCTTTGCCAAGATTATCCTTAAACTTATGATCACCCTCCATGAAGAGATGACGCACTTGTTGTACCGGGCAACCTTTCATTGGTGCACAAAGATCAAACATTTGACTGCATTGTTTAATTAATTTATCCAAATGTTCATTGTTGGTATCCTTTCGATAACATAAGGAAAAAATTCTTCATTTGATTTATGTTTGATATGATTAGTGAGACTTACCACAACATCATAAGACTCAATACGTGCCATGACACCTTTAAGGCGTTCATTCTCTTGGCGCATAGTCAAATGATTATTCACACTGCAGACGAAGTTCTCAACACTGTGAAGCTATTAATTATTATACATAAATTAACAATTTTCTATTATATCTTATTTTATTATATAACAAATTACCATAGTGTCCACTGCTTCAATCTCTTCAACATCAGACATATGCTTTTTGATAGCGGCCAGCAGTAGGCTGTACTTTGTCAGACGCTGCATAGGCCGCACAATAATATCGGCTAAACGTAGACGATTGCACATCTTTTGTGATTCACACCATGCCAAATATGAGGTGAAGAGAGCATTATTGCGATTCAATTCCTTGCAATAGAACTGACATGTGCTCTGTTCGGCGCAATACTTTTTGTATGGTGCAAAGATGGATGCGAATGCGACAAAACCCTCTTGGAAGAAGGAACAACGCAGGGGCTCACGCGTTGCGACGCTATTCGCAACCATCGGATACAAATAATGCGTCCAGAATTTCAAATTTGCCTCACAAATATCACGTACATTGGAAAAAAGCTTATTCTGATCAACATCGGCAAGTAGACGTTCATCTTGCACAGCCTCCAAACAGGCGAGAAAGAGCTAAGGAACATTATTTCACAAATCAACATCATTACAATTTATATTTCTATTATTCTGTCTTGAACTCACATCTGTCACAGTTTGCAAGGCATGTATATAATAAACTTCTGTGGTAACCAACTCCCATATTGCAGTCTGTATTTTTACTTCACTATCAGTCATGCCATCACTTTCGACAATATCACGCCATGATTTATGCATATTATCCAGGTATGCTAATGCTGCATCCAAATCGGGATGATCAAAATTGAGTGCTGTTGTCCTTTGGGGTACGCCGTTTTTGGCATAATTGTTGAGCAGCTCACACAATTGACTTTGACTTGGATTCTTAGTACCAAAGAGACCAGACCAACGTTGTTTGATTTGTTTGCCGGTTGCATTACCAGATTCGCTTGTTTCCTCTGTCGAAGCAGATGAAAGTAAACGAGGTGGTCGTGCTCGAGAGCCCTTCAGATGGGAATAGGAATATATATATATATATATATATATATATATATATTATTTACTACTATTGTCTATATTTATATGTATATCATCGCTTCACTTACAAAGGATGCTGCTTTTTGTAGTGTCTTACGGCTGCTATCACGTTCTGTTATAATCAAATGGTGGCCAGCTAAATTCTCAACTTCAGTATTCTCATCCAATGAGGTGGCAAGTGGTGAGTTGCCTTTTTGGAAAAATAATACAATAATAAATATAAAGATATAGAAAGTGGGTTGGTTTAAATCAACAAAATTACCTGCATCCAGGAAACTTGGAGTTGGATTATTATCTGTTATAGTAATTTGTGGAAAACTAAGGTTTCGCCTACGCAATGCTTGATTCAAAGCCGTGCTGCATAAATTAAAATTAAAATTCCATCAATTCAATCCATAATCATCGTTTAACATAATATATACTTACAGTAACGTAACACCCTTTGTTGCTGGTATGAATTCCTCATCTTGGCAACCGGTCTCTGTACAGAAACTTACAGAGAAATACTCTGAGCTGGATACCTGTGGCATAGAATAGAATAGAATATTGTATGAATGGAATGAATTACAGTGTAATAATATCTTCTTTTTAGTTTTATTTTATTTTTATATTTGTAATATCAATCGAGTAAATTCTTGTTTATCTTATGCGCACATAAAAAAAATGCAACCAAAAGGTATGCATTCATATCCTTGACAATCCTGTGAATTCAAAACGTATAGAAAATAAAAAATAATAATAAAATGGAGAAAAACTATATTATCAAACAACAAATTTATGCAAATGCACGTGACTTTGTGCTTTGTGTTCGCTTGAGTGAGTTTGGCGGACTCGGGGCACAGAAAGCAAACGATTTAACTAGCATAACACGCAATGCATTGTGACCTTTCTTTTCCATTTGTACTACAAAGACTACATTTACTTTAGTTAAATCGTGTTCGCATGTCTCTTCTTGCTTTATGGTTGTTTTTTTATTCCTTCATTTTTGCAACACGCAAAGGTAAGCATCCTTGATATCTTATCTTTGGTCTCCTAAATGTAGTGCTCCGCTGTCGTAAGTGTGTAAGTCCCTACTGGAGTTTAACTCAGCGTGAAGAATGTCACAGTTTTCACTGCCACATAAACCTTGTTGCATAGATGGATGGCATGGCATGGCATGGCATGACTTACGTTTCGATTTGGTACCCATTTTTGTTAGTTTTTCTGCCATTCATTCTTGACTTTTCTCTCTATTTATATATATTTCAAGTTGGCTTCAATTTGCTTTTGCTGCTCCACAACATATTTCTTTACGATTTCTTACTTTTTTACGTGAAAAAGAAGTTAAAGAGTCAAAGCTCCGCTCCGGACACTGCATGACTTTTACTATTTTATAACGTAATAAATATCGATGACAATCTTTTTTTTTAATTTAATTTTTTAAGTACAATTTTTATGATACTACAATAGACTACGTTATTTGATGAAAATTGGCACATTTGAAATGAATTGAATATTGGAAGAGATGTTGGCAATATTATTTTAACAATGTCATGAATGGAAGGAATATCATCTGTAGGAACTGAGATTAATGCTTTACTCAAACCAGTGAGATAGATCACAATTTCATGATTGCAAGTTAAGATTTTCAACATACACTTTGTAAGAAAAAATATTATGTATTATTTTACTTTTAAAATGCCTGTAGGTCAGTGGCAATATGCATTGTTATGTCATCAAATTTGGGGACAATTTGTCAACTGATTTGTTTACAATTTACGATTAAATCAGTACACTTCAGTTTCGCCTCAGTTATAATTAAAGTCTACTTACTTGTTTGCATTCTAAACTCATAAATCTATAAATTAAATCAAACTCAACATGGTTTGAAAAATTGGCAGCATATTAGCAGCAGAAAGGAAGGAAATACTTCTGTAATAACTTAATACCGTCTTGATGTTTTTTTATATTGAGGGCTCCAGACATGGCTGGAGAAATGAACAGAAGCTGAAGAAGTGATTATTAAAATATTTAGACAATCTATTAATATAACCAAAAATGTTCTTCGCCTTATTAACAGTTGAAGAAATATATTGGTTGAAACTTTAAAATTTTTCTTTCATTCAATTAATTGATATGTAAATAACAAAGCTGTGATGTTTTATATTTCTTTTAAAATTGCGTAGAAAGTAATTAGTTTAATGAAATGTTTTAATTATTCCATTGTTTAAAGTTGGCATCTATGCATTTTGTGAACGTGTCACCTTTACACATAGCGATTCTGTTTCAGTACTCTCTCATTTTGTATGTTGAGAAGGGAAGCTTACCAGGTAGCAGTGTCGCATGTACCAGCAACACTCAATGCTCTTCTATCTGTCGATAAGTGTCGCACTAGAGTCGCTAGGTCTAAAGCGAGTCTAAGACAAACACTCTTCAATAAGCTCTTCATTTGAACATCAAACTTCGAATAATTAAATCACCAGAACTGCCGGCACATCTACATATTTTCAGGGGAAATTAAAACCAACACTCCGGAATATTAAAAATAAGATGAGGAAGGTGACTTGAAACGATACCTTTTTCTAATTATAAATTATTATTAAAAAAATTAATAAAGAAAATTTGCCTTAATGAGACTCGATTTAGTTAATAAAATCTTGCATCTAAGCACTTAAAGTCAACAAACTGAAATTCACTCAAAAGTCATTCACGACCTTTGTTCTCCTTTGATTTGATTTTTCGTTCGCATTGTTTACAAATTCCTTGAAGAAATTTACAAATGAAAATACTCTTTAATATGCATTTCAAAAGCAAGAAAAATCTCAAGTTGCAATTCAAGATAAGTAAAATTCAAAACAACAACAACAACAACAACAGAACAACAGAATAATAATAATAAAAAGATATTCAAAAAAGTGTATCTATCTACTACTACAATAGTAAGAATCTAGTAGTTGAAATGAATTAGCCAAGAGGGAATAACCACAAGCCAAATAAACTGTAACCAACAAACAAACCTACAAAGGTTGCAAAACGATTTTTAACTAAGAAGAGAAAGAAAGAAAGAAAGAAAGAAAGAAAGAAAGAAAGAAGGAAAGAAGAAGGAAAGCAATGTCAGAAGTAAAAGCCGCAAGTGTCACTCACTCACTCACTGAATGTTAAGATGTAAGAAGTCAGACGACAGTAGTAGGAATGAACTGACTGAATTTAACTAGTACGAATGACACATTATATATCGCATGAGAGAAAAAAGTATACCATGTATTGTGAAATAGTAAAGTCAGATTCAAAATTGAGCCAAAAGACAAAACTGAGAATTAAAATAAGAAAAAATAACAACTTAATGCTTTAAGAATTGAGTTAAGCAGCAGCAGCAAGTGCGAGCAACCCGAACGTGGTTGAGCAACCATAAAGTGCCACAAGGTCTTTGGCTTCAATTGCAAGATGCAACAACGCATCTTGAATTAATACTAGCGAGCAGCATTAGATGTTAAGCAACAAAAAAAAAAAAAATATATATTGTTGACAACTGAAGTGAACAGAACAGTATGGTGCAGCGAAGGATATAGTTATATATTTAATTGTGTAAAGTTGAAAAGAAATAAAGTATAAAGCATAGAGAAATAGAATAGAAAGGTGAGAGAGTCATTAAGATTGCGCTTTGTGCTTTCTATATTTTATTTCTCTGCGTTTTTTCTTTTTCTTTTTTCTTAAGCAATAAATTTCACTGATTAACGCGAACCGTGACCACTTTATTGCAACGTCTTGTCGCTCTTAGAGACAAGAAGTCACTCTTGCATAATGTATCCATCCGGTTGTGTGATTTTCAATGCAATCTCTGACATAATTAACCCAAGAATGGCATGGTAAGATGGGTTTATGTAAGCCTTTTACCATTTCATCATTCAATAAACATAAAAATACGTAAAGTACAGTACACACCGACACAACAACAACAACAACAACAACTGTAAGTCAAACTCACCTCACTGCGTGTTAACAATGGTTTCTTGCGCGTCATAAATGAAGATTTCTTCTTGTGGGTAGCGCTACTGACGTTGGTTGTTCCACCGGTGGCGCCACTACTACCATAATAAAATATATTTGTTGTACTGCCCGCCGATGTGGGAGTGGCACTGCATGCCAGGGCCGGGCTTAATGTATTCACCACCGAAGCTACGACAGCTGCATCGATATTACTCTGAAACGATGATGATTGATGGGTGGCATGAGACGTCGTATGATTTAATATACCAACAGTTGGCATTGCGCTGCTACTGTGACTAAGGTTGGCGGAATTTTTGCCAAGACAACAGATGCGACCATGACAGCATGAACTACCGGCAGTCGTTGTGATCGTTGGCGAAAGTAATGCTGGCGCACTTTTAGGCGCCTGTAGGGGAGCTTGTGTATAGATGGTGGGCGGGTGTGTTGTGTTCGTTGTGTTTGTGTATTGGGTAGACGCGGTTATTGTAATACTAACGGGCGTGACATGAGAGGTTCTTCTTTGCTTTTCCTTTGGCTTATGACTAGTGATGGTCGTTGTGGCTGTGTGGTGTAATAATGCAGCTGTGTGGTGTATAAGTGCAGCTGTATTGTGGTGGTGGTGGTGTTGGTGATGGTGGTGAATTTGTGTCTCAGAAGCAACAATTTCTGCCGTTGACTAAGAGTGTAGAGGAGCAATAAGCGCAACAAAGATCGGTGGTTTTGATATACATAGTTTTCAGTTTTAAAACCGCGAAAGCAAGATAAAGTGATAATGAGAGAAGAGAGAAGGATGGTTAACATTAGGCAGTCAGTGTTGTTTTTTCTCATTTATAGGTTAACTTAAAGTCGCATAATTGAAAAGTGACATAAGAGTGTGTAGGGGAATATTGTGCGCTGTAAAAAGCAGATATAGTGCAAAAATTGCCTAGTTATATATTCTATTTTTTTTTTGTGGTTTATTACAAAAAAATATTTTAAAAATATTTTAAAAATATTAAATAAATTCATATTTATATTTATATTCTTTTTTTTAGGAGGAAGCACGTGCGAGCTTAACAGAGATTTACATATGAAAACTAAAATACATTGCATACTTTTGGGCAGCAAATTATAAAAACATAAGAGTAATTCAATGAAAATAGAAAAAATATCAAATTGCATAAAAAATATTTTAAAAAATTAAATAAAAATACTATAATTTGTGCAAAAAAAATTTATCAATAAAGGAATTCAAATTTTAAAAGGATTATATAAAGTGTCCCATAATTTTTCAATTTTCTGATCAAAGTTAGCTAAACAGATTATGCGATTTAACACCATCGAAGTTTTTTTTATTGCCTTTGCAGCTTTTTTGAACAACAATCCAACGACATCTTATAGTTTGCAAGAGGAAATTGATAATTCTTTCAAAAAAATTCAGTCACATTTCTATATCGTTTTATACTATTTTATAGACAAGTCTATATATGTTGAGGCTATTTTTGTCCGAACAGATACAAATTTATATTTTTAGAAAACCATGATGTTGTATTAAATGTAACGTTTCTCAGATTTTATATTATGTTGAACTCATTTTGAGACTTCACTTAAGAACAGAACAACAAATTAATCAGACCTTGTCAAACTTCTTCTTTGATTTATTTTACTGACTCTACTATCAAATTGATTGGCTATACGATCGACCACGACTATTCTAGGTGTAAAAGTTTAAAATGTCGTTTTTTTCTACTAAAAATACACAATTAGGGGCTTTATTCAAACGTGTATTTGGTTTGTATATTGCTTAAACTGATTATATTTAACACACTGCTTAAATTAACATTATACAAGAAAAGTTTAAGCGATTGCTTAAACATAATCGACGATTGAGTAGTCTAAACCAAGTGGAATACTGCTTATTTTGCGTATATTTAGGGCTGCCAACTTTATTTGTGAATTTATTACGAGTTGGCAAGTCAGACCAATGATAGGCATTTTGATTTGTTTGTTTACATTTGTGATTTCGAAAACAGAATTTAAAACGAAAACAGGTCGTTCACGTAATTGTGTATAAAATACACGTTGATTATCTCTACACGTTTGAGTGAAGTCCTTAAATAAATTATGGATAATGGTAAATGATTGTTTATTCAAAGTATTGGCTCTCTCTTTTTACACATTTCGACCATCTTATAGGCAATTTATGGATGTCATTCCAAAAGAATGTTTCATTCCTCATCAAAGCCATTCTTCCACTTCATAGAATATACGCGACACACCGAGGAAAACAACTGATAATCTGTAGGTGGGTTGATTAAGAGTTCCCAACAAACTCTTAAAATAGCTGAAATGGTGTCCAGCAGCGTTTCTATGCTGCCAAATTACTTTTCCATATTTTCTAGACCATTCTGGTCGTTTTTCGATCATCTCATGGTTTAAATTGATCACTTGGTGACGGTAGCGATTGGTATTAACTGGTTCACCAGGCTCCAAAGCCTCGTAGAAAACTACACCCTACTGATTCCACCACACACACACACACACACACAATGCATTGTCTTCTTCCCGAAGCGAACCGCTCTTGTATTCAATGTTGATGGTCGTCCTGGTTTTACCCATGATTTTTTGCTTTTGAAATACTAAAAATACATATATCATTTTTTCATCGCCAGTTACATCTCGATGAAAAAATTCCTTTCTTTCATGATGTTAAAGCACCATTTCGCAAACAGTTTTTCGCTTTACCATTTGTCGTTCATCCAGTTCGTGAGGAACCTATTTTCCAACATTTTGTATCTTTCCCATGGTTTTCTGGCGATCGGGAACGGTATCATTTAATTGCTCTACCAATATTTTTTGGTTCTGTTTATCCTTTGCATTCACGAATTTCTGTAATCCGACATCTTTAAACAATATTAGGTCATTTTCGCGTTCTTTGGCAATGACATTTAAATCACCACTTTTGAATCGTCGAAACAAACGTTCACAAGTCTTGACTGTTGTAGCAAGCTCGCCGTAAGTTTCCACAAGAATTCGATGACTTTCCAATGCTTTTTTTTTTCATTTGATTGAGAAAGAAAAAAAGCACGTGCTTCAAATACTCTTTATTAGCCTCAAATGTCGACATGTTTACTATCGAAAGGAAGTATGATACTAACTTGTAAGCCAACAAACTATTCTCACGTTTTCTAGCAGGATACCATACCAACAAATTATCACTTTGGGTTTGAATTAAAAATGAATTGGCTTTGTGCACCATTTGTTGAATGGATAACAACATTTTTAACTTGTAACCTTGTCTAACTGCAAATAGGATGTTCCCTCATAGCAACTGCTTCTCTTCTACTACTGCTACTGCTACTGCTTTTCTAGCATTGCCAATCTATAACATGAATGCTTGCTTGAATTTTGTGTCTCTCCCTTTATAAAAATAACAAAAGCAAAAATATCTAACAGTATTTAACAAAACATAGAAACAAGGAGGAGGATTTTCCGAGTGAGTCAAAAGTCTTCAACACTCTCAATTATTGCATAAAGAAGTTGTCATCTTCTGTCATGTTCTGCAATATATACAAATATGGTAATCTCAGATAGTAGCTATTTACAACAATTTCCGTCTGTTAGTATGTAATCCCGCCATTTCATTTCCGGTTCCGCTGTGCGCTCAAATCTAACAATCTACAGCATTTCTAGGAGGATGCAGATTTTAATTGCTCCCCTTACTTTATATAGTGCGTAGTCAGGCGAATAAAAAGAAAGAAAGAAAAAAAAAAACGGGAAGGGAAAAAAGAAAAATATACAACATCATCATGCAACAAATCAAGTAAAAGTCACGTACGCATTTCAAATGGAAAATAGGCATATCAACAAAGTAAGAAAAAAATGTATAAAAAAGAATGACACAAACAGACAATGAAAAAGGAAACTAATAAATGAAAAGGGCACTGACAGCAAATGATCACAAGACAAGTAGACAGAGAGGGAGAAAAAAAAACAACCAATAACAAAAATCTACTAATGAAGCAAAATATAAAAAGTACAAAAAATGGCTAAAACTGTTAACAAAGTTGTTATCAATTTAAGCAATTTTTCAATTTAATGCTTGAGTGGCATTGAATGACAATAAGAAAAAGATACTCCATCTATATGGGTATAAAAAAAACATACAGAGTTTATAAAAAATACTCTTAAGTCAAAGTGCGCTACTATAGTATAAAGTTTGTCAATGACAGGCATCCTACATAGTACAACCCACGCAGACAATTTTCTAATAATCACAAGGAATAGTGAGTGCAGTAGCAATAAGGGAAAACAACAACATCAAACTATACATATAGCACATTCTATGATGACTGTCTATGACATTTACTCAAAGATACAACATACACACATACATCGATTCAATACAACATTCATATGTATGTACATACATCTACATACTCCTACATACTCGTACATACATACGTTATTAATGCATTGATTCATTCGTTGAAAGAACAATTTGATCATTTCTTTTCACATATTCATTTCATTTTATTTTATTTTGTTTTTTTTTTTTCCTTATATTTCTTCATCTTGAAATGAATATTCTCTTACCCCATGCCACGCAAACATTGCGTGCAAATAAAAATGAATAGCATCGCAAAAGGAAAATAAAACATAATAAAAAAAAAAGAGATAAACAAAAAAAAAAAACAAAAAAAAACAAAAATACGAAATGAAAGAAAGATCGATTGAACGAACAAACGAACGATGGATGGAGAGCAGGGTAAAATACAAAAATACAAATATGTAAAAGTTGGAATCACTTACCACATTTGTTTGATGCTTGCCATTGCCACCAATGCCACCGCTACTACCACCTCCAGACGCAATCGTTGTCTTACTGCCGCCTGCCATTGCTGCTGATGCTGTTGCCAATGCTGCCGATGCCGATGATACTGACGTTGGTCCATCATGGCAGGCAATCATTGAATCGATACCATCCAAGTGTGTAAGACTTTTCGATTTCAACTGAAACATGAACAATTAAAAAAAAATATTGAATAAAAAATGAAAAATTGTAAATTGAAAATTGGCTGCTGTGTGTAAATTAACTTGCATGTGTAAATGTTGCAAGTACATTCACTGAGCAATGCATATTGAATGTTTATATATTGTTATTTGCTAAAGTGGTTCGAAAAATAAGTAAGTGAAATTGGAGAAAACAATCACAGTTAACATTATACAAATTAAATAAAAAGTCAAGGATAAGTAAAATTGAAAAAAAAAAAAAAAAAAACAGAAAATATGTTATCAGATTTCTTTCAACATTCAATATTCAACATATTTTTGCAATTTGTTTGAGATATATATATTTTCTCTTCTTATTACATTTCAATTTCTTACAAAAAGAAATTTGCAACTCCTCAACTATATGCAACACTTATTTCTTTTAGAAATCAAATTTCTATTGTTTTATTCATTTCATTTGCAATGATAACTTCTTCAATACATTTACATGTCTATAATTTAGATAAACTGCAAACAAAACACAATTGATTCATCAATTAACAGATACACAAACTAAGATACTTATCACACACACACACACACACACACATAGGTATATGAATTGCACATCATATCTATGTATGTAATGACAACATAATTAATCAAGAATCACAGTTGTAATGACCATAAAATTGATCAACCAACGGACCAACTAAACTTAATTTGCCTTACAATACAAAGGCATTTCATCACCACAAACCACAAATGATGAAAATTTACTTCAAATCAACAAATTCAGCAGAAATTTGAAATTCCCTTATCGAATATACGATTACGAACTACTATTTCTTTCATAGTATTGTATATCATTAGTTGATAAATATGTAAATTCCTTTGATTGCACAATAGTAGAATTTACAACATTTTACAGAATTTCATACTGATTGTATGTTCAATCAATTATTTCTCCATATAATTGCTCTACTATAGTAATAGATAAATCAAAGTGTTTATTGAGTTATTGCATTATACTCGTAGTATTTACTATTGTATAATAGATAAATTTATTTAAATTTGATTGAACTTACTCAGTGTGCAGAATGAGTAAATAAATTTATAAAATTTGTCTACATAAAAGAATTTTTCAAGTGGCCTCTAGAAATGCAGAATGGTTTAAACTTTATTTTTCTTACAAATTTTCCATTTTCTTTCTCTGTTACCACTTGAACAAACTAAGAATACTCATATCTAATAGAAGTTTTTCTTCATTTTATGCATAAGAATTGGCATAAACTTTTTGTCATGCTGTTTGTGTAATGGTTTCAGTGATCACAAAGACTATTGTTTTACCGCATTCGGGGTAGGTCCATGCCGATGTGATGTTACACAAATAGTATAAGTATAAGAAGTGACCTCTGTAGCTCTAATATTTTTTATGTGTGGTCATGTTGTTTCTTCCGACAGGCGTCGTTTATGTTACCGCGTATTTTATTTTTACTTTTTATGAAAATATTGATTACAAATGAACAGCAATTCTATAAGATTTTCTTTTTCTTTTTTTTTTAATTAATTAATTAAAGGAATTTTTTAATTTTTTAAAGCCTTATAGCATGACAGAGACATCAATCATACGAATGCAGAAATAATATCCAAAATCGATTCAGCGGTTTGGGAGTCTATTGATAACAAATGGACAGCAATTCATTTTTTTATATATAGAAGAAGATAGATGTTTAGATAGAAGGTTTTGAAGCGGCCACCGCAAAGACCCGACTTAAATCCAACAAAGAACTTGTGTGGCTTAATCAAACGAGTTGTAGCTGCACTAAAACTGGCGAATAAATCAGCTTTATGGGAGGGTTGCCAACTTAGGGGTTTTCCCACCAAATTTAAGGGGTAAATAAGTATGATGGGATTTTATTAGGGGCTTTATACTTTTAGGGGTATTTTTAAGAGACTTTTTGAATAATAAGTATATCATTCTATTTATTTCTTGACCTTACAGCCAAAATGTACATTTTTAAACGAAATGCGATTTGGTGTTCACACTGTCGTTTTCGAATTTCAAGAGCATCTTAAACAAGTGATTTTTGTTTTGGTTATACATACAAATAGAACGTTCTGCTAGAAGTTGAAAATGGAAAATTTGTGGAAAGTGTATAATTTAGAACAGTTTGGATTGTTTGCGCATAGTTCTTCTTTCAGATCCCTTTTTCTTTCCTGCTAGCATTTTATAAAAAAAATTTCAATTTTACTGACAATTTTGCGCCATCATCAGCTGTTTAATGAGGGCAAGTAACAAAAATAAGGTTAAATCAGTAGGAAAAAAAAAAAGAAATAAATAGAGAATATTATAGAACGGTAATTTTTTATTTTTTAGAGGAATTTTCAAGTAATCGTGACGATTTTAGGGGTTTTTGACTTTAGCTTTAGGGGTAAATATTTTTGGGAGTTGGCAAGTTATTCAATAGGAGTGATATTAATTTACTCCAGACCAATGTGGACCTTCATAGGCAGCATTCCAAGGCGAATAAAATAGGGCTTTTTATATAAAATAGTATATCTGAAAATTAAATCAATCGGACCAATATTTCATAAAACTTATATTTTTCAAATGGGTAACTTCTTTATTATTTTAAAAATATACTTATTAAGTAAAATTATTATCTATAAAAATTTAAAACTGAAATCTAATTTTAACAGCGATTATTTTTGAGATTTGTTTTATGTTCCAAACTTTTTTTAAGGTATACAAACTTCTATGAACCTAAAGTTCAAATTTTTGTCTTGTTTTTTATTGACTTAAGCAAAAAAGTAACTTCCATTCATTTGAGAGATATGACATTTTTGCTTTTGAGATATAGAAAAAACTTTTTTGTTATGTCTTTCTTATTTTTTGGCTAGGCAAGCCAAACCAAGCCAATGTAGTAGCTTCGAAGGATGCCTTGACTTGTTGGCTTGTCATGGTCAAACAAACAAAAACAGCAACAAAAACCGAGAACTAAGGATATTGGTTTTTATCTATTTGTATTGCTTTTTTTTCTTTGTTTTTCTTTATTCTTACTCAAGATAGCAAGCAGCATTATTTTGTGGGTAATTTCATTTCAATTCAAGATTTTCTATGTCTTTTACTCTTTCCAATTCAAGCAATTTATTTTTTTTCTTGGTGAAAATGCTTTAATAAAAAATGTTCCATTGTATTTCACCTTATAAGGGAAACAAACAACAAACAAACAATTTAAAACAAAAATATTTCATTTGGAACATAAATCGCTTAAAAAGAAGAAAATAAATTTAATGAAAAAAAATGTTGAAACTGAGACAAATAATTAAAAACCAACAAACAAAAAAAAAAAAGGAAAACTAAAAAAAAAAAATTATAATAATAAATAAAAAACAAAGGACTATATTTCTTTCTTGAGTAAAAATCTGTTTTTTCGCTTTGAATAATCACAAAGGAAAATATTTTGAATGCATTTTTTCGCACAATGAATTTACTCGCGCGTTATCCGACAAAACCAAAACCAAGACAATGACGCAGCACTTGAAGAATGCAAGAAAACTTAAGAGAAGAAAAACCTCCTTCGTCTTCTTCTTTTTTAAGAAGAAAACATAAATTGCTAAAAGCATTTTTAAAACTTAAGCAGATTTCTTAGCTTAAATAAGAAATAAGAGAAAATCCAGACTCCAAGCAGCTGCGCACGTAAAATAAAATGAAAACGTAGACTGGCGAAACCCAGAAGGCAGCAGACACAAACCAAGGAACAAGTGACAAACAAAATCTAAGTCAAATGACAGTAAAAAATAAAGCAAGGAAAGAGACTAATTTCGACTTTGCTATAGATATTTATACCTTTTACTTAAGCTGATATTTTATAAGACATAACAATTGATTAAGTGTTTTTAGATTGGAAGTTATGAGCTCTTCTATCTTACTTATAGGTCTTAGGTAATATAACCACATAAACTGACTACAGAAAGGAAATCGCAATTCGAAAGTAGTTTAGTAGGAGGTCGATTGGTCTAATGACAACTTGTATATTTCAAATAGCGAAAAATAAAATAAAAGACTGACTCTGAACTGATGTTTGAACCTTTGATGTATGCATTGTGAACCGATAAACTAAAGCCACTTGCCTGAAAGAGTTTTTTTTTGAAGGCACAACATTTTTTTAATTGACACACAGAATATTTGTAAGAAAATATATTATAAAATTTTGTATAAAAGAATATTTACAATTAAAAAGTAATATCTTTTGATTCTGTTGGTCCATTTTGATGAAATAAACACTCACAATAAACTAAGTTATTTGATTTTGAATTCGGTGATTCGCGCACAAACAAACCGACAGACAAAGCCTACTATTTTCTTCACTGCTTTGATTTTGGAAAGTTATGGAAATGATGGAAATTTTTGGTTCGATACACACCAAACTTTATTCAAACACCCTCCACACTATGCCAGAGTGTCCCTGAAAGTTTGATCAAAATTGGTCCAGCGATTGTGGAGTCCATAGGGAACAGACATACAGATACTCAGACATAGTTCCACTTATATATATATATATATCGGTATATTTACAATTTTTGTTTAAAATCTGATATTATTAAGACATCCATCTTTTCCTTTTCCTTTTCCTCTTCCTCTCATTTTGTATTTTAGGAAACGAGGATCATAATTTATTACGTATATAAATAAAACTATCCAAATCAAACTATGTACATACATACGAGTATGTATTTATCTCTTTCATATATAGTGAGTGAGGCTTTTATATCATTTTGCCTTGATATTTAAACTTGGGTTAGGAGTTATTAAGCTCAAAATTTAAATTATGAATTCATTCAGACTGCATAAGATAAATGAACATAGTTAAATTGATTTGTCTCGTCATGCTGATAAAGAATATCATTCTCTGTGACTGAATAAAAACTTTCAAATAAACTTTATATACAATTCGGTTTTGTGACAGATATAAATCTAACTAAAACAAAAACAACAATAAAACCTCTTTAGTTGCATTACGAAAACAGTAGAAGCCAACAAAACCACAATAAATCCAAAGTTTGGTACTTCTGTGGTTTTCGGTTTCAGTTTTAACTAAAGCAAAAACTAAATAGAAGAAATGAAATAAAATTAAAAAAAATATCAGAAACGAAGAAGAACAACATTTAAGTACTATGAAGGTTTCAATTTAATGTCGTTAAAAAGATAAAGATATAGACAGGAGGATAAAGAAACAAAGAGCAGAAAAGCAGACCACAAGCCATGCTTGAGTGCGTAAGTGTGTGCATGCATCTTCAAGGCAAATATAAGGCACACAATTGAGATTTATACGCATCTTCATGGTTGTTCTCGTTGTCACCAAGTGCATTTCATTTCTTGCCTTAAAGAAACGGCAACAACAGCAACAACAACAACCAGTGAGCAATAACAACATTGACTTAGTCTTCAATGGCAATGTCATTGCTAACATTAGCAACATTCAACGTCATTTTGTCCTTGTTGTTCTTCATTTTGTCTATCCTTTAGTTCGTTAGTTTAGTCTTGGTCTCATTCGCATGCTGCTGCAAATGCTTCATCGTTCTTCTTACTACATACGTAGATTCAACTGTCGTTGGCCTCGTCATTGCCGACATTTGCCTTATCAACCAACGTAGTCGGTCGACACACATAAGCCAAGTGTCAATTGGTTTAGTTTTCATGGGCGCCACAGCTCACTCAGACTTTCGACACTTTCCTCATTCAGTTAAACCAATTGTAATTTTCCGCTGATTTTGTTGTTAGTTCAAAATACTTGCTCTCCTTCTACACAATTCTTGATATTGCTTTTGTAATGTAGTTGTCTATTATACTAAAAATGTTATTAAAGCAAAAAGAATCTTAGATAAAATTCATTTATTTTTTAGGAAAATTGAGTGAAATTACGTCATTCTGTAAAAATACAATGTAAGATCATTTATATGTACATATGAGCGTATGTATTATGAATTTTTATTAGTTTATATAATTAAATTGAAATTAAATTTCTGTACTCGAATTCTTGAATGTAGTCATGTAGCTTCTTTATCTTTAAATAAGTACTCACTGTGAGGAATCAGAAGAATCGAAAAAAAAAAAATATAAAATGGCAAATCGTTTACTTTCTTGTCATTGGATTGCCACTTTGTCGGAGATCAAAACCTTGGACATGTTTGCCTAAGATGCAATGAACAAATAATCAATTTGTCACCTCTGTCTACTATATGATTAGTGGTGGGAAAAATAAAAGAATTAATCGATTAATTGAAAAGGGTGGTTATTAACTAAATTTTCGGTTAATTGATGAGAAAAAAAAGTGCATTAGCCGATGTAGTCGATTAATCGAAACGAACTTTGATTAATTTTAATCAAAAAGAAATTCGATTAATCTTAATTTACGAATTTACTGATTAAATGTACTTTTCGATTAATCATGCGATCAATACATATGAGGCCAAAACTTTGGACATCTATGATATAATGAACAAATCGTCTGTATGTCACCTCTGTCTACTGAGAACGTAGTATTATTAGAGTAATAATAGAATATATATTTCGATTGACAGCAAATACCGGAAAACTGTAGGAGTGAGTGAGTGAGTGAACTGTGAATTGAACGTTTTTTATATAAATTTTATGGTTTGGAAATTAGTCCCATAGGATAAAGTGAGAGTAAACCAAAGAAATTAATTTTATTCATTTATTTATACGATCAACCAACCACAAGAAAATATCATTTTCAGATTTTTGTTGGCTACCCACTGTTATGTCCCGCTAATTGCTCACAGGTGTTGAAGTAATTGAATCTTCAAAAGATTAAGTAATCTTAAAATGTACAATGTTTTTATGGTCTTTGTCGTTATAAGTCAGTTATCGTAGTTAGTCGGTTAGTTTTCGCATTGTTTTGATTTTTTTATTTAAACAATCAATGTATCAAATTATTTGTCAAAACATTGAATCAATCCCGTGTATCGTTCAGTGAACATCGAGTAGATTCGATGCATTGATCTATTTCATAGAAAGAACTCAAGTAAAATCTTGTGAAAGCAATGAAGACATTTAAATTTCCTGATTTGATTCTAATTTAGAAAATAATATTAAATTTTAATAAAAAAAAAAAACACTTGCAACGATTTTCTTTTCACTTCACTAAATTAAAATTCAATATTCAAAATAAACCTTAAACATGAATATTCATTGTACAATAGTAGTACAATATAAAAGTTGATGGGAGAAAAAAAAAATATCTTTTTGTAGTAGCTGCAGGACAAAGTTCACAAGGGAATCATGAAGGAAAGTAAATAAATATTGTAAGTATTGAAATTGTAGTTGTATATGCAAACACCTGAACACAAATTCCGATTCAATTTTAAATAAATTGTCATTTGTAAGCTTCGTTGATTTTATTTTAAATTTTATGTATTGTAGTAGTAAGAATTTTTTTTTTTTTTTGGTTTGTTTTTTCAATTTTTTTATATGAAATTTAATGTAATATTTTTGCACGTGCACAAATAGTAGCAAATCGATTCGAAGAAGAAGGATGGATGATATCACAACAATTCTAGAATTACTTGGTTTATTTACAGATTGAAAAACATTCCATAGTATTCACCTTACCAACTAACCAGTCATCCATCCATTTTTATTAGAGTATGTTAACGTTCTATGTTCAAATGGCCACGTGTTTTGATTTCTACTACTTACTATGTTGCAGTCTACGTCTACCACTTGTAAATGTTTCTAGTATACTACTAGTAGTATGATGATTGAACACAGCTTTTCTTTCTATTACTTTTTTTTCTTCATTATTTTTCCTTTTTTTTTTTTTTTTTGTCTTATTATTTTTTACTAAGCTGAATTGAACTGATTCTCCTTGATTGAGTGATTGGTTCGAGTGATGGCTTTTTATGTTGGCCCCCTTTTTTTTATACATTTATTCTTGGCATTTGTTGTCTTTCTTATAGTATTTGCAGATAGTTTTTCTACCTTTGAAGTATATTGACTTTTATTGCGGGTAATTGAAGATGTCGAAAAGCATTTTAATTTCATTTTTATTCCCTTACAGCAAAGGTAAAATATACGAGTATCTGTAGTATTAAGTATACGCAATGTGTAATTACCTTCATTTTTAATTAAAAATTCTTTTTCAACTAAAAATGCTTTAAGCTACTGACACAACAACAAAGTCAACTAAAATGACTTAATGGAGAGATTTATTTTTCATTGCACGTTCTAGTATTTTTACTTATAACAAAACAGATTTACTATAAAGAAATCCGAGTGAGTATTATAATAGATTTCCGCAACGTGTTGCTTTGTGTTGTGCTAATGCAGCGAACCAAGTGAATTCTGATTATACTTTGTTTCCCCATTTAAGTAAAACTTAACATTAAAAAATAGTTTTATATGCGTTTTAACGAATCTCTCTTAAACGTGGTTTGTATGCTGAATACAGAGGGTTCTTCTTCTACTTCTTCTGAGTTCATTCAATTGGTGTGAGATGCCTGAGGATTTATAAGTGGAAGTTGCACACTTTTGAAGGACAACACTGTTAATACAATAGGGAAACACAAGAAAGCAAAATAAAAGCAGAAATATGAACAACAATACGCAATTGTATATGTATTTTCCTTCAACTTCTTCCTCTTGTTCTCATGTTCAACTGAAGTGTGCTTAGGAAAAAAAATGGCGTCAAAAGCACTTAACACGCAAATATATTCCAAAGAGGAATAAACATATAATAAAATAAATGGAAAAATTGAATGGAATAATAATGAAAAAAAAAAAAACAAAAAACACAAATCAAATTCAATGGAGTTCACATATATTGCACTCATTAATATAAGCATATTTATATACAATATTTATGTTAAAATGTTTTTCTATATTTAACAACATTTGTCTATGTGTTTGTTTTATCTATCTTTCTGTTTATTGTATTTCAATTTGCTCATTTGCATTTAGCTTAATTTAATTATGTTGATGTTAAAACAATACTGTCAATCAATTTAAGAGAGAGAGAGAAAATATTTCATAAAGTTGCTTGGAAAACAAATTGTTTTCAATTAAATTTGGCTACATGATGTGCGAGGTTCTACTTATTCGCATACAAAAAATTATAAATAGATTTGACTTTTGTTTGACGTCAGCATTTATTTTTAGGCATATTTGGATTCATTTACAAAACTTCTGATTTGTTTCGTTAAATTTTCATTATCTGCTACTTTAATATTGTTTAGCAAACTAAGAGTTTTTATATAAAGTAAATTATGGTTATTTTTATCAAGTTTAATGAAGATTTTTTATGAAGTTCGCTTAGATTAAGCTGAGCTCAAGCATCATTCCGCAAATCAAATCAAATATCTCCAATATCTCGGACTGATTCTGGACAAATGCCTAACATAGTGGAAACACACAAAGGTGATTTCGGTGCACTGTTACCTAAAACTTAGAAATTTGGTTTCACTTATCCTCTTCCTCCTTTTCTCTTCTTTCTGAATTCTCTACAATCTTTCGCTCACTTTCAGTTTCCTTTACTTTATCCTTTCTTGGAGGTGTTGAGTTGTTCCATACAAAATTATTTAGTGTGGTTAGTTTACATTGTCACTTAAGAGGGATTAGATCCTCTGTTACATATACTCAATTTTGTATCAAAAGAATATAACAAATACGTAAATTTCTTATAAACGGCACTTTACTCAGTCACCTATTGGTTCGCCAGAAATACCACGCTGCACAGAGACCTCAAGATGCTGACAGTAATAGAGGTGATCAATTTATTCAACAGTCACTATCTCTCAAAACTTTAAACTCATCCCAACTCACTGGTGTTCACACTCACTAGCTGCTTAACAAGGTGTAGACTGAAAAGGTGAAATGCTAACAAAAAGTTACAACTAATAGTTTACAGAAACTGAAGCTAGTCATGGCTACCAGAACCTTAAGCTATGACAGTAAATTATTTTTAAAATCTGTTCATGCATGCAGAAACAGTCGAAAGTGAATGTTGAAAAGCCGCCTCAGCGAAGCTGCAGAGTACCGTTCGCTGGGCCTATTTAGCAGATATCGAGACCTCATCGTGTTATAAGCTGTCATTTGTCTTTTTTTTTTCTTCTTTAATTATTTAAATGTTAATCCTATAAAAGGGAATTATAATCAAACATAATGCATAGTTTTTCAATATCGAGAATGCATGCTATTGTTTTATAAGGAAACTACCATATACTTATTGCTGCATTTACTTCGCAATATTGAGTGGAACATCAGTAAGTTCAAAGTGCATAATGCGCGCCAAAATTTATAGTACAAATTCTGCCATAAACCCACAAAAAAAAAAAAAAAACCATACACTCAATCCAACTGCTCTACTTTCAATGTCTTTTCCCTTATATTAAACATTCTTTTCAATTGAACTATTTAATATTTGACTAAAAATAGAATAGAATTTATATCAAATAATTTGATTATAAAATTGTTCAATGTTTTGGAAAAATGTAAATCTCAAGAAACCTAAAATTTCATTAAAATTGAATAAAAATGTGTATAAAATAAATAAATAATAGTTTTAAAATGCATGATATCATTTTAATTTAATGGTTGCTTAAACATTTTCATTCAGTTATTTAAAAAAATATAAATAAATATAAAATACCCCAAAAAAAAAAAAAAAAAAAAAAATCATTTCCTTAATTAAATTAATTCATAATTAAAGAACATACAAATACAGAATGTGTGTGTGTGTGTGTGTGTGTGTCTGTGTTTGTGTGTGTGTGTGTGTGTGTGTGTAGGTGTACGAGTGTTATTATTGCATTTGGCCTTTTTGTGGTTAACCTTAAATGTCATGTTGATATTCGAATGATGAGAGGTACGTGTAAGTATTACTTCTCTATTTTAACCACAAATTCTTAAACTAAGCACAAAATGTGTCAAAAGTTTGTGTCAAATACTAAGATTTTAACATGTCTTTGGAGAATGGATAGAAAAATATGTTTTTAAATGTTCGTCACACAGCACAACGCTTCAGTTTTGATTATTTGTTGGTTTTTGCTGTGACCGACACTTGTTATTAAAGGAGACCACAAGAATGAAACTTTGACAGTTCTAAGTTACAGCTTAGTACACGTACGTACGTATATGACTCTTGCTGCTTGTTGTTGATGACAATGTTGTCAAAATAAAAAAAAATTATCATGTATTGTATATAAAATATAATATAAAAAAAGAGTCCCAAAGGTGTTTACGACATCCTGTGTAGGTGTATGCGTGTTTATTTGTGTTAAATTGGTATTTTAACTTAGCATACAATTCAAACACATTCGTTCATTCATGCAATCATCCATCCATCCATCTATCCATCTATCCATCTATTCTTTCATCCATCAATCAAACCAGCACGCACAACAACTGACAAACTGACAGAAAGACAACTACAATACATAGTACAACATCAACAACAACAACAAGAACAACCACAACAGCAGCAGCAACAATAAAAATAACTCCAAGAATAATAATACAAAATGGTTTCACTTAAGGATGCGTGAGAGTTTCATTTATGACAAAAAAAAAAAAAAAAAGGGTTCAAATACCTTGAATTTTATAATATTAAAAGAAAGAAACTTAAAGGAAGAGTTGAAGAGATCAACGACTATTAAATATTCTGTATTGTTTAGATAAATTGAAAAAAGTTGCAAGTCACAAACAGATAAAAAATGTCTTATAGTATACAGTAATAAATTTCAAATATATGTACAATATACATGAACAATGATATATTTATTTATTACTTTCACTTCAAATATTAAGGTTATTAAAGGAAAAGTTTAAATTAATTTAAATACAAATTTTCAATTTGTTTATAAAAATATAGGTTCCTGATACTTAAAATTACATTTAAATGGTTTTTGATGATATTATAACATAAACAAATTATAAGATCTTAAAAATTTTGTTTATGTTGTGATTTTCACCTGCCTTCATATGAAATGAAGAATCAATTCATTATTAAACAAATATTTTTATTCAAACTATTTAAATACAATTAATAAAATAATTATGAAAAATTTAACGGAAAGAAAGAAAAGAAAGCACTTATAGTGTTCATATTTCAAGTCGATAGTACAAAAAACATGAATTTGGATCCAGTTTTGTATGGGGGGTACTCCCCCTAGTGGTCCGATTCGGCTGATTCGGACAAATCTATTGCGTATGGTAAAAAGAAAGCTTTGAACTCTCTAGTTCAAAAACTGAGGGTCTCGTTTGCATACATACCGACAGTCAAACGAGCAGTCAGACAGTCAAAGGAGCAGACGGACAGACGGACATGGCTAGATCAACTCGTCTCGTCGTGCTGATAAAGAATATATAGAGGTCTACTCAGCCTCTTGAGTGTGAAAGCCTCTATGAGTTTACCTCAAGTTCTAAATATCTGTCTCAAATTGTTAAAACTCAAATTTAGGTATCACCATGTGAACCATGTCGTTCGGGGTTCTATATCAAAAAGACCCAATATCAATAAATTCCTCAAATAATCAAACAACAAATGACAACAGGAAAACGTACTTCACCGGATATTCATTGCAAAGCACATAGTTCAGATTTTTTTTTTTTAAATTGTATGCATATGCAGTCTATGGATAGACAATTGTTTTTTCTGCCACGTAAAATTTTATTGAAATGCTGGAAATGGTAATGGGTAATATGAAATACATTTTTCTTTTCTTCTATATTTTACATACTTACAAATTAAATCATTCAAACTTTTCATTAAATGAGAAAAAAAAAAGAAAAAATTACAGTGACAGAGAAAAAATAAAATCATTTTTTTTATTTAAAATATTCCTTAATAACTAAAGTAGATTTGTTACTTGATTTTTAAAAAATATTTTAAATCTTCTTATAAGTAAAATCATTTAAAAGTTTCATCAATTCTATGTTCCGTTTTTTTGTATCTAGATGACAATACTTAATCCTCAGAGAGAAAACTTGTGAAGAAGGTAAAAATTGCAATTCTATTTTTAAGTTTTATGTGATTTGTATATTTTGTTGTTATTTTTGTATACTATTTTGTGATTTTTCATTTTATTTCGCAATCAGTTAACAGGGATTTCAAAATTGTATTCAAATACAACACCTGAGAAAGAGTGAAAGTCTCTTGAGTATTCTTTTGATTTGTGATTTGTTGTTGAGTGGCATTGAGTGAGGTGAAAATGTGAATAGAAAAAGTTATCAATATGCATTGGTTTTTTCAATTTGAGTAAATGTTTTTCTGATTTTCTTTTTTTTTTTCCTCATACACTTAAGTAATTAGAAATTCAAAAGAGAAGAATGGATGAAAATGGTTAGAAAGAAAATAAAGAAGTGTTTTATAAAAGGATCAAAAATGTTAATTGTAATGTAAAGAATGTGTTAATTGATTACGTTATTCATCTATACAGTAAGAGTTAAGATTGTTTTAAATGATAGGTAGCTGTTATCTCTGTATATATACAAATGGAACTTGGTTTGTGAGTCTCTTTCTTATGAACTCCGAAACTGTTGAATCGAATTTGATGAAATTTTCTGGAGAATTTCTAACATAGTCTGGAGAGTGTTTGGTGCATATGGGAACATTTCATCATTTCTATAATTTTCCAAAAATCAAAGCAGTGAATTGGGATAACTACAGGACTAAATGTTAATTACAGAACATCAACAATAAAAGCATTGAACGACTCATTCAAGAGAAAGAACCGATTTAATATTGGCGGCATACAATTATGACAGGTAATCATAGATTACAAAAATCGCACGCCAGATGTACTAATTTGTTATAGATTCATTTATGTCATTTTACAAGCTATTAAAGGATAATCTTAAAGAGCAGATATTTATATATTATTCACTATTATCAACCTGACGTGCAACGTCTTCAAGGAGAAAGAATTTATACACCAAGAAATCTATGTATATTTTTCTTAAATTTAAGTCTTCGAAAGACATGTATTTAGCTGGCAAAGAATCTCTTTTGGTATGAAAAACCTTCTCCTGGTCTTTACTAAGTTAATGATGATTTAATCCACATATAATCGTTTAAAAGCAAAAAATCATAAACCAAAGGTTAACTAACAGTTACATGAACAATTTATAATCTTCAAAAAGTTATTTAATGCAAGAAGAGCAAGGATTTTGAAGAAAGGAAAAATTATGAAAAAAAAAAAAAAATAGACAAAAGTTAGTCAAAAAAGCAAAAACAATAAACATGAACTTACTTAATTAGAGAGGTTTATAGTAACGCAAGAGAAAGCAAACATAAATCCTTGAATCAAGTGCCGCCCGTCGACTTTGTACAAAATGTCTCTCTAATATTGTATGTATGTACTCGTATCTATGTATGAAAGAAGGATGGTGTTAAGCAAAGAGGTACTACTAAGTGATGTAGGAGACAAGGGGATGAATGGTTGCATCATCATCATCACCATCATCGTCATCATCATAAAGAGAATGTCAACGAGAATGTTTAAGCAGAGATTTGCAATGTTAAATGTTTTATTTTCTATTGCCTTTTGTTTCGTTTAATATTTTGTTTTTAGTTTTTAGTTTTTTTTTTTTTTTTGTATTTTATTGTTGTCGTTGTCGTAGTTACAAGGATACTATAACATTGAACGCAAAATATACAAATGCGATATGCGTTAAAGTTCAAGGGTGGCAAGGACAAATGAATATACTTAAGCTTAGAAGCAAGCATAGTGCATAGTAGCAAATGCAGCATAATATTATACAATATAAAGTGATGTTGTTGGAATTGTTATCGACATCATTAATTTGTGTGTGTGTATGTGTGTGAAGCTGTTGGCTTTTGGTTTGACAAATTTTACACTTCTTCTGATTATATTCAATTTTTCTCTTTGTTTTTTTTTTCTACTTAAATTTATGCTTTGGGATTTTGGTATTTTGAAATCAAAGTCTGAAAATCAATTCGTCTCTTTGTAAATTAAATTTGTGTCTTTCTATCTGTTGTCTGTCTGTTTGTCTGTCGGTTTGTTTGTCATTTTAACTAAGTTAAAAACTTTTCACACACACACACACACACACACACACACACACACACACATTTTCAGTTCAGTTCTTTCTCTCCTCTATGGTTCTTACTACTACTCATAGTGAGAATATCTTTTATTCATAAGTTACCGCTGCAAGTTGAACTCCAGGTGCACCAAAGTCTCTCTATGTCTGTCGCTGATAAATTATTTATTCACTCTCACATGTGCAAACATAGAAAAATCACAAAAACATCCTCAGATGCAAGCATAAGTAAGTATTCCATACAACTATGTAACTACATATATTTTGTATGAAGAAAAACACAAATTCACATTACCAGTGTCTAAAGAAGCACAAGTGGTTTGCTTTTGTGAGTTCATTTGACCCCTTTTTGTTTTATACATATAAACACCATTTTGCTTTTTATTTCTTTTCTTTCATTTATTATGAACACTATGTGTGAGTGTGTGTGTGTGTGTGTGTGTGTGTGTGTGGTGGGACCCAAGGATCAACTGTCCAGAAGTGCACTATGGTTCTGTATATATTATACATATTTAGGTGAATGTGTTTGTTTTGTTTTGTTGCATCGTGCAGTTAATTGTTTAATTGCCATTTTCACAAGTTATTCTTGGTCTTAATGTGTTGCCATTGTTTAAATTGTTTTTCTTGTTATTGTTTATTTTTTTAATGGAAATGTTTTTTTATAAAATAATTTTTTATTTAATGGACTTTTTTATTACTTTGCTTAGCCTTTAGTGTTTGGTTTTTCAAAAAACATCAACAACAAACCGGAAATAGTTTCACTTCCGCTTTCAAATGAGTTGAGAAAGATAGAGAGAGAGAGAGAGATAGAGAGTTGACAAAACAAACAAATAAACAAATTAAAACTTTAATTACTTCCTAAATTTAATGTAAATGGCATTTTTTATTTTAAATTTTAAGGAAGTTTCACATTGCAGTAAATATGGCCTAAGTGAGCTGAGTTGTTCTTCATCATCGGAAGGAAGTTTTAATTTTTTATTATTACAAATTCACATTAGTTTTTATATATTAACATTCGAGTATTGTGATTATGTGATTAAAGAAGTCAGAGTCTCTCCATCTCAAAACAAGGTAAGTCATTAAATTTATAAACCAATTTAAATAGAAGTCAAGAGATTTTATGCCATGTGCCATGCGTAGGACTAATGAGTGTTGGTCTAAAGAGTTTAATGATCCTTAGACTACTAAATTATTATTCACTTTTTTGGTTAGAACAATTCTTGAACATGCATCGTGTGTATGGGAACTACTGCTTAAAAAGTATTGAGATAGTATTAAGCAACTTACCTACAATGAGATCTTAATATTAACTTTCCATACTACCTTAAGCCTTCTTAATTTAAGTCACTTCCCAAAAAACACCCGGCCATTTCACATTTATAATCTAATTGTAGCTATAATTTTTTTTCCACATCTGTGCTTTTTAGTATAAATTTTAATGTTCCTTCTCGGGTAACAAAAAATTCTTGTTGGTTCTTTTTAGACCACTTATTTGTAGCCTGATGCATTTCCTGTTTTATGTCAATCATATCACTTATACTACTACCTTGTATCTAATTCTATTTATTCCGATCAGCTAAAATTTAATCAATTAACTCTCCTTAACACATAACATTCTACGAGCATTAAAAAATCGACTTAATTTTGTAAGATTCATTTTAAATGTAACTTTATAGTTCATGCTTAGCCGTCAAGTTGTCACTTAGTTTGTATTGCATGTCCACTAACTACAGCAGTTCAGTACTGAAATGACTTGTGGTTGATACCCAATCATGTTCCACAGCTCGCGCGGGCTCTGAAGGGGAAAGTGTCGTGGGATAGAAAGTAGTTAGTAAAAAATTGGATACGTATGTACCAAAAATTAAGTTATGCTTCTTTAGTTACATAATTTTCTTATTGATCTAAAATTCAAGCCCGTCACTTTTGCCGCTTTATAGATTACAGCATTACGAATCTACGAGTATATGTAGAGTTAAAAACTTGAACCGGACAACCCTCACCATACTAGTCCCATAAAGCAACTTCTTTGCTGATAAGGATGCAAAAAGTTCCCAGGCTTCTGACCAACTGTGGTATCAGCCAAAAAAAAAAAGTTCATTTTTTTAAATTCATCAGAAAGGATTGGAAGGAAAGCTTTCGCTGTAAGTTTGTTATGGTTGACTAATTTGTACCAATTTGATGATGTTTAATGTAATACTGTGTATTGGAATCTGAAGTGAGACTTGAAGTGTTTGACGGTGCCTTGTTAGGAGTGGAGAGATAGTAGGCTCTTTGGCTACTTTGTCAGCTATTTCTTTACCAAGAATTAGGAAATTACTTGGGATGCAGACTAAAACAATTTCTTGAGAATATTCGTAATTTTGTTTGCGTAAAAATTATTAGATGAGTGATGAAAGAGATAAATTTAATTGAAATTAATTATTTTAAATTTAATTTCGGAATAGATTGCGAATTTACTTCCATTATTTTTGGCAAAGGATGCAGCTTCATGTATACTAGCAACTATTGTATTTCTGCTGATGTTTAATTTAGAAGTGTTGAACTGAGGTCTTTCATATAAAATACTGACTGATATAAGATTTCTTTAATTTTCAGTTATCTCAATCAGAGTCACTGCAAAAGAAAATGATGATGACTATTCCTGTTCTATACTTCTCAGTTCTATTGTAAATTATTAAGATGTGTGAAGAGAAAAATAAAACTTTATAAACCAACTAAGTGTATCTATTTAGCATTGAAAATGATGGATCTCTTCTGTGTTTAGTTGCCAATGAACAAAAAGGTCTAACAGTTTTTTAAAAATAAAAATCTATCATTCACCTAAAGTAAGTTGTAGCACTTTTTTCCTTTTTTCCTATGCACACACACCTAACACTATATTTAATCAAAAAAGGGGTAATTTGCCTTTTCTCATTGCCTTTGCCTTCCTGACTAACTGAGTAATATCAGATCAGGATATTATTGTTTGTAGGTGGTCTTCTGTCTATCGAACTGTCAATCACTGCCATATCAATATTACAATACAACAAAAGAAGTAATCAACGATGGGTGATGTTCTTTATCATCATCATTACCATCACCAACCATTAAAAGAAGGAAAGAACATAAACCGGAAAGAGAAAGTTTATTAATTTGGCCATTATAATAAATTACGCATGTAAATGCTTCTCTGCAAATAATTACATATTGATTTTGTTTATACGAGTATGTTGTTCCAGATAACCTTGATGTTGATTCATTCATTTTTATATTAACATAATTAATGTTTACGCAATGATGACGCATGTAATGAAAGTGTTTTACCTGAATTTAACTAAAAATAAACATTGGAAATTATATGAATATGTTATATGTTTTCATTTTTATTCATTGTTTTATCCACAAAATTTATGATGAAGACATTAAAATGAAGTTTTGTTTCAAAAGTTGTTCTCAATTTCTAAATAGAATCTGGAGAATTGTAAGTTTTTATGAGATTTCTGAGTTTTTTATATATGAAAACTAAGGTTTATTTATGTAAAAAAATCTGATTTTATAGTAATTAATATAACAAATAATATTTTAACTAAAGATGATTGTTGATGACATTTGAATTCTTCAGTTTAAGAAATTGTAATGTTTTTTATAGACAAAATTATTCTCATTTTCAGTATCTAAGCTGATCAGCCTGGTTATGAGAAATTACCGGTGAACATTTGACTTTAGTTTAATAATATCTCAAACTCTAAGGTTTTCGTCAAATTTCTGCTTGCAATAAAATAAACATTAGAAAGTAAAATTTAGTATAAAAAATTTCCGATCAAAGTCATAGAAATTAAAGTAAAAAGAATCTTTGAAAATATATTTATAGTAAAATTATGATCAGTAACTGTACAGAAAAGAAAAAACATGAACAATACAAGAATGTAAATATAAAAATGCATTTATTTATATATATAATTTTTAACGATACTCCAGATGTTTTTATTATTATTGTTGTTGCTGTTATTGACATTGTCCTGGGTAGTAAATAAATAATATATATGTGTGTGTGAGAACTCAACTGAATGACTCCTTTAGTGTCAAAACCAACAATGTTCTTTTTATATTCAACAAACAAAATAATATTGTACAATAGAAGGCAACGCCAAAAGGTATGCAACGATATTTTCACAAAGTCAATAACAAAACAAACATGTATGTGGTTAGTTACATACTTCACACTCAACGAACGGTATACAACTTAAGGATGTATTGTAGTAGTAATAGCAGTGTGTGTGTGTAGAAGAAAAACAAATAAGAAAGCAAGCAAAATCTCTAACCTTAGTCTAACCAAAACTTAGGCACACTTCATACAATGCGATGTAGGATGGATGCTTAACGAAACTATACGAAATTTTTTGTTTTTTCCATTTCTTTTTTATTATTTGAATAAACTTATAACTTATAGGATTGTATTTTATAACAAATTAGTATGTAAATGATTTATTATTTAAAAACTTCAAATTTTCATGGTATTTTTTAAATTTAAAAATATAAAATATAAGAAACAAGTAATTTTTTGCCAAAGTCATTTTTAACGAAACTATACGACATCATGATTTTTGAGTTTATGACTTCATAAATCTTTGAGATAATGGTTTGACAAATTAATCGAACATTTCAAAGTAAAAAACTTTCATTTCAAGAAATTAATTAAGTTTTTAATATATAAAATCTTATCTTTTTGTCCTGCAGGAACAATGGGGGACTCCTGTACAACACTCACACATACTCCTGGATGAACTTGAACTTACGAAGCTGATTTTAACGTGTCAATAGTACAAATGCAGATGATCTATATTTATATATGTTCATATATTGAACCCCTCTTTATTAAAAAATAGCTTAAATATTTATAATACTAATATTTTAAAGTACTTGTATTGCCTGCAGGTTGGTAAAGTAACAATTCTTTACCAAGTCCCAATGCGTATCAAGATTTTTAAAAGTAAATTCATCTTGTGATGCTTTTGGAATGTTAGCATCATCTTCATTAGCATTCGCACAATGTGTTTTAATGCACTTAGTTTACCAAAAGCACATCGGGGACACTGACATGCTGCTATATGCAGCAAATTAACAAAAAGACATGGTAAAATTAATCGATTTTTTCAATATTTGGCGCTTGTTGCTACCAGTGAATTTTGGTTTTCATCCAGTCTTTTTTTTTTTTTTTAAATATTGCTCTGGATTTCCAAAAAAAAAAAAAAAACACAACATGTTTAACCCATTTCATTAATTAATAAACCAAAGGCTTTGAAAGAGATAATCTTTCATTTTTCCTTTCCAAACAAAGGCCATTCCACGTGGGGTTTTAATTCATTTTTACTGGATTCATCGAACATCGATATAGAACACAACACTGAACAGACACGTATACATTAACATCATTTTTTTTTTAGTTATAAAAGGAGTTCCAATAACTGTTTCTAACTTTTATTAAAATTAGAATGCAGTGGCTGATTTTGGAACTCAAATTATATCCCATTGTGTGAGTTGTTAAGACAACATTTTAGATTTGGTGAGTTTTTAAAATAATATTCTGATAGTTTCGTATAATTTTGTTAAGCACCTTATATGCAAGCACGTGTCATGTAATGCAATGTATTTAAACTTGTCTATTTACCAAATCCTAAAGTATTTTGAAGACTTTTAGTTGTATTGAAATTAATTAAGTTGAGATTGAAGATTTAGTTATGTTATTCTAGTGTCAATAGGTTAAAGTTAAGGAAAAATATAAATTTTTTGATTTAAACTTCATCTTAACTAATTATTATTCCTGTATTTTATTGTGATTAATAGTCTTATGGGAAAATTTTGACACAACATCATTGAAAGATTTAAAACAAAAGATTTACTCAATTTTTCAATTCAAAATTAGAAAATTTAAACGAGCAAAGCCAAGCCAAAAACCTATACTAAATACTCATACAGATGATCAGAGGGAGACTTATGGATAAACATGGCTAAATTGTTAACCATTGGAATGCAGATTATGCTAATATTTGAGGTGAAAGAGGTTCTATGATTGACAAACACTTAAAGATAAGTGATAATATATTTTGTAATAGAGTGAAGTGTATAAAAAGAATTCAAATGATATTTGTTTCTTTATGAATAGAAGTATGCAGTAATATATACATATGTCTTTGTCAAAATAGTCATCAGTATAGATGTGTGGTTACATATGTGAGTGTGTTTGTATCTAAAAACAGGTTTTTTTTTGTTTTTTGTTTTTCCACACGAACAGGAAATGCCAACAAAATGAGGTCGCTTGTCTACAGCAACGACCTACAGCAACAACAAAAAGCAAAAATACAAAAAAAAAAAAAAAAAAAAACAAACAAACAAAAAAAATAATATGTAACCAAAACAACAATAAATATAATAACAACAAAAGTGGCAAACACAAAAATAATAATTGCTTTGCTTTCGCAATAAAATGCATTTTTCACGTGTTCTTGATTATTGTTATTCCCCTTTGTGTTTGTTTTTTTTTTTTTTTTTGTTCTGTCCTATGAGGACTTTTCATGTTTCAGGTTTTTTTTCTATTATTTTTTTTCTTCTTAATTTTTTCGCGAAAAAAGCAAAAAACAAAACTTGTTTAATATTTTCACGTTTATAAAACGATATTATGGAGAAAAAAAAAGAGGCAAAGAAAAAAAAAAATTAATAGAATAAAAGGAAATTATATTTCCGTTTGGTGGAAACTTGGAATTTTTCAGAATATTTTTATGCTTTGTTGGGTTCTTATGTACAAAAAGAATACGAGTATAAACAAACACTCAGTGCTAGTCTTCTATTAACTTAGATTTCCTTTTTGGTTTAATTTGTATGATTTGCTTGATTCTGATTCTTCTTTGCTTTATTGCTTTTTTATTATAATTGTAGTCGCTTTTTGTTTATTATGGCGTTGTTGTACATTTTTTTTTATTAATCATTATTATTATGTTTTTATGATTTCAAGTTTTTTTTTTTTTTGTTTTAAGAAGTTCCTAGAAAATCTTATAATTAAAGAAAGAAAAAAAAAAATAAACAAAATGTTTTTCTTTTAATATGGATGAACGGCAAAAAATAATTGCATACTTTCGATCAAAGTAGAGTCCATCAAATATTAATAATACATACGTTTATTTGGCGGCTTGGCCGTAAATTTAATTTTTAGGATTTTAAGCTTATGATAAATTAGGAGATGATGAAGTGTGTAATGAAGAACACTGTCAGTGTGTTAGTCGTCCGTGTTGGTGATTTCAACATTTGCAACTGTAATATCAAGGCAATGAACCACTGTGCCTAAGCCAACACTGCCTTATTGGTCCTGGTGAGGAGTTGCCATTTAGTCCAAATGTCACGAAACACAATTCTAATTGTCACTGATTAGAGGATAATCTTTTAATATATTTACACAATTTAATTTCTTAAATTAGATATAATGTATATAATGATTTTTCCTTGGTAAATTACATGAAGTAATTTACGTATCATACACGTAAGATACATGACCGAGTTTCTTACAATAACAACCCAGGACTTATGACTTTAACAACCGATTAACCTTAACTTGGTTGCGTCTTTCAGGTTTGAAATTTAATTATAAAAAGCTGCTTAAAAATGTTTTTTATTCCTAACTATCGTATCCGAACCGGGTTCGCACAGGTTGGATCCAACCGACATACTTTTTTTTAAATTGCTTTTTGATATACAATATTTTTATTTTAGTTAATATTTTGTAGTCTACTTTAAGGTGTTGTTTGATTATGCCGATCTCGGGAACGGGGACTATGTGTCAGGATCAAAACTATCCTATGTTAAAGCCGGGAACCAACCATACACATTCACACAATATCAATGCAATCAAATAAATGGTATGGCATAACATAGATAACGAACAAACAAAACACAAATTTGTATAGACATATTAAGAAGATTTCTGCCGGAAAGAGATTTCTTTTAGATTAGATTAAAAAAAAAACTGTTGTTGAATCTGTTTGACACTGCTTTGAGGTTTATAGGGATCAGTCTAGTAGTCTATAAAAAAAAAAATATTTAAAGATTTATTAGTAGAAGATGAAGAATCCATGTGACATTAGAAAACAATTCGCAGGACAGTGAAATATATCACAAGCTTTCCTTGAACCAATTGCAATAATATAAAGACCATTCATTTTTGAAACCAACCTACTAAAAGAATGATCCATTATTTCATAGCTAATACCTTCTAAATTGAATTGAAGTCATTTACTTCCATAAAATAAGAAAAACTGTAATCATATTTTCTTTCAGACATTCAATTTTCAATTCCTTAGTCATACCACTCATAGTACTAAGCCAGTGGCATTAAAACCAAGATAAAAACGAATTTAATTCATTGCTGAATCAACGTAAAACTTTACAGACAAAGTCTGACTACAATAAATGTATCTACTACTTTAGTTATACGAGTTTGTTATAAAGATGTTCTTACTATTTGTCTGCATGTATTTGTCAAACTTCTTGGATTTGTGTTCATAGTTTGTATACTTTATTCTACTTAACCAGAGATAGAGACAGAGAGTGTTAAAGCCCATAAAACTCTGTTAAATTAACTGTCACCACTTGTCATCCATTTAACGTTACTTACACTTTACAAAGTAAACTGATTCAGTTCAGTTTGAGCCTTGCAAAAATGTCAAATGTTCGCTTTTCCAAAAGTTGGACAAAAATTGGTGCTTGACACTAATCGAACGATGTCGTCGTCGTCGTATCGTTTGTCTTGCCTAAGGATATTTTTTTGTATTAAGTGAGATTCGAATAAAATTTATTGTGTACACTTACACACACACACACACACACACACACAGACAGACTAATATACACCTCGTTAGATTTAATCAATTGTACAAATGTTTGAGATATTAGTAGGACTAGCAAATTGAATTGGTTTTGTGTTCTCAAAAAGCAAAAATGTTTACAAATCAAATGGTATCCAGTAGGACTTTGTTACAATACTCGCACTTTGAGTTAAGAGACATGAGGCATGGTAAATGAATTTACAAAATGTTAAGACGATCACTGAAAAAAATTATTTTGTATTTTTTTTTTGCTTTAAAAATCAACAATAACTACAATTGTAGCCTTAATTAAGACGCCATTTACTTCATTATCACACCATTTTTCCATTGATTCACGTTAATTCAATTAAACAAACAGAAGAAGCAAAAAAAAAAAACTCACATAAAATTCAATGGAAAAATTAATAGTGAACAAAATAAAAATCAACTAAATTGAGTATTTCCACTTCAATGGATGATTCAACGAGGAAAAAAATCATTGAAATAAAAATATTTTATACATCACACGTATATCAGAAAAGGAGAAGGATGTTCAATTATTCAAAAAATAAAAAAAATAAAAAAAAATTGCAAAATGCAAGTCACTATCAGTAAATTACGCACGAATGCAAATGCACAAAAAATAAGGAAATTGTATAATTTACAGTTGAATGTGTTAACATCAACTATATAACTTGGTTTGTATTGCAATTCTAATGGTATAAAACTTGTGTACTATGTATTGAGACTTTTAATGGCAAATGTTTTAAAGACACTTATGACTGAATGGATTTTAGCAATGTGAACTTTAATTTGTTTTTATTCATTGAGAACCAGTAAGTGAGAACATTTGAGAGATAACTGATGAAAGGCAAGGCAGGCGTTGGGAGTAACTGGTGAAACGACTGGTGAACAGGAAGCCATGCGGTGGCAATTGGTTCCTTTCAATGACATCGCAATGTTAAATTTACCAGTTAAATACATGTATACTTTTATTACTAAAGGTATTTCCTATACTTTCTTTCAAATCTAATTTGATCTCAATTAATAAAAAGTTTATCTGTTTCTGAGCTTTGATTTTCTATAGAATCATATACATTTCTATTAAAATTCTTCGATGTAAACCCAGAGAGCTGCAATGAGTAGTATCGAGGCGGCTCGTTCAGTGGAGCTAAAAATTAGTGAATCACAGCTCTTGTGAGGTATGTATGTATTCGTTCGGTTCGAATCACTTCGAGTTTGAATCACTCGAGTTTGACATCTATTCGAGTGATTGTGATCAAAAGTTATGGTTTGTTTCGAATCAATCATGTTCGAGTATTTTGTACATGAGTAGAATAAAAGTAATAAATTTTTATATTGTAATCCAAATGAAAATATGATTAATAGGGGAAATTAAGGATTATGTATTTCTAAACATATGCAAGGAGAGTTAGCAGTGTGGCCAATTAACTTTTAACTAGAACCTCTTTATTGAAGCAAAATAGTGTTCAATAATATTGTTACGACAAATCGCAGGTGCCACGCCAAGGGCAGTTCTTGGACTAAGCACATGAAAAAGAATGCAAGATGACATTGAATGGAGGACAAAAAAAAAAAAAAAAAAAGGAATATGGTCGATGGATGGTGAGAAGAAAAGAGTCCCGCTCAAGAAATCATAGAAAAAGAATAAAACATTAGCAAAACTAAGGATTGTTTGGACTAGTGAAATATTATTCTTTGCAGTGATCTCAAGTTTTGTTGTTGTAAGTTAATGTGAAATATCAATAGATAAAGAAAAATCCTCTTTTATAACAATAAATGAATAATTTTATGAGGGTGACTATATGAAATACTGTTATTTGTGCTGATTTGTTGGTTAGAAACTGAAATTTCTTTAAACAATACACTAATTTTAAAGCATTAAGTAATTCAATTTTCAATATTTTAATTATTTCTATAACGTTGACGCTTCTTTAAAGTATTTTCAATATTTTTACAATATAATAAAATTAAATTATAAAATGGAGTATTTAAAGAATAAAATTGTATGGTGATTGCATTTCATATGCAGCAAAAAGTATGCAACAAAATATGAAAAAAAGAACATAAAATAATATTTCTAATATTAAAAAATGTATTTTTTGCTTAAAGAAAATGTTGATAATATTATTTTTTATTTTCACTTTTACACACAACACAAAAAAAAGAAGAAGAAGAAATAAATGGAATTGCAGTGACAGTGGCGATAAAAGGGCACTTATATAACCATTAAACTCTAGTCCAGTTCAGTTCAGTTCAGCTCAACTCAATTCAATTTAATTCAAGTTGATTCTCGGCAGACATGCAGCAAGGCAAACAGACAAGAAAATTCGGTAACAGCTGTTGCTGCATTTGATTTGACATAAGTATTTTTATCTTAGTTTAACTCCCACACACATGCACACAAACACACAGAAGCTCTTCCTCTAACCACACTCTCTATAATCCTATTGAAAAAAGGAATTAAATTATTAGCGCTTTGCTTAAAGTTCTACCACCATCGTTTCCTCAGGAAAATTCCACATATGATAAATGAGTATAGAAATTTATCTGTTACACTGTTTGTTTGTGTATCAGTCATTTTGTTGTTTGTCATTTTTCATGCACTTCACTTAAGAGTGACATATGTTTTTTTACTTTAATCTGATGATTGTAATACCTAACATTATAGAACCGTAAGGCCTCTTTAAGTATGAATTAGAAATATGTATTAGCAAAAAGAGAAATCGGTCTTATCTGGTCGTCTATCTGTTTATTTGATTATAATTATTGGTAAATAATAGAGGTCTGGATGAATGCATTCAAAACGTTATTTTTTGGTACTCATGCTCAAATGAATGAATTTGACATTCATTCAATTTTAATGAATGTTTTGTATATTCATTTAAACGAAGCAGCGTCAAATTTAATTGAGTTTGTACTCGTTTGTTATTTTATGCAGTAAGAAGAAGACTTTTGTCATATCTTCGTACACATTTGTTTATTTATTTATACGCTGTAGTCGACTTGCAATGTATATTCCTTGTTATTGTATTATTTTTTTTCTCTCTCTCTATCTTGCTCCAACTCACTCAACTTGCATCACACAACAACAAAAAAATACCAAAAAAAACCAAATGAAACTCGCCTGTACGTAAACAAACCAAACAACCAAATGAATGCGAATGAGTACAATGAATTTTTTTTTTCTTTTCGTTTTTTTTTTTTACATATTCTTTTAATTCATTTCGTTATGAGTGTCGATCGTTTATTATGCGGTGCTCTCTCAATTAAATTCGTAATCATTGCTTGTGTGTTTGGTTGCCGAAAGTGAGAACGAAACTCAACGGTACTCAATTATACATTCGTTCAGATTTCTAGTTCTTAAGTTTATAAAATGATTTCTTTTTCTTTGAGCAGATCATTTTCAGAGTTTGTTGTCAACATTATAACCAAATACAATAGTTTAATATTGTGCTAATTGGTTACCCAATGTCGGTTCTCAGAGAGAGTTCAAATTTTGCAATCTATTTATGTGAAATATATCCTAAGCTTAGATAAGATTTAACTTTGATCTTTTCTTTCTACTCTTGGAATATTCATATATTTTTTTTTAATTTTTTCTTGTTGGCAAATTCAGTTTAGTTGCCAAATACAATACTTTTTTGCCAAAAAAGTTGCACTCTACCCTATTTATTTTCAAAAGTGCATGTGCTTCATGTTTATATTATTTCATTTTATTTTGTCTTGTTTAGATTTTAGTCTCACTCTCTAATTCACTTCATTTTACTTATACAAAATTGCATTTCAATCATTTTAGTCATGTTTGTGTTTGTTTTCATAAGAGTTCAACTCTTCCAACATATCAAATGTATTTATTTAGCTTTTGAGTATGTACTTTATATATATGTACTAAGTAGTATGTACATTGATTTGTGACTATATACAATATCGATTTTGGAATTTATATTTTGAAAATTTATTTATTTTGTTGTGCATTACGAACTTTAGCAGATAAAAAGATTTTTTAGAATTTATATATTAATGAAATGTTTAGCAGAGAGCTTGATTTTTTATTTTTATAATAACTAAATGATTGAATGATTTATTACCGTGCTTAATTCTATGGGAAATTACTGAATATCTTCGAAATCTTTAAAGTAGATTGAAAATAAATTTATGTATAAACATATTTTTCTTTAAATTTAATTAAATTTTATTTTTATTATTTTATTTTTATTTCTTTTAATAAGTTTAATTTCATTTAATGAGCTTTTCTATATTTTTCCACTTGAATGAAAAAAAAAACAAAAATGAAAAGGCATTTTAAAGCAATGAATGCATAAAGAGATTCTTTGCCTTTCAATGCTAAACTAAAATTCCTTTTTTGGACTCAAGGTTCAACCACAAACATGACTACGAGTATGTACTACTACTGAATTATCAAAAGGATTTACGCCTTCAGAGTAAAGAAAGTCCGATTGGTCTTTAAGACTTTAACTTTGTAAGTGAAGTGTTCCCCATAATCTCATATCATAGTATTGAGTCTTAATGGTAGCATGCGAAGATGTTATTGTACTTTCCTTTCTATTACTTATAACAATTTCTCTTCTTTTTGTGTTCTAATATGCCTGCCATGCTATGCCACACCATGCCATTTTTCTAATATCTCTCTTGACACCAATGAATATTTTTTTTCTATAGTTATTCTTTATGTTCTATTGTGTAGTATTTTATTCTATTTTGTTCTGTTCTATTCTATTCTGATATGTATTTTTCTTAACATCGCTAATGCCATTTGAGGATTGTTGATTGACTGAATGACTGAGTGACTCACTAACTGACTGTCTGAGTGAATAAAAAGAGTAAGAATAGAAATTGGCGCCAAGTAAAGAAACATCAAGACAGAATGGAAGTTTAGATACCTTTTGCATCCTAGATGAGAACTCAACTTGGCGACACAGAATTTATAGTTTTATTGGCAGATATATCTAATTTTAGTTTAAGAATTTAATGCATTATGATGTCATTCTAAAGTTAAGTTTGTGTTATTAAAAAATGCAAGAGCTTTTCTATGCAAAATCTCGGGTTACTACTTGATCAACTATATTACATATTGAGCCACTTGATGAGATGATAAAATCGATGTTATTCATTTATAACCAGCAGAGGATGAAAACACTTCCAAAGATTCCTCATTTATCAAATTATGATAAGTAGTTTCGAAATTATGAGGAAACAAATGAACAGATTGAAAGCGATCATTACTACTGTTAGAATGTATTTTTTTTTTTGTTAGAGTTTGTGGCATAAGACCACGGCTATCCTCTGAACATCACTATGAAAACGTATTAAATATATTAAAATATATTACGTGTAAGTTCTTAATAGACAATAAATATTGAGTAGATTGTTGATAACAATTTTAGATGAGAATATTTTTTTGTAACATCCTTTTTAGAGCGTGATTTTTTAGTAGTCAGGTTTTAGTTTTTGAACTTAAGATTTATTCTAAAATCTGTATTCAGTAAGAAGTTCCAGGAATTCTGCTTCAGTCTAAATTATATGCTATGTGCAGGATAGTTATTCACAGAAGACACCCAGTATGGCATGAGGGTAAACCCAATGATGTTGTGACAAAATCCTGCTAGACTTTAGTGACTCAAAAGAAGTCATCTTTTAGAATTTTTGTTTTTGACATTGTGATTTTCCTGGAAGAACTGATTTCAATTTCAGATTGATAGTTAAAAAAATGGAGGGACGAACATGATTAGAAGGATTCATGTTGTCGTGATGATCATTAAATAAATCATTGTTATTCCGATGGATGGTTCAATGTATTACAAACATCACAACAAAATTAACATAGCCTATTCAAACACATGTGAATGGTATTAAAAAAAAAAAAAAAAACAAAAGGAAAGTAAAGTACTCGTATGTACAATAAATGTGAGGCAAAGCAAAGTACTCGACCTAAGCACAAACAATACATTATGACTCAGAAAGTCTTATGCCCTTACGCACATTTATCTGAATACACACATTGGAAAAATAGAAAGAAAAACAACAAAGAGAATAAAACCCAAGCAAAAAATATTGTATTCAATGCAATTTATTACTCCATTGCACTTGCTCCCTCTCGCTTCATCCTTAAAATCCTTCAATGCCTATGAATATCGAAGAATAAATGGTAAAATAGATAAATACATAAATATATGTATAAGGTATTTTTATAAGAATTTTTAAAAATATTCTATCAATTCTTTTTTTTTTTTCTTTCTAATTTCATTAAAATATTTATCATACGACACATGGTTGCCTTATGAATAATTTATACAATTTCCTTCATTGGAATGAAAATAAGAAGGAAACATGTTATAAAAAAAAAATATCATAAAATTACAAAATATATATTTTCCTATCATAAGAGAAAAAATGCATTCAAAATGACTTCAATGGAATTTTAAATGAAAAATCAATTGGAATTCTATTTAAAATCTATTAATATGCAAACAAATCTATTTGAGAAGAATTGAATAGTGGATTACATGCTTAATCGCATCAAATATTTGCACAGATTTTGTTATATGAAGAAAAAAAATTCATAAATAATTTACATAAAATTAATAGTGAATTTGAATTTCTATTATGCTAATTAGTTAGTCATTTAGTTGATAACTTTTTAAAAAGAATTCAAAAATCATAGATATTATATTATTTTAGCTATAATTCCCTCATATTTTCCAAATTATACATGTATGTATTATGTTGTAATGTGGTTGATTTAATTTTTGTGCAATTATTTTGTTTTTAGGCATTTTTGTCTGTTTTAATTATTTAACACAATTAACTTGTGAATTTCATTCAGATATTTGTGATTAGATGATAATGATGGTGACGTTTCTAAATGATTATTAAAACTTAATTGGAAGTTATTTGCATTTGTGTGGCATTTGGTATTATGATGGTACGTGTATGTGTACATTTACAAATTTCCTTTTTGTGTTTTCAGTTTCAATGATAAAATACTTTTAAAGTACAACAAAAATTCAAATAACAAATTTTTATTTATAATAATTATTTTTATCACATAAAGGACATTTTTTAATCTAATTTGTTGAGTTGAGTTATGTAATTTAAGACTGACAAACAGAAAAAATTTCTTGTAATCATACATTCCTTCTAAAGCAGTTTTTCATCTCTGACTGAAAAAGTAATTTTAAAAAATAGATGTGAATACAAATTGTCTTCAATAGTAATAGACTATCTGTCCAGGCGCTTGTTGCTAACTCCCTCGTTTTCACATATAAAACTTTGGTCATATGCTTAATATTTGGTCATGTACTATAATTAACACAATTCACTGCTTTGATTTAGAATAATGTTGGAAATGATGGACATTTTTGATCTGATCCGCACTAAACTCATTACTCAAACATTCTCCAAACTATGCCTGAGTATTTCTGAAAATGTTATTAAAATCGGTAGTCTGGTTTCGGAGTCCTTAAGTAACAGACACACAGACCCACAGACATAGTTCCATTTTTATATACCAAAGATAGTAGTAGATTAGATTAGTTTAGATTAGATAAGGAAAGGAAAGGAAAGGAAAGGAAAGGAAAGGAAAGGAAAGGAAAGGAAAGGAAAGGAAAGGAAAGGAAAGGAAAGGAAGGAGTGAGAGTTTGTCATGTCGTCACTACAGCCTTGATTGGGCCTATTGTATTATATATTAGTACTCATTATAATTCAAAGATTTTTTCAGAGAATTTTATTACATTTTCTAGGTAATAGTTATGTAGATATTATACTATAGTCTGGTCCAAATGATGTTTCATCTTCTTCATTGCATAATCTACATTGATCATTGAGACTATTTGGTTCTGTTAAGAAGCATAAGGACAAAGAGATACCTTACCGAGTATATTTTGAGTTCTTTTGTAAGAGCTTCAAGGCATGAAGGATTTTGCTTCACATTTTTTCCCCCCTTTATCTACATTCCTATTCAAACAGGAACTGAATTCAGTACATTTAAGGCTGAAAATAGAACCGAACCGAACTGAAATGTACTGAAATTTTCGTTTGGGTTTCGGTTGGATGTGACAGAAAGGTTTAACTAAGATCGTAGAGTTTTGCTCCTTAAGGTTAAGAGATCTGTATACTTTAACCCTAAGGCAGTGTTAGTATGTTTTTGAGAACATAATGTTGAATATTCAATGGTTTACAAATTTAAATTGAAATACAAAAATGATAAAAAAAATTAAAATAAAAGAATTTAATCATTAAAATTATTTATTCAAAATATGTTTACAAAATAACAAAATACAAAACAAAAATATCTTAAAGTTATTTAAAGATTTGAATATCAAAGAATTTTGGAATTGTGGAATTTTTCACAGAAAAGAAAAAACCACTTACCTGAAGTTTACTTGTCGGTGGCGAAACAACCAAACAAATCTTCATTGTGGCTCTTAAGAATTCCTCGCGTTTTGCATTGAGATCCGGTGGTACGGTGACGGGTGAAGTAACAGCAGCTTGTTTGAGTGGAGCGCGTTTTGGTGAACTGCCGCTTGAGGAAATGGGTAAAAATGGATTGAGGCTGCGAACCAAATTGGCAGAATTAAATTTTGTGGTTTCCATAAACATTTTTGGGGGAGAAGACGATGACGTTGTTGTTGCCGCAACAACATTTTGTGGCTTTTGTTGATGTTGCTGATGTTGATGATGATGATGATGTTGCTGATGCTGATGATGTAACAAACGTGTTGGTGAATTGAGACTGAAGAGTTTACGTTTATGTCGTCCCGGTGTCGATGACGAACTTGAAGCTGGACTCGGCGTAGGACCTGGGACATGGTATTGGTGATGATAACTGATGCCACCCTCACTGTGCGTTGACTCTTGTGAGCCAGCGCGACTGTAGGCAGGCGTGGGCAATTGAGTTGAACGTGTGCCACCAATGCTATACTTAACGGACGTGACATTGTCATCGAGCTCTTCGTCATTCTCATCCTCAACTTCGTGCAGATCATCCTCGTAAGTGCTGTGATATGTGCGCGCTGTTATTTCCGGTAAAAATGGATTATTCGGTGAGGTCAACGTGTATTGATAGTAACTTCCTGCCTCTGTTGATTCAACGGGTAGCGCGCTACTAATGTCGGTTGTAGTACTCTCTTCGGGAAAGGAACCCACAACAAAATCAGTGCTAATTCCGCCGCCGCCGCCGCCACTACTACTTGTATTTGTTGTGGCGGCACCATATGCACCCAGTTGTTCCCATTCACCCGATGAAGAATTATGCGAAGAGGCAGTAAAACCTTCATTGGAATGACCCAGAAAACTACGTGTACTTTCGTTGCTCGATTTAAAAAGAAAATTATGGAGACGTGTTAACTTTACGGAGCTACTTTCACTTGTAATGCTACAACTACGACTGGCTGCAGCATGCGTGCTACTGCCCAGTTGCGGTGGTGGCGCTGCCAATTGTTGGCCTTCACCACTTTTATTGCTGCTTTGTGTCTCCAAACGGCGTTTGGCACGCTCTTGTGCCGACTCGCTGCTTGTGCTACTCGCAGCGTTGGTACTTACTTCGCCACCCATGGCGGCCGGTGGTGTGGTGTTTGCTGCCTGTTGTTGCCAAGCCCAGTAGTAAATGCTTGTCTGTGAACTGGTCACTTCACTAAAGTCAAAGTTACTTTCGAGTGAGGTACTCGAATTGGTTGTGGCAACACTACTCAGATTCTGATAAGCGTATTCTGGAGGCGTAGATTCGTCTGGACTGTCAAGTAGTAAAGCCGGATTAATGTGACCACTTAGGCCCGGTAAATTACTCAAGGAAAATATCGATGAGGAACGTGAGTTCTGTTTCTTCAGTGGCCTGCCAACAAGAAAATTATTATTGTCCGCAACTGTGTGTGACGGCGGCGGTGGAGTTGTAGGATTTTTTGCACTCTGAAGTTCTTCGGAGATTTTCTCGTTACGTTTCAATTCAAAAGATTTGTGTTCACCACGTCGAAATGAGCGACGTAAGCGTTCTGCAAATTTATTTGTTTTTTTGGTTGTCTCCTTTTCTTTTTCCTTGTCTTGATCTTTTGCCTTGTCCTTGTCCTTATCCTTGCTCGTTGATAATAGTTTAAACTTGTCAGTCTTTTCTTTGCGAGTTGCTGTTGTTGTCGTCGTTATAGTTTCGTCCTTTTCGATGAGTTTCTCGTGCATTGGTACAATTATGGGCTGTCGATTTTGGCTTATGCCTGAATCGAATTTTGTCTCTGGTTCTCTTTGTGGTTCTGGAGGATTATTAGCTATTAGTAGTGTCTTGATTGGTGGTGCCGCAATGCCACCGCCCATTACGTTTATGCCTTGTAATTCTGTTGATACCTTTCTAGGGTCCTTATTTTTATTATTTTGATCAGATTCTTCGTTTATTGTACTATGTTGTATTTTGTTACTATTACTATTTTCAAAAGCGTTTCCAAAACTCTCTGTGGATCTGATTAATTTATTGCGTTGTAGATGCTGTTGTTGTTTCTTTGTTGTTGTCGTTGTTGTCGTTGTTGAATTTGTATCTGTTGTTTGTGATTGTTGTTGTTGGTTCGTTGATTTATTAATATTATGTTTTTCTAGGTTATTTTTATTTTGTTCAACACCATTTTTATTATGTGTAAATTTGTTTTCCATAATCTGGTTATGATAAATTTTGTTAATTGTGTTTTTCCTTTTTTTTTTTTTTTGTAAGTTTGTTTAATTAATTTCTATGTTGTTTTTCTATTTATTTTTTCGACTAATTTTACTCTAGAAACTAATTTATTTTTCTAATTTAATTATGTATTATTTTTAAGAAGCGTATATTTTCCCCAATGGTTATTGTGTGATCCTTTTGAAACACAACAATTTTGATTAAATTTTTATTCTTGTAATAATAATAAATTGCTTTAGTTTTAGTTTTAGTTTGTTTTTTTTTTTTTTTTTTTTGTTTATCCTTAATTAATATTTACTATTTTAATCCTATTTTATTCGTTGAATATATACTCGTATATATTTATATGTATGAAGAAGCTGTGAATAAAGGCAAATGGAAAATAATTATTGTTAAATTTTATAATTAAGTAATTTTGTTTTTGCGCTAAAAATATGCCAACATTGTGAAAGAAAATCTTTAAGAAAATCACTGAATAATAGTCTTATATTATAAGATATAAAAATTAGTGTTTTAAATTATTTGTATGTTATACGCAGCCATACCGTTCATTGGATTGCATTGAAATTTTGTGAATGTGTATGGTTGGTTACCGGCTTGAACATAGGATAGTCTTAGTCCCGAAATCTGGGATATTCAAACAACCCCAACTCTTTAAAATATACTATAAAAAATAACAAAAATATCATGTTAATTTTTTGATATTCAAACTGTGTTCTTTATTTATTCTTAAAGTGTAACAGAGAGAACATTGCGATGCTAGGAAAGGAAACAGCCCGTGCGAAGGGTCGAGTGCGCAAGTAAAGCAAAGGAAATAGAAGCCAAACAATATCAAATTAGTTTCAAAGAAGTACATGCGTCACGGTCGTCTGATCACTAAGCCTGTTTTCATTGGCTAACATCGCGGCCTGAGGATTCAACACGAAAACCAGGTTATCCTCAAGATTGGAGGGTGACTGCAGGAAAGAACACGGTTAGTTCTACGTTGGCATGCGTTATGACTATGTTTACAAAGCTGACACAAAGAAGTGTGTGCTACAATATCCCGAACGTAAAACTCGCATCTGTGCTATTTGGGGCAAGGATAATCCCATTCATTTCGAGAGGAATTTTCCGGTCACGCTGGGCCCATCAAGCATTTAAGTTAGTGTTTTTAGCATAAGGAAAAATAATGAAAAGAATAAAAGTCAACGAAAGATATAACTGCCTACAAATTCAGAAGTGGAATAGATCTATTAAATCTATTGGGATAAAAAAACAAAAATAAATAAACAAAAATAGGTTTTTTTTTCCGTTCAAAGAATGCGAAGTAGCTACATCAAACGCATCATAAATAGCAAAATCAAACAAACTATCAGACAATCAGTTCGACCAACCATCAGAAAAAATTACGTCTCAATTCACAGATATTTACCTACATTCCTTTTAAAACAATATGCGGATGACATGCTTAGTAATAGTTGTGGTAGCAAAGACTCTTAGTGAGGTCATTTCCAAACCGGAAAGGACTATTGCAGGGTCAAAAAGATGGCTATAGGCATTATTTGCACAGGTTTGGCACACTGTGAATTCATACTGTGGTCTCTGCCTAAATGTCGTGGATGATTCAGAGTATCTTGCGCATGAGTGCCCTCGATTCAAAGCGCAGCGACGTAAAATGTACATATGCGCGCCTTAGATCTCCTTGCAGCTCACAAGAGTTTGATTGACGGATAATAAATTGTACGGTGAACTGGGCATACTTCTCCACAGAAATTTCCAAATTTGGGGACATTACTTTGAAAGATTTGGTGTATTTCGACATCTTATGATCTCCTTTTTATCCCGATATTACAAATTTTATGACACATAATACACAAAATTTCAAAAGAAATAATAATAATGAAGTGATTAATTAGCATGAAAAACGGCATATTAAAATGTTTAGCAACAACTTTTATGATCATCTAATATCATATGTGAATGAATGAATACTCAATATAAGTAAATATTACACAAAACATGTTCCCATTCATTTAGGATGAATTCAAAATTAATTGTCATTTTCATGTTTAACATGATTTTTATCTCTTCTTTTTATACCACAGCGATGAAAGACATTACATTTAAGGACTAAAGACTTCAGTTTTATCTTTATTGCTTTAATAAAAGATACTTTTAACTTAACCCTCTTAAACTTAATGGAGGAACATCATAAAATTTATAGGAATTTCTACTACTGTTCTCAGTTTAAGAAGAGATGCCAAACGCATAAATTTCGCTTAAGTTGCGCTTCTTGTCTTGTCTTGTCTTGTTAATATTCTTATTGTTCTTGCTGTTTGTTATTGGTTTATGATTCTACAGATGTTGTATGTTGTTATTGTACTAAACAAAAAAGGGAAAAAACCATAAATTAATTTCTACTTAAATACCTTTCACTAACGCTTACAGTGTAGAATGTAGAACAAAGAATAAAGGAAAAATATAAAAGAAAGAAAGTTAGCAAATAACACATCAACAAGATAAGCCTTTAGGCAACAACGACGACTTACTTATCTATGATGTCATGAATAATCTCTAAACAGAGAGAGTTACAAATACTACATACATACATTAATACCGAATGAGTGAGGAAAAGAAAAGAAAAGAAATAGAATACATTCAGATACATTCAGATACTACTAGATACAAATATACTCAGTTACTCGCAATGGCATTTAAACTGGTGCTAGGGGAAAAATATGAAGTCAAATTTAAACAAATAGCCTCGATTGTCTTTACTTGCTAAAGTTCCGCCTGCTTCATAACTGACTTACATACAAAAGTATATCCTCTAGGAAAACACACGAGCGTCCTATGCAATTACAATTCGTTTTATTCTTTACTGTTCAGTTCAGTTCTGTTTAGTTTAGTTCAGCTCAGTTTGTTCGTTTGTTGGTAACTTTTTTTTCTCTCTATTCATTTCATTTCTTTGACTTTCTTCTTTACTCATTTCTTACTTTCTTATTGTCACCTATGTATAATATGTATGTACTGTGTACATGTGTGTATGTGAATTAGTATCTGCACGTTTTTTATGTGAACTTTACAAAACTGAACACATCGTGGCTTTGCCATTCTTACTTTTATAGTTGTCACTGCATGACATTAAAACTCTTTTTGACTCTTCTCTTTTTCCACATTCACTTTCACCTTATACACTCCTTTCTCAATTCACATAGAAACACATGGATATGTATTTGTTATTGTTTTATTCGTACATTGGTTCATCCACGAAAATCTTTCGAAAGCTGTTCACACGCAGCTTATGTGGCGTATGAGAAATGTTTTTTGTATTTCATTTACATTTTCTTCTTTGTTTAAAAGTTTTACACTATTAACGCACGCTTTATCTGTCGGTTAAATTTTTTATTTTGCTATTAATTTAAATTTGAGTACAAACAAAAACTTGATTACTTTAAGTTACCATTAAATAGCAAAATTTTTGTGGTAACAAAATATGTATAATAAAGTGCTTTGCGTTCATAAGGCAGGCGAGAGGAATTGTAAAGTTGATGAAGTACAATAGAAAAACAGCAAATAGAAAACTGTGTTAAATATAATTAGAAAAGTTTAGAGTGTTTTCATTTTATTTTCGTAATCAAGTTTGATATATAAGTAACAGATAAACATGTACAGAAGGAAAATGGGAAAAGAAGGAGAGTAGAAGACTAATAATACAAATTTGTTGTCTTACTAGATACGCACGCAATAATTATAGATTTTTCATGTAGATGTAACCACATTAAACGAAGTAAGATCTCATACTAAAGTGTTTTAGGATATAGTGTAGTAAATAAATATATTTATATATATATACATACACACATATCTAACTTAACATAGAATAACGTTTGATCGAGTATGACTTCAATATAAAGCTTACGCTTTAAATTATTTTCCCTCCCATATTCTTTTTGTAATGTGGTCTCGCAATGAGCAAAGGAAATGATTGTCCCACTATATTTATTAATACCTAGAAATGTTTGCTTTTCCGATCGAAGTAAGTAAATATGACAGATTAGTTTCTTTTCATTTGAGGATGATTAATCACGTGTAATTGAAATTCTTTGAACTGAATTCATAAAGAAACATATAAATAAATGAGTTTTAATTAAAAATTAAATCTATCAGTATTCCTAAGCTTTTTCATTATTGAAGAAATGTAGATTTTTACCCTATTTAAGTGATGAAGAGCGTGGAAAAATGATGCGACTCCGTGAAATGGGCATATCTATTAGAGATCTGCATGTCTCCACTCAAAGTAACCAGCACTCAAAGTAGTAATGAGTGAAACTCAAAAACTCATGTAGGTCATACAAAATATTACTGAAACATTCAAATGTTTTTGAGTTAACTGGATAACTGAGTTGTGGTTTTTCTTATTCTAAAACAATAAAAAACAAAAAAAAAAATTAAAATTCTATTCTTATTTTTCACTCAGAGTACACGAGTAATTATCACAACAAAATATATTGTGTGAGGCATGGCATTCATTCATTTCGTTTAGTTTTGGTTACTACGATTATGACTACTCGGATAACCGGTTATAAAACTCACTCATTCATTTTTGACGTTTATAACTCAATCGCTGTTTTGAGTGCACCCATGCAGCTCTCTAATATCTATACGCAAGATTGCAGAGAATGTTGACAGAAATAAATGCACTGTCAAAAAATGTCTGAAAGATTTACAATTGTACTACTAATGATAAAATAAAGTAAAGAAACTAAAATTGAGAAATATACTTACAACCGACTATTAATTTAGTGTGAAGTGAACCAAAGAACAAGACGATTCATTTAATTTAATCTATTAATTAATCATCATCCGTCAAAATTTCCTTAAAATTAAAGTTATAATAAATTTACTCAAACCAAAATGATGATTTTTTCATTTAAATTCAATAACAAACAAACTGCAACTTCAGAAACTTTGTACTTACTACTCAAACATTTAAAACAAACTTCAGATAGAAAATACTATACGACGTCGTGTAAGAAGTAAGTAAATGTATATCTTGTTTTATGATAAAATTCTCATTAATATTCAAGCAGCCTTAAACTTATCAATTAATTAACAGATGAAAATGTGCTACGTGTTCAGGAAAAGGGAAAACTAATCTGTGTGCTAATTAAATAAACAGTTTTCACAAGTGCATACTAAATTTGCCCTATGAGCAGCAGCATAACATACACATCACTTTTCATTACTATGAAGTAATGTAATATGTATGTAGATACGTGAGGCACTACACAAGTTTTGCAGTCTGGCAACACTATCGCGAGTTCTGACGTTTCCATAGTGAAGTTTGGCATTTTTTAGAATATTAAATAAATGGACTTAAATGGTGAACATTTTCATGCGATGATTTTTTACGACTTTCGAAGTGGCAAGATAGTGCGGAAAGACTTCATTCGGATTTTGGTGATAAAGCATCACATAAGACTACCGTATATCGCTGATTTATGAAATTTCAATCGTGGATGCTCTACGCTGCAGGTCGTCCAAAAACAGCCATTACACCCGAAAACATCGATGCTGTGCGTAAACTAATAATGGAAGATTGGCATGCAACATACCGTGAGAGGCATTGAGGCAACTGTGGGCATTCATTCCACCGTAATACATACAATATTGTATGAACACTTAGCTGTGAGAAGTTAGTTTCGCGTTAGATCCCGCATAATTTGACAATCAGTAAAAAAAGGCTCGCATCGATTGAAGCAAAGAAATGCTTAACAAATACGATCATGGTGCTACAAAAGACGTATTTTAGATTGTAACAGGTTACGAATCATGGATCTATGTGAATGAGCTGGAAAGTAAACAGCAAGTGACCGTACGCGTGTTCCAAGAGGATGACAATCCAACGAAAGTTGTTCGCGCACGAAGCGCTTCGAAGTAAATGGTGGCCTGTTTTTTTGGAATAACCGGACATATCGCAACCGTGCCACTAATGGAACGTAAAATGGTCAATTCTGAGTGGTACACGACCGAGGTGGAATGAAGAAATCAAACGGTCGACATCGGATCATTATTCATCAGGACAATACGAGTTCTCACACTACGGCTCAAACAACCGAGTATTTTAAGTCACAGAACGTTGAACTGATGTGTCATCCGGCATACAGGCCCGATTTAGTACCGAATGATTTCTTTTTGTTCCCAACAGTGAAGAAAAAACTACGTGGTCAACGATTTTCAACATCCGAAGAAGCGGTTGATGCATTCAAAAAGCATGTTTTGGAGTTACATCAATCGGAGTGGAAAAAGTGTAAGTGAATCCAAACAATGCGTATTTATTTCCTATTGCAAAACTTTTGTAGTGCCCCACATACAACTAATTTACTGAAGTTGACATCATTTTCTCGTCTTGCATACATACTACGTTATACTATATAAAATGCACATGCATGTATCCTTGTGTCTTGTAAGTAGAAAGTACTAATAAACTAGTATGACGATGCTTAAATTGTGGTTAAACCAATTTACTATGCAAGTCATATGACACACATACATACACACACACACACACACACACACACACACACACACACACACACACACACACACACACACACACACACTATCAACTAATATAGCTTTAGAGATTTTACCTATAAACTTTACTTTTATATTCTTTTTATTAGTTTTGGTAAAAAGAAAAGTAAGACATTTTTTTGCCAAAGGAAGCAACTATAATATTTATCATATTTTTGGTTAAAGTAAAGAGGAGAACTTCTCTACGTTGCCTGCTAGATGTGTCCTTGATATTTGTGTTATCGTAAATTGAGTAGATTGTCATTCTCTTCTTTTAACCAAAAGCTTAAGTGAAAATTCTATTTTAATGATGTATGTATGATGTATCTCTGTATGTAAGTATATTTGTGTGTTTATGTATGCTCATTAAATTGTTTACATTTTACTCTTTTATGTGTTTATCATTCAACTTCACAAACTAATTTGTTTATTTTCATATATTAAATGTTCACCACAATCTCCAATTCACCCAACCCAAACACAACAATCAAGAAAAGCTCTCTATATTTCCATTGGTATGTTTCAGAGTATCTTTGGGACAAACAAAGAAACAAAATTTACAAACTCACTCTAATAGTTATTCTATGGTAATAATACTTAAGTGTACTTCATGGTATTTTCATAATACATATTTGTATATTTATTCACCTGACACTTTCTTAATGAGCCAAACAACACAAACACAACAAACTCAAATATAAACAAACTCATTAATGCTTTATTGTTTTTTAAGTATAATAAGTAAGCCTTTTCTACTGTATAAGTTTGTGTATTTGTGTGTATCAGTGTGTATTTAATTGTATTTATACTATATCTCAATATCTTTCAATTAAATTCATTTCATTCGTATGGCTTTATTTATGAAAATCATACACAACAACACAATACTCGTATATACAAATATACAATACATTCTCTGTTCAGATCTGTTTTGTTCAGTTCTCTTGTGATTAATATTATTGTTATCATTTATCATTTATTGTTATACAAATTATATTATATTTATCCTTCTTTTATATTATATTTCTCTTTGCATATTTTATTTTTTTTTTTTTTTGTATTCAATCGGATTTTATATGCATTTCACTTGTCAGTGAAATCAATTTTTCGTATTATTTTTTGTTTTTTTGTTTTTTTTTTTTTAATAAGAAATATTCTTTGAATTGTAAATTATTGACACGGAATATAATTTAATAAAAAAATAATTTTCTATAAATATATTTTTATCTAACAAACAAAAGGAAAAAAAAAAAAAAATTATAGTTGGTTTTTCAATTAAATTTTAAGTGATAATTTTTTTTATTTTTATTATTGATAAAACAAATGCATTCAGCAGCAGCATCATATAAATTGCAGAGATTTTTCCGCTAATTGAATAACAATAAAAGACTAATGAACTCGTGGAATTTTTGGGAGAAAAAGTTCATTTCATTTAGTAAGGGTTCTTCAAAGTGCTAATCAATATGCAATATGTCTCTCAAATGGTCAACTGAAGAAATAGAGGAAGAAGATTTTTCGTTCGATATTATTGTTAACGAAAAAAGATTACCGACGATGGAATCATAGAAAAAGAGTGAAACTTTGGAGAAGAAGATTTTTGGGACAAATGGAAATGATCTGATATATGATACATCGATAATTTATTCATCTGATTTTGTTTTAACAAAGTGAAATTAAAAAGTTTTAAACATAAATAAATAAAAAACCTCAAAATTGTAACAATATAAGTTGCGATAGTGGCCACTTAAACTGTTATATATATATAGTTTTCTGATTTAGTGTACTAGAGTGAAAATATTTGTAAATTTATTTTTAATGGTATTTGTTGTTCCATATATAGTTTTCTCATAAAGAAAATTTATCCATGGGAATGGAGTAATGTCTAGTACAGACGATATAATATTTGCTCATGTACTTATTTATATGCTCAAATTACACTATTATTATTGAAATTTCGAATATGTACATGTTCAAATACTCATCCAAACACACATTTGACCGTATGAACATAATTGAAATTTCAGTGGGGATAGTGTAAATTGAGTAAATGTATGAACAGTGATCATATCGTCTGTACTATGCATAAGGAATAAAATGTGTAAAATATTAAATAAGTCTCCCGAGGATTTCTATGTTGAGGTGATAAGAGGCTCAGTAGATGTGAAGATGCAAAGCTAATAATTGGCTCTCCCAAGTTGGTAAAGTTGATGCTGAATATCAAAGCCAAAAGCAAACCATATAACGTTTTGGAATCTGTTACCATAGATATGATTTAAAGCAAATGTCTGAACTTCCGTCAAAAATTGAAAATATACAAACATTCAGAAGGCAGGGGTAAGTCACTAAAGTACATTCCCAGAATATCATATAACAGTAATTTAAAATAATAAATGTATTAATATTTTAATGTTATATTAACACCAATATTTGCAATCGAAATGATAAATTTTGTCATCTATTTTACGCCTAAACTATCAAATCGATTTTGATAAAAAATATACCATTCGATAGAGATTCATTAGTAAAATCTATAGGATAATTTGGGCGTAAAAACAAAATACAACTATAATAAAACCTCACACATGCTTCTCATTACAACACACAGTACAGAAACCCTTTCGATTAAATATTTTTTTGTCTTGCTTCTGGTGTTGTGGTCGAATTTCGGTTACTTGTGTATATAAATATGATATTTTTTAAGATCAAAAGTGGTGCAAAAACCAAATTACTCTTTAAGTGCATATTGGATATCCTTGTACTTGCACCAACAATAAGTAAAAATGTTTTTGAAATTTCTCTGTTAACAATTCTTCATTAAAATCAAAAAAAAAAAAAAAAAGTCATATTTTAATAAAATAATCTGAGTGTGCTATAAAAATATTTACAACCGTAAATTCAAATGCTGACTAGACTAAAAATAGCTTTGAGAAGTATGTATTTCGTGTAAAAGTTTTCCAAAAAATCATTTAATTACAGTAAAAAATTATTTAAAAAAAAAAAAACAGAAACATAAAGAAATGCAGCGACAAAACTACAAATGGAAAAAAATACATTTATTCAACATTTTGTGTTAACATGAAAATTAAATGTATTGAAAACAAATATAGAATACATAAATTTAGAAAGAATTTAAAAACGAAATGTTAGTTTCAAAAGATTGAATAAAGATGTTAAAACATTTTGCGTAAATACAATTTAAAAGAAAAAAAGAGGTTTAAAAGAACAAAGTACTTGACGTAGTCAACGCTTATTCATTATTTCCCAAGTAATATGTTAATATGACAAGGCACACTTACACTAAGACACTCATACACTCATACATACACAAACAAGGATACATATGCTCATTACACACACATGTTGGTGTTATGAAAAGAACAAAGCACAATTTCATTCTCATACTATATACTTTTAGCTCAGACAGACACACAGACAGACTGGCGAACAGGTAGACAGACGCCTGCCTGCACTGTGCATACACTATAGGACAAAAACAAAACAATTGAAAGAAGTAGAATATTAACAGTAAAGCATTGAGATGGTTGACAAAGTTGTGTAGTAGTTGCTGATGCCGTTGCTGTGACATTGTAGGTCTTTTGCAAGGTTGAAAAATATATGTACATATTCAAGATAAAAGCATATCTCAAAAAACATATAGTAAAAACAGGTGTATTACACACACGTTTGTCGTTTCCATGTACGTGTTTTCATATCCTACATTCTATACAATGTATGTGTATAAGCAAGTATGAATGTGTGTGTGTGTGTGTGTGTGTGTGTGTGTGTGGTATTTATAATTGAAAATAATTTCCAAAGTGTGCAAGTGAGTGTGACTGTGTGTGAACAAAGAGGTGGAAGTGTGGAGAGTTCATGAGTGTGTGTGTGTGTGTGTGTGACATAAAAAGTGTCGACAATTATTCAACACAGCAGAACCACTGATTATGTGAGCGTATGTGTGCACACAGCAGTTAATGCCAAAAAGTATGCTATGAAAAATTGCAAGTTTTATTAAAAACTTTACCTCAACCTATTAAGCACTTGAAAGAATAGCAGGAAATATTTCAGAATTTCCTTGTGGCTTTTATATGTAGAATATGATTGCTGGTGCCCCCTGCTGCTTATACTTAGTATGAACACCATTCAAGTTTGCTTAATTAACGCATATTAAGATCAGGCAGGCAGGCAGACAGGCAGACAGGCAGTCAGTACAAAACCAAGGACCTAGTAATGAATGAATGAATGAAGCAACATAATAGTAAATAAGAAAGATATTTCGGATGCGTGTTCAATTCATGCGAAGACGAATGTCCGTTCAACTTAGTGTTAACAGTGTAAGCAATGATGAAGCGGAAGTCATTGCGTGTAGCGCCAAGGCATATGCAATGATTTATTTACTATTTATGTACACATACATATACACATCAATCTAATAAAAACATACAACTAAATATGTAAGGAATCTTTTAGAGCTGCGCTTTACTTTACTTTCCTTTCCTTTCTCTATTCTATAAATAATTCTTGATGTATTTATTATAATGAAGCTTTATGTTTTTATTTTATGAGTAAACTTCCGGTTGTTATTTGTTATTGTTATTGAGCTTAGCTCAACTGAAAAGCATGGAAATGGAAATTAAAACAAAAATGAATGTAGAATGAGAGAAATCAAATGGTTACTTCACACACAGACACATAAACTTTACTTAGAAATATAAACAACGAAGGCGTTGAAGCAGGTAAGTAAAGGTCAAAGGGATGAGAGAGAGAGAGAACTGAATTGAATAATTGAGTATATGGAATATGGATGTTTTGTAGTGTAGTATGTTTGAATGACTCAAATAGTATGGGCGTGTGTGACTACACTAAATATATGGCTAAGGTTAAGCTAAGGGTCAGGTCAATGCTTTAAGGTGTGCCAAAGAACTCAACAGAAAAAATGACTAACAACATAGCAACTGCTGCGGCTTATAGCCAACAAACTCAATTTAATATGCCACAATTTGCTAACACGCTCACTTTCTACTTAGCTGTCTTTCAAGACCTCAATCACATTCTCTTCTGCCCAACACACCATACAATATTCAATATTCAACATTAGTTTTGCTATATTCTGCCATATTTTGTTGGCATCATATTAATGATTTAATATTTGTTGCAGATTTTCCAATGTCGGCATAAGTATAAATGAAAATTGGTATATTGAAATTGCTTAATTAAGGATTGGTATAAAGCGTTCACGTTGTTTTCCTTTTTATTAAATATTATTTTGTTTATTATTCATTCTTATTTTCAGTTAATGTGATAAAATCTTCAGTAACTTTTAATCATTAAAAATAAAGATTTGATGATTATGATAAAGTTGTTGAACTAACATTCACTTAAATCAAATTGCGTGTTTTTACTCTTAAGTTTTGGTCAATGAAATCTTTATAAGATTGTTAATTGATTTTTGCTTAAGATAAGAAATTATTATATATATTTTTTCTATTATTAAATTTATGCCTTCTGCTTTTTTTCTTTTCATTATTTAAGCATTACTTTTATTATAATAATAGACATAGGAGAAAGAAATGGAATAATAAATGAAATTACGAGTTAATAAATTTTATTTTCGATGCGCCATGCTTAGTATGTCAGAAGGTCGGTCATTCACCGAAACTTGAATATTTAAATAATTAGGGGGGAGATATTCAGTCAAATCTCATGATTGGAGGACCATGAAAATCAATTGGTGATTAACCTGCTGAACAACAACAGATACACGTTTCGTATGAAAAGGCAATATCCTTTGGATCTTCTATTCCGCTTCTCAGTCGTGTGATTCACCGATAAATTAAATTAATATCATGTGATTTTTATTGCATTCAAATTCGCCTTATGTTGTCGCTGAGTGACAGATTGCAAATAACGATGAATTATAAAAAAAAAAAAACTAGAGTACCTGACACTGCTTCGCAAGGGTTGTTTTCTTTCTTAGCATCATTATATTCTCTTTATTACAGTTATTCATAGAAAAATATAAAAAAAAAAACAAAGGAAAATTACACTCTCTATCCCAAAACCCCCACTTCCCCGTTTCCCTTCTATATAAATCTCTCGATCTTGTTCATCAGTGAACGACATATACAAAAAATACACACAAACATACACAGCTGGTCGAATGCATTTTTTGGTGTACTCAACTGTATGCAAATATGTATATCTATCTAATCTACAATTTAAAAAAAAACTAACTAAATCGGTTGAAAAATTACGGGTGCTAGAGGGAAACATACGTTTATCAACTCTGTGCTCAGGACCGTGATCTTAAATCTCCACGATAGTTGTTCAATTTACTAAAATTTAAAAGCTTCTACTGTTAGCAATTCAGTTGGAATAATTTTTGAATAAATTTTGTTTAATGAAATGAATGATCAATTCTTTTATTGAAAAGAATACTTAAAAGAAATTTACTTTTAATGTTAGATTTGATTAAATGCATGTGTTTTTTGTTACAAAAACCTCCCTGAAAACGAGAAACGAACTATGAAATGTAATTCTATTTTTTTTCATGGTAAAGAATATATTTTTGATTACAAATATATTCAGTAAGTATTCTTGATAAATTTGTGAATCTCATCATAATTCTACAATCAAAAGAATATTAAAACAAAAACATTCTTTTCAATGTTCTTTTCAATAAAAATTAATTTAATGTTTCACTTTATTTAAAGTACTGAACAAATCTTTAATAGAATTTATTCTATAGATTTTGAATAACTTAAGATTTTTCAAATATGTGTGTAATAAGCTCCTACTTATGTTGATTTTGTGTGTCTATATATTCATTGGGTCACGCCTTTTTGCCTTCTAATATGACCTTTTATTTTTAAACAAAACAAAACAAAATAGAAACCTTTTTCTTTGCTTTATATGCGTTGAATAAAATAACAAAATATATGTTAATGACATACTTAAAGACACATACACACACACACACACACACACACCACACACTCTCATAGACACTCATATATATATGTTATATGCATGTAAATGTATAGATATTTTGATTTTAGACACACATAGAAATGAGTGTGGTATTATGAACATTATTATTATCATCATCATCATCAACAAAAGAATTACCATATATGCTATGAAATGTATCTAGTAGATACTTAGTACAATACATAGTACATACATATGTAATCTTTATGTAGAATATTTCTGATGATGATGGTGATGGGCTTTTAATAGACTCCTATCATTTTATATGAAATTTATCTTTAAAAAGAAGATTGTGATCTAAGCTTTTAGCCCAGATCTCCCCACTTAGCAAGAGGAAAAATCAGATAAAATAAATGAAAATATTTAAGCAAATTAAATTAAAACGATTGCCAAACGATAAAATTTTATATTTTTAACAAATGTTTTAACGTGATGACGTAAGAAAAGTGCGTCGTAGACGGTTTTTTTCACAAAAACCTAATGGTTGGAATATGGGTAAAAATAAATTTTTAATTTTGAATGCAAGCAAATTTCTGTCGAGTACAGAGTACAGAAATAATGTAAAGCAGCATACATTGTGGAGCAGTAGTCGACTGCGACTATCAACAATTTAATTTTTATTGTTATGAGCTCTCATCAGCATAAAAAAAGCTTTAAATGAACCAACCAAGCAAAGTGGCGTCGAAACGTGCACAAAATACTAAATATATCTAAAGTAATACATCGCTCGCTCTGAATTTCTAAAGTGTCAGAGGGGAGGAGTGGAAGAGGGGAGTGTGAGTAAAAGTGAATTGAGTTCCGAGGAGTTGTAAGTCATGTACTATGGTTAAAATGATTTTAACACGGCAAAGGGCGACGTTATAGTTCGCACTTTTTGATGTGTTCGTTCAATGTAGAAGGAGAAACGGAAGAAATCAAAATAGGCCAAATAAATTTATGAATGAAAGACGGCAAATCATAAGAAGGTTACATTACTTCAATTCATTGGCGCTTAACTAAATGAAAACCTTGGTGAAAGGCGATTGAGGCAAGGGCGAGCATAAGGAAAAGAAAAAGTTAAGCTAAAAGGCAAAAAGACATAAACTTTGAGACTCGTCCATTTTTTGAAATTTATTCGCTATCTGTCGGTCGGTTGGTTGGTTGTTTGCAACAAACTTTATAGGTAGCATTATATAATAAGTATTTTGCTGACTAATCAAATATGTAGTCAGAAGATCTAAGAGCCCTAAACACAAATTATATTCACAAAGTTGGCTTTACTTAGTGTTCGAAGGGCGTGTGATTGTTTGTGTATTTGTTGCATACTTTCAGGCCACAGACAAGTCACATTCACATCAAAGTTTGCCTGCAGCAACTTGTTTGATCGATAAACCAAACGAAACCAAACCAAATCAAATCAAGCCAACCTTACCTAAACCAAATCTAAAAGCTTTCACCAAGACAAGGTTAACTAAAGAAGGCAACGGAACACAATCATGGAAGGCAATGTGGATGGCAAGCATAACGACAATCAAAAGGCGTCAAGTCAGAGAGATACACTAAAAGTTTGAGACTTATTAATATGTGCGACCACGTCTATGCATAAAGAAGACTACAAAGAATAACTTAGCCATAACAAACCGTGTTAAGACGCCTTTGAAATTTATGGAAACATATGGCGATAAAGTCGAAATTGATTTTTAAAGTTTTCACATTTCAATGCGGCCGCGCGCAAAAATATGTAATATTTATTTATTTATTAAAATTTACTTTTTACTTTCTTTTTTCGTAATATTTTTTTTTGGTTTTTTTTTTTTTTTTTTGATTTATGCAGGAAAATTGTTAACTTTGAAAAGAAGAAAAAAAATGCCATGTGACGTCAACTATTCATAAAATCCAAACACTTGCCTCCACATTCCTGGTTTAGTGAAACATTGAATGAAAACACGTCGCCATAAATGACTTTATATAAATGAATGGTTGTTGAGGGACACATTTGGCTTAATAAATCATGTAAAACATCACAGTAACGACAACAACAATGAACAAGGAAAACTATGTATAACAAAACAACAACAATAATAATAATCAAAGCAACACGAACGAAAAAAAAAAAATACAAGAAAGAAATCCTTTTATTCACGTTATTGAATTGAAAATTGTTTACAATCAGACATTTGTTTTTTTTTTCCTTTTTTATTGAGTTTCTTTCTATTTTTGTGTGGCATATTTTTAGGCGCATTTCTAAAGAAATATTGCTTGCACTTACCTTAAATTTACAAAAATTCTGGTTTCCGTTTATTATTTCCTGCTTTTGCTTTCCGTTTTTCGATTCTTTTCTTTATATCCTTTCCTTTAGTTTTTTTTTTTTTATTTTATTTTTTTGTTTCGTTTTTGTCGGTTTTTTTTTGTTTTTTGGTTTGTAGTTTGGTTTCTTTGTTTCACATTTTATCACGAGTTTAGAGAAAAAAATATCTTATGTTTTACTTTTGTTGTATACTTTTAGGTGCTTAGTTTAGGTTAGATAAAAGTTAAGTACGAAGTATTATAGTAGAGTAAATAAGAAGGAAATAGATTAAAGTTGTTTGTGTTACCTGAAAAAAGAAACAAAAAAAATGATTTTATTAATATACAGAAAATAAAATGTGTTGAAAGAAGTTATTTATAAAATGCTCTTAAATCTATAAAATTTGATTTTCTAATAATCCACTTTTATAATTTAGTGTATTATGGTACTTTAAGATTGAAATTGAAATGCAGTGCAGTTATTTTAAGATTAATTCGAGAAAATCTGGCACCCTGCTTAAGTTAAAAAAAACACTCTGCCGACCTTCTGCGTACGACACAATGATGTTAGTTCTGGTATAAGGCGTATAGCGGGGGAATACCACATGGGTGTATACTGGGTCCTATCCGGTAAACACTCTGTATGGTAGATTTTCCGGTTCACGGTGATGAACACTACAGCCGACACAGACGTTACAGCGTCTCTAGCACCCGCATGTGATGCTTCGTGATTGCTGCAGCGACATCTTGATATTATTGGTCCTTGGCTACACAGGTGAAACGTCGCAGTAAATTCTGATAAATCGGTCTACACAATGTTCACATTTAGGCATATCGGCAAATATGTCACCAGTAAGACCATAGGACTTAACTGACTTAATAGAAAGAAGTAGCGTCCTGATAATCTGACAACCGAACTGATTGTTAAGTCATGAGTTCACAGATCAGTAATAAAGTTCTACTGTACAGGACAATAATTAAACCAAAACGGGATTATAGTTTCTTATTATGGGGTACAACAGCTAACTCGAACATAGAAATCATTGGAATCATAGAATGCAATTGAAGCTTCTGAGAAGAGTAGTGGGTGCCTCTTTCTATGTACGAAATTCGGTGCTGGACAGTAATTTTCTAGTGCCACTGGTCAAAGAAGAAATACGACAGTAGATTGAGATACGATCAGAATGGAGAACCAACCTAATTCGCTTCGCATTCGCATTCAAACCAGAAGGTTGCAACGAGAGCATCCGTTCAATCTCCCCCTTCGTATCCCTCTAAACTAAACTATAAGCTGATGTCTGACTGTCACTCATGTTCATATTTTTGCTCAAGTCAAGTTTCATGTTATGTGTATAGATTTACTTATTGGGCATATACAATATGTGGACAGATGGTAAATAAGCAAATATAATAAATGATATAGATGTTTTCACCCATCGCACATGAAGAAGAATGTTGATTGAAGACTTAAAAAAAAAAAGTAATTCAATAATATGAGTATTTTATTTTGTCTACTTATCTGTCTCTTATATGGTAAACCTACTATCTTATGTTTAATAACTTTATTATTTTTATTTCACGAAAAATTGATTTATATACATTGGAACTACCGCAACAGTTTTTAAGCTTAAACTTGAAATTTGATTCTCAATATGCGTGGAAATTTATCCACAAACAAAAAACTTACATTTGATTTATGATTTTGATTAGGAATTGTATATCTCCTCTTGTGACACAATCTTGATTAATGTGACAGAATGATGCCGCAAACTGTTTGTACGAAATCTCAGAAATAAAAGAATCAATTTGTACATGGAAAGAGTTACATGTGGAATCATTGACTAGGATAGTCATGCTGGTAAGGAAAATACAAGAGTCTTGTGAACAGTTTTTCAAAAGACGTCTGAAAATGTCATCCATTTCGATTGTCCTAGGCAAATACAAGGGTCATGTGAAAAGTTATTGAAAAGATATTTTTGACAAAAGTAATACTGATCCGTGGACTTTTTGGATGTTAAACAGGTTTTTGATAGAGAATGGATTGACGGTCTGCTCCACAAGATAAAATGACTCTTCCAAGCTAAACAAGACACTCTATTTAAGAGCTTTCTTTGTGAACGAAGCTTCTTTGTCAATATCGGCGAAACCAAGTCTTTGATAAGAAACGTGACACCGTTGAAACTATCGTCGCTACATATGCGGATGACACAGCCATCCTAGTAAACTCTTACTCGTCCCAATAAGATTCAGAGAATCATGATTTCTTATTAAGATTCCACGTCTGGGCTAAGCGTTAGAACATTGGGATATATGTAGAGAAGTCGACAAACTCCTTATTTACACTGAGGAACGGAATGTGTCCAGTTGTCAACTATAATTTTGGAATTAACCCGCACGTGGATAAGTAAGTTAGTTATGCCCTGATTTCTCTGTATATTTTATAGGACTAATGAAATATTTTAAACGATTATTCTTAATTTCAATAAATCTTGACTTAACTAGACTCACAACTATTATATCACAGTAAATAGTAGCAGATCATTAAAATCATAAATAAACTTTAATTGAATAATATGATAGAAAAATCTCTATCAAAAGTCTCTTAAAGTCCTCTATTCTAATACAATTATCATGTAAATTGTAAAATGGATTTTAATGATTTATTGAATATTCAAATTCAAAAGATAATTTACCATAACACAAACTTAGACACTTAGTGTCAACAATATGAATGAATATTGATGGTTTTGTTTGCACTAAACAATCAAGTGTTAATTAAGCATAAACATCATTAAAAATTTAATAATTTTTCAATTTCAAATTAGAGCAAACAACAATTTTAAAATGAAAGAAAATTGTAATATTAAATTTATGTTAAGAGTTTGAATGAGCTGAGCTATTGGAGAATTCCTAGAGCGAACAATGACTTTGGAAAAAAACAAAAAATCAATTAGAAAATTGAATGTGAACCAAAGAACGAACGAAAACAACAACAACGTAAACAAATTACAACCCCCAAGAAGCAACACAGCAATCATTGAAACAAATAAAGGATATATGAATGTAGCCAATAAATGTTTGCAATAATTCAATGCGTTTGTTGCCGTCCATGCCGCCGCACCATGTCATGTCCTGGTTTGCTATGTAAGTACTATTTGTTGTTGGTGTTGTGAACAACTATGTAGAACAAACGATGATTGTGCACAGTTGGACACCGTCGGCGGTTTTTAAAATGTCCATTGCCACCATTGTTGCCAATTCAATCGACACAAACTCCTCTGGCGCCATCACCTCAGGTTGTTGGTTGTTGTATATTGTTTTTCAACACACAGCACAGTACAGCGAACAGTTCAAAGCACCATTTATTTTCCTCAACTGACTGCAAAACCGCGTCAGCGAACGAACCCGAGGACGAGGACGCACTGAACTAACCAAGTCTAGGCCACAATAATTTTTCTTCTTTGCTGGCATTTTGCGCTTGTCCTAAGAATTTATCGAATTGAACCAAAACGAACCTAGCAGCAATAACATCACAGAAGCGTCTCTACTACTCTATGACATAAGTACCTACTACAATGAATAGTGTTGGCAGTGCCCGGCAGCATATAGTGTTATAGTATAAAGTGATCGTATGCCAAAGCACTCTAAAATAATTTAAAATACAAACATACATAGAAACTAAGAAACTAAGAAATGCCAGAGGCAATTGCTGTCACAACTTGAGAACTCTACTCATCTTATACTACTATATTCATATGTATTACAGTATTTCTCAACTTTAGACGTTTGCAAAATGTTCGTCAACAGACTAAAGGACAAATTTGGCACACTTTTCACTTGGTCAATGCATGAAATCAAGTCATGAATGTGGTGGCACCAGCCTGACTGACTCATTGTGTAAGCAGCCAAGCAGTCCATTGAGAGGCCAAATAGTTCTGTTTGTCCAGGTGGCCATTAGTTGTTTGCTTTGCTCTTTTCCTGTTCCTGTTCTTGTTCTTGTTCTTATTGTTGTTATTTTACTTTTTCCAACTACACTTCATTCAACTTCTTCTTCTTCTTCTTCTTCTAGTTGACTTTTAGGTCATTCAAGTTGTTCCGGTTGTTGTTGTGATTGTTATTATTATTATTGTGGTTTTTACGGTTGCAAACTTGTCGGACAACTGCAGTAGACCGTAACTTGAAATGACCGACCGTCCGACCATATTTGATTATTGTAGTACATGTGAGTGTCATATTTGTGTGGTTTATCGTAAGTTTTTACAACCAAGAAATAAAAAAAAAAAATAATGCAAGATTTTTATTCGATTTTGTTGCATCCAAGCCTCTTAACGTATATTCCTCATGTACACTTCACACTAGTATTATCACTTTTTACTGATGTTTGTAACTTATCAGAGACTCCATCTATAAATACATAAAATCTATTTAAAAAAAAAAAAAAAAAGTTAAATTAGATCTATATATGTATGTCTGTACCTTATGGGCTCCGAAACCGCTGAAACGATTTTATTGAAATTTTCAGGGAAACTCCACCATAGTCAGGAGAATGTTCTTGTTAAGTTTGTTGCTGATCGAATAACTTCAAAAGTCGGTTTTGCTAGCTTAGAGACATATTTTAAAATTAATCAAGAAGTCTTTATTAAACATCTCTTTTTGAATTGTGAATCATCAACAAAATAAAATAAAAATCATTACTTCTGTCATTTCCGTACACAGCCAGGGAAAGAATTTATTTGTTCGAATTTTGGGACAATAGTTTTTTTTTAGCAACTATATACCTGGGGCAGACGTTGTTCTGCCTCACCATTACGAAAAAAGGGAATGGATACTGATGTCTTGATTGATTTTAAAATGCATCTCACTTGCACACCTCACTATGTTTGATTTTTTGGCCATTCCTTTGGGATTTTTCAAATTCCTAAACCTTCCACATGAATCATTTCGTCCTGTGGTGAAAATCGTTTGGAAATCCGTCAGGTAGTTTTTGAGTTTATTGAGAACAAGCAGACAGATAAGCTATGTTTTATAATATGTATAGAAGAGAAGTGTATCTAAGCTTTGGTGAAACCAATTTTGTTATTTTTTTTTTATTTTTTCCAATTAATTTAAAGTTGGCGTTTATTGGAAAAGTTTTGTTAATAAAACAAAATTACAACAACTCATACACAGATGGGAAGTAATCAGTAAGACTTTTGTTTCTTGAATTGTTCCTAAACTACTTTTCAACATGTTTGGAGAGTTTATAAGCGTTTGCATCATTTTAATTTGAATAATAAACAAGAAAATGTTCTTGTTATCAAAGTTTTTATAAAGCACAGCACAGGAACTTAAGGAATTGAAGTTCTTTAAAAGAAATTTGCATTTTAAGATAAACAACAACACTCAATTGATGGTTTCGATAAGTAAGTCAATAATAAACTCAGGACTACCAAGTAATTTTGAAATGATATTCACGTACATATAAGTGTTAAAATAAGTGAAAGAAAAGAATTTTTGGTAGATAAGTAGATCTGCCTTTGTATGAGGCCTTTCTGCTTTATATTTCAAGAATTTTTTACAAAAAGAAGAGAATTTATTGCTTTGATATTTGCTTTATTGCAACTTCAATGTATCTCTTCATGAGACTACAATTCGCAATATAGTAAAGAATAATTGAAATTGTATCTTTATACCAGGGATTTCTAATATTTTAGGGCAAATACAAATAAAATAAAGTTTCTCAATTGTATACCAGGGCATAGTGGGTACTTTGAGAATGAAGAAGCATATAAACTCACTAGAAAAGGAACTGATAACATCGCCATTAGACTAGAACCATTCTGCGGGTTGCCTTGAAGTTCTACTAGAACTAATCTCGAAAAATGGCTTGTTGATATTGTAAATCGTATCAATATTGATTTTATACTGAAAAAATTAGAGTAGCATGGGTCTAACACGGAAAGGCATACGGTTAGTTTCGGGCTTCTTAACTGATCATTGCAGAACATTAAAACATCTACGCAATATGCGTATCGGTCGCAATGATCTATGTAGACTTTACAATGAAGAGGATATCGGAGGAATTGCGATTAAGAGGCTTTTGACAATAGCTTCATTGGTGGTCGTGGTGATGAGGCCCTTTTGCTTAATCTAATCTAATCTAATCTTCTCAATTTCAAACAAAAATTATTTCATAAAATTCATTTCAATATAAAGAAGTTTTCTTGTCTACTTTTTCTTTACAGTAAGCAACTCATCGATTATATACAATAAGTTTTTAACGTTCCATAGTCATTTAGAGTCAAGTCATCGTGTGCACAATTTCTTTATTCGACATTAAAAAACCTGCTTGATTGAAAGATTATATTATACAATACAATACATTTTCTAGGTATCTTACTAAGTATAAGGTTAAAACTACTTTGTAAGCGATGACTTCATGGTTGGAAATCAAACAAGGCCAAATGCAACTTTGTTGACTGATAAACATTTGTGTACAATAGTTGCTATGAATACAATGATGAAATCTACCAGGAAGAAAATAGCAATAAATAAGTCCTTCAACTGCACAAATTTCAAATATCGGGAGCTTTACCAAATGCTTAGAACTGCGTTGCGCATGAGAATGAATCAAAGAACAAACAATTGTAAGTCAAGTATGTATGTAGTTGGTTAAGTTAAGCTGATTTCACTTGTTCGCTTGTTAAGTCTAAACTGACTCTCGAAATGGCTTTTTGTTTGCTGTTTTAGTCAGATATTTTCAAATATTGGGCAAACAACACACACACACACACACTAAATCAAGGGAAGTGGCATTTAATCAGCTCACTCAATGACCAACGACTAACAAGGCGCGTGCTTAGTTATGGCGCTTGAACCATGCGTGAAACAATGAGATACTTTATCTATTCTACACCATGCACGTGCAAATCGTATACTGAACATTTGTTGGAATTAGACATACTTACTTAGATATGTATATACCATAGTCATTGAAACTATGTAATAGTAGTAGCAATTGTTGCGGTTCAAAATACAACAAAATGATTTCGTTTCAAACTAAAATATATTTGCGTATTATTGAAATTAAATTACATAAAAGTTCATTAAATGAGAAACGAATGAACAAGCATTTTATCCACACTTAATCAACTGGGTAACTATATTCTACTAAGCTTTGTTTAACCATGGTTCAAGAGATAACTATGTCCTATATATGCTAAATATGCTGGTCCAGCATTTATACCTTTGTAGTAGTTTTCTTTTTTCTTTTTATTTCCGCTTCTTCACTTTCAATCAAAATAGCAAATTCCTAATTGATACTTCTTGTTTTAAATGATTTCCTCCTTAAATCAATCAATTGGTTTTGTTTTAATATAAACTGTGAACAGTTATTATCACTTTGTCATGATGTTTGATACAAAGTAAGAAAGCTAGAGAGATGATGTAAGAGATAATCTTCGAAACTACTCATCCGATTTTAAAAATTCTTTCACCAGTAGAATGCTAAGTTCTCACTGAGTATCAGGGGCTAAGTATATCTATATAAATAAAACTAAGTCCGATTAGTTACACCATTTATATATCGAAAAATGCACGCTGCCTGTCAGTATAGAACGCTTTGGCGCAAAATATACTGAACCAAAATTAATAATTTGTGTTTTTTAAACCACAAATTTGTGGTAAAGAATTGAATGGCATACGGACTTTTTTGATTATTCAAACGAAAAGATTTATTGTCTTTGAATTAAGTTTTTGCAAAACCACTGAGCACAAAAACGTTTGTACGTTTTTTCGATATTTATGCTTTGCTGCTTCTTGAATTTTCCTTTGTTGTTGTTATTGTTGTATTGAGTACGCATTAGAGCGCAATACTTTTCGTTCTTTTCTTGTTGTATATGTTGGTCACAGAGATCGACACAAGAGGGAGACGGTGAGTTTCGTTGTTCGATCTTGACTGCAAATAATTTTTTTTTTTTTTTTTTTTTGTAAGGGAAGCGAGGTAATCAAGGGAAAACCGTGCAAATAATAATACAATTTTTGGGAAGGAGATGCAGAACCATTTCTGCCCGGGTATCTAGTGTATAAATAATCAGCATCACATAGTCGAAATAATATGTCATATAAACTGACTTAACACCTCCTTTGTGATTGCCCTGCTCTTCTTGGAAAACTCACCTATCTTCTCGGGAAACCATTCTTTGGTGATTAGTTTGGCAAAATTGCTATTAGGGGATCGCAGATTTTTCAGATGGGTTTTATAGGCTGAGAGATACCTCTGGTACCAACTTGGATTACCGCAATCACCAAGCCCACAACAACCTCCTCCCACTTTTTTTTTTTTTTTTTTGCTTTTCCTTCTACAAGGCTTCTGGGTGAACTCACAAAGCTAGCAAACTTTAATAAAACTTACACAATATCTAACAGATCAATGGCCATTTAAACTTTTAAATTTCGAATCAATCGAATTTTAGTTTATCTATGATTCTGTTTGTTATTTTCAAACTTTTTCTTCTATTTTTCTATTTGCGGCAAAGGTATTTAATATTCTATGATACCAAATGATTTGCTTTTTGTTTATGTTGGCAACCACTAACATTTCTATTGTTCTGGTTACATTCGTCTTTTGAGTTCGTTCATTTGTTTTCCATTCAATTAATTGTTTAAACCAATCGACAGGCAATATAAGGAAGGTAAGGTACTCTATTATTAAAGCCCGCATTCATTCATTTTTTTGTTTTGTAAAGAAAGTTCTTACTCTTTTTGTTCTGTAACAAGTACTTAAATTGAATAATACCTACCACTTCTGAATATTTCTTTGTGTTGCATGCAAATAGATGCATCTAAGCCACTGCATTGTCATTGAAATCTTTGCAAGTTTCTACGTTTATTTGGCATTTATCTGTCACAACAATAAAAATCTGCATTTGTTTTTTATTCTTAGTGTTCTAGTGATGTCTTAACATTTGCATATTTATGATTCAAAATTGTATTGCAAAACTGACAATGCCATCTTAACAATGAATAGATACTTTGGACGACATGTCGATTTGTATATTGACCTAGTATAAGTGATTCTATTTTCATACTCAACCAGAGAAGTGGACAAATAAGTGTTATTATTATTATTATTTTTTTTTTTTATTTATAAAATCTAAAAGTAAAAATTCAAAGTCTTAGAGTACATTTTTATAAAGAATTTTTATAATTTTAATGTTAGACAACTTGCCGTTTTGATAACCAACCATCCTTCCTTCTTCGCAATTTTTTATATTTTCGTTCGATAGATTCTCTATTACATCATATTTTGTGTGTCTCTCAACTGTCATCAGGTGCCATTTTTTTTCTAAGAATTCTTTTTTCTAAATTTTTTTCCTCCTTTGGTATTTTGTTTTTGCTTTTATTTGAATGCTATTCAGTTCGGTTCGAAGATCCCCAAAGACTATTCGTTCCACCTCCTTTTACAACACACAAACAAACAAAAGAACCAAACAGAGAAAGTCATTTTTTGACTCATATCGAGAACTATAAATCAACACACATTTGACAGTAAAATGTGCAAAAGTGGTAACTCATAGAAAAATGGCGGCCAAACCACAGCAAGGACAAAAGTAAAGTAGTCGAGGGTGTCAATGCGAGTCAATGCCAAAAAACGACTTCGTTTTCATTTCATGGAAAGTACAGTCAGTCAGTAAATGCAAAAAGATATTGTTACATGTTTTGTCTTGATGTACATATTTTTGTTTTTCCAAAAGGGAACTGCGTAATGAAGCATGATAAATTGATATAACATTGAGAAATGTTATTTTCCCTTTCTCTCATAATAATAGAAGAAAAATTTTCAATGAAAATAGATACTTTAGAGGTTAACCGTAATCAAATAAAATCAATAGAGGCTTGAGAAACTTGAGGCGTTTAAGTTTAACAACATGACAACTAACATGATTTCAATGCAATCACAAAAGCAAAAGTGTTTGTTTCAAAAGTCATAGAAATAAAATATTTAATAGAGACAAGAAAACTTTTAAATTGAACTAATTTGCAAAATAGTTGATTTTTAATTAAATGCATGATTCCAAAGTGGTGTACTTTGGTCACAAGAACAAAAACTCGTAAGCCCTTAGAAATAGAGAAAGATTTTTGCTAGAATACTACGACGGCGAAGTCATTGTAAAAATTTAAAAATTCATGAGCAAAACGATTTGCAAGTGAAAAATAAAGACAATAGTAGTAAAAAATACAATAGAAGTAACAAAGCAAAAACTCTTAATAAGAAGAAAAAATAATCTTATATCCGGTTCGGTTTCGGCGAATATATTATTCTGTACATAAGACATATGTAGATAAGTGAAGCTTCAAAGTTATCAAATTTTATTAATTTGAATGACTTGTTAAATACAATTAATGCAAGTTTTAGTGACTTTTAAAGTTCGAAGTTTGTCATATGAATAATATAACTTTGAAGGTGTGAATATAACAATTTTATTAATAAACTAGCGCGTCGGGACAGCGTTGCTACGCCTTCCTTTTCACATACATAACTTTTATCATATAGTTAATTTTGGTCATGTGGTTAACATTTGGTCATGTACTTAACAAAGTTCACTGCTTTGATTTTGGGAAATTATCGAAATGATGGAAATTCCTATCCACACCAAACTTCACTCAAACACACTCCAGACTATGCTATAGTTTCCCTAAAAATGCCATTAAAATCGTTAAAGCGGTTTCAGAGTCCATAATAAACAGACACACAGACCCGCAGACATAATTTCATATATACAATAGAAGAAGAAGATTAATGCTTTTTATAACTATTAGTGACGATTGAAGTTTCTTATAGGAAAAGAAATGAAGTTTGTCATATGAAATGTATAGCTTTGATCCATTTATCAGCTATCATGAATATGGAGATATGCTCATGGCTCGAGGAAGGGTAAACAATATTGAAAATGAATCGAGAACAAAGTCACGGTTTGAAGCTGGGCTATCCAACCCGTGACCCAAGGCTAATATCAATGCGGCTCAAGTGACACTTACACTGCATAAGACTTTTTTTTTTCCTTTTTTGTGCTCTTCATCAAAGAACTTTTTTATTTAGCTATGCTATTATACTTTTAGTCAAAATCGGAAGATCTTCTTACAATGTGGCCGAACGAAACAAAAACGTTGGACACCCCTGTATATAGAATGTCCTAAAGTTCTGCTTTGCCTATTTTCAGTATCTGTACATATTTTAAAACAAAATACCTCCGCTGCGTCTGTTTGTCTGAACGCGATAAACACAAATGCTATTTAACGGATTTTCATACGGTTTTCATCAATAGACGGATTGATTCATGAGGAAGGTTTAAGAAAAAAGGAAAACCAAAAAAAAAAAAAAAAAAAAAAATGCAGAAAAATTTAAACAAATCGAAAAAAATGTGGTGTGGAAGTGAAATCCATAAACAGTTTAGAGAGATATTTTAAAATCAACCAAGTCATTTTTGCTAAACTTCTCATCTGATGAACCAATCAGTATCCACTAATATTTTGAGACAAAGATGCAGGATCACGTCCAGAATGTATTCAACTTTTGTATATAAAACAATTCACTTTTGAAAGTTGTAAATTTTCTTTATTCATTCATACAATATATTCCGAAGACTGAGTCTAGTTTGCTTTCAAATAGATAAACAACTTTAATATATAAAATTCCGATGACTCCTTCAATGCGTTACAAACATCATGTCTCAGTGATAAATACCTATTCGATAAATAACGAATAAAAGCACTTAATAACCAAAGCGAACCGAAATAGAAAAACAACAAACAAAACCTAGTAGTGGTACAAAGAGCTTAAGGTAGTACGAAGGAGTAATAGGCGAGAATGAGAATTCAACGGTTGTTTGTTAGTACATAGTAGTCCAACTAAAAATGAAGCCAAAGGCGTGTAAACGTGCATTAAACCATATACTCCTGTGTGTGGGTTTGAACTCAGATATTTTTCATGGTTAAAAAATGGCATACGACAGGGACAGGATAGGACAGCAAAGGACATATTACCACATCACATATTGTGAACAGAACAACACATCAACTGGTTTTACTTAAAGGTCTTCAGCACTAGTCAGTATTCAGTACAGTAAACTAGAAATACGCGACATGAATATAGAGGAGAAGAATAATAATCATTAACATCATAATGAAGTTCTTTTCACTTGTATATGACAACTTAACGCTTTGCGCATTTTTACAAAAAAGTTAAGTGCCGGATGTCTGCATATGACACTGAAATTTGTTGATGTTGCATACATTTTATGCTTTAACTATACTGTACTGTACTGTACTGAACCGCTTTCTACATATAACATTTCTGTGGGCTTTCTATAAATAAATGTTGTGGTTTTCTTTATCCTTTCTATTTCTGGCAGGAAATTAAATAATAACCCACTCTATTAAATGTTAATTAAATTTTACATCTTTGTAAAGTCTTTGTTGGATGTTTGTTTACTCACTCACAAGTTGTCTAATTAAGACCAAAATATAACAATACTAGTATAGGTAGAATGAATGAATGCCTAATCTGATCTTGTCATTAATACTTTTCCTAACCATTTCTATTGATGCTAATTGACATATACAATTTGGTTCCTACATATGTCATTCATTCATTTATTCATTCCTTCTTCAGTCAATTCAATCATTTCATTTGTTCGAATTGGCAAAATATATCATATTACAACAATACACATTTGCTCATTTTCATTGCTATCATTTCCATATCCATCATCGTCATCATCATCATCATCATCATCATCATCATCATCATCATCATCACCATCATCAGCAGCAGAAGCAGCAGCAGCAACACCAGCATCATCAACATTATTAACATCATATGCTTAAGAAGTGCCATCAAGACGTGATATCCTTGTAACCTACAGAAAAACCCACAGTAAAATTTGTGTGTTAATTCAAGAAAGACATGAATACATTCATGGCTCGTTTGTCACTTACTTAGTATACAAGTTCTGTTTGTGTGTTTGCTGTTTGTTGTTTGTTGCTGCGCAAAATCTCTTAATTGATTTAAGCTTTTGTTCGTGTAAGTGCATTTGTAAGACGATTCATGTGCACTAATTCCCATTGTAGATACTTTCTATTCTACCTATACACTTACATTCTTATACATTCATTTCTGCCTAGGCATCTTTGTTTGTATTCTACTTAACGAGGCAATACCTGAATCTATAGAAACGTGTATCTTGTTCACGACCATGCATACATAGAAGAAGAGTCAAAGGATAAACCCATTTGATTGCAAGAATTTTTGGTCTTGATATTCAGTGAAACTGAGTCAGTGGTCAACAGCAGTGGTCGTCGGTCCATTTGAATTGAGGTCAATGGGTTTTTATGTCGGTTGGTCATTTCATTTGGTTTTACCAATTAACTTGTGCATGATGTAGACAAATTTGTCTTCATTTTCAAAATGAACTATGTGAATTTTTCTTCTTCAATAGATGTATGGTGACCTTAAGTTTACTTTTAACGACTCGGAGATGTCATGTTAATGAATAGAATTCATTCAAGATGAATTGACACGACAGAAAGGAAGTTAGTCATTTATGTAGAAACACAGTACTCAGGACAAGGAAAGAACTTTAACAATTCAACAGAAATACATACATTTTGTGTAAATAATTTTATTATCATCTTCACTCAGCTTATAAGTATTTTATGACAATCCAAGATCTCATACAGCATTTGACAAAACCAAAAGCACTTAAACATTTTCGACAAAAACAAAATTTCACTTCAAACTTCAAGCAAAACATTAAAAATTATATTTCAAAACACACAAAGTTGCCAAAAAAAAAAAAAAAAGGAAGGAAAATCATAATAATAAAATTCTAGTTACTCGTGTGTAACTTCAACAATTGAGAATGAACACATTTTATTTTGAAACTAATATGTATTGTATGTACAATAGTAACGACAATGAAACAATTTATGATCCTAAAATATAAGTGTGTACAATATCCTACACCCGAATATATAGATACACATATCAAGCGTTTATATAATGTTAAGTTGGACTGTTGTTGCTGCTATTGTAACAGCAAGCAATGTTATTTGAAAGATAAATTGAGGCATAGTTGCATTTGTAGTCTATGTGGCTTTGAATTTGTATCGTATGATCTGAATGAAATCTCCAAAAATCCCCTGCAATTCGTAGAATTTTAAATTACAAATTGAATCGCTTATGGTTTGTCCTTTTCCTTCTGTACAGAAAATAATCTCCGTAAAATTCACAAATGCATAATCGTAGAAATATAATCGCATTAAACGATAGAAAATATAATTGCATACTTTTCGGGATGCCTTTTAAAGTGTGTGTGTGTGTGTGTGTGTGTGTATGTGATTGCAGGACATACCCACACACAGAAACACGCACACATACACATACACGTTGCACATATTCTGGATGAAATAAAAATAATCTAAAAAGATCTTAAGAATTTCTATTCTTCTATTAAATTTTATTTTTATATTTTCTCATAATCTCATGAAATAAGTTTAGAATTAAAAATTGTCTTTTTTTATTCCATTCAAATGGTCACATTGGTACTTTTATTTTTATTTCTGAATAGAATTTGTAGTAACTTAAAATGGTGAATCTTTTATCATTGTGGAGGCTTAGACAAAATTTTCCATCTTACATTGTGTTTAACATGTCAAGCAATCAAATGGATTTGAAGGTGATAATTCTAGATTGCAATTGAACCATGAATATTTTCAGGTAACTGAGATGACACGTACAATGGCAGATAAAGATCTCGACGATTTTAATGAAGCATTGTAAAATTATTGACGAACAAAGAAATAGAAAGAGCATCATTTAGTTGGCATGGTTAGTGATTACGACAGTGATTCTGATGAAAAGCATTCAGAACCAATTGCATTTACAGCAAATATATTTTTAATATATATTGTGGTTATATGAAATAAAACAAAAATGTTGAAAGAACTCTTCTCTTTCAGGGGGATACTAATAAACTTTTAATACAATATGAGAAAGTCTATAAAGATTTGACCAAAAACCAAACCAAATTGTTAATGAGATAAGATTTCCTTATCAAGGTTCTCCGATTCCATTCCAAGTCATCTAACATCGAATTTAAATCGCAACAAATATTGGAAAGTGAAAGTGACAACATAATAATAACGAAGAAAAGAACTATAGTCCACGAAAGTGATGATTTATATTTCTTGTGTCTTGTGTTTCTATGTATCGTATATTCTTTAATTTTGGTCATTTTATGGATCACATCAATTTTTTGTAATCGTTTAGTCGGAGGTTTATTATTGTGAAAAAAAAGTCATTTTATGAATACATGTTTTATATTTTTACGATACATTTAGTTTTATTTTTCTGTAAAATAAATGACTGACTTATACATATTTTAGCATATATGTAATTTGTGCCTCTAGTTAATTTTGTTCCTCGCTTGAGTTCTATCGTGGTCCCAGAGCTTCAGCGTCCTGGTCCATCCATCTAAGTTTAGGTCTCCCTCTGCTTCTGATATTTCGGCATCTGCCCAGTAGAATTATTTTAGGTGGATAACTATCTTCAGCCCTTATAATATGGCCGGCCCTCCATAGTCTGTTCAATTTAATTGTTGTTACAATGTGGGGATGTCCATACAAAGTTTGTAGTTCGTGGTTAAACCACTTCCTCCATACACCATCATCGCAAACAGCTCCGAAAATTCTGCGCAGTACCTTTCGTTCGAAGATGTTTAATTTTCTTTCTTCAGTATTGCTCAATGTCCAAATTTCACTGGCGTATGTTAGCACCGGTGAAATCAGAGTACGGTAGATTAAGATTTTGACCGATCTATCGAGTGTGCGACGCTTTAGGTGCTAAGAACACTTAGGGCGATTAAAATGAACCAAGAGTTGACCGAACCAATTCGTCGTTTTAAAATTTCCATGAGATGTGCAACTAAAAGTGATTACATAACACAGGAGAACGCGTATTCTACGTCATGAATTTTATAAATCAATTTCAGGTATTTTGGGTCTGCTAAATACGAAGATAATATTTTTTGGAATTAACTCTACTTTTTGAGATAAAGGCATTTATAAAAAAAAAAAAAACAAAACACAAAAACATATCAATAAGAGTTAAGAAAACGTTTTGTATGGGATTATCTACGGTGTTTTTGGTCCGGATAACCTCTTCGCAAGTTCCAGCAGTAGTCTATCTTGATATCTTTCCTCCACAATCTTCATGTGCTGGTGGAAACTTTCCCCTTTAATAAACTGTGTTATAAGTCCAAGTTTAATGTGTAGTGGTGTAAGAATGATTTTTTTCTCGACTGATCAACTCTTCATGAACGATGCTAGCTTATTCTACTGTCATGTTATTCTCGAAGGTCAGTCTTTCCTGCTACAATGTTAATTTTTTGCAAAACTGTCCCATGACAACCAGAGTCAATTCAAAGAAAATAAATTTTTGTCTGAGTACATACTTCATATTTATACGAGTATGCATATAAATTGAATCCATAAACTTATATCCCTGTGTAATGAATTGTGTTATGTTCAATAGCAAAACATCAAAATGTGGAGCTTGTCGAACAATATGGTTGACATCTGCCAGTGAAGTTGGAAACCACCAATATACTACGAGTACAACCAAGACTTCCTCTTAGTCGCATAATGATTTATTAAGATTATCAATTTTGTTAATTCGTCTGACCGTCTTCGTAAAACTCATAAGATATCAAGCTGAATGTTTGCTGAGTGTCTTTTTTCAACTTTATATTTTCTCAGTGACTCATTAAGAAAGTTTAATCATAGTATAAATATTGTTCTTATATTACAATACTTTTCCTATTATTTTAGTTCCAACATCTCTTGTAATACTTAGTTCCCTATCATGGTGTCCTTAATATTTTATTTTTAATTGTGTATATTCAACTTATTTAAAACATGTTAATTTTTAACAATAAGATACATATTATTACTTTTCTTTACAACACAATTTCAGTGCTGATTTAGCTAAACTTCTCAAGCATCAGAAGTATAATGATAATAATCGTTTTCATACTAAAAAAAAAAAACAAAAAAATATATCTCCTAAGCATATTTTTCTTTTTAAAGCGGGTACAATGATGATTATCTTTGTTGGCTTCTCCACTAAGTACGGGTAATCTGTGCTTCGCGTGCGTTTGTTTAACCCAACATGAGTACACAATCTAAACCGAAATACAACCAAAGCGTGAACGTTTTAAATTCCACATAACAACGACAGACAAAATCAGAGCAATAGATACTATGAAGTGATAGGAGAGAGTAGATAGAAAGAGTATACTAAGAGTGAGAAAGTTAAAATGAAAGCGAATGGAGGGTAAACGATGTCGACATAATCGATTTAATAGGATGAAATAATTACGACGACATGCTCGAGTAACTCATCAAGTGCGGGTAAAACAACAACAACAACAACTACAATAACGAGAACAGAGTATAGTAGAAGAAAAAAAGAACTCTAGCAATGTCGACAAACATTATGAAGAGCAACGCTTAAAGCATTATCCTCGCGAAAGGATACTCAGCAACAGCAAGGAACAACAATAACAAACTCCATGGCATATGATATATAAATCATGGCAACGCTTATGAGTAGAGTAGAGTAGAGTAGAGTAGAAGGAAGCATTGTTTCAACTACAATAAGGAAGGAAGGAAGGATGGAGAAACTGAAAGTTCAATGAAGATATGATTTCATTTTTGACCTTTTACTGTTTTAAAATCATCATTAACTTTGGTGTTTGTCATTCACATTCTCCTCTCTTCTCTTCTCTTCTCTTCTCTTCTCTTCTATTATATTATTTTCTTTCTTATCTCTCTTTTTTTTTATATAATATTTAATAAGGAAAAGTGCGGTATAACGTTTTATGAGCAAGTTAAGCGCACACATTTTGTGGTGAAAAAAAGTTTAGAAATTGCGTGTTAAAGTGTGTGTTGCCCCATGATGTTTTTGGGGTATTATACCTTTGATGGTTATAAAGCGTTTTACTATAAACGAGTATATTGTACTATATAATTTTATTGTTATTGTTTAAATAACTTTTCATGTAAGCATTTACTTACTAATATCCATAATATTTAACTAATTAATAGGTTAGGGGGTTAAGTAAGCTAATGAAAATGGAAGACTTCACTGTATTTGTTCTCTTGAATGAATTGTTATAAGATTTTTAAAGGCGATAAGAAATATTATTAAAAATTTAAAGATCTCTTTCTCTATATTTCTGTGAAATATTATAATTTTGTGCCTCTCAGTAAAGACAGGAACTTCAATAATAATAAACTTAATATATTATATAAGTTACAAAACAAATTAAATACTATGACAACTCCCTTTTCTTTAGCTAAACAATTTTCCCACAATATTTACTTCATTTCTTTGCCTTCGTTATTTCCAAATAATAACAAAATAAACAAAGTTATTTGCAGAAAACACAAAAAAAAAAAAAACAAAAAACAAAAAATATCCCCAAAATTTTTCTGATAAGGACTAAATAGTTCTCAATACTCATCTTCTTTGAAAATCATTGAAGCAAACTTCTGAAATGATATTGTCAATTTGTGTAATTTCGTTAATAAAATAATATGAAATACTTAGAGGTTATTCGCTTTTGTCATTTGTTATGACAATACTTATTAAAATTATTTTGATGCCATTAATCGGATTAAGCTAAACTAACAATAATTTATTATTAATAAACAAAATAATAATCACAATGCGATAATAAAGTGGATTTGACTTTCAGATGCCCTGTGCCTCTTATGAATCCAAACATACCTTGTATGAAAGGGAAATGATTAAGCAATATTAAATTAAAGTGTCATCAGAGCAAAGCATGGCACCACTGAACAACTCCATCGAGTAGTTAACCACATCCTTGAGGCCTTCTGAGCCAAAGAATACTATAAAGCAATATTTATCGATATTCAACAGGTATTTAGTTGTGTTTAGCACACTGGACTGATGGCCAAGATTAAAGCAGCGCTCCCAGGCCCATGCTTTCTACTTCTTCTTCCTACTTGAATGAACGTAAATTCAAAGCAAGATGTGAACGAACTCAACGTGAATCAAACCACACTGGCAATTCTTCCTGGAGAGCCTCTGAGTATTTCCCTGGACCTATTCTATACAACCTATTCACTACTAATACTATTCCTGATGAAGATAACATGGACATCACTCCAGACAAAATTCTGTTCGTGTTGATGTAAGAGTTTTGTATTCTGCTAGTGGCGAATACAAGACTGCGGACAGACTGCAGGAATAGCTTCATACTTTTGAAGAATGAGTCAGAAGATCAAATATAAAGCTTAACAGGGATAAATGTACACTAAAGCGAGAAACTCTACATGCCAAATGTATACTGAGAAAATAAAATTAAAAAAAAAAAAATAATAATAATGTTTAACTTTTCTTATTGATAACACTTAAGCTCATCAATATCTACCAAACAAAAAAAAAAAACCAAAAATCGGTTCACAAACAGAAGAGAAAAAGGGGTTGAACTGATTTGTCTTGCCTATTTATATATAAAAACTATTTGGACAAACAACTATATTTTTATAGAGCACAAAACTAAAATACAGTTTTAAGCTTCCTATGATTTGACTCATTTTCTATTGATATCCAAAAATAGGTTCCGCTTAAGAAAACAGTTTTGATTTGTCACAACTGAGTCTCCATGACACAGTTTAGCTTTGGACATAATGAACAAACGGATATATTTATCCCGTCATACCAATTAAGAACATATGACTTCTACCTTGTGGAAGTTGTTACATACTTAAGCAAAAACTATATATACCATTTTATCCATACAAAGATAAGTAGATGATGCAGGGTATAAAAAGAAAAATTGATGAAAAAATTCGAGAACAAATAAAAGTATGCTACAATAATTGATTTCAATGCAATTTGGGTATCAAATTTTCGTTTTTTCTCATATGTATCATATGTATATTTCTTTTTCAAAAAAAAAAAAACATCAAAAGCTATTGACTTGAGCGTCTTAAGCAATTCTTATCGTTGTCATCGTTGGATCTCGTTAACGTGTGTGACATGCAATTATAATTATATTTCATAAGAATGTTCATGAATGCCAACATACATACGAGTACACATAAAAATGTATGAATATATATTTATTTACACAGGTGTATCTAGATAGAAAGTATATCATTACCATTTGAAACTGTTTGAATTATTATTTATGTCGGTCATTGTTAAATACAATTTATCTTTTTCTATTATGAAACTGTCAGTTTTGCTCTTTGTTTGTTCATACTACACTATAGTATACTAAGTCGTCGTCTTTCTGTGTATCTTTCTTGGTTTCATTATGGTTTCCTTACTGCCTGCCTACCTTCCTGCCTGCCTGCCTACCACTTACTTGCCTTCTTCTTCTTTATGATTTGTTTATTCATTTCCATTGTTCTTTTTTTGACATTCTTTTGCTGAAATGTAGCCATAAGCATATACTCGTACACTTATATTCAGATATTTATACACACGCATACTTATGTTATTATTATTCCTTATTCCTTTATAAGCTGCTTAAAATTGCGTATGTTCAAGAAAGAAAAGATGTGGAGATACAATAGGAAAAGAATACCAGTAAGGTAGACAAGAGAAAATAAATTAAAAGCCAATATTAATAAATAATGTTGTATCATCTTTTTTTTGTTGTGGTTATCATTCTTTTTGTTATCATTCCTTTTAAGGTTTTAACATCTCCACAGTTCTTATTAAATATTACTGAGTAAAATCTATTAAATGATCTAAAAAAAGCCATTTATTTTAAGTGTCATTGATAAGAATATGAGTAATATTTCCTATAAATACAAAATTCCAGGTGAGAGATGATTGGAAGTAGGGTCATATCAACAGACTAGGCGAGATTAACACAGGTGTTTTCAAGACGGAGAAGGGTGCGGGGGAAGGAATTTCTCAGAAGAGTTAACAGGTCATCTATCGTACTGTCTACCGTACTAGTACAGCGTGTACTAGGCTGAGCAAAGTTAATAAATACTATGGGGGAGACCCCGAGTAGCATATCGATCTATGTTAATTGTCAGAGTGCCATCAAAGCTCTAGGAGCACAGATATCCATTGCACGGTGGGAGCTCTTAAAAACTGTTCAATTACGTTAATCTGGGTGCCTGGTCTTTCTGGCCTTACAGGTAACGAAATGTAGGATGTGTGTGCTAGAAGAGCATCAGCAATGCATAGCTGTTATTCACAGACCCATACAATATATCTTTTGGAGACTGGAAGCTAACAGAAATGAGGTGGGGGAATGAGCTTAGCTGTACTGTCACTAGGAAACTCTGGCATTGCTACCAACGGAATCGAACCTCCAAGCTCATACACTTTCATAAGAGACGAATTCGGATGATGATTGGAGTCTTGACCATGCACTGCGCAATTGGGTTGATGCCCCAAAGAATGTATGCCCCACACCAAGATTTCTGTCGATGCTGTGAAGATGTAGAAGAATCAGAGAGTATTCAACACTTGCTCAGTGACTGCACTGCTTTTCTTAGAAGACGTACCTGTCTTCTCGGGAAATCATTCTTTGATAAATTGTTGTTGTTAAGAGGCTGTGCGAGGATGTGGGAGATAGGGACTGACATACGTTTACCCCAAGTCCAAATTCCATACCAACCCCTTCCCACACTTTTCTTCCGCACCATTCTATAATCAGATATCACAATGTGGCGCAAGACATCTGGGTGAAATCGAGTGAACTCGCGAGTCGCTTGTTTAACCTAACCTTACATACTTCCTATTAAACCCTCAACACTTTAATCTCCAAATTTGTGAATTGCACTTATAGATTTTTCTCATAGTATTAAATACACATGAAGAATTTCATGTTAAATTTGTTTATTTTTTTTTTATTAATTTTCCATAGAAGAAATCCATCAATCTTTTGTGGCATTGATAAGATTATTTTGTGTCAAATCTTGATTCTTCAAATTTGTGAATCACTATGAAGACTTTTCCTATTGAATTATACACATGAAGAATTTCTATAATAATTTCCTGTTAAAAATGTTTTTTTTCCTTCTTTCTTCATGACTTCATGCTGACTCATTGTTCCACAATAATGCCGAATTCTTAAAATCATCCTGATTTCGTTCTATGATTTTATCTTTATTGTTTTCTTCTTGATTGTCTCATATGTGTAATTTTTCTGAAATTATTTTCATTGCCCTTTTATACAAAAATTACCTGTATATTTAAAGAACTGTTATAATATTAATGAGTTCTACTTGATTTTTTCGTTTACCTTTGTAAGTATTTTATTTTTTGTCTTTTTGCTATTTAATCAATTTGAATTTCTTAAAATTAATTTCCTGCTGTTATTATTTGTGTTCTTCCATTTTAATTTCAATTACATTTGATTTGACAACGTGCCTGCCTGCCGGATCCTGGTGATTGATAAATGTTCATCATAAAAAAAAATAACTTATTGATTAATTTGCAAATTCATCATCATTTAAAGATGAATGATTACGAATGAAATCTAATTATAGAAAAATAAGTACGAGCGAGTATTTATTCGAAAATCAGTAAATCTGTGAATCAAAGATGTGAAAATCGTATTCACCAAACAAAAGCATATTTTTAACATTTTCATGGGGATGTATTTGCCATAGAAGATATCATCTTAAAAGTGAAATGAAAATCACAAATGTTGTTTAACATTTTATTAATGAGTCTAACTTTACTGAGTGAAATATTACATTTACTTTGATTTTGGTTTGTGTTCGTTCCTAAGCAACAACTTTTCGTTGTCTCTGATGCCTATGCGAGATTTTGTAGCATTAAAAACATATTAATTGCTATAAGAATTGTGACATTTAAGCAAATTAAAAGGAATATCTTAAAATTTGAATCTATTTTTAAATATTCAATAATTTATTTGGTATAAAAATATCCATTAATAAGATTTGAATTATTTTCTGTATTGTAGGCGCAGTGACGTCATTTTATTGAAATTTATACTAAACAAATTTTGAATGGGAGAAAAGACAAAAAATGTTTTACAAAAATGAAGAAAAGTAAAAGTAATTACTTTCCGCACTTTAAGCACAGTTGAATCTTAACAAAAATAGTGTAAATTTAGATATATTTAAGCCAATGGGTAGTAGAAAAGCAGTATTCATTAGAGTATCATTTTCCTTTTTTCAAGTGGTCAATTCTGCTATTAAGATGCTTGCTAAGGACTTTAGTATAGTTCTCTAACATCGAGCCATTTTAAAGGTCTTTAAAAAAAAAAAAAAAAAAAAATGTATAAAAAACTATCTTTGGCTTTGCCGAAGTTGTAATACTGTTTACGTCCCTGCTAGTAGTCCGAGGGTCTTGAAATTTATAAGGTTGGTGGATATAGATCAGGCACTTATATTGTCAAAATTTCAGTTCCATACTACAAAAAAAACAAAACAGTTTTTCTAATAAGAACTTGCATTTGGATCCCGATTTGTATGTGGGGTACAACCACTAGTGGTCCGATTCCGCTGATTCCGACAAATGTACTGTATATGGTAAAAAGAAAGCTCCGTGCAAAATTTCACCTTTCTAGCTCAGGGACTAGTTTGCATACAAACAGACAGACAGACGGACATGGCTAGATCAACTCGTCTCGTCGATCGTCTGATCAAGAATATATATACTTTATGGGGTCTCTGATGTCTCCTTCTGTGTGTTACAAACTTCATAACAAACTTATAATACTATTCACTGCGTGAAGAGTAAACAAAATTAAAAAAATACCTTTTTAATTTGGTATTACAAATGAAAGTCGAAATTCCTGTCTCTTCCATAAAGCAGAAGCAGCATCAACAGTACTAAGGAAACACAAAGTGTCTTCTTCTTCAAAACTACTCTATTCCGAATAGTAACACAGAGCTAATAATAACACATCGAAGGGAAGAACAACTCTATGAGGGTTATTTCGTCGATTCATGAAAAATCATCATCTCGGACTTATAGTTTGTTCATTAAATCTTTCATATTCAATAAATGTTAGATTAATATTAATTATGATAATGTTTCTAATTATTATTATTATATATTATTTTAATTCAATGTGGTGTATAATATAATCAACTTCAATATACAGAATAGTATGGGTTGCCCCATCTTTTTTGTCGGTAAGTAAACATTGAATAACTTTGTCATTTGTCAACCGATTGACTTGGGTAGACATGTGTTTGAAACGTTAATTCAGTACAATTTTAACATTGAATTGCTTCACACCGAAACAACCCGCCGTAATAGTGACGCTGTACATTTAAAATAGACATTCAATTGTGTTAACTCAACGTGCATATTGTCGAAAATATCGTGACCAACATGCATCGTCTGACAAACACTATTCGTCGTTTGATGTCGAAATTTTTTAAGAACAGGATATTGGGAGATCGGTAACGTGCCGTTCATCAACGAGCAACGTTCCAACGAACTGTTTGAAGCGTTCAGAGAGAGCGTTGTCCAGAACCCAAAAGTGTTGTATTGTCACCACGCTCAGCATTTGCTGCGCATTTAGAAGGATGATTTGCATTGGTTTCCGTAAAAAGAGCAATTAACACAAATAATATTGCAAACCGTTCACGTCACTTGGAATACCATCAAACGTCTGATGTTGAAAAGAGGCGACATAGACTGGGTACCCTGATCTCCAGATTTGATCCCTCCGGACTTCTTTTTGTGCGATTATTTGAAAAGAAAAGACCAGTAAGCCTCAGACCATTGACGAGTTCAAGGCAAATATTCATGCCGAAATCATCGCTATGCCGCCCGAGATGCTCGAAAAGGTAATGGAAACCGCAGCGAAAAGGGCACATTTTGATGTTGCGAATGAAGGCGGCCATTTAATTGATGTTGTATTCATCAACTATTTCAAATAAATTGCAAAGGACTACATTGAATAAACATACCTCAAATATAAAAATCAGTTCCTTTTTTTTTCAAAATTATTAAATATTAACATAACGACATAAAAGATGGCGGATCGCGTATGTAAAATATGAAGAGTAATGTACTGCTTATTCTTCTGCATGCTCTGCTTCGATATTCTCGGCCTCTTGCTGTACTTTGACTGCTACCACCCGGGGCTGCCTCTCAGTGACTGGTCGATTTATTTTAATACGTTAAGTATCCGTAAACAACGTCAAAATACACATATTATAAGGCAGATTTTAAGAACTTCAATATTTTACTGGTTGATCAATAGGAGAAGCTCTGATAATTCCCAACGGAACAGAGTGCAAGTCTAGCAAAATAAGACATTGAGCCTAATGACTGGATGCCCATGGTATGTAAAGAACTTTACCTTGCATAGAGACATGAACTTAGCGGTAATTGAGGAATATTTCGCCTTTCACACAATCGACTACTGACCAATTCAACCCCAATTCAGAGACTCTAAAAGTTACATTTTGGCTCTATGATACTTACAACATCTCCGGCGCCCCAGGTAGTTAACCGGCATCCCAGGCCATAAGCAATCACTTTCCTATGTTCTTTTAATTTCATATCAGATTTTCTATTGTCGCGATACTTAATTTTTGTTACAAAATTTATTGGCGGGGAAGCTGACGTTACACGTATAAAAAAAACACAAAAAAAGTCCTGGTGAATTCATAAAAATTTATTCGTCTTACTTTCTTTTTTTTTCTCCCTCCAAAACTTTTTCTCCTTCTGCTTTCTCGTTTTGTTGAAAATTTCTTCGCTTTCCTTTCTTTTTTTTTTTTCTCCCACCATAACATTTTTTCCTTCTTCTTTCTCGGTTTATTCTTTCCCTCGATCCCAGTCATACTCATCATAGGAATCAACACCTTGGCATCACTTGCCGATAATTTCGATGTGATTTCTCGTAACAGTATTTTCTTTCAATCATTTTCTTATAAATATCTGAAGATTTTTATCTTCTGTAACTAAAAATTGAATGAATCATCTTTTATTTAACAATTCTGCTGCATAGTTCGAGGTTACAAGATTGAATAATTTTTCATTTATGGTAAATAAATACTGAAAGAAAGAAGGAAGGAACAAATGATTACTGATGATGATGATGATACCTTACATTTAATATTTATGTGTTTCATTATGTTGTTTTACATTGATTTGATTTTTGTTTTTACATAAAAAATAAATTAAACTTTTGTTTATTTTTTTCCATAATCTTATTTCCTCACAATAAATCAAGCGTAATAATTCTATTTCAATGAATAATAATAATAATAATAATAATTCTTAATATCATTGTAGATTTTATTAGGAAAACGCGTTGAGCATCACAAAAGCTCAACAGCAACTCAATAGTAATTCTACCAATAAATAGAGTCATCTATTAACGTGGTTTTACTCATTCATTTAAATACTGAATAAATCTGTCTCTATTTCTCTGTAGTAGTAGTAAGTTTGTGCTTTTGCTATTTATTACGATAAAAGCGTCAAACAAACTTGTTTACTTCGCAGCATTGCATCGGAAGTTATATCGTACATATGTATAGTACGTATGTACTACGCAAGTTTATAGTAGTACTAGAGTAAGAGAAATTATGACAGAGAGACACACAATTTATTTATTACATTTGAACATAAACAAACAACTATAACAAACCAACAATAACAACGACATACCATAATATATTGTATTGTATATAATATACAATATACAGACATCAATTCAATTCATCTGTAAGCAATACACGAACAGATGATATTACTGGTATTGGTGTTGGTGTTAACTGAAACTAAAATCAACAACAACAAAATCAACCCAACCCAAACCAACCCAACCCAACAGAAGCAAAAAGCATATTTCAAGGTTTTGATTTATGAGCTGCATTTATGATGTTCTAATTGATATTATTATGAAAGGGGATTCTGTCTCTGATTACAAAAATAATAATAGCATCATCATCATCATCAACAACAGCAATAACACAAAATTCTATAGTGACGGGTGTTAAGGATAATATTTATGTTTTCACATTCAGTCAGTAGATGAGATGATGTGCGTAGGAGTTTAACTGAGCAACACAACACACACACACACACATATATTTGGCATAAAACTTTGTCTCTTCTTTGATAGACATATATATTTTGAATAGTATTACGCATACGCACGGTGGGTTGAATTTGTAAAATTCCAATTATTCAGTAGTTGCTCTGTTAGTTTGGTAAAAAAAAAAAAACTTAGCTGAAGTTGAAAGTTTAAGCAACTTTTGATTAGAATTTAAGCAGAAGGGCAAAAGCAACAGTTTTGATTAAGTTGTAAAAGCTTGAAAATGTATAATTGTAAATCAGTAAAGTATGCTAAAATTTGAAATAAAATATGAAGAAAAATTTATGGGAAAATATACATACTGAGTGCATTCGAAATAGGATTGAATTGAAGAATTTTAATAATTTATTTTATTTAATTTTTTTTTTTTTTTTTATAAGACTAGAAAATAGAATTAGATATTTTTCATTTGAAACTAGTTCTCCGATTGACATTCCATGGTGATAAAGTCTATGTCCCAGAAAAAAATAATTATGCCATCCAGCTAAAAAAAACTTTTAATTTTTGGACACAAAGCGCATTCAAAATTTAGATTAGATTAGAAAAGAACGGAAACTAGTTACTTCGTCACATTACCAAAGAGATAAATATCACGAATAGCATTGACATATTTTTTAAATATCTTTATGTACATACAATATGTACATAAAAGTGGAATTATATCTGTATGTCTGTTCATTATGGAATCAGAAACCGCTTGTCAGATTTTGAAAAGATTTTTATGGAAGCTCTAGCATAGTTCAAAAAGTGTGTGAGTAAAGTTTAGTACGGATCGGATAAAAAAATGTTCATCATTTTCCAAAATCAAAGCAGTTAACAGTGTTAATCACATGATCAAATGTTAACCACATGATCAAAATATCGTAACAGCAGAACGTAGTTAGTGCAGTGTGATAGGGTGAAGCAGTTCTAATATTGATATTGTTATTATCCTTTTATGAAATGCTACAAAAATGAACACTCAGTTAGAGTAGAATTGAATCTTTCAGCTTAAAGTCTAACTTCTAAATCTAGCGAATTATCTATGCAACTAAAAACAAATCCTAATTCAGAGAATAGATTTATTTACGGGCAGATAAATAGAGAAAAAACAATTAAACATTTTACAGCGCCAAATGCATATTTTTGGTTTTTGGAGCGAAGGCGTAGTAAAGTTTGATCCATACTTCAACAAAAAAGGATAATTGTGATTGTTTTTGTTAAATTTTAAAGAAAGATTCAAATAAAAATCTTCAGTGAGACTTGCATCACAAATATATTTTATTTATATTTGCTTTATCCAAAATATTTATTTAAGTCTCCTCTGCATTGGAAAAAGGAGAGAAGAAGTTAAAAAACATTAAGTAAATATTATTGCACTTTGATGACGCACTATGCACATTATTTATTCTGTAGTTATTTCATATGTTGAAATTGAATGTTGCAATGTAAGACCAGTTTAGTTTTTCCAATATTAGTTAAACCAAGTGCTGCCACATTTTCAAGATAAATTATTCTATTGACTGACAACACAGATATTTTCATACTATTATAGACGATGATTTAATTTTTCATCAATCGATCGACCAAATAACAAAACAAAAACATACAAATTGATACCCGTACAACATGACGTATACTTGACCCGCATTTATTTGCGTTCGAAATGAGTCGACTGCATAAATTGCAAATGCCATAGAAGAATAGTAGAGAAGTAGGTTTCTATAAGCTCAGCTTACTCAGTATTAAGGAACATTTACTTGTTGTTAGCTTTCTTCTGTTTTTTTTTTTTCATTTTTTATTTATTTTCTTGTTGATGGAGAGATTTACGACGCAGTAAAATTATCCAGTAAAGCATTATGCGAAACACTCAAGTACTCGAACAACACCACACAACACAACACAACATAACGAACAATAAATTACGTTGATAGTTCGCTGACTGCCACAAAAACTTCCAATTGATGCTGTAACTGACCTACTGCAATCTACTTTATTATTTATTAAGGCGCAATATTGAATTGCTAACTGACTAGCAAAATGAAAGCAATGAAATTAAAAAGGGGAAAATTAAAACCAAAAAAAAAAAGGATAATTTTATTGCGTTGTAATACAACTACTATGAATAAGTTTTCATGGATGTCGATAATAATAGATAGAACTTCAAGCATTTTAATTAAAATAATAATAACCATATCGATTTTAATTGCATGTAACCTTATTAAATGGTTTTATATTACACTTCTTAACAGAAATGTATACTATTGTGTGTTTAGTCTGTTGTTTGTTAGTCATCGTAGATCAAATACTAATAGTGTTATACAGACATGTTTAATCTTGCAAGGGAAATTAATATACATATAACAGAAGTCATATCCGACTACCCACCTAAGTTTTTGAGACGTGATTGCCCAACTATTGGAAGACAATTAACCACAATCAATCATTTGAACTAAATATCAGAAGACGTCAATCAAGTAGATCACTTTAAATTCATTGCATTGGATTGCTTGAACTGCCTTGTTCCATCATTCATCTGAGTGTAATTTTGGTATCTTAGTTTCTGAGATTTTGCGAAGATATTTTGCATAGAATATTTGTTTTGGTATTACTTAAATCATATTATGTAGACGTAGCATAAATAAACCAATAATTTAAGCTTAAATTATTCTATTCTAGTTACAGTAGAAGTTGGTAAACTAATCTATTGTAAGTTCATTACAGTACATGGATGAATTCAATTCAATTGAAGTAAGAGAAGAAATAAGAAATGACATAAAAAGCCTTAAAGGTCTAAAAAATCTATACATAAAATAAAATCGTAGACTTTGTCGATCTGTTCATTTGTTTGTGTGCGCATCACGCAAACGCCTTTGGTACTTTGGTTATGTGTTTAACACAGTTTACTGTTTTGATTTTGGAAAATATTGGAAATTTATGGTTCGCACCAAACTTTATTCAAACACTTTTCAGACTATGCTGTAGTTTCCCTGAAAATATCGTCGAAATTGGTCCAGCGGTTCCGGAGTCCATAAAGAACAGACACACAGACATAATTCCATTTTTATACAGTAGATAAGGAAAGTTCCGATTCAAATTACAGACATATTTTTAAATAGACTTTGTCAAACCTCTATTTTTTGATTGTGAGTCGATGCGAATGTGCTAGTAATAACTAAGTTTGGTTAAAAGAAGTGTATATGAGTGTAGATGAGACCAAAGTCATCATTTTTAGTCATTTCTACTTCAAAAAAACAAATCAATAATATCTACTTGAAAACAACTATAACAACAAAATCATCCAAAAACTACCTCATTGCGCAATTTTTGGTGAAATATTTGAAAACCAAAAAAAAAAACAAAATAAATAAAATTTGTTCAATATGTTGTTGCAAGTTTGTATCTAAGAGATACCAGAGATACACACAAACATACTAGTTACATCGTAGGCGTACATATATAAAATAAGCTTCGTAAATATATTACAAAATGTTATATACTGCAGTCATTTCCGTTTGATAGCAAGCAAACCAACAGCCTAAGAAAGCACAGCACCAACAACAGAACAGTATAGAACTGCTGCTGACTTATAGTAGTTCTTCGTCAGCCAAAAAGTATGCAACCGAAAAACTTATGTTCATTCTTTCTATTTTGGCCATGTTTTCTTGGCTATATCAGCCAAGCAGGCAGGCAGTCAGGCAGTCAGGCAGACATTCAGGCAAACATTCAGGAAAATAGTGAAAGTTATGTCAACGGTAATAGTCATGGTAGTAGTTTCTATTCTGCAAAAGTAAAAAGTAAGTAACAAACAATCGTAGATATTTGTTAAGGAAAGTTGCAATAAGTTAAAATTTTATATACAAAAATATACTACTTATAAAAAAGTAGCATAAACAAGAAGTAAAGAATGAACTACTACTAGAAAACAAAAAGCAACAACAAAATACAAGTACATATAAGAAGATTTGGTGAAAAATTATGATAATTCACAAATAATACTAAAGAAAGTAGAGGTGTGCAATGATTATAATCGTACTGCGTACTACTATATGTACTCGTAATATGTACTACATACCATCGTTTAACGGTCGCGAGAAGAAATGTACATCTTTTTTATGTACTAACTGTAAATGCTTACTAGTATTAATCTACTCTTTCGAAATGTACTGCACATTTATGTACCATAAGTAAAAATGTATGTACCTTAAAAAAGAGTACATAAAAAAGTTGATATTATTACTATTTATACTGCAGACGCGAAATACGAGTAATACTTTTAATCATTTTAAATAAGTAAGTAAGCGTACTACGCATATCAAAGTACATAAATAAAATGTACATTTTTTGTAATCATTGCACACCTCTAAAAGAAAGTAAGAAAAACAGAAATATCCTTAACTTAAATCTTTTCTACGGATAAGAACCGAAAAAGCTTTAAGCAAAGCGACCATAAATCAAAAGGCCATAATTTTATATTAGTTCAAGGAGAAATTTAACTACTCGACAATGTAGATACTAGTAGAAGTATACATACTTATAGTATCAAATACTATATAAATTAGTAATCTAAGCTAAAAATTATGATCTTTTCAAAGGACCTAAACAAAATCCATGTTACAAAATAAATTCCACCATTTTATAGATGCATAAAAAAGCTAGAAAATTAATTTTTTCGCCATTATTTTGGCACATAAATCAAGTGAACGAACCAAGCAAAAACTAAACTAAACAGAACCTAACCGAACCAGAGCAAGGTGAAGAATCATCGCCCATTTTAAAATTAATTAAATTGAACGATGTGGATAAGGGAAAGAAGCGAATAAATGTTGTTTACCACATTGCTGAGCACTAATCATTGCATTGTTTAGGGCACTGGAGGCGCAAGATGCATGTACCAACAGCAATAAAGCAAAGCAAAGCAAAGCAGCAAAGTAACAAAAGACAATCAACCAGGGACACCAAGGATGGAAGAATGAAAGGAATGAAAGGAAAGTAGGATAAAGTGGATGAACGAACATGACATAGCGTGGCGCGTATAAATTAATTTTCTTAATATTTTTTCAGTTTTCTTTTATTTTATTTTATTTTATTTTATTTGTTAGTGTATTTGATAAGGTAGTAGGAGTAGAGTGTAGTCACCCAGGACGCCTGTCATGCTGGTTTTTAGGCCACATACTCATACTTACAACAAAAACAACAAAAATCCAAAAGAAATATGTTTAACATGTTTTATGTTATGTAACTTATCAAAAATATAAAGTACAGACTGCTGCTGTGCTGCTGATGGTGTCAACCACTGCCTGACCACCATCCCGCCATCAACCAACTCAGCCAACGCATTGTTGCCTTTTGAATGTTTTCAAAAATTTAAATCGAATCGAAAAATCCAATCAATATAATTTATATAGGACAGCAGAAGCAGCAGCAGCACATTGTTTTTAAAGGTGTGTGCGCGCCGCCGTGAAGGCAAATGATTTATTTGTGACACATTTGCCTCATTTGGCAATTAGAAGGAAAATGCCATGCAAGAGACGCTGACATCTGTTGGCCTTGTTAACACCGCAATCAGATGCCACAAATGGTGGCGCTTATACTAAGTATTGTATATTTTCCAAATCGAACATTAAATAAATTTGAAATTGAACCAAATGAATTTCACTACACTCACGTTAAGGAAGCAGAAATCATTTCTATATGTTTGTAAGTATATGTGTTAATTTCATTTCTATTTTGGGTGTGGTGTAAATCATCATCAATGTCTGTCCGTTTGTCAGTCAGTCTAACTTTGCTTTGGGTGCGTTCGTTTGTATAAAAAGCCAAGTCGAGTCAGTCAAATGTTGAAACATAGTTGGAACAAAACCCAAGGATGATATGAGGGTGCGGGTTGACGGTTTACATTTGTTTTCATTGGAAATGACATTGATTACGTTTAACTAAATGACTGAGTGATTGAGTGAGACTGAACATGGCTAATAATATTTCTGGTTAACTGATTGACTTACTACCCATTAGCCATTGGCTCCAAACTCCAGGAAAACTACCATTTTGATTCAAAATGAACTCAGGTTCTCTGTGAATTTTCAATTTTGAATTATTGGTGACTGAATAATTGAGATGAATTACAATTTCCAATGAAAGACACATTCATTAGAAGAGGAATACTATAGTTGCTAGTTTGGTTTTTCCTAATTAAGAAACTCATTAACTGCTATAAAAAGAGAAAGATGAATAAAATGAACAAAGTTAGTTTAAAATGAAATGTGTGACTTACTTGTGATCTTGAGAAGTCTTTAGAAAAACGTACCTGGCATAAGAAAAAAAGAAAGAAAGAATATAAAAACCAATTAGAATAATTATTCAGGAAATCATTTGAATTTTAAAGATTTCTTCAATAGTTCACATGCAAATGTACCTACTACTATAGAATAGAGAAGCTTATCAGTGCATTGCATCATCACCTGACATTTTAAAATGTTTAAAATGAGAAAAAGAAACCCATTTGGCTAATGATTTGTTGCTTACAAAGTAAAATGTGTTTTATCATCTAAAAAAAAAAAAATAGAAATGCTAAAAAAGCCTTAAGACAAAATCACTTAAGGTTCGCATACATTTATTTCATTTTCATTTAAATTTGAAGAAAAAATATTCGTGGCCTATCAAAAGTAATACACTTAACTAGATGGTAGAGTGGTAAAACTACTTTGTGAAAATATGACAGACTAATATTAGATTAATGTAAAAGATGTTAATACATCTAAACATTTTGCCATTTCACATTTAATTTTTTTTTTTTTTTTTTTAATTTATCTCGCGGTTTAACCTTAGCAACTCATATTCATTTCACATGCTGTTCAGAATTTCATTGAAAAGATTAAAGTAAAATAAAATATACATACAAAGGAAATACATTCAGTTGTCACCTTATCTACATGAGTTGGCCCAAGGACAAAGTTTTCAGGCATTTTACATTTCGTTTGAAGTGAGTAATTTGTATAATTTTTTATCAGATCAACAACTCTGACTCCCTATAATCTGACTCCCTCTCAACCTGATTTCTCCCACTCTTTCTTTTGATCAATGTTCGTCCCAATCCAAGCTCCTACTTACCCACTCGTCCATCATTGTACAATTCAAACTTAATCTTGATTTGTAGGTACCTATCTCTTTGCATCCATTCCACTCATTCTGTTGGCTTCTTTAAACATTTCTATAGGAATGATTTTGCTTCAAGTAACTGAAAAAGTCAGATTTGGTTCGGTACAAGTAAAGACACACGTCATTTTTATAACAACATCAAGTGACAAGTTAAGCACAGAGTACATCCCTTTTCTGACATTTTTCCTAGAGTCTCGCATTCATATCTTTCTGTGTTTTTGTGGTTTACAACATACCTTCTTTTGTTTATTGTGATTCACCTGTGTCTAGGAGGGTGATGTTGTGTTGTATAGTAGAAGAAAGTCATTAACTCAAGGTTATACAACACAATTAACAAGAATTTGAGCTTCAATTTTCTAGTTTTTTTTTTTTTTTTTTTAAATACCCTGATATGTCTAAGCCAATTACGTCAAGGTCTACAAGGTCTAAATGAAATTAGCAAAAAAAAAAAAAAAAAGTACAACAAAATATACTTTGCATATGCATCGTTCATAAAGGTGTGGGTGCGCTATAAATGTAATGAATCTAGATTCAGGGGATGAATTCTTAAAGTGCGTTCTCAACCAGAAATAAAAACATCAACTGATTTTTACACAATAATAAGGGATAGTTGAGCTAACTAGACGATAAGCAGTTTTCTCATCACTGCAGTCACTTTTCCATCAACTTAATGTGACATTAAGTGTGCGTAAAATCGTTTAAGGTTTCATTTTTGGTTTGTCCTTTTTTCCCTTATATCCCTTTTCTGACATTCAAACATTCCATGTGACTGCTGTTCAATGGCTTAACTCTTACTGCCTTATTATCAATTCAACTGGCAAGCAGCAACAAACAAAGTATTCAACATTCTAATCGGAACCGAAACAGAGCAAACAATCGAAACAAACGAACAAATAAAATGAACGAATCAACAGAGAATAGAGAAAAAAAATATAAAAAATAAAAAAAGGACTAAAAAGGCACAAAAAGTGTCTCTGAAATTCACTTAAAATAAATTTGATAAAGAAAAGTGGCCGCCCAATTCACGTGGGCATGTGTGTGTTTTTGTGTGCATAGATTCGACTTTCACGCATTGTTTTGATGACCCTAATTCAATATTTTTGTAACTCGCTTTCGTTCTTTCTTTCTATTTATTGTAATATACCCTTCCCACTTGGTAAAAAGTCATCAAGTCTGTAAGCCATTAATAAAAGTAATAAGAATACCTTACAATATAAAGTATTATTATAGTAGTATAGTATACTTGATATCCGGGAAGACGTCGTCTTGCCTCTCCTTCCCAAAAATTTAGTGGATACTGATAGATTAACCTGATGAGATGTTTGACAAAGACTACTTGATTGATTTATTTTTTTTTATATGTCTTGATGGTTTATATGCATCTCACTTGGATTTTTTAGTATTTCATTTGGGGTTTTACGAATGTTCTTTTTTCCTAAACCTTCCTCATGAATCACACCGTCCATTGATGAAAACCGTATGAAAATCCGTACGGTATTTTTTGAGTATATCGCGTACAGACAGACAAATTCGGCGGGGGACTTTGTTTTATCATATTATATAAGTAAACAAGTCCTTTAGTTTTACAGTTACTACGATGATAAGTACAATACGTTTATGCCTTTGACTAGAAGCTTAAAATCACAACAGAATGAAACCCCAACAAAAAAATCTGAAAATCTGGAATAATTTAATAATTTCCTAGTGATATTTTTCCATACGAAAAAATGGTTATGGAAACTGGACTTTGGTTATAGAAGAATCTGGTTAATAAAGCATTTGGAAATCTAATTTAATAAATTTTATTTCATTCTAAAAATAAAATTTCCTATCTCTTCTATATATTGCAACCTATAGTTGTTTTCATGGACCTTTACAACTGGAATTGGTATGGGTACCAATTTATCGGAGTTTGAGAACTACGTTACATATACATACATTTATAGTTTAAAATATCTTCATTGATATTCTACAAATGTTTATTTTATGTTAAATAAAGTTAGTTTAACTCTAGGAAAAAAAAACCATCCACTCACTTGTTATCAAAAACCACTCGACTCTTCTCTTCATTAACATACTACTACATCCATATCCATCTCCAACTAATGTAGATCTGACAGGCATTGTCTATTATCGATGTGGAAAACAAAAGTATTAAGTTTCCTATGCTAACAATGGATGATAACAAGGAATAGTCGTTTGACATGTCCCAAATGTACGTAGTATGTGTGGAGCCATTCAAACTTTAAGGGAATAATCATTCACATGTCAATAACCCTTTGGAACACCATTTTCTTTTATTTATTATGGTGTTGTCAAAGTTTCATGAAGTTGAGTGTGTATCTTTAATAGTTTAGGGATACAATACTGAATAAGGTTTATTCTATTGTGTTGTTATTATTGTATTGTATATCTATTTTAAAGTATCCCTAGAGAATGTGAGAATTAGGTATGTTATTTGATGCCTTATGGTACCCATTGATAATATGATAATCACTCTTAAATTACTTTTTATTTTTAAATATTGAGATAAGAGTCACACACACACACACACACAAAAGTGTCCTTGACACAAAGGAAAAGTTTAAACTCTTTTCATGTTAAAAATTTTAAAGCAATTTTTTGATATAAGAAAATCTTTTGAAATCAGAAAAGAATCAATATTCTTCTTGGCTTACGATAAGATTAAAATCAAAATCTTTTAAATTCTATTAATCATGATGTTGATTATTATCATGATGATGATGATGATGATGATGGTTATTGTATTGTAATTTATTGTTTGGTATTTGCTGTTTGGTGAAGCAGGCAATCTTTTCATTTTGGAATGCTTCGTTAGCGTAATTAGTGTGTTTTTGAAAGCACAGGAAAGTGAAAGTTGTTTTATTTGATTTGGTTCATTATACAAAAGTAATGGGAGCATGTAAATTTTTATTTTTATAATTTAAAAATTTCTTAATGGCTTTTATAATAATCAGTAATAAATTGAATGCCATTACAATGTACACTCATACTACAATACATTATAGTATCGTACATAGCAAGTAGAAGTGAAGTCATAACTCTGATGACAGCATCATAAAAAGCCATTGTGATGGTGTTCGCTATCACCTACCCATACACGTACACTTACTAATAATACACGGATACACACAGATACTCTGGTGCCACTAATGTAAAATCCCAAGAAACCACAATGATGGCAGTTAAGCTAAAACAGTTAAGAACAGCAGTTGATATATATAAATACTATGAGTGTGTGTGTGTGTGTGTGTGTGTGTGTGTGTGTGTGTGTAATAAAGAACAACAAGGACAAGGAAACTTCGACAAAGAAACTGCCATCGTTGTCGTTGTCGTCGTCACCATCACCAACACCATCATCGCCATTGCCATTGCCGTCATCGTCATCATAGCCGGCGTCGAACAAATTTCACAGACAGCCAAGCATAAAGTGGCAATTTTTCATTGGCAACATACAACAAAACAAAACAAAACAAAACAAAACAATAAACGAAAGAAAGAACGAAAGTCATTCAATGAGTGGATTTGTTTTGTACTTTGTGTGCATTCGAGTAGTAAAATACTCTTACTCAATTTACGCATATGAAGTATGTATGAAGTAGTGGGTAAAAGGAAATTCCCAGAAAAAAAAAGTATGAAAATTAGCCTGTGAATTAAATTCCAGCAAATATATGAGCAGTTTAAAGGGTTACCAACGATTCAACCAACCCAACCCGACCGATCGATTTCTGTAAGTACTTACAATGAAGGACGACTATAGGACAAACGCCCGGAGGATTGGATGAAATAAAGAAGAACATTCTTTTAGAATATGGCATACAATATTGTGTGCAGTTAATAAAATGTAATTCCAAGACTTTCATATTTTAAATAAACGAAATAAAATAAAGCGGATTTTGGTTTTACATATATTTTTCATGAATTCCCTTTTTTACTCCTCTTCTTTTTTTTTTGCAATTCAAGGAATGCTGCCGCCATTCTTTGGTATCGGTGGCACCGATATCATTTCTTTTTTTGAAGCCATAAAAAAGGATCAGGCACTGGCAGCAGCATCATGTAAAGGTGCGTGCGTGCTTTCACTAAAAATATATATAAAAAAAAATTTCAATGCCTTTGGCATGCTTTCGTTTTTTCAAGAATATAAAATAAAACAGGCATTCAGGATGTTTAAAATATTTTAGGTGCCATTTTAAAACCCAATTTTTTCTCTCATCTACATAAAAAAATTTGAGTATGAAAATGGGAGTGAGTGAGTGAGTGAGTGAGTGAGGTTGTTGTTGTCTTCAGTCAGTGATAAAAAACAAGGATTGAAAAAAAAACACAGTGAAAATTCTAAAGCTTAAAAAATCGTTCAACACAAAATTTCAATTGAATTTTCATACATTGAAATTGAAATGGGCGAATTTGTCGCTTTTCAAACATGTGAAGGATTCAATCAATTTCAGTTTTGTTTGAATTTTCCCATGCAAAAAACAAAGAGACTGGTAAAAGATGGTCATCAAAACTTTGGAAGCGCGTCTTAACATCTTTACTGATACATAGAATATAATTTGACTTGGTTTATTTTTCTTAGAATAGAATACACTGAGCAACAAAATTTGAACTTTGTCGTGCACTATGAACTTCACATATATTTTTTACTTAGATACTGAGATATTAAAAAAAAATCCATTGGCCAAGAATTTTATATACTGATGTAATTTTTATATTCCAAATAATAGTGAATTTACAATTTAAGATTTTCTAGAATATTTAGCTCCTGGTTGGTCCGTTTCCATCGTCCAGCAGTAATCGGTCAACAACCTTGGGTGCCATTTGCCCTTATAGCGCTTTTCCATCTAGAAAATGTGCCAATGGAACCTTTATCCGTGTCATCGCTCACAGCTCCCAAATTGCCAGTAGAAAAAAAACAGGTGTGAGTTTAAAAAATGAATCTTGATTGACATGTTGTAACCCAATGTTTGATAACCCAATAACAAACAAAAAAAAAAAAGATCCCAAAGCTAAGATTACTCGATTGATGCAAAAGCGTAAGTCGTGTGTCAATAGCATTACGCCCAATTCTCCTATTTTTGACAGGAGGGTAAACCGATTTTATTCTCGGTTTACACAATTGATATAAAAGCGACAATTTCGGCAACGTCAATCGAAAATTCGATTGACTCGATTTAAAAAAAAAAACGTAGTCCAACAATCCCACAAGCAACGCGTTTACACGATTGGCTCGTTTTTATGTCAATTCGAGAGAAAAATTGAACAAAAACAAAACAAAAATATGGCAAAACGTAAATTGGTATATTTTTTAGGGGTTTTCCCAGTAATTGTAACTATGTATAAAATTTTTTCTGAGTCTGAACATTGAAAATACCTCTACGTTGGAAAGCCTGATATGAAATGACAAGAGATCTGCATGAATCCTTTTATTGACGACTATGGTTGTCGTTCGAGACTCCCAATCATTTATTGACGTTAATGAACTGTCGATTGACACTTGTTTAAACAATGGTTGTTTACACGATTGAAATTATTGAAGTATATTGACGGAAACAAATTGTGCGTTTAGACGATTGCAGTTAATTGAACACCAAAAAATCGTGCAACCTAAGCTTAAAAGTTCTGATTGTTCTGCAAATTCAAATCGCAATCTAAGTCGTTTAGGTCTCCTTGAGTTATCAAGTGTGGTTTGTTTGAGATTTTTTTAAACTCAGAGTCATCGTCACCATCAACGCGACCGTTTACTTGCGTTTATCGTCGTATTTAGTACTGATTATGCTTATCAACACATCACAAGAAATCTGTGGCCAACCGAAACAAAACTCCTTTCGAGACTGGAAAGTAGAACCATGGAGCTAGCAGAAAGTCTGGATGCACTGTTGCTGGCCTCGCTACCAATCTTAATGGATTACCGAGCTCCTACACTTTCATAAGAAAAGGATTTGGATGATGACTGGAATCTTAACAGGGCACTGCGCAATGATGGCCCAAAGGATACGTATTCCTTACTAAGACTTCTGTCGTAGCTGTGAAGATGCAGAAGAATCAGACAGTATTCAACATCTCCTCTGTGATTGTCCTGCTCGTACCCGTAGTATTCTCGGGAAACCTTACTTTGATGAAAAGTGATAATCTTACACATTTGTAATATAAACAAGCTTTTACTTGATGTTGGAAGTTACTTTCTTTAAATTTCTAGTCTCTGTTGCTTGCCAATTGCCATGTTGGAATATTTAATTGCATATGCAAAATCTTATGTATCTTAATGTGTAATCTTATTTAAAGAGCAACACATCACTATAATATTATTAAAATACACTCATAAAGTTATATAGTACACTGACACTTTCTCTAGTTCGTTTAAAATATCTTTGACACAAAATAAACAAATTAAAGGCAAAAGTAATCTTTATGAAGAGCAAATATTTGATTTACTGCCTCCAAGAAGACACAAGGATAACAAAAAAACATATGAAAAAAGATGCAACAACAAATTCTTTGCAAACTCAACTTGCAACTCTTTAGTAAACATCACGTCAAGCGTGTAGCAACGACCACTGATGCACTAATTTATACTTGTCGCAGTATGGATACCACATAAATAACCAATGAACGCACTAGTTATTGTATTAGAGTATGAAACATAGTAGTCTTCATTGAACTGTTCGAAAGGATACTATTACATGCCCAAATTTGGCTGAAAAGACCCTTGAAGATACAAAGCCTTTTATCGGTAAGAGTGACGGGTGTTTTAGGACATTGTTTTGCTTTTAGAATATTTTAAGCAATAGTATTCATATCCTTGAAAGCATTTTGATGTATTAACGAATCTGTGTAAAGATTCTTAACATGAATAGACAATTGATATTATTATTATTCTTATTAAAATTGTATATATCTTTGAAGAAAATTCGATCCATTGGTTGTGAGTTTTCTCCCATCATCATCGATTGTACTTCTTAATGTACCACTTTCGGCTGCATTTCAAACTAAACTCAATACAAAATTCATGTTTTTTATAAATAAATATTTTATTATTTTATTTATTTAATATTTTTTAATCTCCTTGAACTGAAGAGGCAATAAACAAAAAGTACCATCAGTTTACATAGTTGCCAACCGACAACAAGCACGTGTTGCTTTTACGACTAAAGAAAATAAAACCTTCAATTAGATTGAATAAAAGTTTTCGCAAACTTATTCCAAATACTTAAGCTGCACCCATATTCTGTCAATGACAATTATGAGCACAAATTATGTCAAATTTCGCTACTAATTTATCAATGACCCACAAGAATAACAACAACATCAATAACGAAAAAAAAAATCCTAATATTAATAAGTTAAAATGACGAGGATAATAAATTGAACGAAAAGTGTCAAGAAAAATATGACAATAAAAATATTTAGTCTCACTCACAATACACACCAACAACACTTAATATTTCGATGCCGACGACTATGACAAAGGAAAAGAAAAATATTGTATATGAAATACAATAGAAAAGAAAAACTTTTATCGCAAGCAGACAATCAATCGATAAAAGAAGATGAATAAAATGAAAAAAAAAATGGAAAAAAAATTAAAAAGAAAACAAGAAAATGGAAGAAAAAGCAAATAAACTGAATCAATGTTAATGGCGACACTTAAAAGTCTATTATTGGCTTATGACATACTTGCCAAAAGTCCTTTAACTGAACAAAGTGAATGTAAAACATAAAGAAAAAATATACATGAGGAGCAGACTACAAAGAGAAAAAACCACAATCAACAATGAAGGTTATCATTTTACTATGCGTGTCTATGAGAGGATGTCAGTCCCCTCATTCTCTATGTGACTTGCGGCATATGAAAGGAAAACCGGACAGTAGTATTATGTTGTATAGTCGTGGGCAAGTTTAAATGGCAAGTGAAAGTGAAACCAGTTAGCGACATAAAATAAAGCAATACATATGTAAGAGTGTGACGTCTGATATATGTATGTGAGCCTAGGCCATGGTAAGTAGTACAATACAATAGTTAGATGGCAATTGGCAATAAAGTCAAATGACTGTAATAATGTTTATTAAACATTAGATTGAGAACAAAAGTTGAGTTGACATCAAAGCTATTGTTACTCAAAAAACTGGTATTGAATGAAAAAAACAATAAAAAATAAAATATTTCTTGAATTTTTTTTTTTTTTTTTTTTTGTTAAGTTTTAGTTTAATTTTTCTTCATTTTGTTGAGTCTTGAATGAAAGCCACATACATAATTGTAAATATAACAAACAATTTCTCAACTAATTAAATTTTTTCATACAAATTTTATTCCATAAATTATGTAAAAAAAATAAATAAAAACAAATGCAAAGGTTTTCACAAACAAGAAAAATATTAAATTAAAAAAAAAGAGAAAAAGAGTTTAATTGCAAATTTTAACACAAAATACCCAAAGCCATGCGTATGCGTAATATATTGTAAAAGAAATGAAAAATAACTGAAAAGCACATAGCAACAGAAAGAAAAATAGAAAATATTATAGAAAAAACAGGGTAACAGGAAAAGGAGAAATCGAATTGAAATCAACAGAGACAGCAACAGCAACAATCCCAAAGCAATACAAACCAGGACCACGACAGAGTACAAATCCACACACATGTTATACACATAACATCACAGGTAAGAAAAAATAATACTCACGACCACATTAATTTCATTAAACAAATTTATATACCCTTTACTTTTTGAATGTTGGAGCTATCATCACTTTCTTATGATGTTTGAAATATATTTTCTTTTTATATAAAAAATTAATGTTTTGAATTGTTCATATTCATTATGCAATATAACCCCAACCTCAAAAAGTATACTACAAAAAATTAACTAAAATAGCACATTCATTTTCTAATACTTAAAGTGTAACAGAGAGAATGTAGTGAAGTCTAGAAAGGTAGCAATCCGTGCCAAGAATGATCGGGTACACTAGTTGAAAAATATAAAAGACTTATTAATAAGTCGATTTTCTCTATTTATGACAATTTCTTTGTTTGATTCTTTGATAAAGTAAGCAAAAACAACAAGGTCAGTTTATCCACTTACTAAAAAAGAGATGTTAAGGACCCCCTCGTATTTATACAAAGCAACCTTAGCCTTAGCCGACTTAGGCTCTTTTAGCTAATATTATGAATAACACCCACGACATTGCTACACCCACGATGTTGATGGGTGATTTTTGCATTCATTGATACTGTGAGATTTGTATTGTTTCGACACTTTGGTCATGTGGTTAACACAATTACTGCTTCGATTTTGGAAAATATTTATGGTCACTCAAACACTCTCCAGACTATGGTAGAGTTTCCCTGAAAAATTCATCAAAATCGGATCAGGGGTTTTGAGTTCACAAGGAACAGATGCACATACATAGTTTCATTTACATATGTATAGATGTAGAGTGCACCCTTTTTTGAAATATATTTATGTAGATGAGACCACATTGGAAGGAGACATGAAGAACACCACACAAAATGTATACATTCTAGATAAGTATAACAACACAAGTCGATCTTTCAATAAATATGGTTTTCTATGCTAAACGATTCCTACATTTTGAAATAAAAAAAAAAGAGTCCATATGCAACAGACACACAGACATAGTTCCATTTTTATGTATATAGATGTAGAGTGCACCCTTGATTGGAATATACATAGGCCTACATTGGAAGGAGATATCAAGAACCCTTCAAAATGTGTATTTATATCTAGTTAAGCATAACAAACAACAAAAGACGATATTTTAATTGTCATTATTGCTAATAGATCTCTAAGTTTTGAACTAAAAAACCAAAAAAATCCAAAAAGTCAAATAAAATTTATCTGTTTTACCCAAAGTGTCCCAACTACTGGGTAACGTGGGTCCTCATTGAGAAAGATCTCACAAGGATACTATACTATAATACCATAGCATGAATATATAAGCCGAATTTTTAATGATTTCTGCTTTCTTTTAAAATTAGTTTCAAATATTAACAACTACAGAACAAAATAACTAATATAACTTGCATCATTAATATAAAAAAAAAAAAAAATTGATTTTCTTTTTAAAAATGTCTCTACTATCTCCTTGTTCATTTTTGACAAGAGCAGAGCAGTAACTTTTATGTTCTTTCTTATATTTTTAATTAATTTCATAAAACAAACTCTAATTATAGAAATTTTGAAAAGTGCTTGAAAATTTTATGCTCTTCTTGGCATGGTAAAAAAAAACTTTTTCTTTTCATGTTAACGGAAACGGAAGTTGAGCAACATATGCGCATGTCGTTGTCGTGGTTGTCGTCATTTTGGGTCGTCACATTTACTTACATAGTAATAGAAACGAAAACAAAAAAGATACAAATTTGTTGCACGCGCAGCTGCTGCTGCTGCAAACGTTGTCACACACAATATTGTCATAGCACTAAAATATTATTTAATGGATAAATCATGTTGATTGTCTAGGGTTCCAAGTGTCCTTAAGGACCTTCAAATGCAACAGTTTTGTTTCTTTGCTGATTTGGCCAAGAAATTTGATTTAAAGCAAAAAAAGAAAATATTTTGTATTTTTTCCATTTTTTTATCTCATTTGTTGACCTTAGTTTCTTTTTATTTGTCACACACAATGATGGAGGAAGGATTCTTTTTAACATTAAAAGCATTTTTATGACGCAAGTTTTAAGCCTAATGTCCTTTGAGCTGCCTTTAGCAATAAAGTATTTTAAACAATATTATAGAAGAATAGAAATATGGTAGAATGCATTTTTAACTAGCCCAAATATGATTGAAAATAAATTCATTTAAAAAGGATCTCATTCTGTGTAAATTGAAAGAATTTTAGAAAAATTATAATAAAAACCTTTGACGACATTTTTCTAGAATTTCAGCCTCAATGCATTTGGACTAAAGGGATGCTTATAATCAACACTAAACGAGCGTAAGATTTTAATCATATTTTTTATGATATTTTTTATTTCTTTTAAATAAAATAAAGGACATTATATTTAAAGGAATTACAATATTTACAGAATAAGGGAAAAACCAAATATTTTTTATTTTTCATATTTATAGACTCTGAGTTATTGGACTTATTAAAATGAAATTTACAAAATGTATATCTTATAGTGGTCATTTTGTGAAGATTTTTTTTTTTTTTTACTAATCATTTCCGTATAAACTCAATGACTGTTTTCTTTGAAAATTCAAAATTTACTAGTCCATTAAAAAAAAATATATTTCTTTCAAACGGAACCTTCCAAATTCACTAAAACAAAAGCCAAACACACACAAATTTTTGTACCACAAATTAAAAGAAAAGGCTAACAAATTAAGTTTAGATTCATTTATGATGAACAACATAAAAAAAAAAACCAAAGAATTATTTCACCTCTTCATCCGCATAGAATATCAACAGCCAAACCCAACTGAACTGAACTGAACTGAATGGGTCAGGACTTGGTCATAGAATACCTTGCAAGCTCAAAAAAATATTTGGCATAGTATACTTTCAGTCGGAAAAACCAGCAGACAGACCTTCAAATGAACTAACTCTTTTCGTATGGTTATGTTTAAGGCAAAACACAATTATGTAAAAATAATATAAAAAATAAAAAATAAAATGTAACATAAAACCACAGGAACTTAGTTATAATTTGTACATTGGGGTCAACATGAATAGATGATTGTTGTAAATGAGTGAGTGAGTGAGTGAGTGTGTGGGAAGCTAAGACTCTGACTAAGTTAAACAAAAACCAGGCTAAGACAGCTGCAAGCAGCAGCAGCAGGTCGTGTAAGTGATTTTGATCCTTTACCTTTTTTCTCTCTGTTCTATGTTTTGATAAATGGCTTCGAAAAAACAGTTTTATAATTAATTTAAGAACCCTAAAATACTTTTGGTATCATAATAAAACAGAACAAATAATTGAAAAACAACATTTGTAGCATACTTTTGGGGCGCGTACATTGTACTACGACTACTTCTACATCACTCTCTTTAAATATCAATTTGTATGCAAAATGGCACACGCAGCGTTTACTTAATTAATTTGTGGTAAATTAATTGCGTAACAGATACGCGAACTCAATCGCAAACAAACAACAGCAAATGAGATACTATGATACTATGAAAAACGTAGGTAGGCACGAACCATTTTGTATAAATCTGTGAGTGAGTGAGTGTATATCGCCTGAAAATATGCAATGTTGTTACAAAAGTTTATGCTTTCCATTAAATCATATTAAAAGTATCATCATCAAGCTTTAATATAAACAAGTTATCGCGAACAACATAAAGGTAACCAACAAACGAACGCCTAGACATATGTATTTATGTATGTATGAGTATGGATAACCCGAAAATTGAGAACCAGTTAATGTTAGGCACCCACTGATGCCCACCAAATGTAAATAGCTTAATGCAGCTTAATATGCGCTTGTGTTTGTCATTCTGTGTGAGAGTGTGTTTGTGTGTGTATTTGTGTGTGTGTGTGTGTGTGGGCTGAAAATTAATCATTTTTATCGTAGCATACTAGCAGGCGCCATATTATACTGATATCCTGATTTACAACCTTGAACTAACGGTTTTATCATCGTAATGGCTTTGCTTAGCCTAGTTAAAAGTTTTTCTTGTTAGCCTAATTTCATTACTTTCTTTAATGGTCTTTTAGTAAAGTTAGTAGTTTCTTTTTTAGGAAAATGACTAAAGAATTAATTATAGCATTTTATTATATTGATTTCTCTTTAATAGCACCAAGTGAATTTTCATTATAAGCAATAGCTTTCTTTTCTTTTACTAATACAATCTTTGGAAAAGGTTTTTTGACAAAGAAAAAAATCTAATTTAACCATAATCATAAAATGCCTCTGATTACAAAATATAGGGAAAATTGGTTGTATTTCACTGATTTAGGGAGCCAGCAAATAAAATGTAAATGTTGCAATAATAAAATAAGTCGCAAAGCAACCTGATCCGGCATTTAAAGCTATGTACACACTACGCGAATGAACAAGGGGAAACTCATTTGCATGCGATAGAGTTCGCTGGAAGGAAAGGCGGAACATCACCGCATCAGCATCGAACACACGAAATACACGCAAAAAACGCATTATTTCGTTGTAATTTGGACAGCAAATAAACATTCGCTCTTGACCGTTGACGTTCATGCGCCTAGTGTGTACATAGCTTTAAAAAAAGTAAACACCCATCACCTATGGAGCCCTTTGTTCAAAGTGAGGACGTTGTCGAAAATGTTCAAGTAGGGCAGCAAAAACTTATAACATTTGAAAAGAATTCATAAATGAACAACTGAGCAATGTGAGCGAATTAAAAAAAAAAAAAATAAATGAACATGTTCACCAAAGTGATCAGTGCTTACCCAACAGTTATAGAAAATAAACTCTTCTTTACCATAGATAACTTTCTGCAATCGCCCTGGTATTGACTTAACCAAATTTTGAAGGATTTGCGGAGAAATGTCCCACCAAAGTGTTTCGACCTCAGCGATTGTCTACTCGCATATTGTGGTCAAACATGGACTTTTGTATCTTTTTATATAATTCACCAGAAATATTTATATATTCCGTTCTTCCGATTTGTGTAAGCCTCTGGCAAAAATATCTTTGGATTGATCTCGAAGCCACTTTTGCACCTGATTTCTAAATTCTTTATTGAATCGAAAATGCATCTTGCACAAGTTTTCTTGTACTACAGCTTATACTGAATAATTTTATGGACAGTTCAAAAACTCGACTGCACTTCTTCAGCTTCAGACTGTTGCCTTGAATCAATGTGATAATGTTAGATTCGAGGAAGAAAGTTGCAACTTCAACCGATCATCCACTTCGTTGCTTGTCATAGACACTTACACGACCGCTTTTAAACGGTTCTACCCATTTTTAAACGTACGAATGGTTCAAACAACACTTACACTTTCAACATTTTTTCATGGATTTCACTACCTTTGATAACCTCTAAAACTAAAAATACAATCAGGTCGCATAGTTCTTCCGCAGAGCAATGTTCGAGCGGACTCACCATATTTAATTGAATACATTTGATTTTTGGTTAAACTTACCAAATACTCTCGAACAGCTGATGAGAAACAAAGTACAAGGACGCTCTGAAACTATTTTATAGATTAAACAACTTTTTTCTGAGCTACATTGATTTGTCTACTTACTAATTGAATGACCCTCGTATTTACTTCCACATCCTTTAGAAAATTTGTATTCTGCTGGTTTTGTGAGATAAACGATTGTCTTTTTGCAAAATATTTTCCCGTCTAATCAATTTGTCATCTGAAGTAAACGCGTGATAATTTAAAATATGCAAATATTGACCCTAACTAATTGCTCTACGGATTGGTCTACAATTACTGATGCCATTAAAGCAAACACTTCCCTAACACATTAAAAAAAAAAACACTTCTCAAACATATTCTATTGAAAATTTATTGTTGTGTGTTATTTTTAAAATATTGTGGTTGCGACTGATATCTATTTGATGCTTTTAAAAATCGTCTTAGGCAAGGGCAGTATTGGTCTGGTTGTATTCCACGTATTATTGATCTACTTGTTCTCTAAATCTGTTGATTTCAATAAATGCCTCATTCTTGCACGTTTGCTTTGGTGTTCCTAAAATGATGAAGACTTGTATAGAAATTATTGGGCAAATTTCAAAATTTTCATTTTGATTTTTCGTGAAAAAACTCAATTATTTTAAACGATTTCTTACAGTTTCTTCACAAATTTCAATATTATTCAGTTTATTCAATTCAATTGCTGCAGTTCTTAAGGTTTTTAGCAGATTGTCTTTAAATTTTCCCACAATTAAATGGTCTGCTATTTTTGTTGTCTTACGTGGTCTAACTGAACGTGGCAAGTTACTTGTGCTTATTTATTTGATCGCACCGGAAACGAAAAAAACTGAAAAGAATTTGTTGTCAAACTACTTTTTCCCCAATGATTTTTTATTATACTATTTTCATGATGTATAAATCGATTTATCATTGGATTTCTTTGAAAGATTTGAAAACTTTTAAAGAAAACTTTACAAAATAGTCTCACTTAATTGTTAAATGCCTTCTTTTAACGGTAAATCAAATCGATTTATTCACAGTGAAGAAAATTGTTAATTTAAATATGTCAAAGTTTTTGACAAACATAAAACAAAAATCCCTAAAAAAAGAAAATAATAACAAATAATCCAACAACCAAACCAAAGCAACAAAACAAATCTAAAATGAACCCAACATAATTTACTTAAACCTTAAAAACTTTGCGTGGCATTTGACACTTTGCTAGGTAATTTGAATACGACGACGATGAGAAGAACCTCTAAACGTCATAGACCGTAGCATATCCCAAAAAGTAGGCTACTAATTTACACAATAGTCTAAATAAAGGAAGGCTCCGGCTCCTTTATACCAAGTCAAGTCGAACAAAACCAAGCAAAGCAAAACCAAACCAAACCAAACCAAACCAAAGTGAACCAAAAGAATAAACAAATGCAAAACTTAGTGGGCTATTGAGTTTAGCATAACAAAGCAGAAGAAGAAGAAGAAGAAGAAGAAGGAAAGGAAAAAGCATTAAATTGTCTACGAGAAAATGGTGTTAACTTCTTTTCCACAACTCAACACAAAACAACACACAATACTTTGAGACAAGAAAAACAAAGTATAAACTTTGAAATAGTATATGGGAGAATAAAAAAAAAAAAAAACACAAGAGGTTTTTAGAACTCACGCTTTCCTCAAAGTATGCAATGCAAAAAATTACAGTTTAAAAAAAAAATATACAAAAACAATTTTGCCATTATCGATTTGTAAAAATGTTCAAAGTTTTTCTTTTCCATTTTTCTTTTATTGCTGTTGTTTTAACTTTTACTTTCCTTTCCTTTCTTGTCATAGTGTTCATGGTGTTATCAATGTTGTTATTGTTGTTGTTCCTATTTTTGATATTACCGTTGTTCACGACTTTTTTGTGGCTTTTGACGTAGGTTTAGAAAAGTTAGTGTCGGTAAATGGTTATGGTTGACTTGAATGTGGTGACGACGATGGTGATGGTGGTGGTGATGATGTGCTGCTGCTGTAAACGAAAGAAACCCAAATGAATCGAACCAAACCGAGCACGGCATACTGAATAGAATAGTCCTGACGATAAGGACATACATAGTAGTATTATAGTATGACTGACTGACTGACTGACTGACTGTAGGTAGGGTCACCTAGTCAGTCAGGCAGGCAATACGACATTAGACACACTCTGTCACGTTTCATTATTGGTTTGTCGTTTTGTCGTTTTAGCTATCATGATGTGTCGTCGTGTTTACTTTTGTTGTAAAATAAACAGAAGAATAAAATATCAACGAATTTAAATCAAAATCAGGTAGGAGGATAATAGAGAAACACTCGGTTTTGTTTACTTTGTCTAGGCGACAGATCCAGCAATTTCTTTTTTCTTTCTTTTATACAATTTTCGTTTTTCCTTTTGTACATTCATAAGTTTACTTTAACAAATTTTTAAGGGCAACTAAAACTCACTTATTAATGCAGTCACTTACTCACTCAGACCAATGACTTACTTCGTTTACGTCACGTGCTGGAAAAATATGGCAGTGTGATAGACTTATGCCTTTGTGGTTGTTTATCATCATCAATACATCATATAATGTTTGATGGCAGGCAGGTAAATATAGTATAGATAGATAGACAGATAGATAGATAGTAAATAAATAGATATTTCTTGCAATGTCACTCATCATCATCATCATACTACCTTCCACCTGCACCAAACTCCTTTTCCTTTCTCTTACATCATCTTATATCAAAATAACGTTGACTTTGCACATGATGTTGGCAAGGTCGGTTTAGTTTGGTTGTCGCCAATCGTTTGAAAGCAATTTTGATGACCACCATCATGGCCACCTTTATGGAAACCATCTGCTTTTATCATTGTTCTTGTTCTTGTCATTGTTGTAGTTGTAGTTGAGAAGTTGACTACTAAAACGACCAACCACGTGTCATGAATGTGTCATCATTATCGGGTCATTCAATTCGTTGCTGCTCTTGTCCTGTTTAAGCCAGCATGGACATTACTACTACTACCATCTCCACTATCATTCATTCATTCATTGATTCATTTAGTCACTCACTCACTCTGTCGGTCAGTTAGTTATAACCGCATTGATGATGAGTTATGAGGTAAAGATACAATAGTATGAATAGTGAGAGATGAAGGGAGTGAATGATTGACATATGCCCTATGCGACGTCATCGACATCGTTTATGTCCTCAATACACAAATCGATCGTTAATACCTACTACATATTTTGTTTTTGCAACACCTTACTTTACATTCCTTGTTTGCGTGTGTCCTTCCTATTTCATTTATTTATCTATCATTCTTTTTTTTTCTCTTCCTACACATAGACACCCACGCACGTAGCACACGCATACGCGTTAAAACCATAAAACGCACGTTTTCTCGCCATTTTGTTCGCCATTCAAATGACCAATTTTCGGTGTCAATTTTTTTGCACTTTTCATGCATCGAAAAACATTCACCCAGGGACTAATTGTCAATGGCAACATGAGAATTGTGTGTTTATGTTTGTTTTGCCTTTATGAAATGTAAGTATTTATTTATTTGTTTGTTTATTTGTTTGTTGTACATGGCATTTATGATTTAGCTTTTGAATAATTCTGAGAATGGTTGGCAGTAGATATATCAATGAAATGAATGAATGTTTGTTTATAGAATATCATTGAAATGAATATAATTTTGCTAGTTTTAGAATATCTCTATTGATTTATTTGTAATATAAAGCATAAATTCAGAGAAATAGAAATTGAAATAATTCAATTCTTTACTTCATTAAATTTAATTACACATTTACAAAAGCAGAATAATAAATTTGCAAGAATCTGAAAGCTATTATGATAATCAATTAGAAAACCAAGAAAAGGCTTTAGAGTCACTTGTGAATAAAAAATGAACAATTATTGCTAAAGAGACAACTCTGATTATATAATTAATTTAGATTTCTTAATAATTTTAGGGATTTGTTGGCCATAATGTTTAGAGAATAAATTTTGATATTTATTTAGAGGCAAAGCACTGTTAAATTTAGTGAAGTCAATTGATATATTTTATTATAAATAAACATTGAATAAATACTCTGACTTGAATTTAGACATTTATTTCGACATTTTTTAATCAAAGTTAATCAAAAAACGGAGTGACAACAAGCAAATGTTGTAGTTGGACCTATGGCATTCAATTATGGGGATCTACTGCTGCCTCCAATGCCAACATAATTTAGAGAATCCAGTCCAAAGTTTTTCGAGCTTTAGTTGGTTGTAGAGACCATCACTGCTTATAGCCGCCGAAACGTAAACGTGCTCGAAATGCAACACCTGGACAACAGTTGGCATTGCCGCAGACTAAAGCGCTATCATCCTTTGGATCTTCAACACCCCCCCCCCCCCTACATCAAAAAACTTATAAAATTTAGCTATTTTCTACACATCTTTACATATTCTAAAGAATTAATACATAATAAAAAAATCAGCAAATGTGAGTCGGACTCGCATACGGAGGGTTTCGTACCATCGTAGAAGATTTTTTTACTTAAAATATAAAATTATGTTTATATTTAATAGCCTAAAAGTATACTACAATTAACAGCTCAAAGTATACTACAAAAAACAAAAAAATTGTAAACAAAAGGTTAAATTAAAGAACAATGCTTCTTTATATATATTTAGTATTTGTCGCTCTACACACAAGTGAATTACACACTTTGTGAAAATTTCAACTCTCTACCTATTACGGTTCATGAGATAGAGCAGGAGACGGACGGACGGACGGACATTATAAGCTTAGTAATAGGGTCCCGTTAGTTCCCTATGGGTACGGAACCCTAAAAAAAGATAGATCATTGGTGATCTACATCGACTCACAGAGGTCCACGACAAGGAGTCCATGTGAAGGAAAAATGTATCTAGGGGTACATGATAGTGGATTTCATTTAAGCAGGTCGTGATTCACCAACCTATTCTCAAAAATTATCATAACATATTATGATGCTATTAACGCCTAAGAATATCATAACTCGTTGTTACCGGTTTATTCTCAAAATAGTCACAAATGCTAACAGAGTCATAAATGGCTATTAACTTGCTGTTAATTAGTTAGTTAAAAAGAAACAACAAAAAAAATGTTAAATATTTATACGCACTGTTATCTCACCGTGAAATTGATGATGTTGTGTTGTGTCGTTTGGTCGGGGAAATTTTGGAATATATTGAAAATTTTACTGTGTCGTCAATTGATAGATGTATTAAAGCATTTGCAAATACTATATGATAAAATCAGGTTTGCAAACTAGGGTAAAAATTAGATTCAAAACAAAAATTATCAATAGTCAGAAATACTCGGAGAACCCCTAAAAAATAGTAGCGTAAATGTACGAGTATAAATTAAATGTTTTTATTACTTTTTCACTCTACACTACTTAATGTTTGATGTTCATGAATTTGCAAAATAAAATATTAGCTAAGCATGGAGTCTTCTGAAAACATCCCAAATCTATGAGGCAAAAAAATTGGAGGACCTCTGAGATAGATGATTAGACTATGATTATAGTTAGTGTTTTAAATCTGCAATCATTTTTATGATTTTGATTTTGGAAATGATCAATTTATTAAACTGGGCTTCATGTACTGAAGTACTGAAGAAATTAAGTACATTTCTAATATAGAGGAATCTTGTCACGATTTGGCAGATGTTAGGGTTGGGCTTCGTGACAAAACTTCTCTTTGAGGTCATTATGATGCGGTACCTGCATGTGTTCTATTCACAGTGTTTTAACATTATTAAATACAATTATTTTCTTGGGTTAATTATCTCGACTAAACGTGAAAAAGAAGGCATCTTCAAGGTAAGTGATGTTTTGTGATTAGTGAACATTAAAATGTTGAAAGAAAAAAACTCACTTCGAAAACGTACTTGCTTGTGACGTGTTCCGACGCGGGAACAGCAATTGCTGTCAGGGTTGGATATTTTTGTTTTCATGGTTAAACACTTCTAGTTATGTCCAACATTTTTGATTCCCAGGGCCACATAGTAACAACAATTCCGATTCATAGGAAAGTCATGATGCAAAGACAAAACTATGTCTAACTCTAACAACCTTCGCTTACATGGTTATCACTGATTTAATGTTAATAAGAACATTTGAAATTTAATCAAAAATGTTATAGATTTTCTATCGAATTTCTTATATTTTTAAAAGAAACTTGTGAAAATATCAAAAGTCACAACTAAAAATCTACAAAAAATTTCAATCAATGTCGTTTACTATTTATTAGAAAAACAGTCAATGAATTAAAATTTATATTATAATTGTTTCGAATTTATTTTTTTTATTTTATTTTTATTAAATTATCTGAATTGGTAAATAAAAATAAATAAAATTTAATACCTTTAAGCCAAATAAATAAACACGTATAAAATCAAAAATCATAACTGACAACTGCCAATTAAATTATGATTTCATTGTCTTCCAATGTTCAAAAAAAATGTAATTCATTTATAAACATTATCGTCATCATCATCAAAATCAAAATCAAATGCGATGCTATGTGTTGCAATGTATGAAACCTCATCTTTCAACATTTATACACATGTGTATGGGAGGATGGATGACTGTTATAGATATTGTGTGGGTGTGTGTGTGTGTGTGTGTGTTGTTATTTTATGCATACAATTCAAAATGTCAATTCAGACAGAGAGATGATGATGATGACGATGATGACAATGACGACAGACACAAAACTTAAGTATAAATCGAAATCTGTCACATTCTCAAATATGTCAAACTTCAAGCCAATTGCGCATTTACAGCTATCGCTACAGATTCCCGTCGATTCGATTTGTTACAATTTTCGAATCATTTTGATGGATACTGGATATTTCGAACTGATTTAACTGGATTGAATACGATTGCCTGTCTATGGGAGTCACTGGCTAAGAACTGAAGGACTGAATGACAAAAGGAACGACAGTTTTACTTAACATAAACACAGTAGGATTAAAGCCAAAAAACTTTTATTTAAAAAAAACTTTAGGACTGTGAACAAAAAAACAAAAACAAAACACGGGAAAAGGCTAACCACGCAACAAATCTTTTCTTGTTTTGCTTTGCTTTACTTTACTTTACTTTACTTTTGTTTTGTTTTGTTTTGTTTTGTTTTTCTTTTCTTTTACCATTTCATTTGCATTGGGATTTTGATTGGAAACTTAAGCAAAGAGAGGTGGTAGATTGGTTTATTGAATATTGGTTTGACAGTTTTTTAAAGTTTTGTTCTATGATTTTTCTATTTGAGCCGAAAAAAATCAACCTAAAACCAAATGTGCGAAAAATCATCATGAAAACTGTTTAGCAACCAGGAAAAAAAAACACTATGAGGCAAATGAAAAAATAAGAAAAGTGCAAACCAAAGCAGATTTTCAATTTTTATTGAGGGAAAAGACGATGACGACGAAGTGAAAAACTGTTTAAATGAAACACTAAAACATAACGACACATTTGAGGCGCGTTTGCCGCAACAAAGCCCTTAAGGATAATAAGGAATCATACAAGGACGTGAGTGTGTTTTTGTTGTGGCTCTACGCAATTGTGTGTGCGTGTAGAAACTATTAAAGTTTAGTAAAACTTAATTTCTATTGTTGAGTGTATTTACTTAAAGTAAAATGAAATAAAAATAACAATTTCTAATGTCGAAGTTCGTTTCTTCTTTACCGTGTCTTGTTTGTGTGCGTGTGTGTGTGTGTGTGTGTGTGTGTGTGTGTGTGATATGTATGTGCGTGAGTATCTGTATGTGTGTGTGTAATAACGCTATGCGCAGTTATTGACACTTGTGACAAGTTTTCTTGATTCTTGTGAAAAAGTTAAACAAAAGCTACTTCTTTTCATGAAGCACGATATACTACTTACTAGTAAAATTAATTTTTTACCTTTTGTGTTTTTCAAAATAATTAAAACTTTCCTTAGGATAAAAGTTTTTGTCGTCAATAACCAACTAGTTTCCTAATACTTTCATGCATTCACAAAGTAAACGATGAAGGATTGAAAATGTTGTCAAACAAACGAAAGACAAAATAAGAAAAATATAAAAATATAAAGGATTTCCTTAGTTATTTATGTAGATACAAGATTACATTAATACTTTAAGGTCTATTGAGATACCTGATAACGAACAGTTTAAAGGTCTTTTATAGCTTTCTCGTCGCAAATTGCTAGACCATCGAACCAAAAAAAAAAAAAAAAAAAAACTCATTGAAAGATGTGAGAAATTGTTTTTTATTATCATGAAAAACGAAAAAGCTTATTAAAATTTTTGTGTATGGTTTTCCACAAACAACAAGAACATTTTTGAAAGGGTACACAATTTTTGGAGGGAATTATCCAGTTTATGTGTATAGTTAATTGTCTTTGTCAATACTATTCTTGTGCGAACGCAGTTAATAATAAATGAGAGTAAATTCAAGAAGCACCAAAGCATAAACAATGAAAAAACGAACGCAGCGCACGCCAAATAATGATTTTATACGCAAATTTTTGATACCTTGGGTTGTATTACTGTAATTTTCGTTGGGATCTTTTTTTTTTTTTTTTTTTTTAAAAATAAAATTAATCCCATGTTACTCGCTGATAATGTAGCTTTCTGTAGGTGAAAGAATTTTTAAAATCTGTTTAGTATTTTTTGAGTTTATCCATTACAAATAAACAAACACACAAAAAACAAATCTTTTCTATCTTATAAGTATTAGTACTATAGATAACAATCTATACAAAATATGCAACAAAGTCCCCCGCAGAGTCTGTCTGTCTGAACGCTATGAACTCAAAAACTACTGAACGGATTTTCATACAGGTTTCACCAATGGACCGAGTGCTTCTTGAGAAAGGTATAGACAAAAAATCGAGAAACCCCAAAAAACAAATGAAATAATCTAAAAACAAAAAAAAATTAAAGAGTGAGGTGTATAAGTGAGATGCATATAAAGCTTAAATAAATATTTTAAAATCAATCAAGACGCCTTTAGCAAACATCTCATCAGGTCAACCAATCAGTACACATTAATTTTTTGGTAAGAAGAAGCAGGACAACGTTTGCCCGGGTATCTAGTTCTCTATATATGAAACGGATGCCCAGATATGGAGTCTCCCACTCTCATTAATTATGACATAAATTCAGCTATCAAGTGAAGTAACGATCCATACAAAATCTCCAATTAAATTCTGATGCTTATTCATACACCAAAATCTCCTCAAATGACTTTAGATCGTCTTAATCTTAAAAGAGATTCCCAAGATTCACTTCATTGAAACTGTGTAATCAGATCTTAGCTTGCAGTACATGGAGCCGGTGAGCAAGTTCTTTAAATTTAAAGGAAACATGTACGGTGTTCTGACCAAGACGCTAGACGTACTTGGCCTTCTTCAGCACAGCATAGAAGCCTTTCTTATCGACAGTTGATACAAAGCCGACGGTCTTCTTGACATTAATCAAGCTACTAGAAGGGTTTCTTGACATCACGCTTCTTCAACAAGAAAGCATTGTTGTCGCGGCGCTAATGATGATGGCCATGTCACTTTTATTTTCGCAAAGTACGAGACAGAAAAGGATGGTTAAGGTAATGCATCAGATTTCCTAGCTATGAATTCAATCTTTTCAATACGTAAAAATGATATCATTTTAACTCAATTAATTATTATGCGCCATGTTGATAAATGATAATCTTTCTTTAAGACATTAACAAATTTACTAAGCGAACCTTTTCAATATTTTGATGACTTTGAGAAACTTGTATCCCTATGAAGACATTTTAACTTGAATTTATTGTATCGAGACAAGTTTGAGGATTTTCTTTTCACCATCTTGCATTCTCAAAGCTTAATTTCTAAAGCTTATAACAAAGAAAACAATAAACTTTCAGTTACTTAAGGCAACATAAGATGACTTCATAAAAATCATGGCAAATTGACTAAACAACTTTAAGGATCATAAAATAAAAAAGAAAATCAAAGAAAACTTAAATAGAAACAACAAGGAAAAAACTAAACTACTAAAGAATAGATGATGACTAAAATAACTTCCGCAATAAGAAAAAAAAAAAAGAAAAAGCAAAGCACAAACACAACATCATAGTAACCAATTAAATTCTAATCTGCACCTTAATTATCCTGGCTGAACACGTTTCATCCCTTCGACACTTTGTTGCTTCACTTCATAGTCATCAACATCAACATCAACATCGTCATCGTCATCATAACCATCACAATCATCATTATCATTCTCGACATCGACATTATTTACGATGATGACGATGAGTCGAGTCGAGGCCAATTGGATATTAGTCTCAAACTTAGAGTAGAGGCAATTTAATGTAATGATGTAATTGTGGGTCTATTAATTTTCTGCACTGATATAATCACAACAATAACAACACTAGCAACAACAGTAACAACAGCAAGTACAAACACATGTAGATAAAAATATACATTGTTTCTAAAAGAAAACAACACAAAAATAAAATTATAATATATTAAAGACTAAGTTGGTTTAGTTCCTCCTTAACTCGGTGGTGTTTTGATATTTTCCATTTTCTTTTTTTTCGCATTGTACTTAGTTTATCAAATGTCAATCAAATGCCAACCAAAAGCGAAACGAGTCAAGTTTGTAGCGTGAAATAAACAGGACAAGAAGAGCAAAACAATTTTATGGTAAAAGGAAAATCATATAAAAAAAACTAGACAGACAAGGATTACAACAACAAATACTAGCAAACTAACAAAACTTGCAAAATATCACAAACACCAAAGAGTGAACATGCATTAAATAAGCTAACATTTAAACGATTTGATTCTACTATATTTTTCTATATCAAAAAAAAAAAGCGAAGGTAGTCAGTCAATCAGTCGACTAAAGTTGGCCACAAAACACGCAAACTACTCATTTAAAACGCGATTCACTACAAAAACATTCACAACAACAACAAAAAAGGAACTTAAGGAAAAAGAAAATCACTTGCAAATAAAACTAACAAAAACAAAAATCCATGTTTGCATGCAAAATAGAAAAAATAACTCCCAATTTGGCGCTCGTGTCATTCATTCATTCATTCAATCAACCACCTTCACTCACTCAAAGAATTAACAAGAAAATCAAAAATGACACATAAATAGAAATATATTGATTTCTTTAGTTTTGGAAAACAAAATTTTATTCTTTTCACTTCGTTTTTATTGAGTGTGAAAATATTCTTTAGATAAAATTCAAAAATTAATACTAAAATGAAAAACGAATCCAAGTAATTTTAAAACGAAGCTGCAGCTAAATTAGTGGAACAGTCACCTTATATTACCGTCTAATCAGAAAAATATTTCCCAGACAATCAAACAGATCCTAGAATATCAACACAAGTATGTACAAAGTTTTCAACCCACAACATGTGAAACCACACTACCAGACAAAAGATGTACCATCTTCACTCGACTTTAAAATGGTCACAGCACCATAACCTACACTTATTTACTCAGTGGCACGCGGAGGTATCTACAATGCACATTTTGAACCAATACCCCCCATCTTCAGAGTATCAGACATGACATCTTTATTAACTCCTCATCATCCCTTATTACAGTTTCAAAAGCTAATTATATAGTAGATTATTCTTCTAGGGCCTAGTAGTGCCCTAATATTAATAGTTAACTATAGAGTCTCTTTCTCTTTTTTTTTTAATACATTGAGATCTTTTTAAAATAAAATGTACATGGAAAATACTCAAAAACAAAAAACGCTTGTATGTATTAATTTTTTAGCTTAGTTTGTATGCCTAAGAACCTCAAGTACTACAATAATATAATATGAGTGAAGGTATCAATGACAGGATAAATTTTCCATTAATTTTTATAAAAGTTAGAGAACAAACCGCAAAATGTTCAGATTTTAATAGAAAGTGTAAATTTTCTATACTCTTGGATGATTTATTCTACTTACATTAATTAGATGAGAACTGAAGAAATGTGAAATCATTGTATAGGTTTTTCCCATCATTAATACCAAAAGTAAACAACCGAAAATACTTTATGCTTTTTATTCTATTAAAGTTTCGAGTAATTAAACACACAATAACGTTTTATATTCTGTTGTAGAAATAATCTAGTAGTTTCTGAAAAGGAAGTACATATCTATTTTATAAATTATTTAATGAACTGAGAGCTCGACTAGAGACTAAGTTTAATATATAAGTAATTTTTACTTTTGTTTATTTTAGTATGTACGAGTATAAGATTTAATTATTGTAATAGAAACTTTTTCTTGCTCTTAGACAATTTCTTGTGATAAGTCCCGTATTACACTGTGAGACTCTGTCCATTCAACTATCGTTCATTCTTCTTTGATGTCTCCTGCTTGTTATTACACACAGCGACAGTCGTCAAGCAACTATTTTTGAAACTTCTCAGTCTCTTTTACATCCCTTAGGGTAAAAACATAGTGCGCGCTGAAGCTAAGTCGAAGCTTAAGCGAAAGCTGAAGCCGAATTGCTTGCGGCGCTAGCAAGCTGTTGAGTGCACATAGTGGATGTGCATTGACGTCAGCAAGGCGCCCAAAAAGAGAATTAGAAAAAAAAAACAACAAATTTGTAACTGATAGAAATCGAGATCATTTACAATGCTGTTGTTTTGTTTTTTTTTTTTTTTCATATACTAGACAAGTCGCACACAAACAAAGTGTTCATTTTCAAAATTTTGTTGGCTTTGTCGAACGCAAAGCAACACACGAAATAATTCAGAAGAAAACAAAAAAATCAACACTGAGCAGCAAGCGATTCAGCTTCAAAAACAGTACCGCATAGTTTGAAGCTGACAGCTTGCGTTTCGGCCTCAGCTTCAGCTTCATCTTCGTCTTCGCATGCACTATGCACACTTTCGAGCATTGTCATATGTTTCCTTTTGCACGCTTTTTCATCTTCTACTTCGTCTTCAGCTTCAGCAAGCACTTTGTTTGTACCCTTACTATACAAAAGCCAAACGAAATGAAAAAAATAACGAAATAAGTGAAAGAAGGCAAATAAAATCGTCAGCAGAGCACTGTGTGTCTCTGGTAGATGATACACGGCTACCCCGCGACCCTCGTCTTTCCCTTTTCTACAAACAAAACTTGCGAAAGAGAGGTCTGCCGCAGAATCTTAATGTGTAATAGGGGTCTAATGATAATAAAGTTAACATAACTTATAAATAAAAAATGGAGTTTCTAGTAGTATTGAAAATACACCTAAACCAATCATTGATTATATAGGATATGCGATGATATTAAAAAACAGCATCCTAAGTAAGTATGTTGTAAAATAAATATTGTGTTAGAATATAAAAATCTTATAATTTGATACAATATTAGTCAACTAAAAAACGATTGAAGTAACTCAGTTTTAGAAATATCGTAAAATTAGAATGATAACATAAGATTATATACGAGTAGTTCATAAACCAAGACAATTTTTCCCTTAGATTGTCAAGGTAGATAATAGTTGTAGTAGTTTCAATATAGTTTATTCTATTATAAATCAATATACATACTTATAGTAATAGTAATAATAGTTAGAAGTCTATTTTTAGAAAATTATTGAATAACGCTAACATTATCGATAATGGATAATAAAATAGTTTTCATTTCTAGAAATAACTCTTCGTAATAATAAACTAAAAATAACTTTATATATTTTAACAAATGACAATATTATTACCCTACTTTATATACTTAAGGAGTACAAGTGTTGCTCCCATTAGCATTTTTATATTTGATAAAATGCCTTCTGGTGTTTGTCATTATATCAAGTTTTCTAATTCATTTAATGGATTACTTTTTATGAAATGCGAACTCAAACTCCAATACAACGATGATGATGATGATGATATTGATGTTGATGTTGATGAGCCAAAACAGACTTGCCTCATAATATAAATACAAATATATTTGCAACTTTTAATGTTATCAATCTGTTCAAAAGGCAAAATATTCTCTACAAAGAATGACTAACTATAGAACAACTGTCTTCTTGTCTTTATTAGATAAAAACATATGTAAGTATGTCAAAAAACACATAGAAATATTTCGCTATAGAAAATATACATTTATTTAATGTTGCTAAAAGTATTAGCAGAAAATTTTGTAGCGCGCATCATTGATTTTAACGGGCAACAAGATGACGATGACTCTGTCGACAATCGTAAAAAGTTACATTCCATCAATTTGGTAAGCATCAGTTTCTGACTTCATTTCGATTTGGTATGTTTTGGTTTGGTTTGGTTTTGTTCGAATTGATTTCAGTTTGATTCGTTAGCGCGTGTAGTTTCTTTTTTCGTTGGAGTATTTCCCAGAAAATAAATCTGCTGCTTCAGTGAGCAGACAAATTCATCAAACTGAGGTTTAATGATGCTGAAGGTGTCAAAGACGTGTACATTTGTATTTGTTACTCGTAGATCAATGTGTATGTATATCTGAGCAACTGTGTATAAAAATGAATGAAATGTAACGAAAAATGAAATCACAGAAAAAAATGGCAAACGATTTCATAAAGCCACGCGACTGTTACACGCTCATATATTAGTTATTCGTACAGCCCAAATGTATTCTATTATTTTTGAAAAATTTGTGTTGCTTGAAGTGGTAAAAACATACATACATGACAATCACTAACTCACCCACCCACTCAGTCAGTCAGTTTGTCAGTCAGTTTGTCAGTCAGTTTGTCAGTCAACAAAGGACATATTTGATACTAAAAAAAGACACAGGTAATCAACAGACAAACATGTATTTATGGACTTTTTTCCATGTGACATTTTATTTATTTATACAATATGCAAGTGTTTGTAGTACTATGACTGTTATCAACACAATACACAAACTATTCAGTTCTCTCCACCTCCACTCTTTCTATCTAAACTATTTGTCAGTAGATTTCTCTGATACTTTTGTTTATTTACTTTGTTGATTTTTCATTGTGAAAAGTGTTTACGGTATTTTTGTGTCTCTTTTCTTGTTGTTGTTGTTTTTTTTTTTTTTTTTTTTATTGACATCCTTTGTACCATTGTTCACTTCTTTATTTGGTAGTTTTCTCTACATGTTTCTGTTAGTTATAAAATACATTTTAAATGTAGTGTAAACTTTTTTATTGCACAATATGTTGTTGCTGCCGTCGTTATTCCTGCTAATTCTTTCAGTTAAAATAAAAATAACATGTAGCAAATACTTTGTTCCATTACATTTCCATAGAATGTGAAAACACTATTGAATTGAATGGTTCAATACGGAAATTGACCAACAATCAAAATAGTTTTCCAAATTTTCCTTTTATGTGGTTCTAGTATGTGTATTTTATTTAACATTTTATTTCAATGAATTGGTTGATTGTTTCTCTTTTATTATTCATTAATCGCATTTGTGTGTGTTTAACTTGATAGACAATTATATATAATATATGCTTTTACAATAATACTAAAGAAGACCTCAAAGTAGGCAATCTAATGAAACCGAAGACACAAGGAATTTGTAAACGGGTTTCTTCCTTTCTTAGCATCACTATATTCTCTCTGTTTGAGTATCAGAAAATTAAAGTGATATTTTAGTTATTTTTTGTAGTATAGTTTTAGGGGTTGGGGTTTAAATATCCCAAATCCCGGCAACGAGGACACCTATGGAAACCAAAACTATCCTATATGCAAACCAGAAACCAACCATATACATTCACCAAATTTGAATGCAATAAGATGAACGGTATGGCAGCGCATAACATACGAACAATTTAAAACACTAATTTAATTTTTATGTAAACAATATCAAAGCTTATCTATTACAGATATTAATCTAAGGAAGTCAGATCATAAATTTACATCAATATAATCGTTTAGACCAGAACAGAAGAAATTGAGGGAATAAAGATTTAAATTAACCTGGCAGCGTCCTATATACTAGGAAAAGGAATTATTGAAGTCAGCTTCTGACTTCATTTGCAAGACTAAAGCTGGGAAATTCAGACGTAAGTCAACTTACGAAAATTAAACTCTACTTTATCATTTTCTTACTTGAAAATGAACTATTTACAAAACTGACTACCGATATCATCGCCAGCGTCTTTACGACACGTGACAAAGTTAGACGTTATAAGACATTACTATCATAGCAAGCGCTCCTCTCTTTGCAAACCGTAATCTTCGTCAATTTTTAAAGAATCTTATCCATTGTCAATCTTTACAATAATATTGGGTGATAAAAGAAGAACGAAGCCTTACAAAATACTCAAAGCGCAATGATCGACCAAATGACATAAGATTATTGAATGACTATTTGTTTTAAAGTTCTTGAAGCAAGAATACATAATAAGCCTATAAAAACTGTGCACTATGCTTTAGTGTCATTGAGATGAAGTTGTGAACTGTTTTTTCAGTCTATTTATTTGATTGAACCTTGATGTTATTTTTGATCCTAAACTTAAATCAGTTCAGATTTTATTTTTTGCTTCTGCTTCCACTGAGACTATTGATTTTTGTTGAAGCAACAGTCGAAGCAAAAGCAAATGAAATGAAAATAATTGATAGTTTTTAAACCCTTCTTCCAACTTTAAGTTTATTGTAATTTCTCACATGGTGACGTCACAATAAATCCATAACCCCATGCTGTTATGCAAAGTTATGTAGGCTTGACTCGTTTCTCCCGACGCCCAATGAACTGTCGCTCAACAACAAGAGGGCAATTTATAGATAAGTAGTGGCTTCTGTTTGGCGTTACGCAATCCAAATCTGGGGTACCGCAGCTGCCAACAACGTTCCGAGAGCCCAGGCCTGCCAAAACAAGGCGCTTCGTCGCATAACTGGGGCTCCTTGGTTTGTGCGGAATACCATCTTGCACAGAGAGCTAAGGATGCCCACGGTGCGTGAAGAAATCCTGCAAAACAACAATCGTCATCAGCAAAGACTGGAAACCCATTCAACCAGTCTGGCGAAATGCCTCACCCTGGCTTGAGCAGACGCCGATCAAAGAGGCTTAGTAGAAGGTCACCAACAACTTAAATATTCACTGCAATATAATAGCCAAGTTACTATTCTGTAGAACCATATAAATGTTTTATGTAATTGGTTATTTGCGAAAACATTATAAAAAAAAAATTTAAAAAAAAATAATAATTTGTCATAAATAAAGAAATAAATTATATTCTTTTAAAACTCATGTCTCATTAATAAAATATTTAACAATAATAAAGGGTCAGGAAAAATCTGCAATTGATATTTATTACAAAGATTTCCATGACAACAGAGTATTATTAAATATAATTGGAAACATATTATAGTTTTGAAGTACATTCTTTTCCTTTTAAGTTGAAATATCAGTGTATGTATTCTTCCCAATTATCTACGCTTATGTTTTAAATTGTTTATATTTTTTTTTTCAAATATATTTCAATTTAATAGTGTTTTCGTTTAACAGATAAACTTTATTCGCTTCAATTGATGCACAATACTTGTCTTGTCTTATATTATCTTTACTTCAGTTTGCAATGAAACTTTATGCCACGTTCTGTTGCACTTGTGAATCTTTTTCAATATTTATATGCTCGACTAGAAGAATTCCGATAGTTTGTTGTTCGTGTGTCTTGCATTTCTCAATATTTTTACTTAAGTCTTAATAACCATTTGTCAGTCAGTAGTTTATCTAACAAAATCTTTTACTCTTTGCGAGAGAGTGATTTGTTGAATGTGTATTTGATATTGTTAAGAGTTATTGAATAAGCAAACAGTTTTCTTCACCTGAATAAACGATATATTGATATAAATCAAATCAAATATTCTTTCTACCAGATAATTGACCAGAAATATAAGAAAGAAATGATATTTTTTATCTTTATTTGATATCTTTTCTAACAATAATATTCGATTACATTCATTCATTAAATAAAAAAATAGTTCATTTATTGGTAGAAATGATTTATACTTTTGTTTTTTTATTTAACTTCAAACTAAATGCCATCAATAATTTAGTTAGCAAGAAAAACGAAAGTTATTTTTCTTATTCATTCAGTTCACAAAAACTTTTACGCAAAGTGCAATTAATTTTGCAAAACAAATCACACAAACAAACAGAAAAGGAAAAACATTTTTCATTGGTTTGGTTTCTTTTTCTACTTCATTTACACAAAATAATACAAAAAATTAGTCATTCTTAACATTTGCTGCTTGGCAACTTTCTATCAAATTGATAGGTGAAAAAAACGGAAACGGAAACGGAAGTGAGTGTTACCGCACGTTTCAGTTGATGGGTGTCACTTTCGACCATTTTGAACTATTAATGAATTTGCTATCAAAAAGCAGGTGAAAAAAAAATTCATCATAGACAAGACACAAAAAGAGGAGATAATGGAAATTTTTTTCTATTTTTTTTTTTCAAATTTTTTGGTTCAATCAAACTGAAGAAGAAAAGTTTTCAATTAAAAATATATCATGAGCTTCTTTACGAGTTATGGTCAATCAAAGTGAATTTATAAGATATCATTAAAAAACTTTTCATTTCGAAAAGTTAATGAAAGAAAAGTTTGTGTAAAAATTATTGAAATAATTAAGATGTTTGTAGAAGAAAAAGAAATGAAATTTATTTGAATTTTTCTTATAAAGTCAATCACAATAATCTTTCAACTTTTCGTTTACCGACAGAAATTGGCACGTGTTTTCTAAACTCAAAACTTGAATTGCAATTGGAATTGGACATGGATGTGGTTGTTGTTGTGAATAAGAATGTGAAATGGTGTTGTGCTGATAATGGCCATGATACATGAAAGCACAAATGTCATCAGAACGGAAGGATATATGACAGAATGTTGCAAAAGTGCAGTCATGAATAAGATGATTGCATGCTAAAAGGCATAAAATGTTTAAAAACGTAAATGGTGAGGGATGGAGGAGATGGGAAAGTGAATATTCATGTCTGTTGGCAAAATGATATACGTATACTACATAGTAGTTTCCTTTAGGCAGCAGATAGACAGACAGGCAGATAGCCAAAGTGAAGGGGGGCATGTGAAATAAAGACAAACATGTTTACGATGTCTCTCAAAAGTATGCAATGGAATATGTTGCCAATGCATTTTGTTGATATTTTGTCAAAGTGTTTGATGTGAATGAATAAAGAAATTGAAAGCAAGCATAAATTTAAAGACAAAATGGGCGAGCATATGACATGGGAATAAACACACACGAACACACACACACATACACACACACACACACACACACACACACACACACACACGCATGCATGGATGCACTCATACTAACGCTAAAATTGAGTAAAACAAATGTCATTTCATGAAAATTTGTCTATCTGTCTGTCTGTCTGTCTATCTGTCATAGTAGTACAAGAGAACGCAATACGATTTGTTACTAAGGAATTTGACAATGGGACACACATTTCAAATAGTATTACTACAACAACAACAACAACTACAAAATTCGTTGGAATTCATTTTTCCCCCCATACATTAACAGAAACCTAATACTTTGATGTGAGAAACCAAAAAGCCAAATTTGACATTTGTATGCTGCTGAAAGATAACACAACACAAAATTCATTCAAATTTCAAAGATAGATAAATATAAATACTCACTCACTAACATAGATACATCTACTGATGTATGTATGTATGTATGAATGCATGAATGGAGTTTTCAAATTCTTTGATCAACAACAAACCACAAACAATACTGTCACAATAGTGAGATACATTGATATAAATAAATTCATTTTGGCTTCGGCTTAAGGAACACAAAATAAAAATCAAATAAAATATCTCACAAATCAAGCTATGAAATTTGGCATTAAATTTGTTAGACCCCTGAATTAGTATTGTGCAATTCAAGTGAAGAAATGAACAGAACAGAACAGAACACAAAAAAAAAAAAAACGATAAAAATCGGAAGTTGTCTACAGGATAACGAAAATATTGCAAAATTTTTGCAAATATAACAAATTTTCTAGTCATCATAATCATTTTCATCATCATCACCATCACTCTCATCATCAACATCACTCTCATCATTACTAGAAGAATGAGAAGTTCAAACCAAATTGTTGTACTAGTATCGTAGTCGTCATTTACATTATCGCCTTCTCGTCTCTACTACCATTGTGGCAAGGACATTCAAGCGAATATAAGTGGCGCTGAAGCGGCATAAACTATTTTTCAATTTTGGCAACATTGTAAACGGATTTACTCGCTACACTGCAATTCTTGTCGTCCTCTTGTTGTTATGACTTTATATTTTTGTATCTGCCTGTGTGTATTTCTGTGTTATTTTGACATTGTTATGCATTCATTGTTGCTTGCGTTCAGTTTTATTATACCCTTCAACAAAAAATATGTTACTTAATGTTTACTACACTGTAACTTAAAGTTAGTAAGTACGTGTATAAGAATTATTTAAGGACTTTAATATCATTCTGACTTCATTGAATCTATATACATATTTTTTATTATCTGGTTGAAGGAAAACATTTTCTCAAAGTATGCAATAGTTTACAAGTATTTGGTTAAAGAATGTCATCAAAAGGAATCATTAATTCTTGAGTTCATTCAGTCTGTGAAATTTTGTTAGACAAATCCAAATTCTTTAAACTAGTATATTTGTTTTATGATCTTTCGAGCAATTTTCTAATCTACTCTCAATTCTCTTCTCTACTCCAGCACTGCAGCTGCCTATAGCATCACAAAACTACAGAACAAGATTCTCCGAAGAATCACGGGTGCCCCTTGGTTCATTAGAAATACCACGCTGCACAGAGACCTCAAGATTTCAACATGTATGGAGGTGATCAATAAATACCAGCAGTCGACATCATTCAAAGTTTTTAAATCATCTTAACCCGCTGGCATCTACCCTCACTCGCTTCTCTACTAGGCGAAGATCACTAGCACGAGTTTCCCAAAAGGATCTTATAGAATTCTTTTTTTATTTTTTTTCTCGTTACCATTCATTGAAGCATTTAAAATGTGTTATGCAGTTTTTTACGATTAACGTTCTTAATAAAAAAAAAAAACTCTACTCTAAGTTAAGAAAATAATAGAAAAATCAGGGTATTTACATGTCTATGAAGCCGAAGAATTACCATTTTTCAAATTTTTCCGTTTGTATGTATATAATTTGAACTTATTGTTGATATTTTCATACACATATATTTTGTTTTTTTTTTTTTTTTTATTGGCAACATTTCAAAACCGTTTCTGTTCATTTCTGGCTTATTTCATTTTCACGCTAATTTCGTTTTCAACGTAATTTCCTCTGTACAAAATTATTTATTGAATGATGGACACATTCTGCATTTTTGTTTTTGTTATACTTTTTTATAGAGAATATGGAGATTTAAATCATATTGCACAATAGTATTATTATTGATTGATTTGTATGAAACAAATGAAGATGCAAATAAAAAGTGTTGGAAATTGTGAAGGCAATTAACTTTACGTTAGTGGAATGGTCATAATCATAAATATATATTATACTAATTTATTTATTAAGTGACTACTATTTGCTTTAATTATGTAGTGCATACTTAGATAGTAAATATGTGATTTACTAATGTCAATGAAGCTTTAGGTCATCATATCAAAAAATCACTTATATCTAATTACAAGTAATAAATTTAATGAATTACTTTAATTAATATTTGGCGATTTATGACTACTCTTCTTTCAGTTTCAAATAAATATAAAAAAATACATAATATAGTAAAGAAAATGGTGGTCTTGATTTGATTTGATTTGATTGAAATATATTATCCAGCTTAATAGCAGACACCTGTGTTTTTATAAAATCCTTTCTGATCGTATATAAATAAAAAATTGTAATAAGAAATAGGATGCAATCTTATGTAATATTTCATTATTATTATAAAAAGAAAATAAAATTATTTATAATATATATTTTTTTACTTGTGGTCATTGTTTTCATAAGTCTTTTCCTGACAGAACTTTGTGCTTTTCTGTGTGTCAGTTTCAAAATGAGAAAAAGCCAATACTATAGGAAGCCAAAAGAAGCCTAGTAAACCAATCAAACATGTTTATTGTTTGATTAGTGTTACGGCTGCTGTCTCTATAACGTATAACGTATCGTATAACGCCTTTACACCTACCTACAGTACTGGGAAATTCTCTTATTTTTATTACTTATATGTTAACTTATATCTTTAGATTTGAGTCATAAAGTAACTCATAAGCAGCATGGACATGTCTACGCTTATATTGAAAGTTTCAGAATACTATTAAGACAAATCAAATCGTAGCGATCGGCAAGAGCTGCCATGGTGCTGATTATTATGATGTGTGTTCCTGGTACGTTCAGATAGATGGAAAGAACAAGACGACTAAGTAGAAGGAGGACACAATGATGGCAACATTATGAAAACCAAAGACATTTGTGACAATTATTGGAAGACTGATTTTTGAGAACCAATTCAGTGAATGTGATTCTGTGGACACCTAGAGAAAAAGGAGAAATCAGTAATACTGATTCTGTCAGTGATGTCATGTAGTTGGTATATTTTTGTATGTGTAATGACAGCTGTGCCGCTGATGATCTTTTTTATAAAATAAAAATATTATTATTTTAGATGCACCATGGTTTCTAACAAAGAAATCTATATACAAAGAGATACAAAAACACCTTTAGTTAAGAGAGAAATTTAGAAATATAGTTTGAATTATGTAAGCAGACTAGAGAATTATATCAATCCTCTGACAATCAATTAACTGAACAACAGCTTAGACACAAGGCGCTTTAAGAGGTTTCATATATTTGACCTCCTTTGCAGATTATAAGCATTAATACTTGTTAAGTCTTAATAGTAATTATTATACGTATATAATCTTCTTATTTATCAACATTTGTTAATCATTATCGTCACGAGACAACATTTTAAGTGTGAAAATTATTAAAATTTGCTTATTGTTGCAAGACATTTAAATACTTTCAAATTTTTAGAGTATGGCATTGTAAAATGCCATATGGTCATACTGAGTTCAAAATATATTATTGTGATTTAATATTTATCTAATGTTTAGTAAATCTTTTCAAGTATAAGTCCTAGATCTTTTTTATTTACTGTGATATGTATCTGCTAGTTAAACCTTTTGGCAATGAATCATATATTTAACAGTTGGATTTGTCTTTTCTTTAGAAACCTATGTGCAACTTTTATATCTAAGAACAAAGATTTATGTATGTAGCTTTTCTTGAATTTGAATTGATAGAACTGCATTGAAGAAAGTCTTTGTGATTGAACTTTTTAGTAAGCCAAAACAGTAGACTTTTATACGTTTATTAGTTGATATCGAGATGACTTTAGCACTGCTGAAGTGAATGCGCATGGGCCTAGAAAATCATTAGAAATTTCATCATGCAGAAAATATGATATTTTTTTCCAATTTTATTTTATATATTATTTTTCTCCCTCATCAAAACCTTCTAATACATTTAGAGATTCGAGAGCAACCAAATCGAATAATGAAAGAAAGTCCTCTTCATCCAAATGCGTAGCTTGAGTCATGTTATCTTTCGAAAATCCTGCCTCCACTGAACACAGGCAAAGACACAAAACTTCGCGTTTGTATTTTTTTCTCTTATTTGTTAGTATCCCGGACAGAAGATCTCAATCAATTTGGCTTGGTTTCCAAAAAAAAACAAATTTGTCGATTTTGTTGGCTCTCAAAATTAAGTCGGCAAAGAGATTCAACAATTTTGGGAGCAAACACAAATTGTTCATTGTAGAGAAAAATTCACTTTATGGAAATTTAATAAAAGGAGATCAAAATACACGTAAAGTAGAAGCTCTGTACTTAAAACCAATTCATAATAGGGAAGAGCTTCATTGTATGAAAATTAAAAATAACAAGACTTTTTCATATTGATATCTTGTTTAAACCAATTTATTTGAACTGTGAGGCTTTTAAATATTCTTCATTAAATTTGTGCTATTATTGTTCACCAAATTAGGACTTCAACCATCTCATTATATCATCTCATCCTTACTCCTTAATTGAGAATGCTAAAATGCTTTCAAGTGTAAACAACCACATTTGTGTGTTTGTGAGTTGAAAATTCAAAAGCAAATGGTCTGTGGATTGACACATTTATATGTGTTTTAATAGTGGGTTTTAGTCATCGTTGTCTGTCTTTCTCAATATGTAATATAAAATATCAATTTCAAACATATGTTGCTTTGTTAAGTTCTAAGTAAACATATTTTAAATTCAAATATTAATGACAATAAATCCTAATTCAAAATACAATAACAACATATGAATACAAGTACGTATACATAATCAAATTATGGTCACTTACGTGTAATTAATTCAAACGCCAATAATAACAACAATTCAATTCAATTCAATTTAATTCATGACAAATAATGGAGTAGAAAAACAATTAGTTACCTGCAAATAGAATAGAAGGATAACAAAAATATAATTAATTTGTTAATTAAAATTAAAATAGAATTTTATTACATATGAATGTTTAATTATAATGTATTTAAGATTATATAATTCACTATTATTATCATGAGAGCTGAGAATTAGAGGCTTAAAAATTGCATAAAAAAAAAAAATAGAATCAACTGAGCCTTAATGTATTATAAGGTACTTACGTTGCTTAATGGTCAAAACGGGACTGTACTATTGTAAATTTTACAAAAAAATGCATAATCATTCTCTCCCTCTCTCTCTCTCTCTCTTTGATAGAATAAAAGAAAGAATCATTTTTGTTTTTATTGAATTTCATATGGATTTTTTTTTTTTAATAGCCCCAAAGTATGCAGCATATTTTTCAAATTAAATTTGATTTACGACTTTAATGCTGACGTACTTATATTCTTTGGTAGGCCGCACCAAATATTTATCCAGACCCAACCTTCAGACTTTCACTTCACTTCACTTGTACATATACTTAGTATATGTGACTAGTGTGTGTGTGTGTGTGTGTGTGTGTGTGTGTGTGTGTGTGTGTGTGTGTGTGTGTGTGTGTGTGTGTGTGGTATTTGCACAAAGGTTATTATCCTATGACCAAACATTGAAGTCACTCACTGGTTGGTTTCCTTTTCATTTTACATACTCATACATACACTCTATTTCTCTCTCTCCGAAATATACAAACACAAAGATACTTACTACTAACAAATAAATAAGTCAAAAGTCAAAGAAAGGGAACTTAAATGATGTATAATACTATATGTGTGTGTATGGAGAGGAAGTCAAGAAAATGTAGCCAAGTATATGACCGTGTAACCGTCGTCCATTGAGCTAGTAAAAGGCACGTCCTGCGGTATTTAGAGCGTGTCAGCTCATAAATATTTTAGGCAAGTATCGTTTTTAATGTCCTTACGCTAAGGTTTTTGTTTTCATACGTTTTCTTAACGTTTGTCTTTCATTCGCATGTTCATTTCTTCTTGCAATTTTCCTCCATTGTCTTCTACTCCTCTATCAAAGATTCTTTGGTTTTTATGTTATACGATTTCTTTGGTTTATTGAATTTTATAGTCGTCTTACAATAGGCAGGCAAAAGCAACATAATACTGGATACGCTTCAGCCTACACACAACATATTTACAATATCATGACACATCATGGTCGTTGTTTTCTTCGTCATCAACATCATCATCATCGTCATCATCATAATCATCATTATGATGATGATCATTTGTAACAGTCGCGTTTATCTTTTTTGTTAGATGAAACGCTTCTTCGCTTACATCGTAAACTAAATTTATTAACATTTAAATACTTTTTTGCCTCCAAAAATAGCATATAATATAATAGCAACAAAAGGACGTGTTCACGCTGTTTCATGTCCTTTATAAGAACAATGTAATGAATATAAAGATTCCAACAACAACAATGAATAGAGTTTTCCTAGACCGAAGCACACATAATAAAAGTTGTTGAAATCATAGAGAAAACAATTTTCTTATGTAATTTTCTTCCTTGGCAAAATGCAAAGCACTCATCTAAAAACAATGAACGGCAAAAAATATGCAATGCAAAAGAATAAAATTAGTTTTTGCATACATTACACCATTCACTAGGATCAATGTGAAGAAAAGTGCATCAGGTACATAGCCTTCATTTCCAAATTTATGACCAAAAAATTATGTAATAAAAAAAACAAAAATATTGTACAAATTTTGTTCAAATGAATTTTATTTTAAGCAAATTACAGCAATTTATTTTTTATTTATTTAAATTGATTTTAGTTTTCATTTTTTATGTAAAATTAAAAACTTTGCAAAAAATACAAAAAAAAAAAAAAAAAAAAGATTTAAAACTTTCAATGCCTGAAAGGCCAAATCACTCAACTTGGTTTAGAGAAACTAAACTATTATCGTGTGTATGCGTGTGTTTGGAGTTACGGGGTACACAACAAATTAAATTGCATATGGTGGGATTTCTGTTGAACTTTTCATGGCATTTGCAAATTTTATTTATTATACAATAATAGTTACGTGGGTAGTTTAATAAGTTTCAGTTGTAAATTTTAATACAATTTTAGCAATTGTGAAGTTTTTTATTGTAGTTTCATGTGAGCTTCTGCTATAAAACTTGTTCCCACAGTACTGATCACAGGATTTATGTACAACAATCCCCAATTTCAAAGCCAAACCATTCAAATTCTTCTAAACTTACAATTTGATGTTCATTTAATAGAATATCAAGATTGTGTTGGTTGCTCTTATCAGAGTCATTGATTGTTCTTCTAAGAGTAATATGTTTATGATCGGTAAATCAGGTTACTGGCCTCACATTCCCGATATTTTATTTATTCTCTCAACCCGACTACAATTGACCTGTACCTTTATATACTTCCCTGTTTCAAGCCGCCTCCACGTAAAGGGTATATTCGCACTAGGGTTGTAACGGAGGCCATTTTAGCGGAGGCGGAAGTCCGCGGCTTGATATCCGCGGAAGCGGTGGTTAACCTTCACCTTTTATTAAAGAATAAAATATACCTCTGAGAGATTTTAGTAAAAATTTTACGGTGAAATCTGGTAACTCGTCTACGGTCCATCGTCAACTCGATGCAATTCAAGGTCTCTTGGCAACAGAAGCTCCGTCGTCATCAGCTTCACTTGCAGATCTCAAGTCATGCAGAGTTAGCAAACGCAATAGTTCAGAATGAACTTTGTCCTTTATAAATTCATCAACATCTTTAAATTGTACCTGGTAATTGGTCCAGATATGTAGCAAGCGAATACATTGTATCGCTTGGAAGGTCACAAATCTTGAATTAATATCTTTAATTAGTTTTTTGATAATAAAGGATGTGAGAGGAAGTGAGAAATTTGACACGCACGTAATGGTAAAATGTAAACATACATAACTCCGCTAAAACTCCGTTAAAAATCTTGCGGATGCGGAGGTACAATCTCTTGAGGATATTCTGCAGATGCAGATGCGATGGCGAAGTTCCGTTAGAACCACCTGTGCACACATGGTAATATTTTGATGCCCTTGTGTGCCCCATGACTGACGGGCCATGCTGGACTTTGACATTGACTGACAACACTCCCTGAAGTAAGGCATCTTCCTTATACAAATAGTTTCAGTAATCCAATAAACAAACATATATAGAACGGGTAAAATTACATCCGAACTTTGGTGTTAAGTGAACAGGATCTAATCCACATAAATAAAAAAATAAGTAAGTACAAAGTATTTAAGAGCCAAACTGCTCTATTAATCGCAACATTCAAGAGTAAAATGCAACTTCTTCATGTGAAATATGAGCTCCTCAGATGGGATCGTCTCTGTCCCCCTGAACAAGGGTGAGTACTAAAAATAAACCGCTGATTAAAAAGATCTTGGATTGGTGGCTCTTAAAGAAAAAAATTATATATATTCGATTTGCAAAAAACCAAACGAAGCTGCGCAACTTCTTCAAAGTTTCCTTGATGATCTAACCACTTGGTCAAAGCGCTGAAACATATTGATCAACCACCAATAATATCCTAATGTTGTAATTCACGCTCAGACGTAACATCTGTACCACTATTCAATGGCAATCTTTTTTCAAAAAGAAACTATCACTGCTACTTAGGTATGCACTTAAATAAAAAAAATGACGTGCACTCGCGATGTAAGAAGGATCTACTCTAAATGCTCTTTAAACTTTAAAAAATTCCACTGGATGCGTAAAGCAAATTAAGTCTCATTAACAAAATATTGATTTGCAAATCTGTTATTCCTTTACAGGACAAATGGATTGCAATTATGGGGCACAGCTGCAGGTTCCCATAAAAGAAAAAAAAAACCAGCTAATGCAAAATAAAACCCTACGTCTGCTTACTGATAAACCCTTATATATCAGTGACAGATTTCTTCACAAGCACTTAAGTATTCTTTTTGTCGGTGATCAATTAAATAACCACAGTGGCAAATACAATGATAAATTGTCTATCCACTCAAATGCACTTGCTAAGGTCCACGCAATACACAGGACGCGTAAATGAATTAAAAGGCTACCAGCCTGTGAACTCGAAACATGTTCCATTAAAACCCGTCATATACAATATATATTTGTGTATATTTTTATTGTTATATAAAGGGCCTTTGCGATAACGCATAAACCTCACAAACGTATAAACGCACAAAGTTATAAGATCACTTTCTGATTTTGTTTGCAACTCATAAATCGTACAAATCAGTGAGGGCTTCCAACACTGCCTATTTATTGTGATTGCCAACTCTTTCCAAAAGTTAAATCATTTACCAATTTAATTCAAACAACAATTGATTTACAGCAAATACAAGAAAGTCGAATAATACGAAAAAAATTCTAATTGTTTGTTTAAATCCAACTGTCAGGAAAAAAGCTGAGTTACTCGTATAAATGCACAGTGTTGGCAACGCTCACTTTTGTGAGGTTTTTGCGTATCAATAGGCTCACAAAATTATAAGAACGCACACATTTTTTTTTTATGAAGCTACAGTCAGTTACTTTATGAGCCTAAAAAGTTGTGTGGTTTATGCGATTTCGTAAAGATCCATATTGATTTATCTGAATATTATTTTAGTTAATCTATTCTGTATTCTTTAATATACTTATGCTCGTCCTTGTAATGTTGAATTACGTAACACGTATAACAAATGAACAAATAAATCTACCTTCTTTTTTCAGAGTTCTTGAGCTTATGTAGTTCATTATAATTATATGTACATAAGAGATTTAAATTTATTGATTTGTTCTTACTACAAGAAACCTTTTTTTTAATGAAGATAGAAAAGTATTTGACATGAATTCTCTGAAAACCTAGACGTAAGTATTGCATGAATAAACAATAAAAATATGCAAACTTAGTTTTGTAAAAAACCTTTTTTTCATAAAAATTATATTATAAAATATAATCAACAAATCTTGTAATATTATTATTTATTCAATCTTTTTGCTCTTTTAAATATTCAAAGTAATTTATTGAAAAAAAAAGCAAAGTTCAAATAAAATTGTTGCAATTATTATAATTTGTTTAAACCAACAAATCAGTTGTCGCGTCATATTCACTCAAAGAGTCATGTAGTTGAAGGCAACAACTTTAGCCACATAACCCACCAACCAACCAAATAGTAATAATAATATTGACATTTTGCCAATTTTCTGTAAACATTTTAGGCGCATCAGCTGTCAAGGCATGTAATATTGATTTGTTGCACAATTATGTAAGCTGAAAAATCAATCAAATTTATATGAAGACATCGAATAATAAATAATGACAGGAACCAGACAAAATATAAAATAAATATTGTCTAATTTTATGCGTAATATACAAATTATGATACAAAAGATTACGTTATTCAGGGCATATAAATATAGTAAAGTTATTCATTCACTTGCTCATCACAAAAATATTATAATAATAATAAAACTCTAGAGATATCATAGTCTATAATATTAAACAAATATTCTTATGTCCAACAATAGGAAACCTGTCACCCTAAGAGAATTTCTATATACATAAATATCTATATATATAAATTATAGTTGTTTCTTGCTTAATTATACCTTCTACAAACAAATGATTTTCTTATCTGATTCCAATTCCAATGAAAGAAATCAAAGCGGAAATAAGGTAATTAATTGTATTAAGTTTGAGAGGAAAGAGTCTATTGCATTGCAAAGAAAGATGAAATCAAATCAATTTATTTTATTGAGATTGATAAGTCAGTCAGTCATCTTCGAAGCAGATATGAAAATAAGAAGCTTTGTTGAGTTAAGGATGAAAAACTCATCAAATAGAAGGTACACAAACGATTATGTAGAGTGCTTTATATGCTGCTTGGTTTTTCAGTGTTCTATTTTTGAAAGCTCAAGTTTAATTTGGTCCGATAAGCAGCCTCAAACAATACATAGAAGAGTTGCCATTGCACCCAGAAAAATTCACAGTTACCGAACTGTTTATGCAGTTTATGTCCCGATAGAATCATTGGCCCGTATTTTTTTAAGGATCACAAAGTTATCGTGAAATGATTTCGATTTTTTTTTTTTTTTTACCCAATATGCATGAGCTGAACATGGTCGACATGTGGTTCCAGCAAGACACAATATGCAGTCAATATGCTCGAAAAAGTGACACAAAATTGGACTTCTTTAACTGTTTTCAACAGTTTAAAACCAAAGGTGTCAAGGCTGGAGTTCCCCAAGGGAGTTGCCTGTCTCCAACTCTATAATCTCTTTTTAACCATGATTTGCATATACCCACATCATGTAATGTAAACGTTTAGCAGCAGATTATCAGTTCAATCGAACTATTTGGTCAGAAATCTTCTATCTTCTTATCTTATAATAAAAATGTAAGTAGCCATTTAATTTTGTATCATATTAAGGTTAATGGCAACAACTGAATCGTCTGAATTCCTTTATAATTCTGGATGAGGTTTTGAGGAGTTTTTTACTGAAAATCTATGTGCACATTACTTTTTATTCAACGTTCATTCATAAATTCAACTTTTGACTAATTTTTATTATTGAATGACAATAAATGAACCAATCTGTTACGACCTCAACATCACTTTCACGAAAAAAAAGACTCTATTTGCATAGTCTCTATTAATTGAAATTTAATTTGAATAAGAATTTAAAGGTCATCACAATTTAATAAAAAAATTTACATAAAATATTAATTCATTTTTTGAAAACTCTAGTACTTCTTAGGAGATTTCATCAATTCTTCTGAATGTTTTCCCATTCCACAAAAAGAAATAAATATTTCAATATATAATAAAAATAATTAACAAATTCTTGCTCCTTGAAATTATGGTAATTTTCTTCCACATCAAATGACAAATAGAATTCTAAAAATAAATACAAAAAAAACCTAAGAATCTTATAAACAAAAAATGCAAGAATTACGTTAAATAAATAACATTTAATTGAAATGTAAATTCTCATCCTCACAACAATATTGTGGCAGGCAGGACAAATGAAATCAAACCAAACCAAACACAACCAAACACAACCAAAGCAAAGAAAATCAAAGCAAACGAAGAAGAAGGGCGAAGTCGATAGACAAGCAACACCGTCGGTCGGTTGCCTTCTGCTGCAAAAACTAATGACTCTGGGCTATAGCATTGAAAAGCCATCAAACAGATGGTGCCTCCGAAATAAAGCAACAAAAGAAATATTGTATATAGAACAATATCGTACATATAACAAATGATAAACAGGAAAAAAGAAAAATAAAGCAAAAATGAAAGAAAAAGAAAAGAAAAAGACAAACTGCAAGCTATAGAAAGATATATCACTTAAAAGCTACAGAAACTTAAAAAAAAAAAAAAAAAAACAAAGACAACAACAAAAAGACAGCAAAAAGTTACAAAATTTAATACTGAAAATTTTATTCAATAAAAATATTAAATGTAAGAAGGAACTCAAAAACGATATGATATGATATGAAATATAAAAACAGGACACAACACAACATAAAAAACATAAATCGCAGGAAAAATGAAATTCTTTAAAAGCATCAAACGGAAGACGGAAACGTCAAACAACGACAATGGTCGAGTGAAAAAGGAATGTGGATTGTCGATGTACGTCAATGTTGCTGGGGTCAACTTCACCACTGTTAATGGTGGTGGCACAAGGACAATACATCATTTAAGAGGATCACCATGGAGACACAACACACATTTAGTAACAAAAACAATAATAAAAAATAAAAGCAACAACCGAAAAAAAGGTCAAATCGAAACTTGGGGCACCAAGTTAATTGAATATAATACTGCGTCGTATAAGTAACAAATTGCTCATACGCAATGTGTCCCTTTATGTTGTTGTACAACTTTTTGTGTAAGCAATTAATTTCAATATTACAAAGAAAATGTAAAGGGTCACAGCAGCAGCAGCACAACAAATTATTATTTGTATTAATAATTTCATTTGTTGTCCCAATGGCATCATTCATGAAAGGTTCTTTAATTTAAAAAAATAAAATTACCAAGAAAAATACATACAATATTAAATGGTTTCGTTGTCATACCATCATCATCATCATGATCATCATCATCATCATCAACAACATTCGGACGTGTCAACCCGACGGGACTCAATAACCTGATGCATTTTAAAAAATTAAAATGAGCAAAATTCTCTATGGTCAGACAAATATACAAATATTTTTTACAATTAAATAATTCTGAATTGCGTGTTTATTTTCATTTTCTCCTCCACTTTCTATATTATTTTTTTTTAGAGAAATTTAATTAAAAATTTATTTTATGCAATAACAAAATTAAAATGTGGTTATGCAATTCGAAACAAACTAACAGCAACAACACAACATTTGCCAACTAACCAATGTTCGATTAAATATTTATGTATTTATTTATTTATTTATCAAATTTGAATTCTGAACATTGAGTAGATGAAACTAGTTAATTATGGCTATTTAACATTTTAAATTGATTTCAATTAAATAAATTATACAAATTTGTAATAATTTGCTTCTTTTTTCTTTGAATTTTCAGTTTGTGAAGGGAATTTTAAACAAAACCAATGAGTATTTTTTTATTGAACTCAACTAAATTCTTCTGAGATCAAAATTTTGGAAATTAAAATATTAAAAAAAAAGTCAGCCAGTGTTAGTCGGACTCGCATACTGAGATCAAATTCAAACTAAGTGTTTACAGTTTTCTTTTTGAATGAATAGGTCAAACAAAATAATTGCCGTCGCTGGTTATGACTTTCGCCCATCTATCAGGCAAAGCACAGATTCCACGCTCGAAAAAATCATGAACTTCGAAGCAATATGAATGGTTTCCTACATCATAATATTGAAATAGCTTAAAGTCTATGTCTTGAAAACGACAATTGATTTATTATCACATTTTAAAGTAAATATTGCTCTTGCTGTTTTAAAGTATTTTCTTTTACTTTGTGACTATTTGAGTACGAAAATGAGTAAAAGCATAAATGATATGTGTGTGGAAATATTTTCCGAAAGAGCACAATAATTTAAATTTAATAATATACCTTGTCAATTATCATAAACAGGTGAATCAATGTGATATGCCTGCTGTACATTTTTGTTAATCATTACTTAAACATGAAGCTGTGTCAAAATTGTCAAAGAAGAGAGTCAGTTTATTTAGTCTAAAAAAATAAGAAAAAAAATCAGCTAATGAACAGAATAAGTGACTTCCGACCACCCTCATCGACAGTCAATTAGTGCAAATGGTTAGTCAAGTTGACTTGAAGTTTCGATTAGGCAATGTTGTTTCACAGCTTTGATCGAACGAGCTGTGTCTTGTTGTTTTTACAAGTGAAATTTTTCATGATACTTGTGCTTAACCTAAGTGAAATTAGAATAGTAATCGCGAAAGCCACAATTGTTGTTGATTAGAGTTTCAAAACTTAGAATTGACTAAGCTTGATTTCAATCCTCCCCCCCCCCTACAGTCTACATATTGTTGGATATAAGTAAAAACATGATAGATTTTAATATCTCCTATATTTATATGAAATTAAGTTGTTTTCTTTTAAGATAATGCAACATTTATAGTTGCGTGTATTTGGACTTCACGTCGTTGGATTCAAACGAAACATAGATTTCTTTTCAAGTAATAAACATTCACTGCATTACAAGTTCCTTATGTTTTGGAAGCATTGAATTCTTTAATTAAACGAGAATTTATTTCACTCAATAAGTATTACAATCGATGAGAGAATTCAAGCGGCCAATAAATAGGTCATATGCTTCACTCATAATGATTTTTAAATCAAAACTGCTTAACAGATCATGCAAGATGGCATTGTACAAAACCGTACTCAGACTAGTCTTATGTTTTGGATCTGAAACATGGGCACTGAGTGATGATGACAAACCCAAATTTCAAATCTTTGAAAAGAAAATAGTCAGAAAAATTGTTGGAGCAGTTAAAAATACCCACGGTGAATGGCGACAAATTAGACCAACTAATAAAAGGCAAAAATATTATAAGTTTGACAAAAGCGCAACGAATAAAATGGCAGGGCTACGTAATGAGAATGTACACTTAAAGAGCTCAGAAGAAAATTGTAGAAGCCAAGGCATTCATGAACAAAACAATAGGTAGACCAAGTTTAAGATGGATCGACGAATTGAAAGATGATACAAAATTAGAGGTCCCATGTGTAGCAGCGCCAAAGCTCACAAAGAGTTGTAGTGCCAATGATGCGGATGATTTGGAAAGTTCGCCCGAAGATTTCTTGCAATTAACAGTAGATTTTTCTAATATTTAAAGGTTTGTAGTTGTTTTATATTTTTGTGATTTTGAGAGTATAAAAATTACATCCTTCTGATTACAATTAAGACCCTCTAAGTAGACTATTTGGTCAACTATTCTATCTCATGTTTGTTTGTTTAATATGATCTTTGTAAATCTAAGCTGATGGCTTCATAAGCCCATAATTCTAAGCCATATTTAAACCAATTAATAATTGGTTACATAATATAATAAACAATAAACAAATAAAAAAAAAAATAATATTAAAATGTATTTTAAATATATTAAAAAAAAAATACATTTTGTTAAGTCCCCTTATTAACAAATCAAATTCATATCCTTCAATTGATATATAAATTTATTGTTTCCAAAATTATTAAAAAAAAAAAAATGAATGATGATTTCACTACTTACATCTTGAATCTCTGAATGCTTCACACTTGTCACTCAATCTTACACCTTTCTTCATTCTTCCGTAAAATCAACTTTAACAAAACATTTGCTATATAATTTCGCTTATGATGATGATGGGAAGAAGAGTAGAAGCATTTAGCATAAATAGCGATAATTTCATTTTGACAAAGTTAAGCTGCTTTTGATTTCTTCGTTCAAAGTTGAAATTTTCACAAATCCTTATTGTTGTCTTCGTTGGTATCGTCGTCGTTGTTCTTGTTGTTCTTGTTGTTGTTGTCTCCTGAATTTCTCGTCTTGCGCTGAGCACCACTTTAAAGAATAAATTAATATTGTCTAAACGAAACACAGTCATACAAAAGTATTGTAAGTAGAAGCAGCAGGAGAAGCAACAGCAGCAGGCAATCGTTGATAAAGATAAAGGCGCGATATACTTAGTATAAGCAACAGAAGAGAAGAAGATGCGGCGTTCTTATTTATTGTATAAGGATATTACAATAATGTTAGACGTTTGAATGATAATTTCAACCGAGTTTTGCATAAACAAATGAGAACGTGAAAAAAAAGTAATTTAATTTCAATAAAAATTTAAGTCTTTTTCACATAAGCAAACAAAATACCACCACCACCACACAATGAAAAGAGGGAAAAAAAATTAACATGAAATGAACAAATGAAATCTTTTCAAACGTATCACTTCACAATGTCCTCGTCGTAGATGGAAGTATGTATGTAGTATCTGTGACACCACTCGTGCGTGAATCTTTTGAAAGAATTCTTTTATCAATCTCTGCTAGTCTATGAAGCTAATGCTGATGATGCCGTTGATGTTGGTTGCTGATGATGTTGACCGATTTTAGCTTGTTTTTGATGTTTTTTTTTTTTCTTGTTTTGTTATCCTTCTCAAGGTGCTTTTTCTATATCTATTGGGTATTTTAATATATTCTTTTTTATTATCAGATGGCAATCAAAGAGTCAACACACTTATTCACTCATCCATAAACTCAGACTACACTGGACACTTGAACACTTGGACAATATTTGAATATCCTTTTTAAGATGTTACAAGGACGTGCTTACATTTATTTATTTATTTTGATTTTGTTTGTTTCAATTTTTGGTTGTTTTGATTTTATTTTTTTTTTTTTTTTACTCATCAGTCACTTCATTTTTATTAGTGTTGGTGGTTCAAAATTATTTACAAAATTTATTTATTACATATTTGATTTATTTCATTTCTTAATGTTATTTTTTGATTCGCAGCATATCCTTCTTCCCTTTTCTTGTTGCATAGTTTTTCTTTTTAAATTTGGCGCGCTTTCCCCGTAATAGTATTTTTGTATTAGAATTTTTTAAACAAGAAATAAAATGACGTTAAATAACTTGTAATTTAAGTGTTTTGCCTGTTGCTTTCATTTATTTTTGGCATCCGCTCAGCGCGACGGTTCCAAACGTACTGAAATCAAAAATGCCGTGTTCTTACGTTTAAAGGACAAAATACCAGAAGCATTGCCATCCAATGCTATTTGCTAGCAATGATAACAGGATAACAGCAGCTTTGTATGAAATTGTCTTAAGGACATGTGAAATTAAAACAAGAGAGAGTAAAATGCTATATTTTAAAACAGAAAATGTTCTCTTTTGTAAGTATTATACTTCAACTTAAGGGTAACTAACTGACTGAGTTAATGATTGGATTGAAACAATTGATTTTGGAATAAATTTGTAAATTTTTGAAAATAGTAGTACCGAGAAACACCACAACAAAAAATTAAAAGATTAAAAAGATCTATTTGGATTTGTTGTGTAAGTTATCACATTAAAGTATTTTTGGGCTCATTTTAGTAATCGAGGATGTCTGGTATCGACATATTGTCTGTTTCAAAGTGGTTTGAGCTTTACTATTTTGAAAAACTACGACCTCATTAAGATTCTATACATATAAAATTGGATGTATATATGTATGTCTGTTCCCTATGGACTTCGAAACCGATGGACATATTTCGAAACCGATTTTTACGGAAACTCTTGCATAGTCTGGACAGTGTTCTTGTTAAGTTTGGTGCAGATCGGACAACCAGAAAATGATTAATTGGTGGATCAAATTTTGCATATACAGCTTAGAGACAAATCAATCACACAGTCTTTGTTAAACATCACTTTTTTTATGAATCATCAACAAAATAAAATAAATGTCAGTCTTTCAATCATTCGCCGTGCCGAGAGTGTTAGTAATTTACAAGTTTAAAAGAAAAAGCGGTAGTAATTTCATTCAAAATAAAAAACTCAAGTGAATCTTAATGGCAATCCCAAAGGGTAACTACACTTAAAATAATAAATTCACCCAATAGAGTGTAGCAGGCCTAGGCAATATTGCTGTGGCGACTCTCCAGCAATATTATGTTCTTGCGATTTAGTCTTATATTATTGGAATCTAAAGGTGCCAGTGAAAGGTGATATCTCTGAATGTGACCTTATAATGCAGTAGCTTATGTCACAGAAAAAGTTTTGCATGATGAGAAATAAGAATATACTCCTTCTTTTGTTGTTGCTAGTGCTTGCGCTGCTAGTTCAGCGTTTTGTCTTAGGTCAATACAATGTATTGATCAACTACCACTATCAATGATGATAGTGTATAAGGTAATGGTTTTTATAAAGAAAATGGGTCAAATAGGAAACTGCCTTCAAATATTGGTATGGTTTAGTGTATAATTATGAGACAGTTGCTTATGTATATTTTATTCTACTTGTGGTGAGATTGTTATGATGGACAAAGTTATAGTACCAGTGGGGTTTGGATAATGAAGAAGTCTTAAAAATCTGCTGCTGTGGATGTTTCTTTCATATCACGGAGCACCAGATATGTGACGAAGAGAGCTTTATTTTGGTACTTGGATCCTACGAATGTTGTAGACAACAGTGGATCCTCATACATTTTTGTATTTCATAAAGCCACTTGCCTTCTAATTGAGCAGTTTGCATTCAGCTTGCTGCTCTACGTAACTGCCACATTATCAAAATGTTTTCAAAACTAATAAAAATTCTGCTCTTAACAAAGAGCAAACCACTTACTTTGTAACTGTTCTCTTAAGTTAGAAAATTTAAAACAAAAAAGTTGTTGCTCTCTTTTTATGCGCGCGCATTTCCATCAAAAAGTAAACAAATGAAACTTTTTCTTTCTTTTCTTTTGCATTTTGTTGTTGTTATTATTCATTCATAAAAGCTGCACTCTACTCACAACAAAACAAAACAAAACAAACAACAAACGAACACGTTCACACACAATCACCCACAACAAAAGCCGGCAGAACGAAAGAATCAAAAGCAAAGACAAGAATAACAAAAAGCGCACACTAACATTGCTTTAAGTTACGAATATGAGCAAAACAAAATGGCGAAAGCAAATATTAAAATGAAAAGCAAAAGAAATAAGAATGAAAAAGAAAAAGAAAAGATGAAGATGAAGAAGAAGAAGAACAAACAAAGAATACCATCAACATATGGAATGTATACATATGTGTGACGGCGGACGCCTCAATCTCTCACTCGCTACTTTCGAGTGAGTCACGAGTTGTCGTCGACGTCGTCGTCATCATCATTATCATCATCATTATTCTCTAAATCGCTTTGCTTTAATGCTTGATTTCAGACAATTCAGAAATGTAAAATATATGCGAATTGAAAACGCCCACAGACTAATTTGGCATATATACAATAGAGTAAACAGAGGAAAGAAAAGAAGGTTGAAGGAAGGTTGAAGAAAAATAAAATTAAAAATCGAAAATTATATTGAGTCACACTTCATTAGGTAACCGCTGTTATTGGATAAATACAATAAATGAGCTTAAACTAAATATGGCAAATTTGCATGAATAAAAATCAATGAACTTTAATGTTAACCAAAGGCTTAAAGTTCAAATATATTTACAATTACTTAATATTGTTAAAATTATTTAAATATGTTTTTTGCCTTTTCGCCTTTTTTATTTTCAAATTAATCTAAATAACTGTTAGCGCCTTTGAATTAAGCATTTTGTAAAAACATAAAAAAGCTCAAAGCTACAAAATTTTTAGAGAAATGTTTCTCTCTTTAAGCAGCCAGTAGACGTACAATAGTTGGAGTATAGAAATAATATTGACCTATTGCTAGTGAGACTGTAAGTTGCTCCAATAATAGATAATAGTTTACACTTTGTAGACAATAATTTGCTATATTGCTTCAGGTTATATTCAAACGTTGAAAAGAATCAGTCGAAGTGACTTAAGCATTTAAGCCATTCTGGTTCTATAGGCAACGAGATGGCGGATGAGTGTGCTAGAAGAAGATAAGCATATCCCAGCTACCTAGCAGTTTTTACTATTCACAGACCTATACAAGACATCCTTTAAGGACTGGAAACAAGAACCAAGGAACTAGGAGAAATAAAGTAGGCGAAAGAACCTGACTGTACTATCGCTAGAACACTCTGGCCTTGTTACCAAGCGAAACGCACCTCCGAGCTTCTACACTTTCACAAGAAATGGATTCGGATTCTGACGAGATCAAGATTTCTGTCGTAGCTGTGAAGATGAAGAAGAATTAGAGAGTATTCAACACATCTTTTGTGACTGCCTTGCTCTTCTTGTTAGACGAACCTGTCTTCTCGGAACACCATTTGAAGTTTGGCAAAATTTCTATTAGGGAACCTGGCTCTGTTCGTCGATTCTTCTGATTGGTTTTAAAGGTTAAGGGAGACCTCTGGAACCAACTAGAGATTACCATATGATTACCACAATCCCCTCTCACAGCCTTCATTTACCTTCTACAATAAGACACAACAATGGGCCGTAAAGCTTCTCGCATAAACTTGTGAACGACCTGTATAACCTAAACTAACTATGTATATGCGGCGGATATAACTCCAAGGAGACGTTGGTTCACGTACATCAATTCTGTGCATGGCATTGAGGAATTATGCCTTTAAGGTAGGAGTTGGGGTTAAACCTTCTCGATTTACATCGAAGCCATGTAAAATGTTAAGTGATGTGTAACATGTGAAAGGTGAAACGGATCACGATCACGATTTTCAAAACATCAAAAACACAAAAAAAAAAATAAATTTTTTGAGGAAAAATTTTCGGAGAAATATAATTCCGACATTTCACCCATTTTCCAATGGAAAGTTCAATGACACTTAACATCATCAATATATCACAAATACCCAGCAAATGAAATAGTTTCGCAATAATATTCTATGTCTGCTTCGCACATACTATACAACCTTATCTCAACAAGTTCAACTGAATGGCACGAACCGATTTATTGGTCAATAACATGGTGCGAGTAAAATCAGCCCAAAAATTTTATACGTCTATTAACCGCTCTATTAACACACACAAATTTGATTAAAGTTACTCATGCGCCAATGACATACTATACAGTATAGGCAGCAATGAGGCAGACAAAAAGTTAATTGATACAGAAATCGTCTGACACATATGCACATATTTGGCGCATTCGACTTTTTATTGTTTCTTTTGTTGTTGTTTTATTATTTTATTGTTTTCTTTTTTACTTTGCTTGAATGCAGCCGGTTTCATTTTTTTTTTTTTTTCGTTATTCGCCGGTTTTTGCACTTCATTAGTTGCCCGTAGCCCGAAGCCCGTAGGCGTCTTGCCTTATAGACAACAAAACCATAAAATGATTCACTCATCTGACTTCAACTAGTATTATAACTGCTTGGATTCTTTGGAGACTTTAAGATACATAAGTATATAATGAACTGGAAATGGAAATGGAAATGGAAAAAGAATTGTGTGTATTCTATGTTTCAGAGAAAATTGAACCAAAAATAAAAATTCAACTTTTGAACTCTTTGGCTAAGAATGTTTGTGTCGCCTCGTTTACAGTCTCTTTTTGTTTTGGATTTAAATTCTATTTTTAACCCGATATAAGTATTTTTGATTTTGTTCAAAGGCGAAGGCCAAATCGTTTAAGCAAAAATAAAATAAAAATTCTTTCCACAATATACTAAGTATATAAGTATATACATATAAACAGAGGCAAGCTTGTGCCTCTGCACAGCGAATGTACGGGCAGTACGGGCAGTAATCAAACGTCTTAATGGAGTGTCACTTTTGTCTTTTATTAAGTCGTTTCCTGTCTGCGTAATGTCAAGAATTTCAAAGTGTATCATGTAACGGAATTTATTGTATGTTTTTGGATTAAACAACTTAACAGAAACAGTGAATTGATGTATAGTAGTATGAAGCATTTTGAAAACAAACTCTGTTTCTGTTTGAGTTATAAGGAAAAACTGATTTAGAGCTAAACAATATATCAACATGACATCATTATCATCAGTAACTTTCTCAGAATATATTTTATACACTTCATGCATGGCTTGGATGCATATAATATTCTACAAGATATATTTTTTTTTTCTCTAATCTCTAATTCTTTCTAGGACTAAGAATAATTTTTAAAATTCACAATTTGTCATGTATGTAAAACAGTTGATTTAAGACTATAGGCCTCCCTCCAAATTGGCACAGATGGATTGTATTTTCTAGATGCCCGGGCAGACGTTGTTCTGCCTCCCTCCTACCCAAAAAATTAATGGATACTGATTGGTTGACCTGATGAGATGTTTGACAAAGCCGACTTGATAGATTTTAAAATATGTCTCTAAATTTTATATGCAAAATTTGGTCTACCAATTCCTATTTTTCCGGTGAAAAAAAAATAAGGATAAAGATCGCTTCATTAGCATTCATTTGTTGTTTTAAAAAAAAAATATTAATTATAGTACTAAGATTATTTTGCGCTAGATAAAAAAGATGTTAAAAAATAGTTTAAAAAACTGCATGGATCTCGACAACAGCGCCACCTGCCGGGTCTAACTGTCTCTAAGACTCAGCCAGGTGATCCCATAAGCCAGTACAACAAAAAAAAAATTCATCAAAATCAGTCCAGGAGTTTAGGAGGAGAAAAATTATGAAGCATTCGTACATTTGAATTTTATATATAAAGAAAATGAAACTATGTCTGTGTGTCTGTTCCTTATGAACTCCAAAACTACTAGACTAATTTTAATGAAATTTTTAGGGAAACTCTAGCATAGTCTGGAGAGTGTTTGAGTGAAGTTTGATGCGTATCAGAGTTTTCATCATATCCTTAATTTTCCAAAACCAAAGCAGAGAACGGTGTTAACCACATGACCAAAGTTAACTAAATAACCAATGTGTCGATACAATACAATTATGACAGGAACAATCACTACAAAAATAACGCACTTACATCACGTCGGAGGCATAGCAATGCGAGCCGGGTGCGCAATTCATCAAAAACTTTTCAAGTTCAATCTTTTTAATGAATTACAAACTTGTAAGAGTTGACTTTGTTGTTCGAAAAACTATAAAAACATTTCATAGAAAATTAACAAATGCAACCCATACAACTTTTATATAATCACTATAATAGATAGAACTCCCAAAACCCATCCATCAATTACCCAATAACCTTCATTATGAAAAGGTATTATGTATATTTATAATATTTAAGATTACATATTTCCATGTTAATGTTTGCTTCTACAACTAACAGTATTGCTTATTCATTAGTTCACTAAAATACTCTCAATTGATGACAAAATATCAAATTATTAATTCTTATCATCTCTTCTTGAAACTCTTTATTCTCATAATATAAGCATAAGCTTGCTATAAATTTTTAAAATCTATATTTTCTTCTTTGCTTAAATGTAATACTTTGTATAGAAGCAACATTATTAGAGTAGAGTATCTGTTGGTCTGTTTTACTTGTCTTCATTGTTTGTATCAGAGACCCTATAAGTATAATGATAACCTGGAATTGGTCTTAATACAAAGCGCTTAGACTAATCAAAAATGCAAATATTCCTCTGTCTAATTACAAACATAGTTCTAAAACTGAGAATGAGAACTTCATTAACATATCAACAATAAAAATTTGAGTTGATTTGAATGATAGTTGAGTGTATTTTCTTAGTTCAGTTTCAGTTCATTCAGTGTTTCGCATATAAACGCATGATATTTTCACTAGTTGAATGAGTGAGTTAGTATCTCTCACTGATTGATTCGCGATTTCATTTTTTTATTTATTGTATGTACGAGTAGTATTAAAATAAATTAAAATGCATTAGATGATTTTTTATTGTTTTCGACGTGAATAATTTTAATCGATTTGATCAAAGTTCATTTGCATTTGTTACAATTTTGTACTGAGTATTTTTTAAATATATTCAATCTCAATTAAGATTACAGGTGTTTCAAAAGCATTGAGAAAAGTAAATAAAATACTATAGTCGGACACAAAAGGCATGCAAATTCATTGTTTTATACAATATATCGTGAAACACATATGTACATGCAAATATATGTATAAATATAAAATATTATTCAAGGTTATTGAAATGTAAAGGGATTTTGTATTGATTTTAAAGACCTCTAAAGAGTTGAGTGGGCAACCCACTCACTTTAACATGAAATATTGATATGTACAAATGTCAATTTAGGGAGTTGAAGTTGTCCTACTTTAACAAAATGCAATGTTATCAACTTTCATTTAATCTCATGATCACTTAAAATCAAGGTCTGGAACATTCAATATGTTTGCCTTATCAAAAGAAAATTATAATTAATTATGAAAAACAATTTTAAAGTGAAAATAAAATAAAACCATATTGACGTCCGGTTTTATCAATTGGTAAAGGAAATACAATAGAATTCAATGGTGCCTCATCAAAGAATTCAAAGAATTAAACTTAATGACGTAATAAAAGTATGATTTCGTAAAAGAGGAAACCACAGATAAAAGTTATGTACTTATGATGAATCAAATTATACATATATAAATAAACTAAGTACATAAGTAACTATGTAATGTAATGTAGGGAAGTAGATCTATAGTAATGTGTGCTTGCTTGCTTGCTTGCCTTAGTCCTTTATGAAAAAAAAAACAAAATAACATAACCCAAGCAATCTGAACAATATCTTATCTAAAGCAATGTACAATAGTATATAACGCCCTAAAGATCAGATAAGATATGCATACAAATGAAATCGATGAAAGCCAACAATAGACTTGGTCTCTAGCACATTAAGTAACCTCATTTTTCATAATGTCAACAAATTTCTTACAGATACCAATACAACACAACACTACACAATACACCTGATATCACCATGCAGTGTAATAAAAAAAAAATAAAAAATCAAGCAACAACGAAGCTCACAATTTTTACTCGTAGTATCCATTGTTTGTAGGTTCGCGTTTTAACCTTATCTTATCTTATCCCATACCAAACCATCTGATAATGATGCCTTTATATGTATATGCTTAGATTGCAAAAGCTACAAAATTCTTGTTAACTGATTTCATACTTTTTGGTTTGCTTTGGTTTTTGTTCATGGCTCATTTTGAAATTATTTTCATTTGATACTTTCAGTATACGAACGACAACGAAACGCATAACTTTTCTACCAGTGAAAAATTATTTTAGGTGCAAAGCATAATAAAATAATAAAAATAAAAAATAAAATCATAAAATAATAATAACAATAATAATTTTCACTAATAAAAAATAAATATACATTTATTTTAGCTTTATTTTTACTGTAAATTGTAAAAAAACAAAACAAAAAACTTAAGCGTGAATTGAACAAAATATATAAAATATAAAAATGGTGTCTGTGGAAACAATTGGTTCGATCTTCATTAAAGCATTGAAATTGGTATGTGGTTTTGTATTTCTTAAGAGAAAGGAAATATAGAAAAAGAATGAAGTGTTGTTTAATGAGTGAAAATAATTCTATTCGAGTTATACAATAATCATTTGAATTTGTGACTCATCAAAAACATTTAAATGCTTAAAATAAATAATTAAATTAATTGATTTTAAGTTCAAGAAACTTAATAAAAATATTTTTTTTCATTTCTAAAATATAGTAGATATTTCAAATGCTTAAAAGACATTTCACCTTGTCGTCCTATGGTTCTGATAAGCTTACTTTTATCAGTTGTCATAGCTGCAATATATGTACATGTAGACGTATTAGTAATAGCAATGGTGGTATTACTCATACGCAGTTTTAGTACATAATTGGACAAAAAATATAATTTATAAATATCCATTCTATACTTAATATGATCTAATAGCAATCGGGCGTGGCAGTTAATATTTACGAAAACAAGAAACCATTTTTGATGAGTCATGATTTAAAAAAAAAAAATGGATAAAAACCTTTCTCAATCCAAATCCCTATGAAGTTGTAACCTACAACTAACTAATATAGTACTTTCTTTATAATCCATAAAAACTATTTTAGATCATAAATCTTGTCATCATATTTCTGTATCGTTGGGGTGATGGCGGTGAATTCCTTGGCATTGGTGGCACATGGAATCTGAATGAGGAGAAAAGTGCTGATGCAGAAATTGTTGCTTCAGGTGTAATGGTTGGATTCTTTATCTATACAGCCTGTCATACAATTGCTTTTGCTTTTGGAACCACAAGACACAAAGGGTAAGGGTACTACTACTGACAATAGTAAATCTTTGCCAACAATGATAACACACAATTTCCTTTATCTTTTAGTGAACTATGCGATACTATAATGAATGTTGTTGGTACCTTTATGTGGATTACTGTTGGTGGCGTTGCTCTACACTACTGGAAAGGTTATATGTCAGATGAAGGTTTCCTCTATGTTAACTCTGAACGCCAAGTCGGCATTGCCATGGGTTCGCTTTGTGTCGTTGAAGGTGCTCTCTATTTGCTCGACACAGTTTTAGCTTGCATACATTATTCTAAGGGCGATACCGATTACACGCAATAAAGTATGTAAACAAAATGAAGAAACGAAGGAAAATAAAACTTTGGCGATCTTTATCAGTTCAAAATCAGTTTATTAAAGTGTCATTGCAAGCGGCGGCGGTGACTCTAGACTCTTAGTGCAAATACGAATACATAACAAAAACCATTTTTTGAAATACATACAATACATAAATTTAAGTGCAAATTAGTTTTAACCCATCTTCCATAAGATTTATACAACACACAATTATTTTTTCTTCAGATTTATGCACAATTTTTGTAAGATTCTTTAATTACAAAAAAAAAAAAAACAAAAATAAATTAAAAGCTACTCAGCGTTAGGAGTTTTACAACTCACAGAATAAAAAGTTTATTTATTGAAAAAACTTTAAATTAAAAAATACAAGTAATTTGAAGACTTTTAATACTTAAATGCAAGTAATCCTAAGAGGTTTTGAATTATTATGATCCATTGAATAATTTTTACCTCATACTGAATATATAAAATTGGATCTATCTATATATGTATGTCTGTTTCTTATAGACTCCGAAACCGTTGGACCGATTTTGATGAAACTTTCAGTGAATTTCTAGCATACTCTGGAGACTGTTCCTGATTGGAATTGATAGATCAAATTTTGCACATAAAGTTTAGAGACATTTGGTACATATTTTAAAATCAATCAAATTGTCTTTGTCAAACATCCCTTTTGTGAATTGTAAGAGATCAATAAAATAAAATAAATATTATTCTTTCTATCATTCTCGGCTTTGCAGGACAGCGTGCACTGGTATTTTACATAGTTCAATTTGATAGGTTTAAGACGGTTTCCGGTTTCACAGGGACAGATTAAATATGCATTATAAAATAAATTTTTTCTGTACATTTCATTTCTATCTTTATAAGTATATAAAATAGAACTATGTCTGTATGTCTCTTTCTTATGGACTCCGAATCGGCTTGACCGATGTTGATAAAATTCTGGGGCACTTTTGATATAGTCTGGAGAGTGTTTTCTGCACTTGATTTACATAATTTTCCAAAATCAAAGCAGTGAACTGTGACCAAATGTTTACCACGTGCGCAATGTTAAAGTGTCGGTAAAATATAATTATGACAGGAACAAAAACTACAAAAATCTCACTCTACGGGCGTAGCAACTCGCATCAGCTGTGCTAGTTCAACAATAAAAATTCAGAAATCTTATTGAAATCGGTTATAACTAAGAATTATGGGATGAAATTACCAGTTTTTAGCCATCTGCTCTCTAGACTCAAAAGTGTCATGTACAGTTGACTATCATATTTTAAAGCGGATATAGAATTCCGTATGTATGGTGAAAATGCGTCCCTTCTCAAAACTTTGGAGATCATTAAACATAAAAACTACCTAAGCATTCTTATAAACAATTTTGTCTACTTTGTAGTCACCTATCCCCATACGAACAATGAAATTTCAGTGGTGATGATCATACTGTACGTATAATCAAGAGTTGACTGAGCTGTCTGATCAATTTCTGTTGAGAGACAAACATATACAAACTTAATTTGTACGAGGCTCGTTTTATAAGTACCCGCGTAAATTTCATGATTTCTTTCTACTTACATATGTGTTTTACTTGAGAACAAAGTTTAAGTTTGAATTCAGTGAATATCTGAAATCTCTAAAGATCTTTATCTTTACAACTGACTAACTGACTGACTGAGTTATTCTTTTAAGAATAATAGAAATTATATATTCAAATCATGCACTGTGTACTCACTCACCTGTACTTTTGGTTGTCCATCAACAATATCCTCACCGTTGCTTGGTACACGCTGTGAACAAACAGCACGTCGTTTACCCACCGAACCATCCTCCAAATTGAGCGCATCCATTATATGCTTGTCCAGTATAAACGAGTTACGCGACAATTCATTTAAAAGTTCAAGTTTACGCGAATCCAAACTATCACGATACACATTACGCAATTTATCGAGATTATGCTCGTAGTCCGTGTCTAAATTGAAACTGCTGCGTAAACTGCTACGCGACGTCGATTTACGCGATTGAGCATCAATTTTTGCGGCAGCCGTAGCGGTGGCGCCAACAATAGCAGAAGCAGAACCAGCATTTGAGCTAAATTTACGCCGCCGCACCACAGTTTGTGGTGTTATTTGTGCGGAAGCAGATGTGGGCGGTGTAAAATCAGTGGTGGAGGCATCAGCACTTATATGTGAAATATCTAATGAAACTGGTGAGGGGGATTGTGGCTCATAATGATATGATTGTGATGATGGTGTAGTTGGCGCCGGCATTGACATTTGTTGTGACGACATCACTTGTGATGGTGGCTCCGTTCTTAGGCTCATGATCGAGAGCTGGCGTTCAAGTTGCTTTTCATAACCATTAAATTTATCATAATCAATGAATGACATATTCTCATAGCTAACCATATTGTCGATCGCTTGTAAAGATTGCAATGAAGCACTCCATTTGGGATTCATCTTTTCCTTTTTCTTATTCTCATTGCTGCTACTACTACTGTTAGTCAATCCAGCAAATGTACTCTTAAAGGAAGCAATAAGTGTATTGGAACGACGTTTTTGGAAATTAAGTTGAGGATTGTAGGCAACACTTTCACTTGGTCCAAGCGACATAAGTGATGGTTTGCGCTTTAAGACTTCTGATTCCTCGAGTGGTGTTGAGGTGAGTGGTTGTGCACTTTGGCGACGTGGTGTTTTATAGTCACGTGATTTAGAATCACTGGACATTGTTTCAGCACGACGTCGAAGCACTGGAGAGCCATCAACTGTTGTGGATTCTTCAGTTTCTGCTATGGAAGTCTTACGTGGCGATGCCGGTGACATGGCATCATTAGATTTTTCAGTCTCCTCTGATAGTTGTTCCAACTGTGGCTCTATAAGGCTGCGTCGATTTGGACGTCTTAGCAGAATCATTGAACGACTTCGCGTAAAGGAATATGGTGATTTATTATTTTCCTCATCGCCTGCCTTTGGTAGATTCTCTTTGCTACCCGTTATGGAATTAATAAGCTTTGAGAGTTTACCACGTAATGAAAAACTATTCGAGCGCTCCATCTTTGGTATATTCTCATAGCCAGGCGGAAGTGTTTTTGTCCCTGGCATTACCTTAATCCGTTCCAATTCGTAATAATCCTTGAGTTTTTGACTTATATTTGTTGGTGATATATTATTATTTATACTGTTATTATTGTTGTTTTCTATAATATTTTGATTAGTTGTTATAAGATTGTTGTTATTATGATGTTGTTGCTGTTGTTGTTGTTGTTGTTGTTGCTGGTGTTGTTGTTGTTGCTGATGTTGTTGATTCCCGGTAAGTTTAATCGTTTTCCCGTTCGATCGACTACTGCCGCTACCGACGAAACTAACACCACCACCGACGACGATATTCGTCGATGGTTTTTGTGAATTTTTGGAATTTGAATTGTGTCTTGTTGTGCCATTTATTAAAAGCGATGTTTGTTGCTGTTGTTGTAGTTGCTGCTGTTGTTGTTGTTGTTTTTGTTGTTGCTTTTTATTAGCTTTTTGTGTTTTCTTTTGTGCTTTTGTGGTCGCACTTTTTATTTCTTTATTTGAATTCATTTTAAGATTCGTCAGAACGAAATAAAACGAAACGAAACGAAAGAACGAACGCACGACGAATGAACTAACGGAAGAACGAATGAACAACGAATGTAAACGATAAGTATGACGACGTTTTAATACTCGTTAACCCAAAGAGGAAGACGGCGGCAGACCCAACCGACTGACAAAGAATGACGCTCACTAAAAATAAAATAAAAGAAATAGAAAAGGAAACATTTAAAATTTAATTTAAAAAAAATGTATAAACAAACACGCAAATAAATAAACACAAAATAAATAATCATAAACACAAACACAGTGAAAATACAAAACATTTATGAGTAACTAACTGGTCAAAACACTTCTATCATAATTAAAAATACAAAATAAAAAAAATAATAATAATAATAAAAAAAAAAATATAATTAATTGCTCAATTCCACAACTGCTTCAAATTGAAATGAACTTTAATGTTTACTCAAAGAATTGATTGTCTGTGAAATTGCTAATTTCCTTAACAATTCAAATGGGAAGTTATTCATCGAGATCTTTGGAACTGCTAGATTGGAGTATATCCATTCACACAAGAGAAATCATTTCATTTTAGAACTACCATTCAAATTTCCCGAATTATTCTCTGCTGAGGAAGTACCGAATTCCTCGGCCTTCAGTAAGATTCTGAATCAGATCTCAAGTCACATACTTTAGGGAATAACTTTGGTTTTAATCAATTTTATTAGAACAAAAGTTCTTATATAAACAAACAAATTTTTTTGTTTTTTTTTTTTAATTCAATTGTTGAGACCAAATTTTCAGGATTTTTCTCAAAAACAATCTCTATTTCCTTCTAATTCTAATAGTCATGATCCTTCTCACATGACCTTTAGAAAGGTATTTTTGCCATTCATAATAAACAAAAAGTCAACAAAGTCTGCTAAACGACCCACAAAATCTAATTGTAATATTTATTCTCATACCGCCTTATTGCATTCTTAAATTTAATAGATCAACTTAAATTTTGAGTCATCACAAAACAAAAATCAGTTTATTATTATCTCTAATAGGCCCCAGACATGGTCAAACATTGTTGAATCAGGCCAAAATCGTTATCGTTATGGATTGATTCAAGTATGTTTGAACGCGTGTGGCCGTGATTGACCGATTGAAGCGGGTCATTTCATATTTCTGTGATTGATCAAGCTCGCTTGACTGTGTTTGGCGAATCTATGTGTAAAAATTAATGCTATTAAATGGTCTTTAACGCAAGGGGAGTCATTTTTTAGACTTGCCATTTATTTTTTCCGATTCAAAGACTCTGGTTGTTAAATTTATTCTCATACAAGAGTAGCCTTCAACAGGAATGAATTTAAAGATAATCCAATATGTTCATTGGTACCAATTTACACTTTTTCCGATATTTAAGCGAATATTTTTGAGTAGAGTGTTTGAAAGTGTGCGAAATGCCCAATGTGTCATCCCAAATCATCAATTCGGCTTCAAAGCACAGCACGGCACTACTTCACATCACATAACAACTGCATTTAAAACGAAACATTAACAAATACTGCTCGGCTATATTTTTGGACATTATGCAAGCCTCCGACAAGGTATAAATACCCGGCTTACTTCACAAGTTAAGCAAAATACTCCCACGCAAGCAATTTCTGATGTTTAAGAGCTAAGAGTATCAATACTGCAGTACCTCAAGGCAGCGTCCTCTCTCCTGTCCTCTACTCACTACACACTGCGGATACCCCAATGCCTGATAATGACAAAAGTCTGGTCGCTATGTTACCTATGCAGATGACACTGCCATTCTTACGAATTCATCATCTCCAGTTGAATCAGAAGAACTGGTCCAACGATATTTAACGCTTGGAGTAAGCGTTGCACATCAAGCATCCAGTAAAATATTTTTTTTTTCAAAAAATTGTTTGATTAATCTAAAAATGCAACATTTTGACATCGTTTTTACCACCACTAATATTGTATTCAATTGTACTCGAAATAGTCGACATTTGTCGGGTTATGCCTATCACTATCACTATTCTTGTAATCAACAAAAATGCCCAAGGAAATATATAAGACTCGTGACTAAGTCAGCCTGCTCTAAAAAATTGGATGAGCCGCGGTACAAAAGCCAATAAGGCTTTTAGTAATACTCGTACTGCAAATTCTCCAAAATTGATTAAATACATGGCCGCAAAAAACAAAAAAAGAAAAAAAACAGAAAAAAAAACTAACTTTGGCTTTGCCTAAGTTGTAATACTCTTCACACCCCTCCTAGTGGTCCGTGGTAATGGTATATGGTTGGTGGATATGGGTCACTTATAGTGTCCATATTTCAAGTCGATAGTATAAAAAATTAAAAAAATTCTGGCAAGAACATGACTTTAGATCCAGGTTTGTATGGGGGGAGGGGACCCCCTAGTGGACCGATTCTGCTGATTTCGACAAATATACTATGGAGCTTTCTAGTTCAACAACTCAGGGACTAGTTTGCATACATACAGACAGACGGATGGACATACAGACATGGCTAGATCAACTCGTCTCGTCGCTCTGATCAAGAATATAGATATATTTTTTATGGGGTCTCCGATGTCTCCTTCTGTATGTTACGAATTTCATGACAAACTTATAATACTATTCACTGTGTAAAAAGTATAATAAGGCAACAAGTGTTGTCCTGTTTTCTGTCTTTTTTCATTTTTTTTTTTTGGCACTTTTTTCCGCTTTTTTGAGATCGATCTCTCCTATCTGCTGGCACCACTGAATATCATTCTCCTTCATTATTTCATCGATATTTTACTAGTTATCGATAACAAATTTTCAAATACAATAATTTTCCCTCGTTAATATTGCAGATTGTTATACTATTATAGTTCAAGATCTTCCCACTTGACCATGACCAACTAACAATGCATTTTAGTAAATTTACCTAACACTTTTGCAAAATACAATACACAAAACGTATGCCTTAATAACAGGGTTTTCTGTTAAAAGTTAGCAAACCGCAATATACTTAATTTTACCGTTCTTTAAAATTAATTATTGTAGATATATAATTATGAAAATATTCAAAGTGATTTTATATTACTCAGTTTAGTGAAAGACTCAAAAATGTTACTCGTATAAATACAAAGAAAAATCTGTTGCCAACTTAAAAAGATCATCTTATAAAATATTATTATAATAGAAACTCTGCTACTACTATTTCATTAATACTATATACATAGTTTATATAATTTATAGTTTTTCAAAAAGAATCACCCTTAGAGAAATAAAGAGAGAGAGAGAGACACTCACAAATAAAATGAATGAATGACGGCAAATTTTTTATCAAACGTCATGTACGAATAGTAACAACAAAAGTATCCAAGCAAATATTTGATAAACTCCATATGAATACATATAACCGATCAAAAATATAAATATGTTTATTGTATATAGATATATTGCTACTTACTATGAGTATTCATATTTTATACATTGGAAAAAAAGTTTGTGAAACAATAAGAAGCGACAAGAGATAGAGGGCAGCAAACACAAACGATAACTTTGCAATTTGAAACTAAAGATATCAACACTACAATAAAAATTGAGTAGCAGATACATACATATTTATACCGTATACGAGGGTAGTTAAAAAAGCAACCGACCTAAGAAACAGTTTTTAGACATCAGGAAATGGTATTTGATTTATAATCACTACATATTATAAAACAAAGTCATCACACCGCGTCTGTCTGTATGTACGCGATGAATTCAAAAACTAACGAACAATTTTTCATATGGTTTTCACCAAAATGATGGAGTTATTCATGAGAAAAAAAAAGGAAATACGGAAAACCACAAATATACAGGCGAAAAATCTAAGAAAGTGAGGTGTGCAAGTGAGACATTAAGTCATCTTTTTCAAACATCTCATCAAGACAACCAATCAGTATCCACTAATTTTTTGAGATGGAGAGGCAGAATATCTGCCTGGGTATCTAGTTATTCTTCAAATCTTAAACTTAAAATTTTAATATGCTAATTGATGGCTAATTAGAAGAGGATGGCAATGTGATCACCATAAGCATCGCTGGGCAAAATCTATAGAGCTAAACGTATATTTTGTCGATCAGAAAAGATCTGTTTTCATAAATTTTCAGAGTTTCCGTAGTTGGGTCGATTACTTCTAGTATTACTCTCGAATATGAGTTCTATAAGCATAAAAGAGTATCCAAATGATGTTTATTTTGAGTTTATTTAGTAAGTGCGACGACTGTTTGGATTTATTCATTTGTTTATATTGTGTTTTTATACATGTTCAATTCATTTATTTATGATATTATGATCATCATCGTATTCATCTTACTAGAAATATTCTTATTGATGTCGAAAAAAGAAAACAGACTCTTGAATATTTATTGACGAAATATACATACATAGTTCATACATACAAACACTATAAGCAGAAAATCAAAAAATAATGTAAGAGCGATAATAATGAACTGGTCCCACTATTGTATACCCTGCACCATCACATAAGCTTAGTAATGATTATGCAATGTTATACGTTCATATGTATTTACAAATAAGAGTCTCTAGGATTATACGAGGGGAAGTTGGAGGAATATTTTAAGGTTTTCAAAAAGGTTTTTAAAGAAATATGTAAGCAACATCTAGAGATTGCTGACTTTTAATAAGACTACAATGATTACGACTTAGTAATGTACTATGTTTCTTATGAATTCATTATTTAAATTCTTCCGAAACTGAGCTCTACAAAAAATTTAAGTAATTAAATAAATTTTGAAAAAATTTTGAGAATCAAGTGCTTTAACCGACTTACATAGCTAAATCGGTTTTCTACTCTATGACTCCAGAATCGTCCCATAGGTGGACCGAAACCGCTACCTCCAACTAATCCTAGACAAGCGCCTAATATGGCGATCCTATAAATAAATACCACCTTAAGTTGCTATGCAAAGCGGTGTAGGCTTGACTGGCTGGCCATCCGGTAAATTGTTGCTCAACAATAAGAGGACAATCCACAAATAACTATTTTAGAAGACACTGTTTGGCGTTACGCGATACAAATGTGGGTTACCGCTGCTGCCAACAACTACAGAGAATTCAAACCTGCCCAAAAAAAAAAGGTACTTCGTCGTATAACTCGGACTCGCTGGTTTGTGCGCAACACCAGAGACCAAAAGTGCCCACTGTATGCGACGAAATCCTAAAAAGAGACTGCAAACTCACCCAAACAGTCTAGCCACGGCCCTCATCCATGGGATGACGCGACGTCGATTGAAGAGATTACACCCTAATGACCTTCTAAGCAGAAGGTTACCATCTAAATCAATGGTTCCCAACCAGTGGTCCGCAGACCAACAGTGGTCCGCAGGGAAACATTCAAGAAATGGAGCTTTTTTTTACTCATCCATCACTCTTCAGAATACTAGTAAAAGAAAGTTACAAAACAAAAAATAGCATATTCATATCTAAATAGGGAAAAACTCTGCCTATCAAATTACTTAAAAGGGCCTCAACTTTCTTGATTGCTTCGGCACTGCTGTTAACCTTGTGGTCCCTGCTAATCATCATCATAACTAAATCAAAACAAACAAAAAATTAAGAATCTACTCTGTGCAGTTTAACTTCCATATTTCTACTTACATACAATTCCGGAAAGTTGATATACCCATTCACTCCAACATACGTATGTGTAGTTGCAGGGTGTAAAAACACATGCAAGTAAGTGAGTGAATATAAAAGAGTTGCAAAACTCTTTTTTTTTTTTTTTTTTTTTGTGGTTCAAGATAATGTCAAATGAAGCACGATACCAAAGAAAAAAAAAAGAAAAATATAAATCATACATACTATAATAGTAAGTATGTATAATAAAAACACATTTTGCTTATCATTTATACATATTATATGGCAAACTAACAACAATACAATACTCTTAATAAAACTCTTTTCATTTGATAAGATTTGAAAGAGTCAACAACAAAACACGAATTCAAATGAAAAATGCGACGAGTATTTACTCATTTTGTTATGAGATGCAAAGATACATACAAAATATTGTACTTACTATTTGTATAAAAGATACTAAAATACCTTGAATTTTCATGAGAAGTCATAACCTTAATAAGCCGCACCAATAATATTATCTTTAATACTTAGGAATTTAATCACTAAAAAGTTGTCTTGAATTCCGACTGACAAATAGATACATTATATTTTTACAATTTTGCACTAAGTAAGCACTTAAGAAATAAGAAGTCTACCTACTAATACTACTACTACTACTACTACTACTATCTGTTAATAACCAATGACATTCAGAAACTATTGAGTGCCTATTTCATGAAATCATAGTTATTTCAATACTTCAATGTAAGCTATACATTCCCTTCCTCCCAACTCTTCATTTCACTTATATAAAATTTGATAATAAGTCACTTACTACATAAGATTTGACGATCAGTCATTGACTAAGTATATAAAACAATTTAAATCATATAAAATAGTAAATGTATTGAAAAGATGGATAATTGCTATATCAGCATTATTAATAAACCTACATAAAGTTCAAATTTAAAAAGTAATGTAATAAAAGAAAAGAAAAGAAAAGAAAAGAAGGGAAAGGAAAAAATTGATTTTCTCATTGCTTAAGAGAAATTTAAATTACTTAAAAAAATCACAATTTTACAAACAGTTGACGTCGATTGTCTGTTGTCTGTCTAACTATCCAAAAACAAATACAGAAAACATATCCATTTATATGTCTATATAAATATTGACTTTATTTATGGTTATTTATTTTATTGACAATTGAAAAGTTATTTTTTTTAAGAGTTTTATGGACTTTAAATTTACAGAGACACAAGGCATTCTCTCTCTCTTTATAATAGTTGATACTTTGGTACCATTACAATGTTGAAAAACATTTGGTAAACGGAAATTGTGTAAATTTATAAATCTATGGAAAATTAATCAATCAAAATTTTACCATTCAATTTGATTTGTTTGAATCAAAAAATTTGATATTTCCAGAGTTGAAAATGTTAAGAGAAGTAATGATTAGAAAATAATTAAGTATTTTATAAGTGATAATTTTATGATAATGCTTAGGCACCTGTAATGCTCTCCAGTCTTTATAAATAGTGAGATTATTTCATTGAAGTCAACAGCCAAAAAATTGGTTCTAGTCTGAAATAAAAATAGAACTGGAAGGTTTGCATTAAGAGCTAATGCCACCACAATATCAAAAGTCGGAAAATGTCTTGGATTCTTGCTGTTAGAGCTTCTTTGCTATACTAGGCTAGGTTGTATTTAAACCTACTTTTATGGTTCCACTTAATACTCCAAAATAGAGATTCGGCAGTAACTTCAATCAAAGCTCAAGTAAATTTATCTCAATGGTAAAAAACGAAATCGGAAACTTGATCTGACAACTATCACTACTTGAGGCTAACAGCAATGATCTTGCCAAGGCGTACATGAGGTTTCTGTGTAAATCCTCGCTTCAAGGAGAGTCACCCTTTATATCTGCCATTCAGATTTAATCATTCTAGACTGGTAACCCTGTCCTTACAAAATATATAGTTTTTATTTATTTTTTATATTTTATTAAAAGTTTATACATAAATTAAAATTAATATAATTTTGATTCTGTTGGTCGATTTTGAAGAAATAAATATTTTATGTTACTCACAATAAAGCTTCTTATGTTTCTATTATTCCATTTTGAATTCAATGAGTGGCTTTTAAGTGATGCGCACACAAACAAACAGACATACAAACAAAGTCTATGATATTATTATACTTTTGTATAGATAAATTTGATGTCTATAGAATAATATTTATTTGATGACTTTATCTAACTCAGAATTACCTCAATAGTGCTTTATATTTGCATATATACATACAAACTCGTATACTTTTGTGGCATGATAATACATTCCATCCAAGTGTTAAAACATTTGACGTATTATAAGTTAATAAGTGTATATTATATATCTATCTATTTATCCATGTGTATTCATACAATATAATTCCAATACATTTAAATCAAAACACCAGGTTTTCCGTCTAAAGATAGAATTTCAAATTCAGACAAACTATATTATTAAGTGTTTTTTGTGATTTTAAAACTTTTAGTTGGATTTTATTGATTTACATATTTTGTTCTTTTATTTATTCCGATACAATTTTGTAGTTTTTACCTTTTAAATAATTTATTTCCTATGTCAAATGTATGATGATGATGAATCTAATATCCCATAATAATCACAATAATATGCTTCAGAACATTATGTATCTATATATACTTAGTATATGTATATAATTGGTACTGGAACTATATATGTATGTCTGTTGCCTATGGACTTCAAAAACGCTGAACTGAATTAGATGAAATTTACTGAGAAATTATAGAATGGTCTGCAGAGAGTTCCTGTTCAGTTTTGATGCGGATCAGACGTGAAAAATTGGAGGTGTGGATCAAATTTTGAATACGAAGAGACATAAAGACATATTTTATCATCACTTTTTAAATTGTGAGTACCAACAAAATAAAATAAAAATCATTCTTCTATCATTCACGTGCAAAGCCAAATTCGTTTAAGGGAATAATTTTTAAATTCATTTATCATATTCACATCGTATATTTATTTCCATTTTTTTTATTTTTTTTTTTTTTTTGTTTCAAAAAAATGTATGTATGTTCTACTGTACTTAACATATAATATGGGAATAATAATTTTATTTAAATAATAATAATAAATATTTTTTTTTTTTGCCCTGATTTATGGTAATAATAAATACTTAATACTCGAATCTCTCAATGTCTTTCGTCAAGTTGACAAAAGGCCTATTGTTATTGTAATCAATAGTAGTAGTATTAACAAGTACCTCATCTAAAACAGTAGAATGAATCCTATTTGTTGTCTTCATGTTCCTATTGTAAGTAGTGTTAACAAGGCCATAAACAAAACAAAAAGAAACGTGACTCAGCAGCAACGGAAATGTCTTTAAAGTCAAATAACAAATACCAAACCAAACTCAATCTTTAGTTGCTTATACAATAATAATAATAAACATTGCAAAAGAATAATGGCGCCTCAAAGATACAAAAAAAAATATACTTTTGGACAATAATAAATATAAAAATAATAAGTGAAACGAAAGAAGAAATAAATAAAAACTTAAAAGAAGCAGCAGCAAACAATCATAATTCATTTATTTATAGCAGCAACAAAAAGTGCTTAGAATTTTAATTACTCGTACATCTATAAATTTATGTGACATTCATATTATTTGCCCAACATTTCCTTAAGTCCAAAAGACTATATGTCTGTCTGTCTATCAATCAGTCAGTCATTCAGGTTGTCTGTTTGTCTTGTTCTTGGGATTTGATCTTGACTTGGGTTGGGTTGGGGATAGTGCTGCCTACATTCCAAATGGCAAATTTTGCTTGAGAAACTATAAGAGTAAACCTATAGAATTCGTTGCCTTTCTACATAAATTACTAATTTAGTAATTTTTGTATTGTCGTCTGCTTTTACCGGAGGCGGTGAATTTGGTATTGACTTTGACTTTGGTATTAACTTGGTCTCTGGTCTCTCAGCTTGATTTGACTTGACTTGACTTGGCTTTCATTTCGTTTTCGGTTTCATTTTACTGTGCTTGGTTTCAATTTCAATTACATATTTTTTTTTTTTTTTTTGTCTTTCTTGTTCGGTACAATGACTGGGATAGATCGACGCTCTCGATAATTGCCAACTTGTGTATGATATTATTGTATTATATTATATATATACATAGATATATCTAGCGCCGGTCTGATTGAAAGTCAACCAATGTTAATGGGGTTGAGGTTATGTTGAGTAAACCTGACTGACTGACTGACTGACTGACGCATGCATAAACTTTGAAGTTTGCACATTTTTTTTTCACCCTATTTTTATTATTATTATTATTATTTTATTTCATTTATATTATACTACTACATACTAATATGTTCGAGTATATCTACTATGAACAGCTGTTAAACTGCAATATAATTTTCAGTTTATTTTACTTTTTTTTTTTTTTTTTTTTAATATCTTTCTGTCTCGAATTTACTTGTACATATTTAAAAACCTGTTTTGCTGTTTTAATTGAAGCTTTGTTACTGGAATAATACATACATACATACAAAGTTAAGTATCCATATGTATCCGTGTATTGTTTTTATTGTAAATACAATATAATATCAGAGACTCTGTTTTCTTAAATTTCTGTTTAAAATTGAAGTATTTGGATACAATCGAACGATGAGTAAGGAAAAAATAAGCAAACAAAACTCCATTTAATAATAGATACACATTATTAAATACGCAATTGTTTATGAACAACAACAACAAAATTTCATTGGATTGACACAATTCGAAAATCAACAATAAAATCAAATTCAATTTTTATTATTATTTCTAATCAAGTTACTGGTTGCCCCGAGGAGGAAGAGAGAGTAAACATGTTATGACAAAAATTTAAACGAACCTAAGTTCAAGGTTACAATAATGTTGGTAGTGGCCAAAAATTTAGGTTATTAAAATTTTTTTTTTTTTAATTATGTACTTTATTTTATTAATTAACCTCTACTTCTCATGGTAATTGATTGATATTATTAATAAAACTACATTATGATGTATGTATGTATGTATTTATATACTTCAAATTTAGTTAATAATAGTTAATAAGTTTACTAAATAATAATAGTATTCACACTATAATTTAAATTAATTATGTATATATACTATGTCTACTAATCTCGCCATAATTGCAACTGTAATTGTTTTCATAACCAAATTGAGAAAGTAAACTAAGAAATCAAGGAATTTGTTTGTAGTGAAGATATCATAAATACTCGTACATATGTATATCTTTCAAGGAATTAAACAGTATTTTTCTTTGGATCAATTAAAAGTTTATGAAAGTCTTAGTATAAATGAAAGTCGAAATTCCAGTGTCTTCCGATAAGCAAAACCGTTGATACCATTTTCATTGTAATTAAGAGAATTTTCTGCTTAAGGAGGATATGTACAATACATTCTAATTAAGTCATTGTACATTGGGTATATGGTGGCTTAAAGACATTTTCATTTTCAAATCATTCAAGTCATTTTTGTTAAACATCTTCTTTTGTACTCGTAAGTTTTTAAAATCATTAATACTTTGTGCGTAGATAATTTTGTCAATATTCAAATTCTGCGCAATATACAAGTTTTTTGTTGAAACATTACGGGCAACATTAAACTTAAACTTAACTTAAAAAAAATTATTTAAATCATTTATGCTGAGAAGTCGTTAAAACATATCATACTTAGGTCGTAGAACAAGAAATGCAAACAGACATCGTTGGCTTCAGAGTGATGAAACCGGTGAAGAATTGTAAATTAGTTTTACTAATGCACCTGTGCAAATCAGAGGCGGATCTCTAGTTTGAGATAAACAAAAGTAATATACAACAATAATAGTGTGAAATTTATTTGTTGTATTACAAAAAAGGTTAAATAAAAAATAAAATTCATCTTAGACAGATACAAACATGTTTCCTATTGGCCACTTTTGACGCAATATTTAGATGGATCTTCAAAGGTGAAGATATGTTTTTCGCCGGCATAAGGTAGAAAAAGATCGCTCGGCAGTGCTAGTAGTAGTAACAGGAAATGTGAGCAAAAATTCGCACAGTGTTCTTCAATTTGGTAGGATCGTTGTTCTTTTGTATGGATTTACTGAATATTTTGGGTTATTATCTATAATTTTTTTGCCAAATCTTTAACTCTGTAAAGCAAAAAAAAAAAAAACAAGGAAGGTCCTCTTTAAACAGTTCAGCACCTTACAAACCTTCCTTTAGGTCAGTATAGTTATGGGATAACAACTTTTATAAGTCTCCGTTTCTTTGCAGCTGAGGGCTGGGGAACGTGCATGATATTTCATTTAATAATCTTCAACAGACTGAGTGTGAATATTGAATCTATTTGTTTGACTGCCGGTAATTTTGCAAATTGTAATTTCTCAACATTACTTTTATGGCATTACTTCACTGATGAGATGTATTCATTGAGATGACTCACGAAAGAATGTGGCTAAACTTGAGATTATCCCCACAGCATTTCTTTTATTGGATACGGTGTAAGCTGTACTGATAGCTAAGTTAAGTCGATGGCTTGCACAGTGGGTAAAAAAAGCTAAAATTTGAGATGATAAGTAAAGTAATATAACTTAGTAACTATGAATTATGATGAAGGCCCTACACTACACAAAATAATACCTATGTAATTACAAGTGGACATTATTAAACTCCTTGCTTTTTGTAAAATTACCGTGGATTACTGTGGGCACGTGCACCTATGCAAATGTTTGTAACCTAAATATTATAAATAAATAAATAAAAATAAATATGATTTATCCAGTTCTTCAAAATGTGTCTCTGTGCTGCTATATGGTGATAAATTTCATTGCTCTCGACTATGTATGTGGGCTGATCAATAAGTCTTTAGAAAAAGATAGAAAACAATTAATTTTCTGAAATTTTCTTTTTATTTTTCAAAACAATTTCCTTATAGCTCTATACACTTTTCCAAAATTTGTAAACCATCCAAAAAGTAGGATTTCGGAACTTCCTCAAAATAGGCGTTTGTTTCATTGATGATATCCTCGTTCGCCTTGCAACGTCGTCCACCGAGACATTTTTTTAAATTTGGAAATAAAAAGGAGTCACTGGGGGCCAAATCTGGTGAATACGGTGGATATTGTATAATAATGTAATTTTTCATTTTTTTCCAATACACAAAAGTTTGTTGCTTCAATTGACAATAAAAACAAAACCACATGGTTGATATTACTGAGACTTCAACAGCTGATTAGTGATGGACTAAACATCAAAAATTATCGATGCTAGGAGCGCCATCTCTAGGATTTCATAAAAACTTATTGATCAGCCTACGTACTTCCTAAGCTTTCGTACAAGACATTTGTGTATTAAACTGGGTTCATCCCAAACAGTTTTTGGTATCACCTTTCTGGTCTTTTGCGGAGCTACTTGAGCCGGTGAAGTTTATTATATTTTTAATAAATTCATATTTCATATACGATGCTGAAATTCATTTTGTTTACATTTAAATCAACTTCGTTTATCGTTTATTATCTACATTGACTCTCAATTTGGATTTCTTATCTAATTGAGCTGTTAAAATATTCTGCTCATGCGCTAACTGTAGTCCTTATCATACATCTCACATATGTAAGCAATAAATAGATGGATCTTGTTCGGTCTTATAACAAACTTCAAATCAAAACTTTTTGCAAATTCTACTTAATTAATAATAATGATGAATATTCAACAGAATAAAGAAATGGAGATTAACTGAGTGAACAATATTCTTTGATTAATCAGAAATATTATTCATCACATTATGAAAAATATAAATTATAGGAAAAATAACAAAAATAAACTCAATTACACAGTTAACTAACTAAATGTAGAAATGATGACAACAATTTTACCCTTCAAATCTTATCAAAACTTTTTTACAAAAAAGGAAAAAATATAATATAGTTATTGTTATTTGTATTGTTACTACTACTGTTGCTGCTACTTCTATGACTTTATTGAGTGACTTATTGCTTTATTTGTGAAGAGGAGAAGAGAAAATGAAAGAAAACAAAATCATTTTATGTTTTTGTTATTTATTGTTGTTGTTGTTAATTAGCAGCAGTCGGTCACTTGTTGCTATTTACTTGCACAATTAATTTTAGTATTTATGAGAAATAGAGAGTAACAATACAAAATAAGAGCAAATAATATTGTTGTTGTTATTAAATATTTACAACAAATAAACAACAACATCAACAATAAATAATGAGGAAGGACAGTTACATAGTATAAAATACTTATATACACACATATGTACATATGTTTGTATGTAAGTTAAACAAAGTTATGTATGCTATATGTGTGTTTATATAAAATAAATAAAATCTCAAAAAGGCACGTGAAAAAATGGCGCAAGTTGTTTTTTTTTTTTTTCATTTAATTTTGTTTTTATTACTAATTTCTGTCAACTATGTATTATATTTATATTGTGTTTTGTTTTTTATTATGTTTTATTTTTGTATCACTACATATTTACATACAACAAAAACGTGCTCATTTAGTTTCAACGCACGTTTGTGTAAAAAAAAAGAAAACACAAAAACAAATGAATATAAATAACAAGAAATATTCATACTTATAAATATTTAGTATAGTCTATTTAATAAATTTTGCCTTTTTGCTAATTATTTTGACAGCTGAGAGAGCGCAGCAAAAGCAAAGCCAAAAACTTACCAGCAACTCTTCGCCGCTCATTCAAGGGTCATTGTTGTTGTTGTTGTTGTTGTTGATGATATTCAATGATGTTCTCTCTCTGGCTGGCTCTCTTTTGATTTTCAACCACGCGTGTCGCATTAACTTTGAGTTCTAGTAAGTTTTACTCTCTGCGAGAGGAGGAGACACAATAAAATACAAAATAAAAAACTGACGCACTTTGCTTAAATTTAGTTGTCGGCTTTTTTGTTGTTATTGCGGTTGCTGTTGATTTGTTTAAAATTTGTTTTTGTTTAATAGGCAAAAACACTTTACTTTTTCTTAATTAGGATTTGTGCATCTTTATTTATACATATTGTACTACATAAATAAATATTTAATATTCTATTTGCTTTTCTTCACACATTTCATTTTTTTTTTCTCATTTCATTTCTTATTTTCTTTTGCAAATATTGACACTTTTTCACGATTGACACACACACTCACTCACTTACTGACTCAAAGCACCAACAAATGTATGCCAACGTCGCTTGCACTTGCACTTGCTTTTTATTTCTTCTTCACTTAACTTCTTCGACTTTACTTTACTTTGCTTAACTTTACATACACACACTTGCTTGCTGCTTCACATCTGATACGATGTGATGCTTCTTTTTCAAACTCCTTTTTCGTCTCCTATTCTCTTTTTGTCCGCTATTTCTTTTTTGTTGTTTGATTTTTATTTTTACACTTTTAATTCGGGAGAAAAAATATCAAATCTATTTACACAATTTAACAAATATATACTAATATTTACAAAATCTATTTTCATATTTTGCAATTCACATTCATTGCTCGGTTTATTTTATTAATACAAAACATATTAAAATCGAAGAATCGAAAAATATAAATAAATTATTTAAACAAAATATTAACCACTTTAACATGCAGCACTAGGCAAACATACTCTTGCTTGCGCTTCTTCTTATTATTGAATTTAACATCGCATCGCAAGCCAAACACGGACGACAAACGTACGTCTCCACTCAACGCGTTCCAACCGATGACAAAGACAGACTATATAGCTATAAAGAGTCTTCGCAGCCGATTTCTCGATTTCTGTGATCACATTATGAATTCTATTTGTTGGTTTGTTTGATAAAGAGAGTATATAATGGAGAGAATGAGAACGGATTGACAGACCAGTGCGAGAGAGCTGAGCTACTTATTAACTCTCTTGCTCTTGTTATGGAAAAACATAAGTATGTGTGAATGAAGAGAATAAACGTTTAATAATAAATGCAGGGTCGTTTTTAATACTATTTATTAAAAGAAATCTAAAATTTTTTCCTTATTTATTTATATAAATTTAAAGTATTAAATAAGTAAACAACAATAAGCAAATCATATTCAAAACAACTTATTTAGACTTAGATCTTTGATAAATATTGAGTAAAGCACAAAATGGTGCTACACTCTGAGGTTCTCTTCATACAAAGTTTGTTAGTAATCTAGAATTAATATAGCATAATATTAGGCGTTTACATTGAGTGGTAACCACATATATACGTACACAGTGGCGATCAGAAATGAGTAAAAATGTTTGCGAAGTAAAATACCAGGTATTTCTTAGTTCATTATTAAAAGGTTAAGTTAAAGCCACTTTTGTGAAAAATGAGAATGGATAGGTAATAAAAAATAAAAACAAAAACTATCTGTATGTACTCAATTTTGAAAGTCTCCCATTATCCAATGGCCACAGATTTTGCTCGAATTGAGGTCTGAGCTTTGAGTCGGCCACTCCTTCAACTGAAATGGTGAGTCTGGCCACACAATATGCGAATCCTCTGACCACTTTTTAGACCTGGAAATAGCCAGTTCATTGAACCGCAAAACGTACAACCATATACTATTGACCCCAAGAGGAAACATATTTTTTTTTTTGCATTAAATTTAGACACCAATATTTATTTAATCAGAACCGAATCCATTGTTACTACAATTTTTCAATTAATTTATGTGGGATCAATGCTTAGTTTGAGTTGTAATTGTTTTAAAATATCACAATCATCCCATGGCAGGATAAAGTAAGGTCTATGTACTTGATAAAAAATAATAAGAGCCGAAGGAAAACAACTTTAGTGATGTCATATGAAGTCTAACGTTCATGAAGCAAATACTATGATATGCCTTGAACTTGCATGTTTATGTGATGTAGAGCAAACGTTTCAAACGCTAAACCAGAAGACTATAGTATTTTTTTTTTTTTTTATTATTATTTTTTTGGCGAAAATATACATATTTTAACCAGATAAGCAAAGCGAGTTCATAATGCTCAGAGTATGTGCTCTTAGTAGTTTTATTGGGATATTCGACTGACGACCGACCGGTTTGTTGAGAATCCAATGGTCGAAAGATGATTTTTGAAGACTATTTGGTGACTAACATGACTCACCACCACCACGACCACCACTCAACAGCAACAACAGAAACAACAGAAACAAAACTCTTTTTAATAAATTTCTGAATTAATTTCCATTATGAAAAGACACAACACCTTGACAATTTAGGAAGAACAAAACAAAAGCATATATTTTACTATAAGCAGATCATTTCGATGATTGCATTTGAACATTTATTATGAGTTAAAACATTTTAGTAAAAATCATAAGTATATCTATTTACTTATTTTTATTTTTTATAAAATTTTATTATTCGTCATTTGTTGCCAAAGTGCACGTCGTCGTTGTATAGTCACAGCATCTTCTGGTTCATGTTCGAGTTGAAATAGTTTTAGACTTTTCAATTGTTCTTTAATATTTTGCCAAAAGCTACCGCCATTTCCAGTATTGACTTCTGTTTGAGTTCCAACCGCCAAGGTATTTGTCGTTTCATTTGCTTTAATAAATTGCATTGACAATACCAGAACCACCAAAAACGAATAACATAAAGTAAAGTAACGCATTTTTAAGAATAATAAGTAGTTAAGTTTCCGACTTCGATAGAATGAAATTATGTACTTGACGTTATGGTTTAAGTATAAAGACTAACTGAGTGTTTGTATTTTAATCTCTTTTGAAATTACATCCGAGCTAAATACATTTAAAATGAAAACAAAAATTACTATCTTACATATAAATTTATTGCTTGTTTTATAACAAGCTCAGATTAGATAAAGTTCTAATGACGTTCTATTGTAGTAATAATCTAGCATAAATGGTATAAAGGGCACTGCTTCAGAAGTTCTCATATACTACATACTACATTCTAGAAATGTGTGTCACTGAAATAGAGCGTAAATCTTTAAGAGATTACATACTATATAAAATGTTCATATTTTCAACATTATGCCATGCCTTCTTCTTACATTAAGATCGCCGACATGGTCTGAGGCAAGTCAACTTAACTCGACTATATTATGACTAATCTATTCATCCTGTTACTATGACCTTATGAACAAAAAAAGGTGACAATAAACCATTGTCCTCTTTAAACCAGTTTCATATTTAAAAATATGAATTGAATGTTTTTAAAATTTTGTACATTAGTGGTTATAGGAGTTTTTAATATTAACTGGTAAGTATACCAAACGAATAATAATATTTTGGGATATGTTGCTTAAAGTACCATATGACATAAACGCATTAAATATTAATAAGCCAACGAATCGCAATAGAAATGACCAAAAGCTCTTTAACCGGAAATAATTTTGTTTTCTACACAAAAAAGAGGTGTTTGTCTGAATAACAGACGTTTATAACAACAAGGAAGGAACATAGTACGAAAGCATTATGTTTATATACAATATTTTTTTTCTTGTATCAACAAAAGAAATTATTTGAATTACATATCTGTACACAGATTTATTTATTTATTTTAATATTACAGTTAATAAATAACGTCTTACTAAGAATTAATAAGTATTATGAAGATTACTCCAGTCACCGACCCGTTGGAGGTATTTTATTTGCATAAGCAAGCTGTACCCTTACTCACAGCCAGTGTGTGAACAGAGACTGATGTTCGGAAGATAAGGGTGGATACGTCACCCAAATTGAGTAGTCAAGGTTCAGTCAACTAGACCATTAACTGTGATAAGCGAAATCTCAAGAGAAAGGATGTGATATTAAATATTATTTATTTATTTATTTATTATTACAGTTAACAAAACTACTATGGCTTTCAGCTCGATTAAATATTATTAACTGACACACAATACGCGAAATATTTGAAATGATGGTTTGTGGAGGCCTTCAATGTGTGAGAGACGGTTTCCCGCTGTAAATCCAGCCCTGGATGCGAAATTAGTTGTGCTCCTACGAAATTTTTAGTAGTACGACTAGGAGTACTGCTGAATCTACAATTCCGTTATTAAAATTATGAAGAAAGTTTATTCGTTGATTTCTCAATGATGAAAGGTCTATAAGAAGAAACCTTCTTGAGTATGATGGTAAGGCTCCAATTTTAGCCATGTAGTGGAAAAAAAAATGAATTACTTCCGTAAAAACTCAATACCGTCTTTATGTTTTTTTATATTAAGGGCTCCAGACACACAAATAGTATTCGTATACTGGGTGGACTAGAGAAATGAACAGAAACTTGGTATCATTAAAATCTTTAGACTGATGGTTGAAACTCAGTTTAGGTTAATAATCGACTCCTAGGTCACTGAAGGTAGAGACGCGATCTAATGGGTTGTTGTATATCGTGTCAATAAATAAATGAGGCTTCATGCGATGCAACATCATGTAAATGCATTTAGCACAGTTTAGCGCTTTAAAATATTACGTTAACATCAAGAATGATGTGAGGTTAGATACTCTTGTAATCAAGTAAAAGATAGAAAGAGTTTGACATCGTCAGCATACAACAGAACGCGAGAGTGATTCAAGGAAAGAGGAAGGTCATTTATAAATAGGTTCAACAATAATGGGTCAGGATGGCTTCCTTGAGGTACACCAGAAGTGACATCGACAGGGTATGAAAGAGTGGAGGAAAGAATGGCAGCAAGTTACCGCAACTAAGAGGTAAAGATTTATACAGCCTGACAAGCAGTACATCCACTGTACTAAGAATAGGATTTCGGATGATAACTAGAGTCTGATTGGAGCATTATGGTAATGGATTAAAGACTCCAATGATGCATGCTTTGCATCAAGACTTCTATTACACCTGTGGGTATAAGGAAGAATCAGAATCAATCAATTCTTTAAATTATTTTACCCAAAGCAAAATCCTACACATGTTGTCTGTTTTATTAGAAGTTTGTTCTCAAATACTATATTAGTATGTTTCCAATTAAATTGCAAATTTTTACACAGCCTCTCTTCTTCACAAAAAAATATTTCAAGTAAAGTGTTTTTTAAGATAATTTCCTTTCTTTCCTTATTGATTCTCCTCTTCTTTCCTCAATATTTCTAAACTCTCCGATATCATAGAGTCAATCCTACCGGACTATAAAGATCTTACTCTTCTTATTTAATTTCAGTTGTATTTTCTACAACCACAAATTATTATTATTATACGTACTAAGTAGTATATGAATCATATCTGCTTGAACAACAACACATTACAGCATCAATATTTTATATTTATAGAGGAATAAAAAAACCTCTTACATTATACGTACGAGTAGATAATAGTATATTGTAAACACAAAATTTTTATGTATCAATTAATGTTTACCACACCCAAAATAAAAATCGACTATATAAAGAACAATCAAGGTCCAATTTTGAATTTTTGTGAAGCTCTCAATAGAAAAGAAAGTCAGAATATTTAGTTGAAAATTCGGTGCAATGCACCAACTGATAATAAATTGTGTTATTTTAACCATTTATCCTTTGGTTAACATAGCGACTACATCCATTTTGGATGCCACGCATGTAAAATAAATATCAATTCCTGTCAAACATTTAATTTATATTTATAATTTTTTTCAAAAATATATAGATATGTGCAAATGCACCCAATGGTGATCTAGTACCCAATCCATATGATTGTCAGTCATACTTCAATTGTTCAGATGTACCAAATTTAAATATCTGTGAAAATGGTCTACATTTTGATGCAGTCAATAAAGTATGTGTTGAGCCAGCACAATCTAATTGCGTACCGACATCAACAACTGTAATAACATCATCCACAGCAAGTACATCATCTGATTCGTCTACCAATACAACACCCGATTTTGGTTTGTGGCCCCGCAATCCACATCCAACATTTATGGCCATTGATGTCGTGAGCGGGCAATCTGTTGACCCCATGACAAAATACGATCCACAGCATATTGAATGTCGACACTTTGGAGCTTATTTTCTGCCTCATCCAAGAAATTGTCAACGCTACTTTATCTGTGCCTACGGTCATCTGCATCAACATCGTTGTGGTCGTTACACTTACTGGAATTATAAACGAACTGAGTGTCAACTAGCTGAGTCTGCGATTTGTTATAATAATGCCACTACAACATCAGATGATGAATGGGATCTTTATGCCGATGACAATGATGATGATTTTAAGCAAACAGGAGTGTCATTTATTACAGCGTCATTGCCAACACCAGCAGTAAAACCTGCTTTGTCTAAACCTATTACCATTTGCTATATTATCGATGCTGATTCCATGACAAAGACAACTCAAACAACTTCCAGTATGGTGATACCAAGTGCACCCACTCCTCCTAGACCTTCAAAGACAACAACAACAACAACGACAAGTGCTCCACGTGTCACCATTCTTAAGTGTCCTTCAGATCGACAAAGCTACCTACCAGATCCAGAAGATTGTAGCAAATATTATATATGTATTGTTGGTATACCAGTATTGACTTCGTGTCCGAAGGGATTATACTGGGATCAGAAATTGGGATATTGTGATTCAGCTGAGATTGTAAAATGTTTTCAAAAAACTGATTAATAGCAATTGTTTTCTACAAACGCAGATCAAGATCACTTCTCCAAAAGCAATGAGTGAATTATCTTATTTAATGCAATTCCTCAACTTATTTAGCATGTAAAAAATTATGTGAAAATGTTAAAAAATTAAATTGGGCGTTTCAAAAGCTTCTTAGAGATTTTGCATTCAATAATAAGTATTTACACAATACTATATGTATACCATATTTAAAAACATTTGATCTTAATTTATGCGAATTGTCATTTTAATTTTATTTTGAATTATGCTCGGATAAGAAAGTGTGTTATGTAAATTGAATTTTGTGAAAAAACACTTATTCAATGCGGGTTTGGAATTTGGGGAATATGTGTCTATAGAACCAAAACTTTTATGTCGGTGCTGGATCAGATACAGTTGGTTCAGATGAAGAAGAACTGGAAGAACTGGAAGAACTGGAAGAACTTTCAGTAGATTCAGTTGGAGTGGCTGAACTTTCAGTAGGTGTAGGACTTTCACTAGTACCAGAGGAATTACCTGTATTACCTCCAGCTTCAGTGCCACTGCTACCAGTTTCAGAGACTTCAGTTCCTGGCGCCTGCGTTGCAGGAACAGTTGCACCAGCACAGACACCATGAGTTGCAGCATACGACCCTAAATATGTATCATCTTGGCAACCTTGCAGGTCTTCGTTAAAGAAACCTGATGGGCATTCTCCAGTTGAGCTACTCTCACCGTACTTACAAACTGCATAACCCGCACAATTCGTTTTGCTCACAACATTAACAAACTGTGCTGAAGTGTACTCGCATCTATTGCAAGTCGATACTGGAGTGGCTGCTTGACGACTATTGCAGCTCTGCCTTACAATGTCGTAATATTCACCAAAGTTACACGCATACTGTTGGTAAGTTTTACCATTGCAAACGTAGTATTTGGAACATGTGAAAGCATCAGGCTGGTGTTCACCATTTGTAGTACAACTCCCCATATCGGGATTGATTTCCTTTCCGGTTATCCATGAGCACGATACTAATCCTGGATAATTACAGTTGCCTGCAGATGGATCAAAAGCCTAATATAAAGCAAAAAAAAAAACATGAAGTCAGGTATGGTTGCTCGAGATTATGTATGTATATGTTCAGTTTCTTACTGATTGTGATGGTGAAGTACAAGTGCCTTCTTGTAAGCCATTTTTCTGATCACAGTATTGCCAAGCGTTACAACTAAGAGTACTGCCAAAGAAAATACCCGGTGGCATAATTTGACAAGCTGAGGTAAGTGTAGGTTCGTTGTTTGTGTTTGTATTTGTATTTTCAGGACAACTGCCATAAACACAAGCACCATTAGAGAATATTTGACCAGGAGGACATGTGCCACTGCCAGATTTCTGTTGAGATTTACATAAAATCCAGCCACCACAAACAGTTACATCAGGTACGAATGTATTATCATTTCTACCGACACATGGATTGGAGACGCCAAAGTAACACTCAACCATCGATTCTGGTCTACAACTTTGGGTGTTCTTGTCAAAAGCATAGCCATATCCGCACTGCCTTTGGACTGGTCCGTTGTAAGTGCATTGGTAATACGTAGAACATGAAACAATACTGCCCAGGTTGGTACCAGGCTTAACAACTGTACAATAGGCGGTTACATTATAGTTAGTGCCCTCAATAACATCAGCGGCGTTTACAACAATTCCGCTACTACCCAAAGCCAGAAGCACTATGCAGGCAAAAATATGGTTACCGGAGCCTACAATGGAATCAAGTAAATACACAGATTTTTTTATTTTTTTTATTTTGTGGTTTTCTTATGATAAGAAATCCTCTAATTTTTATATATCTTATTATTTGGTCTTACCTGTCATATTATTTTAAAAATTTGCTACCTTTTCTTACGAAATACCGATTTATTTCTTTCTTTCTTAAATCGTCTTCGTAAACTGACTAAAAGTTTTGCTGTTACCTTCTTAAATAGTAATCAAATTTCAGCAGTTCTCCTGTCATAAAGATCAAGAAAATAATCTTATTATCGTAAAATTAATTTAATATGATTCCATGGAAACACACTTCCCTGATAAAAGCCCGACAACTTCTTAAAAAATAATTGTACATATCATATTAAATTTGAAATAAGAATAAAAATCTTATCTAAAGTTTCTTCGACGATTTATTACCCTTCTTCTAGTTATTCATGTGAATATCATTTTTACGAATATACTATTGATATTAATATAGAACAAATCAGGGTGTTATCATAAATAATAAAAATACATAATTTTTGAAATACATAGACATCAGATTTTATATTACACTAACTGTCCTGGTGGTACTACCCCCATCCCCCTTCATAATTTTCATCCAAATTGGCTTTGTACGGGAAAGATATGATATGTCTCAATATTTGATCCACTAATTTCGACCGGTTCTGTAGAATGATTTTGATGAAATTAACGTTATATGTTACAAGAAGATTGCCACAATATACCAGTGAAAATCGCATTCAAATTGGTTAAGCCGTTTATGAGATTAGCGGGAAATTTTCCCTATCAAACAAATTTTAAAACCATAAATCACATAATAGAAATTTCGAGATCTATAAAAGTTATTATTATTACAAGTACCACTACTGATTTCAGTACAAGTAACTCTTCATCGAGAACCCTAAAACCTGAAATATTAATCTATGTAACATGTTAATTAAGTAATTAGAAGTGATCTTCTTTTCAGAATGAAAAGTCTCTACATCTTTTGTTGGATGCCATAATTTGCCATATTCAGTTTAATTAATCTTAACATTCTTCACTGATAATATTGTTAAATGTTAGTTATTAGTGATTCAGACCTTCTTTCTAATCAAGAAATAAACCAAAAATGGTATAAAAAAATTAACTTCGATTGGCTCTAATTAAAAAAAAAAAACAAATATAGTAATACACGTATCTAATTGAAGGAATCCACGATTTTGATAATTTTGCAAAACTCCAATCATAGTGGTTTTTTTTTTTTTTTTTTTTCATTTAATACTTATATACAATTAAAAACATTGTACCATAACCAGATAAATAGATCAATCGCAATGTTTCAACAGGCTCATAAAAAATTTGATTTTATATAGAAATTGACTCTAACGTATAATGTTTTTCGTTTTCGGTTTATATTCATATTTTATGAATATGATTTGGTGGAATTGTGCTTAATCATCGATAAGATATTATTAGTTTTATCATAAGTTTATAGAGCATTGGTTTTCAATATTTTTTAGACAAGGAACCAATTTTAATTTCATTATTAATTGCAGGGACCAGAAAATTGAAAGCAGCGCCGGAGGATTGAAGAAAGGAGACCCTTTTCTTATATTTTAGATAATTTTATTTTGACATTTGAGAAACTAATTTCCAATTGAAGGTTTGTGGGGTTCGTGCCCCGGTTGCCCTGCCATAAATCCTGCATTTTTAACAATATTTACAACTTTTCTGATAACTGATGAGCAAGAATGATAAAAATATCAAATGAAAACCAATTCACGAAGATTGCCCTGCGAACTATTTTCAAGCTCTTGGGAACCACTGCTATATAGTATAAACATAATAAACATATATATTCTAGTAACTGTAGTAGAAACAAAAGTTAATTATAAATCAAATTTATCTTTCGGAAGATTTATCGATCAGCCATTAAGCACATAATATTAAATTTACGTTATGTAGTATTTTTTTTTTGTTTTGTTTTGTGAAGTAACAAAAAAAGAAATATAACTAACTAAATGTACATAATATAAATGAAAACTAAATTTGTTCATTCAATTTTAAATACACTTGGATTGCAACAACCGAAGCTTGGCTCAGCAGCTTGTGAACAAGCACCAAGCAATTCATTGAAGACAAAGCCCTGGGGACAGCTACCGGAACCAACTTCAACGCCTTGTTTGCAAATAAGATAATTGCTACAATTTGTCGTTGAGTATTCATTGACAAAATTGGACGTGGTACCGACACAACGATCACAATTATTACGTGCCATCATTCGGGAGACACAAACTTGACTGACAGTATCGTAGTATAGTCCAGTGGGACATTGAACCAATTGGTATTGTTGACCATCACAATTGAAGTAGTGATTGCAGAGAGAGGCAGCCTTGCGTTGATTCAATGTAGTGCAACTACCACCAGCATTATCACTTTCGACAAGCAACGGATCATTTGTAACCTTTAAGGGGGTTAATACGTATAATGCATTATTAGAAATCGTTACATAGCATTTGTCGTGAACTTACTTGAGTACAATCAACATTTTCCTCATAGTCACAGATCATTTTCTCTACATTGAAATCCATACCCGTTTCACACTGACCACTTCGCAAAACATTATTTTCACAATAATTCCAGGCATTGCATTCCGATGGACTACCAAAATAGTAACCATTGGGTATATAATTGCATAGATTGAAGTTTAGCTCAGCACTTTCTTCACTACTGCTTGCATCATCGGGACTAGGACCATTGGGACCGTTGTTTATCGGTGTTTGAGTACATGGATAATTTATACTATAAGCGCATATTTGCTTATAGGGATTAAAGTTTTCACCAGTTGGACAATTACCACGCATTGGACCGTTGCTGCCGCAATACCAATAGCCGCCACATGAACCTGTAACTGGCATAAACATGCCTACAGCGTGGTTGGCACATGGGTTTTGACCAGCGGGTGTACATGAACTCTGCGACGGAAGCACACACGTTTGTGAATTCTTATCAAAGAAGAAGCCATTGCTACATCTATTCAACATAGCATAGCCATTTTGACATCTGTAGTAGGAACTGCAATCAGATGTACTCGCAACGCTTAAACCATTCTCTAGCAGCAAGCAAATATTGGTCATATTAATATTGAGATTTGCTTCAGCTCCATTGTTGTTGTTGCAACCGAATAGAAGCAATGCTAATACGACGCTTACAAAGGATATTTTAAAATTATCTACAAAACATAAACAAAATTTAAATAAAAAATTCATACATCCTTACAAAAGACACCAAATTACTTACCAATCATTTTTGAATTTTGTACTTAACTCGGAAATGATTGTGTTTCACTAATTTATTTAAACCATTTAATGGGTTTTAATAGAAATTCGTACACCTAAATAGTCAAATAAAAAATCCACAAACTTTATCAACTTGTCATTTGAATTATCTAGACATTTTCTTATGGATGATGGATGAGCAGTCCGAACAGCTCAATGTCAATTGTACTAACTCAATAAGTACATGATTAATTATACTTGAGAACATACTCTGATAAAATCTGCAATTCGATAAATTCTTTTTAAAAAAAAATTTTAGTTTTTCAAGTGCATTTTTTAAAAATAAATTTTAAAATTAGTCACAACAACAATGTTATGATGAATCTAGAAGAATTGCCACCTTATGTATTTAGTATAGTGCATAGTAATTTTAATCTAAGATCCACGGTACATGAAGAAATCACGCAAAACAGCAATCCTCATCAGCAAATACTGGAAACTTATTCAAACTGTCTGGCGAAATGCCTAATCCATGGCGATTAAAGAGGCTCTATCCTAATGATATTCTTAGTAGAAGGTCACCAACAACTTAAATATTCACTGCAATATAATTGCCAAGTCACTATTCTGTACGAGTACAAACAATATAATTTTTTTTTTTTTTTTTATATCTTACAATTATTATTTTCTTTATTTACTACTGTCGTCAGATGACAACCAGTGAATTCTATCATAAAATGTTAGCCACTTAAGCAAGTTTGGATGAATTAATCACGTATCCAGGATGGGAAATAGGAGGTCTAATGGGTGTAACTTTTTGAGGTGTCGCGTTTGTCTGCTGTTATTTAACAAGTTTGTTAACATGGACCTTCAACAAAGTGAAGTGTCTGTTGCTGTGTTTTATAAGTAGTTGGTTTCTGCAAATCTCGGTGGATAACCCAGTTCCGCAGAAACCATTGGGCACTAGCTTCGATCTCGAAACCTCTGAAAGATTTCTAGATTTGAATTGGATGCATTGTCCCAAAGCTGTGTACCGTAAGATTAAATCGATTTTTGTAAGGCATTTACGTAAAGCGAAAGTGTCGACCAAAGGGCGCCGAAAGACAATCTCGCTCTACCCTGGTCAAGCGCTAGGGCCGCTGCTGTATCTATATATGTGTACAGAATGAAAAGATTAACAAAATCTCTAGATTACAAAATCCTCAAATTCAGGATACAAGGTTTTTATTTGTGGATTTGTTGTTGTTTGTTGTTGGACTTTGTTGCATAAAGATACGATTCTGATAGCCTAAAAAAATAAATAATCAACCAAATCAACGGGGATCCCCATACATAAGATTATCAAAATATACTGCTGCTAATAATAAATACAGTAAATTATTTCTTCTTTGCCATATGGACGATGGTCTTCTTATAAAAGCTATACACTTGGTCAATGATTCAGAAAAAGCTTCTAAATAATTAGCGATTTGTCAGTGTTACGTCACAATTGGCAACAATAATAAGTATTTCTATAAAATGACTCACTAAATAAGTTATTGATTAATTTTGCGGAAGGTGCTGAGCTGTTATTAAATTTAGAAACGTCAATAAAGACAACAATCTAATAAAAGTAAAAAAAATCACACCACCACTTCTAATCCATTCCGGCAATATCAATTGTTCCAGAACGCTGGTCTGTGACGCGTGTAGCTTTTGAATGCTTTTTAAATTTATTTTAACTTTTTTTTTAAATAATTCTTGATATTATTTCTATGAGAAACTTTCAGAAATAATTACAATGAGAATATTATCTTATTATAAAGATAAAATTCTTAATGATTCTTTCTATATCCAGAGACCTTTGTTGGGTTTATAGTACATAAAAGATGATATCAAGAAAATCATGAGACATTATATATCAAATGTCTTACTATTAATATCTTCATTTCACATGGACCATAAAATTTAGTATCCATAAACTTTAAGGTCATTTTTTTATATATGAAACTTTCTTTATTAAAGCTATAATAATTTTAAATGTTTATATGAAAAAAAGTTGGCAAATAGCTAATTGTTATATTGCTTTTTTCTGAGACCTTCAGATTTTGATAAAAAAAAATACTTTAATTAAAATCAGAACATTAAATATAGTTCACCGAAACTTATATACCTTTCACATACAAGTTTTTGGAATAAAAATTATTTCCATTTTAGTAGGCAGCAATCAACCACAATCTTGGCTCTAAAGTGAATTTAGTTTAGGGATTATTTCTTCCAGTAATGGAACGACAATAAAAAATGCTTATACCAAATCTAATCGTAAACTTAAAGTCTTAGAGCAGTGTTTCTCAAAGTGTGGAACGCGTGATTGTTGGGGGTTCGCTACAAAATTTACATTATGCCGCCTGACTTATATATTAATTAAAACAAAGATAATTAAAAACAAAGAGGACAACTCTCTCACGAAAATATTTAATTTACCATGTATATGAAAATATTGCTGAAGACGGTTTTCTGTTTTGCGAGACCAAAGTCTACGACAAAAGGGGAAGATATTTTCAACATCATCAATGTTTTTTTTTTTTTAAATCATAGCATAAATTGAGACAGGAGTGTTGGGATATCGACTGATAGTGACAAGGCCATGACGGGAAGGATATCTGGTTTAATTAACAGAATTAAAAATTTTGCTCCTGAGGTCAAAAGGACGCATTGTGCATTGCACAGAGAAGCATTGGCATGTAAAAAATATCTAATAATTTACAAACAACACTATCAGATGTCGTAAACTAAATTATATAAAAGCACGTCCACGTGATATGGGTAGTGAACATATTTCATTACAGTTGCACTGTGAAGTACGAGGGCTGTCAAGATGCAGAATATTAGCTCTGTTTGTTGAACTTCGACACGAAATATAATTATTTTTCAAGTTCCGATTTAAAGATGAAACCTGGCTTAAAATAGTTATATATTTAGCTGACATTTTCTCTTGCCTCAACGAAACGAATTCATCTATGCAAGGCTCCAAATGTTACGTATTTACTGTCCAGATGAAAATCAAGGTACTTATTAAAAAATTTAAGTTTTGGGAAACATGTTTGACATCAGGCATCGTTGAATGTTTTCTTCTTCTGCACAAATTGGTTGCAACGAACGTCGTAACCGTGGATGACGAAATAAAGACTGAAATTGTTCGTCATATTTCTCACCTCTCTCAGAGTTAAGGTTGAAATTGTCCAAAGTCATTTGGGAACATCAAAAGTGGAACGTGGGGAAAATAATTTTGAGAAACATTGTATTAGAGCTTAGTATGAATATATGTACTCAGATCTTAAAATGGACGATCATGGCTTCATGAAATCTTCTCGTTTCAATGATTTGATGAGGTATTTAACTTATGGTTCTGTCTTTAACAAAGATCATAGCATCATAATAATATCTGATAACACTTTTGTCAAATGTATAACAAACAAAGCAAAAAAGTTAATCAAAAATGTTTTTATTGTTACTTCGATAGTATAAAACTTATCATGGTTTTATCGCAAGAACTTTAATTCATACTTCGTTAAAATAATCAATTTATTTCTAATCTCTTTCGAATTGTTTTGAATGCAAAATTATTAAATAAATAAATTATTAAGGAGCTCAATGAGTTATATCAACTTTTATCGACTTTTAACTTCTGTATCAAAATAATTGATTTTGTTTTGTTCCAACACTTTCTATCATATCAAGTAATTTTTGCCAACAGAGTAACTTATCTTTCATTTAATTTTTATTACGTTCATACTCTATTTATTTATTTTTTTTTTTTTAATTTTGTTATATATTTTTCCCCACTTTTTTTGTTTTTTTTTTTTTATGAAGTTGTTGGAATTAATTAAAATTAAAAGCTTCCATTTGTTTACGTTTCCGCCACAAAGAACTTCCATCAGATAAACGATAAGTTCGAACAAGTCATGCAAACTGATAATGAGAATACCGAAAAATTACCGAGAAATTTCAAAAAACGTAATACATAGTTGTTTTTCGTAAATTAAGAAAAAAAAAAAACAATGAAATATTGAGCAAAAATCGTAGAAACTAAAATAGAATCGTACGATGTAATCAAGATTCGAGAAATAAAAATAAATTTATTTTATGTATGAAGCAAATTTGATAAATTTTTGAAAATTGATAATTTAATTAGGTTGAACCAACACCCTTTTTGAAATATGTATGTACATATGTATGTAGTAGTATGTAAATATATCTTGAGGATATTCTACAATATTTTTTAGGCCAAGATTTTAAGCTGAGCAAGCGATATAGTTGACACGTTGTGGTGAGCAGCCTTGTGTGCGTTCATCGAAGAAATATTCGGCTGGACATGAACCCAAACTGGTAGTACTACCCATATGACACAGAGCATATTTTGAACAGTCGCCAGCCACATTAACATATGACAAATTGGTGCCAACACAACGATCCTTGGAGCATTTAACATTTAAACGATCGCGGCATGAGGTCTTCTCTTCATCGAAATACTGTCCGAAATTGCAAGAGAGATGTTTTGGCTCCTTGTCGTGCTTGCCATTGACTGGCCGTGCGCAAATGTAATACATACTGCAAGACTCTTCATCACGGAAATAGCCCCAACGTGGAGCACCAGTGGCATTCAGACAGAATGTATTCACTGGATCGGGCAGTTTAGCTGTAGCATAGCATGACACTGTATCCATAGAGACACAACGTCCCTTCAAGGGATCATAGGCAGTGTTCTCTAAACATTCACGTGTCTTCATTACACCATTAATGCAGACATGGTACACGGTACAATCCAGAGTATCGGCAATACGAGTGTTGTTCTGGAATGGACGACAAGCCAATGATTTGTTACTGGCAAAGTCTGCCACAGGACAAGCATATTCATTCTTATAGACACAAGAACTTGTCTTTGGATTAAAGACCAATCCATTGGGACAATTGCCACGAACTCCACCATATTCTTTACAGAGTATATAGCCAGTGCAATCATCTGCATCAGCAACAAAGGTGCCGTGAGCTCTATCGGCACATGGATTTTTCGATTTTGCTGCATCCTTAAAGGGACAAATGACATTTTCAGCATAAGTACAAATTCCATTCTCCTTGTCATAACTCAATCCAGCGGCACAAGACCCCTTCTCATGTGCATTTGGGTCGGAAGCACATTTTACCCAATTGTTGCAGCTATTCGGATGTAGAAAGCTCGTGTTGGCTGGCACAAGAGTACACATTTCCGATATCGACAATTTCTCGAAGAACTCAAAGGATTTTGTAATTGCGCTTTCAGCGGTTACGATGCCAAAATACGCAACCGTACTCAGCAACACAAATACTTGAACTAAAATTTAAGAAATCAAGAATGTTTGAATATCAATAAGATCCTTTGGATCATAATTAAAAAAAAAATCACTGCTACCTTTTATCATTGTCTTGCTTAAATTGTTGCTTTTGTGTGGCACAGTTGCAAACTACAGGTACAAATCCTTTTATCCTTGCTAAGTTTCTGAAAAAGTAAACCGAGTCTAATGTTCAACCGCAACTGTTTGCTACTGATTGACAGCAGCTTCTTTAAATATATCACAAGAATAATGTTTCTTCCATAACAAAGAATCAATCAATATTACAAATGCATAATTTAAGACAAAAAAAAAAGAAGAAAACATTGAATGTTTTGTGCGTTATCTCCACCAAAATTCCATAAATTTACCAATTTTCTGCTTCCAAGATAACATGATGTACTTATCTACGTATGTATGTATCTATCTATCTATCAGATACGAAGAATATGGAATGTAAATTGCATAATTATCAAATGGTATAAAACAAATTATGTTTATTTCAATGTCGCCGATTGTGAAATTAAACTTGTTCACAATGAATCGAAACAAATGTTAATGAACGTGATCTTTTGTACACCAAGTCGGTACAACTCTGTATTGCTTTATTGAAATAGGAACTTCCGTTTGACACTTTTTGAACTTTTCATGCGAATAATTAATTGATGGATCGATCGATCGATACTCTCCCCTTGCTTGATTAACACCTTATTATCAAGGCAAGGGGACTCAGTAGATGTAAGAACCCTAAGAGCGATGCCGATGGTAACATATTCTATCGATGAGGTATCCTCGCCCCAATCCAATAAGCAGCCTATCTATGCTAGTATCTTGTCCTAATCATTGGTTGTACTTGTTCAACTAAATTTATTTTTTTTTTTTTATTCTATTAAATAAAAATGACTTTTAGTAATATTATATTTATAATATATACTCGAATATATACATATATGTAATAAAATAAATGATTCCAAATTTATAGATTACAATTTCAGCTTTATTCAGCACAAATATTTTTAGTAAAATTTTTTATGTTACTGTACATACGGGATATGTAGGCTCCGTTCCAACACAGTAACCAAGAACTTCATCAAAGAATGGATATTCTGTAGGACAAAAACCACTGCTTGTGGCTTGTTGGTTATTACAATTTGAATATTCCTTACAATCTTGGTTGACAACTGACATAAAGGCAACGTTCACATTGGCGCAACGATTGTATTGACAAGGAACTGATGCAGGACTAACGCATTTTTGATCTGCTTGACTGAAGTGAGTACCAAATGGACAACTACCCCATTTACCTACTTCATTTGCAGCCGTGCACATATAGAAGCCATAACAAGTCTGAGAGTCTGAAACGAATTTATTACCAGTACCAGTGTACGTGTTACAAGCTGTAGGACTGGTTTTTGGAGGGGTGGGGAGTTGTGGTGATGCAGCATTTTCTGGTGACGTACCACAAGGATCTTCCGGTTGACAATAACCAGTCAAAGCATTGAAGTAACCATTTTGACATGAAGTAGAGACACCATTACCATTTTGACACTGTAGATAGTTGCCACAGTTGTTTGGATCTCCAACAAAGATATTATTTGGCATAAGTTCACAAATACTACTAGCTGGACAGGTATAGTCATTTGACCAAACACAAGAGCCAGTAGAAGCCTGAAAGATTTGACCAAAGGGACAAGCACCGGTTTCATAGCCACCTGCACCATCGCAATACACATATTGCGTACAATTAGTTGGATCGGTAATAATGACGGGACTTTTGTAATTGTTGCATGTCGAAGCAGCGGATGTAGCACATGGAGTTTCACTTGCATAGCCACACGAAGCCGTTTGTGTATTGTAAAGCAATCCTTGGCCACAAGTACCATTCTGAATCAATTGATTGTTCCTACAGTATCCCCAGCCTTGACAATTGGTCGGATCGCCAATATAACCTTGACCAGGATATTGTGCACACATCTCTTGCATGGTGTACCCATTGACAGAGACCGAACATAGTGCCATAATGAAGCATGCCAGGGCATGCGATTTGAATTTGTAAGCTAAAAAGAAAAAAAGAAAATACAAATTTATTTAATTTATTTTCAATTAACCATATAGTTAGTTATATTAGTTGTGTCCTTATCCTTCTATGTTTATTTATGTACTCCCATTGTACCTTGCATTTTGACAAATTTATTTTCCTTCCTTTATTTTGGTTTCCTTTGATATTTGCACTGACGCCCCAGTGCTCGATAACTGCTAGTTTTTGTTATAAGATCCAAAGGTTTTTATAGCAAAATCGCACGTGCCTCTGATACTGAATGTTTCAATTAATTTTCATTCTTAGCCGTGTTCCGGAACCCAGATAAGCCATTCATCATCATTAGCTTGTAATTAATTTCATGTATTGTCTAATACCAAATGATAAAACTAAGTATACTCGTAGGAACTTTAAAATCTTCAACAAAAAAAAAATTTATACTTATATATTGTATCTCAACATATTGAGTTCCTATACATTATCAAATACTGGTTTTTTGACAAAACATTCATTCTTATGCTTTTGTCAGTACACACCTTTCATTTTACATATAAACTTTTATAAAATTTATTTATTAATAATAATTTTGAAAGCGTCTATTGACGGACTTTTGATTTGAATACTTTGAGGTAAGAAAAACTACTAAATGTTTCTTAATCAAAGTTTACGTATTTTAATAGACACTTTTTCAATAAAAAAACCAATAAACCATTGACCGCTCCAGTTATCTTATTGATAAACTTATATTCAGTTTTCTTGCAAACCAACAACAGAACCAACAGAAAGATATTTCTGATTATGTAAAATCTATAATTTCATTGATTTTTAATGGTTCTTTCTCTATGAAAAAATAAAATCAGGTTCTCCGAGGGCAAAATCACAAGTCGTTTAATAGTAAAAGAAAGAGATTTTTGATAGGAAAATTAACTTTATGTAGTTGATTACATAGAAGTGAAGATGCTCATCCGACTTGGCAGTACTTTGAATTTGTCTGTCAAGGTTACGCTGTATAAGGCCATAGTTATACCATCATATACTTATAGCATTTTGCTCTGGGGACTTGCAGCAAAGTTCACAATTAACCGAGTCCAGGCCATGCAGAACAAAGCTCTTTTTAATATAACGAGTGCCCCCTGGTATGATAAGAGAATGTCAATACATCATGACCTAGGTATCCTAACAGTTAATGAGCAAATTAATTGTCATACCAGTCGACACAATGACACTCTGAATGTGCAAACCAATCCTCTAGCTTCGGTCCTCATAAGAAATGACTGCCCGAGAAGGTTAAAAAGGTTCTAGGCTTCGGACCTACTACATAGAAGTAATAATTAAAATTAACGTGTGTGAACGTCCGCTGATTTGCAAACTTATATTGTTATGGGGGTTCTGTAGGTATAAGGAGGCGGGGAGCGATGCCGGGGGTAGTCTATGCTATCGGTGGAGTCTTCCAGGAGAACACTGTAGCTAAAAGCAGTCCAAACCAGATCACAATGGCACTCGCCTGTCTATCCTATCCTATCCTATCCTATCCTATCCTATCCTATCCTATCCTATCTCCTATCCTATCTCCTATCCTATCTCCTATCCTATCTCCTATCCTATCTCCTATCCTATCTCCTATCCTATCTCCTATCCTATCTCCTATCCTATCTCCTATCCTATCTCCTATCCTATCTCCTATCCTATCTCCTATCCTATCTCCTATCCTATCTCCTATCCTATCTCCTATCCTATCTCCTATCCTATCTCCTATCCTATCTCCTATCCTATCCTCTCCTATCCTATCTCCTATCCTATCTCCTATCCTATCTCCTATCCTATCTCCTATCCTATCTCCTATCCTATCTCCTATCCTATCTCCTATCCTATCTCCTATCCTATCTCCTATCCTATCTCCTATCCTATCTCCTATCCTATCTCCTATCCTATCTCCTATCCTATCTCCTATCCTATCTCCTATCCTATCTCCTATCCTATCTCCTATCCTATCTCCTATCCTATCTCCTATCCTATCACCTATCCTATCTCCTATCCTATCTCCTATCCTATCTCCTATCCTATCTCCTATCCTATCCTATCCTATCCTATCTCCTATCCTATCTCCTATCCTATCTCCTATCCTATCTCCTATCCTATCTCCTATCCTATCTCCTATCCTATCTCCTATCCTATCTCCTATCCTATCTCCTATCCTATCTCCTATCCTATCTCCTATCCTATCTCCTATCCTATCTCCTATCCTATCTCCTATCCTATCTCCTATCCTATCTCCTATCCTATCTCCTATCCTATCTCCTATCCTATCTCCTATCCTATCTCCTATCCTATCTCCTATCCTATCTCCTATCCTATCTCCTATCCTATCTCCTATCCTATCTCCTATCCTATCTCCTATCCTATCTCCTATCCTATCTCCTATCCTATCCTATCCTATCCTATCCCAATTTTGAAAACTTTGTCATTTATTAAATGTTTGAAATCAAGTGCTACTATAATATTTTATTGTTTCGCTTTATGTTATACTAAGTATTTTATATGTTTGTATATATGAAACTGATATTTTTTTTTTTTTTTTTCAGCCATTCCGGATGAGTAACACTGTACAATACTAAAGAGTAATCTATACATTGAATTGTATTTCACACATGTGTATGTGCAAAAGTAATCTAATAAATTCTATAAAAAAATATTGTATACTTTTGGGCGTATTTGTTTATATTTTAAGAAATTATATTATCCCTAAAATTCATACTTATACGAGTAGTAATTAAAACAAATTAGTTAGTATGCTGCAGACGAGTAGACCCGAATGTATTATATCCTATAAGTTTAAAAGTTTTATTATTATTATTATTATTATTATTATTATTATTATACATATCTGCCCATGTATGGCCAATAAATAAAGCTATTTATGTATACGAGTATTTGAAAAAATTACAAATACATGACATGAACAAAGACTTGAACGCGAGTGAGAGTCAGACATCAACATAAATGTTTAGTTAAGAGGAACAAAAGTGGAAGTCGAGCGGCTGCTGTCTTCTGGTTTGAAGACTGTTGTTAAACAGGTCCAAGTCAAGCGAGTTGGGATGGCAGTGGCACCTGAAAATAATAGAGAAAATGACAAGAACAAGAATTTCAAAATCTTTTATTACACAAATTCTTGTATATCATGTATTTTTAGTGGAGACCAATAGATGGACATGTGATAATTTTAAGGTTTCCACATCTCAAACCGATATCTCAAAAATGTTAAGAATAGTAGGTAGTTTTCATTTCTATAACTCTTGGTGAAAAAGAAGATCTGAACAATCATTATTTTAAAGTTTCCCCTTAAATAATCCTACATTTCAATATTATACTTTATGTGCAAGAGTCACTTCTAGACTCACAAAGAGAGACTTTCCTACTCAACAAACTTATTAAAAATGGTGATTGATGCGGATGAAGTAACACGCTTATACTATAGTGTTCATACTACTGAACAGACTCATCCTCAGTATAGTTCATTTCACTTATGGATTTCAGCCAATGTGTATCCAGATTATTGGTTTAATTAAAATTTAAAATATCATTAGAATCTCTCACCGTCTGAAGAATATTTTCAGTTTTCTTAGTCAAGTTTACTCTTTCCTTTTCAATTCTAATCTTCAAAACGCTTTGTATAACTTAATCAATGAAGTGAAAAATTTGTTCAATTTAGCGGGTGTTCAAGTTAGCGAACGTGCAAAATAATTTACGTTTTGCGTTTTCTCATTTATTTCGGAAAGACGTGAAATTAAATTCTAATAAAATCTTATCAAAAACATTATGATTAGATTAAAAGTACATAGTAAATATCAATGAATTATATTCTTAATCCTTATAGATGTTTTGGAAGAAAAATTCATTCAACTAAGTAAGAAAAATGCATAATTTAACTTAATAAAAAAACAATTTGCCACGAATCTTTGAAACAAATGTATGCTTACAAATATTTTTGTATCTGAAAAACTGTATGCTTTTATTGTTTTATATTCATTACAGTATACATATATGATGAAAGTAGTGGATGTCTCTTGTTTCTATGACGTCTTATTCTTGAAGTTCACTTCGATAAGTTATCTACATATAAATCTAGGCTTAATGAAAAATTGTGCGAAGGCAATTGATAAAAATGGCGAATGATTTTTTATTATATATTTCAAATATTATTTTTCAATATTAAGTGACCCAAAATTAAATGAATGGAGATTTTTATTAGTCCACAAATACGACTACTATTTATGAAGAACCAAAATATCGATCAAAAAGTAAATGACAAAGAACTATGCTTTCAGGAAATTACAAAGCCGAAACCCCAGAAATCAAGGCGAACAATTTATTAAATACATATGGAAAGATGAGTGGTTGGATGTCATTAAATGATCACTTTTTCATTTCAGAAAGACGTAGCGAACGTAGACGTAGATGGATAAATGATTGACATTTAAGAAGGATGCCATGGACGCCTATTCCGAAGTAATGCAGAAAGCGGTTCAGGAGTAGGAATATTGCCTAGGAGAAGAGGATGGAGGTTAATCGGATACACCACACACATAGTTACGACAATGGCTATAAGTCCGAAGGTATTCCTCCCTACTTCACACGCAAAAAAAAACCAGTAAAAAGAAGATAAACTTTGGATATTCCAAAGTTGTAATACGAAGAGTACCGCACCTTTTATATCTCTTGATTATCGTTCATGTTTTGTATGGGAGGTATCTGAGGGTCTTGAAATTTACATACTTGATGGATATGGGTCAGATACCTACAGTGTCCAAAATTCAGTTCCATAGTACAAGAAAAAAAAAGGGTTTCCTATTAAGAAGATGAATCTGGGTTTGTATTGGAGATACCCCTCCTAGCTGTCCGAAGGTCTTCTGATTTACATAGTTGGTGGATATGTGTCAGATGCGTATAGTAATTAATTATTTGAACACATTGTCGTATTATCAAATAAAGAGTGTCATGATTGGTAGTTATCTCTTAGAAGATTCTCTATAAAATTGCGAATAATATTATTGATATTGTGAGATAATTTTAAATATGTATAAAGTTATATCAATATTTTTTGATTACATATACAAATATCTATAATGAAAAATCTGAGAATTTCACTGATTTTTTAATTTACACCTATTATTTCGGTCATCATTTATTTAATCTTATCAATCAAAATACAAAATATTTTTAAACTAAGAATTTTTTTATTTCTTATCAATTTTCTTTGTTGGTCTCAATAATATTGGCCATGATCAGTTGTGTTTTGATGAAGCTATTGAGCAGATCGTTAATATTGTGAACTGCAATTATGAAATGTAAGAAGTTTAGAAAAATATTCTTAAAATGATTAATAGAATTAATTTTGTGTTTATATTTTTTATCTACCTTACAGTATTATTAAAGGCGTCAAGTCTTTGCCTTTTGGCTTTTGCATTATTCGTGGGCTTGGCGCATACCGAACGTGTTGAGGACATTTGTCGTTTGTTTGCCAACAATACTATAATACGGGATCCTGAGTCGTGTAGTAAGTCGATAACTTGTATAGACTCCGTAAGTCATTACAAGCAATGCACGGGATCAACACCCTTCTTCGATAAGGCTACACAGAAATGTGTTAGAACCATAACCGATAATACGCACTGTGACGTTTCTTGTGCAAATAAAACTGGAAAATTTATAGCTGATCCCAAATCTTGCTATGGTTATTACTACTGTACTGATGATGGACCTACTCATGGCGTTTGCCCAGAGGAGACACATTTCAATGAGACTCGCCAAGTTTGCACACAACGTTCCGAATCAAAGTGCACGGCATCAGTTTTTGAATATTGTAGTATTGTAAAAGATGGTATCAAGTTCAATGATGAACGCCGTTGTGACTCATACTTCAGCTGCAGCAAGGGCAAACTGACTAGCAGCAAATGCAAGAAGGAATATTTTGATCCAACAACGGGGGCTTGTGTTGCAAAATCAAAAGTTCAATGCAATGAGCATCCGGTACCGGATAATGCCTGTGGTACTACCAGGAGTCCCAAAAAAGATGAATTCATTTCTGATGAAGCTACATGTGCTGGTTATTTCTTTTGTGCTAAACAAGCTGACGGTACCCCTGATAAGAATCCACGTTGGGACAAATGTCCACAAGATACCTTCTTTGATAAGAAAACAAAATCCTGTGTGGATCCTCTATTAGTGGATTGCACATGGGATCGTTGTGATGGACGCACCTTAAACTTTGTAAGTAGTGGCACCAAAGGTTGTCGTAACTATTTGATCTGTTCTGATGGTGTCACCGTTGAGGAGCAGAGCTGTGGCAATATGTTCTTCAATGAGAAAAAAGGCGTTTGCTCCTCTGAAATTATGCACTATTCAGCGTGTTACAAATAATTCCTAATATCATTTATCTAATACTTTATATGCTTGTATATGAATAAATAAATTATCAACCAATAAGAATTTACCGATTTTTGTCATATCAAATGTTTAACATGATTTAATCTAATATATATTTAATACTAAACTTAAATACTTAAAAAAAACCAGTGACTAGCAGCTGAGGCCTTCGACTGAAATCTAAATTATTAATTAATTTTAATATTGAATCGTTCTTATGACAAAATATGTGACAACTTTTTGTTGGAAAGGTGGAAACTTATTAACCCTAGGAATCTCAATTTAGTATAGATAACATCTTCAAATATTATCTATAAAAATACGAAAAACGTAATAGAACAAATTAAAATGATCAACACAACTAAGAAGTTATAAATTCAAGATATGAACATCAACAACAATAATACAAGATATCAAAACACTTAGAACTTTGCAAAAGGTTTATTCCTGTTTCAATAAAAATGGTATATTATTTCTTCCAAAGAGTTTACAAAAAAAAAAAAAAATCTTAAGTAAAATATTAATTAGCTGATTTGCTACGAATACTTCTCTGAGAGAAGTTCTCTCTACCCATCTATGTATTTCCAATTTCTAAGATATTTCAAAAACTCATATTATCATCAATTATTATATAAAATAGCTAATATGCTCGCTACAGGGGAAACTTGACTAATTGCCCTTTGTGATGCCTGGTTTGAACTGTTCTTAGCTAAGCTAAGCTTCGCCTATAACTTTAGCCAACCGACGATAGCCTAGGCTACCAACAACGTTCTCAGTATCTTGACTGCTACTGAGCCCGTCACAAGGTGACAATCCATCCAATGAGGGAAATATGATAGGAAGAAATGGAGCAATTTTTATGCTCGACAAAAAATGTTTTCCTTTCCACATACGACCCCACTTACCGCGGATTCTTCCAATGTGACCCAGGGTACCAAAAAGGTTGGACAGCCCTGATCTACACAAAGTACGAGATAAAATCAAATATTCATTTCCATTGAAGTTTTAATCTATTAACATCCCAATTGTAATTTCAATTTCATGGATAATACGCTAGAGAGCTTCACTTATTATGTGGGTGCATAATAATTGCTACTGAGTCCCCTTACTATGACAATGTGGCAGGTGGGCGTTGATCTAGACAAATCTATACATATAAAATTGAAACTATGTATGTATGTTCCTTATCGACTCGAAAACGACTTGACTGATTTTAATGAATTTTTTACGGAAACTCTAGCATAGTCTGGAGAGTGTTTGGTACTGATCGCAAAATCATCATCATGAAAATTTTGTAAATAAAACTTAGAGACATATATTTTAAAATCATTGAAATAGTCTTTGTCAAACATCTCTTTCGGGTTCCTGGTTATTGCAACGTGTCTTTTGCTAATTGATCCTTCGTTAAAAAGTTGGTTGAGATTACAAAATTTCTACTGTACCATTAGTTAAGATCCTTCTAAAGTTGCAGGGTATTTATAGTCCGCTACAAACGACTCTACAAATAACTCTGCAGTTCATTGTTTTTTTTTTTTTTATTATTATTATTTACTCAACTACTGTTATTAGTATTAAGCACTATTCCGATTAGAATGAATTTTTTATAGGGCAATTAATTAAAATTATAAATACTTTATACATATACTGTGATTGGAGCACCCGGTAATCGTTCGCTAGAATGTTGATCATGAGCATTGAGTTGTAAATTATATTATTTTAACCAATAAATTAAATAAAGGATTTACTGTATTTATTTGTGCAAAAACAAAAATTTCGGTAATTCCGATTAATCTATCAACTTCTTTCTGTTTTGAAAGAAATTTGGGTAATAAAAAACACAAATTCCAAAACCAAAGAGAGAAACGTAATAAAAAAAATTGTGATAAGATAATAATAAACAATTTAATATATTTAAAGAGTTTCACTGAAAAGTCTCGGTTTAGTCTAAAAAATTCTTTATACACAAATCAATCAGGAAATTATCGGATTTTAATTTAAATTTTGCTCTTCAAAACAAAAACAAGGAGAACATGGAACGTAAGTCCAAACAAATAATCCAAAATAACAAATTTATCTTGGTTCTAAAATCTAATCGGATTTATTGGAAATATAACTTGATTAAAATTTTAACTGAAATTTAATTGATTCGTTTTCTCTCCGCCTGTTTTTTAGTGCCAATCCTGACCTTGACATTCTTGGCATTACTTTTGCCTCAATCAGCATGGATGCTTAATGATTATACTGAAATGTGTCGTCTCTTTAAAAATGGCACACAAATTCGTAAACCCGGAACTTGTAATGAATACATAAAATGTAATGATGATTCCGGTCAGAACTTAGTATGCCGTAGTCCTACGGGACAATTTGAGCCAAGCAGGCAGGCATGCGTTGCCAGCGCAACAGCTGCAACGGTTAGTTATTGTGGAAAGCGTTGTACAGGCAAAGATCAAGTTTGGGTCACAGATCCTACGAATTGTCAAAATTACTTTTATTGTCATAAAGGTGAAGAAATGAAGGGTGCCTGCGAACTGGGCATGCATTTCGATGAGACAAAACAACAATGCGTCTATGATGTAAATTCCCAATGTATCGATGTAGGGAATATTTGTGAAGTTGTGGCTGATAGAACAACATTCCGTAATGAAAAAGATTGCAGCTCATATTATGAATGCAGAAGTGGCAAACATAGTTTAAAGAAATGTTCGAGTTCTACTTATTACGATGTGGAAAGTGGAAAATGTGTTAGCAAATCCTTGGTGTCATGCAATGCACATCCTTATAGTGGAGTGTGTACTGTCAACAAGAAGGTCTTTAAGGGCTTTAAAACAGATTCCGCAACTTGTCGTGGCTATTTTTATTGTCGTGATTTTGATATTGTACCAGATGTTGAACCCATTTGGGGTCAGTGTCCTGACGGTTTATTTTTCGATGCCACTTCGCAGTCCTGTAAAGAACCAAAATCGGTTGTTTGTAAATTAAATCGTTGCGAGGGACGTGGCGATAGGTTGGTCGCTTCCAGTTCTAATTACTGTCATAACTACATCGTCTGTAAGAATAGCATGCAGGTCGAGGAACGCACATGCATGCAGGACATGTTTTTCGATGAATCCATACAAGCGTGCACAAAAACTATAATCTATGATGAGTGCTGTGATCAGCAAAAGTAATACAATACAACAAATAAATATGTATTAGCAGCAATAAAGAAAATGAGCAGTTTAATCCAAAAATTATCATATAATTTCTCAATTTTCTTATATGAAATATAAAAACTTCGAACTGACCTAATTTCTCTTACACGATACTATAAGGACATGTCTCAAATTGAGACTCTAAATAACAATTTATTTGATAGAATTAATTACTTTAAGATAAAATAATTTCAATTAATACATATTTGTATTTAATTTTAAAATAAAAACTTTTCTTTTATTATAAAAAGTAATTTTTTTTTCTGTAAGGGACTTCAAATTTTTTACTTAAATTCTTACTTTCTCCCAACTGAAGATTTTTTTTTTTTTTTAATTAAAATTTTATTTGTCTCATAGGATTGGAGAAGCACCAGGAAGATCAACTGATCAAACATCTCTCTACTTTTTTTTTTTAATTTCAAATTGGACAACACTGAGCCCCCGACTTAAGGGCTATAACATATTTACTTATGTGAAAGCGCTTCAACCTTTTCCCACGTCTTTAACCGATCAATAAAGCGACTTGTGTGATGGTTGATCTGTTCACAGAACGAGATTATTTGCTGGTCCCTTTATATGACATCATTATGCACATACCAAAGTACGTTTACGATCTGACGGAGTGCAGAGATGAGATTGACATTAGACTCATCTATAAAACCCAAAAGGGAAAAAACATAATTCCTGTTATATTGACGTGTGTTACTCAACTGGACGTGGACAGATGACAGATGCTTGTTTTATAGTTTTCTAGGATATATGTACCAAAAAAAACATATTCAAAAATTCGTTGGTACCTCCATACAAATCCTAAATCCAAATTCTTGTTCTTATTAGAAAAACTTTATTGTTTTTCTACTATCGACTTGAAATTTGGACACTATAAGTTTCTTAAGTTTTCCCATACCCACCAATTATGTAAATTTCAAGACCCTCGGATAACTAGGAGGCATACCTCCTATATAAAATATGAACAATAATCGGAAGATATAAAAGTTGCGTGAAGAGTAGTAATACAACTTCGGCATATCCAAAGTTTATTTTCTTTTTAATGGGTTTTTAGCTACATCTGTTTTGCCTAAATATGTAGCCTTCGAACCAGGTACACCCTGAGATATTTGATTGTATAGCGTATTGGTAAAAAAGGAGCCATTCAATGTTACTTACTGAGAGACAGTTTCATTACATTAAGGTGAAAAATGTGAAAACAGACATCTACGTATTGACCACTTTACTGAGCATTGCTTCAGTCATTTTTCTACGATGCAAGTGCTGACATGCAACCACACCGAATTTATAAATGAATTTAAATTATCTGCCACTTTTGCTTCCTCAACATTATCTAGCACCATATTATATAGTAGTAAATAATATATATGGGACAATTCGTTGGAATACCCCAATGGAAATCAGTATTGAATGTTCACTCGATTGATTATTGAATTCAGAAATGGCGATCGTCGAGATAAGATTTAAGAAGCAAATATGGTAGTAGTATGGCGCATGTAGCAATTTCTTTATCTTATCTATTGCACATGACAGACTCTATTAAATGCTTGTTGGACATCTGCTAAATTGAAAAATAAAGACCGAAAAGATTTTGTTTAGTTTTTATTAACATTGATTATTTTATTTATGGCTTTCTTTATTTAATACATTTACAATTTTTTAAACACAAAGAATTAATTAATTAATCACTACAATTTAACTTAAATTACTATCAATAATTGCTTTAAATTTATAACTTTAAACATCAACATACAATTTGTATTTTTTATGGGTAATGTTTTTGCATTTCCCTTAACACGCTACTACTACAAGGACAAATCTACAACTAAAATCTATTGCTTTAGCTTGGCTACAACGACTACATGCGTGTTAAGGTTCGCTCGCAATTACCTTAATCTATGAGTTTTTATTATTTATTTATTTAAAATGAAAAGATTTCGAAATAATCAAAAACTTTATTTTTTTAGTTTAGCACTAGAAATCGATGATAATGACGACGACGATGATGACGTTAATTCCTTGGATTCCTTATTTGTTGTACAAGGTCCTGATGCTGTTCTACTACCCACATTACTACTGACATGAACTGCTTTACTATTACCAACAGAACCTTTAGGTTTATTATCTGCTGCAAGTTTTATACCTAAACGATAAATTGGAAAAATGTATAACTTAAAATTGTTGATGATGATGATGATGATATTGATGGATACCTGCATCATTGCGCTTTGACATCTGTGGCATTGGTGAGTTTTTCTCATTCTCTTCGTCTTCATCTATTTCATCTATTGCACTATGTTTTACGACCTTAGTAGGATTTAGGTTACACGAGTTCTCTTCGTTCTCTTCAATTGTTTGCATAAAACCTTCACTTACGCTACTATCATGTGTACTAGTCGGTGAGTCTTTCTCCTCAGCAATTCTTGGCAATACATCGCAACTTGGCAAGGGCAAAGCCATGTTAGACGCTTGCGCTTGTTGATTGCCACTTAACATTTGTGTATCGGATGGTTGCACTTTTGAGTCATTCGCATTAGAGGTGCAAGTACCTTCACAGTTGTTTGTTGTGCAATTGTTGGTACATCCTCCTCCTGCATGTATGTTGTTGCTATTCAATGGTTGTGGTGGTGGTGGTGGTGCGTTTACATTACCAGTGCTTCCAATAACAACAGCAGCTGATGTTGCTGTTGGATTGTTCGTTGTCGGACGCCAAACACCACCAACGACACGCTGGTGCGGTGGTTGTTTAATAGGTGGCGAACAGCAAAGAGGTGAAATCTTTGTTTCAGCACTACGTGGATGCAGACGATCTGGCGATAGTGCACGTCTTAACAATGGAGAGCTAGGCTCAACGGATTTGGTGCGGGCAAATCCGCTTTTCTTATTTGCTGCATTTACGGCCTGCACGGCGGGTAGTGTACTACCAGGACTATACGATTGTGTCGTATTTGAGGCTCCCGGCTGATGGCCAACCAAGGGAAACGCCAGTGGAGACGGTGACCGTGTTGGTGACGAGGGCAATGGCGAAGGCGATGGTGTGCGTGCCAATGGTGACAACGGTATATGACCAACAGATTTCCGTCTATTGGGCAAGGAACCAGCGGCACTGGTATGAAGTGCCTTAACTGCACTGCCAGTATTGGGACAAATGGTGTTGTTGCCCCCGGCATGTAACTTGTGCTTGAGACCATGCAACGTTGAAGGACGCTGATACAATTGCGGAACCACTGAAGTGGGTGAAACTGCATTGTCAAGAAAAATAAACAATAAATGACACCAATTTTTAAAAATTTGTATTCATACCTGGTATATTACCCACTGATGTGGCGCTACTGCCAACGACTGCACCTACATGAGGCAGTAGAACGGTGGTCGGAAGGATTGCTGGATTTGTTAAAGCCTGTGCTGCTTGCTGGCCATTACCGCTGCTGCTGCCACTACCAGAACAGGAACCTGTTGGTGTATTCGGAGACGATGATGACGGTGAAGTTGATTGAGATGAATTTGCTGCAGATTGACAGCAACTACTGCTGTGGTATGAAGAATCCATCGGTGAGAGATTGCGTGTAGAAATAGCAGAGGGTGTGGTAGGTGAACTCGTGCCGGCAGAATACTTTAAAGGAAAAAATGTATAATAAATTAATATGTTAAGTTAGTTAGTCTTCTTCTACTTGACCACTCACCTGTTGCAATTCGGCATTGGCACGTTTACTGCTGATACGCCTAAAGAGTGATGTTTTGCGTTTCTTATCGTGTTCCTTTTTTGTTTGTTTCTTTTGACGATTAACACCCTTCTTGGCCAACTTACTTTGCATTAGATCCCGCTTCCGGCCACCACTCTGAATACTGGTGTGTTCAAGCGGTGTAGCTCGTAAGGTCACATGTTCACCACCGCTAAGCAGAAGCTGCAATACCTGTGTATGGAACAAACCCTGAACAGCTTCACCATTGACATGTGTTATAAGATCGGCAGGACGCAAACCGGCTTCAAATGCTGGACTACCCTCATCAACTGCCATGACCAGATGATGCATGGTATAGAAATCTGTATCACCATAATAGACGCGTATAGTGTGTACAGTAAAACCGAAACCACGTGGGCCACGACGTATAATAATTGGTGGTTTCAAATTGGTAACCAATGGTGATAGTTCACGACATGGCGAGGTATCACGTGAACTAGCCGTGCTGGAACCATTACCACCGCCTGGCGATTGAATGCCTGCACTTGCATTTGACAATTGTTGTGCCAATTGATTGGCATCCATGACAGAGGACATCAAAGACAAGCCCAGTGCCGAAGCTGACTTAACAATTGAACGTGAACGATGATGCTTACTCAACGCACCCGTAGTACTGCTGCCATCCACTGATTTCGGTTGATGTTGTAGTGCAAGTGGTGATTGTTCCCGTGTATTCTCCGTTGAAGATGATCCACCGCTACCGGTTTCATCTTCAATAGAAATCGAGAAACGTGGCAGAATATCACGTGCGCAAACTCCCTTACGCTTGCGATTAATTTGTGGTGACAAATCATCGCTATCGGTTTGTGAGGACTCGGGAGTATGTCGCGAGAATGTTGCAAGTGTCTGCGACTCTAATAGTTTCCTGCCACCACAGCCACCACCAATTGTTTCTATTGCTTGTGTTGCCCCACCACTAGTTTGAGCTGAAGCTACCATTGTCGTGGGCGGTGTTGCAGGTGTAGTTATTATGGTGGTTGTATTCGGTGGCATACTGTGTCGTTTCTGATTATCAAATTGTGCATCTGCTGCGATCATTGACGGCGATTGTAGGAAATGCTTAAGCATATGCAAATCTGAATCATTACCAATGGTAACATTATGCAGCAATTCGGGCAAATAATCTGCATCTGGTGTTGATGGGACTTTCAGGCAACTCGTAGAAAGTTGCTGCAAATACAATTAAAACATTAAATTAAATATAGAATTATTGAGAATATAAATAAAGCTGTTGACACACGGCTATGCCGTAGTTGTAATACTCATCACGCACCTCTTAGAAGTCCGAGGGTCTTGAAATTTACATGGTTGGTGGATATGGGTCAGACACTTATAGTCTCCAAATTTCAAATCAAAGGTAATAGTTCTTCTAATAATAACATGAATTTGGATCTGGGTTTGTATGGGAGGTACCCCTCCTAGTGGTTCAAGGGTCTTGAAATTTTAATGGTTCGTTGATATGAGTCAAAAACTTATGGTGTCCAGATTTATGTTCGTTAATACAAAAAACAAAAGTTTTTCTAATAAAAACATTAATTTGGAACTGTGATTTGTATGTGGGGCACCACCCATAGATTCGGCTGATTCCGACAATTGTAATGCATATGGTGAAAAGAAAGCTCTGTGCTCTCTCTAGTTCAAAAACTGAGGGACTACCACTTTGCATACATATAGACGGACAGACGGACATATATTATATGATGTATTTCTGTGACACATTATATGATGGTGGGGGACACTTTTTATAGAAATGATATATAAAAATATCATAATTTTATTTTTAGTTCATCATATAATATGATACAAATATCGTTTCAAATAAATATATCATATTATATGTCATATTTTTCTATTATCGTGTGTCAGCAGCAGCATGAGATTTACTTACTTCAATTTTACGCAATTGTGGATTCAATGTTGACAAATTAGTGCAAACCGAAGTTGTGTCACCTTCACTTATTTTTAATATTCCACTGCCACTTGTTTCACTGTTAGTGTTCACAATTGATAACGATGAATTGGATGTTGCTGTTGTTGTCACCGTATTAGATGCATTACGTGACCAACTATAATGTTGCTTGCGATATTGTGGCGTATACGAAGTAAAGGAACCAAAGACTGGAGTATCATCTGTATCATCGGTATCCTCACCACCCAAATCATGATTATAACGATCCATTCGTGCTAAAAGAAAGAAAATTATGAATTAATTTACTCTTGGAACATTTCAATTGTACTAAGTATGTATGTATGTATTTACTATCAAAATAGCTAGTGTCATCATCACTATTCAATTGGGGAACAAATTCTGCTTTTTGACGCAACAATGAATTCCAATCCATGCCCTCAAAGTAAATATGTTCTTTAACTTCTAAAGCACCAGTTTGTGTACCCAAACGATCACGAGGATTCTGTTGCAACAACTGTGTAATTATATCTTTCGATTCTGGTTGTATTGTCCAATCTTCACCATCAGGCCATTCAATATCATCATTGACAGTATGCGCAAATAATTCTTCAGCTGTTTCACCAAAAAATGGCACACAACCAATCAGAAATTCATACAATATAATTCCCATTGACCACCAATCAACTGGTTTGCCATAACCCTGACGCAAAATCACTTCTGGTGCAATATATTCTGGAGTCCCATAAACCTATATGATAAGATAGACATTTTAAGTAAGTAAGTAGATCCATTAGCTAAGCCAAGCTACAAACCTGCTTATCCGAAAACTGACGTGTTTCGGAATCTATGTAGCCCTCATAGAGATTTGTTGCCAATGACATTAAACCCATTTTCGACAAGCCAAAGTCTGTGAGTTTAATATGACCCAAAGCTGTTATTAACAAATTATCCGGTTTGAGATCACGATGCACAATGCCATAACTGTGCAGATATTCAACTGCTAATACTGTTTCAGCAAAATAAAAACGTGCCATGTCCGCTGGCAATGGTCCAATATTCTTCAAAAGTGTCCCACAATCACCACCTTCCACATACTCCATGACCAGACACAAATGTTTCTTTGTCTCAAATGAACAATACATACTGACAACGAATGGATTATCAGCAAACGAAAGTATATCACGTTCAGCAAAGACCTGTTCCACTTGGTTACGTAATATGAGATTATTTTTGTTGATTTTCTTCATAGCAAAGCGTTGACGTGTCGTTTTGTGCTTCACTAAATAGACAGCGCCATAAGCGCCATTTGAGATCAATTTCGCTATATCAAAATCATGTTCGTTTGGCAAAGGTTGCTGCGTCTGTTGCGTCTGTTGCTGTTGGGTCTGTTGCAGTTGTGTCTGTTGTTGTGGTTGATGTTGCAAAGATGTTGATTGCTGCTGTTGTTGTTGTGCTGTCGCAATTGTTGTTGGTGTATGTATCTGTACAATTGCTGCAGCAAATGATGGCGGCTGTAAGCCATCACCATATGCAACCGGTGTCTGTGGCGGCTGTTGAGGCATAACCGGCAACAATGGTGTATTAGTACCACTTAGATTTTGTTGTTGTCTATCCAAGGAAATATTATTGAGTTGCGAAGCAATACAACTTAGCGGTGAGTTCAGTAACAAAGAGGTGCCTGGAGAACCAATGTTGCTAACATTTGCTCCTCCTCCTCCTACTCCAGCTACTGTAACATTTTCCTCGCATGCTTCTCGAGTTTCTTTCAATTCCTGTTGCAATTCAGCAATTGGATCACGATTTAAACCCAATTTGTGTATAATATATTGTGGTATATCTGCCTTTATGCCTTGTATGGCTTTCGCCTGACCCTCGGCTTGTTCTAACAAATGATAGAACTCTTCGGGATCAAATTCAAGACATTCCAATAGTCTTGCTGGACGTGAAATTATCAATAATAATTTCTTAATGACTCCCGTCAATTCGGCAGCGGCTTCAGGTGACTTTTCCTTTGTCTCCAAAAGAAGACGTTCAAGGTTATCACTCAACTCATAGAAATATTGTGAAGTTATTAGTTTTGCTTCCGATTTGTGTAAACAATCACGAGCCATTTCAAGAACTTGATGGTGTACAAAACTGTGTAGGAAATTAATTAAATAATAATAAATACATAGTAGGAATAGTTTTATGTTTTATACTGTTTGTTCTACTTACCGTACAATTGGCTGTGAATCACGAAAACTATTACATGCAGCACTTTTATTTTCATTGATGAAATGCTTTAAACGTTCCTCCATTTGTTGAGTTGCCTTGGGAAATCGTTCCTTGTATAAAGTATTCATTACAGCGATTTCGTTGTCAACAATAGGTGCACGAGATGGACTGGATAAAGAACGAGAACGTGGACGAAAATATGGTGAGATTCGACCACCACTACCAGATACATTACTGCTACAACTGGTATTAACCGATTGATTAGGGGTAGCAGATCCAGCATTGGAGCTATTGCTATTGCTAATACTATTGCCACCACAAACTATACTTAGATTTGCACAACAATTTATGCAGGAACTACTATTGTTCAATTTGCTTTGCGTAGAAACCCCACCAATACCACCAGCATTATTAAGATTTCTCAATTGCTGTGAAGCACTATTAGGTTTAGTCAACATTAAAGCACAATGTCGTGGACAATGATGCTTAATGGCGGCTGCTTGTTGTTGCATATGTTCAGCGCAACATGCGAGAGCAATCGGTTGACCATCAGGTCCCAAGGGCGGTGTAAGCATTTGCAATTCTTCATTGGTTGGAATGGTTATGTTAGGCAATTGATTGAGTCCCTCTTGACTGGAACATTGGGACTGGAAAAAATTAATTATATGTATATATAATAATATTTATTTTTTTTTTTTTTTTTATTACCGAGAGATTCGAACTACCAGGTGTTGTGCCATAACCTGATGAAGGCAACGATGCCACTGACCAACGTCGACCATCGCCACGGCATGTAGCAATGCGTTTTATGGGTGCAAAAGCGAAATGCATAGGCGTTGGTGAATCGAGACGTGGACTATCTGCTGGACTTGCTGAATATGGAGAATGCGAACGCGAATTACCAACTGCTCCAATTCCACCAGTTACCAAACTAAGACGATGATGTGCTACGCCACTTGAAGTATTACCTCTAGCTGAGCCACGCATAACAACACCATGCAGACCATGATGTTTACTCATTCCAATGCCGGCACAACTACCCGAACGGGAAATGTTCAGTGAACTGGCATTTCCACTAGCATTGGCTGGACTACAATTGGTCGATATAGAACCGGAACCATGATGTTGCGATGCATTCGGTACAGATGTTGATTGACATAATGTATGCAACGGAATGGATGCAGCAATAACCGACTCACGCAAATAATTTCCAAGGAGGCATGGGGCCGATTTACCAAGCGATGAGTTGCGCATGCGCAACAAATTCGATGTCTCTGTGGAATATGATGACAATGATAAATGCTACTCTTATTATATAAATCAACAAAGAAGATTACTTACCATTTCCAACTGAACGTAATGAATAAGTGTGCTGCTGATGGGAAATTTTACGCATTAATGCCGAGTAACCGCGTGTGGGTAAAGAACTGGAACTGCCGGACAAACCACCCGATGAAGACTTTGTCAAATTCATATTTCGTATTAATGATTGTGTGGAAGAGTGAGTTGTGTCGGTTGTTTTGCCAGGTGATGAAGCCAACAGATCTAGACCAGCTGATGATTTTGTTTCGCCGCCGATCATTAATGAAGTATTATTAGTACTCATTAGTTTGCTCGGAGCGGTAATGTTGTTACTGCTACTATTAATATCACGTATTTCCGGATCGGAATCATCAAAGACCAGGACGCGAGCCGAATAACTTGATTGTGGACGTATACGCGATAAATTCGCTGAACTCAAATGACGCTTGGCTACTGGACTATTGGAACAGGTTGCCGATTTCGAAGAGTTGTTCGTATTGCTTTGTTTACTATGGAAACTTATTTCTGAACTAAACGACAATGTACTACTATCATCATCAGGAAAATCCATGGCAATGGCACCTCCTGCTCCATTCCCATCTCCAGTTGAACCAGAGATGTTATCATGCACAGACCTTTGTGGGGTTGATGTCGATATAGATACCGGGATCTTGGCACATGTTGCAATAGACGAAGTTGTGCATGTTGATGTTGATGTTGCCATAATCATGTCCGATGTTGGTGTAGAGGATGATGTAGACGTACTACTACTAAGTTCACCACAACATAGTGAAGTAGTAGTTGATAATGAAGATGGTGGTTGATGTGGTGGTGTTGATTCCTTGCGACTCATTTTAACCAATGTATTTGCTGCTATTATTGTTGATTGATTGATTGAATTGATGATTTTTGATTGAATTGCTTAGTGCTGCTGCTGATGTTTGTTTTATTGTGTGGTTATGTGGTTTATTATTGTTGGATCTTCATTGTTATTAAACATTTTTTGTGCCAAAAATTTTGTATCTATTGCTTATATGATAAGACAATTCCTCCGGCTTCTGTTGCTACTGGATGCTGCTGAATTTTAAAGACAATCGTGTGAGACTCTTGTGGTTTTCACTGCCACCTTAGAAGAATATCCCTAAACATCTTTTTTAACATTATAATAAACATCGTTGTACTTGTTGTTGTTCTTGTTGTACTGTGCTCTGGGTGTGTCTGTAGTCGTCTTGTGTTTAGTGGTTTGGAGACAATTTATTATTAATAAGTGTCTCTTTAACACACAATTAAAAACACAGTTGACAATTAAATTTATTGTTGTTGCTATTGATGTTCATCGTTACTTTTATTATATCGATTGAATAATAATTTAATCATAACGACAAATATTTGATTTTCCGTGGAAAATTTACCAGCTGACAGTGGCGGCGGTGACGGCGACCACTCTGACATCACATTCGTGATACGACTTAAGTATGAGTGTAGTGTATGTAGTGTGTGTGTGTGTGTGATTGTGTATTGTATTTTCTTTACTAATTATGAATCATGTGTTTTTTTTTCTCCGCATCACTTTTTAACTTACAAAAAACACACACAACACACAATTTGTCGTAGTAATTTCTATAGATATTTTTGTTTCAGTTTGCTTTGCTTATTTAACTTTCGCTAAACAAACACAAACAATAAGATGACGATGTTGGGAGACGTGGAGGGGTAGCGGTCACGCCAACTACGCACAACGTCAATGTCCTCCAAATTCTTCGTGATCTTGATGATGTTGATGAAAATGACCCAGAGACGAACAACGACGATGTCGACGACTAAACTCACGCTCCGATTACACACACACAGCAAATCACTGATGTCTGATGTCTGTCAAACTGTATGTTGTATAGTATGTGTGCGTGTATGACACTCAGTGGGTGGGGGGATAAATATTTTTTTTTTTTTAAGATTAGCAAAGAAGATTCACTTTAGACGGCGACACATTTACGGGACGGTGAAATTTAACATTAAATTTGCTCACACAGAGACAAAAAATAAATTATTTTTACAATAAATTAAACATTTTTTTAAACTATTTAGCACTTTTTTCAGCATTCAATTTTTCAAGTTTTCTTTACATTATTAAAAATTCAGCAGTTCCCACGTATTGATTGTTTATGATCAGCTGATTGATAGTGGTGAATTGACTAACTAAACCGACCACAGTACAATTTAAATATGAAATGTGGTGAATTCGTTTGCAAAAAAAGTAGTTGTTGTTGTTGGAATTTGAGAGAGTAAAAATCATGTGGTTCTTGTAATTTGAGATTGTAAAAAAATATTGTAATTATAATAAACTCACGTACGCTCGTTCCAACATCAATTCTTACATCTGGCAACGCTATGTGAGCAAATATCTGCATATGGCAGTCAAGCCAATCAGCCAAAACAAATTGACAACAATGGCGGCAATGGCGGCAAGGAATGTAAATGCAATTCACCACAATATTAATATTTAATAAATAGGGAAATTATTGGCAGTTTATCCACACAAAAAAAAAACTAGAACAAATTATTTAAGAAAATAGACACTATTTACTGCAAAATTGCTTAGTGGGAAAACAGTTTTTATAATTTCACAGCCATTATGATTATTTAAATACAGAAAAATTCCTCTATAACGAAGTCGTTGAAACTCTTAAATGAAGTGATGGAACAGTTTGAAAAGTCGGACTGTTTCTATTAAATTGCGAAACACAAAAACTTAAATGAAAAATTTCAAAAAAATCCACATTTTATTAAAATTTATCAAAGCTTACTGGGATTACTTATTATAATATACAGAGATAGTTTAATATGCATTATTAATTGTTGTACATATTATGATTACTTAAATGTTAAAGTTGATGGGCATCATTTAGGTCCACAAAATTACATACTTAGTTGCCATTTATAATAAATACAATTCAATTTTTGAAGCATAAAAATTCTTCTTTAAATCGTATAAAAAATGTCTTGCTTATTTCAGTTTTGCTTGTTTGTAAATATCATACAAGTTTTGAACACGATTTCATAATTTTGTATTATTATTATAAATAATATATATTAGTAGCTAGGATGAAGTACATATCCATTGGTAGAGCGCTCATTCGGCTACAAATCTACAATACTTTTTGATTATCATCAATTAGATTTGATTTTGTAATTCTAGAAAATAAAAAAAAATATAAATATGTAATAACAATAATAATAAATAGAAAATCCATTCGTACCTTAATTATAGAGATTCTTATCCACCATGATGCCATTTTCAATTAAGAAACTTTCCACATCTGATGCAAAAAAATCATCAGAGAGATCATCAGTGAGACGGACAAAATTGCCAATGACCACTTGTGCCTTATACACCAGCAAGGCTGGCAATCCATTTGTACGAAAATCACGACTCATCCCGGCCACTGAACTGCAAATCTTAGCAAATTTTATGGACGGATATTCCGCAGCCAAAGTGTCTAGGCACTTGTTCAATGTGATGCATGCAGATACATTTCGGTCATAGATATGCACAATAATGGTGGTCAGCTTATTTTCCTTTTCAATACATTCTAGAAACTCATTGTGTGTCGTTAGATTATGCACTTTGCCAAATTGTTGCACATGCCCACATTGGCGTAACATCTCAGCCATGCGTTGCTTTTGAAATTGCTGTAGGAAATCCTCACTCATCAATTCGGATAGCTCAGCATCCAGTTCCTCTTGTTGTTTGCGTTCTTCATCCTCTTTTGCTGTGGCAGTTGACAGAGTTAACTTCTTGGCCAGAGCCAATCTTTGACGTTCGCTTTCTTCGCGTTTTTCTGCCTCCAATTGCTTGAAACGTTGCCAGTCTTGGACTACTCCCTTTGGTCCAGTATTGGTCGACATTTGTTGACGGTAACCACCGCTTGGTGCTGGTGGCGGACATTCATCGGGATTGGTACAAACTTTTAAGCCTCCACCTCCGCTGCCGCCCTTTGATTTACCACCTGAATCATCATCATCATCACCATTGTCTTCACCCTCACTGCTACTGCAATAGTATTCCAATTTTTCACCCAATAATTTATCTTCCAAAGTAGCCATTGTCCTCTAAACTTTCTTTTCTTTTGCGCTTCGATTCAACAAACAACAAAAGACTAATTGCATTAAGAATTTATCTACTCTCTGGGGGTGGGAAGGTAAACTGCTTACCGGATGTTTTGATTTTTAGTGGTGAATTTCAACAGTAGTGGCAACATTGCCACCATTGACAGTTCTATATAAATTTTAAGAAACAAATTTGAAACGGTTTTTTGTTTAGAATGACTTGTATCATTATTATTATTAAATTATTATTATTTATTGTTCAATAATTCATCATTTTGTCTTTTTTAGGGTTCCGTACCCATAGGGAGCTAACGGGACCCTATTTTTTGTTCAATTTGAAATTTTATTTCAAATATTTTACATTATGAGTTCGTCTTATGATTTCAAAAATTTCAAGTAATTTTGCTGGTGCTTTGTATTCATGTAACAATTGTTCCATGCTGGTAAAGTCTGCTTTTTCCAACTGCAATTATAAAAAAATCCATCAATGTTACCATATATAATAAATTTTCTACACGATAATAATTTATATTTAGTTACCTCATCACAAGAATCTGTACATTCTGGATCTGCAAGAGCCAAACGTTCTGCAAATGAGACAATACCACACCAAACACGAAATACAAGATCCTTTGGTTTAGTTGCATCATAATCCAATAACCTCAATACTTCTGAGACATTGCGTTCGGTACCTTGAAACTCTAGAACATCTTCTAGAGCCTTTGGCAAACTCTGCCATTTCATAGTTCGCTCAACATATTCTATGCGTGGCAGTGGTTCATCTGTTGTATTATCATTGAAATTATCGCCATTTGTCATTTCCGAGTCGACTTCCTCACACTTGTTTAGATATTTTAAAAATACACGCTTATAAAGCTGTTTACGTTGTTGCGAAACCCAAACGTGTTTGCTTAGATACTCCCATGGCGTCATTGTTTCCAATAAGGCAAGATCAAGTGGTACATCGAATCTTGTTGCTGATTTGGAAAATTTGCGTGGCATTTTTGATGATTCTCCTGGTGATAGAAATTTGTCTGCTTCCTCGGCTCCTTGCTTTTGTTGTGTTGATATATTATTTCGAGGTTTCGGGGGAATATACTTGATGGCTTCACGCAAGGCACGATTAAGCTGATTTATAAACATACACGTACACAGATGAGTGAAAATATATACTATAATATTACATATAACCAGAGGTCGCAGTCAACACTTATTTTTTATTTTTATTTTTTTGTTTTCAGTCGATCATAACTGTTAAAAAAAGACCTTTTGCTCAATCTCTCACCAAATAATTGTTATTGAAAGACCGAAACGAAAAAGGTTTCAAGGGAAAAGGTATTTTTTGGTTGTTGTATGACGAGAGTTAAAGGAATAGTCGACTGCAGCGCACAAGCAGACGCACACACATACACACAAAAGACCTTTTTTCATTGAAACGGTCAGTGGTCGACCAGTGAGAGAAAAAAAAACGAATAAACGGTTTTTGGTTAAGCGAATACCGAAAACAAAAAATAAATCAAAAGGGGTTTCCATGCCTGTTCCATTTGATCTTTTCAAAATCGATCTTTTGAAAACCAAATGAAAATGTTGATGGTTATTTGCGAACACTGATTATGACTTACATATCGACCAAAAGTATTCTCAATCACATCAACATCCAGTTCCGTTTTAAGGGCTTGAAATGCTTCGTCTGTCAGGAAGCTGCCCTTCAAAAGTACAGGTTCACTTTCGCGTTTCTCTTTATTTGGCAAGAGACTGACTGTGTTGGGTATTAAGCTGGGTCGTGTGCTTGGATTCAATGAATCTGGTCCTAGGGCAGCAACTTGGGTTTCAGGATCTTCACTTAAATGAAATGTTGTAGTTGCTATTGGTAACAAGAAATATATAGATTAGTAAAGCTAAATAAACTTAGTAATTTAGCAAATCTTACTAGGTGTTGGTTTCAATTTCTTGCGTTTCTTGCCACGTCGAACATCCTCATCATCGAATTCGTGTTCATTGATACATGTTATAACTGGCAACTTCTTTGTCATCGATCCCTCTTCATCTCGTGCATCGGCTGCCTTTCCATGTTGTTGATTTAATCCAACAGCCAATGATGATTTTGGACGATGCTCATCGGGCTTTTGTCTACGTGCCTTCTTGTCTTCATTGGCTCCGGCGCTTTTTGGTTTCTTTTTATCATCATCTAAACCACTTTGTGTTATATCTGAACTTGGTTTCCAATACAAAGTTTCCTGTGAGTGTGAACGTCTCAGATCTAAGATGATTTTCTTGCGTTTGATATTTTCATTTTTCCCCCATTCCGGCGTAATACAGCGACGATTTAAAAATGAACCAGTTGTTATGCTGGTAACTGTCGGCGTTGGCGTAAGCGGACGTGAGTCGGTATCTGTGTAACGTCTAAATAAATCTTCTGGTATGTTATCAGTTTCATGATGATGATGATGATGCTGATGATGTTGTTGGTGGTGATCTACTCCTGTCGCTGCTGCTGCTGCTTTATCCTTAGCAATATGAGCATTACGTCCTTCAATAGTCTGTTGGAAGAAATAATCTCTTACGATATTAAGAGTTCATTAGAAATCGACATAAGTTTATCTCACCAAGGAAGTTTTCAATTGATTTATAACATCCTTTACTGCTGTTGGTGCCGGATGATTACAGAGAACAGAACAACCTTTGGCAAATGGATTAAAAAGTCCACCAAAAGGCCTTAAAGACAAAGGCATGGGCATAGCTTCAAAATGTAAGGGCATACGTTTATCATTAGGTCCTTTGCGCTGTAATTGAATGGAATTTTATATAATTTATATGGAAAATATGATTTTTTGTAAATCCATTTACCCTTTTTAATAAACGAATACTTCGTTTGGGAGTTGGTATAAGTCCTGTACGCGTTGAACCACTCATCTTTGCAACGACAACAACCAATCAACCAACCAACCAATAATGAGGGGAAACTTTCAAATGACTGTGTTCCAAACATTCTAATGGTTGCCATGGTGATGTAAATTGCTTCTAGATACCGGGTACTTATGCTCAATGAGCCCAAAATATTGTAAAAACCACATCATTTACTTATGTTTATTTCATTTGTCTGTCATTTTACATAGACTGCTGTCGTTGTCTAACCGCTGGGTACGTAAATAGCTTAACATGGCTATTGGCCAACAGAAACAGAAACAAAAAAAAAAAAAACCGAGAAACAGAAACAAATTCTTATACATAGTAGTTGCGCTCTTGGTACATAGAAAAGTACATACTACATACTACAAAGTAGAGAACAATGCCTACATAAAAACGAGATGATAAATCAGTTCTGGTGGCGACATTTCATTGAAGAACGTGGCGCGTTGTAGTTCATACTATTGATAGTTTTGGGTATACAGAACAAATATCATGCAGAAGCAAAAACCTAGAATACGTAACAGGCCCAGAAACAAAGCTAATCGTACACGCAATGAGGAGCAGCAACAACAAGAAGAACAACTTAAGGATCTTCCTGTGGTAAATGAGTCTATACCTCAGGACAGAAAGGACACAACCAAGGATCATCAGTCGCTCATTGTTGATGCAATTAGTTCCCAAGGATTACAAGAACAACAGCAACGAAAACAACAGACCTTTAATGAATATCAACCATGCATCAATTGCAATCATGAGAAAGAATTAAATGACATCGCTTTCACACAAACAAGTGAAGCTCTTAAATTAATACAAAAATTGTTGCGTGAAAAACTGTTGGCAAAATGTGAAAAACAACAACAACAACAACAGCAGCAGCAACAAGAAAAAGAAAAAACTCCTATTACCAAATCAAATTCCAAGGATAAAATACCAGCTTTGCCATCATTCACATCCACATCCTCATCAGCAGCATCGCCATCAAAAACAGCAGATGCAAAATCATCAGCAACCACAGACTCTGCCCCTACAAAAAATGCATTTTTAAGTCAATTGCAAAAACAAGTTGAAAAAGTTATACTTGAAAATGGTCAGTATAATCCTGTGATGTTATCCAAATTTGACCTATTATCAACTTTATCTCTTAACAATTATCACTCATAGGTGCTGAAATACCACCGACAGCAACTCTTTATAATAATTTGGAGAAAATCTTAAATCAACCACCAGTCAGTGATATTGAATCCTCGGATGATGAGGATGGTGAAGGAGCCGAGTATATTGAATATGTTTATAAGCCACGTCAATACTTTGTGGTATCACTTTGCAATGTGAGTACTAGAGAGTTTCATAAAATCAACTAATATAATAGATACCATAAATATGCTTTAAAGATACCTTTTCTCATGATCAGTCAGTCAATTTGTCCTAATTTTTATTTTATAAAGATATTAAGGAGATACAAAGACGCTATATACAATATATCAGTTAGAACACACAGTGAATGGTGTCAGATTACTTATCCTTCAGGAAATCTATAAGGTAGATCCAGGGGTGTCTCTTCTTGAGTCGGCAGATGTTGTTAACAGTAACTAGTGACCTGTGGCGAAATCTTTAGGATGTGGGATACATATTTTCCATATTGAATCTACCAATCTTGTGTTTAATCAATGGGATATGAAGATCTCTGTGTATGGTTGTATTTCACAAATAGCAAGGTGCATTCACTAGTCTGGGGAAAAATATTGATTGGAATCTCTGGAATATCACAATGTAAGAGTAAGAAGCAGAGCCCCATCCATATAGACTACAGAACTGTCTTGTAGAGGAGGAGTTTGTTGAGCAAAAACGCAGCTGTTAGCGCTTATGTGTAGTGTGAGTCTTTCAGATTAACAGTCTATCCAGGGTAAGCCCCAGATATTTCGTATTGAACTCTTTGGGAATTGTTGCGTTGTTTAAGGAGATAGGAGGGCAAACGAAGTGTATATGATCAAAATTTGAACAAAAACTATAATCCTAAAGGTTTTTGATATAAACTTATGGCGAAGAAACTACAGTAGTTGATTTATTTTTGAAATTTAGATAAAAGTTACTACAAATTTGATGCAATTATTTTTTTATTTTTATTTTCTTAAATAAATATAAATAAGTAATTAGTTAATAAGACCACTAACCTTTGACTCTAAAAATTTTTACTATATTATATTATATGTAACCTAGGAGGTCTTTAGCTAAGAATAAAATTTCTGTGATAGATGTGGAAACTTTATCAAGGGTTTGGAGTGAGGAAAAAGGGTGAAAATGGGGACATTTGTCCAAAAGGGTACATTTTATATATCTTTTGGCCACAAAGATGCCAGGGAGAGTGTGCAGCGCCGGCCCGAGGGTAGAGCGAGAGGAGCACCAAATGCGAAAAACGACATAACAAATATTTTATCATGTTTTCAAACCAAAGGGCGCCGAAAGACAATCTCGCTCACCCTGATCAAGGCCTGGGCCAGCGCTGAGAATGCATTTCCCCTCTTGATTAAATATTGTTGGCTAAATATAATGTAATCTTTTCTTTTCTTGTTGAGAAATTATCTGGGTTCAGGTTCAGATTTCTTAAGGTTTTGCTTGGTGCTATTATGAATCGCAATTTGAATTGTATTGCAAATTGTCTTATAGATTTTCTATATTCATTTCAATAAAATCTAAATATGTATTGTATTTTATAACATTATCTTTATGTATATTGTTTTTTATTTAATGCAACCAAATCACTCATAAATATTTTCTCTTATTGTAATTTTTTCCAATTTTCCTTAGCTATGCAAAACTGATCTCTGTCAGCGTCAATTGTTACCATGTGCTCGTTGTAGTCTCGTTTACTATTGTTCAAAGGAGCACATGAATAACGATCAAGAGCATCGTCAACTATGCTATGCACTCCGACAAGTGGCCGAGAGTAGCGGTAAGTGGTCATAGATAATTAAGCTCGAGACAATTGACATTTCCAAATATATGAAAGATTTATGTGTACGCGCTATGGTGCATGCATTTTTTCTTTTTTATACCCTACACTATAATAGGGAATATTTATAGTTAGTAAGAATATTTAAAGATAGAAGTTGGACAGGTGCCAGAGTTGCGTTTTTGCTTTATGGGTCAAAGGCATAGCTTAATGAGCTATATTTGTTCCTCTGTTTATCTAAAACTGCATCTAGGGAAACTAGATAGATTAATTACACTGCTCTCAGCGAATTACTCCTTCGAATGAAAATATGATGACTATGAAAAGTTTAATGTGCTGAATACACCTCTGTTAAACATAAAAATTAATTTATATTTTGTTCAAATATATTTCCTTTTACCGTTATATTTGTCTGTGAAAATGTCCTTTTTTCACCAATTTCCATTGTTTAAACTTTAATAAAAAAATTAAAATTAAAATTAAAATTAGGACATGATACATAACTTTCTGTTATGAAAATCTTTTAAGAAATATCCAGTCTATAAAAATAATGAATAATAAATCAAAGGAAGAAAAAAAGGTGTAAATTTGTAGTTCAGTGTTATTTGTACCAAAACTTCTTTTTATAGAGAACAGAGAAGCAGATGAATTATTAGATCTAATAATAAATTCCAAACTTTATAAAACTTGTTGCTATAGGCCCAAGCGAGGTGAATAACTCCCAACCTCGCCAGGGGCATACGCAGAAACAATTTTCGGGAGGATTTTCAATGATCCGTTAAAATTTTCCATAAGTTTTAGAAATGGACGCGAAAATATTACAACTGACTTGTATATTTTTTATCAATTCATCAATTTATCAAGTGCGCCATAAGAAGTTTAACTTCAAAAATCTCTCGCAATTTTTAAACACATTTCGTGGGCAGGTTTAATCCCCAAAATCCCCCTTGTGTACGCCTTGACCCTAGCCCTCCCATAATGTAGTATAACACGAGTATTTATATAATTTTTGTTCGAATATGTATCTCTTGTTCCCCAAAACAAGAATATAACCTGTACTTCTTCAGCTTGATGTTCCTTGGTCTCATTTAGTATTTCAAAGTTTTTTTTTAAGTAATTTTTTTCTTCATCCATATATGGTAGATACTCATACATATCTATATATTATTTACACAATAGGGCAATTTTCAAGAGCTTCTAGTAAACTAGTTGCGGTTGCACAGAGCAGAGTATTCCATAGTCGAGTCTATTTGTGGTATAATTTCGATTTTATGTACGATTTCATTTATTGGTCGTGTACATAAATTTCAATTTACATGGTAGTGGCAAATAGACAACCGACAGCTGCCAACATTGAGCGTTGAAAAGATCGACCGGTGCCATCATTTGGCATTTTGCCCACCGAAATAACAAACGATGAAGTCAAAGCAGAGCAACATTTTCTGTAGTCGTATATCAAGTCAAAATATTTATTGTTAGAGATAAATAAATGATGGCTGATGAGACAAAGATTGGTTTATATTAGTTTTATGTGAACATCATACAATATCTTGGATCATTGATTTTAATAATTAAATTAATGGTTAATTTGTTATGTTTTTTTTTTTGATTTTATTTTATTTTCTGATTTTATCAGGTAATGATATCTTTTATAAATGTGGCGATTTTAATGTGGAACAATTTCGTTCATTTCGTATTGTGAATATAAGAAAAGTTGAATCGATTATAAATCGTACATTGACAGCCACCGAACAGGAAGTATTATTATTTCCACGTATTTGCAATGATATTAAATGTCGGGAGCATCGCTTTAAGCGACTAAGCGATTGTAAAAAATGTGGTCAGGTAAGACAATCATCATCTAATATCAAAAATTCTTAAACTCATCTACTTCATATGCATTTAATAGGCTGCTTATTGTACTGATAAACCGAAACATTTAGCCAGTTCTCATAAATATTGGTGTGAGGCATTTCAACTCTTCAAGGGACTTGTACAATTTCAAGCGACATATGGACGCCTTGATCCATCACTGCCCAGTAAAGTGTTGAAAGAATTTCCTATGAATTGTTGTAATACAAAGCAAATATTAAATAAATTGGACTTCAGTAAGGAATATACAAAATGAATGGATATAAAAAAGTTTTGTTTTCTATAAATCGAATCGAATCTCTTTCTCCAGATATGGCTGACATTTGTGAATATGCTGCACTTAGTCAGATATCGACTGGTCCATTGACAGCTTGGTATGCTCTTAAGCTTTGTGATCGCTTGAAGAACACATCGGAATTGACCATTCACTTAATTGGTGCTGAAGTTGAGTTTGAAGTGGATGTTTTGCACAAATGGGAATTATTTTTCCTACACATAACACCATCTATAAAACAGTTGAATATTGTATTTATTGGACCAGAATTGAATCCTCGAAATATTTCATTTGAACATCTTAAGAAAACTAAGTAAGTTTTTATAATATAAGTAAGTAAATTGTTTCATTTATAATATGATTTATTTAATACTATTTTAGATGTTGTCGCACTTGCCGTAAGAATGAACGTACCGTTAGATACTTTTTTGAAGCAGAAATCTATCATGATTATTGTGCTAACTCGCAACTTATCAAACCAGATTTGGGTAAGTAATCCAGTTTGAGTGTTTTTGACTAGTTAACTCATATATGTATTTCTTTTAGTTTGTTTCTTTAATGCTGGTCTTTATCGATCGACGGGCTTTGCTCATGAAGACACCTGGCCGGAGACCATTTTGGCTGCATCAAATTTCAAATGTCCTGTTGTTGTCACTTCATATACCAAATATGAGGCGCCCTTGGACATGACTCGGTTTGTTCAGGAATCCAATCGTCGTTTAAATGTGGTGTTGCCACCCACAATAAATCCATTTTCCTCTGATAAACCAGAACGTAATTTTATATCAGACGATGAAGCACCACTTATGTTTAAGAATTATTATTGTTTTGTTGTTGAATGAAAAATAAAATTCATTAATCGCGATATACGAAGTGTCTTCAAAAAATAAGGTGAATTTTCATTTTTCTCAAAAAATATTTATTTATTCATCAATTTTTATTTTATCCCCTTCAAAGTAGTCCCCCTCAGATATAATACACTTGTGCCAGCGTTTTTTCCAATCCTCGAAGCTGTTCTGATATGCACTTTTTGGTATGTCCTTGAGCTCTCTCAGCGATTCGATTTTTATCTCCACAATCGTCGCAAAACGCCGTCCTTTCATGGGTCTCTTCAATCTTGAGAACAGGAAAAAGTCCCAGGGGGCCAAATCTGGTGAATACGGTGGCGGAGGCATGATAACGGTGTTGTTTTTCACAAGCAAAGATAAGTGAGCAGGTGCATTATCATGATGCAAAAGCCATGAATTTTTTTTCCACAATTCCGGGCGTTTTTTTCGTATTGCTTCACGCAAACGGCGCATAACTTCAAGGTAATACTCTTTATTTACCGTACGACCTTGTGGTAAGAACTCCTGATGCACTACGCCATGGTAATCGAAGAAAACAGTGAGCAAAACCTTGACAGTTGATCGAACTTGGCGTTCTTTTTTTGGTCTTGGCTCTCCTGGACTCTTCCATTGTGACGATTGGGCTTTGATTTCGATGTCATAACCATATACCCATGATTCGTCACCAGTTATGGCCCTGCAAATCTGGGTCATCGTTGACGTCATTCAACAATTCCTGAGCGATGCTTATGTGACGTTGTTTTTGGTCAAAATTCAGCAATTTTGGAACGAACTTCGCTTCCACACGCTTCATGCCCAAAATTTCCGAAAAGATTGCATGGTATGAGCCAACCGATATGCCGACATCCTCAGCAACTTCTCTAATTGTGATTCGACGATTCTCCATAACAATTTTCTTCACTTTCTCAACATTTTTCATCGGTTGTTGATGTGCTGGGGCGTCCAGAGCGAGCGTCGTCATTCACATCTTCTCGACCTTCTGTGAAAAGCTTGTACCACTTGTAAACATTTTTTTGACACAGAGTACTCTCACCGTATGCCACTGTCAACATTTCAAGTGTTTTTGAGCACTTAATTCCATTTTTTACACAAAATTTGATGCAACTTCTTTGATCCAATTTTTTCGATAGCAGAAAATCGCCGAACACGCAAAACACTTGTCTTCTTTATGCCTCTCACAAACAAACTAAACATGCTATATGGCGAAAACCGTGAACATATCTTCGAGAACGAGTGTACCAACATAAAAAAAAAAAAAAAAAAATCGAATGTACGTAGCCCGCGAAATTCGAAAATTCACCTTATTTTTGAACAGACCTCGTACAATGAAATGAAATGAGTTGGCAGCTCCATAAATTTTTGTAAATTTACCGGTTTTTTATACTTTGCAGCCCTGTCAGCTATTTCATGTGAATGGGAAAAAACAAGAAGAAGCAGATCAACAAACTGTTGTGCCCACCGCGTGTTTGCGTGTTTCTTGTGTTTTCCTTTCTTTCTTGAAGTGTCAAAAAAACATTTTAATTACACAATGAGTGACGACGAAGAGCAATATAATCCCAAGACTCACAAGAATCTGCTGCAGGCCATCAGTAGTCTTGGCAAAATACAACATATTAGAAAATCAACGCGCAATGAACCACAAAAACAACAAGATGAATTTCAGTTGGTCAAAGGAGCTACATCTGTGGTGGACAGTGATCGTGGAGCACCCACATCAGTGGGCATTAATGATATTGTGCAAATATTACGCACAACTAAGAAACATGTAGACACCAGCAAACAGCTTAGGAATGTGCATTCTACCAAGAAGGTATTGGAGAAGCCTCTTGAGAAAACTGCATCTGATCGCATTAAGCGAACAATCGGTTATGAAAATGTCAAAAAGAAGCTCGTACGTTGGGATGCTGTTGTTGCCAAAAACAGATCGGCAGATACCCAAGTAAGTATTTCAAATGATTAATTAAGATAGTCGTTTTTAATATAATCTTCCTTAATTTTTCATAGGTTTTCCCACTGAAATCAGAAACTATTTATGTAAATACTTCATCAACGGCACCACCTATCAAAAGCAGCATTAAGTCTGATTTGGCTTTAGAGTTAGAAGCTACAGATGAGAAATTAAGAGCACTAAAAAGAGCCTTGAAGGGTGATACAGATGATCCGAAAGATTTGCAGCAAAAAGAAATGATTCAGATGAAGAAGAAAATGGCACGTGATGAAATGGTAGCAAGACGCAAGGAACTTGCATATCTCAAGATGCGTGAATCACAGAAATCGGCAAAGGCGCGTATGCAAAACAAAATCAAGTCTAAGAAATATCACAAATTAATTAAGCGTCAAAAGATGTTGGATCAGATGAAGGAATTTGAACTATTAAAGAAAACAAATCCAGAAGCAGCTCTAGAGAAACTCAATGAATTGGAGAAGAGTCGTGTACAAGAACGTGCAAGTCTTCGGCATAAAAACACCGGTGTTTGGGCCAAGAACTTGCAAATTCGAGCGAAGTATGACAGAGATGTACGCAAAGATTTGGCAGAGCAATTGGCTATAAGTAGGAAACTGACAGAAAAGAATGAAGATTATGACAGTGAAGAGGAGGAGAACGATTTAGAAAAGGAAACTGAAGCAGCATTGAGAGAGCAAAATGATGATTATGATCCTTTTAATCCATGGTTTAAAATCAATCAAAATACTGAAACTGATGGTGGCACTGTAGAGGATACTGATGCCAATTGGAGAAAATATTGGTTGGAAAGAAATGAATATGAAAAGAAATTAAAGGATTATTGTGCTGATTTTGCTGAAACAGCAAAACAAGATATTAAAAATCAAGAAGATAAACCAACCACTGTCACTAAGAAAACAAAGACAAAACCAGCAAAAAGAAAATTAAAAGAAGTCAAGAAAAACAACATTAAAAATGTTAAGAAACCGAAGAAAGTCATAGAAAACGGTTGGGCTGTTGAAGAAATTAGACCGGATGATGGACAAAATATTGATGATATATTTGATGCACAAGAAGATCAAATACGTGATAAACTGAGTAAAAAACTTCAGAGATTGGAAAAGAAAGCCGAAGTCTTGAAAAAGAAACCAAGCAAAACAAAAGCAAAGCAGCAAAAAAAAGAAAAAGATGAGTTGAAAAATTTAAAAGATTTAACATTCAAAGACCCAACACCACGTCCAGTGATCGATGAACCACTTAACAATGAAGAAATCAGCGGCAATGATATTACAAATACTGAGTCTGCTGTAATGGTGTCTTCGGCAAACTCAAATGGAAATGTCAAAATAGATTTTGAAAATTCTACCAATGATATGATTGATCCCAATAATTTTGCACCAATTAAATTTACACAAAGGTCGAATGTACTCTCTGTTCTTGGTGAAAATTTGGAAGATATCGATATAGATGAAGAGGTCTATGATGAAATAGATGACCAAAAATTATTGCTTTCGGAAGCATTCGAAGATGATGATATTTTAGCAGATTTTGCCAAAGATAAATCAAAAGACTCTGAACTTAAAAACACAGAACTACAATTATCTATGCCTGGTTGGGGCAGCTGGGCTGGTGCTGGCATTGTTAAGGATGAATCGAAAAGCAAACGCTTAATACTAAAGCTAGCACCTGAAGAGAAGCGACGTGATGAAAACAAAGAAGGTGTCTATATCAATGAAGATACATGCAAACATCTACGCAATCATTTAGTTTCCAATGTGCCTTTCCCATTCACTTCACTGCAGGATTATGAAGCTAGCATACGTGCACCGATCGGTCGAAATGTTGTACCAGAGACCGCTTTTCGTATGCTAACAAGACCTTCGGTCATCACACGTAAGGGACAAGTAATAGAGCCTATGGATGAAAGTGAATTAGTTAAACCTGATAGAAGATTGCGTCATATTGTGGACAAGAGAATTGCTCAATCAAGTGCTGCCGTTGCACCCATTAAAACTAAATAATAATATAGAAAAATGTTATGTTACATTAACACATAAACTTATGTAAATATGAAACAATGAAAATATATAATATATATACACAAATACACATATATAGTTAAATATAGAAGATTTTATTAACTTTAAGAGGTCAATTCAACAAATTCGAATTTAGATCTTTGTGACTAGTTTTGTCCTTTTTCGCCATTCAATTAGTGCCGGTGTCAATTCCTTATCAGTTATGGATGGCATACGTATAAGCGAACTATAGACACCAATATCGGCAATAGAAATTTTATCGCCAGCAAAATATTTTTGTTTTTGCAGACGAGTATTTAAGGTGCGTATCATGGCCGCTTTGCTCTTTGGGGTTGTGCAACGCAGCAATTGATAGCAAATATCAAGAATAGCATCGATTTCATTGCAATATGGAGACTCTTCGTAGCGATACTCAACCGGACCGACACGACCCAAATAACGTATGATATTCACTTCTCCATAAATGGGCACATACATTGTGGGCGAACTAATCATTTCAGTATGTTCACCTGAAACAATATCGTCAATCATTATTATCATTGTAATATTTACTATACTCACAATTCTTCCAAATAAGCGTAATATTAATTTTAGGTTTTGACTCATCCACAACAATATTCTTTAGATTTTCTTCAAATTCACGTGCTGCTGGTCCAATGTCGGGCAAAGTTGAATGTGTAAAAGTTTTTACATTTATGGTAAACAAATTACTCCAAGCATTTTTCAATGCCAACAAAGCATAAGGTATAAAATTGGGATGTCCATTGATGACAACATCATGTAATGGTTCCTAATGAAATTAAAATAAAATTAATTTCAATTTCAATTTGTTATGAATGATGAAATCACAAACTTACTTCGCGCAATCCACCATTACGACCGATTTGTGCCTTAGTATTCTGTACATTCTTGCCACATAGACTCAATGTTTTACGTATGCGTGCCATTTGTGCTGTAAGTTCATCGAGCTGCTTTAGCACTTTTGCTTGACGTGCTGCTACTTCGGACGCATCATTCGATCCCTACAACAACAGAAATAGTAATTTTTATTAAAAATTTTCTATTGCAATTAAACATTGTACAAATGAGAAATCATTGTCGGCATCAAGATTCAATTATGAACATGATTTAGTGGTGCATCATCATCATCATCATCGTCATAATATTGATTACATACATTATTAGTGCGGAGGAGTTCTCAAAAAACACAAAGCGGACAATCGTCAGTAGTGAGTTAGTACAAAATACATAGTATATATTTATTTCATTATGAAAGATATGCAGATATTTGTGTATATTTAATGAATTTAACCTTGAGTATATGTTGAATTTTTGTCCCCAATATATCCAAATCTAATGCACACGAGGATGTTGTTGTACTACGAGTCTTGCGTGATTCTGATTGTGATGTGCCGCCAGCAGTATGGGTTTGGTTTGCAGCAACTACAGTCTTCTTCAACTTGGTACTGTCCTTTAATTTTGATTTAATTGATTCATTCGTACGGAATACTCGGTATTTGTAGAAATTTTAAGTTTTTCTTTAATATCACGTTGTAAATCACTTACAATTACATTCACGGATGACGCAGCTCCATTATTTTCTACGCCGCCAGCAGCATTGGCCGACAGACTCACAGGCTTTAAATTATACATGCAATTGGGTAGCTTAATATCAAATTCTGGCAGCAACGTTTTTAATTCATACATTTCAAATAAGAAATTTGTTCTATTCGTTTCGTTTCGACTCGTTTCGTTTTATTCTATAAATAAATACGATACCGCTGCCACCACACAAGTATTGGCCAACTCGATGTGAACAAATGTGTTTTAGTGTTGGCAAACATTAAGAGCTGAAAGCTTAACATCACTAATTTTTTAACACATTTTCAAACACTAGACACAAATTGCATATGCTGCAAACACTCGCTATTATCTATGAAGACACATTTCAAATCTCTGGATACTCAACCACCAATTGTGTTTAATTTTGAAAGCGTATGAAAACCAAATTTCATTTGCGCTTCCATTAATATGGGTAAAGGGAAATCATTATCTGCAGAAGAGAAATTAAAAATTGAAGCTTACTTATAAAAAAAATCGGTAGAAGCAGGAGAGTTATATCCGGATTTCTACGCAATAAGTCGGAATAAGTTCAGCCGTAAGTGAAAATATTCAGTTCTAATTCAATATTATTTTGAAAATACATATAAGTATTTAATTTAAATTGTTTTTTTGTAAAACAAAAGTTAATATGGGAAGCGGGAAGACGCTTACGGACACAGAAAAAGTGAAAATTCTGGCCTTCGAAGAAGAAAAGTATTCCGTTCGTTGGAAGAAGTAAAACCGTAGTACATATTTTTATAAGAAACAAATCAAATTATGGAAAAAACCGGAAAGGGCGTACATCCAAGGCAACCACTGCTGCAGAAGATCGACTAATAATCCGCACAGCCTCAAATTCGGCAAAGACAGCATCAAAAATAAAAGCAGAAACCAATGTAGCAGCCAGTGTTTCCACAGTACGAAGAGTAATAAATGCCTCCGCACATCTTCGTCGGAGAAAACTAAAGAAAAAATAACCGTTGACTAGGCCTCATCGAAATGCACGACTGCTTTTTCATATATCAAATGATATGTCATAGCATTTTCAGCACGATAATGCCCCAAAACAAGATATTGAATTGTTAAATGTTTTGGGTTTTTTCAAAATACATTAAAAAATAGAAAAACAATACTATTTGGTTTATTTTACTCGGAATTGAATGGACTATAAACAAGAATTATAGTAATTTTAGTTTGGTTGTATCTGTATAGAATTTGCATTCTAGGTCTACTCCCATTAACCAACCATCCTTTTCTATAATGGCTTTTATTTTATTTCCAGAGTGGTGGTCAGTTGCTCAAAGAAGAACGTTAGCGAAAGACTTTTGCAACAAAATTACCCAAAATTGAACAAGAGATCACTGAGCATGTAAAGATTTATGTAGAGGAGCTTTAATGTACATAGGGAGAATATACTGGAACTAATGGCTGCCGATTGGGAAGGAAAACGTCAAACAAAAGAATAGCAGAGTGGCGCACGCAAACATGTTGGACAAGGTCAAACACCACAACTGCAATACAAGAAAACTGCTGCATCACCGCGCACCCCAATATCATTACGAAGAATATCGAACATGTCAACATCGACTCAATCTCTATGAAAAATTTCCAATTTGAATGCCAATCCTGTGCTTGCTGATGTTACTACTGGTGACTTAAATAAATGTATACTCAAACCAAAAGAAAAAATTACGCCAAACGCTAAACGCAGCCTTTTAAGAGCATTAAATTCTCCAGCAGACTCTGCTTTGTTCCCTAAACAGCCATCCATGTCTATTAGAAAGAACAACAATAATAATAGATCGCAAATCAATTAGTCGTCGTAGCAATGGGGTCACAAGCACAAACACGATGGCTAACAAATCAATCATTAAAAAAGTTGGGAAACATCTTTTGCTAAACATAGGCGGACTACGACAACAAATGCCACTGACACCTCCAGTGAATAGTGATTTTGAACAGACTGACTGCGAAATGCATACGGACAATACTTATGAATGATTTCAAAAATATATTGATTCGTTCTGCTTGCGAACAGTAAGCGCATGCCAGCCAAGGGCACCAAGGGTACATGCTGCTTCCGCCGCTACAGTAGCAAGTGCTAAACGTACACACAGACACAGTCACAATTGTATGTCAACACCATCAACAGCAACGTTATCAATCCAGAGATACTTAATGAAAATGATGCTCTAGCAAGACTGCCGAAACAAAAAATGCCAATACCATCTTCATCTGCCCAACAGCATCATCAACATCAACAAGTGGGACACAACGTTCGTTCACTCAAATCACGTCTAGTACGTTCACAGTCTACACAATATTTGAATGAGTTGTACTGGTGCAATGCAATCTGGTTTATATGAATATAAATTGCAAAGAATACCTGGTAGCTCCATCACCAGCTCCTTTCACACAGCCGGATTAGTCGAAAGTTCACGAAAGATGACATCTAAGAACTTGCCCATTATGAGCTAATTTGATGTTTTGATGATTTTACCTACCAACTTAACTACTTCAACTAAAATACACTAAATTCTAATCTACCTGAGATCTGTTGATTCTTTATGTTTTTACGCTTATTGTCCACCACCAACCAATGTGGCTTATCATTTACTATGTTTATGTATATTATGTATAATTTTTTTTATTTTATTTTTCTTTTTGGACGACGCAGCAGCTAAACTAATATCGCAGTCACCGTCAGTAACCACAATCCCACCAAACGAAACAGGCATGCGCGGGACAATCATAGACAACCTGCACAGGTATAAAATCGTCAATCCTCACCTGGAGAAACCTGCAAGCTGTTCCAAAAAAAAAAAATGCACCATCTTTACACGGCTACGCATTGGTCATAGCGGCATCATCCACACACATCTTCTAAAGTGGGAAATGCGCCCACCTTGCCACCTATGCGGTCAAGTAGATGTCTCAACAATACATATTTCGGACAGTTGCACTCAATTACAAAGTATCAAAAATACCCTTTTCCCTCATCATTCCTCTATCCCGTTACAGAATCAAATATTGAAAAGATATTATCCTTCCTAAAAACTTGTCACCTCTTAGATTTAATATAACTATTTTATTTTAAGTAGAGTCGAAGGCCCTAGCAGCTAGTATTATTTTTTTTTTAAATGTATTATAATTAATTTTAATAAATAAAATAAATAAATAAAAATATTTTTCTTTTTATAAATTGTTGAATTTTTAAAAATCTGTACACTATTTAATTAGATGACCATGGGTGGGATTAGCCAAGGCCGCCAGTGTTTGGTACACTGGCATTTTGAATTAGAATAAACCTGGAATATATTTACCTATTATAATAAGACATTTTGTTTGTTGAAGGCCAAAGGCGGTACAAGTCAACATAACATACAGTAAGTCTTTTTGCATTTAAGAGAGATCTATCATCTCTGTGCCCTTATTTTATTAATCGCAAACTTTAAATGTTCATATAAGTAAATATAATTTTTGTGAAACATTTATTCCTGAAATCGAGCGAGCCGTGCGAGCTTCTCCCTCAAAATAAATGATTAATAAAAAGCATTTTTTTTTTAAATTTTTTACTTTGACTGAATATGTTTATTAAATTTACAATAATGTACATATATATATTTCTAAAAAAAATTTTTTTTTTTTATAAATGACTTTGACTATAATAAATATACTATATGCGCTACTCTTACCATTATATATTTGTCTTCAGGCAGGCAGCATATAAATTTCTATGAAACAATTCGTATACCTAAGTAAGTGTGGTTTGTTTTTTTTTTTTAACTTTACATTTTTACAATTTTTTAATTTAATTTTTATAAAAATATACATATATGTATGTCTGTGTATTTAATTAATTAATTAATTCTAATAATTCCGTTTTGTGAAAAAATATCAAATTTTAACAATTTTTATATAATTTATAGATATACCTAAATATTTTAGAATTTATATAAATAATGATTATGATTCATTTTATCAAAGACAAAGACACTTCTCTTCATATAAATTTCGATAAATTAATATATATATAATTTTTAGGATCTAAATAAATTTTGATGTTCACATAAAATTTAAATAATTAAATATACTTTTAAACTAATATTAATAATAATGATAATAGTAATAAAAATTAATTAAATTCTAGTCACTAGCTATGCTTTGTTGATTTATAAAAATTATATAAGAGCGAATGTCACCATAAAGACACTTGAGTTCGACAGATGATGATGATTGATCTGTTGTCATTAAATTTGTTTTCACACAGAACTGAATTCAATATTCAGTATTTGTTGTTGCCGGCTATATAATTGTTATTGTACAGATAGTTAATGAGGTTAGATTCGATTTCGAGCCTTTGATTTAATATTGAGCTCATCACAAACTCTGTTGAGACAATATGACATTTGGGATTGCCTTGACGCGTGAGATCAGCACAAAGGTGCATATCATTTGGACACGATACAATTATATACATATTTGGGTCTTGGCTATTGGCTTCAGCAATATCGGCAATACTTCGTCGTTTCATTTCCACTTTGCCACCGGCTAATTCAATCATACGCATGATATCATGACGTGCCGGGAAAACATCTGGTGTTACATAGAAATATTTGCCAGCAAATAGGCTGGCACGTGTGGGAGAACAGAGTACGGTATCAACATGGAACTTAAGATTTTCATCGATATGTATATCTTGGATTTTATATGGATCCGGTGGCAGGAATTTTCCAGCTTTTGCACTATCCACAATCCAACTGGACATGAGTACATAATCTACTTGACAACATGCCTGAATAAATTTACATGTTCGATTCTTGCGTGTCATTACCAAATGTGTAGCATCGGCTGGAGAATCAGCCATTAAACCACCAAGAGCTCTATAAATTTATAAAAAAAAAAAATTAAAATAATTTAGTAAATTCAGAATTAAATTAATTAATATATAATATTAACTTACATGATTGCCTTTTTCATTGAATCGGGATCACAAACTTGCGATAGCAAGACCCTTGGCGGTTTTATTGATTGTGGAATTTCCACACAGACAATTTGTTCAGGTAACTCCTCCTTATATTGCATTAATTTTTGGCGTTTATTTTTCATTTCATTAAACGGATCCGAGAGATGACGTTTAACGCGCTCATGGGCTTCTTGAGTAAGATTTATTGGGGATTTCCAAGCAGCTATAAATATCAATACGATTAGTTAAGTTTTAATAATAATAATAATATGTAGTATTACGTACCCATTAAATGTGGCACTAAACCATAATCAATACGAAATAGTGCAGGCAAATTACAATTTTGATATTTATGATTGTCATATTGTGTAAATCCGCTTAGATTGCCAATGCAAACATCGCTTAACCACACAGAATTCACAGTTGGTATGTTCCATTCTTTTGCTGCGATATACTTTTTGCCTTCAAATTTCTTGCAAATGAGCAGCGTATTAGCCTTTGATAAATAGGAAGTGTAAATGCCTCCGCATTCCTCGACCATCTGTTGCAAGCGTGCCGACTCGTCAGCCTCGAAACCATCTGAGCTGATTATATATTTCGTTAATGGTTTGCGATAACCATATTGATTGGGAAACGGCAAATGAAGTGCCTGCCATGGTGGCACCAACTGACGCTTCATGCAAATGTCACTCAGCCAGTGAGCAGTTACACAACGCTTAGAATCACGTAATGCTTGCATGACAACGCCATGACGTTGAGTGCGACAAATGACGTGTGTGACACGTTGACAATAAACTGGCTCGACATCACCACCAAATTGTCGAATGGTATTCAACCAAATCGGTATTTCTTCGCTATCGGTGTCATCATATTCCACAATATAAAATGTACAACCGACAAGAAACAAATCTGATGGTAATTTAAGATTTGGATTGTGACCATAGAATTGTGGCCGTGGAGGCATTGGCAGTTGACCTGGTCGTCCTTGTATGAAACCATGCGGTGGCATACCAACGATACCTGGCTGTGCTGCTACTGCTATCTGCTGTGGGTGTGGATGTGCAGCAACATGGCCTGGATGTGGTTGCTGTTGTTGTGGCGAACCTGTAATTGGAACACCACCTGGACTGGCAACAACTTGTTGTACAGCACCTGGTGGCATATGTTGTGGTCCTTGAGCAATGCCACTGGCGGCTACATTTATTGGCATACCAACGCGACGCATCTGTTGTTGTTGCTGAAGAATTTGCTGTTGCTGTTGTTGTTGTTGCTGCTGCTGTTGTTGTTGTTGTTGTTGTTGTTGCAACATAAGTATTTCTTGTTGTGTACGTGGTACCCCAGCAACAATATTCGATTGTTGCAAAGCTGCATTATGTTGTTGAGTCATCATACGTAAAGTACCTGCTGCCGATGGTGGCTCCACTAATTGCGGCTGTTGCTGTTGTTGTTGAACTGTCACTTGTTGTATTTGCTGCTGTTGATGTTGCGGCGACATGGCAACTTGCATTTGTTGTTGTTGTTGTTGCTGCTGTTGTTGTTGTTGTTGAGCAAGTAAAACATTTTGCTGTGGCACTTGAAGTTGTTTTGCACCGCCAGGACCAGGAACAATAATTTGATGTTGTATTTGTATTTGTTGCGGCACTTGTTGTTGCTGTGGCTGTTGTTCACTAACCCCACCAGCAGTTAGAATTGTCTGTTGTTGTTGTTGCTGCTGCTGCTGTTGCTGCAGTTGTGGAGTCATTTGCTGCTGTTGCTGTTGAGGTTGACCACCAACTTGTATTGGGACACCACCATTATTACCCAAACGATTGCTTAGCATATTCGCCAAAGCAGCTTTCGTTTTAATATTCATCTGTTGAGGTGTCTGCTGTTGCTGCTGCGGCTGCTGCTGCTGTTGTTGTGGTGGGGTTTGTTGCAACACTTGTTGCTGCTGCTGCGTTTGCATTGTTTGACTACCACCTTCAGGTCCTAAAAAAAAAGAAAGATTAATTTAATAAATAAAGAAGCAATGATCCTAGGCAAAACGTGGATAATGAGGCTAATCATCAATCGCTTGTTTTGCAGATCTTATTACTAGCTGTTACTACACTGTTTTCTGCTGCCTACGACATTATGGACACTTGTGTCATGTACTTAACAGAGTTCTCTGCTTTGATCTTGAAAAGTGATGGAAACGATGGACATCACTGATCTGATCTGTATCAAAATTTACTGAAACACTCTCCATACTATGCTAGAGGTTCACTGAGAATTTCATCAGAATAGGTAAAGCGGTGTCAGAGTCCAAAAGGAACAGACAAACAAACATAGTTCTATTTGTATATATATATATATGTATAGAAGATTATTTTAAGGATTGGCTGTTATAATTTGTACCCAAGACAATGAAACACATCACCTCAAAGCTCGGAATTGAACGTAATTGAACAGGCTTGGGACATTTTTGCTAAGAAAACTCCTCATTACTAATGCTCAAAGAGAAGCTTGTCGGTATATATCGCCCATTGAGATGGAAAATTTAGTCTTGACAATGTTCAGATGCTTGCATTCATGCAGTCATAGATGCTCATGAAGAGCTAACCACGTTTTAATTAATTTTTAGTGCCAAACTAAAAGTTTTTGTTTCTAGTCTAAACTGTTTTGGATTCGCTACGGGGTAGAAATGGGGACTGTAAGTAGGATTTTATTCGATGTATATGAACATCGAAATGATCTGTAATGTTAAAAAAGTTTATGGCTCCCATGGAAAGGGAGGTCAATAGGTCCAAGGACTGAGAGCGGTAGACGTTAAAAAAAAAAAAAAAAAATGTGTGTGTTTACCTGGTGTTGCTGCTGGCATAACAACTGTTTGTGGTGCTAAAGCGGTTATAATGCTACCAGTAGCATTTGTGGCACATTGCGGTGCAACAACACCACCACCACCACCTGGTGTCGGTGGTTGTTGCTGTTGTTGTTGAATAATTGTTTGCTGTTCGATAATTTGTCCATTGGGACCTGTTATCACTTGGACCGTTTGTTGTTGTATCTTTGGTGCTCCGACCATTTGAAGATGTTGATTCGGTTGTTGTTGTTGTTGTTGTTGCTGCATTGGTATTTGTTGTACACGCAATTGTTGACGTTGCATTAACATTTGTTGATTTGGATCATTAGTAAAAATTTGTTGTTGCTGTGCTTGTGGTGGCACTACCAATTGTCCACCAGCCGCCACTTGTTGTTGTTGTTGCTGCTGTTGTTGTTGTTGCTGCTGTTGTTGCTGCTGCACAGCTATTGGACTTAATCCTGGAGTTGCACCTGGTCTCAATACAATTTGTTTAGCGCCTTGCAGCCATTGCATTTGTTGTTGTTGCGTTAGCCCTGCAGGCATTTGACTTTGCACAATGATGTGTGATGTGCCGCCGGGTCCAGTTGCTCGTGTTGTGGTACCTAAACTGGTGGACACAACACTTGGTGTATTCGGTCGTGGTTGATAGGCCACCTGTTGACGTAACATAAATCGTTTCGATTGATTTAATTTCGCTATATATTCAGCTCTCTTGATGGGATCCAAACTCATAAAGTGAGCATGTGATTTCTCATCTAATTGTATTAATTGGCGCTGAGATTGTTGTGGTGGCATAACGCCAGGTGGTAATCCTGGTTGCTGTTGTTGTTGTAACTGCAAGGGGGCTGCAGCGTGTACTGGTTGTTGTTGCTGTGGATGCTGTTGTTGTGGTGGCCATGGACCTGGTGGCCTTACGGTGCGTATAAATTGTTGTTGTTGCTGAGGTATTTGCTGCTGTTGAACGAGCATTGGCTGCTGCTGCAACTGTAATTGAGGCTGCTGCTGTTGTTGTTGCTGTTGGAGTGGTGATTGCATACCAGCAGTTACTACAATGCCACCACTACTGGTTGGCGTACCCGGGGTACCAGGTGCTTGTTGTAATTGTGCTGGACTTTGAGGTGACCAATGAGACATTTGTTGTTGTGGTGATTGTTGTTGCAATAGTAGTTGTTGTTGTGAGGGTGATTGTGGTGGCGGTGTACGTTGTGGAAATTGTTGTTTTATAACAATTTGTTGTTGCTGCTGCTGCTGCTGTGGATCGATTTGCTGTTGTTGTTGCTGCTGCTGCAATTGTTTTTGCTGTACAATGTGTTGTTGTTGCTGTTGATTTGATATGCTGGTTATGGAACCACCACTAGGACCAGAACTGGATAATATTTGTTGAATTTGTTGTGGTGATTGTGCAATTGTTTGTTGTTGTATAATAATTTGTTGTTGCTGGGGCTGTTGTTGCTGTTGTTGTTGCATTCCTTGTTGACCACTTGCAATGAGCTGTTGTTGTTGCTGCTGCTTTTGCAATTGTTGCTGTTGTTGCAAGTATTGCAAACGTTGTGGATCAATCACTTGCTGATTAATGACAATTTGTTGTTGTGGCTGTGATGCATTTGGTTGCTGTTGTTGTTGTTGTTGTAAATGTAAACGTTGTAACTGCTGAGGAGGCGTCGTTTGTTGTTGTTGCTGCTGCTGTTGATTTTGTATTAAGTTCATTTGATCTCCAGCAGATTGTTGTTGTTGATAAATTGTCTTAATCATCTGCTGCTGTGGTCCCTGTTGCTGTTGTTGTTGATGCTGTTGTTGCTGCAGTAACTGTTGTTGTTGCTGTGTTAATTGTTGTGTTTGTTGCTGCTGATTGATTATTAACACATTTTGTTGATTTTGTGCCAAAATTTGTTGTTGCTGTTGCACTGTTAGACTATTAAATTGTTGTTGACTTATTATGAATTTGTGTTTTTGTTGTGGTGCCTGTTGTTGTTGCTGCTGTTGCTGTGGTGGCAACTGTTGCTGCTGCTGTTGTGGACTTTGTAGTTGTTGAGGACTTTGTAATTGTTGTGTTATGATTTGCGTTTGTTGCTGAGGTCCAATTTGCAATTGTTGTTGTTGTTGCTGCTGTTGTTGTGGTTGGAAGTTACCAACAACATTTTGTTGTTGTTGAATCTGTGCCGTTGGATGCTGCAATTGTTGTTGAGGTGGCGGTTGTATTGTTTGTTGAATAATGCGCACCTATGAAATGAAATTTTAGAAAATAAAAATAGCAATTGAAATTTTCATAATTAATTTATTATTTACCTGTCCTCCAGCACCGCCAAGTGAAACATTTTGTTGCTGTACAAATTGTTGTTGCTGAGGCTGTTGTTGCGGTTGCTGTTGGTGTACCAATTGTGGCTGCTGTTGCACATTAACAGACTTTTGTTGCTGCAACATTGTTTGTTGCGTTTGCGGTTGTTGTTGTTGCTGCTGCTGTTGTTGTTGTTGAAGCATTTGATGTTGTTGTTGCTGTTGTAATTGTAACATTTGTTGATGCTTCTGTTGCTGTATACTTTGAATGATTTGTTGTCCCTGAGCGGTTGATGTATTGATAATGTGTCGCTGTGTTACAACTTGTTGAGTTCCTTGTAGGATTTGTTGTTGTACAATTGATTGCTGCTGCTGTTGTGGTGGTGGTTGTTGCTGCTGCTGTTGTTGTTGTTGTTGTGGTGGTGGTGGTTGTTGTTGTGGTTGTGGGGGCGGTTGTTGTTGTTGCTGCTGTTGAGGACTATTTGTTTGCTGTTGTTGCTGCTGCTGTTGTTGAATTTGCTGTTGTTTTAGCTGTTGCTGTCGCATGATTAAAGACTCCTGATTTGAACCCAAAGTCGAACGACTTAAAATTTGAGCAACTTGTATCGGATCTGTCGGGTCAAATGTCTGCTTAGTTGGTTGTACACCTGCCGCCATTGGTGGTGTCTGTGATATTTGTGGAGATTGCGGTGCGGAATTATGTTGAGGACTTTGTTGTTGCGCCAGTTGTTGTTGTTGCAATTGCATTCGTTGCTGCTGATGTGCAGGTTGTTGAAATGGTTGTTGCTGTGGCGACATTAATGATTGTTGTTGTTGTTGCTGCTGTTGTTGTGGAACCTGGCGAACTTGTTGCTGTTGCATTTGCTGGCGTAAATGTTGTTGTACACTTGAACCTTGCGGTGATGGTGCCGGTGGTGGTGTCATTTGTGGTGCAGGTGATTGCAATTGACGTGGTGATTGCGGTGGCAACATATTTGTAGGATGTTGCACAGACATTTGTTGCTGCAAGGACGGTGATGGTGTTGTTGGTGGCATTACTGGTGAGTTTTGTTGCAAACGTGGCGATTGTTGTTGCATTTGCTGTTGCTGTTGTTGTTGCTGCTGCTGATGAAGCTGTTGCATTTGTTGCATTAAATGTTGTTGCTGATGTTGAATTTGTCGCTGCAACGCTTGCTGTTGCGGCGTTAGACTTTGTCCATTTTGTATATGTTGCTGCAGTTGCTGTTGTTGTTGCTGAAGTATTTGTTGTTGCCTTACAATTTGTTGATGCAGCATCTGGGGAGTCATTGGTGTAGATTGCTGTTGCTGCAGTTGATTAAGTGGATTATTTGTTGTTTGCAGAAGTTGTTGCTGTTGTTGTTGTTGTTGCTGCTGTGGTGACATGGGTATATTGCTAGAGGTTGGTGTCATTGGTGGCTGAGGCGACTGAGCATGTTGCAAGGTAGGTGTTAATATCGGTTGTGGTGTTGTTGAAGGTTGAGGTGTGCGTGGCGTTTGTCTTCCACTTATTGGCTGTTGTTGCTGCTGCTGCTGCATTAAAGGCTGCGGTGTACGAGATGAGACCGGAGAATGACTTGAAGTCGGTGTCAATGGCAAACGTACTTGTTGTTGTTGTTGATGTTGAACTGGTGTCATTGCACGTTGTTGTTGTAACACCTGTTGTTGTTGTTGTTCAGGTAAGGGAGAAACAGCATTTTGTAGTTGCTGCTGTTGTTGTTGTTGCTGCTGCTGCTGTTGGATAATTTGTATTTGTTGCTGATGCTGTTGTTGTTGCTTTCTTTGCTGCTGCAAGATATTTTTAATTTGCTGTTGCTGCTGCTGTTGTTGTTGCTGCTGCTGTTGTTGTTGTTGTTGCAGGTTTGATGGTATGATTGTTTGTTGTTGTATGATTATCTGTTGTTGCTGCTGTTGCGGTTGCTGAGACATTTGCTGATTACCAACATTTAAGCCTTGTTGTTGTTGTTGTTGCTGCTGCTGACGCATTTGACTTGGACGTGCAAAGATTATTTGTTGTTGTATTTGTCCTGTATTTATTAAGGGCTGATTTTGTTGTTGCTGCTGCTGTTGTTGTTGGATTTGCTGTTGCTGCGACTCATTGGAATTTGTAGCTGCCGCTGCTGCAGCAACACTCTCTGCTGATGCTTGCAATTGTGATTTTATACTTGCAATACTTGCTGCCGCAATTTTTGCACTTTCATCTGATTTCATCATGGTTGTTGATGTAGCTGTTGTTACTGCTGCTGCTGCCGCTGCAGAGGAGGAATCACTAAAACCAAGTATATCTGAGATCGTATTAGATTCTATTGACGTAGTTGTTGGTAAACTTTGTTGCACTATTCCCAATGACTGCACGACACGTCCCGAATTGGGTTGTAAAAGTCTCGGATGATAAATCTCACAATGTATTAACTTCTTGTGTTTGGCAATGTCTATCACCCAATCGGGTGTCACAATATTAATGGCAATTCTCGGAAGTGAATTTGCTTTAGCATAAATGGCACCAAAAGCACTTCCACATATTAGATGTGTTATATTTTGTTCAAAATTCTTTGTCACATAAGCACCAAAAAATGTCAGCAGAGCATACAAACGTTTAATGTCTTTCACGGAAACATTTATAATGGTAGCACGGACATTACGAAGAAGACGTCGATTTAATGGATCAAAGGATTTTGGAGCAGCAATGCGACCCAACTTAATACTATGTAGAATCCAATGTTTAGTGACTGGTATGACATTATAAAGATCAAGGTTCATAGTAAGTTCCTCCTCTGAATAATTTGATGCACATATAAGATGTGTAACCATATCGGAAAGATACATCTTCGATTGTGCCCCATTTTGTTTAAGTAATTTTTCTATCTGCGAATATAATTTAATGCAATAAATAAGTAAATCAAAATTTTCATTTACTTTACAATAAAAAAAATGGTGCATCAAGTTTTATCCATTAAATCTACACACGCACAAACACACACACACTCACTCACTCTTACAATGGAGACATATTAAGCGAGGACACCCTGTTTTGTTGATGTTTATTTCATCAAGAAAAAATTTCATATGTCAATTTCCATATTTTTAAAAAATAAATATCACAAATCTTATCACCCGCGTTTTTTTTTTTTTTTTCAATATTTACACGTATTTTTATTAGCCTTATCACATACAAACCGGCAAAATTTTTGGCGCCATTTATTTTCTAAATACATATATGTATATATATACATGTACATACTATTATAATAAATGACTAAAACATGCGTTACCCTGTACTTCTTAAGCTGTCAAACTCTTTTCTCTTCTCGCACGAACGTCCTCTTTCAACGACCGACGCTTCTAAACTAAAACTCTTGACAACCGACGGACAAGGCAAATTATTTTCATCAGAACAGTTTCTTTATTCCTCAAACTAAACACTCATAATTTGCTTTCATCAAAACAAAAACAGGTATATTAATAATTAAGGGGTTGAGTTACCTCTTCACTTAAATTTCCAAGAATATAATAACGCACTGATGCGAATATATTATCATTATTTCTATTTGTTTCCATAATTTTCAAATATTTGTTTTTCTCAAAATTTCACTTTTGTGGATTCAATTTCTTTGTTGTTGTTGTTGCTGTTGTCAAGTCACATTGAAAAGACTTTAAACTAAAACAAAAATGTATGCGAAATTATATTTGTTGTATGCGTAAATTAAATTAATGCGGCAACGGCGACACAAATTAACATTTACATTATAAAAACTAAAAAACTTTTCGCCTATTACCGTATTAAATAATAAGAAAACATTTTACAAAACTTGAATCGAGCGCAAGAAAAAGAACGCCACTCAACTGAAAAAAATGCAGCTGTCAAATTTGGTAGTGCTGTAAAACAGCGAGAGGCAGAACATTGCCAATAGTATTTTACAACACTACTAGCGTTTCAGTGAAGCCAAAGAAGCAGTGACTTGCTTCAGACAATATAAAGAACTAAACTGAACTGCTTGCTCAAGTGCCCGAGTGCATTGTTTAATATTGAATTTGTTATTATTTTGTAATTTATATACTTATGTGATATATTTTCTGTATTGTACTTAATATTGCTGCTGAAGGTAAATTGTCTTCTTTTGTTTTTTTAATTAAATAACTAAACTATTGCTAGTTTGGGTAATTAACTTCATATACAGCTAATGAAAAATCTTGGATATTTAATGTTAATTGAGCTAAATAAAATTCATTTCAATATTTTTTTGTGATTGGCAAACATGTTTGTGTAAAAGTGTGCATTTCATATAAAATTCCGCAGCGAACGTTTCAGTAAAAACGGACAGCGTATAATGTGTTTCGGACTGAATTTTTGTAAAATTTTAAATCTTTAGAGGATAAACTAAAATAAATTGATCCATAGGCCAACAGGGGACACTGTTGTGTGCTGGCCGTGAATTCGTGTCATATCCATTTTTGAACATTAAGAAGTCTTTCGGATTTCCATGTTTTATTTGTGATGGCTACATTTTCCTTTCTTTGGGTTCCGGAAAGAAATCAAGCAAACAAATCATTACTGTATTAAACTTTTATTAACGATAGGTCTGTGATACGAAACAAATGGCATATAAAATACATCGAGTTTTCAATCAGGTTTTTTATGGGTATTACTAGATTGTTCTTGAAAAAAACAAAAATTCTAGAAATTCATCCATATTCGTATAAGTATGTATCAACATTCTTCTCTTAAAAAATTTCATTGCAAATGATGTTTATCAAAATGACTTGCGTTTTGTGTGTGCTACGCATTTTTGTTCAATCTTGGTTTGCTATACTATAATGACATCCACTCTTCAATCTTAAATAACAAAAATATTTATAGGCATACTTTCGATTTTGAAAGAATAAAGACATGCAACAGTTTCAATTATATTAAACTAAGTTGCTTAATACAAATTTATTGCCTTAAAGAAGAGCGAAAAATAAATGTTATGTTGTTTATTATTTTAATTTATTTATTATTTACATATGTGTGTATTTCTATATGAAACAGACTAAATTTAAACATTCCAACTTCATTGACAGATGAATTTTTATAGTCGTTAATAAATGTTAATAATAATAAAATTTTATAAATAAAAATAACAGCGAAAGATCACATTTCGCATATAGCAAGTAACAGTGATAAGGTTAGCTGCGATATTCATTGTTAATATAATTTTCAGACCAATTGTATCGATATCGATATTATAATGAGACCTTTAATTTGTTTTCTTACTATTTTGTTTGTTTTCAGCCGCTATATTTCTGGAGAAAACATAAACATTTTTTAAGCGTGTTGTTGTTTAAATTTTTGAGGCAACAACATGAGTAATGAAAAAGATAAGATTGAAATACGTACAGAAGTTGTTCAAACAGTCGTAATAAGTGACGAGGACTCCAATGACGGCGAAGAGCCACATGCAAAAAAAGCGGCAAAAGCGAAGTTAGATGAAGATACTTGTGATGTTTTGCCGACAGCATCATCTACACCACATGACGAACGGCGTACGAGTCGTCGTAATAAGCCTAAAGTTGATTATACAAATAAAAATAATGTGACGATGGAAAATGCCGCCGCAAGTGATAAATCGAATACTCCGTCGACAAGTAATGGACAAGGCAATGATAAGCGTTCTTCCAACAACAACTTTGATCAGAAACCTCGTAAAAGTACATTTAATCGTGCGCCATACCGCAAGGAAACTACAGCTGAAGCACGTGATCGCGAAGCAATGGCAGCCGGTGCATTAAGCGGTCCAGAAGGCGCCGCTTTCCATTCACGTTTGCCATACGATAAGATGACACCCAACGAAGTTGTTTGCTTTCCTGATATTAGTCAATCGGGAATTGTCGGTCACCGGGTGTTCCTGAACATACGCAATCGCCTGTTGCAATTGTGGCTAGATAATCTGAAAGAACAATTGACTTACGAAAATGCTCTGCAAAACATAACACCGCCATTTGATAGTGATCCGCTGCTGGTCAAGCGTATTCATTCTTTTCTGGAACGTCACGGTTTTATCAATTTTGGAGTCTTCAAACGTTTACGTCCATTACCAACAAAAAAAATGGGCAAAGCCATTGTCATTGGCGCCGGTATATCTGGTCTTGCTGCGGCACAGCAATTGCAGCAATTTGGATTCGAAGTTGTTGTGCTCGAGGCACGTGATCGTGTCGGAGGACGCATTGCCACATTTCGTAAAAATCAATATGTTGCCGATTTGGGTGCCATGGTGGTCACTGGCTATTGGGGCAATCCAATTACAGTATTAGGCAAACAAATCGATATGGATATGGTGCGCATCCAACAAAATTGTCCATTGTATTGCCCAGATGGCAAACCAGTCCCCAAAGAGAAGGATGATGTCATTGAGCGCGAATTCAATCGTCTATTAGAATCCGCCAGTTATTTATCACACCGTGTGGACTTCAATTATGCCGGCAACAAACCAGTTTCATTAGGTGAAATACTGGAATGGATCATAGATATGCAAGAGAAGGCAATCCATGATAAAAAGATGCAGGCACTGAATCATTTGCAAGCAGTACAAAAGAAAATTTGTCAGCATCGAAATATTATGAAGGCGAAATGTGTCCTAATACAAAAACTTAAAAAAGACTTTGTGGGACTTGTCAATTCGCAGCCTACGAAATCCGGTGATTCCGACTCTGACTACTATACAATCAAATACAAAATTCGTAGTACTCATTACAAATTAAATAAGACAATTAAAGAATATGATGAAATGGTAACAATTTGGGGCGAATTAATGCGCAAACTTCGAGACATAAAATCGAGTTTCCCAAGGTAATCGAATATTTTGTTTTTCCTAATTTGTTTATGACTTTATTAAATTTGTTATGTTGTTATATTTACAGTGATTTGTATTTGTCTCCATTGGATCGTCAAATCCTTGATTGGCATTTTGCCAATTTGGAATTTGCAAATGCGACACCTTTATGCAATTTATCTTTAAAACATTGGGATCAGGATGATGATTTCGAATTTATTGGGCATCATACAACTGTACGCAAAGGTTACTCATGCGTACCGATTGCCTTGACACAAGACTTAGATATACGTGTTAATACTGCCGTCAAAGAAATTAAATACAATACAAATGGCGTTGAAATAGTCGCCGAAGATCTCAAGACTAACTATTCAACTGTGACCTATAAAGCGGATTTAGTTGTGTGTACATTAACATTGGGCATACTGAAAATTTCAGTATCAAATGAAGAATCAAAGCAAGCAAACACAATACAGTTTAATCCACCGCTACCCGAATGGAAACAATCGGCTATACAACGTTTGGGTTTTGGTACCTTAAATAAGGTTGCACTTTGTTTTGATCGCATCTTTTGGGATCCAGCTGCAAATCTTTTTGGACACATTGGCAATACAACATCCAGTCGTGGTAAGTAATGTACCAAACTATCAAATACTCTACACTATTCCCCATCCCAAAAAAAACTATACATACATATGTATAATGAATGAAAATAATGGGATCAATGTTAATAAAACTCCTTGTAAAATAAAAGAAAATGAGAAAAGACAGTGTAACTTGGACATTTCGTACTAGGAGAGCTGATCCCACATAGAACAAGGCTAGGACAAAGAAGAAGAAGAAATATAAATTTTATTAAAAGTAATCATATTTTTAGAAAAATATGCAAATGCAAACTTATGTCGAAAATTAGAAACAAATTTGAGTCAAAGAGAGTCTGTCTATTTATCAAATTTTAGCTTTCTTGTGCGGAGACATGAATAAATTGATTAAATATAGTTATGTGATAATTAAAAATAAAAATACAATGGAACTTTCTTTGTATGGGAGCGAAAAATTATTTTGCTTTTGTAAAGAAATGATAAATTACATATGTATCTCTTCATATCCCAAAACGCTTGAATTACTTCTATCTATGGATAAAGAAGAAACTTGTATCAATTGTAGGTTTATTCAATAATCATTTTAATTTATTTTGGGAATTCCATAATTATATTTTAGTTTTTCAATCAATCAATATTGCATAAAAAGTTCTATGGAATTTGGTTATAAGAAAATCAAAAATACACAATGAAAACAACCAAAATAAATTCGTAATAGTAGAGGAGTCCTTTGTTGTATCGATATTCCCTACAGAGAAGTTTACTATGTGTTATTTTATGTGGATCCAATCTTATTCTATTAAATTTAATCCAACTACATAATTCTAATTTTAGGAGAATTATTCCTATTTTGGAGCATTAGTTCTTCACCAGTATTACTCGCTTTATTGGCTGGCCAATCAGCGGGCATTGTGGAAAGTGTTTCGGATGATGTCATTGTCGGTCGTTGCATGTCAGTGCTAAAGAGCATCTTTGGCAATAATGCTGTACCTCAGCCGAAAGAAACTGTTGTGACACGTTGGCGTCACGATCCCTGGGCACGTGGTTCATATAGTTTTGTTGCTGTCGGTTCCTCAGGCAGTGATTATGATCTTCTAGCTGCTCCCGTCATACCACCAACACCACAAGATCCCAATCCTACCAAAGATTCTGAAGAATTGCCACGTTTATTTTTCGCTGGTGAACATACAATACGTAATTATCCGGCCACTGTCCATGGAGCATATTTAAGTGGCTTACGTGAAGCTGGACGTATTGCTGACTATTATTTGGGGTATCCAGAAGGCACACCAGATACCATTGGCTATTCAGCTGTTGAAGCAGCTAATTCAGTAACTGTAGGTACTTTTGATACTTACCCAGAGTCAAAAAGTTCAGAAAATGATGCAAAGACTGTTCCTGTTGTGGATGAGCCAATAGCAACAACAACAAATGCTGTGGAATCTATGGAGTTATGAATGGGTTCTCAATAAGATGTAGTATCTTTCTTTTGATTTTCATTATAAATACTTATTTTAATTAATAATTTCTTGCTCACTGCACCACCACCAGTGTAAGTAATAACAAAATAAATAATTCAACAAAAAAAAAAAAAAAAAAATTAAAACAAATTAAAAAAAAAAAAAAAATTAAAATCTTTAAATAAATAGAAAATACCAAAAGATTTTGTGTATGATAAACAAAAACAAAAAAAAATGTTGAGGATGAGATTTTATTGCAAACAAACTTTTGCTGCTGCTACTACTTTATTAATAAGCAGCATAAATTGTTGCTATGAAATTGAATTGAAATTGTTATTTTAGTTTAGTTTTGGCAATTAATAATTTGATAATTATTTTTACAAATATAATTATTTGTAATCATCATTATAATATAAATGATATATATATGTATATAAATGTATAGTAGGTATGATGATATTTATTTAAATTTTCTATTTGTCGTTGTTCAAATTTAAATTTTTGTCATCAACAAATAACCAATATGCAATGAAGAAGAAGTTGACAACGATGACGACGACGACGGCGAAGACGACGCTTTCACTTTTTTCGTTGTTGTCGTCGTCAATTATCAATTGTTATAAAGAAAATAAAAAAAAAAATAAAAAAAAAAAATTCAAAAAAATAAAAAAAAAAAAAATAAGAGAAAAACATGAACGAAAAAGAAAAAAAAAATATTCAACAATTCAAACGGAGAAACAAATTACGTAAAACACTAAAGAAAAATGAAAAAAAAAAAAGAAAAAACTTATAATATGATAAAACATCACCAAAAGTCATCAAACTCTGCTAAAAACTTGAAATGCGCAAAGAAACGCGGTGTGTAAATGTAAATAAAACCAGTCTCACTAGGTCTCTTGGTCAGTTGGACGAATACGTCAAAAAATTGGGTTAACTACAGAAGAGTTCAATGCCCTCTTAATTTCAATGACAATCACTTCAATGAACGAGCGAGCGAGTGAGATAGTTGTGTAGCGCAGCATATGGAGCCCAATCATATTTGTGGTTTTGTATGCAGGTCATACCGAACGCCCCCTAGCAAACATCGAACGTATTTACCCAACAAACTTGTACGTACATACGTACATATATGTGTACATATTGTATATACATACATACATAGTACATATATGAATTAGTGCTCTGCCTCTTTTTTCGTCAGTCAGTCAGTTTTATGTTTCTCTTCTTTTCTTCTTTTTTTTTTTCTTCTTGTTTCTTATACTTTTCTTTCTATCCGAAACCAAACCAAAGCAAACCATTCATCCAATGAAATGAAACACAACTAAACCATCCAACCATCAATCCATCCATCCATCCATCCATCCAACCAACCAACCAACCATTCATTACTACAGAGTATTTGAGTATATGAACTAAAGCAGCCGAAATTTTGTGAAGTGACGACAGATAAAAGGGTCAAAGATTTGGATGGCCCCGGCATTGGTGCGTGTGCGTTTCTTGCTTACGGTTGTGTGTGCAGTTAAGCGAAAACACTATTATCATATCCTCACTCATTATCATAATCATCATCATCCTCGATCGTTTGTTGCTTATATTGTTTTGTATTGTATTGTATTGTATTGTATGTAAATATTGATCATTGAGATTAATAATTAAATTAAACAAATGATTGTCGTCGGGATTTGTTTTAAAAAGTGTTAAAAATTAAATCAAATATTTTACAAATATTTACCAAGTGACTGGGGAAACAATAAATTTCGATTTGGATTACAATTTACAATTTATTTACACATTGGATAGATGCTGCTCTCCCCAATCTAAATATTATTAATCACAATTCACATAAAATTGGAGCAATTTGTTACGCAATTTGTAATGTTTCACAAACATCATTGAACCAGACATAAGGTAAATATAATTATAAAATTTATATATATTTTCATAAATCAATATATAAAGTATTATAATTAATAAAAAAAAAAAAATAAATAAAAAAAAAAAATTACAATAAAATTGATTAAATTAATTATTACTAATACTAATGTTTAAGGTACTTGTAATTGATAATTTTAGGTTAAAATAGAAAGATTACAAGAGAAAGTTATACATACTACTATTTATATATGTACATAGTACGTAAAACAGAAGAAAAGTTTCCTAACTAAAGGGCTATGACTGCTTTAGGTTGGTTGCTTTATAGTTTTAGGTTAAACAAATTTCATCATTTTGATTGAGAAATACAAAAGGGATTGCTTAATTATACTATAGGCATATGTATATGGCAGACTTACCACACTACTAACAACTTTAAGACACATACATACACACAATATATGAATATGAAATAATTATAAGATTTTGTAAAAATGATTACTTTTTATTTGTTTTTGGGTTTTTTGCATACCAAATGAAGATTACAAGAGAAAGTTATATATTTTATATGTAAAAATTTTTTTTTTACATCATTTTATAGAGGATTTTATATTTTTAAAATTTCCAAAAAAAAAAAATTGCCATGGTAACATATCTTCTGATCGATCCATTAATTCCTATTTAAAATAAATTAATTTTTTTAAGGAATTTCCCATTTTTTTTTTTTTTAATCAATAATTTTGATTTATGGAATAAAATTTCATACAATGAAAAAAAAAAAAAAAATTTAATAAATGAAAATCAATTAATGCAAACACGATTTAGATTTCGATTTAGACAAATATAAACTCAAACTATAAATATTCACCCACCAAAAAATTACGTATACGCCATGTTATAAATACAAATCAGTTTGACAATAGAGCAATGACCTGATTTGATAACGCACACGTACTTTACTATACTTTAACTATACTGTAAGAAGAAGTTCAAAATCCGAAACTGAAAATTATGAGAAAACTAGTAAAAAAAAAAAACAAAACAAAAAAAAAAACAAAAAGCTTTTAATAATGTTTTGAAAAAACAACAACAACAACGACAACGACAACATCAGCAGCAGCAACAACAACAACAGAAACAGCAACAACTATCCAAAACATATACAAAAAGCGGAGAAGTTGAGTTCATTCACCTTATCTAAAACAATAATAAATATTACGAGTAAAAATACTCGTTTTTGATCATTAGGAAATGCCTATTAAGCACACCATGGCGTATGAGTAACCCACCACCACCACCACCATCATCATAATCTTCATCATCATCAACACCACCATCAACACCACAAAAGTTTATGTAAGTTTATGTAAGCTTCCAAATGTAACAGCAAGAAGAAGAAGACGGAGCAGTATCTGTTTAGCAAAAGAGAAACAAAACTAAAGAAGACAATAACGAAAGCTTTGATCTAACGACCTTCACATTCAAATGCAGTCAATGAACTTTTTTTCTCAAACAACAAGTTAGGGAGGGTACTGGATACACCACTACCACTACCACAACCACCACCACCATCATCATCATCATCAACGCCACCTGGTGTTTGGAAAATCATGCAAGCAACCAACCAATCAAAGAGACATGAGGGTTTTGTATCTTCTATTCAATTATTTAAGTCAACAATTTATTGTTTCTAAGCAAAATAATAATAATAATAAAATGACTTTTGAATGATAGCGGAAGATAAGATTTGAATTTCGATACAATAATCAGTCGCGAGTCACCAGTCGATTGATCTACGTTTAAAGTGCCAAACATTAAGTGAGTTCAATGAACTCTAATGCCGTCGCCACCAACATGTGCAGCAGAGTTTTCCTGGTTTTTGCATGAAAACTACAACAACACACAATACACAACAAGAACAAAACGAACGAAACCAAACAAAACAAAACAAAAGCTCAAATGCATTTATAGTGTGAGAGAGCATGTAACTTTGAACAAAAAAGCTCTCGCTCTCTCACACACGCACACTAACTAATTCTCTCTCTCTCTCCTCTCTCTCTATCTATCTCTATATTTCTAATATTGCACTGATGTTGCGGCTGCTGCTGCCGCTCTCTTTTGAAATCGTTTTAAGCTTCCACGCTTTTTGTTTGTTTCGAAGCATCAAAACAATAACAAATATTTGCAGAATATGCTGCCGCTGCTGCTTGCTTAGAAACGAAGCCAGCCAGCCACCGATCGTCCTTGATGGCGTGCATTGACCGCGAATTTCGTCAACAAAACAAATAAAACAAAAAAAAAAAAAAATTAATTCAAAAAGCAAAAAAAAAAAATATAATATAAATATTTATTGTTGTATTTGAAGAAATATTGCATTTCACGTTGTCAATTAGCTTTCGTTTTGCTGCTCTTGCATAACACGACGCACATAAGCGGCATCACCACCACACCGCATGTCGATCAATATTTGATTGCCTTGCACTTGTGCGATTTGGCGGGAAATTAGTCATTTACATTTCAAAAAGAAAAAAAAAATATAAGTATTATATACATTGACAGCCCCCGGATTTAAGTAAAAGCGGCGGCTTGCTTACATAAAAAATTGTTAGCTTAGGGCATTTCGGAGATTAATAAATGACGTGATGCATATCATTTTTATTACAGATGATAATCTTCTTTATCGCCTTTTCAGGGAGTGGCCTGTATATTCTATCATATAATATTCCTTCCCATCTTTTTCATCAAAAAATATATTTTGTCTTTAGACTTAAAAAGATTGGAGTCTCTTAGTTTTTATATACATTACTTCATATTTTTAGAAATAAGTATGTATAAAGATATTGATACTAAAAACTTTGATCCACTTAGGAGTGGAATAACAATCCTAGTGATCATTATAGGATCACTTTGTCAATATTTCAACTTCTTGGGTTCAGCAGTCAAGTCCTCAATCATTCAATTATTTATTTTTATAAAGAAATTTAGCTTTGATCGAAAATTTAACATTCCCAGGAAATTACATTTTCTTAAGTCCTGGGCGTTGTCCTCAAACTTTTAGTCAATCATTTTTAAATAGAATGCAAGATATGTATGATATATATCCATCATTTCATTATTTTTAGAAAGTTATGTACTTATTAATGAAAAAAAAAAAATATAATAAAACGTATCTTTTATTAAACCATATTCTATAATCTAAATCCTTGTCCAGAACATTTACTTTATTTGTATTTTAATTAAATTTACAGATCAATCTTCCAGAACACCGCATGATCATGATCATCATCCTCCTTTCAAATCAAACTAGTTGAATTAAGCCAAATATCATAATAGGATGTATGTATAAAAAAAAATGATCTCAAGAGCTTACAATTAAAGGTATAAAACATTAAGAACAACAAATAAATCAAAATAAAATAGAACGAAAACCCCTTGAGCAGAGGAAGAAGCTTTACTATATGCGCCTTACACATACTACTACTACAGCTCACTACTCACCCAACCAATCAACACACTCACGCCGTTAGCATACACAAACGACGACGGCGACGACAACGACAACATTAGACTCGCTCAACTTTCAATGGGAGGAAGCCTTCTAGTTTTGTGCTTGCATATAAAAGCTGCATGAACAAACGTTAGAACGACAGTTTGATTGAGGCAACCGTCCGAATAGGAGGAATATAAAACAAACCTAACCAAACCAAACTAAACCGATCAAATCAAGAAATAGCGTGCGAAAAAGTTTTGCGCAAAACGCTAACATCAGCAGCAGCAGCAAAAGCAGCGCAGTGGCAGCAGTGTAAAACAAAACGTAAAACTATTCTAGCTTAGCACAGCAGTAGCTCAATACAAATATACTCGATCAACGACACCCCGTGAGGACGTGAGAACTCAAGAACATGTGTGACATCAGCGATAATACGACTATCAATAATAATAATAATAATAATAACAACATCATCAGTAGTAGTGTAGTGGAAAAGGAATTAAATAATAATCTTAATAATAATAATAATAACAACAACAACGAAATATCAACAAAGACAATGTGCTTTGAAGATGAGATCTCGCCAAGTGTTGCTCGAGCATTTCAAGAGCTTTCATTACGCATTGGCCTGGGTGATATTAGTGAACAACCATTAGATGCAAAATCCATATCGGGTATTGGTGAGAATTCTTATGGTTCAGTCTTACGAATAACACTGCAATCACAACAACAACAACAGAAGCAGCAACAACAACATCAACAACAACAGGAACTACAACATACAGATCCACATTATAGTATTGCTAAAATCTCACCTAAAAATGATGCACGTCGTGCTCATATGCGTGTCGTTGATTGTTATGCCCGGGAAGTGTTTATGTACGAACGTGTGTTCAGTGCTTATCATCAATTAGCAACTAAAAATGCAACACCAACACATTTTGATATTGTTCCCGCAATGTATGATTCTTCCTTGTTGGATAAAGATGAATTCATAATATTTGAAGATTTATCACAATATGGTTATCATCAGAATGAACGCGCTCAAATGCCCACCTATGATTTGGTTGCTTGTGCTTTGGTGGCACTTGCCAAATTGCATAGTATGTCGTTTGTTCTTCAAGCTCAAGATCCTAAAAAATTTGCAGAGCTTGTTGCACAATTACATGAGGATATTTTGTTTACGGAAGACATCGAACCAGTCACAGTGGAATTCGGAAAGAGATCATTAAGTCGTACGAGAATTATGTTAGAAGAGGATGCCAAGAAACTTGAAGACCCAACATTCCAATCCGATGTAATTGAATTGTTGCAACGTGCCGAGAATAGCTTAAAGACGCATTCACTGCGTTGTGTTAATGGTGCAGCTGTGGCGCCATATGCAGTTATATGTCATGGTGATTTCTGGAACAATAATATACTCTATAAATATGATGTAAGTTAATCACACTTTTACACAACTAACATAAACATAACATATTCATAAACCATCTATTTATTTCCTTGACATTCAATCAACAGGCAACCAATGCTAAAGCAACCGAGGCTAAACTAATTGACTTCCAAATGTCACGTTATGCTCCTCCTGTACTCGATCTCGTACATTATCTCTATGCCTGCACTGAAAAGGAACTGCGTGATAAGCATTATGATGATTTTCTAAATATCTATTATGATACACTAATGCAACAATTGTCAATATATGGCTTAGAGGGTGACAAACTCTATCCACAAGAGATCTATAGACAACAATTACGGGATTTCGGTGTTTATGGTTTGATAATGTCAGCATTCGCTTTACCTTTCTTTATATCACATGCCAGTGAATTCATCGATATCGATGAAGTATCAGAAGCTATAAAAGAACTTTCTTCATCTGATAATTCCGATGCTGATGACAATGATGCTGATATTGATGAACAAAATCCGAATTCTGGTCGGAATAGTCGGAATACTGATATGGAGAAATGCATTGAACTAATTGAAGAATTTGATATGTTAAATGCACGAACGTTGCCAATATTCAAACGTCGAATGACAAATATTGCTATTGACATGATCAAATATGATATGGCGCAAAAGCTATTTGAGCTGTGATGAAGTACATGATGATGATGATGATGGTAATGATGACTGATGATGATTTGAAGTTCTTTTGTTTTGTTACCTTTTTTGAATTCTATCTATAATTTCCAAAGAACTTCAAGTACAGTCAGTTACTCAATGAGGAGGAGTTGTAATATAGATTCCTGTATAAAAATATTTTATAAAATAGTATAATATAGTATAGTATAAGAGACAGTATTAGTCGTTAGAGTTATTCAAATTAAGTATCTATGTAATTAAAGACAACCAATGTACAAACCGTTATTTTTGCCAGTATTTTTAAAAAAAATTTTGTTGTGTCATTAAGCAATTTAATTGAATTATATTTTGTTGCTATTCTTAACATTCTTTATTCACTCAATCAATCACTTACTCACCCACCCACTCACTTACTGACTAAATACTATTTTTTCTGTCTCTGTTTCTGATATTTTTTAAATTTAATTTTCTCTTTTAATGAAAATGATTATTGATAATTTTTTTTAGTTTTTAATTTTTCATATATTTTTTTATAAAACTAAAAGTATTTTTTAAGTATGTAGAATATACAAAACAAAACTCTGTACAAATTACAAAATATATAATTAGTAATAAATAAAGAAAATCTTATTTTGTTATAAAAAATAATTACAATTGATTTTTTGCATTTAAAAAATAAATAATTAATTTTTATTCTGATATGTTTAAAATCAATTAAAGAATTTTTTTGTAAAAAAAAAAAAACAAAAGTATCAATAGAATATTTAATTTAGTTCACAGAAGCTTCAAATATTTTTAATATGTTAATATAGACGATGATCTACCCTCTCATATTCCATAAATATCAGATTTGACTTGTCTGCATCATAGATTAATCATCATCCATATAAAATTTATGGGGATTCCCATGTTAGATAGAATGCTGCTAACACAACAAAGTGATAGTCATTGGTACAAAAGGATCATTTCTATATTCAATTTATGAGGACTCCCATATAATATTCAATACTGCTATTACAATAAAATGCTAGTCGTTGTTACGAAAGAAATATTTCCATACACAATTTATGGGTCACTAATGCACGTTTCTGTGCAAACACCGCAACAAATTGATAGTGAATAGTATTGAAATATCATTTTCATATAAATTTTATGGGGTTAAAACGATGGAAAATTCTATGCAAACTTTATGACATTCCATATTATAGAGTCTCTGATGTAAGGTTCTATGCAAACACCCCGTCGTGCTCTGCTACTCCCCGGCAAAATTTTATCAAAATCGACTCTGCTCGGGAGTGATAGAAAGAATGCAATACTTTTTCTTTTTTTTATTTATCTGTGACTTACAGTTTAAAAATATATGTTTGACAAAGACTACTTCATTGATTTTAAAATATGTACGTATGTCTCTAAGCTTTATATGCAAAATTTATACCAATAATTTCGATAGATTGTCTTGGTCGATTTTGATGAAATGAACGTTATAGGTTACTCAAAATAAAGCTTCTTTTTTTCAGTTATTCGATTTTGAATCCAATGTGTGGTTTTTATGTGATGCGCACACAAACATTCCAACAGACAGACAATTCTACGATTTTATTATCTGCATAGATTATTGGATTATGGGTCTCCGATGGAATGGAAACATTACAACATAATGTGACAGTCACCATCTAGTGTGAAATGTCTAATAAATTTCTTGAAAACAAAAATGATTAATTTAGAAAATGAATTTTGATTTTAAAATATTTTATTTAAAATTTTTTTCTTATCTTATCAAAAAAATATCGCAAATTAATTATCTATAGCAATCAATTGATAAGTTTTAATAGCCTTAAATAGATCAATTTTTGAAATTCATTGAATAAATTAATGATAATAGAGAAATTCAAGACAAAGCCCCATTCATATTGTTAGATTGATTAAATAATGATTAAAGGACCAAAATATGAAATTCATCGAATAGTCAACATTTTAATTTAATTAAAAACATTTAAGGTGTTATTGTCCCGAAAAGTATGACTCTGTGAAGCCATTAAAAAAGCCTGATCAGCATATGTGCTTGGAATTATTGAAAAACTTTACAAGTCTTTTTGCTAAATCGTATGTATTATTGTTATATTGAACAAAGGTGGGAGTACTGAATATTAAATTATACCTAAATCGTATTGTATGTATATACATATTTATGTTAAAAAGAATTAAAGCTGTGAATTATTTATTACTTTATATAAAATTTATAATTTATTTAGTTGAGCCATTTTTCATAAGATGATCATAAGATCGAGTTGACTTTTATAATTTCATTATGTGTCTTACGTCGGTTGAAGAGCTTACTTGGATTGCGTCCGCCCTCATTGACTGTCAATTCTCAAGTGATTTCTAGTTGACTTGAGACTGTTCACGTTAGTTTAATTCTCGCTAGTGAAGTAAAGGGCTTTTGTTTGCCTACTTCCACTTAAAAGCTGATAGCACAAGCAGAACAGCAACAGCGCAACACGAAATTATTGTTACTGAGCTAATTGTCCTAAGGTTGTTGCTATTTTAACTGTATGAGGCCTATAGAGTGAACAATTGCAACCTCATGGCAGGGTTGAGTGGTCCTTGTCCGACTGATGTTGGCGAATCCAATGAGTATTACTGCTACTTGTCTTTTTGTACACTCAATACTTAGAATTGTTGTCTAAACTTGACTACAAGTCCTGCTCCTTACAAATATTTTATATACATAATATATAATTACGTATACATATTAGAGACTGCAAACTGTGTTAACAATTGATTATGTATTCTATACACAAAAAATGTATTTCATTTAAATCGGCAATACTATCTCTATTGTCATTTTACGTTGAACCTATGAGCGTCAGTGTATTAATTACTTAAATATGTAATATTGTTTAATTAAATTAAACTTACAATATTTGCAAATAATCACATGAAAAGAATTGCATTTTTCTTCAATAAATAACTACGTGGCCACCCCCTTCACGTTAGTTATAATTTCTTTCTTTTTTTTATTAAAAACTTTTATACAATGAAAATATATAAACTTTTTATTGCAAATAAAGGAAAATAACAAATTTTTTTTTTCATATTGCTATAATTAATAAAAAAATTTTAGAGAACAAAATACTTAATATCTTTGATTGATGTTAAAACTTAGAATAGAATAAAATAAAGTAATATAACAACTTAAGTTAAGTTACATAATAAATTTTGTTCTCTAAAAAAACTGGTTTCTTAATTCTTTTGCTTTTCTATTTTTTAAATTTTATTCAAAGTTTTTTTTTTTTTTTATACATATAAAATGAAAATAAATTTATAAAAAAATAACAATAAAAATATATATTTAAAAGGCAAATATAGCTTTGATATACTCATTATTCAATATTATTATTACTATGTACTATGATAAAAATCATCATTAACAACTCATTGAGTTTAGATATATGTTTATATGTATGTGTATAATAATAGTTTTGTTTATAGGTTTTATATGTTTTTCATTTTTTTTTTTTATTTTGTTTTTTTTTTTGTAAATTATATATTTATTTGTTAAGTTATGTGTCTTAAAATTAACTTCGTATCCTTAAACTTAAAAACTAAATTGTATACTAAATTGATTTTTGTATTATCTTAATTCATTTTTTCATTTTATTATATTTTACTTTATGTCTGCGGCGTTATAAGAATATTTTTATCATTATTAATTTTATATATTTGAAACTAAAACATTTTATTGAATAGTTTTTTTTCATAGTTAATATGAAAATATTTTATACATATATTTATATTTATAGTCTATATATTTGAATTACAATAGTATATCTCGTTGTAGTTTAGTATCGAACTACAAATTGGTGTTTTATTCACATTGCCAATTTTGTAGTAAGGAGGATTGTTTTGTTATTATTGCGCTGCACCATCACGAAAACGCTTTTGACGTTCCAAACTTTCAACTTCAGCCCAGGAGTTGCGCATATTACGGAACAACTAAAAAGTCATAATAATTTTAATCAATAATCGAGGAAAGTAAGGAAACTGTATATTGAATTAACAACATCAACTCAAATGTGATTAGAATTTTGGGTCACATAGAACAGTAAAGACTCTTCTGTTCTAATATTAAACACTTCCACAAGAGCTTTGTTAACAAAAACAAGGTTTTGGTGACCGAAAGGAAAAGTTAAACTGTATATATATAACCTTTCCATACCATCTCCTCTTAAAATCTCCCAGCTTTCTTCCTATTTGGGGCATTACAACTGCCCTTTAATATCCAACTACCATCCTAACCTAACCAACTAATAGAATTTACTGAGCAGAATCATAAAGTATAATGGAAAAGAATTTCTGAGAAGCTGACATATCTTTAACACTTGCTTGCAATTGGTACAAAGCAGCTTTCAGCCGTAAAGATTTGCTAACCAAACCCAAAACATAGAGAGTTTCATATAAAAACTAAAGGTAATTTAAGACCAAACATGATAATCATCTCAATGCCCCATGTAAGGACCTTGAGAGCCTAGGCTATCTAAGTTCTCCCATGATGGGAGGATTAAATGCAAGCACTGAAGTTAATAGCAGTCAAAACCATGTGTGCTTATCACCTTCTAATAGTTAAAGCTTAAACAGAATCAAGTTTGTTAAAAAGTATCTTAGCCAAGGAGTATCAAGCTCTCTTGCATCTTCAACAATCTTATCCCTCTTATGGTGAGAGAATGCCTATCTCTACTCAAGGAATTATGCCACTCCAAAAACCTAATACTCGAATGGAATCCAGGACAGAATGGAAACATCTGACTTGGCTAAGCATTCACTTTGAAGTATTGATCCGGAGCTCTTCTCTAAAGCCATTGGAAACAATGAGATAATGGGAAGTTGAAAACTTTCCTAGCTGCTTGTACATCAGTGAAGGTCAAAGGCAAGCAATTTTTTTCCTTAAATTATCTTCATCTACCCAGGAACGATCCACGAATACTAACAAGATATCTCATAGGTCATTGTAGCCTATCATGTTAAGAAAATTGACCTTACAGAGATTGGGTAACTGAATTTTGAAATGCCGACGCATATTCTTTGTTAATGCCCTGTTATAGCCAAGAAAATTACTATTCATTCAATGGGCTGATAGAATGCCTCCATCTCACAGATAATAAATTACTTAAACTGCCAATTTAAAATTTCAATTTCTGAGGTTATCGACATGATGAAATGAAAAATCTGGTTAAGAAAAATCTGCGAGGTTTTTCATATATTGAGTTTGTTTTGGGCTACTTTGGTTAATTTGTTAATGTTAAAGAATATAATTTGTATATAAAAATTAAATTGTATATTTACCTCATCGATCCAATTATGTTCCGCCAATAAATCATTTAATATTTCTGTTGATGTTTTACCAGGAAAATCTTGTTGTTGTTCAATGACTCGATGTGAACAATTCAAAAATAGATTATATTTCTCATGTGCAATTTTATGAAAAATATCAGCACGCGCTGCACATATCCGACACAATAGAATATCCTGATAAATGAAATTAAATAATAATAATGCATATTAAAATATATACTATATTTATTAAAAGAATAATATAATTGCATACCTTTTCATATGTTATACGTGTATCAACTGGTATTGGTTGCATTGTATTCAAATTGTATGGATGTCCAAATAATAGAAAACGTACTGATATCCCTGGTTGATGGCAACCACAACAATTCTTTTGTGTTAAATTATTCTGACCCCATTCCGTAAAGACATGACACTTTGGATATGTTTCTATTGATGAGATAATACTGCGTGTCCATGGTGTTATCGAAAGTAATTTCCTTTTACAATTATCCATAATGGTATCAACAACTCGTACACTACCTAAGAAGTAATCATCTAAATCAACAAAAAGAGAAATAAATAATAATAATAATAAATAATAAGAAAATTTGTAATAAATCATAAATTGAAATAATAATGATAAATAAATAATGAATCAAAGATTTCGCTTACCCTTTTCTCTGGTTATTTCGGAAAAGAAACTTGGATCTAAAGCTTGTGAGATCATTGTTTGTATATAAATCTCAAAATTATCACGATACGATAAATATTCTTCCATAATTTTCTCAATAAATTGTTCTGTATCATCGCCTAAGAGTTCGGAACGCATAAACTCAACTATTGTCTCGGTATGAGATTGCATTTGTATTCTCACTGGTGCTTTTAAGTATAATTTTTTTGTTTCGAGATTCCATGAAGCATACTAAAATATAAATAAATTAAATTGTATAATACGATATAATGAAATGAAGCAAACAAACAAACAAACAAACCTTTGACATATTTCTATAGAATGTTTTACTATTTTGCCTAAATGGTTCATACTTTTGAAGAATACATTTTGAATCTACTTGCCAAATTGTTGGCCAATCATTAACTAAATCAGCACGTAATACAATGAAGTCACCAGTCTAAAAGATAAGAAATCTTGATTTAATCAAATCAAAATGTTTTTTTCTCTTTTAAATCATAAAAAAATAAGAAGTTTCTCTTACTTTAAAGTTATCACTGACTGTTGATGCCGTTGGTGTTGTCGTTGTTGTTGCAGTTGTATTTGAATAACTTGTGCCACCAACAACATTTAGATCTTGATTTGGATTATAACCATCAACTTGTTGCAGTTGTGTTGCATGTTGCTGCTGCTGCTGTTGTTGTTGCTGTTGTTGATGATGTTGCGTTTCAAGTTGTGTCAAATGACTTTGTTGATGCTGCTGGTGTTGCTGCATTACCTGATGTTGTGGTTGTTGTTGAAGTAACTGTTGTTGTTGCTGTAGGTGTTGCGGTGGTAACTGCTGCTGATGATGATTGAAATGATTTTTACGTGGTGAAGACTTTGTACGTCTCGCAATTTTACGCCTATATTTATTATCCTCATCACTCTAAATGAATACAAAATTATGAAATAAATTCTCATTTCAAATCAAAGTGATCAAATTGTTGATCATTGTATCTACTACATATGTGTATACTTACATCATCATCTTGTGGTGTCCATACTGGATCAGTATCAGAATCAGCAAACTCATCGGGCTCAGCCATTGCGCCTCCTTCTCCTTCATTAGTATTTAACATCATGCTACTACTCAAGCCTGCTGTTTGCTTTGCCTTGCGCAGACATTGTTCCCTTCGTGGTGGCAATGTTAATGGATCTAGAATTTTAAAGCTTTTCATCAATAAAATCAGCCATACAAAAATGGACAAGAAACAACAACGAAACAAACAATAATGAAACAATCAGACAAACAACATCAACAACAACAATAACAATTTACACTGACTTTGAATGATTATGGTGGCACAGAGCATCAAATGTTTTTATCTCAAATTTAAAATGCATTCAATACAAGAATTTCTCCCTGTCTCTCCCCCGCCCCTAAAGGCACAAACATTTTTACTAAATACAATAAATGAAAATAACAGTAATAAAAGGGGAGAAAAAAAAAACAACAACATTAATTTGTATGTTTTTGTAATTGTATTGTGTATGATATATGTATATATATATATAGAACGACGGACGACCGACCCCCAGTGAATTGGTGGATATAGCAGCAGACAGCGCATGTATATACTTCATAGAAATAAAAACACAATATTCGTTTTGAAAATAGATTTCTTTTCATTTCTTTTTTTTTTTTCTTTTGATTGTATCTCAAAAATACTTTGTTCATTCAATTTGTTTAACAAATGTTTGTCAGTTATTTTTTTTTACTTTTTTTTTTTTTTTTTTTTTTTACTTTAACAAAAAACTAATAAGAAATATTTTACATATGTGCACAGAATTCAACATACAAGTCAATCAATCAATCAGTCCGGCTGACTAAATGACCGACCAACCGTCTGTCTGCCCGCTTGTCCATATAATTGTATCTAATTGACACTTTCTCTCATCTCACACTCTCTCTCTCATAAGTTCAAGTATCTCCCTCAAACCTCTCCTCTCTCTCTCGGTCTGTGTTGTCCGTCTGTCGTTTCAATTTTTTTTTTATTTTTATTTTTTTTTTGAAATTTAAATGTGTATTTTTTCTTTGTGTGTGAATCATTCCTATTCAGTAATAATTTTTTTTTTTTTCATTTCGTTTCATTTGTTTTGTTATAAAAATCCCATTAATCTTTAATGCTCAGTGCCATGGCCAGAGTAAATTTATTAAATGATGATTGGGTGCAACACTCGCTGCTGCTGCGGCTGCTGCTGAACTGACACTAGGCATAATTGTGTGATTGTTGTTATTGTTGCTGCTGCTACTGTTGTTTTCGTTGTCGTTGGATGAGGCGGAAGATGTACTAGTGTTTTGTTGAAGTTGTGGTTGTTGGCCAAATAACATACCTTGACTACCGCCTCCGGCACCGAGTTGTGCACAACTCTGTTGTTGCTGAACGTAATGTTGTTGTTGTTGTTGCTGCTGCTGTTGTTGTTGTGTCAATTGTTGATGTTGCTGCTGTTGTTGTGCGTATGGGCGGAATGATGAGGCTTGCTCCTGCTGCTGTTGTTGTTGCTGCTGCATTTGATCGGAGGGATGCTGTATCACAGAAGCCGCATTACTTGTTGCTGTTGCTGTTTGTTGTGCTGCAGCCGCTGCAGCTGCTGCTGCTGCCGCAGCTGCCATTTGTGCATGCGGTCGCTTCTTCGGCAGTATTTGCGTTTGAGAGAGTATTTTTATTTGATGACCATCATCACCTATAGTCACACCACCAACAACAACACCACCACCAGGACCCGTTCCAACGACTGGTGCTGCATTTTCTGCAACTTGTGTTGACGCCTGCGCTGATGCATTCGTTTCATCGTTATTATTAGCATTCGTATCTTTTTTATTGCGTTTATTTGGCGAACGTTGATAGTTCATTTTACGCCCAGACTTCACCACAGGTGGAGGATCATCTTCCCTTTCACCTTGCAGAAATTTTAAATAGCTATCCATAAATTGTGTCTTCTTCTCACCAATTGATGTGCCTACGCTTATGGGTTTACGTATTTCTGGTGTTGCTGCAACAGCTGCTGCAATATATGGTGGCTTCGTTGTAAGCGATGATGTGGTGATGCCATTATTAATGGCAATATTTCCCCCTGATCCTGTACTAGATATATCTATTGAGTTTGTGCTATTACGTATACCGAAATTTGTATTATTGCTTGCTGAATTTGCACCACGTCCATTGCTGGTTAATGAAGTTGAATAACCTTGCTTCGTTGGAGCTGCTGGATCTGCAAGGAATTCAAGTTCCTCCTCAATGTTTGGCACAATTACTTTATTGCTAGCCTCCTCAAGGGCAGCAGCTTCCTCATCTTTTTGTGTTTGCAGTTGTAATTGTTGTTGAGTTAGATGTGGTTGCGGCTGCTGTTGGGTTTGTTGTTGCTGCTGTTGTTGACTTTGCTGCTGCTGCTGCTGCTGTACCAATTGTTGTTGTTGTTGTTGCTGCTGCTGTTGATTGAGATTATAAAGTTGTTGCTGCTGTTGCTGTTGTGTTTGTTGTTGTTGCTGCTGCTGCTGCATGCATGCACTATACTGGGTTGCAATCGGTTGGGAAAATGCAGGATAATATGATGACAGATTTGTGAGATGTGATTGCGCTTGTGACGACTGCAAATGTGCAGGTTGTGGTAGTTGCGCTTGTTGCTGTTGCGCATGTTGTTGTGGCTGCTGCTGCTGTTGTTGTTGTTGATGATGTTGTTGTTGTTGTTGAGGATACGTTGGTATATTTATAGTTGCAACTGGTGAAGAATCTGGATTATTTTCTAATTTAACAGGCGTATTCCATTTATTAAAATCATAATAAGTATTCTGTTGTTGTTGCTGTTGGCTATGCTGCTGCTGTTGATGATGTTGTTGCTGCTGCTGCTGCTGTTGTTGATGTTGTTGTTGCTGCTGCACTGTTTCCTGGGGACTACGCGCTGCACTATAATCATTTGAAGTAACCAATAAAGTCTTTTTCGGTTGCCGTTTTCTAGGCGTTTTAGCAGGTTTTGTTGTTTGCTTTGGTACTTCTTCCTGTAATAAGAAAGAAAAAGGATAGAAAACAAAAATAAAATATTATTAATAATATGAAATTAGGAAATACATATAAATGATGTTTGTTTATACATAAGTATATTTTACAATTTATTATTATTATTTTTATACATAAAATTCTTCTTATAATTTGTTTTGCATATTAAACATTTATGTGATTTGCATAAAACAATTAAGCAAAAAGACGGCGCACTTCTTTCTTTCTTACATTCATCTTCCTCTCATCAATCAACATGGCACATATTCAACGTCACAGTTTCAAAACAATAAACAAAATTTCAAAAATTAAAATTACATATACAAAAAATTCTCTTCAAAAGCTCATAAATATAACAATTAATTATAATAATTTTTTAAGAAATAATTTCTGGGCAGTAAAAAAAAAATTATAATTAACAAAAAAAAAAAAAAAATATATTAAAATTAAAAATAAAATATTAAAATTAAATTTTTTTTTTTTTTGTATTTTGTTAGTAGAAAAGTAATTTAAATAATTTTGTTGTTTTGTTTTAAAAATAATTTCAATACCGACACCATTAAAAAAAAAACAAAGGCACGGCATATTTTTTATGTTTTTGTTGTCTTTTAATTTTTTTTTTTTTGTTTTGTTTATATGGCACAACAAAGAGGAAGATGAAACCAAAAACAATAAAAAAAAAATAACAAATTTGCATTAAATAAAAATTTTTAAAAAAAAAATAAATATTTTACAATAAAAATGAAGAAAATCATAAATGAAGAAAATATGAATAAATTTGTGTTAGTATGATGAGTGGTAGAGTGGTGTGAGAGACACAGACAGAAAAGCCACAATACAAAATAAATTAATAATAAGACAATTTTTGTGGATAATTAAAAAGCATAATAGACAACAATAAAAAAAAAAAAATTAAAATTCAACTAAAAATTTTTAAAACAAATAAATTAATAAATACAAACCTTTGGAACTGTTTGAATCTGTGACGCTAAACCGGCCGTTGCTGCTGCGGAAGATGTTGTTACTTGTTGCTGTAAACGTTGTTGTTGCTGCTGTGTAGTTGTTGTCGTTGTTGGTGACATTAACATATTTGCTACCATATGTTGGCGACGTGATTTCTCTTGTTGTTGTTGCTGCTGCTGCTGCTGTTGTTGTTGTTGATTATTATAAACCTGTTGCTGTTGCTGCTGTTGTTGTTGTTGCAATTGTAGTTGCAATTGTTGCTGCTGCTGTTGTTGTTGTGCATTATGTAAAACTGTTGTTCCTGTTGTATCAATTGCACTTGGATGATAAAACGTTTGTTTAATTTCCAAACCAGGCGGCAAATTAAATATTAAGTTTTCACCAACATCATCATTTGTATCACCCAAATAGCCCAAATTTCTTTGTTCTTGTTTCACATGTAATTGTAACACATTTTTAACATCCTCATTACTACCATTTGTGCTAGATTCAATTTTTGTCCAACAATGATTATGTTGCTGTTGCTGCTGCAATTGTTGTTGCTGTGCAGCCTGCTGTTGCTGCTGTTGTTGCTGCTGCTGATGTTGTTGCAACGTACTTTGTATCACAGATGAATAAGCCACCGCAGTGGAATTGTTATTATTATTGTTATGGTTTATTGCTCCTGTTGATGATGCTATCGCTGCTCCTGCTACTGTTGGTGGCGACCCAGCGCCACTTACATTTAAAGTTGTAGCTGTTGTTCGTTTAATGGGTGAAACAGCACCCGTAGTTGTCTTATAGACAATCACTTGAGGCGTTGCCGCTATTTCAGCAGCATGTAAATTCGTTATTTGTGCACCAGCCGGTGAACCACCTGAAGAACTTAATGCTGGACTCGCATAAACCGGATATGATGCAGGACTAGGATTTTGTTGTTCTATAAGCAGCGTTTGTTGTTGCTGTTGTTGCAATTGTTGTAAATCCTTACGACTTATTCTATATTTCTGTCCATCTATCGTATAGTAGGCATCCTCTAAATCATGTTCATGTTGTTCTTGCGGTTGCTGTTCTTGTTGCTGCTGATGATGTTGTTGTATAACAGTTGCTGGCCCATCCTGGTCCATTTGTTGTAATTGCGTCAAATAAATTAAATCATTGTAGACTTTCACTTGCGCTTTCGTTTGTATATTTTCTTGTTTGATTTGCTAAACCACCATAAATAATTTTTTGTTGTTGTGTGTTTATAAATGGAAGGAATCGAAAAGGTTTTTTTGTTGAAATCATAGGTTTTGTTTTTGTTTTTTTAAGTAAAGAAATTAAAAGTAATTTTTGTTTTTTGTTTAATATATCGATGATGATTTAGAAGAAGAAATGTTAAAGGAAATAATGAAAAAAAAAAAAAATAAAAATAATAATAAAAATAAAAGAAAATGTTGAAGAAATATTCATTTTTTATTTATGATTTGCCAAAAGTTCCAAATGAAATTCTTCTGTTTTAGGGAAGTAAATTTTGTTAACAGTGATTTTTTTTTTAGTTTATAGCCACAATACTTTCATATTTTAGATAGTTGTTTAGTATTTATTTAAAAAAAAAATTAACATAATTTTTCTTCTTTTGTGTGTTAATACTTAGTAGCAAAAGTATGAATTAATTTTATTTAGATTTAGTTTTTTTTTTTTTAAATTAATTTTGTTTGGTTTCTTTTTTTGTTAAAACATACTACTCACCACCTTCTCAGCAACTAAATTGAGTTGCTGTTGCTGCTGCTGTTGCGCCTGTTGTTGCTGCTGCTGTTGTTGAGCTTGTTGTTGCTGTTGTTGCATTGCAAGAAATGTATTCGATATCATGGTTGGCGTATTCCATGTTAACGATGTTGAAGTTAAAGCAACAGTTGTGGGTGATGGCGATGCACCACTCGATGAAGAATTCTCGCCATAATAATTGGAAGCCACATTATTTGCAACCGCCGCCGCTGCAGCTGAAGAGACTGCAGCAACGGCAGCTTGGTTTTGAAAAGAAGTTAACTGTTTATCCAGTGTGCTTGGTATCTGTAATTGTCGATGCGGTGTATTCACAGCACTGGAGGCATAGTGTGCAGGTTTCGGTTGTACGCTCGCTGCTGCTGCATGATGGTATATCTGTTGAAATACTGTGGGATTGTAGCTACCAATTGGTGATGGTGGTACAAAACTACTGCCACTTGCCGCTGCATTAAAACTTGCAGCTAAATTGGCGGCTGTGATCTGTGCGAGATGTGGATGTTGAAAATCCTCGGCAGGACTGCTTGGTGTTGAGGCAGCGGGCACAATGCGGTTGTATGCGTACGACCAAGGACTGGAGTTAGGGTCCATTGCGTTCGAGGAGGCAGCGGCGGCTGATGGGTTTTGGCGCGTACGCAACTGCAAGCAAAAGTGTTGCTTAATTACTATACTCAACAATGTTAATGAATGAAATTGTAGTGATGGTGCGGAGGTGGTGCTGAATGAGACAAAAACACAAGCACAGGGATGCAAAATATTCGTGCAGAAATCTTGTTTATGTGTGTATGGGGAGTTATATTTTTTTCTGTTCTGTCGTCTTTGTACTTTGAATTAGTCACATTTTTTCTGCTGCTCTATTGATTTATTTCTGCGCATTTTTTAGAGAGCTCATTTCTTCATCAATTATTTTTTTTTTGCTGTACACAGAATTTTTTTACTATTGTAAGCCACGTAATTGCATCCCTAGTAAATTTGTTTCTTCTCCGAAAATGTGTTGTGCCGCGGAAAAACACTTTTCTACTACACCAACAACATATTTTCATTGTCACACACACCAAATAATCGGAATCAATGAAAAATATTATGCACACCTTTTTTAGATAATGGACATAAACGATGCTATTGTTTTACACAATTCGCGCGTAATCCAAAACTCATTTAATTATGATTTCGCCCTTCAACTAAATAAAATTGAGGACGACGACAACGAGATGCTTCTTCGCGTTTTGCAGTCTCAGGAACTACGGCGACTAGCACCAACAATAACTTTGCTTAACGCCTCTTTCTCCGTTGAGTTTTACACAATTTACACGTTTAATCCGCAATATATTCCAATTTTAAATTGTGCTACTTGTATTTAAGTTTATTTTGAAAATATTTTCACACAATTTCTTATGGTTTTTCTTCTATTTTTTACAACTTTTGTCGCCGCCTAAATTATCTACTTGTTCAGTGAAACGCCATTTTAGAAAATATGGTGGAAGAAGAAAACTCCGAAAATAAGTATTAACAAAAACCAGTGTTGAAAAATGACCATTCACAGTTTCGGCTCAGCCCAGCGGCTGAACAAGCTTTTTTTTTGTGTGTGCATTTTAATTGTGTTGGTTGCATTTATGTTGAGTGTTAATTTTTGATTTTGTATTGTCAAATAATATTTTTATTTAGGTAAGTTGAAAGTAGTAGTAATTTTAGTGTTTATATAATTTAGCATCATTTGTATTTTATTTGTTTTTATATTTTTAATGACCATTGCCAGTGTTTTTAATACAATTTCATATGATTTCGTTTTGTGTGATTGATTTTAAAGTGTAAGAAGAAGAGTGAAAGAAATTTTTACGCATTCATCAGTGCACAAAAAAAATTAGGAAAAAGTTTGTAAGTTTTCATTAAAGCTGAGATTTACTGATTGCACGCATCAAAAAATCTAATTAGCAACTTAGAATAAACTTTACTGCCAAGTTTTCTCATTTAACTCAACTTAAAAGGTAATAAATCATCTGCTCAAAATTGGCAGCTTGAATTGAATGAGTTCTTAATACGTGTAATTGTGAATTACGCCCTATGAAAAACATTTGATTGAAAAATACAAAAAAAAAAAAAAAAATTTCAGCACACAATAATGGATTTCGGCGATGATTTCAACTCAAAGGAGGAAGTCGATCCAGCAGCAGAGTTTTTGGCTCGTGAACAATCTGTTTTAGGTGATTTAGAAGCAGAAATAATTTCAACCAGCAGTGTACCTGCACCTGCCGCTGTGCCTTTGGATGACGGTGGTTTGCTTGGTGATGGCTTTGGCAGCGCTGGAGCAGAACTAGGTAGTGATTTGGCTACTGGTATTGTTGGACTCGAATCATCAACTGGTAGTTTCGAAGTAATTGGTGGTGAATCAAACGAACCTGTTGGTATTTCCGGTCCAGCGCCTTCACGCGAAGAACCCGAGAAATTGCGCAAATGGCGTGAAGACCAAAAGAAACGCCTAGAAGAAAAGGATCTCGAAGAAGAACGTAAAAAGGAAGAATTGCGCTTGCAAGCGAAACAAGAACTTGATGACTGGATGCGTCAAATTGAAGACTCCATATCAAAAACAAAATTGGCCTCACGTAGTGCAGAAAAACAAGCTGCTGCCCTTGAGAATGGTGCTATCGAACCTGGTACTGAATGGGAGCGTATTTCGAAATTGTGTGACTTCAATCCTAAAGTGAACAAATCAGGCAAGGATGTGTCGCGCATGCGTTCGATTTACTTGCATCTAAAACAGAATCCCATTCAAGTACAAAAGACAGCTTAAAGTTGTATACATATAAGTTGAGCGAGCTATATTTTTTCATCTGATAGCGTTAATTTCCTTTATATTACCCCTCATTATCAGTTGACAAATGAAAATCATAAAAAGATGAAAATATAATTGAAAAAGTATTTTATATTATTCCAATTATTATTATTAATTAAACAAAATTTATACATGTATATTACAATAAAGTATATAGATTCACCACACTCATGCGCATCTTAACAGATGTTATCAATTTGTATTGTTGATATGAATGAATCATCATTTTGATCTACTAGATTGCTTTATATCAAAGGTTTTAATCGTTGGAAATCGCAAAAATCTAAATTCATATCGGCACAGACGCATTGCTTGGTGACACAATCGCAGCCTCCGCTGGCAAAAGATGGATTAGCAATCGTGGTACAATAAGTTTTGCAACTAGGTCCTGGATACGAACTATTCTCACACTGTTTATAATCGATTTCAATGTAGCGTGCTAAAATAAAAAAATTAAGAATTAATGGTGTATTTCCACTCAATTTACGATGAGCAGGAAGTTCATTTACTTCTCCCTTGAGTCACGCTTGAAAAAGAAATGATAAATAGAGTCAATATTATAGTACTATAAGCGAACATGATGCTTGGTTGGTTGGTTTGTCGTCAACGTTGACAATGATAAACTGAAAGCTAAATTTATCTGGTTTAAGTTTAAAAGCAAAAAAAAAAAAGCTTCGATTTATGTCATCGGCTTTGGATGGTGGTTACGTTTGCAAATTGCAAATTTAATTGCTTAAACTTTGATTAAAGTAAAATATTCATGTGATACACATTCTTGTATGAGAAGATTATAAAGCTTCTAAATACAATACAGAGGAATGTCAAACACATACACGTGTGGGTAAACAAAACTGAAGTTGTTTATTTATATACTATTTTTATGAATTCTAGTTTAAATAAATTAAGAAAAACAATTCAAAAGAGAGCATCGCACCAGCCTCTTAAAGTATATATTACTCTTCACTATATAACTTTCTCTTAATTTTAGAAATCATATCAAAACTAAAATGACCGATTCGGAAGTAAAAGTAGTGGGCAAACCAAACAACAAACGTTTGGATTATTTACATTGGGATGATTATTTTATGGCAACTGCATTACTATCGGCCAAGCGTAGTAAGGATCCTGTGACGCAGGTTGGCGCATGCATAGTTGACAAGCAAAATCGTATTATAGCCATTGGTTATAATGGTTTTCCACGTGATTGTCATGATGATATATTTCCATGGTGTAAAAGTAAAGACCCAGTAGCAGCTGGTGATCCAATGGAGGATAAGAAAATGTATGTTGTCCATGCGGAGGCCAATGCCATACTGAATTCTAATGGCAACAATCTGACGAATACAAAATTATATACAACATTATTTCCTTGTAATGAATGTGCTAAATTAATTATACAATCGGGAATACGAGAAGTACTATATATTTCTGATAAGTATGCAGAAAAGACAATTTATCGAGCCTCCAAACGCATGTTCGATGCTGTGGGGGTCAACTACAAACGATACACACCGGCACAGAAACAAATTGTTATTGATTTCGATGCTGTTATACAAGAGGAACTGAATGCTTCACTGGATATGAATACATTACAATTGCAATAATTAAATACAATTTGATTCTGCTACTACTAGGACAATCAATTTTATTTCATATATTTTGTGCGAATATTTTGTAACTTGACTGTGCTGCTAAAGTAATTTAGATAAATTAAATTAAATAAATAAACTGATATTAAGAATAAAGTATACAATTCTTGATAATTTAATTTTACAATGATGTAAGGTATAATTATTTAATAATTTAATTTCGGAATTTGATTATTGCAAATTTTGAATTTCACAACAGAAACATGCCATTGTGGCCAACTGAAAGTGTGTAAAAACTCCGAACAAAACGAGTCACCCTGTTATTGCTTCTTATACAAACGTTTTCCAACACTTTAGTGTAAATGTGTATAAACAAATAAAAAGACGCCAAAAGTAAAATTGATATTAAAATCAAATAATTTTTGGAGAAAAATTCAATTTACTATGGCGCGACGTGGTGGGAAACGTATCCGTATGGATGATCCTCCACCAGAGTATGATGAACCAACACACAAGTAAGTTTAAATGGTTAATATGGATGATATTCAATGTAATGTTCCTTTCGCTCCATTGGCACAGTGATGTATTAAATGACAGCATATCGGATGGGGATACACCAAACAAACGCATGACACGCCTCCGTGCACGCGGTGGCGTTCGTGAAAAGCCACCAATTATTGACGATGATGAGGATGACTTTTTTGCGCCAGTGACAAGAAAACGCAAACCTCAGCAACAGCGGAAGCCTCCAGCTGAACGTAAGGAACGCGTTGAACGTACACGAAAAGATCCAGCCGAGAAAGTCCATCATGAACGGATTGATATTGAACGTGAAATAACCACAGATGAGAATAGTTTATTTTACATTGTGCGTTATTCGAAAAATGCAATTGCTGTAAGTAATTTTTTTTATTTTTGGTTTGCCTGCAACTTTGTATTAACTGAATTTTGTTATATAGAACATTGTTGATCAATGGATTGAACAATATAAAACTAATCGGGAAACTGCTTTAGTGTCATTGATGCAATTTTTTATAAATGCAAGTGGATGCAAAGGCAAAATATCAGATGATGTTCATTATCCAATGGACCATACCGCCATTATACGCAGAATGACAGAGGAATTCGATGAGGCAATAAAAATAGTATTTTGTTTCAATTTTCTATTAATATACAAATTGTCTACTTGATTTATAGGAAAGTGGTGAATATCCCTTAATTATGCCAGGTACTCAGTGGAAGAAATTCAAAAATAATTTTTGTGATTTTGTTCAAACACTTGTAAAGCAATGTCAGTATTCCATAATATACGATCAATTTCTGATGGATAATATTATATCACTTCTGACCGGATTATCGGATTCACAAGTACGTGCTTTCCGGCACACAGCTACATTGGCTGCAATGAAGCTAATGACAGCATTAGTCGATGTTGCTTTACTTGTATCAAACAACTTTGATAATGCAGCAAAACAATTTGAAGCGGAACGTGTTAAGGTAGTTGAATATACATATACTTTCCATTTCCTTACTATTAATCTTAAAACTTATTTTAGTCTCGTGATCGTCGTGCTTCGGACCGATTGGATTCATTGATGACTAAACGTTCAGAGCTGGAGGAGAACATGGATGAAATAAAAAGTATGTTGACATATATGTTTAAATCGGTATTTGTCCATCGCTACAGAGATACTTTGCCTGATATACGAGCTATATGTATGGCAGAGATTGGCATATGGATGGAGAATTATCCACAAAACTTCCTTGATGATTCTTACTTGAAATACATTGGTTGGACCCTTCATGATAAAATTGGTGAGGTTCGATTGCGTTGCTTACAATCTCTATTGCCTCTATACGACAAAGAGGAGCTCAAAGGAAAATTGGAGCTTTTTACATCTAAATTTAAGGATCGCATTGTTGCCATGACATTAGACAAGGAATTTGAAGTTGCAGTTCATGCTGTAAAATTGGTTATAAGCATTTTAAAGTAAGTTGCTTTTTTTTAACTTAATTTAATTTTTAATACAAATCGACATTCATTTATTTTTATTAATAATTTTTTCAGAATACATCCGGAGATTTTAGCTGATAAGGATTGTGAAATCGTTTATGAATTGGTTTATTCTTCACATCGTGGCGTAGCACAAGCTGCTGCTGAGTTTCTAAATGTTCGCCTCTTCCATTTGACGACCGACATGGATGAAACAAAGACCAAACGTGGTAAATTGCGTTTGCCCAATACGCCACTAATACGTGATCTGGTACAGTTCTTCATTGAATCGGAATTGCATGAACATGGTGCATATTTAGTTGATTCATTTATGGATAACAATGCTATGGTACGCGATTGGGAGTGTATGACTGATTTGTTACTCGAAGAACCTGGTCCCACTGAGGAAATCTTAGATAACAAACAAGAATCGACTTTGATTGAGATAATGGTAAGCAGCATAAAGCAATCGGCAACTGGTGAGGCGCCTGTTGGACGAGGAAACAATCGAAAGATTACACTCAATGCCAAGGAAATTAAGGCAATACATGATGAGAAAGCAAAGCTGACGGAACATTTTATTGTAACATTGCCATCGTTACTAGAAAAGTATCAAGCGGATAGCGAGAAGTTGGCTAATCTGTTGGCAGTTCCGCAATACTTTGAGCTGAATCTTTATACGACCAACAGGCAGGAGTCGAATCTTAAAGCTTTACTTGATAAGATAAAGCAAATAATGTCAAAACACACTGATCGTGAAGTTCTGGAAACTTGCTCCAAAACATTGGAATGTTTGTGTGCTGCAGGCAGCGCCACTTATACCGTTTGCGATATTGCACGCTGTAATATTATTGATGAAGCAGTTCATAATTACAAGGAAGCCATCGATGATTGGCGTAATTTGATTGAAGGCGCTCATATTCCAAATGAGGATGAAATCTATAAAATAACCATTTCCCTAAAAGTTGTCTCCATTTTGTATGGCTCACATAATCTCAATCAGTGGAATCTTTTCAAATCACTTTTCCAAGATGTCGAAGATGCACAATCGCGAGATAGCTCCGTTCATTGTATACCTGATGAAGCTTTGGTCTATTGCATTGAAGCTTGTTATTTCTCAATAAGTTGGGGACTTTATTATATTGAAAATGAGATTGAAACCTCAGAAGTGCCCAATGCTGTGTCCATGCTACGCGATAATTTATCAGGTTTTATGGCCGCCTGCTTTGAGTTGACACGCAATGGACTCACAGACTCGATACAAGAAGCTGTAAGCTATAATAATAATCAATATTTTGCACTGTGACTTGACATTTTTCCGTTATCAATTTCAGGCTTATCAATCTATATGCGATTTGCTTATAGTGTTTTCGGATCAATTGGCACGTAATGAAAATCCAAATGTTCGTTCCTTGGAATATAAGTCTTCATTGGATGAACATTTGATATTGGAGAACTTTGTACAGCATTCGGTTTTCTCATTGAAGCAGGAGAATGTACAAGATGAGACACGCATCGAGGAATTACATAAAAAACGTAACTTTTTGGCGTCTTACTGCAAACTTGTTGTATACAATATCATACCAACGATGCGTGTGTCTGGCATATTTAAATATTATGTGAAGGTAAATGTATGCCAAACTCATTTATATATTTATTTTTTTTTTTTTTTATTAACTTTGATTATTTTAGTGCTACAATGAGTATGGTGATATCATAAAAGCAACATTGGGCAAGGCACGTGAGATTAATAAGGTCAATTTTGCTATGACCTTACTGCACAGTTTAATATTGGTTTTTAAGCAACTGCAGGAGCAAAGTGAAGATGGTATTATATCAAAGACTTCGCAAGAGTTTATTGATCTCAAAGAATTGGCTAAACGTTTTGCATTGACATTTGGCTTTGATGCCATCAAAAATCGAGATCCAATTATTTCACTTCATCGTGCAGGAATCTTTTTTGCAACACATCAAGAGTCAGAGGATCCGGTTGGTGCTCCTGTTAGACTCGTATTCCTTGAGGTATTAAGCGAATTCAGTCACAAGTTGTTGAAGCAGGATAAAAAAGTTATTATGACATTTTTGGATCGGAAAATATCACCTGGTATGCCTTCAAGTCGAGCTGAGGAATGGCAACCGCTGGTTATATATCGTAATTCATTGTTACATGGTGAAACAGATTTACCGCCAGTGGCTACAAAAAGAGCTTACACACGCAAACGTCGTGACAATGGTAATTATTTTTATTCAGAATTATTTTTCATTTTATGTAAATGTTTCAATATTTTTAAATCATTCATTTTAGATGAGGAGGATGATGAAGACTACGAGGAAGAGGATCACAATTAAAAAGATTTTGAGAATACTTTGTGTAATTTAATTTTATCTTAAAGAAAAGTTGTTTAGTTAAAGATTAAAAACATAAAAATAACATAAGTGAATTTATTTAAAATTCATTCTTGTCTTTGTTTATTTCCTGTAAGTACTGCAAACGTTTTGCAACACTGAACAATCAATCAGCTGTTTCTTATGAAACAATGCTGCCAATCATTAGCGTGACTTTGTGGGTGGTTGGCAATGTCCGGATTTTCGGAAAGACTATAGTTAAGTGCTGCATGGTAGAATTCGTTTAGGTCAAATTAAATTTTTATAGAAATATTAGTAATTTGTTTTTAATGGCTTTAACAAATTGCTGAATTTGAGGCGCGTCGGCAGCTTGCGCGCATTCGTCATTACAGCTGCAGCAGTTTTTTTATTGATGGTGGTGTTTGTTGACTGCAGATTTTGTGTTTGTGCAGATGTAGTAGTAGCATAGCAAGGTGCTGTAAACAACAAATGAATTGATTATTTGGATTTATTACGTTAAGCGTAACTAAGCGCACCTGTAGTTCCTACTAGACGTACATCAACATTCTTCAAGCAACGACTTGGCGCTAATATCAACCATTGAAACAACAATTTTCATTCATCGTGTGGCAACTTAACATATCATTTGTGGTCGCCGTTCAGTAAACTCACAAATTTTGTAAAAATAAAACGACGTCGACGACGATATCGATGAGCAGCAATATGATGACTGATGGTCCAGAAACAAGTAAAAAACGTCAAAAGACGGTAAGTGAAGAACTATTATTTTGTATTTATACAGTTGCATATTATTAACATCCAGATGTATGAAATTCATATGTTATGGTAATTGAATGGAGACTAGTCAGGTTCAGTAACGGAAGCAGTTGCAGGTCTATTTTCCGTTTTGTATACAATCCATTGGGGGGTATGGCTTTGTTTTAACAGATGTTGACCTACTTATATTATAATAGTATAATATTTAAGCGATCATTAGAGTTGTTTTTGGAAACACATGGTGTGAGGTATTATAACATTGCCATGATGTTTGAAATACATACATTGAATATTTCATTAAGTAAAGAAGATACTCGATTATGGACATCATAATTAACATCATTAGTAGATTTCAATTAGCTAAGACTGTCAGTCCGTTTCTATGCAAAAGAGTTTAACTTAAAGACATGATTCAATTGGCATATGCTGGTGATAATATGTTTGAATAGGAATTCCCCAATTACTCTAGTAATTGGTAGCCCTCAAGAGCAGGAAAAATGTGTTCATATCTTATAAATATACATAGTTATATTTATTTTAAGATAAGAGTATCGTCCATTATGTACTTGTTTATTCCCATGTAATTATTATCTTATCTTAACTATATGATAGTTAAATTTGAACAACTAATCAATCAATCTTTCTATTGTACTAAGGTATGGAATTGTCCCGTTGTTTGTTTTTATAACATTTTCAGCAAAAATCTTATCTTCAACGTTCATCATTTGTTTGTTTCAAACTCAATTATTTAAAGATTTCTTAAACCCCCAAGAGTTGCCTAATATCTTTGCGATAATTAGATTTAATTTGAGCTACATATAAACATGTATGAATATTTTTACATACATTCCCGTATTTAAAATAGCGTAGCGTAGCGTAGCTTTCAGTTTGTATCTGTGTGAACAAAATTACTTGTGTGCATTCGTTTGTTTAGTATTATAATTTGTTAAAAATAATTTCTATTTAATTTATTCATGTATGTACATACTTACTAACTTATCAGATATTTTAGCAAAATATTTCTTTATTTATTATATAATTATTCAAAGAAATGTTTACTGAATTATCTTATGAATATTTAGTAGATTTTACTTATTATTTCTTATGTAGTACATTTAGTACCATTTAAACAATTGTGAATTCAGAGGCGGATTCAAGATCGAAAGCGTCAATGGCTCATAGGCGGTGATAGATTTTGCAAAATAAAAAGTTAGGCTAGGACGACACGTGTACCTCTAATAGGTGGGCGTGAATGAAAAATATGATGAGGGTGAAGAAGGAAGGAAGGAATGTGTAAATTGGTAGTCTCTCCGCCTTCTCCTTCTCCTTCTTGACACAGATATGTGGTAGTTAATTGTGAATATTGTAAAGAAATTGCAGATAAATTTTCTATTATCATTATTATGTACATAGGATTTAATATTTAACATATAAAATCCAAATTCTAAGCTAATTAAAAACAACCTCACTTTTAACAATGCGGATTTCTATGCTACGTGGGAATATGTAAGGGGTCGAACTGAACAAGAAGGTTCAACTTTTAAATGCTTTAAAACAGAGGTTAAACAGAAGCACATGTGACCCTTTTTTAATGGTTAAAAGCAGATAATTCTGTTCCAATTTGTTGTTTGTAAAAAAACAACATCCTGCTTGGCTCAATGAAAGAACAGTCTAAAATATTGAAAAGAAAAACACATTAAACTGGTTGGAAGTCCTGCATTGTCATCATAAATAAAGACTGCTTTGGGACAAAGGAATAAGCTGAAAATGTATCAGTTTCTGAAAGAAATAATGTGCGTTTATTAGTTCAAGCAAGCTATGCTAATAGCTGCTCGTAAGTGGGGACAATTTAACCTTGTTAGCAGAACTTAATGCACTGTTTCATGTAGAATCTAACCCAAAAAACGGAACGAAAAATCTTGCTTTGTCCTTGAGTTAATTAATTTATGCAAAAACCAGTAACAAATGACTAACTTTGGCTATACCTAAGTTCTTCACGCACATCATAGTGGTCCGAGGGTCATTTACATGGTTGGTGGATATGGGTTTGCCACAAATAGTGTCCAAATTTCAAGTCGTTAGTACAAAAACAAAATAGCTTTACTTCTAAGAACTTTAATTTGGATCCAGTTTTGTTTTCGGCTGATTTCGACAAATGTATTGCGTATGGTAAAAAGAAAACTTCGTGCAAAATTCCAGCTCTCTAGCTCAAAAACTGGGGGTCTAGTTTGCTTACATACAGGCGGACAGACGGTCATTGATATATCAACTTGTTTCATCGCGCTGATCAAGAACATATATACTTTATCTGATCTCCAATGTCGCCATCTGTGTGTTGAGTTATTAAATTTTTGCAAAAAAAAGTGGCTGACAGCAGTCGATACGCACGTATGACAATGTTTGGGTAATTTATTTCAAGTTCTTTAAATCTTAGAACCTTCAGAAATAGTTGGTTGTTCGTGGCACTTCTCCGCTTCGAGACTTGAGTGAGACGCTAGGAGGCCTGTGCCATCACCGTATGTAGCTATCATCATCATGCCATCACGCTCTGCCTTGTAACACTCCAGCTCTGAGTTGTGTTATGCCCGACTCCATATCCTCACATTTAACATAAAAAGTTCTCTTGTCAAGGTAAGACTTGATGATCAGATAGTACATATAGTGCTGGGAGAAATTTCTTCAGTTCAAATTGCAATCCTATGTGCCATTCTTTATCAAACGTCTGACGCGCATCGAAAAAGGCAGCTGAGCAATACTTTTTGTATTCGAACGCTTCAAATATGTGTTGGACCTTTCTGTGATATTGCTTAGATATTCCATGTAACCTCCTGTATTCAAATTGGTGATCAGGATTAATACTTTTTGACTAATTACATGGTTCTGTTGTTGATGATATTTTTTTTCCTTGAGTACTGATTATGTACATCAGGGCTGTCCAACCCGCGGCCCAGTAACAAGAGAGAAAAAAACAGAAATTTATTTCTTTGACCCGACCTTTTTTTTTTATCGTCACTTTGATCAATTTTTTTTTTCGGCAAACAATTTTTGTTTATACCTGTGGTCCAACTCACTGCGGATTCTTCCAATGAGGCCCTGGGAACCAAAAAGGTTGGACAGCTCTGATGTACATATATGTATCTTCAGTTGCTTCTTTCCTGGTTGAATATCAAGTTAATGCCGGCAGGAAATGGTCCTACAAATATTTGATTGTGTAGTGTGTATTTAAATACATCATTTTAGGGCATCAAATAATCTCAACCATTATACTTATGTCTATTATTTTGAAATTATCATACTAGTGTGTTTTATAAATATTTGTGTCATAAATTGTAAGTTCATTTTCAAGTGACAACAAATTTATTACACAAAATACAATTACATAAGACTGTTGATGGTTATAAAAATTGCAACAAGCTACTACACTAGTTTCAACTAAAAACCACTTCAAAAATTAAAAAAAAAAAAAAAAAAAAAAAGAAAAACTTGTCTGTTAAATCAAAAAGAAAGTACGCCATCGACATCTTGCTTTAGAGCAACTTTTAAACACAACGCAACACAAAAATGAAAAGACTTGTTTGTTATTGTCTTCTTGTTGTTGTTGTTGTTGTTGCTGTTGGTTTTCATGTTTTTAAAATCTATTTGAACAATTTTATTATTTATTTTTAATTTTCATTCATTTGGCAAGTGATTTTGTATTACCGGCATTTTGTTGGCTAATAAAAATGGTCAACTGGTAAATTGAAAATGAAAAAAAATAAGAAGAAAAAGATAAAACAAATAATAAATAAAACTTGGTCAACAATAATAAGTTGAATGACCACTGAATGATGTCTTTCTCTTATTGAAAATATAGCAAACATAATGATGATTATTTCTCTTACTTTTATTTTACTTCTTCTTTCAGATCTTCTTTAGCGATATAATTGTTTATTTCTTATGTATTTTCATAATTTTATTTCTAATGAGATGATTACGTTGAAATGGGGGGAATAAAATGCGTTTCAATTTATTTCATTTCATTTGTTATTGAAACTATTTACAAATAATACACGTAGATATAAACAATTGTATCAATACGTGGTTATTTTGAAAGTGGCTACTTGACATTATTAAGTGTTTCTCAAAATATTTTCAAAAAATCATCGTTTTAGAAATATTTAATAGATACAATCTCGCACACATTCTCATACCTCATGTGGTACTACTATAAAATATTATGTTCGATTTATCGAAGCTTACATTCATATTTCTACATATTTTTCACACCCAAGCAAGTTGTTGCATATTTTGTGTAAGTTTCATTGGCATTTTAAATCGATTAGTGAAGGTTTTATTAAAGTATCTCAAGACATGCAATAGTTTGCAATACAAAATAAATACTTAAAGATATATAGTACATACATACATACATACATATGTATATCGCAGATATATTAAGTATTTATACGATCGATTCAATTTCAGTATGTTGTTATATGTTTAAATATAATACAATACATTTCAAGTAAACTGATTTTGATAAAATATAATTTTATTTGTGAGAGATTAATAGAAAATAAACAATTGAAAACCTTATAGGGTATGTGCTAGAAAATTCTGACGGTTTTGATGTGGGGTGTTTTCTACTTCGCTCAAAAAAAAAAAAAAAAACCGTAAATGTCCTAGAAAACTCGTATATTTAAATTTTCAAACATTAATGTTCGAACGAACAGCTGATTGAATACAGGTTCATTTAAACTAATGCTGTGTACTATATAGTAAAACTAGAGAATAGATTACGGAATTAGAGATTCACACAAATGATCTGTCTAATATTTTCTTAAAATTGTTCTTATGATATACAATATTATAACTATAACAACAACTGGTGATCTGGCGACATGAAAACTGACAGTGAAAGTTCCCTTACAAAGGAAAAGGTACAATTGTGGAGAGGGATATACCACCATTGATGGCACCATTCCCAGTATTAGCCACAATTATGATAGACGAGTGAGGAGAAGCAGGTCTGGACCACTTGGAGGCATTGATGGCAACGTTCCCATTATTATCCACATTGGTGTTCGATGAAGGAGGAGAAACTGCCGTAAACAGTTTTAGAAAGACTTTGCTAAGAATGAAGAATAGTTTTTTTTTTGGTTATAAGCCCCAGCCCAGTTGGGTTACTTCCCTGTACACATACTTTTCTAGATTCGACAACAAATCTGTATCATTTATTTAGTTTGAGGTAAAACTCTACCATTACTAGAAAGTTATCTTAATTGAACTAGCATAATGTATTATCTCTAGAAATAAGATGAACTTTTGAATTTCCAAAAGTCATCTTAAATTCTTATACTATAAGTTTATGTACACATTTTCAACAGCACATCAGAAAAAAATGTAATGAATTGTCTCAGGAATACGTTTTTTTTTTTAATTTTATTTATTATTTATTTAATGAAATATGGTAACAATAGATTCTTTATTGTTAAGTCCATCATCATTCTGGGGAATAGTTCAATACATATTATACTCTTGAAATAAGATAGGAAATAAATACTAATCTTGAGACACAATGAACAGCAAAAGATATGAGACGTTTTATAAGAAAACTACGAAAGATATAGACATATATTATGTTATACTAGGTTCATATAGTGTAGTACTAAGAGACCCTTTATTCATCATTAAGCGGCCATCCACATATTACATTACACGAATCACCCCACCTCTACCTGTCACAGGTCGTCACATTTGTGATCCTTTCCTGCTGTGGAAACCGATAATATTTTAGTGTTTACCTTTAAATGTTTGTCTCTTAGGATTTCTATTAGGGCTTTATATAGGTCACAAAGCCTAATGATAGAATTGCTAATATATATTAAGTTTTTCGTTTTAAGACTTTAGATTTTAACATGTGACGTCACAAAGCTTATGACACCCCCCCCCCCCACAGTTGGTCACACTTCGTGGACCAACCACCTCCCACCTCCATAACATATGATATCATATTTGGAAGTCCCCTAAATAAGATTTAGCACCAGCTTAGGTTTAGAGTACATGCACATACCTTGTAGACTCATTGAAAAAAGAAGTTCTAACTAATTTAATTTTCCATTACTTTTATTACTGAAAGAAAGTTGAAATGTAATTTTCTCTGCCTTTAGAAGTGATCTTAATAATTGTACACATACTTTCAATTTGAGAATCTTTGGGTAATATTACAATGTTTTTATACAAAAACAAGCTCACTTTCTTCATCTCTGTTTATATATGGCAAACAAATAAGTATGAACATATGTTAATCATCAAATTGAATTTAAATTTGTTCGTTCTTAACTTCATTTCTTTTTTATGATAAGTATGATAGTTTTTAGTTTACTTAGTTGAGTACATATTTGTATTTACTCTCTAAATTTATAGGTACTAATAACAATAATTGCCTCACACCATGGTCCTTGCTCTAGAAATAAAAGTCAAATGAAAACATCACTAACAGAAAACAAAATGTGTAATAATAATAAACTGTGTGTGCAAACACAGATATAATAAAAGTTGTGTGCGTGTAAAGTTATCAGTATTCCTCCTTCCTTTAGAGCTTTTGCAGTTGACTTCTTCTCGATCATATTAACAGAAGCGATAACGAAGCCGCATCTCATTTTCAATTCAATTCAGTTCAGTTAAGTTTATATGAGGTTTCTGTTGTTTCTGTTTTAGTTGCATTTACGTTCTACAACGAGAAAGTTTAGTCTTTTTTATTTTTTGGTGTTTTGTGTTTATTATTTGTTTATTTTGTGTGTGTTTTTTTTCGATTTTTGTGTTGCAAGTGAAAACTTTTGCTAAAGTTTACTAAAAAGTTGCTGCTGCTGTGAAATACTTTCTTTTTTATCATCTTCTTCGGGTGTTTTTGGTTGTTTTTATTTACTGAATATTTTGTTAATTCTCTGATATTTTGTTTATAAAATAAAAATATAAAAATTTTGCAAAATGTTTACGAAACGAGCACATTTAAATAATTTCTTAAACAATAACAACAACAACAATAATAATAATAATAACAATGTTAAATGTGCTTTGAATCATAGAATTTGTAGTTTAATGGTAAGTTTTTGTTAAAATCTGTTAATAATAATCCTAGGACTATTGTATCTATGTATCTACGAGTATAAAGAGAGAGTGAAATTAGTTTTTATGTTCTGTTCTGAATTAAATTATGGAATTTAATGAATTTTACCAATGACATAGAATTTCTTCTTCTTTTTCACATTCATTCATTTATGTTAATTCACCATAATCAAAACAGCAACAAACAAAAAAAAAAAAAAAAAAAAAAAAATCGAATCAATGATAGAATGAAGTAGTTAAGTTGGTTATATTGGCAGCTTTGTAAGTTATCATTGTCTGTTTGACTGTCAGTCGCTGCTTTGAGCGTAACAGAGGCTACGTTGTCGCAAATCAATTCAATTCAACTCAACTCTACTCAACTGAAAACCAAAGCAAAAGGCACATAACAACATTTTTTTACACACAGATACTCACTCTCAGTGTATGTGTGTGAATGTGTATGTGCTTGTATTTTATATGAATACAACAACAAAAATCTACTACAAATAATATTTATTCATACAGAAGAGATACTACAATAATTTATGGTATGTATAAGTATTGTATGTATAAATATAATGTAGCGTTTTACTTAAGCGAACTTTCAGTATGCCATCGACTGTCGCGGCGTGTTGTATTTAAGATTCGAGATCTCTTGTCTGTCTTGTTGAACAGGAAAGCAAGCTTAGCTTTTTGTGCTACTACTAGTGACATACATTAACCATTTAACACTAAAGACTCATTCACAACGCTATATTAGTAATCTTTAATTCATGTTTATAGTATTTACTATTTGGCACATTTTTACTTAGTTGTCCAATATTTAGTTGATCTGTGCGATTGCGATTCTACTCTGTATCTGTGTGTATGTATGTGTGTGTGTGTGTGTGTTTATGTATGTGTTATCAGTGTTAAATTCTAAAAGAAGTTACATACTATAAACTAGAAGAACAACAAAAAAAAAAAAAAAAAATATATATATATAACAAATTTACAACAATTAAATTTGAAGGTTTTCAATAATTTCACAATTTGCTGTGTGTGTGTGTGTGTGTGTATAAATATGCCAAATCCACCAATTGGTTTCTATCCACATATTAAGAGACGGGTAAGCTAAGTCTGTATGTTTGTGTGTTGTAAATGTTTACAACTATGTTTATAGGATTTAAGAAAATATATAAAAGCAATCAAAAAAGTATCCATAGATGGTGAAATTAATTAAATTTAAATCAATATATTAATGGTGATCCAAATCTCAGTAATAATAATATCTTAAAAAAAAATAGGAGTGGAAATGGGTAAAGGAAAGTATGTTTTTTTTTTAAATTCTTTGAACTAAGAAATATGTAATAAAGTTGTCTTTAAAAGCTCGTAAGACAAACATAATTCATCAATATATTCGAGACATGTTCGTCTATTCGATATTATATAAAAAAGGGTTTAAAATCACTAAGTGCATCGGGATGTACGTCGGTACCTGAATATATTGGTTACGTTAAAATAAAGCTGTGACCTTACAAACACAGCCTGGTTAAAGATAACGTTGAGAATAGTTTAAATTACAAACTGGTAATTTACACTCGCAGTCTACGTTTAATTACCTTAGTCCAAGACTAATTACACAGACTGAGAATTTACAACCTTAATCTAGGTTTAATTACAAACTGGGATTTTATACACTCAGTTTATGTTTAACATATGTTAAACACATTTACAATAAGTGTACGAGTATATGTACAATAGAAAAAGACTTCACCATTAAACAGACACCATGGCCCAGACCTTTTTTGACTTTGAGCTGATTTCAAAAGTATGATAGAAAGAGATTCCAGGTTACCTCCAATTAACTAATTTTGAGTGTGTTAGTGAAAAATCAATAAATAAATTAAAAAAAAGTAAATAGAAGGTGGATATGGTCATTTTGAAAACCTATACTCGATTCCAGACACTATGGTCTGGTCAGACTATGTTGACTTTGAGCTGATTTTAAAAGTACAGACTATTTTTGAGCAGTGTTTAAAAAACTGCAATAAGTTTCGTTTCTTCTGATTTTACTTCTGCTTCTGCTTCTGAAAAAAACGTAAGTCGCATGCGAAGCAAAATCAAAAAATGAGCACTGACAAAAATCAAAGCAGCAGCAGGCGTTTAACTGTTGCAAGTCGACGTCAGTTGCAGTCACGGAATTCTTCATAGGCGACTGTTATCTGATTTTGATTTTTGCAATCTACCACAGCTGGTGACTACATAAGGGATAAAAGAGTAAATAGGTAGAGGATCGCTTGCGAGAGTGATTCGTTGCAGTCCAAAACAAATTTGAAAATCCTTTCTCAAAGTACTATAATAAATTTATACAATTTTTTACATGTAGTGTATATTTACTTGACGATTTTAAGGAGTCTATTGTATAAATTGATTTTTATTAGTTCTTGAGTTAATACCTCGATTGTTGTAATGTAATTAATTGAGCCGCAATGTCGGAGGTGGATTAGTACATAATTTTAGACTAGTTAGAAGGTGAAGCTTATATTCTATTGTGCAATAAATATTAGCGTGGGCTATTAGGATCATTAAAGATTACCACTCATAGGGATTTGCATATAAAACTTATATAAAAGGAAACAGGAGGAAGCGGGGGTTATGGGATAAAGATTATATATATATATTTTTTTTTTATGGGTTTTCTTTTATTTGCAATCTATAGTAAAACGATAATCAACGAATTTGATTGTACACTCTCATTACGTTGCTATTTTAATAGTAAACTCAGTGGGTGCAGCCGATTCAATCTTCGGGTGTGCTGGCTGCTGTCCAGCAGGTTGATTGCGAGGTGATTGTCATGACTTTCCTCACGGATGGTGGGTGTCTTTAGATCTCTGTGTAAAGATGAGTTTCTCACGTACCAGGGTGCTCCAACAAGTCTACGCAGTAGTTTTGACTGAAACCTTTGAAGAATCTCAATATTTGAGTTGAAGGCAGTACCCCAGAGCTGTACTCCATAAGTTCACACCGGTTTAAGTATGGATTTATAGAGTCATAGCTTGTTTTTCAGGCTTAGCAGCGAGCCTGATCTTAAGAGCCAGGACATTTTTATTAGTTTTAGGTCGAAGTGTTTCCTTTTCAATTTTATGTGAGGCTGTGAGGTTAGCCCCCTATCGAGAGTTAGTCCAAGGTATTACGCAGTTGTGCTTTTCGGAATCGTGTCTCCATTAAGGTTTATAGGAGGGCAGCTCTTGCGATTCATGGTATAGGTTACATGAATTGACTTATCTGTGTAAAGATTATAATGATGCTAAGAAGGGATACAGCACATGTGAAGCAGGGCCGGGTTTGTCTAGTATACTGAAATATAGTAAAATTGATACCTTATTCTTTGAGCATAGTTAAGTTTCCTCATTAAAATATTATTATTTTGAATGCTATATCGTGTATGAAATCAGAATCATCATCTAAACTACTTTACTGGCATCAAATCAATTGAAATTACCTGGTTACTTAGGCTAACTTCTGCCTTATTTCAAAATAACATTTGGATTATTTAATTCAATAGTTGCAAATGTTTGATATATTCAATATAACATATATATATATATATATATATATATATATTTGTTGTATAAATACATATATTCTCTTTCGGGGAAGTACCGTTTTAAGGGGTTACACATATCATATGATAGTAGTTTGCATATTTTGTTGCAATTCTTTAATCTAATCTGCGATAATTGTTGGCAGTATTTTTGCCTTGTAATCATTTTCCTACTACAAAATGATTGTGATTCTGAGTTCAACCGACAAGATAATAAATCAATCATTACACATCCATTGCATAGTAACCGATCATATATTCATCTTATGTCCATGAGTTGCGTTTTCGTAAGGTTCTGCTTAATGATGTGTCATTAATGACTAATGACAAATTCTAGAAGTACAATAATATTCAGATATACATATGTATGTATGTTTGTATACAAGTGCATCATTTATAACTCTTCGTTCTTTAAATACATAAAGCTAATCTCCAGTTTTGTAATTATAGTTCTAGTAAACAGAGAAGAATTAATAAATAATTGGAATTTAAAGAAACTTTTCCCCGTTTGAGATCGACATCAGTTATGTTTTTATCAATTTATAAATTTATAATTTTAAAAATAATAATAAAAGAAGAAATGCAAATTTTATGAATAATTACCAAACAGTATTACAGTATTCGACAAAACTAAAGCACGAAACATGTCAGTAATTTAGTTAAAACTTCAACAAAAATGTTTTTCTAAGGCAATTCGACCTAACCGAAGAGAGAGAATCCTTCTTACTAAATATTTCGCGCAAGATATTCTGTTATTATCCATTGATTTTCTATGGGATTGAGATCGAGTGATTGAGCCAGCCACTTCAAAACTTCAATTTTATATGAAATGAAAATATCTTTCACACATCTAGCATTGTATTTCGGATCGTTATCCTGCTGGTAGATCCACTTTAA